>JAQPPZ010015568.1:0-1429833 GCA_028583015.1 Wollemia nobilis
CAATGCAGCACAAACGAGCCATGATTTTCATAATGTAATGTAAATATGCACTATAAATTTACCATATGCATATCCCATGTTAAAGAACAACATCAACAAGGATTCAACCATATTTAAAAACATGCACAACAAGGATTAATACACAATCCACATCATAAATTGTTAGGTTTATCTCCAAACATATGGAAGAGTCCCATAACCCTTCCCAAGAGGGTACCAATTCAATCCTTCTGAAACTCACAGTTTAGATTTTATCTAGTTTATAAACAAAAATCATGAATTCCTTTGTGATTCATACCAATATGAAATGTTTTTTTTCACTTAATCAATTCGAAATAATACAAATCACTAATTGATGTTTTCATAAGAAGTATAGGATTTATTATGTCTTATCCATAACCAATAATATTAAAAACTGCATTTACACCATACACCTATAGGAAGTTAAAACCATGAACCCATAGCATAATTCTCTAGATTCAAAAAATTTCTCTATACTAACATTTCCCTCTAAACATTTACATAAGGTAGCCCTCTAAACATTTCCCAGAAATTTTCAAGGTGTCTATGTTCAAGGGTAAGTCACTGTTTTGGATATTAATATCTATCCTCTAAAGCTTCAATTTATATAAGGTAGCCCTATAAAAATTTCCCAAAGACTTTTGGGGTGTCTATGTTCAAGGGTAAGACACTATTTTAGATATTAATATCTATCCTACTATAATATGGAAATATATGATTAGCCCTAATCTGGTTTGGTGATGATGACATATGATGAATCTTCATATAAATTCAGAATTTCTATCTATAAAGCAAAGAGCCCTCTGGTCATATATCAATTTTTATGATTTATAAAAACTATAACCACTTTTCATTTGAAACACACCCGAGTTCATGTGACATAAAAAATTCATTAGCGGATCATATAATATCAAGTTAATGGATTGGTCATATCCATCATTCATAGAGATGATGACAAGTAACTTGGACTGCGCACTAGAGTCTAGCAACTAGTGTGCTATACATAGATGAACAACAGATTCTAACAACTAGATTATAAATCATACATCTAACAACTTCATAATAGAAAATGGAGTTGCTATTTTAGGTACACCATAAAAATTTAATGGGCTTACTAAGAGCCATGGAAAAGAGGTGCTAAAGTGGAATGAAACTTGTAGGCAACACTACAACAATTATAGTATGTTAGGTTACATAGGTATGTGATACACACTACACTTCGATTGCTAACAGACCTAATCACCATATAATTTTAGATCAGAGGTACACAAAACCCATGGTAATTATTTGTTCTTCAACTACTCTAAAAGTGAAATAGTGCTATCGATTATCCTCTACAATGGCTTCAACTAGAATAAGAACAAACTCGCTTACGTCCGATATAGGAAGATATTCTTATAGTATACATATTACCCCAAATATACATTTCTATGCATCAAAACCCTGATGTTTTTGGTGACTTCTATCAATAGCCAAACCTACCACAACTTATCTATATATAGAAAGCTCAAAGATAATAAGTGATGCCTAGAGTTTGTAGTCGATTTCTAGACTACTTTTCCCCTAGAGATTCATTAAGGATGCACAACAAAAATAATGGGTTAATATATAATAAGTTTACCATACTACACTAATAATTTAGTGGTCATCATTCAAGACCTCTTTGTAAGGAGAGATCAAATCAATCACCGATTTCAAGTGGAGGCAAGTGTGCATGAAAAACTTAGAACTTCGATGCTTTGACAAGTTTTTTCCACCTACACCAGTTTTTTTTATTGGTATAGAATTTATTAAGAATCATAATCCTATGAATCTATCATGGAATCATTATTATGGATAATATTTGGATTCATGGAATGGAAGAAGAATTGAATTCTTAGCTTAATACAAAGGCATTACCACTAAAACCACCATAATGCATTGAGTAGAGTAGAATTCATAAATCAAATTATTTCATCATCACAATAAGAAAGAGCATACAAAGTACAAACAATTAGGGAACACAAAAACTTCCACACCTGGAACTCCCGTGAAGCCACTAAACAATATGCTATAATGTCCTTCTCACTCTAGCCTTCCTCTAAAGTTTTCAAAACATAGCATAGCATGCCCCCATTTTCTCAACCCTCGTGGCTATTTATAACACTTTCTTTTTCTTACAGGAAGATGCTCTACATTATTTTATTACTTTTCTTTCTTTTCCCTTCACATGCAAGTTTCTTCAAAATATAATATTTTAATACAAAAGGGATTCCATAGAGATAAGGTATAGGTTGGTTATATGTCCTATGCCCCCACTCTAAGGGTACTAATACTATTGAGATCATGGGTGATAATATTTGGAACTATTAAAGATAAGAGGAGAGTCTCATCCCTTAGTACAACCATTCCAAAGTTGCCATGTGTAGGAAATATGCAATATTTAATTTATAAGGTAGTCTTTTCTTATTTTGGTCCAATAAAATTTGGACAAGCTCATAAAAGAACAAACCACCTAATTTCTTTTCCAAAAGGAAGTAAACAAAGATTAATAAGCATGTTCAAAAAAATTAATCTCTACTCTAGAGAATGCTTAATTTGTATGCATAAAAAAATATATTTCATAAATATTAAAGTGTCAATCATTAATAAATATGTATTTCCAAGGTGGAATTTCCTCATGCAAATTAATTATGCAACCAACTATATTTCACACAAATTTTATACAAGAACTCGATGCATATGCCCATTGTTTCCCATCATCTTTTTTCCTTTGAGTGGTAGGAATTTTAGAGTAATTCGTCAGGTAACACTACCATTAGGGAGGTAACTAGTGATGACAAAAACAATAGCTTTACCTAATGAGTTGTCTTTGTCATCATCTCACTACTCATATCTTGGTGGTCAATCTTCCACTTAAGAGAATACCTGTTCTTGCAATAAATAAATGCACGTAGCATAATTTTCTCTTGATAGAAATAAATATAATAGAAATACATCAAGTATTACAATCCAACTATTATAATACCAATAACATATTAATACAGTTCCTCTAAGGTGGGTTGTGATACTATCATTAAACCCCATTTAGTCATCAATCTACTAACACTCAAGAGTTCTCTCCCTGAGTATTTTATTACAAAAGAGTAATTGTGGAACCCCCATATTTTCCTTTCCATTTATTGGACCCCATGCCCAAAACCTTCTTTCATTTACATAAAATAATAGGTTTCTCTATTTACAATAAACATACTGATTCAACATACATAAAACTATAAATACTCATATAATGAAATTTTTTCTCATATTATTCAAGAATAAATATACAATAAATATCTAATCATTATTTTTTCTAGACATCTTCATGATTTAAAAAATACAATAATACCATTCATTTTTAAAAAAAATGACTCATTCTAGTTTCCAACTAAAACATGAACATAAGTACATCTAGTAGATAATGCTAGTCTTATCTAACAATCAAATAATAAGCATGATCCAAACTCCATTTGAAACTAATCATCATTAAAGCATCTTCATAATATATTTGTTCCAAAATTAACTAATCAATTATAGGATTATTCTCTTTCACATTACACATTCCACTAAAATAGTTTATTTTCAATCTTATGAATAGTTAGTCCATAATGGATTAATCATATTATTTATCCATCCTCAACTACAACGTATTATCTTTATTCTAATGATTTTTTTTATGGCCTATAGTTTTAATACATTCATTTTATCTTAAATGAATTATCTTAATTCCACAAATTATTTCTTTCTCAATTGAAATATGATACAAATAGATTATGTCCAGCTAAATGAATAATATTTCAATGGAGACATTATAGCTCATCTTATAAATTCTATGATTTTTTCATAATCCAAGCAAAGGAAAATTTAAATCCCTATAAATCACACTTCTCAAAGTACAAGTAGTACTCATTTCATCATTTTCAATCTATTTATTTGATCGTTATTTTAAAAAATGATATAATAATAGTTCCTAAAAATTTCATTTTACTTAAGACAAAAGTATTCTATCCTTTCAAAGACTATATCAGCCATCACTTGGAATGTCTGTACTCAAGTGGAACTATCATCCATCTAATAATAATACACCCCATCATGTAAGGTATTCTCATATGGATGTAGGGCCAATATTTAGCACCATTTACAATGCAAAGGAAGTATAACTAGACATATATCTTTAATATTAATTGGGCACACAATTTAACACATTTGATAACTTTGAATAAAATATTACAATTTGATGACTCAGCTTGGTGTTATAACATAAGGTAGCCCAAAATAAATTAAACCCTCATATACACTTCCTCAAATAAGACCTCACATATTTTTGAGCCACCACATAGATATTGTTGCACATACAAAACCATGGCACAAGACACATAATTAAATCAATCCCTATGCTAAGGTAAACTCTATATTATACTATATTTAGCACTTTTTCAACATTGAATCAATCTTAGGGTATCATTTTATAGTGATGCCTCTTGAAATGATGCGCACAAGTATGCTATTCATAAGAAAATGTACTATGCTTAGGGAGGAAGAACTACATGGTCAAGTTTTATGAAAAACCAACCTCAAAGATTGAATTCTCTCAAGCATACACAACAATAAAATAATGACCCTTGTAATGACACAATTTTTCTACTATAGAGGCGACTCCAAATTTTACACAAGCCAAGTAGTCTTTAAGTTTTAAAACCATTTTCATTATTTTATTACGTAGGTTTAAAATAACTACATTAGATAATTATATAGAAAGGTACGTTTATAAATTCAATGGGTGTCTAGGATATGACTCTATTGCACATCAAAGGAATATTATTTTTCTACTTTCATTCTTCCACAACTTTACTCTTTCTATGGTACATTCACCTTTAAAACAAAAACAATGATCCCCCTCCCTTTATTCAATTGGGGGTCTACTAAAGAGAACAAGGCAAGTTTTGTTCATGGAACGAAATCCATAACTACTTGAACCTATTCTATTTTGATTACTTTCTATTATAAATGATACAAAATCAATTTAATATTTGCAATAATTCTAATATTCAAAAAAATTGTCACTTTGTTTCCTACCAATAAATTCTTTCTTTAATAAGACCTTAGAAATCTATTTTCTAATTCAAACATAAGGAATATTTTTACAAATGAAACTCATATTTTAAATTTTGTAAGCAACTACCATTGCAACAAAGGCTTATTCCATGAAAACTTAGTAATTCCTTTACTACTAAGCATTATCAATAAGCATCCCTTAGTATTCTATGTTACTTTAAAACTATTTAAAGTAACTCAAATTTTCTTGAAGATTTAGACATAATACTATGCATTCATAGCAAGAAAGATAAATTTAAAATACACAATTGTAGATTACATCTAAATGTGGATATCATGTGTCAAAATATTTGGCTATCTTAACCATTGGTTCTTTGTTCACTCATGAGAACACTTGTTCTTGTGAAACACACAAATATATTAGTAGTATATAATAATCTAAAATATACCAATCATCATAAAATCCAATATTTTTTCATTTGCAATAACATATAGATTTATAAGCCTATTATATGATTTTTTTCCAAGGGAGGATTATGACATACTACTTGTAGACACTAAAATCACGTCAATCTGGTTAGACTGAAATGATGCTCTCTTATAGACACCATATGGCCCCATTGGAAAAACCTCAAGGATTAAATAGTGGTCCTCACCACTTTTGGGAAGGTTTACCCAAGTTTTGATCCATCTAGCCATTGCCATCCCACCCCAAGATGACCACAGTTCATGGCCATCCCACTTAGGGATGACCACCAACAACCATCCCTGGGTGGGATGGCCATGGCCTAGGCCCCTCAAAAATTCAAGGGCATGATAAATGGTAATCAAATTCTACCATTTATCCCACCCAATGATCTATGATAGATTGAGGGCCTGCCAAAGCCATCACAACCTATAAATTGGAGGTCCAAATTGGAGGCCTCTTCCACCCAATACATGGAAAGGGTTTTGACAAGTGGTGGCACCTACCTTGCATGCCCCAACATGCCCCTTTGACCTTGTGGCCATTTTGGGCTATAAATTGGATTTATTCCACCAAATTTAAAATAGAGGTCTTTGTAATAATTTGCAACAAATATCGAGATTAACTCCCCCCTTTCATCGAGTATTTGCCTTGAAATATCTATCCATCAAAGGAGGTTTGCAAGTGATAAAAAATATTCATATCCATTCTAAAATCCATAAATTTCTATGAATTAGATCACCAATTTTTATGACAACACCCCTAGGAGTAGTTTGGACCAGATACTAGAAGAATTGGTGGTAAAACCACCACGTTTGGTGGTCATCCCCACTTGGGACAGTTAACAGTCCCAATTGGAATGCCCAGGTATGGCCATGAATTAGCATATAATTTTGGATCCATTTTAGTTTAGATCATTTCTAAATTAGTTTATATACATCATATTAGAATCTGGTGCATTTTGGAGTAGTTTTGAACATTCAATTAGGTTTTTTATTATGATAGTCCCAATTGGAACACCTAGGGACAACCATAGATTTTTCTTACAATTTCCTTTCAATTTTTGCATAGATCATTCCTAAAGTAGACAATATACATTATGCTAAGTTTTGGTACAATTTGGAATAGTTTTGTAATGTCTATTGCACTTTTTGTATTCAATGTTGCATGCATATTTATGATTTCATCTTAATATGCACATGCTATTAATCAATTTTTGTTTCTTGTGTGTAGATCCAGGTATTCCAATATGTAAGGAAGGAGCTACAATTTCAAACATGGATAGATCATCGTAGCGGTAGAAAAATCTAGCTCTTCAATTCATGAGTGCAAGGAAGACACTAAAAGCACACCTTGAATTTTTGAAACGATTAGATCCTTTGAACATTGTAATGAGTTATAACAATTAAGAGCCCTCAAGGGTACTTTTTGTAACTATGCATTTTGTAAATAGATCAATATAAATATAACCCCCCATTTATTTCATTTATTTTTCATCGTCATGCTTACTTTAATATCTCTTTTGAATGTTTAAATAGTGTTAGGAAGTGAAGTCACTATGCAGTATAGGTAGCCAAGAAATAAGATTGTAGTAGGTTCAAGTAGGCCAGACATCTAGAATGGCAGATTTCTGGGCCTGACATCTAGACTGCCAGACATCTAGGCTGGTAGATGTCTGGGACTGACGTATGGGTTGCCAAACATCTAAGCTGGAAGACGTTTGGGCCTGTTGTCTAGGTAGTCAAATGTCTAGAATGGTAGACGTCCAGGTAAATTTCCAACCAGGTAGACCTCAAGTTTGATGTCAAGCCAAGTAGATGCCATAGGAGCTGACATCTAGGTAGATGACAAGAATGCGAAAGACGAATAGTCTTGGGAGCAAAAATGAACTATCTTTTGGAGGCTTCTGTTGGAAGAGGAAACAAACAGTTTTGGAGTCTTCCTTCTACTCTATAAAAGGGACTTGACCCCTTGAATATAATATAGAGGTTGTTGAAAATGTTGAAATACTTGGATGTAAATTTTTCTAAAAATAATAATAGAGAATTTTCCATTACCCCATGGTTTTTCCTGCACATTACAAGTTTCCATGTAAATATCTATGTCACTTGTGTTACTATTTTTGTGTTGTATATTTTTTGTTATTGTGCTTCCTATTGTAGGTGATAAATATTGGGTAGCATTGGGCAATTGGAACTAGATGATTTTTTTTGGAAAAGAAATTCTTGAATATTGACTTCAAGTGGGAGAATTTTAGGAAGTGAAGTCACTATGCATTACAAGCATCTAGGAAACAGGATTACAGCAGGTTCAAGCAGGCCAGACGTCTAGACTGCTATACATCTAGGCCTAATGTTTGGGCTAATATACGTCTAGGTTTTCAGACATCTAGGCATGATGTCTAGGCTACCAGATGTCTAGGCTAACAGAAATTTGGGCTACCAGATGTCTAGGTTGGTAGACATCTAGACCTGATGTTTGGGCTACTAGACATCTAGGTTGGAAGACATCTAGCCCTGACGTCTAGACTCCTAGATGTCTAGGATGGTATATTTTTGGGCCTGACATCTAGGCAGCCATATGTCTAGGTTAGTAGACATCTAAATAGACATGCATCTTGACGTCAAGCCAAGTAGACATCATAGGATTTGAAATCTAGGTAGAAGATAGGAATACAAAAGATAAACAGTCTTGGGAGCGAAAACAAATAGTATTTTGGAGGATTCTACTGGAATATGAAATGAATAATTTTTTAGTCTTCCTTCTGCTCTATAAAAGGGACTTTACCCCTTGCATATGATAGAGAGGTTTTTGAAAATGTTGAAATACGTGGATGTAAATTTTGCTAAAAATAATAATAAAGAAGTTGCCATTGCCCCGTGGTTTTTCCTACACATTGTAGGTTTCCATGTAAATCTCTATGTCACTTGTGTTACTGTTTTTGTGTTCTATATTTTTTTATTGTGCTTCCTCTTGTAGGTGATAAATATTGAAGTTTTTCCTAACAAATAGAAGAATAGATGCATTTCATTTTCCTTTGATACGTGCATCATTTTTATGCTATACACTACCCCCTTAGAATAAACACAGTCCTCTTTTTTTTCACAATTATCCTGCAATTAAACCAATATTAAATTTTATTCATTCAAATAAATATGAAAAATGTGTTTGCATATCTATTGCCTTTTTCAAAGTAGCATTACTTTTTGAGTACTAGTTCCATTGGAATTTATATTTTTCTAGAGTTTGGTTCCTCATATTTTTGGAATGAAAATATAGGATCTTTATAGGTTGCACTTCAATCATTGAAGGGTCATTTATCTACAGGTTAGAAAAATTCCATACATGGTCAATATCAACTACATGCTTCCTAAGTAGGGATACATGGAAGGTATCATGAATCTTGGAAAAGTTTGGTGGCAAGACGAGATGATAGACAATTGGACTTATCTTCTTGATGATATCAAAGGGTCCAATATATCTAGGATTTAACTTACTTTACTTGATGGTATTTTCATAGGTGTTATTATGAGAAATACTTTATTCCCCATAAAGAATTATCTAGGTGTGCACTTTCTATTGGTATAATTCTTTTTGTGATTAGAGGTTTCATTTAGCATTTGTTTGAACATCATTAGTTGTTCCTCCATATCTCAAACTACATCTAGTTTGATGGAAATATTGTCTTCTACATTATACCATGAGAGGGGTGTTTGACATCTTATACCATACAACACTTAGAATGGATCCATTCCCAAAGAAGCATGATGACCATTATTATAGGTAAATTCAACCAAGTGCAAAAAATATTCTCATTTAGATTTATGATCCATGCAATACATGTGAAGCATGTCATCTAAAACCTATTTGAATCTTTTAGTTTAGTCATTAGTCTATATATGGTAGGTAAAACTAATATTTAGTTTCACACCTACAACTCGATGTAGGGCTTCCTAGAATGTAGATGTGAATCTGGAATCTCTATTAGATATAATTAATTTAGGGAATCCATGTAGTCATGGTTATGCATAGCAACTATTTATAGCCAAATTGACTAATATTTGGGACCCTTTACCATGGCCCATTAGACAAAACATTTTGGGTGCAATTTTTTTTTTGGATTGATTCACCCCAATTTTATAATAATTTGACCATTTTAAATTTAAATTTCCAAAATTATCCCTAATAATAGTGAACCTTCTACATGCACTTGGAAACTATTCACATGGATTTTGAAATTGATTTGCAAAATTTTTATAAGTACATTTTGGGGTAAACCCCTTACGCATAACCCTACATGCAGCCTAATAATTTACTTGGAAAATTTGTTAGCCACCACAACTACATCATACTTTGTACTTTCTAGAATGAAGTGCATAATATTGATCAATTTATCCACTACAACAAGGATTGCATCATGTTGGAATATATTCTTAGGTAGTCCCACAATAAAGTCCATAGATATTACCTACTACTTCCAAAATGGTATATCATCTCAATATAAGTATCCTACTATATATCAATGTTCAACCTTCACCTTCTAAAATTCATTGCATATAACAACAAATTTGTCTATGTTCTTCATCCCTATCCACCAGAAGGTATTTTTTATGTTTTCCCTCATTTTGACCCCTCTAAGATGAGCAAAGTAAGAATATATATGCACCTCATGCATGATTAATTTCCTTAAGTCACCAATTTTTGGTATAAAAACCTTGTCTTTAAAGCATAAGTGTCCATCCTTGATGCTATACTCACTATTTTCTTTAGCTATTTTATCAACCTTAACTGACTATCTTTGCCAAATTGGTCCTAGATTTTCATCTCTCTAAATTGGTCCATCAAGTCCACATGAATACTGGTTATAGCAGCTATATGTCTTCATCTACTCGTCTGGAACCTTATTTTCCTTACCTTTGATATATTTTATACCAAATTCATATTTTTCTATGAACTCGATCCATTATCTCTATCTTGTATTCAATAATTATTGAGTGAATATATACTTCAAACACTAATGGTTGATTATAATCTTGAATGGTTTACCTAGAAGATAGTGTCACCACATATTTAGGGTATGCACCATAGATACAAGTTCTAAGTCATGCATAATATAATTTACTTCATATTTCTTGATTTTATTTGACTCATAATCTACCACTAATTCCTCTTGGAACAAGAATCCTCCTAATTTTTCTAACGATGGATCAATGCATATTGAGAAGTTTCCTTGTGGGTCTAGAAATTTTAGAATGGGTGTGGTAGTGATTTTCTATTTTAATAACTCAAAAGTTACCTCACATTTATTTTCCTATTTAAATTATTTCCCCTTTATCTAAATATTGGTAATAGGATAGGTAATCTTAGAGTATTTTTTCACAAAGCATCTATAATATCTTGTGATGTCCATAAACAATTGTACTTTTATCACATTGGTGGGTTGTGGCTAAGTCAAAATGGCCTCTATCTGAAGAACACAAGCTTATACTGAGAGGGGGGGGTGAACATTATAAGACCACTTTTTACTTTCTTTCCAAATAAATATCAATTAATGTCCTTAATTGCAATAACCAAATATAGCAATGTGCATTAATAACTCAGATAGCAATAGTAAGAAAGAGCACAAGTCACCACACACAATTGAGACACAAGATTTAACATGGTTCCCCCAACATGGGGTACTCCACAAGCTAATATCCTTATAATATTTCACATAGAAATATCCAATACAATG
The DNA here is from genome assembly GCA_028583015.1 of Wollemia nobilis. Taxonomy (NCBI): domain Eukaryota; kingdom Viridiplantae; phylum Streptophyta; class Pinopsida; order Araucariales; family Araucariaceae; genus Wollemia; species Wollemia nobilis. The sequence goes on from JAQPPZ010015568.1 coordinate 11,295, forward strand.
ATTTCTTTGATCTGCTCAAAGTTAGGCAATAACAAGTTCACATAGAACTTGTCCAAATATAAATAACAAGCTCATAGATAACTTGTCCAAAGTTGAATAACAAGCTCACACAGAACTTGTCCAAATCTAAATAACAATCTCACACAAAACTTGTCCAAAATTGAATAACAAGCTCACACAGAACTTGTCCAAATCTGAATAACAAGATCACACAGAACTTGTCCAAAAATGCTCTAGAAAGCTCACCAAGAACTTGCCCAAAACTACTCCAAAAATATCACTAAGAACTTGTCCAAATATTCTCTAGCAATCTCACCAAGAACTTGCCCAAAACTACTCCAAAAATCTCACTAAGAACTTTTACAAATATTATCTAGCAAGCTCACCAAGAACTTGCCCAAAACTATCCCAAATCTATCCATAAATCTGTCCCAAAACTATCCCAAAACTGTCCATAAATCTGCCCCAAAACTATCCACAAAGCCTTCTCAAAACTATCCACAAATACCTTCTCAATGTCTCAATCAATCATGCTCAAGTGGAATTCAAATATCATCCACAAATCTATCAAGACAAATCTCAAAGAAGAACTCAACAATTAATGGCAATGTACTCTTCAATGGATGACAACGATGATCCACAATGATCTCAACTCAACTCAACTCAAATCAACTCATAGAAGCATAAAGAGAATTGTTAGAGACTCAATATTTTCTAGGATCAATCTCAACTCAACTCAACTCAACTCATAGAAGCATAAAGAGAATTGTTAGAGACTCAATATGTTCTAGGCTCAATCTCAACTCAAATCAAATCAGAATAACAGAATAGTTTATTTCATAGGACTTGAACAATCACTTCACACATCACTTGACTAGGCTTATTCAACTCAACTCAATCCAAGTATTATAGAACCATAAAGAGAATTGTTAGAGATTCAATATGTTCTAAAATCAATCTCAACTAATCACCACAAGGGACAATTCTTCCTCACACAATGCTAGTCCAAGTATGTATCAACCAACTCAAATATTTCCAACAATGCTCAATTACAAATCTTACATAACAATGATACTCATGTTATTTTCTAACTCAAGTTATTTTACAACCAGTGGGCTTCAAAAACTATGCTTATAAAACAATGTTTAAACACAAATCTCAATTCAGAAAACCTTGAAGCATTCAATCAACAACTTTTGAAAATAAACCACAAACAATCCTTTTCCCTCCAATGATATTTTAGAAATAAACCACCATAAAAAATCAATAGGAGAATGTTCCCATACCTTTTATGATGATGAAGAAACCCCTTTGGAAAATCTGCCACACTCAACACACTTTGAAAAGAACAAAACAACCTTCACTTGAACCCTTTTACAAAAATAGAAATATCTCTTTATGTACACCTTATTTCTCCTTCTAAAAAAAATAATCAAATAGCCCTCTAAATAAGCTTTATAATGATATATAATATGATATACTTCTAAAAGGAAAATCACCAGAAATATTTCTTTTTCACAACATGCACCACAAACCTTATCTCTACTAGGGCAACCTTAGAAAAATAAAATATTTAGAAAAATTAATAACTTACCTTTAACCTCAGCGGGATTCGATCTCTTGTCACTGCCCCTGCACCATTCAAACAATGGTTCCAAAAACCATGTGAGCCAACCGCTCACATAGAAAACAAAAGCACAAGACATCCTTCTTGCTTCCTCCAAATTTTCCCTCAAAAACCATGTGCATAAAAGGTTCTCCCCTTTTACCTTGCAAAAACCAGCACCAACGGGATTTGAACTTTGGATATGCTGGTGCTTAAACACATTATGCACTTTCCTCTTGCCACTATTCCACAAGCACCTACATTGATAGGTAAGGAACCTCCATTACCTTTGTTCCCTCTTATCTTTGCTGGTTTTTGAACGAATACGACACTTCTGCTTCCTTAGCGCTTCAAACGGATTATCTTCATCGAGAACTTATGGAAAATAAAAATTTTAGTGGCATATTTATATATGCCCACCTTTATATTTTGACATCAGCTATGACTTAATATTATTTGCCTCCTCGTCGGCAATATTAAAATATTAATTTTAATTTTAATTTTAAATTTAAATTGTAAATGATTAAAAGTTAAACTTAAATATTTAAAATTAATTATCTCCTTCACCGGGGCACCTTTTTCGATGAAACAAAAAGCCAACCTGGGTTTTAAGAAAAACCCATTTCAAATCTGCCATCCATGGTTTTAAATAAAACCTTTTATTTTTCTTGCCTTGGTTTTCACAAAAACCTTGTAAATAGCCATGCTTTCCAAAATATCATAAATGCTTATTTATGAAATATTTTGGCCACCAAAACTCAATGTGATCCATGTGACATCAATGATCCATGTGACATCAATGACAACATAAACTGCCTCAAATTACCTCAAATTTCCAACACTATCCTCTTTGGGTCTACTGTAATTTCATCAACAAAAATAATATGCCCAATATATTGTACCTCAAGGATATAAAAGTCATATTTTGAGAGGTTATCATAAATCTAGTTTTCCCTTGAAATCTCTAGCACTATCCTTATGTGCTTATAATGCTCTTATTTGTTCTTGGAATATGTCAGAATATCATCTAAAAATATTAAAATAAACCGATCTAACTATATTCATATGCCACTGTTCATCAAATTCATGGAGGTTGTTGTTGGGTGTCAAACACTGGTGAATTTATCCTATTTTTGTCACAACACTTCTCATTTAATTTGTCAATCCAGGGAAATCGTAATCTTGTGAAGAATCACGGCTAAGACTAGTCACAATACAACTTTGGATATGATCCGTTCAACTACCATTGGGGGGGTGTTTGTATAATATCAATAAAATCGTCCACCTAAATAATATTAATTCATAAATAATAATGTAGATAAAATAAACACACCCTTTCAACCAATCAAAAAAAAATAAAAAATAAATACACAAAGTGAAAATGCTTCTTATAAATAAACACATTTCTAAAATAACTAAACATAAACCTAATGCATAAACATACTACCATGCATAATGAAATTACGTAAATAACTAAGAGGGGAGGAATACTGGTTTGGAGTGGTCCCGAGCTCTAGGCAAATTTCGCCCGATGGTTCTCAAATAATGTGCTGCTAACGAATGTTCACACTTTAGTATTGATGCAAGGGAATTATATATATCAAATGCTTTTACAAAAGAAGCTCTCCTCCCATAGGGAAGTCTATGTGTTTATATACTACACACAAAACTTCCTACGGAAATTCTATTACAACACACATCTCGATTTAGCCTAAACTGGGACAATTCAATTACTACAACTGATGAACAATAACAACTCTGTGTCGTTTCTTGGTGATCGGATGATTTCCACTTCATTACGATTTAGCTTCGTGAGTAGTTATGTGTTCAACCACTCTTTTTGGGATAACTTGTTCAATCATGGTTCCCCACAGATGACGTGGAATGATGGTCAACAGGGTCCTTCTCGATAAGGTGACTAACTCGATAAGGTGCTTTACTTGAGTAAGGAACCTACCTTAGTGAGGTGCCTACTTAAGGAAGGTGCCTATCTAATTAAGGCACCTACTTTAGTAAGGTGCCTACCTTAGTAAGATTCCTACTTTAGTAAGGCATTGTATCGCTCCAAATTTTTTGCATCCTTACCTTTAGGCTATAGGATCCACACCCAAAAGGGGGATGTGAGAAGGATGGGACAATACCTTGGACTGAGAGGCCCTTTGATGGTCGTGCCTCTCGAGGGAGGGGTATAAGGGTGAATTTTTGATGGATGGTGGGTTCACCAGGAAAATTTTGAATGGCAGTTTCCACACCTAGGTTGAAAGTACGTTTGATGTGTTCATTTTATACTTTAATCATTCAATTCCTAGGTTTGGCCAAGATGAATCTAAGATATTCTACATGTCAATGTTGATTTACATGAATATAGCAAACATGAATAAGTTTTAAACATAGAGAATATGCTAAATAGGACATAATATACCTGATTTCAGATGTCTGATGAAGATTATGAGGTTTATAGAAGTCTAAATCATATCAAATCGTACATAATCATCTGGAATTGCATAGAATCATCTCAGATCTCAGTCGGTCATCTGAGATTAGATGAGATCATCGTTGATCTGATAAATTCGTTAGAAACCTGAAATCACAAAAATAGATACCAAAAAATGAAAGATGCAACTGCAAAAGTAGAGGGAAATGATAAAAATGACAGTAAATTTGCCTAGATGATAAATCCAGATACCAATTAAAAGGAATGCATTAGTTTAACAATTTGTTTTAACTTTATCATGCATCTATGCCAAATGAGGTGAACTCTAGGATGCAAGAATATGATAAACCAAGCTAATGCAAAAATAAATGAAGAGAGAAGACGAAGGAATACAAACTCCAAGTTCCGATTGCCCCCAATCTGGACTACAGTTGAGATCACCTCTGATCATATGATATCATCACCGATCTATGACAGGATCACCCAAAATCATCTAGAATCACCTACGACGATCCGAGCTTGCTCCAACTGAAAAACAGTAAAATTCCTGCAAGAAAACTTGAAAAATGCAATGCAAACGAAGGTGCGAAGGTATTCTAATGCATGAAAAGTTGAAGTTGCAAATAAATCAGTAATCCAGGGGGTTCATGGGGATAAAATAAGAAAATCCTAATTTATATAGGATTAGGGAGAGGTTAGGAGGTTGGAGATCATCCTAATTTGGGATATCTCTAACAGGGGAGACTCTAACTACGTAGACACACTTTCTGCCCAAGTTAGAGAAGCTGTTGAAACAAAAGCTAATTATGAAAATTTGGTTTTGGGATGAAATCATCTAGACGTTCTGTTCTAGATGAATTCGTCAGATCTAGGACAATTTTGTTTGATCGTCGACGATATCGTCCAACGGTCAAAACATATCCTAAAAATGGTGTGGAAAATAAGGAAAGTGGGTAATAGGCGGTTAACGGGTGGTTTGGGTTAAAATTCAAATTTTTATCTTTTTACTAAGGTTTAACTGTGCCAATTTTAGGGTGCTACATTTTGCCCCCTCTTTAGTGAATTTTTTGAAGAAAATGCGTTAAAGACGATTTTTTCTTGTTTTACGAGAATGCAAAAATTTATTCTATTTTTTAGACGATGATTCTAGGTCGAATCGTACGACTGCTGACTATGGTGTCCCCTCCATGTTTTTACCCAAATCAAACATTTGAGGTAAAATCACGAAAAAGCAAAATTAAAAAAAATGTTGGTATTTGTAAATAAAATTAAGAAAATAGGGTAAAACCCTAATTCATTTTTGCTATTCATTTTTACTAATTTAGAGCTCTGTAGAGAAAAATGGTGGAGACAGCACACCGATTGATAGAGGTCCAGCGCGGGCTACGGGTAAGGATCTAATCCTATTGAATTAAGTTTGAATTTGTTTTGTGCAATTTTTTGTTTGGAATTTTGATTTTTTTGGGGCATTGTGGCATTTTTTAAACCGTCGACGACATCGGGACGAAATCGTCCCTATTTTGTTAAAATCGTTCCTAAAGCATCGATTTCGTCTGAGGGCGAAATCAGCGAACTAGGTGCGATCCCGTCCAAAAAGGGGCGATCCCCAAAATTGTGAAATAGGAGACAATTTCATCCTACAAAGGACGATTTTGCCCAATTTGGGACGATGTCATCCAATGGTGGACGATATCATATTTTTTATGAAATGAAGCTTGTTTAAAATGTATTTAATTTGATTTTAATGATGGATTTATTAATGAATTTTGTTGTTTGATTGTTTTTTTTGCAGAAAGGATTACTAAAGAGTCGGGAGTGGAAATATGAGGGACTAAGAGATGACTTTGCCATGCTAGATCAGGCGAAGCAAGACCAACTGGCATAGGTCGGACTACAACATGTGGCAGAGATGTCATAAGTATCGACAGACATGGGGCTACTGACAACCCTAGAAGAGAGATGGTATCGGGTCGTCCTACTTTCGATTATCGACAGGGGAGATGGTTCCCACACTAGAGGACGTATGGAGGATCTTGAGGATCCCGATACAAGGACGGTTGATGAATCCTATGGCAAATCAAGGCCAAGCTATGATGAGGTTAACTGGGGATCCGAGCTTCACCCTGGAGAAGGGTGGAGTGAACATCGAGGCGATGAGGTAGATGCCTGGGGCATCTAGGTTGACTCGGGTGCTAGCCGAGGTAGTAGGTGGCTTACTGCTATGCCACCACAGTAGGTGTAGGTTACCCTGGCTCCTCTCAGATGTGGTCTGCGACATGAGAGACCACGACTATGAATTTTCTTGGGGTAGATTTTTATTATTTTGCTTGTATAGGATCCTACATGGGGTCGTATACAAGGGAGGTCGATGTCTGGTTGTGACATCACTACTACAGGTTTGGTGTTGGGAGCACATCATGGTGTGAAGGCTGATAGGTCTTCCACTAATAGGGGTTGATCAAGAGAGGCCCCAAGTTTTCTACTGGTGGTTACAGAGGGGGTCACAATAGCAGATAGATTTGTCGATGTCACGAAGGTTGTTGGATGACCTCATCCCAGACTAGATCACCTAGAGGCCATGGCAAGAGCATCTAGGGTGGGTAGAGGATGGGCAAGAGCTATCTTGCATCATGCGAGTCTATTGGCTAAGGTTGAAGCAGGGAGAGGTAAAGCTCCATCGCTATGACCAAGTTTTATGGTAATTCGATCTATAGTAGGGATCCCTTCTCTCAGGGATTACGAGTACTTCGAGACTATTTGGGATAGTACCACACTGAGTGGGGCTCTAGACATGCAGCAGTTCTAGATTCAAGATGCAAATGATGCCCCCATATAGCCAGTGGATGGTGATGATGTTGGGGTTGTGGATGGATATGATGCTTGGTACACAGGCATCCATTCTCCTCGGATGACCAGGGCATAGGGTCCGATGCACACCATGGTGCGATGGATGGGGAGGCGATGCCAGACTACTATTGAGGCAACATGGGGTCATGATGGGAGAGAGCAGTGACGGTCTCCATAGGAGAGACACCAGAGGATGGCACAGGCTCCACAGAGGCCATAACAGAGAGGGCAGAGGGAGGAGAGACTCCCTTTGCAGCAGGAGTAGAGGCCACCATTTCTTGATAAGGGCAAGGGTGTCAAGGTAAGGGAGAGCAGCAAGACGGTGACTCTTTGAGCTGAGGTTACTTGCCTCTAGGCTCAGGTGTAGACACTTTAGGATGAGGCTACATGGATTAGGGTTCAAAGCGAAGGGGCCAGCACTCGAGATCTGGCATGGTGTATTGCTCAGACCACATTCTATCAAGGGTTACACTATCACACGGTCCCATAGGGACATAGGATACCATTTCCAGCCCCTATTGCAGAGCCGATCATGATGGGATCATCGAGGACATTCTCACGATCGACGATGAGGACCTGTGACATAGTTTGGACCTCTATGGGACCACCTTCTCCACCTCAGGGTAGGGGAGGAGATGAGGCTAAGAGCTTGAGGGCTTCTCGAGGCTAGTTGTTGCAGATTGTAGATTGCATTATTATTACTTTTTGAGGGGATTGAGTATGCCAGGGTATTGATTATGGCATACCAATCCAGATGATGTATATAATTGATTGATATATAGAGTTTTTATTTTTGATGATATGACTTGTGTATATGTTGGATGATGCTTTAATTTTAAATTTTGTGATTGATTATTTATGTAATTATGTCATTGGAAATAAATTATAATGTTTATGCCATGCTATAAAATTTAAATGAAATAATATGATGTGAATAAATTGGTTGTTTTATGGTGTTATTTTATGAGAATAAAAGGGGCTTCTAACAATAATCTCAAAGGACATTGTCGTTGTTATAGACCATTTCATGGAGTCACCGCTTGGTCGGTCATCAAGCTAATCTCAGTATAGAAATATTGCTAAAAGTAAAAGGGTGCTTAAGATACTGTCTTAAGACTATTGTGTTGTGATGATGAAAACGATGATGGTGATGATTTGTTTTCAGATTTTCATAAAAAATATTATGCATGACATATGAAAGAAATATGATTTTTTCTAGGCATAAATTCCTAAGTGTGATAATTTTTTTTGAATAAGTTCCTATGAACTATACCATCATTGCAAAATTGAATGTTTGACATAATGACATAAAATAGAAGAGTTTGTGTTCTTTTAAAAGCACAATTGGGTAACATAATGATGTAAGCTATATGTTTTTATGATTTTAAAATGAATGGAAAATAAAATGATAACAATGGTTTGCGCTAGGCATATAATTATAGGTATAGACTTATACCATCATCGCGAAATCTAAAAAGGAAATTGATATTTTAGTTTTATTGCATGATTGATTTTTTATTTTGAGATAAACAAAATATAAAATAAGGACTTGCGCTAGGCATAAAATTCCATTTTAGGTTGTGGAACTATACCATTGTTGCGAAAGTCGAAGATATAAAGAAATGTGACTTTATTGCATGTTTTTGAAAGAAGTTTTGGATTTTTGAAAGAAGTTTTGGATTTTTGAAAGAAATATGTATGTAATTGGTTTTATACTAAACAGATGTTCTTTTTAAATAAGAAGATGAAATTATTCGAAAAGAATTGCAGAGATATTTTAAATTATCTCAAAGACAAAATGTAGATTTATAAGGAACCCTCATGTGCAAATGTGAGTTCATTGCCGATCTTGATTTATCATAATGATACAAAATCTCTCAAATACAAATGTGTATGCAATTGTATTGTTCATTCACCAATTTTGAGCAAGAAAATTTGATACAAGTAATTTGACTTAACCAAATAAGGGTTCATTGACTATGATTTATATGCATGTAACCATACCAGACTACTATGTAAGTCAGGTCATCAAGAGCTAGTTAATCCATAAGATGACATAGGTCTATACAAAAGGTCACTAATGTGATAGACATCACCATGCTAGGAATTACCCAAGGCCAAGCGAGTTGGGCACAAACCACCTGTTATGGGGCTTACCTCATAGTTTTCGAATAATTGAGAATTCCAGGGATTCAAGCTCATTCACCCTTCTTTTCTTTTCAATGGGTAGGGAAAAGGATTTTATTGCTTTTTGCTTTTGCTTTTCTCTTTTTTTTTTTTTTTGTATTTTTTCTTGATACTGAGATAATGCTGAAATATTGTTGCGATGATACAAAATAATATTTTTCTTTTTCTCATTTGCTTTGACTTTTTCTGTTGCTTCCTATACTAGGGATACTTGCTCGGATTGGCTGTAGAGTAAGGAATTTTTATTTTGGGTAGGGGTGAGCTTGTCCTTTTGTCAATTCTCAAATATTTTATACCATGTGCATGATAGGATAGCAGGGGAAACTTTTCGCTCAAGAAACCAGTTCTACTATGTAGCGTCATATCAAATTTTGCAATGAAATCATTTTAATGTGAAGAGATGTACTTTGTTCAAGGAAATAACAAGATCAATTCTTCTATGCTCAAAAATTTATTTAATTCAACTGTGGAATTTGATATAAGAGAGTTTAATAATCATACAAAATAAAATCAAGATATTTATGCATGTGAGTGTGAAAGTGCGGGATTCCAAATAAATGCTAATTTATCCAAAATAATTGAAAATATAACTGTAATACTTCAAGATTTGATAGGTATGAAAAATAAAGAATGTTTTGAATATTTTGATGATTTTGAAATTTTTATATTTTGATTTTGATTAATGAATTGAAAGAATAAATACTGTTACTGTTTTTGAAAATTTTTATATGAATGACGAAAATGAAACAATATGTAAAATAACAATATATACAAATGATGAAATGACCAAATGTTATGCATAATAACGCTTAAGATGCACAATGTTCATATGTTCTTTAAGATATTTAGCATCTAAGGTATCTAATTTGTATGCTCCTGACCAAAACTTAGCAGTGATGATATACGGTCCAAGTCAGCTAGGCTCAAATTTACCTTTAAGGTCTTTAGTTGCATTAGTGTTTTTTTGATTTTCTTTTAAGACAAGGTCACCAATCTCAAAGGATCGATGATGAACTTTCTTGAGATATTCTCGCTTGAGCTTGTTTTGGTAGGCACAAAGATGCTTCAGAGCATTGATGCGCTTCTCATCTAAGAGTTCCAATTGACTAAATATGCTAGCATGATATTCATCTCCTACTTCAGTATCTTGAAGTAGTAGAGCCAAATAAGGAACTTCTAATTCAAAGGGAAAAACAACTTCAACACCATAAACCAAAACAAAAGGTGAAGTACCTGTGGGGGTGTGAACGATAGTTCGATAAGCCTACAAAGCAAGATATAATTGGATGTGCCAATCATGACCAGATTTATTGACCAGTATTTTAAGGATTTTGATTAATGTTTTATTAGATGCTTGTGCTTGGACATTACCCTGAGGATAATAGGGAGTGGACCAACGATGTTGAATTTTATATTTTTGACATAATTTTTTGACATCTTTATTTTTGAAACAAGTTCCATTATCTAAAATGATATTTGCGAGAATTCTAAACCTACAAATAATTTGATTAAAAATAAACTTGGAAACTTGTGTTCCAGTATAAGAAGCTAAGGGTATAGCTTCAACCCACTTCATGAAATACTCAGTGGTGGTTATGATAAATTTGTGTCCATCAGATGATACAGGGTTGATTTTTCCAATGATGTCTAAGCCCCATTTTGAAAAGGGCCAAGGATATGAAATAGCCTGTAGTTCTTGTGCAGGCGCATGGACAAGGTCAACATGTTTCTGGAACTTTTCACAATGGTGCACATAATCATGTGCATCATTCTCCATGGTGGGCAAAAAATATCCTATCCTAAGGAGATTTTTAGAAATGGCGCTACCACTAAAATGTCCCCCACAAGATCCATGATGGGCTTCACTTAAAGCTGATCTAGATTCTTCAAGATTCAAAAATCTCAGTAAGATGCCTTAAAAATATCTCCTATACAAGGTATTACCAATAATCACGAAGCGGCTTGCTTGTCTATGTAATAACCAACGGTGGTTGCTATTACAACCTTCTAGAAAGGTCCCATTTTGGAGAAAATTAAATATATCAGTGTACCATGGTTTAGGAGTAGTTTCGTTGACTAAAACCACATACAAAGGTTCTAAGCATGATTTATGTGAAGCGGGTTCTTGGAGTCGATGAATAATGATGGTAGCATATTCGTCATTGTTGCGGGCCAAACAAGGTGAATGGTTTCCTATTTTTGTCACATGCCCATGCATTTAATTATCAACCCAGGGAGCTTCGTAAACTTGCAAAGAGTGGGAATTAGGTTACTACAATACCACTGGAGGTGAATCTGCTAATCCTACATTTGGGGGGTGTTCTTGAAATGGTTGTCAATCATTCCCGCACTCCTCAATAAATTACATAAGAAGAACAAAATTAAATATACAAAAATAAATCATGTACACATTCCTGAAAATAAACCTATTGCAAATACTGGAACTAGCAAACTAATGAACATTCCTATGAAAGCAATAAACTAATTAAAATAAATAAACAAAAAGGAAATGGGGAAGAAATACTGGCTTGGAGTGGGCCTAGGATCCAACAGCTTCTTCCCGATCGAACACGCGCTTAGAACTTCTGGAACTGGAATATATTTATCAACGTATTACAATCTATCTTCTATAATTCAAAATGGATCTTTATTAATTAATTCTATATATTCCTCAGAATGATCTATGTGTGTTTATATAACACACACGTAGAACTTTTGTTACAGAAGTGGTTACAACAGTCGATTCTTCCTAGACTAAATTAGAATAGTCTGGCGAATGCAATTGACGTCTGGCATTCTGTTTTGATGGCGGCGTGTTCATTTTAGTTCATGCTTTGCCTGGCATCAGTAAGATGTTTTGATATATTGGTGCTATCTCCAATTTAGATCTGCATGATGCAGAGCTAGAACTGCACCAGCCGTTGCCGTCCATGTTGTTCAAATCTGGTCAACGGGCAAAGAATTAGTGGCACCTTCCTTATAAGGAAGGTACCTTGTTATCATAGTGCCTTCAGGTTGTAGGGAGGCACTTGCCTTCTATTAGCACCTTATGACTATGGGGAGGTGCTTGCCTTCTATTAGCGCCTTTCGGTTGTGGGGAGGCGCTTGCCTTCTGTTGGTGCCTTTCAACTATAGGGAGGTGCTTGTCTTTGGTTGGCGCCTTTCAGTTGTAGGGAGGTGCTCACATTTAGTTGGCACCTTTTGACTATAGGGAGGTGCTCGCATTCAGTTGGCACCTTTTTACTATAGGGAGGCACTCGCATTCAGTTGTTGCCTTTTGACTATAGGGAGGCGCTCACATTTAGTTGGTGCCTTCCAACTGTAGGGAGGCACTCGTATTTGGTTGGTGCCTTTCGACTACAGGGAGGCACTTGTTCCCTTGGTGCCTTCTAGTTACAAGGAGGTGCCTATGTTCTCTACATTGACCCCCGATGAAATAAAGTGCCAGGTCCATCAAAAGGACCTCGACCGTTCCAAATCTAACTAAATCAACTACAATTCCACAAAACATACTAAAAGCACACAAATTAGATAACACGCATAATTATATCAAATATCTATATAATCATTCATAAAAGTACGCAATCCTTATTATACAACCGCATATTGATCCAAGAAATATGTACAAAATATGAGCATTTTTGGTGCTCATCATCCCCCCATGCCTAACATATGCCATACCCTCATGGCATCCAAACTGTAGGTAGCCCTCTGACTTTTCATCGTCGCCATCTCTTGGAGGATTCGACTGCCCCTACGGCTCGAGTCTGTCTTTTCGTGCTGACATTTGAAGGTGTGGTTCACCTTTGCCTATGGGAAACTATGGCTATCAATTGTCCCCTTATTTTTTTGGCCGCTACTAGTGGTGGTCTAGCCAGCATTGTTTCTATAAATTGAAATGCAGCTTCGATAGCTTGCCAGAGGTTAGCGTCTAGAGGTCTAACCACTGCCAGGGGGATATTTGAGTTATCCCCTCTGGAAGGCACTACTTGGGCCTTGTATAATCTAGCCACTTTAGGGGTAAGCCCTGCATTCTCCTTTGCAATTGCAACGACCTCCAATTGTGGGCCATATACTCCCCACCATTCCAAGTACCTCCTCATCATGGAAGGTTGCCCTCGGGATGAACCATAGATGTCCCAAAACTGGTTGTCTTCTATCGGATTGACGCAGATGCCAGAATCTCCTTTTACCCTTGAGGATGCCTTCCTGGCCTCCTTGGCTACTTTCATTTCGTTGCACAGATACTCAAAATATTTTTGCCTTTCGACGAATAGCTGCATGTCCCATTCATCCTCCTCTGACTCGGTGAAGGTCACTTTCACCTTCTATCGAGCCATCCTGGGCCTCTTTGCCTTGGCCTCTGCAGAAAATGTGGTGGCTCGGATCGGGGTCTCTTCTTTCTCCTTTGGGGACTTCTCTTTACTCCGAAGGATCGGCTATGCTGCTATCTCTGGGGGTGATCCTTCGTTCTCCTGTCTACCTGGTGTCAACCCCTCAGGCTCTTCTCTTTCTTTAGGCCTAGGGAGGTCCTTTGTATCCTCTGGTCTTATCTGCTATTGGAGACCTTCGTCCTGCTCTGTGTCACTCAAGACAATGATAGGGGGCATCGTAGGACTTCTTTCCTTTTCACCCCTAAAAATAGAGGAATCCTCCCCTATCGGGCTACTTTGTCAGGCATTTGATCGAATCTACCCTGAAGAGAATACACGTTTGGTGGATGTGGGATATTTCGTCAACACTTCTTCTACCCAATCAGTCTAAGTGGACGCCTCCTATCTTGTTGTTCCTCTGTCTTGAAGTATTTTCCCTGTGCATGGGAAGAATCAAGCAATCTGCTCGAACATCTTTTGCATATTCATGGGGAGACTATTTTTGAGTAACCCCTCCCTATCTATCTACACATTTCCTCCTGGTAGTAGTATTTCAGCGTATAGTTTTAACACTCCGCCCTTGTATGTACATTCCCTCGTGAGAGGCAATCCAGTTGCCTATGAGATGAACTCAAGGGTGACTGGAATTTCCATCCCTCGTACTTGGGCCGCATCGCCCCTCAAAGAGGTGGCGAATTCTCTAGCTACCTCTACATCCTGGCCCTGACTGACCAAGGTGCGATATTCGAGCCACCCCTCGGCTTCGAATTGGGTCTTCACTGCCCCTCTGATCCCATCAGTGTCACTGGGTTCATTCTTCTTGATCGCGTGGTTCTTGGACCTTCCTCCCATGGTGCCTTCTACTACTGTATTTTTTTCTGTCCTTCCTTCTTCAAGAAGGCACCTTCTTATAGAAAAGATGCCTAACCCTAGCAGTTATGGAAGATGCCCTATCATTGGCACATGATTTCGGCTATGGGGGGTACGATCTCTATGACAACTATATTTTTTGGTACTACGTATTTATAAATAATTATATAAATGATTTGATTTAGTATGCACGTACCTGATTCGAAATTCCAGTTGTCGTGGTAGCCGCTGATTTGCTAACTTGTGACACGAGGGAGGGGTATGGTCATTTGATGTCACTTATTCGTGTGATGCTTCATTCTGCTTGAGGCATCTGGTAGATGTAAATTTTGCACATGGGAGGCATTCTTTGGTACCTTCCCCATGTGGATGGTGCCCTTGTAGTGCCTTTCCAACATTTTTGATGCTCTTCTTCGAACGAATGCGCCTTTCGATGCTACGAGGTGCCTCTGATTGGTGGGAGGCGCTTTTGCCTGCATGTGTCTTCCCAATGTGGGGCCCGCCTCCTTCTGGTTCATGCCTTCCCGATGTTGGAAGGTGTTCGTCTTGATGAATGTGCCTTCCTGATGTTGGAAGGCGTATTCGGCTGGATGAATGTGCCTTCCTGATGTTGGAAGGCGTATTCAGGTGGATTTTTTTTTTTGACTTGGTGCCTTCCTACCACAGAAGGCGCCTACATATATATATATATATACATATATATATACATATTTTGAATGGATGGAAGGCGTTGTCCTCCAATTTTGTGCCTTTCGGATGCAGTAAGGTGCCTTCTCCTGGATGGGTGCCTTTCGGGTGTAGTAAGGCACCTTCTTGTGGACTTGGCACCTTCTGGGTGTAGTAAGGCACCTTCTTCTGGACTTGGCACCTTCTGGGTGTAGTAAGGCGCCTTCTTCTAGACTTGGCACCTTCTGGGTGTAGTAAGGCGCCTTCTTGTGGACTTGGCACCTTCTGGGTGCAGTAAGGCACCTTCTTCTGGATGGTGATTTGACTAGAAAAAGGGTGATCAAGCCTTCCCAATTTTTCATGCTACCCAGATTCTACCTACGAGCCGATGTCGAAATGCTGAGCCAAATCAGGCCTGGTTTCCCAAATACCTATCCCTCGTGCTGTCAGGTCCTCCACCTACAAAAAGCAACCGAAAAATAAAGGAAAATAAAGGCAGTTAGATGCGTTTCGTGCCTGTTAGGCCCTAGATTAGGATGCCTGCATGCAGGCGTCGTCCATGCAAAAAAAAACACATTAAAAAAACTATATTAACTAACTAAAAAAATTTGGGTGAGCACTTTCGTGCCCACCATTTCACCTGTGAGAGTTCAGTCCAGATCTAGCAAGATGGGGTCTCCCCCATGCCTACTCTGGATTCCACCTGTAACATTTCGGACGTATTATAGGGGCGTAGTCGATGGCCATTGACTATGAACATGGTGTTGCTGCCATCAATTGTCTTAATGCACACTGCCCCATTCCTAATGAGCTTTTTCACCTCATACGAACCCATCCACCTCTGCATAAGTTTGCCCTTCCTTTCTTGGAACTAGGAATCGTACAACAGTACCCATTCCCCTACCTGGAACTTCTTCAACTTGATGTGGTTATCATGCCACTTCTTTCTCTACTTTTGTATAATCTCTGTCCTTTGCAAAGCATCCAGTCGGATTTTGTCCAACTGATCTAGCTGACAAATCCTCTATTTTTGAGCTTCGTCCAAGCTCAAATTTAATTTTGAAGCTGTCCTCAGAGTTTTGATTTCGAACTCGATGGGCATCATCGCATTTTTTCCATAGACTAGTTGGAAAGGTGTGCATCCTATGGTGGATTTCCACGTGGTGTTGTATGCCCAAACTACCTCCGACAACCGTGTGGCCCAATATTTCTTGTGTTGTTGCATTATTTTGGTCAAGATATTTTCTATCTCCCTGTTTGTCACTTCTACTTGCCCATTCGCCTGCGGATGGTAGGGCATGGTTTTATTGTGTCGAACTCTATACTGCTCCATTAGCTCCTCAATCAATTTGGAGGTGAATTGGGGCCCTTGGTCTATTGTTATCTCCCGAGGAACCCCAAATCATGTGAAAATATGGGCAAATAAGAAATCGGTGACTGTTCTTTCCTTTGAGTCCCTTAATGCCTGCACTTCCACCCATTTGGTGACGTAATCCGTGCAGACCAGAATAAACCTCCTTCCCATCGAAGGTGGATTAAATGGTCCCATGAAGTCCATGCCCCATTTATCGAAAGGTTCCAGGTGTACCTAGGGCTACAAGGGCATTTCATCTCGATGGGTTGGTCTACCCATCCTCTGGCACTCGTCACACTTGCTAGTATACGCTGTCGCATCCTTGAACAGAGTGGGCCAAAAATACCTAGCCTGTAGGATTTTGTAGGCAGTTCATTTTCCTGCAAAGTGTCCTATGCATGGCTCATCGTGACATGCCTTGAGCACTTCTAAAAACTCCTATTTTGCTATGCATCTTCTTATAATTTGGTCCCGTCCTATTTTAAATAGGAGACCATCCATCCAAAGGAATGATGCGCTCTTCTCTATGACCGCCTGCTTTTCTTTGTAGGAGAGAGCAGGTGAGGTCCTTCTAGTGGCCAAGTAATTGGCTATGTCTGCATACCATGGAGGTTTTTCACTAATAGCGAATAGATGTTCGTCTAAAAACTGATATTCCACTGCTTGATGATCTACTGGTATCAATATGGATAGAAAATCCGCCATGATGTTGTCCTTTCCCAATTTATCGACTATAGTGATGTCAAATTCCTACAATAGCAACAGCCATCTGATAATTCTACCACCAATGGCCGGCTTGCTCATTAGATACCTAATAGCTACGTGGTCCGTATGGAAGAAGACCTTGTATCCCGTTATATAGTGGCAAAATTTGTTTATTGCATGGACAACTACGAGGAATTATTTTTCTGTCACTGTATAGTTGAGCTCTGCTCCCGCCAAGTTTTTACTGACATAATAGATGGCATAAAATTCTTCACCATATTTCTGCCCGAGGACTACTCCGATCGCACCGTTAGATGCATCGTAGTAAATATGGAACGGTATGGCCCAATTCGGTCCTCTCAAGACCGATGCAGATATCAATTTTTCTTTCAGCAATTGGAACGCTTCTTCACAATCTCCCGTCCAATTGAACTCTACGTCCTTAGAAAGTAGGGTGTGCAGTGGTTTGGAAATCTTACTAAATTCGGCGATAAATCACCGGTAGTACCCGACTGATCCAAGGAAAATTCTTACCTCCTACGTTCTAGGGTTAGGTAGGTCTCTGATGACCTCGATCTTCCTCTTGTCTACTTTTATTCCTTCTGCAGAGAGGTGGTGTCCCAACACGATGCCTTCTTGCATCATCATAAAACATTTTTCATTACTTAGGGACAAATGATTTTCCTTGCTCCTGTCGAGCACTCTTTCTAGATTTGTCATTGCCTCCTCGAAGGTTTCTCCATAGGCGATGAAGTCGTCCATGTATACTTCCACCCCATCTCCTATCATATCATAGAATATGCTAAGCATCGCCCTTTGAAAGGTGGCCGGTGCATTGCACAGTCCAAAAGGCAATACCTTATAGGCAAACATTCCCCATGGACAGGTGAACGTTGTTTTATCTTGATCTTCTTCCCCTATCTGGATCTAGTTGTAACCACTGAAACCATCCAAAAAGGAGAAGTATTTTCTTCCTGAGAGTGTGTCCAAGACCTGATCGATGAATGGGAGTAGGAAGTGGTCTTTCTTAGTCGCCTTGTTCAACGTTCGATAGTCCATGCAGATCTGCCATTTCCCATTATTTTTGGGGACCACCACTAATGGTGATAC
Source organism: Wollemia nobilis (assembly GCA_028583015.1). Lineage (NCBI taxonomy): Eukaryota > Viridiplantae > Streptophyta > Pinopsida > Araucariales > Araucariaceae > Wollemia > Wollemia nobilis. The sequence goes on from JAQPPZ010015568.1 coordinate 29,447, forward strand.
CCATTCACTTTCAAAAATCGGATATATGAATTCGATAGCCAAAAGTTTGTGCAGTTCTTCTTTGACAATGTCTTTCATTGCTGGGTTCATCCTTCTCTGTGGTTGTCGACTAGGAGTTGCCTAGTCATCTAAATAAATCTGATGGGTACATATTTCTGGGCTGATGCCATGCATATCTATGTAGTCCCATGCAAATGCTTGCTGGTTTTTTACCAGAAGATCTTCCAATTTTTCTAGTTGTGTGGGCGTCAACCTGTTGTTGACATTTAATATCCTCCCTGGCCCAACATGTATTTTTTGGATGTGCTGATCTTGGGTGCCAGTCAACGGCAATCCAGGTGTGGGGGTGGATGATTCTCCATGGAGAAACTCCATGATAGCACCATCCTCATCCTCTTCCGCCACCTCCTCCAAGGTCATCACCGACTGGATTATGGACAACTTCGTAGTTCCATGCTCGGTGATCCTGGGTTCTTCTGCCAAGTCCATAGACTGAGCTGGCGATGAAATGGTCAACCTTTTGACATTTTGCCCATTGGAGATGGTCATTAGCCCATCTCGGTAGCTAATGTAAGCATCAACTATTGCCAGCCATGGCCTCCCCAAAATGAGCGGGTAACCGCCTAGCCTGGTCTTGGTTTGCAAAACTAAAAAATTGGTTGGATATTCCCATGCACTGACTGTTACGATCACATCTTCCAACATCCCTTTCGATGACACGGTTGATCGATCGGCTAACTATAGCACTGTCATGGTTGGATTCAGGTTCATGAGCCACAGCCTCTGCATGGTCTCTTGAGGCATCACATTGATGGCTGCCCCGAGGTCAACCAATGTGTTGGATAGGGAATGTCCTCCAATTTTTACGATCAGCACTGGGCTGCCTGGATCTGCATACTTCGGATGATGTGTTCTACCCATCATTAGATCTGCCAATTTACCCATGACGTTGATAGTCTGGGTAGCTTTTCATCCTGGTCTCCTTAGACACATTTCTCTAATTGCCTTGGTGTAAATGGGGACATCTCGAATTGCTTGAAATAATGGGATTGTCACTGTGAGATTCTTCAAGCTCGACAAGATGTCAAATTTTGGATGTGTTGTTTTTCTTTGTTCCTACAGCCGGCTAGGAAATGGAGCCTCCTCTCTCTCAAGTGCTTTTCCCTCTTCTACCAGAGGTGTCTCCTCTATTTTTGCCTCCTCTTCTACCAGTGGAGGTGTCTCTACTATTTCTTCCTCCTCTTCTACTAGATGCGGTGTCTCTACTCCTAGCTGCCTACCTGATCTAAGCTAAATATTGTACATATGATACATCTCACCTTCTACGTTGTATGCTGATTGATTTAATTTATTGTTCAGGTTTGTTATTGGTTGTGCTGGTAGCTATGCAGGTCTCGCTACTGGCAATGCTGGTAAGTTCTATTGGATGTGAGCAGGCGTTGCACTCTGTGGAGTCTGATTCCACGCATTGTGGCCTCTCCACTACTGCCCAGGATATGGATATGGCATCCATGGTTGCTGATTCGGGAATGCTACTGGGGGTGCATTCGTCTAGGTTGATGGTCCCCACCACCCCATATTAGGTGGTTGAGGGGGTCCTTGGTGCATGTATGACCCTCCCCCATATGATGGCATTTCGGTTGGTATATTCCCCATGGGGGCTATGGCCAACTCTTCCTATTGCCTATGAAGTAGGCCTTCGTGCTCTCAGTTGCTTCTTGGTTACTGGGCAGTTGTGGGCACAATCGAGTTTTATGATTCAGCTTGCAAACTATGCATACTCTGACCTTGTTTTCTGGGCATGCATTCTTTGCGTGCCTTCCTCTACATTTTGGGTAGAAATAGGCTAATGCTGCATCATTTTCTTGTTTCTTCTTTTCTAACAGCAGCATATCCATCTGTAGTGCTAGATATGAGAGCATTTTGCTCTTCAAATCCTCCAGCATGTTGCCTATTTCTATTTTGGTGACTGAAGTAGTCACCTTCATGGTCCTGGTGGTGATTTTGCCTCACCTTCTCGAGTAGTTCCAACATAATTGCTGGATGTCGTCCATAGCATGCTGATAGACATCACCTCCAGAGATCATGTTGAGAGCCTCTAGTGACTCATTGGTAAGTCCCCTCAAGAAGATGCTTTTGAGGGACTTATCAGATAGCTTTGAGTGAGGGGACCATTGAAGATTAAAGCTAAATCTCTCCCAATACTCCTCGAGAGACTCATCTTCTCTTTGTGTCATGCTCAGGACCTCCTCCCTAGAGTCTCTTGCTCTCCCAAAATATTGATATTGCTCTAGAAAGAGCTTCTTCATCTGGTCCCAGGTGGTGATGTGTTTGTCTCCCAGACCGATGAACCATCATAGAGCTGCATCGTCTAATGTAGAAGGAAATAATTTCAACTTTTGCGTGTTTGATTTGTAATCCACAGACTTGCACAAAACATCAAACTTGAATAAAAATAGGTCAGGGTCCTCAGTCGGGTGTCCTCTGAAGGACGGGAGGTGAGCAGGGGATATGTTTTTCATTTTGGTATCTCCTACTCCCTCCTCTATTGGGAAACTAAATCCAGATGAGACTTCATCATTATATACCATTTTTTAGGAAATGTGGTTTCTAATGCAACGTTTATGGCCTTTCGGTCGTTTAAAACTTTCTGAGTCAATGCTCTAAGGTTGTCTGGTGAGATCGTCTGATCCTCCATAGCCTTCCACAATAGGGCTTCCTCTAGAGGAGTCCTATTAAATAGGGGATTTATGATGATTCGTTCATTCCCTTGTTGATGGGATGAGGTGGCACTTTGCACAAAGTGCGGTTCCTCACTCCAATGGACTGCTGGTAGGTCAAGCGAGTCTAACTCAAATCCAAAATGCTCAGCTGACTCAGGTCCTGATGGATTAGTTCTTATAAAGCGACCGTTAGGTCCTCTTCTTCTCGAAGAACTCATACAAGGTCAGATGAAGTTTTTAGGGTATTGTAAGTAATCTAATTAAGATGCTTCACCAGCAATGGCGCCAAAATGTTGCGGGCCAAACAAGGTGAATGGTTTCCTATTTTTGTCACATGCCCGTGCATTTAATTATCAACCCAGGGAGCTTCGTAAACTTGCGAAGAGTTAGAATTAGGTTACTATAATACCATTGGAGGTGAATCTACTAATATGCTAATCCTACATTTGGGGGGTGTTCTTGAGATGGTTGTCAATCATTCCCGCACTCCTCAATAAATTACGTAAGAAGAACAAAATTAAATCTACAAAAATAAATCATGTACACATTCCTGAAAATAAACCTACTGCAAATACTGGAACTAGCAAACTAATGAACGTTCCTATGAAAGCAATAAACTAATTAAAATAAATAAAAAAAAAGGAAATGGGGAAGAAATACTGGCTTGGAGTGGGCCTAGGCTCCAACAACTTCTTCCCGATCGAACACGCGCTTAGAACTTCTGGAACTGTAATATATTTATCAACGTATTACAATCTATCTTCTGTAATTCTAAATGGATCTTTATTAATTATTTCTATATATTCCTCAGAACGATCTATGTGTGTTTATATAACACACACGTAGAACTTCTGTTACAGAAGTGGTTACAACAATCGATTCTTCCCAGACTAAATTAGAATAGTCTAGTGAATGCAATCAACGTCTGGCATTCTGTTCTGATGGCGGCATGTTTGTTTTAGTTCATGCTTTGCCTAGCATCGATAAGACGTTTTGATATGTTGGTGCTATCTCCAATTTATCTCTGCATGATGCAGATCTGGAACTGCACCAGCCACTGCCATCCACGTCATTCAAATCTGGTCAACGGGCAAAGAATCAGTGGCATCTTCCTTATGAGGAAGGTACCTTGTTATCATGATGCCTTTTGGTAGTAGGGAGGCATTTTCCTTCTATTAGCACCTTCCAACTGTGGGGAGGTGCTTGCCTTCTATTAGCACCTTTCGACTATGGGGAGGCGCTTGCATTCAGTTGGCACCTTTCGACTATGGGGAGGCACTTGTCTTTGGTTGGTGCCTTCCGGTTGCAGGGAGGCGCTCGCATTCAGTTGGTGCCTTTCGACTATAGGGAGGCGCTCGCATTCAGTTGGCACCTTATGACTACAGGGAGGCTCTCACATTCAGTTGGCATATTTTGACTGTAGGGAGGCGCTCGTATTCAGTTGGCGCCTTCCAACTGCAGGGAGGCGCTCGTATTCGGTTTGGTGCCTTCCGACTACAAGGAGGCACTTGTTCCATTGGCGCCTTCCGGTTGCAGGGAGGCGCCTATGTTCTCTACATTGACCCCCGATGAAATAAAGTGCCAGGTCCATCAAAATGACCTCAATCGTTCCAAATCTAACTAAATCAACTGCAATTCCACAAAACATACTAAAAGCACACAAATTAGATAACACGCATAATTATATCAAATATCTATATAATCATTCATAAAAGTACGCAATCCTTATTATACAGCTGCATATTTATCCAAGAAATATGTACAAAATATGAGCATTTTTGGTGCTCATCAGTCATCTAACTCCAGGGGCAAAAGAGATGCAACTATAGCCATAGCGTCAGCCGCACGGTTGCTAGTTTGAGGAATAGCTTCCAAGGTAACTTGATCAAATAGAGATAATAATTGTAATACATATGCTTTATATGGATGTAATTTATCATCTCTAGTCTGATAAACATCATTGATTTGATTTATGACAAGTTGAGAGTCATCGAAAACCAATAGATTTTTAATTTTTAGTGTCAAGGCAGCTCGTAATCCAAGGATTAGAGCCTCATATTCAGTAGTGTTATTAGTGCAAGCAAATATTAATTTAAAGGACAGAGGTATAAGATGTTTCTATAGAGATATTAAAATAATACCTGCACCAGCCCCACTCATGCATCGGGCTCCATCAAAGTATAGGGACCATTGCTCTGGATGGTCTACCTCTAATTTAAGGCATTCATCAAGAAACTCAATGATGAGGGGATGAGTAGACTCTAAAGGTGCAACATCTAATTGATCTACTATGATTTGACCTTTAAAAGACTTTTGTCCTATAAACATGAGTTCAAACTCATTTAGCACAAGAACCCACTTTGCTGTGTGACCAGATAAATAAGGTCGACTCATGAGATATCGCAAAGGGTCGAATTTAGCAATAACATACATTTTCTAATTGAGCATATAATGGCATAGTTTTTGTGTAGAAAATACGACGGTGAGACATAAATTCTCTAATATTGTATAGCGAGTTTCATAACTTATTAAGTTTTTGCTAATGTAATAATTAGCATGTTATTTCTTCTCATCATCAAGTTGAGCTAGCATAGCTCCTAAGGCAAAATCTGAAGCATAAATGTACAAGATAAATGGATGATTAGATCTAGGTGGTGAAAGCACCATTGGTTTAAGGAGATATTGTTTGAGGAGTTCAAATGCTTCCTGATTTTCGTCATCCCAATGAAAAGAGACATATTTCTTAAGAAGCTTAAGAAAGGGTCATGTTTTATCCACCAACTTATCGATGAAGCGACGAATAGCCTGAAGCTTACCTTGTAAACTTTGTAATTCAGATATATTTGTGGGTGTGGGCATATCAGTGATAGCCATGATCTTGAGAGGGTCAATTTCAATGCCACATAAAGAAACTATAACCCCCAATAATTTATCGGACTTAACTTCGAATATACATTTGGTTGGATTTAATCGGATAAGATATTCCCTTAACCAATCAAATACTTTTCTCAAGTCATCTAAATGGTCATCTTCCTTGATAGAATGAGCTATAATATCATCTACATAATCATGTAGAATATCATGCATCATATCATGAAAGATATAAGTCATGGCTCATTTATATGTTGCACCTACATTCTTCAAACCAAATGGCATCACTTTCCAACAAAAGGTTCCCCAAGGGGTAATAAAGGCTATTTTATCCTGATCTTCAAGAGCTATCCTGATCTGATTATAACCAAAGAATCCATCCATTAGGGATATCATTCCACTCCTAGTAGTAAAATCAATGATCTGATCCATGTTGGGAAGAGGAAAATCATCTTTAGGGCATGCAACATTAATATCTCTAAAGTCTGTGCAAACCCTAACTTTGGTAGCTTCTTTCTTAGTTACTGGAACTACATTCGAGATCCATTCAACATAATCAATGGCTTGTATAAAAATGACCTTCAAGAGTTTTTCTAATTCCCCTTTGACTAGTAAATCCACTTTGGGATGCACTTTTCTAAGTTTTTGTTTAACAGGTTTAGCATCCGGATGGACTACTAGGTGATGCATAACTACAGAAGGGTCTAATCCTGGCATATCTTCATATGTCCAAGCAAAGACATCTTCATATTCTTTAAGGAATGCAATGTATTTATCTTGTTTTTCTTGACTCAATTCTGATCCAATGTTGATTATGTGAGGGTTATCATCGGTTCCAATGTTAATTTTTATGACGTTTTCTACTTCCATGTGTAGATCTCTCTCAAAATTAGGTGGGGCGGGTGAAACACCCAATTCTTGTAATTCTTTTGTGGTTATCTTGGATAATTCATCTTGAGGAGTCATGGCCTCAAGCTGGGCTATACTAGGTATAGAGCCATCGAAATAAAATCCGTTATGTAACAATTCCTCAATGGAGACATCATGGAAGATATCTCCCTCCAACTCATCATCGGATTTAGCAATCATCTCAGGGTAAGCTATGGATAGCATATTACATGTAAATGGGTTATCCCTTAAACGCAAAGCATCACGTTTATCCAAATAATCTTGGTAACATATGAGATGGTCATCATCCTCAAATGGGAAGGGCTGACCTTTACTAGGAAATAGGCCCACACCACATCGGGCAGGCCATGGTTCTACCTCGAAAGGTTCTTTCATACCATTCTGAAAAGGTCCCAAACCTTTCCCTTTATATCCCAATTTAAGCATTATAGACTTAGCTTTAATATACTCATTAGTAAAATAACATCGAGCATATCCATCATAATGTGTCTTGATGTTTCTAGGTATTCTTCCCTAGTCATATCCCTTATAAATAAAAGCACAACTCCCAACTTGGTAGATACTTCCCATAGGCTGTGGGAGGCCCAAAGTACAAGGAGAGGGTGGTAATTTATTTAAAATAAGGGAATCTTGCATAGCAACATTTATTTTCTCTAATATAAGAATTTTAGATAAATCGGGTAAGAGCTCATCAGTAAGAGTGTAAGAGGTAGAAGGAAAATTTCCTATATTTTCGGATGCAAAAAATATACCTCTAGTAGGTGTAGATGTTGTAAGAGATGTATTTGGATGGATCTATAGGTATGGAAGTTATAGGAGTAAAACAAGAAGAATTGGTTGTGGGTTTAGGATCTTTTTGAGGTCCTAATGTGGTTTGTTCGGAAGATGGTTGAACTACATGTAGAGGTGTAGTTGGTGGGGAAAAAGTAGATGATGTTATGAGTGTGTGTTTCACATGTTTAGGTAGATGATTAGAATCAGGATGTGTGGATGAAAGAGCAGGGCAAAATTGAACTCCAACAGGTTCTACCAAAGCACACATATCAAAGGGTCTGGGATCACCATGAATGGTAACCAATTGATTCTTAAATTCAAATTTAACACATTGATGTAAAGTTGAGGGAACAACTCGCATCACGTTGATCCAAGGGCAACCCAGGAGTATATTGTATGATGCTAGGCAATGTACAATAAACACGGTTGTGTCTAAGGTTCTAGGACCAACTTGCAATGGAATAGTAATAACTCCACACGTTTCTTGTGTTTTGTCATTGAAGGCTTTTATAATCATATCAGTTATTTTCATTTCGTCACTTCTAAACCCAAATATTTGGTAGAAGTCAAAAGTGCAAATGTTTAAAGATGAACCATTATCAATCAAGACTCGTTTAATTGCTACATCTCCAATTAGGGCAGTAATATATAAGGGGTTATCCTTATGTAAACTATGTTGTGGTATATCTCTATCCCGAAAGTCAATACAATCAACTTCTCGAGTTATGATAGTATTGGACATGGCTTCAGGTTGAATATTTTGTGGTACCATCATTTGGCTTAATGTGAGCATTAATTCATCCCTATGTGTAGGAGAAGATCTTAAAAGGTCCAAAAGGGAAATTCTAGCTATAGTATTTGATAATTGTTCATTAATATTATAAGGAGGTTTAGGTTGAACATTAGGCATGTGGTTCCCTTTATTAGGAATTTTCAAAACAAATGGAGCTGAGCCATCGTTCTGAGTTTGATCTTGTTGAAAATTTTGAGCCTATTGTCAAGTAACAGCTCCGATGGTACCTACAATATTATCTTGCGGATGATGAATGGGTCTTGGTCTAGCATTTATGTCTTGTTCATTAGAAAGTAATTGGTGAGAAGATGGTCTAGTAGTGACTCTTCTAGGAAATGGTTCTTCTCGAAACCATAGAATTTGTGATGGGTTGAATAGCGTCTGATTCATATTCAGAACTATTCGATTGATTTGAGGTGATTTCCATGCTACTTTTAGTCTCATATTCTGTATCACTAAGATCAGGTGTCCGAATATTATATAGAGGTCTGGTCGTAACCATAGATAAAGTTGTGTCAAATATTTGTGGATCATGAATAGGTAAATGTCCACTAATAGTCCCTACATATCGGGTAGGAGGGGGAACATTATGATGCTCAATTTGATTAGCCACCTCTTTACCATGCTTTGGTAAAGGATGTTGAAATATGTCCAATGATTGATTGGCATTCTGATTCTGAATTTGGGGGATGTTCTTTTGAGCATTATTAGGAGGATTTTGTTTAGGTTGGAAGGCTTGCACCTCCATCTCATTGTTATCAATTAAATCTTGTATTTTATGTTTTAATATTTTACAAGAGTTGGTAGCGTGTCCAAGTCCTCTATGGAAATCACAATGTAAATCAGCTCTATATCCGGGTATAGTTGGATCAGGTTCCTAGATATTTGGTAATTGGATCAAACCTCGTTCTAATAATTGCGGGAGAATGGTTGATAAAGGTTGATTTAACCTAGTAAATTCTTGAGGTGGTTTATCAGGAGGTTTCAGTATAAATTTCTCTATTGTTTTCATAGCATTAATAGTAGCGATATTTCTACTATCAGTGACTCCATCACCCACAACTTGTTTATTTTTATATTGATTTCTGGATGTTTTCTCATCATCTTTCTTTTTAAGTTGGCCTCTCCTAATGAGAGCATCTTCCACTCTTCGAGCTAAATCTATAGCTTGATCGAAGGTGGTCAAGGTCACAGTTGATAACTCATAGGATAGTTGTTCTTGTAAATTATTGATAAAGATATCCAACATTTCTCGATAAGGTAACACAAAGTGCAATATTCCTATCAACTGTCTCCATCGAGCTAGGAAATCAGCAAAACATTCATCTTTGTCTTGTTTTAGGTTGTACAAATCTTTAATGGTTACATGCCTTTCAATGTAGGCACTAAATTGATGCACAAAAGACTCGGCTATCTCTTCAAAATTCCTCAAATAATGAGTGGGTAATTGATAATACCACTCTAATGCCATTCCTCCTAAAATTTTTGGGAACATTTTTAGTAATAACAAATCATCATGTGATATATCATGACACGCTATCCTAAACATACGAAGATGCTCTATGGGATCTTCAGTTCCTTTGTATATAGGTAGGACAGGCATAGGAAAGTGTTTAGGATATGGTTGTGCTACAACTATAGGATCTAGAGGTTGACTACACATCTCTCGATAATTGTACGAGGGATGGTAGGGATCTATCTGGTCCATGCAGGAGACTAATTATTTCACCATGGCTTCCATATTACCATTTTGTCCACCATATTGGTTTGGTGGTACATGAGTATGGGATTTGTGAGCGTAGGATGACGTGACGTAAGGATTAGATGCTATATTGTTGTTATGCAAATGGTTGGTAGGAAGAGTATTATGAAGAAGATTTGTTGTAGCATTATGTTGTATCCCAGATTGTTGGAAATTGGTGTTTGGTTTTGTTTTAGGCTTTTGTTGATTTGAGGTATGTTGATCAATAACTTGGTGAAATAGAGCATTGAATGACGGTTTCTTTTGTGTGGGAATAACCCTAGGCTTGGTAATAAGCACTCTAGATGGTTGGGTAACCTGTTGTTGTTGCATGTTCTAGATTATGGTGGCCATATCCAAATTGGATGGTCCATCTTGATCACTTTCTTGATCAACAAAGGACAAGGGATTAGTGCGTGTGTGATATATTTCTTCTAGGGTTGCTTGAGTGTCACTAATTTGATCCTTGTCCATATGGACTGCTCTATTAAGGGCGCCAATGTTAGTATTGAGGAACTTCCAGAAATGTTCCATATTCTCAAAAGTAATAGCTCCTTCCAGAGACATTTTAGGAGATGAGGATCCTTCCTCTCTAACAGTTTCTCTTTGTTCATTTCCTTCAGCAAATTCTTCTTCTTGTTGGTCTAGGGTTCCTTCTTCCTGAATTGGGTCTTCAGGAAGGACATCTGGTTTATTTACTGGTTTTCCTAACCAATCTTCTTCTACTTCAATTTGTTTTCCATTCCTGAGTCTAGTCATTATGCTTAAATTTAGATTTTAGCAAATATATATATATATATATATATATATATTTGCAACAAATTTGGGAGGTATATATTTTAATTATATACCTACTATAATACTATAAAGAGAACAAAGAGAACAAAGAGCATAATACTATAATACTATAATACTATAATATTTTGATTTTTTTTATTATATTTTGTTTTGTTTTTGTTTTTATGATAATATTATAAAGAGAACAAAGAGCATACTAAATGCAAGAAATAATAATAATAAAATAATGGCTTAGTTTTCTATAAATAGTTTATAGATGTCATTGATGGGATCAAGTTCATCAGGAGTCATGAAATGCTCCTCTTCAAATTGGAAATTGTTTTTCAGGAATTTGACAAAGTGTGCTATGGTGATGTTATCTACTTCTGACTCTGACTTGTAAAAATAGAGCTCATGGCAATACTCTCGATATAACACAACTCTAGGAACTCTATTCCATCTCTTTCTATCCATAAGAACGACCTCTTGATCCTCTATACGAGATAGAAATTTATGTACTATAGTTGCATTGTTGAGGTATTCCTCAAAGGTGTACAATTTAGAAGACACAAGGCCTCTTTTATCTGCTAACCACCTATGGCAAGCTCTCTGAAGCTCATGATATAAGGTCACTTGATCAAGATCCAAGATTCTATCTAGGACAAACCTCTTGATTTGCCTAAGTTCTGTTGACCTAGATGAAATAAGATTCAATCTCCTATTAAGTTCGTCCCATAAAGGTGGGACTCTATATGTTTGAGATACTCTAAGCAAAGAAGTAATCTCTATAGTTGCTAATTGATTCTCAACATTAATGGTGACAACTCATCTTTTATTATAATCTACCATCTAAATATGATATGCAACTTTAAATTGTTTGCCTTTTGACTCTAAATGCATTTATGTTTTTTTTTGTTTTTTACTTTTTTATTTTATTAGGATTGTTTTCAAAAGGTTTTAGTTTTCACGTCGGGTTCACCAAAATGTATCGCTTCAAATTTTTTGCATCCTTACCTTCAAGCTATAGGATCCACACCCGGAAGGGGGATGCGAGAAGGATGGGACAATACCTCGGACTAGGAGGCCCTTTGAAGGTCATGCCTCTTGGGGGAGGGGTATAAGGGTGAATTTTTGATGGATGGTGGGTTCACCAGGAAAATTTTGAATGGCAGTTTCCACACCTAGGTTGAGAGTAGGTTTGATGTGTTCATTTTGTACTTTAATCATTCAATTCCTAGGTTTGGCCAAGATGAATCTAAGCTATTCTATATGTCAATGCTGATTTATATGAATATAGAAAACATGAATAAGTTCTAAACATAGAGAATATGCTAAATAGGATAGAATATACCTGATTTTAGATGTCTGATGAAGATTCTGAGGTTTGTAGAAGTCTAAATCATCTCAAATCATATGTAATCATCTGGAATCGCATAGGATCATCTCAGATCTCAGTCGGTCATCTGAGATCAGACGAGATCATCATCGATCTGACGAATTCGTTAGACGAATTTGTCAGAAACCTACAGTCACAAAAATAGATACCAAAAACCAAAGATGCAACTGCAAAAGTAGAGGGAAATGATAGAAATGATAGTAAATTTTGCCTAGATGATAAATCCAAATAGAAATTAAAATAAATGCATTAGTTTAACAATTTGTTTTAAATTTATCATGCATCTATGCTAAATGAGGTGAACTCTAGGATGCAAGAATAGGATAAACCAGGCTAATGCAAAAATAAATGAAGAGAGAAGACGAAGGAATACAAACTCCAGGTTCTAATTGCCCCAAATCTAGACTATAGTAAAGATCACCTTTGATCATATGAGATCATCGTTGATCTGTGATAAGATCGTCCAAAATCGTCTGGAATTTCCTGTGATGAACTGAGCTTACTTCGACTGAAAAATAGTAAAATCTCTGCAAGAAAACTTGAAAAATGCAATGCAAACGAAGGTGCGAAGGTATTCTAATGCATGAAAAGTTGAAGTTGCAAAGAAATCAGTCAGCCAGGGGGTTTAGGGGGATAAACTGAGAAAATACTAAGTTTATATAGGATTAGGGAGAGGTTAGGAGGTTGGAGATCATCCCAATTTGGGAGATCTCCAATAGGGGAGACTCTAACTATGCAGACACACTTTCTACCCAAGTTAGAGAAGTTGTTGAAATAGAAGCTAATTATGAAAATTCAGTTTTGGGACGAAATCGTCTGGACATTCTGTTCCAGAAAAATTCATCAGATCTGGGATGATTTCATCTGATCATCGACGATATCATCCAACGGTCAAAACAAATCCTAAAAATGGCATGAAAAACAAGGAAAGTGGGTAACGGGCGGTTAACGGGCGGTTTGGGTTAAAATTCAAATTTTTATCTTTTTACTAAGGTTTAACTGTGCCAATTTTAGGGTGCTACAGTGCACCTAACTCAGTAAGGTGCGTACTTTGATTTACCTTTATTTTATTTTAGCAAAACCATGCCAGGTTCATGTAGGACCTTGTTTTGGCAAAAGATGATGAAATTAGGGAAAATAGCTACACACAACACACTTCACACATGATTTTATCAAATACATACACAATACTTCATAAAACATACAACTCATGATATAATGCTCTACAAAAATCATTAGTTCATATATAAAAATATGAGCATTTTTTGTGCTCATCATCCCCCCATGCCTAATATGTGCCACGTCCTCTTGGAACTTGAAATTCGTAACTACCTCTTTTCTGTAGACCATTGCCTTTCATTTCCTTCTCTTTCTAGTGGTCTTGACCTATTCTCCCCCTTGAGGTTTTCATTTCTACGGAGGGGCCCTGGTTTGTTATGGGGCATCCTTATGCTGTGTTGTCCTCTAGCTACGCTGATGTATGGGTTGGCCTTCATTATGTGTTCGCCCTTTATTATGCTGGATCTATCTCCTGCTTGGCCTAGCACTTATACTCAGTCTGACTACCACAATCGTCACTCCCCTTTGGAAGGTTGCTTCTTCTTCCTACCATAGGTCAACATGTTGAGGGCATAATTCTCATAAGGGAATATTAGAGTCGTACCTCTTCTGACTAACCAAATTGGCCTTATAGAGCCAAAGCTCCTCCTGGGTGAGGTCAACATTTTTTGTTGCTATTACTTCTACCTCTGCATTCAGTCCATATACCCCCCATCATGCCAACTATTTCTTCATTTTATAGGGCTGACCCAAAGAGGATCCATAGCTGTACCAAAATTGATCGTCGTCAATGGGATTTACATAAATACCTAGCCTTTGTACCTCCTTCTTGGTAGATTTACTAGCTATATTTGCTTCCTCAAACTCCTTACGAATCCATTTAAATTTTGCCTTTTGCTTAGCGAAAGCTTACACACCTGCTTCCCATTCTTCATCAGAATGAGGGTTAGATTATGTGAATGTCATCCTAGCCTTCATTTTGACCCTCTTCTGAGTCATCTGAGGGGACTTCCCTTTTTATTTATTAGGTGTTGTGGTGGCCTATTTGGGGAAGTATTTCTATCCCATGGAGGCTACCTCCCTATTGGATGACTTAGGGAGTTTTTCCTCTGATCGGAGGTCCCCTATGGTTTTTCCTTCTGGAACCTTATTTTTTGGTCCCTCTGGTGGTGGCTCCTCAATTTTAGGTTCATGGTATCCTGGAGAGTCCTCCTTAACTTCAGCTTTAGGGGCTTGCATTGATGGCTCTTCATTGGTGTCGATAAAAATGATAGAGGTTTCTGTTTGAAGAACATAATTCCAATGTTCCTCTGCCATTGTCTTATATAAGGCATGCAAACCCTCCCCTACTTCTAATTACTCATATCTAGCACATGAATTGAATGCCCCATATGATACTACTCTCTTTGGTGAGGTTGGAGAGTTTTTGGGCACTTCAATCACCCAATCAATCTGGGTAGAGGTATCTTGCCTCTATTTTGCCTTAGCCTATAACTCCTCCTTGAGTTGCTAGATCAATTGCTGCATTTGGGAAATGGTGGCCTCTTGTATTTGGAATTTCATTGTGGTCATCTCCTTATAATCATTGAAAAGCACCTACATCAAGGATTTCTCACTCTGTTCAGTGCGATCCTCCTCCAATGACATCTCGGTCGATTTCTACCCACTTGCGAAAGGCTGCGGGTCCTGTGAACTATGAGTGACCAAATTTTGCAAAGTTTACACTACAACACCAAGCTCTGTATCTTATTCATCTTCCTTATTTGATAGGAGTAGGCACTATATTCATGTTTGATGTTCCCTAAATTCTATCTAGTTTTCTACGTTGGAGTTTTCTAGCCTCTCCTCCACAAAAGTGGGCAGAGAGCTTTGCTTTTCCTCTACAATCCCTAGTGAAAATTGGGGGTGTTATTATTTGAATGGTCCTCCCACTTTGGCATTGTGCCCTAAATTTATGGTGATCTACTCTACTGCTTTGGAGGGCTCAACCCTAATCTCTTCATTTATCTCCCTCAATTTAGCTTTGTGCCCTGCTTCAGCCATTGCCTATTCTTATGCACTATAGGGTTCAACCTCTACCGTCAATGAATTTTCCCTATGCTCCTTTGCATGGTGGATCAGGGCTATAATTAGATTATGATGGGCTATGGCAGAAACTACCCCTCTTTGGTACCTCGATGCCTCATCCTATAGGGCCTTCACCAAATAGAATGAGACATTTATTTCCCTCTCATGCACTAGATGGCTTATGAACTATATGTGGTTTGCATTCGAAGTGCGAATAATTTATAGTACATGTGAAGTATCTCATAATATGCTAAAAAAAATTCATAGGTGCATTAGGATATCCTTCTTGGGAATCCCCCCTGGTCGTAGGGGACATTCCCCTATCCAAGTAGTTCCTCAATGCATTTCTTTGCCACACCATCCTTGTATGTGCATTCCCCCATAAGGGGGAGGCCAGTGACCTAAGAAATGTGCTCTGAGGTGACTGTTATTTCTAGTCTGCCTAGCCTAGTCACTTCTCCATTTAGTGAGGTGGTGAACTCTTTGGCTACCTCCACATCTTGTTCCTGGCTGACTAGGCGATAGTAGTTTAGCCAACCCATCTCCTCAAATCGATTGCAAAATTTCCTCCTTATTCCTTCAGTGTCACTCGACTCCTGCTTCTTAATTGTGTGGTTCTTTGAAGGCCCTCCCATGGTGAATTCCCTGTTGAGTTCAAGTTTTGTACTTAGTAAGGCACATTTTTATAACCTAAGGTGCCTAACTCTAGAAATTGTTCCATATTGGGTTTAGTAGGGTATGCCACACAAATTAATTTTTGGCATGACGTATTAGGCATGAGGGGTTATTTTCCCTTCTTGCACCGTCATCATATCAAAGAGCATATTATATGAAAATTATATATATATAATTAAAATCATGCACATACCTGATTTGTCATTTTGTGTTGTGTGGAGTATACCAAATTGCCATTCGATGATGTTTTTTTCATGTGCTGATTACTTCACCTTGGGTATTGCATTCCTAGTTTGCTCGAGGTCCTACTACTAAAAGCACTATGGATTCTATTGGTTCAAGTTGGGACAAATATATCCTTGGTGGTTGGTCTTGGGATGTGCAAAAAACCTTCCCAATGATTTTGAAATATTTTTGAGCATTTCTAGATCTCTATCATGTGACATGATGGTATTGGCACCTCGTACTGCCAAGTTGCACATGTGAATTGAATTGGTCAAGGCACCTATTTGAGTAAGGATCCAATAGGATTCCTAAATCAGTAAGGCACCTAACCCAGTAAGGTGCTAGTAAGGCACCTAACCTGGTAAGGCGCTAGTAAGGTACCTAACCCGATAAAGCGCTAGTAAGGCGCCTAACTCGGTAAGATGCCAAGGTAATGCACTACTTTGATGATCATGTGTATATATATATATATTATATATATTATTAATGCATTTAGGGGTGGCCTGGATTGTGGGGTAAGGTGCATAGAGTAAGGTGCCAAGTAAGGTGTCACTTATCTGGAGTAAGGTGCCTCTTCCCCCCATGTATAATATTTGTCACGTCATCGTGACAACAACCCCCCCTACATTCATTTTTTGTTAAAGTTTGATGCCTCCTTTGTAGAGTAAGGTGCTGCTCCTCTTGAGTAAGGTCCCAGAGTAAGGAACCACTCCTCATGATTTACATGCTGCTTCACCAAAGTAAGGCACCAATGTAAGGCACTGCTACTCCTTCAAAGTAAGGTGGTAGAGTAAGGCACCGCTACTCCTTCATAGTAAGGTGCTAGAGTAACGCATCATTGCCCCTTAAGAGTAAGTTGCTAGAGTAAGGTGCTATTGATCCTTCAGAGTAAGACACCAGAGTAAGGCATCGTTGTTCCTTTAGAGTAAGGTGCCAGAGTAAGGCACCGCTTCCTTATTGTTTAAAAAATCAGCGATGGCTGACTCATATTTTAATGTGAGGTTGATCAAGCCTCCCAAAATTCTATTCATATTACGTCAAGGTCCACCTCGTTCAGGTATGGAGATGTTTGATGAGGGATTTTGTGTCCCATTATGCCTGAACCATTACTATCCTCCTAATGCATAGGTATGTGGATGCTAAGCCAACCTAGGCCTAGTTTTACTAGATGCCTATTGTTCGAACAATCAAGCCATATCCCTTCAAAAATAAAACACACAAAAAGAAAAAAGGTGCAATTAAATGGGATCTATGCCTATTAGGCCATAGCTCTCAAGACACCTATAGCTTTGATGTGGGCGTTGTCCCTAAAAAACACATATTAAGCTAAAAATAATAGCCTATTCTAACTTATCTTTGGTGGATGTCCGTATATCCATCATGTTGAGAATTTGGGAGATTTTACTTGGATGGGGTATCCCCCATGCCTGTTCTAGTTTTCACCAACAATCCCTCAGACGTATGGTATGGCCGCACTCAATGGCCATTGGATTTTAGGATGGTGTTGCTATCGTCAATCGTCTTGACCCATACAACATCGTTCTTTATTATTTCCACAACTTTGTACGGTCCCATATATCTCTGCATTAGTTTACCCTTTCATTCTTAGAACCTGGAGTCGTACAACAATACCCAGTATCCTTCTTTGAATTGTTTCTTTTTAATGTGGTCATCATGCCACTACTTTATTTACCTCTACATAATTTTTTTTCACTATAAGGCATCCATGCGAACTTCATCTAGCTAATTTAGGTGTTGAATTCGTTCCTTCTGTGTATTTTTTGGGTTCAAATTTAATTCGACCACAGTTTTGAGTGTTTTAACTTCAAATTTTATGGGCATCATCGCGTCTTTCCCGTAGAACAACTGAAAGGGGATAAAAATAGTGGTTTAATTCCACATTGTGTTATATGCCCATACTGCCTCTAGTAGTCTTGCAGCCCAATCCTTTCTATGTTGTTGCATGGTATTTGTCAAGATGTTTTCAATTTCCCTGTTAGTGATCTCTACTTGTCCATTCACTTGTAGAGGGTATGGGATAGTCCTATTATACCAAACCATGTACTATTCGATGAGCTATTTGACTAAACTGGATGTGAATCGGGGTCCCTGGTCTATTATAATATCCTTGGGTACTCCAAATATCATAAAAATATGGGAGAATAGAAATTCGGTGATCGTCCGCTCCTTAGAGTCTCTTAGCACTTGGACTTCGACCCATTTAGTGGCATAGTCTATATAGACTATAATGAACCTCCTTCCTATTGAAGGTGGGTTGATGGGTCCCACGAAATCCATGCCCCATTTGTCAAAGGGCTCAATGTGTATGTGAGGTTGTAGGGGTATTTTGTCCCTGTGGGTTGACCAACCCATCCTCTAGCATTCATCACATTTATTGGTGTATGCAGCTACATATTTAAACAACGTGAGCCAAAATTACCTGGTATGCAATACCTTATATGCAGTCCTTATCCGTAAGAAATGACCACCACAAGACTTGTTATGATAGGCATTGTGTATCTCCGTGAATTCATGCTTGGCCACACATCTTCTCATGATCTGATCAAGATATATTTTGAATAGGATACCATCAGTCTATTGGTATGATGTAGTTATTTCAAATAACCCTTGCTTCTATTGATATGAGAGGGTAGGGGAGGTTCTCCTTATGGCCAAATAATTGGCAATATTCTCATACCACGATGTCTGTTCATTGATGACACATAGATGCTCATCTAGGAATTGGTCTTCTACTGCTTTGTAGTATACTAGAATTAATCTGGAGAGGAATTCTATGAATACATTGTATTTTTTGGGCTTGTCGTCTATGGTAAGGTTGAAATCTTGCAACAACAATAGCCACCACATAATCCTACCACTAATCATTGGTTTGCTCATTAGATACCTAATGGACGCATGGTCCGTGTGGATGAACACTTTGTATCTAGTGATATAGTGGTAGAATTTATTTGCAATGTGTACCACTGCAAGAGACTCTTTCTCCATTACTACGTAATTAAGATCAACCCCCACCGGGTTCTTTCTAACATAGTAGATGGCATAAAACTCTTTGCCATCCTACTACCCGAGGACTGATCCAATTGCATTATTGGATGTATCACAATATATGTGAAACAAGATAGACAAATTTGAGCCCCACAATACTGGGGTAGATATAAGATTCTCCTTCAGCATCTAAAATTCTTGCTCACAGTCATCGGTCCAGATAAATTCTTTATCCTTCATCAGAAGGGTATGTAGTGGTTTGGCAATTTTATTGAAATCAATGATAAATCACTTGTAGTACCTGTCAAAGCTAAGGAAATTCCTTACCTCCCTCTATTTTTTTGGGCTGGGTAAGTCTTTGATGACTTCTATATTCTTGTGAACCACTTTAATCCCTTCTACCAAGATATGATGCCCTAACACTATGCCTTCCTGCATCATCATAAAAAATTTTCATTACTAAGGGATAGATTTTTTTCCTCACACCTCTGGAGTACATGCTCCAAGTTTTTCATCACCTCTTTGAATGTTTCCCCATAAACGGTGAAATCATCCATATATAATTTGACTGCTTCACCTATTATATCCAAAAATATGTTAAGCAATGCCCCCTGAAAGGTGGCTGGTGTGTTGCATAGCCCAAAAAGTAGCACCCTGTATGCAAATGTTCCCCATGGAAAAGTGAACATTGTCTTATATTGGTCTTCCTCCATGATTTGGTTTTGGTTGTACCCACTGAATCCGTCGAGGTAGGAAAAATATTTCCTCCCGGATAATGTGTCCAACATTTGGTCAATGAATAAAAGTGGAAAATGGTAATTTTTAGTCGCTTTATTCAACAATCTATAGTAAACACAAATCCTCCATTTTCCATTATTTTTAGGGACCACCATGAGTGGTGATACCCATTCACTGTACAATATTAGGTAGAAGAATCCCACCGTCAGGAGCTTTTGTAACTCGACCTTTAAAATTTCCTTCATGGTCAGGTTCATCCTTCTCTGTGTCTGTCTGACTAGGGTTGACTGTTCTTCCAGATAAATATGGTGAGTGCATACTTTTGGATTGATTCCTTGCATATCCACATAATCCCATGTGAATGTCTATTGATGCCTGACTAGGAATTATTTCAACTCTACCAACTATGTGATGGTCAACTCACTACTAACATTCAATGTTATGCCATGCCCGACATCAATTTGTTTGGTTTGGTGGTCTTAAGCACCCACTAATGGTGACTCACGAATTGAGAGGGAGGACTCCCCATGGAAGAACATTTAGATGATGCCATCTTCCTTAGCTTCATCCTCTACTTCTATCAACACCATTATTGGCTTAAGCATCGATAGCTAGTTGTCCTCCTAATTTTCTATTTTGGGTTCTTCCAATGTATCCATCGATTGGTCCGAGGGAGATATTTTTAATCTCTTGACATTATAGCCATCTGAAATGGTCATCAACCTATCATGGTAGCTAATGTATGCATCAGTTGTAGCTAACCATGGTCTCCCCAGGATGAGTGGGTAACCACCCAATCTGGTTTTGTATTGCAGTACTAAAAAGTCCATCGAATACTCCCATGCATCGACTGTTACTATGACATCCTCGAGCATTCCTTCTGGTGCCACTATGGACCGATCGACCAACTGAAATACCATTTTGATCAGCTTCAAGTCGGTCATTTCTAGCATCTGCATGGTGTCTTGTGGTATTACATTAATGGCTGCCCCCAAGTCGACCAACGTATTTTCCAGTAAGCACCCTCCAATTTTTATCATCAATATCGAGCTTCCTGGGTCTGCATATTTGGGATGATATGCATTCCCCATCATCAAGTCGACTAAATTTCCCATGATGTTGATGGTATGCACTATTTTACATCCTGATTTCCTTAGGTAGATTTATTTTATCACCTTAGTGTAGATGGGCACATCCCGAATAGCTTGGAAAAGTGGGATAGTTACGGTGAGATTTTTTAGGCTTGATAAAATATCAAATTTAGACTGTGTCGACTTCTTCTATTCTTTCAACAGTTTAGGGAATGGGGACCCTATCTTCTCAACAATATTTTCTTCCTCCACCTCTTCTATTAGAGGGGATTCTTCTACTTCCTCCTCCACTTCTACTAGAGAAGGCATTGCTACTCCTAGCTGCTTTCCTCATCTAAATTTTATTGGATTACAAATAATATGGTACATTGGATATGTCTCTCCTTCCACTTGGTATACCGATTGTTTTACCTTGTTGTTTAGATTTACCATCGGTTATGCTGGTAACTATGCAATTTTTATCGTAGGTAGGGCTGGTAAGCCTTGCTAAGGTGGTCCCTGCACCATGTTCTATGGAGGTGTATTCCACGAAATGTGGCTCCTCCACGACTGTTGATATGACATCCAAAGTAGCTAATTTTGGAATGTCATACCTTGAGGTACGTTCATCCAGGGTGGTGGTCCCCACCATCCCATATTGGGTGGTGAAGGCTGCCCCTATGGCATATATGCTCCTCCTACATAAGGTGGCATCCCCATGGGAATATTTCCCATAGTAGTTTACTTCCAATTCTGTCGATTTCCTATGAAGTAGGCATCGGTTACGTTGGTATATTATTTGGCGATGGGTAGTTGTGGGCACAGTCTAATGGTCCTTTTAGCAAACCACACATACTATGACCTTGTTCTCTAGGTAGGCATTCCTGGCATGCTTCCATATGCATTTGGGGTAGAAATAGGTTAATTCTACATCATTATACTATTTCTTCTTCTCCAACAGCAACATGTCCAGCTACAAATCTAGAGAGGATAACATTTCACTTTTTAAATTCTCCAACATGTTGCCTATCTCCATTTTTGTAACTGATGCAGTCACTTTAACTATTTTGGCAGTTGGCTTGCCTCTCCTCTATGAGTAATTTTAGCATAATTTCCATATTTCTTCCATCACGTGTTGGTAAATGTCTCCCTTGGAGATCATATTAAGCACTTCCAATGACTCATTGTTCAGTCCCATCCAGAATATACTTTTGAGGGATTTATACCCTAGCTTTGCATGAGGGGATAAATGCAAATTAAAATTAAATATTTTCTAGTACTCTTCCAGGGATTCGTCCTCTTTCTGCATCATGCTGAGGACCTCTTCTCTAGAATCCCATGATCTACCGAGGTCTTGATATTGCTCCAGAAAGAGCTTCTTCATCTCGTCCCATGTGGCGATATATTTTTTCCCTAGCCTGATGAACCACCATAGGGCTGAGTCATCTAATGTCAATGGGAATATTTTTAGGGCATATGATTTATAATCAATAGACCTGCATAATACATCAAATTTAAATAAAAACAAGTCAGGGTCTTCGGTTGGGTATCCCCTGAAGGTAGGGAGATGGGCAAGGGAAATATTTTTTATTTTGGAGTCTCCTACCCCTTCCTCTATTGGGAAAATAAACCCAGATGCGACTTCCTCTTCTACCATTTTTTCAAGAAATATGGTCTCTAATGTGGCTTCTATAGTCTCTCAATCATTCAAAATATTTTGAGTCAGGACCTTGAAGTCAGCTGGCATTATAGTTTGATCCTCTACAAATTTCCACAATAGGGCTTCCTTTGAGGGTGTCCTCTTAAACAACAAGTTTACAATAATTTTCTCTTTCTTAGGTTAATGAGATGAGGAGGCACTTTGCACAAAGTGAGGACTCTGAATCCAGTGGACTGCTGGCGATGAATCGAGAGAATCTAATTCAAACTCTAAGTCTTCTATCGAATTTGATTGATCTAGTAGACTCTATTTTATAAAATGACTGTCTGGTCCTCTTTTTATTGGTGGACTCATACAAGGTCAGGTCGAAGGTCTTAAGGGGTAATGTGATTAGTCTAATAGTGACACTTCATTGGTAACGATGCCAAAATATTGGGTGCCAAACATTGGTGAATTTGTCCTATTTTTGTCACAACACTTCTCATTTAATTTGTCAATCCAAGGAACTTGTAAGCTTGTGAAGAATCACGGCTAAGACTAGTCATGCTACCACTTTGGAGATGATCCATTCAACTACCATTGGGGGATGTTTATATAATATCAATAAGATCATCCACCTCAATAATATTAATTCATAAATAATAATGTAGATAAAAGAAACACACAAAGTGAAAATGCTTCTTATAAATAAACACATTTCTAAAATAACTAAACGTAAACCTAATTCATAAACATAATACGATGCATAATGAAATTACATAAATAACTAAAAGGGGAGGAATACTATCTTGGAGTGGGCCCGAGCTCCAGGAAGATTCTGCCCGATGGTTCTCAAACAATGTGCTACTAACGAAAATTCACACTTTCGTATTGATGCAAGGGAATTATATATATCAAATTCTTTTACAAAAGAAACTCCCCTCCTACAAGGAATTCTATGTTTTTATATACTACACACATAACATCCTGCAAAAATTCTATTACAACAAGAATCTTGGTTTATCCTAAATTGGGACATTTCAGTTACTACAATCGGTGCACAATAACAACTCTGTGTCGTTTCCTAGTGATCGGATGATTTCCACTTTATTATGGTTTGGCTTTGTGAGTAGTTATGTGTTTGGCCACTCTAGCTGGGACAACTTGTTCAACCAAGATTTCCCACATATGACATGGAATGGTGGTCAACAGGGTCCTTCTCTAGTCATTTTGGTCAACACATATAATTTGGGCTTCGGCCTTGGTAAGGCGCCTAACTCGGTAAGGTGATTTTATTGATTAAGGTGCCTACCTCAGTAAGGTGCCTACTTCAGTAAGATGCCTACCTCAGTAAGGTGTCTACCTCAGTAAGACACCTAACTAATTTAGGTGCCTTACTGAAGTAGGTGCCTTATTGAGGTATGTACCTTACTCAAGTAAAGTGCCTTATCGAGTTAGGTGCCTTACCAAGGTCGAAGCCCGAATTATACGTGTTGACAAAAATTACTGGAGAAGGACCCTGTTGACCACCATTCCACATCATCTATGGGAAACCATGGTTGAATGAGTTGTCCTAGCTAGAGTGGCCGAACACGTAACTACTCACAAAGCCAAACCGTAATGCAGTGGAAATAATCCAATCACCAGGAAATGACGTAGAGTTGTTATTGTGCACCAGTTGTAGTAACTGAATTGTCCTAGTTTAGGCTAATCCGAGACTCTTGTTGTAATAGAATTGTTGCAGGATATTCTATGTGTGTAGTATATAAAACCATAGACTTCCCTATGGGAGGGGAGCCTCTTTTGTAAAAGCATTTGATATATGTAATTCCCTTGCATAAATACTAAAGTGTGAATGTTCGTTAGAAACACATTGTTTGAGAAGCATCCAGCAAAATCTACCTGGATCTCAAGCCCACTCCAAGCTAATATTCCTCCCCTATTAGTTATTTACATAATTTAATTATGCATGGTAGTATGTTTATGCATTAGGTTTATGTTTAGTTATTTTAGAAGTGTGTTTATTTATAAGAAGCAATTTCACTTTGTGTATTTATTTTATCCGTATTATTATTTATGAATTAATATTATTGAGGTGGATGTCTTTATTGATATTATACAAACACCCCCAAGGGTAGTTGAATGGATCATCTCCAAAGTGGTAGCATGACTAGTCTGAGCCATGATTCTTCACAAGCTTACAAGTTCCCTGGATTGATAAATTAAATGAGAAGTGTTGTGACAAAAATAGGAAAAATTCACCAGTGTTTGGCACCCAACATCAGTTTCTAGTGCATTAGATAGTGCAAATGGTAGCACTATTAATTCATAGTACCCATATTGATTCTTGAAGGTATTTTTGTGAGTATCTTCCTCACAAATTCTCATATAGTGATATCCTAATTTTAAGTCAATTTTGGAGAATATAGTTTCCACTTTTAATTGGTCAAAAAAATTATATATTATGGGAAAGGGATATCTATTTTTTATGTCCATGTTTTTTAACATTCTATAGTAGATACACAATCTTAGAGATCCATCATTATTTACAAATAGAACTGGTGCATGCCAAGGTGACACACTGGCTTTTATCAACCCTTTCTCTAAAAATCCCTGGAGTTGTACCTTCAACTCCTTCATATATATAGGATTCATCCTATATGGGGTTATATGTATTGGTTCAATTCTAAGCATGAATTCTATAGTGAAGTTAAATTCACTTTTGAATAGTAATCCAAGCAAATCTTCAGGAAACACATTCCTATATTCCTGTAAGATTGGGTGTTTACCAAACACCTCTTCCTTTTTATCTATATTTACTTCATTAAAAATAAACTCAAAAATCATTCCACCCTTTATCAAGGTATTATTTAGTTGCATTTTTTATAGTAACTGAGGTTGAAAAGAACCTTATTCACTAACAATTCACCTTCCTTGTTTATCACTATCATTGTACTCAATCCATTTTTCATCAAAATTGATTACAGCCTCATGGGATTTTAACCAATCCATCCCTAAAATTATGTCAAAGGTATGGAGAGGAGCTACATATAGGTACTATTCTATGGAGCTATTGGGTAAGGTGACTTGTACATCAGGATAATATTGATCCATGAAGTAGGTTTGTCCAAAACCATACTCTACTTTCCACCCTTCCACCAAGAATCTTGGTCTTTAGATGAAATAAAGCTATTTGTTTCTCCACTATCTATTAGGATCTTAATATTTTTATCAAATATCATATCTTTTAGAATTAGTGGGGTAGGTTTTCCATCTAGATTTTGACTACTTGTAACTACATAAATTTTATGGTTTGGCTCTTCAGGTCATTTACTAGTTTTAGTTTTATGTGGATAATTGTTGGCATAATGTGGACCTCCGCAAGTATAAAATATTATCTGGGGAAATTTTTTTTTACTTTACCCTTCTCACAACCCCCATGTCTAGAGTATCCTTGCATGAAAATTATTTTTAGTATCAAATGATGTTGGTCTATTTGATCCTATAGTACCCTTATTGTGGACTCTAACTATTTTATTTTACTATGTAGTTGTTGGAGTAGAGGTATCTTATAGGTTATGCCCTCATAAAGGTATTTGTTGGAACCATAAACCATCTCAAAAGGTCAAGAATATCATTATCTTCCTCTACTTGCTCTTGGTACCATATTTCCTAGCTATTCAAGTGACTAATAATAGGTATTATTTTATTTACCTCCATTGGTTTATTTTATATTTCAAACAAAACTAATAACTATTCTTTAATAGTCACTTAAGAGTATCACCTAACACACTTACTTTCTGTAAGATTTCCTAAGAGTAAAATTAATCCTTTGACCAATGATCTGGTTTATTTCTTCAAACCTACCATTCCCATAGGAATATTCTATTCTTGCTATGTTACACATCAAATCAAGTCATAACTAGGTTCTTTCCAAGATAGACTTCTTGCCCTACAACCTAGAGTGTTATCATAGGGAATCTTAAAGACCTACAACCATGCTTTGATACCAACAATAACAACCTTAAAATCTAACCTCAATTTACTTTTCAAGGATAAATATTAGCTAAGATAATCCAAATAAATTCCACATAAGCTTCTAACCACATTTTGAGTTCTAGATGCTACAACATCCCTCGGGTGGATAGGAGTGGCCAATTCTCCCGTATCATATTTTTGGGTTTACCTTGTACACTACACATACATATTAAAGGATATATTTTGAGTGGTCTCTCAATTTACTTTCTCTCTTTTAAAAATTATTTTGACCATACTATAAGCGTTAACACTATCTTGCTCATTTGAGAAAAGCGATGTCAAATCTATTACTAGTGTCAATCATTCCTTACTAGTATTTAGGTGTAATATTCCTATAGTTTTACACACAATGTTGGAAATATGAGCAATATTTGTTGTCATTGATGTGAAGAGTCAATTCAGTGAGCAGTGCAAGAGGAAGGATGTCAAGAGTCAATTTTAGAAATAGGAAGGTGATCAGATAAGGTCTATAGGAGAAATATGAAAGCCCATGAAAAATAATATTATAATATTAAAGGTCTAATGGTAAGACCTAAAGAAATTAAATTAATTATAAATTAATTTTAATAATTTCATTATAAATTAATTTGATTAATTTTATAGCTATTAATTAATTTATAATAATTTTATTAGTAATTAAATTATAATCTAATTAATTAACCCTAAAGTTAGTGCTATGAGGGTAAAAAGAAATGTGTATACGTAATAAATTAATTCCTTTGTCAATGTCTAATATGGTGGTGGCACAATGGTATAAATACCATGTGCCTTAGTGGCAAAGGTATTACCTTCGTTTGAATAACACTGAGCCTGCGATTTTTGTGATTTTGTGTGAGGAAGAAGACAAAATATTTTTGTCTTGTTTGTGCTAGTGAAGGGATAATATTGGTGATGCTCTAAGCCTCATAATCAACTAGATGATTTACCTAGTGGTAAGTGACTATGACTTAGAGCTTTGCCAAGTGGTAGGACCTGTGATCGAATCTCGACGATAGTTTTTGGTGAAGGTTTTGGTTTGGGCACCAAAGGAAGTAACATGATTATTTTTGGTTTAGGTGCCAAATGGATGCATATAGCACATGAGGCGCTCCTTTCTTCCAATGTGAGAACCTAGCTCACGTGGCAGTTGAAGTCGTGGCTAAGGTGTTGGTGGCAATGCAACATGGGTTCGATTCCCACCAAGGGCAAAAGGTATTTAAAATTTAAAATTTAATTTTTATCCTAA
This sequence comes from Wollemia nobilis, assembly GCA_028583015.1. Classification (NCBI taxonomy): domain Eukaryota; kingdom Viridiplantae; phylum Streptophyta; class Pinopsida; order Araucariales; family Araucariaceae; genus Wollemia; species Wollemia nobilis. Next base: position 57,173 of record JAQPPZ010015568.1, read on the forward strand.
GGTTGTTTGGCATAAGATTTTAGGGAGATATAAGGTTTATGAAAATTGATTTTTATATTGTGATTTTGGTGATTAAGTGTTGAATGGAGTGATAAGGCTTTAGAGGGTTTTAAATGTTATTTTAAAATAAAGTCTTATTTTTTTTTTAATATTTGAAAGGAGTAATAAGGTGTAATTGAGATCTAATATTTTGTATGGTGAGAATAATTTGTGAGGGAATTATTGATTGAAGTTTTTATAAGGTTTTTGCTACCTAACCCTTGAGATTGGAAAAAAGAGTAAGTGTGATTGGGACAGGTTTTTAAGTCAATTCTTCATAAAAAAAAAGGTATGGGTATATCTTCCTTTTGAATGAAATATTGTTGCATGTTGTGAATGCTAATTTGGAGTGAAAATTATTTTTTGATAAGTATTTTTGAGTTTGGTTTTCTAGAATGAGAGTTGATGTTAGAAATATTGTTTGATAAGCATTGTTGGAAATATTTAAGTAAGCTTTCATATTCTTGAACTAGGGTTTGTGAAAGATCATGAGTATCATTTTTATGTAAAGTTGAGAACTATATTGAAGTAGGGTTTGTGAAAAATATTGAGTATCATTGTTATGTGAGATTTTTTGATAAACATTGTTGCAAATAATTGAGTGAGTGTTCATATGCTTTGACTAGGGTTTTTAAAAAAGACCGTTTCATTGAGTGATTGATGAGTGGAGTTTATTGAGCCTAGTTGATTGGAATTATTGGAGTGCTAGTTCAAGTTTTTTAAAACAAATTGTTCTATATTCTGAATTGATTTGAGAAAGAGATTGAAAGTGATTGAGTGTTTGTGAGTGATAAACATATGGAGTCTCTAACCATTCTCCATATTTTTCTATGGTAAAGTAAGAGATATTGAAAGTGATTGAGTGTTTGTGAGTAAGAAATATATTGAGTGTTTAACCATTCTCCATATATTTCAATGTTAAAGTAAGAGAGATTGAAAGTGATTGAGCATTGTTGTGAGTGTGAAGCATATTGAGTCTCTAACCATTATCCATATGTTTTTGTGAGATTAAATAATATTCTATGTGAATCTTGTTTGTGTGATTAAAGAGGTTTTCTATGATAGATTGAGTTGATTTGTATAGAGATTTTGTGAAATCTTGTTGAGCAGATTTGAGTAAGTCCTAGTGAGAACTTGTTGAGTAGATTGGACAAGTTCTAGGAGGAATTTATGGATATATTAGTGTGAAATTTTATGGAAGTTTACAATGTAGATTTGAGATAAGTCTTTGAGAATACTTGAGAGAAGATTTTATTGATTGATTTGTTCAAACTTTGGGTTAAGGTTTGGGGCAGATCTAGTAGAGTTTATTTGTGATTGAGTCAAGCTTTGTGTTAAGGTTTGAGGATAGATTTGTTCTAGAATGAAGGACTGTATTTGGTGTATATCAGAGATAGATATTGAGAATATTTATACTAGATCGAAAGTTTGTGTTTGGTGTAGATCAAAGATAGATATTGAGTAGATTTGTGCTATATCGAAGGATTGCATTTAGTGCAAATTTGAGGATAGATATTGAGTAGATTTGTGCTAGAATTAAGGACTATGTTTAGTGCATATTTGATGAAAAATATTGAGTAGATTTGTGCTAGATAGAAGGACTATGTTTGGTTCATATCAAAGACATAGATTGAGAAAATTTATGCTAGATCGAAGGACTGTGTTTAGTGCAGATTTGAGATAGAGTTGAGAGCAAGCTTTGGAGGTGACAGAGTATAGAGGATAACAATATCTAGTGGATAGAGATCCATTATCTAGGGCAAATAATATAGGTCTTATAAGTAACGGCAAGAGTATTCATTGGATAGATATCCATAAGCCAATGTAGTCAAGGTAGTAGTTCTTCTAGAATATCACCAGCAAGAGCAGAGAAGAAGGAGTTATCTAATGAATAGAGATACATGATCTTGATTAAGGGATTGGTGTCTCCTTTGGATAGAGGTCCATAAATATTCTAATAGGGAAAGGATTCCCAAGAAATTTTTTGAGAAAATTTTAGTGAAATATTTTCTCTATGGAGTAGTCTACATTCAATGAACCACGTTAAATTGGTGTCTCTAATGTGTATGGTCATTTATGCATTGCTTTGATTACTACTATTGATATTGCCATTGATATATTAAATAATATTATTTGGGAAAGAAAAGTAAAAATTTGTCTTATATTGTTCACCCCATCTCAGTATAAGCTTACCGTATTAAATTGGTATTAGAGCGGGTTCCTTTGGAAGAGTTTAACAACTTGAAGGAAAATATTACAAGAACATAGATGGATTATGAGAGTGGATCCTTAGGAAATTCAACACCATTATTCGATGGGAAAAATTATACACTATGGAGCACAAGGATGAAGTTTCATCTAATGGCACTTGGAAATGAAGTGTGGGAAGTAGTTGAAAATGGATACACACCACCAAAAACTCCACCTATAGATAAATATGGTAAGCTTCTACATAATTACAATTCAAGAGCAATGAAGGAAATTCAAAATGGCTTGCGTGAAATAAATTTTATAAATATTATGCATTGCAAATCAGTAAAGGAAATTTGGGATAAGTTGCAAGGCATATATGAAGGAGATAAAAGGGTCAAAAGGGCAATCTTTCAAAATTTCAAGAGAGCATTTGAAGACCTAAAAATGAAGGATGAATAAAACATTATGGAATATCTACTTCATGTGGATGAGATTTTTAACTATATGTAAGAACTTGGGCTTGAAGTTCAAGAACCTGATGTTTAGTGAAAATATTTTAGTAATATAAGAGTCGAAAGATATTGATATTTTGGCAAGGGATGAATTACATGGTATTCTCATAGTATTTGAGATAAGAACAAAAGAGGAACCTATTCCACAGAAAGAAGCAACATTTAAATCTACTAAGAAGACTAAGGGCAAGAATTCAAATTCAATAAATGAGTTATCCAGTGATGAAGAAGCAAATTATGACAAAAGGAAAAAGGACTCAAGAAAGTATAAAGGTACAAAATCAGTTAGATGTTTTAAATATGGAAAATATGGTCACTATGCATCTGATTGTCTAGAAGCTAGAAATAGTAGTGGTGATGAGAAACATGATCATAAGAACAAGGATGCAGGAAAGCACAAGTACCAAAATAAAAATAGGGATGGACAAGGTACAAGAGAAAGGAAATCTTATAGACGATGTGAATAACTCAATAGCTAAGATAAGGATATTCAAAGAGAAATTATAATCTAAGGTCTTAGAGTGTGGAATATTAGAGCATGAGGTAGATCTACTAAGGAAATAAATAAAAGATTCTAAGGACATGATACATAGGTTTGGAAGAATCTAAAAGAACTTGGACAAGATTATCAAAGTATAAATATCTTCATCAAACAAAACAAGACTTGGTTTTGAACAGGTGCAAAATAAAGAAAGAGAGGAGTCAATATCAAGTTTTGATGAAGAAGAAAATTTATAAGAAGAGAGTGTAAGAGAAAGTGAGACTTATAAGGAAGAGTTGGACAACACAAATTTCAACAAGGAAAGGAATAATGCACAAATGAGGAACAGATGGAATAGAAAATAGCACAGGTAAAAGAAACTAAAATACCAATAAGGTCAAGGTAAGAGAGTTTTAATGGATGATGCTTCTCATGTCACAGGCTTGGGCACAAGGCTAAATAGTGCAGGACACATGAAAGACAATAATATGAGAAATTCATAAATAGAAAACTTTTCCAAGGGTATTGCTACTCTTGTAATTAGTTTGGTCACAAGGTAGTGAATTGCAGGGTTCATGATAGGAATAGATATAGATTCACTGGGAGAAGTCCCAAGACCTTTGTCCATCCAAGGAATAAAAAAATTAAGTGTTTTTTTATTATTTACATGGTGGAATCGATAGCTGCCACAAAATTGGGTAGGTTGTCTAGATTTTATGGCCGCCATAGTATTCTGCATTGTTCACCCTAGAAGCCGCCACATAGATCTTCACACTATCCACCCCTATAACCACCATGCCACAATCATTTTAAACATTTTATGTTGCTGAAAGCACCAAGAAAGGGACAAGCATTAAGTTTGGCAAGGCCCAAGATTTGAACCTTGGACCTCTACCCCCCTTATGGGGTTTGGATGAACCAATTGGTCTACACCTCCGACCTAAAAAAATTAAGTGTTATAAGTGCAATAATGATGGGCATACAACAATGTGGTGTAGAGTAGAAATTCTAGAGACAAGCAAGAACATGAATAGTTATAGGAATCAGAAGAATCATTTGAGGAATAAAGTAGACAAAGGTAAAGATCAGTGTATGCTGGGAGTAGAAATACTCCCACCCCAAAATTAATCACCTAAAAAGGAGGTGGGAGAGGGGTTAATCTAAGAGTCTCATTATTAGCCTCGAGCCCCAAATGTGGCCCTTTGCCATTGATGACAAAGGGGAGAGCATTCTATTAGGGGGAGTAATTTCTCAAGAGGAGCAGAACAGGAAAAGGTAAAAGGAATAGGAAAAGGAAAATGGATTACCATCAATGACAAAGGGGGAGATTGTTGGAAATATGAGCAAGATTTGTTGTCATTTATGTCAAGAGTCAATTTTAGTGAGTAGTGCAAGAGGAAGGATGTCAAGAGTCATTTTCAAAAATAAGAAGGTTATCAGATAAGGTCTATAGGAGAAATATGAAGGCCCAAGAAAAATAATATTATAATATTTTATTATAATATTAAAGGTCTAATGGTAATACCTAAATAAATTAAATTAATTATAAATTAATTTTAATAACTTCATTATAAATTAATTTTATTAAATTTATAGCTATAAAATTAATTATAGATTAATTATAATAATTTTATTATTAATTAAATTATAATCTAATTTAATTAACCCTAAAGTTAGGGTTATGAGGGAAAAAAGAAATGCATCGACATCATGAATTAATTCCTCCACCGATGTCTAATATGGTGGTGGCACAATGGTATAAATACCATGTGCCTTGGTGGTAAAGAAATTACCTTTGTTTGAATAACACTAAGCCTATGATTTCTACAATTTTTGTGTGAGGAAGAAGACAAAATGTTTTTGTCTTGTTTGCACTAGTGAAGGGACAAGATTGGTGAGGCTCTAAGTCTCATAACCAATTAGTTGGTTTCCCTAGTGGCAAGTGGCTGTGACTTAGGAATTTGGAAAGCGAGAGGACCCACGATCGAATCTCGATGGTAGTTTTTGTGAAGGTTTTAGTTTGGGTACCAAAGGAAGCAACATGTTCATTTTTGGTTTAGGTGCCAAAGGGAAGCATATAGCGCATGAGGCGCTCCTTGCTTCCAAGGTGAGCACCTAGCTCACACGGTAGTTGAAGCTATGGCTAGGGCACTGGTGGCAGTGCAACGTGGGTTCGATTCCCACCAAGGGTAAAAGGTATTTAAATTTTTAAATTTAATTTTTATCCTAAGGTTATTTGGCATAATATTTTAGGGAGATATAAGGTTTATGAAAATTTATTTTTATATTGTGATTTTGGTGATTGAGTGTTGATTGAGTGTTTGTGAGTGAGAAACATATTGAGTCTCTAACAATTTTCTATATGTTTTATTGGTAAAGTAAGAGAGATTGAAATTGATTGATCATTATTGTGAGTGTGAAGCATATTGAGTCTCTAACCATTCTCCATATGTTTTTGTGATATTAAACAAGATTTTTTTTGAAGCTTTTTTGTGTGATTGAAGAGGTTTTCTGTGATAGATTGAGTTGAGTTGTATAGAGATTTTGTGAAAGCTTGTTGAGCATATTTGAGTAAGTCCTAGTGAGAACTTCTTGAGAATATTGGATAAGTTTTAGGAGGGACTTGTGGACAGATTAGTGTAAATTTTTATGGAAGTTTACAATGCAGATTTGAGATAAGTCTTTGAGAAAACTTGAGAACAGAGTTGATTGATTTATTTGTTCAAACCTTGGGTTAAGGTTTGGGGTAGATCTAGCAGAGTTGATTTATGATTGAGTCAAGATTTATGTTAAGTCTTGGGGACATATTTGCACTAAACCGAAGGACTATGTTTGGTGTAGATCAAAGATAGATATTGAGCAGATTTATGCTAGACCAAAGTACTGTGTTTGGTGTAGATTAGAGACATATATTGAATAGATTTATACAAGACTGAAGGACTATGTTTAGTGTAAATTTGAGGAAAAATATTGAGTAGATTTGTGCTAGACCGAAGGATTGTATTTAGTGCAGATTTGAGGATAGATATTGAGTAGATTTGTGCTAGACCAAAGGGCTATGTTTGGTGTAGATCAGAGATAAATATTAAGCAAATTTATGCTATACCAAAGGACTGTGTTTAGTGTAGATGTGAGATAGAGTTAATAGGGAGCTTTGGAGGTGATAAAGTATAGAGTATAACAGTATCCAATGGAAAGAGGTCCATTAGCCAAGGCAGTGAAGATAGGTCTTCTAAGTAAGGGTATGAGTCTTTAGTGGATAGATATCCATAAGCCAGTGCAGTGGAGGTAGCAGTTCTTTTAGAATATCACCAGCTAGAGTAGAGGATAAAGAGTTATCGTGTGGATAGAGATCCATGAACTTGATTAAGGGATTGGTGTCTCCTTTGGACAGAGGTCCATAAAAATTATAATAGATAAAGGATTTTGAGAAAATTTTATTGAAATATTTTCTTCGTGGAGTAGCCCACTTTGGATGAACCATGTTAAATTGGTGTCTCTATTGTGTGTGGTGATTTATGTATTGCTTTAATTACTATTTTTGATATTGCCATTGATATATTACATAATATTATTTGGGAAAGAAAAGTAAAAAGTGATCTTATATTGTTCACCCCCTCTTAGTATAATCTTGTGTTATTCACACAATTCATTTAGTATAAAACTACGATGCACCATTAAACTATATGAGGTGATTATCATTTATCTGGCATCTCCCATTTTGTCACCCATCAATCAACCAGGGTTTCCAATGACTACCACACAAATGACATCCTCCACGATAATTTGGATTTCTATGACTATCATTTGTATGACATATCTCACATGGGCATTTCATTCTCTATTGGAGAAACCATCACAAGGATTTAGTCATAATGGAATTGTAAGCTCACAATCAATGAAAGCATACTTCAATGATATATTACTAAAATACCCATTGTAATCCTAAGGGATTATCCCATCACATATTCCTTAGTTGTGGTCCTAACCTTAGTGGCTAATTAGATTGAAATTTTATTATCGTAACCTCTTTAGGAAGAATTCCCAAACCCTAAGGTAAATTTGAGAAATAATTTTATCCTTTTATTTCATCCATTTCAAAATTTAGAAGCCACCTGCATAATTCATATTCTATTGCAATAAATAGAGGTAAGCTAAACATCTATATTTCTTTAAATAAAATAATAATAAATTGAACAATTTTATTTCTTCTTCATATACAATTCATAGCAATAGATCATTAAATGCTTATAACAATTCCATAACAAGTCCTACAAAAAATACACAAATGACACATCATATATCCTAGGAAACCATTCTAGGAGAAAACCCAATATTAAAATATCCATATTTATTTTTATTGCAATTATATTAGCTAAACTACAAAAAGGAATCAGGGTTATGCATAAGGGGTTGGACTCAAAATGTACTTGTAAAAAAATGTCAAATCCTAATCAAAATCAAGGTGAATCATCGAGAATCCTAAGAAAATCAAATCAAGCATCTTCATACCGTAAGTTGGGGTATTTCAAGCCCTAAAATGTAAGGTCATATTTGGGTCCACTTTTAACATATTCAATCATATTATAACTTCATAAAAACACCACCATTAGATCAAGATTGAAAAGATATTTCCAATGAGTACAAATATGTCTATGTTTGGATATATATTGTGGCAAATTGACCCTAAGAAAAATTGATCCTAAAAAATTTTAGGCAAATGGGCTGACGTCGAGGATCCTCATATTCGCCAATTTCAAAATTTGAAAACCCTAATATTCACCCAATTTGTGAATATTCACCACTATGCATAACCCGAAAGGAATCCATTATTCCTTTTATCATAATTGTAATCCATTGCATAAGAATCTTCACAATTCTTATGTCCTTTCCTTAAAAGTTTTTTTTTGTAAATTCCTTTTTACAATAGTGAGGTAACCCCATAATTTCCTCTCATTAAACCCCATTATACTTTATCAATATATCTATTTGATCGTTATTTTACAAAATGATATAATAAAAGTTTTTGTAAATTTCACTTTATGTAAGACAAAAGTATTCTATTCTTTCAAAGAGTATATCGACCATCACTTGAGATATTTGTACTCAAGTGGAACTATCATCCATATAATAATAATAAACCCCATAAAGTAAGGTATTCTCATGCAAACATAGGGCCAATCCATTTCACCAGTCACAAGGTAATGGAAGCATAACCAAGCATATGTCTATCAAATTAACTGGATGCATATTTCAACATATTTAGAAACTCAAAATAAAACATTTTAATCTGATGACTCAACTTTGTGTTATAACATAATATAGCCTAAAGTAAATTAAATCTTCATATACACCTCCTAAAATAAGACCTCACATATTTTTGAGCCACCGTGTGGACATCACTATGCAAAAAATATCATGACATGAGACACATTTTTTAAGTAATACCTACCCTAAGGTAAACACTATTTTTACTAGGGTTAAAATATTGAATTTGGCACTAGTTCAATTCCAAATAAATATCAAGGTTTTGTTTTATAGTGATGCCTCTTGAATTGATGTGCATAAGCATACTCTTCACAACCATACATACTATGCTCAGGGAGGAAGAATTACATGGTCAAGGTTTACAAATAACTAACCTAAAATATTACATTCTCGTAGGCATACATAAATATAAAATTGTGACCCCTATAATGACACTATTGTTCTACTATGGAGGCAACTCTACATTTCAAACAAGCCAAGCAATATTTAAAAATTTAAACCATGTCCATTCTTTCCTAATGCAGGTTTAAAACAAACACATCAGATAATTACATAGAAAGGTACCTTTATAAATTCAATTGATACTTGGGAGATGATTCTCTTACACACCAAAGAAATGTTCTTTTACCACTTTTGTTCTTCCACAACTTCTAAAAGCCTTCTCTCTCTATGGTGTGTTCACCTCTGAAACAAAAATAATGATCCCCTTTTCTTCCATCAAAGGTCTACTAAAGAGGATAGAGCATGTTTCATTCATGGAACAAACTCCATAAATATCAAACCTATTCGATTTCGATTTATTTCTATTTAAAACGATACAAAATTGATTTAATATTTACAATCATTCTAATATTCAAAATATTGATTGTTTTGTTCCCTACATATTAAATACTTTCTTTAATAAGAACATAGAAATATATTTTCTAATTCAAACATAAGAAATATTTTAACAAATGAAACTCATCATTTTAATTTCATAAGCAACTACTATTGCAACAAAGGCTTATTTCATGAAAACTTAGTAATTCCTTTACTACTAAGCATTATCAATAAGCATCCCTTAGTATTCTATGTTACTTTAAAATTATTTAAAGTAACTCAAATTTTATTGAAGATTTAGATATAATACGATGCATTCACAATAAGAAAGATAAATGTAAAATACACAAATATAGATTAAGTCTAAATATGGCTATTATGTGTCAAAAAAATTGGATATCTTAACCATCAGTTATTTGTTCACTGATGACGACATCTATTCCTATGAAACACACAAATTTATTAGTAGTATATAATAATCCAAAAACTACCAATCATCATAAAATCTAATAGTTTTTCATTTGTAATAACAAATAGATTCATAAGCATGTTATATGATTTTTTTTTCCAAGGGAGGATCATGATAGTTATGTAATGTCTTAAAGTACAAATAAAATATGCATCTCTTACATGATAAGGAATCTCTTGTTGTAGTTTTGTGAACTATTTTGAATTGGTAATATTTAAGTTAAATTATGATTTCTTGTTTAATTGCCTTATTTAATATTTTTATATATTTTATTTTATATTTAAATTAAACAAGATTAGAAAGATATCAAATGATCTAATGTAGTTAGATAATTATAATTGATATCTAAAAATATATGAATCAAATTAGATGTTATAAGTAGAGCAAAGAAACCTATGGGATTATGGATCCCTTAGGATAAAACTAGGAGCAACCAAAATTTAAATAACTCTTCAAGAAACTAAACTAAATAAACTTATACAACACCAAATCGATTTAAATGACTTGGCTCTCTATGAAATAAATAAACTAACTCATTGGATATGAGATTGAGAGCTTAGTGGCAATATGTGTAGTATACCTACACAGGTAGACTTGTGTATGCTATAGATATGGATGTATCCTTTGACTAATAGAAGGAGATAAGTTAGCTCCTCATGGAGATAATACTGGTAGCTTATTTGCAATAGACATATTATATCTAAATAAATAAACTTTTATATAGTATAGAGATGGGTGTATCCTTTGATAGATTATGGAAGGAAATGTGGCTCATCGAGGGATGAGACAAATGACTTTAAACATTGGGTATATATTTGTAACACATATACTAAACAACTTTAAACATTATATTAGCTTAAATAACTCTATAGTAACGCATATGCAGGTTAGGGATATGTAAATCCCTCTTGGGTATGTGTTTGTAAAAAAAATACCTTAGTTAGTTTAGTTATATTTTTTGGGTCTTTACAATGTATGGATGTCTTAATAGAAGGATTAGATGGGATTATCATGCATGAAAGAAGAGTAATATCTTACAAATATCATAAACTTAAATATCATGAACTAATTTTTTCCATGCAATATATGGAGTCAATGTTATAATCCATGCCATAAAAATATGAAATACACTTATTTTCAGAGATAAGATTTGAGTTCTAGATAAATTACCAATATTTTGATACTTTACACAACCAAAAATGAATGGTTTTCAACATCATTGGATAAAACTTCTATATAAATATGATTTAGAAGTTTCTTATATCAAATAAAATGAAAATGAAATGGATGATACTCTCAATATGAGGAGGTATGAGTGTTGCATGTTGATAACTATGTTAGATATAAAGGAGAAACTCAAGAAGGAGCTAGAGACTATTGTATAGTTTCACTACATAAGAGAAGCACACTAATACATGAGTTTTAAAGGGACTAAATATAAAGGGTATTATTTTGATCCTAAATGTTTATCAAGGTTTAACAAAGCTATATACATGCCTAGATAGGGAGAATTGTAGTTATTGATCTTGAATGAATCACATTATATACCTTATGCTTCCCATCTTAGAGTTAAGAATATGTGTGTAAACTTACAACTTATACAATTTATTATTATTACTATTGAAACTCAATAAATTTTTTATATTTATGTTTTCTTAGTGGTATAAGTTCAATCTTTTAAATTTTTAGATTTATGTTTTTATACATAAAATATAAGAAGTCCTTGCCATATCATATATGCATAATTGTAGAAACCATTTCAATTCCACATAATTATATTTTTTTCAATGAGTTTACACAGTTTATTACGAGGGGATTTTTATCCTAGAATGAATCAATGCATTACAAAGTTTATATATAAATGCCTAGAATGCCAAATGGTTAATATTAAACATTAGCATTTAATCGATCTTCTCTACCCACATGTAATACTATAATTGAAGTGAGATGTTCTCTCAATGGACTATCACATAATTCTTCATAACCTAAGTAGACACAATTTAATTTTTAATAATGGTCAATAAGTTAACTAGAGTTGCTTATTTCATAACCACTAAGAATACTTGAGAAGGATGAAGTATAGCTATATATAAATCATATATTAAAATTATATAAAATTTCTATAAAAATAGTCTCATATTTATGATTCCTTGTTTTACTTTGTTTTATAGAAAACAATTTAACATGTCCTATGTATCAAAATTAATTTTATCATTATTTATAATCATAAAACTTAAAAAAAACAATTTAAAAGATATATATATATATCAAGATAGTTAAGGATATGCTGAAGATGTACTTGATAAATCAACATATAAAAAATATTTGAGTTTAATTTAAGTTACATTGAGAATAATCGTAGTTTTATTGGGTTGAATCGTATAAGACATTATGTATATATCCTAGCATTATGTATATATCCTTATTGAATATTGCAATTATATATCTTTAAATTCTTTAAAAAAAAATCCTAATTTCAAATCACATGTGCAAGCGAGTTTAACAATAAAAAATAATAATAATGATGAAGCCCTATATGGATCCATTATAAGTTGGCTTGAAAGGGAGGATTTAGTATTATATAATCTCATGCCGCACCGAGTTTGACCTCTCTCAAAGTCCATCCTAGTACTTCTACGTGGCCTTTCTCAATTCCTATTGTAATGGTCTCTTTCAAATTCTGGTGCAGTGCTTCCGTTTAGATTTGGAGAATTTCAATCAAAACACTAGTTGCATGGTCTTCCCTTTGAACATCTTAATGTCAAGTATGCCATTTTCTGCCAATGTTTTACCCGATAATCACGACATATGACGAGGAAAAATAGATAAAAAAAGAAAAGTCACCATTTTATTCTCGATTTGGACGATCCACGTGTAAAATGGTGCCGTTTTTACACCCACGTGTTCACAGGGACAAATTACTGCAGAGATGTTTTCCCTTGTGGATTTGATGTTATTAGTCTGACTCCGTTGTTACAGAGTAGCTGGTATACAGTTCTTGACATTCGAGCTTACGAATATTTGTTCCAGATACGTGTTCTTGACTGACGAGAACGGTGGTGCAACGAAGCAATCTTTGACAAAATGAAAAGAAGTGGGACTCTCCGCTATAAATTCATGTCGTCTCAAAGCAATGAAACAAGTTCATGTCGTCTCAAACCAAAAGCGAGAGAGAACGCTCTTTAACGGGTTAAAGTTGAGACAACCATGAATATGTCGACACGGCTTTCGTGTAGGGCTACGTCCAAAGCTCATGGTGAAGATTCTCCTTTCTTTGATGGTTGGAAGTAATACGATAGTAATCCTTACCATTCTCAAATTAACCCTTCTGGAATTATCCAAATGGGTTTAGCAGAAAATCAGGTATATGAATTGTGGATATTTTATTGTTATCGTTGTTGGTAATTATCAAATATGGATGTACTGCGGGCTCAACTATATGACCATTTGGCATAGTTTTCTCTATATTTATTTGGCCAAAAAAAAAGACATATTCATTAGTTTTCTAGCTTTTCGTTTCTTTGGTTTCAATTTCATGTATGAGTCGACGCCTTTTTTTTTAAATTGGTTTGACGCCTAATTGAGACTGTCTCAATCTCGCCAATACTCTATTATCTTGTCCCGCTCTTTTTCTATGTCCTAATTACGTCAAGACTAAAGAGGTTATTCCCCTGTCCGGCTCTTTTTCATGTCCTAATTACGTCAAGAAAAAAGAGGTTATTAGACCATTTTTATTATTTTGATTGTAATAGTTCTAGTTAAGTTGATTAGTTTGGATTTATATTTTATATGTAAAGATGTGTTTTTTAGTATTAGGATTAGGGTTGTAAAATTCATTTGTTTATTTTGAGATTCTAGATTAATTTTAAAATATATCATATTATAAAAAAATTATTATCCTAAATAATCTTCTAAGAAGAAGGTTGTTCTTTGAAGCGATTCATAATCTAATTACGAGAATTATTAATAGAGCACTTATTATTTTATTTTATTTTGTTATTGTTTTCGCATATTGTGGCTATCTACCGCTTGGTATTTACAATTTATTACTTTTTAAAATATTTTTCAGCTTTGGTACCAATTGATAGAAAATTGGCTAAAACAACGCGACGAAGCGTCCATCTGCGGGAAGAAGGGAATATCAAGCTTCAGGGACATTGCAAATTATCATGATTATCATGGCCTACCTGCTTTCAGAAAGGTAGAAATTATAACAATCGTTTTATTATCATACATGCTAGCTAGTAAGTAGTTTTCAAAAGTAGTCACTATGGATGTTTCAAGGAAACTCTAGTTAATTACTAATTGCAGCATTATTGGAACTAAAAAAATGCAGCATTAGTTAATTACTAATTACTAATTGCAGCATTATTGGAACTAAAAAAAATGCGGTAAAGCAGGGTATTGCAACATTCATGGAATAAGTAGGGGGAAGAAAAGCCAAATTTGAGAGCGATAGAATAGTCCTTACTGCTGGAGCAACTGCTGCCCACGAGGTGTTAACATTCTGTTTGGCGAATCCAGGAGAAGCTTTCCTTGTGCCAACGCCATATTATCCAGGGTAAAAATTTACTGTTGTGCTGATCAACGCTATTTTATTTTCTGGATAATATTATAATTTCATAGAGAAATCATGCTTACTAGCTTGCTTATTTATTGTTGCGCAGATTCGACAGAGATCTAAAATGGCGTACGGGTGTAGAACTGATTGGAGTAGAGTGTAGGAGCTGCAACAATTTTCAGGTGACAGTAAGCGCCCTTGAATACGCCTATCGTCAATCTCAGTCTCAAAACATAACAGTGAAGGGCCTTCTCATAACAAACCCTTCGAACCCCCTACGCACCACAATCACTGCGGACACTCTCAGAGATTTGCTTTCTTTTGCTTGCGAGGAGAACATACATCTCATCTGCGATGAGTTCTAGGGAGGTTCCGTCTTCTCGTCACCAAGCTTCGTCAGCATTGCAGAAATTTTGTCATATCATTTACAGTTTGTCAAAAGATACGGGACTCCCGGGTTTCAGAGTGGGAGTGATATATTCGTATAATAATACAGTAGTTGCCGCTGCTCGCAGAATGTCGAGTTTCTGCTTGGTGTCTTCGCAGACTCAGTATTTGATTGGTGCCACGCTCTGTGACACTCTTTGTAAAAGAATATGTTGAAGAGAATCGAAAGAGGTTGCGAGAGAGGCATAGTGTATTTGTGAGAGGATTGAGAGAAGCTGGCATATCATGTTTGGACAGCAACGCTGGGCTGTTTTGCTGGGTGGACAAGAGGCATTTGCTGGAATTACCGGGCAAGCAAGGAGAGATTGATCTTTGGAAACGCATATTGAAAGACATTGGGTTAAATGTGTCGCCGGGGTCGTCGTGCCACTGTGAAGAAGCCGGATGTTTCAGGTTCTGCTTTGCTAATATGGACTTGCCAACCCTTGAACTTGCAGTGAAATGTATTCAACGTTTCACAGCTAAAAAAAAGATAATTCATACCTGGCCGCCCATTGCCTTCAGCAAAGAAGTCAACTTCGACAACAAAAATTCAAATCCAAAGAAGATTACAAAAGCACCAGCTCGCCTCTCCAATAAAATTTCTCCCGAAAAGATTTTCATCCCCAGACGTTCAAGTCAAGACATGACATGCAACAGTGTCACTGATAAGATTCATGTCAATTTCTTACTTCTTGTGGAAAGTCCTAGATAAAAGTTCAGTGTCCAAAGCCCAGCGTTGCTGTACAAACATGCTATGCCTGCCTCCCTCAATCCTCTCACAAATACACTATGCCTCTTTTGCAACCTCTTTCGATTCTCTTCAACATATTCTTTTACAAATGCCGTGTCACACAGCATGGCACCAATCAAATATTGAGTCTGCAAAGACACCAAGCAAGAAACTCGACATTCTACGAGCAGCGGTAACTACTGTTAGAAAATTAACCCAGATTTCACGCCTCCGCCAGACTGCGCTCCGAATTTGGGTGAAGCCGGACTGCGCTTGTGTAGTTGGGGATCCCGGAAAAAAGGGCTAACATGACGCTACACCTACCCTCTAACAGATGTGACGTCTGACAGATCCGATCGCTGTAGAAGTTAATGCCAGTTCGGCAATTTAATTCTAGTGCGGCGATTGGTCAGAAACCCTAGTTGAGGGCCTGTCAGAACCTGTCAGAGGATAAGCCCTATCCTCCTCTTCTGCGGCTATATAAGGTGTCTCGGGTATTTCAGACAGAACAGAAGAGAATCAAAGTGCGAGAAGCAGAAAGCAGAGAGCAGAGAGGAGTCAGGAGAAGAAGAGTATCTCAGTGAGCAGTGTGGCTCAGCTGATTAATGTCCGAGCAGCCGACTTGACATTTTGTCTGTTAGTTTATCCTGCAGCGTAGCCTGCAGATGTTGTTATTTCCTCGGTTGAGGAATTCTGTAACCCGAGTTTCATATAAATAAAGTTTGCTATTTGTTTTAGGCATCTTTAGGGTTTGCAGTTTGTTGTTATCTGTTCCGGTGATTCTCTCCTCTCATACGAGTGTTGCCAAGCCAAGCAAACTCAGTGGCAGCCGCGCAAGACAAAGAAGTCGAAGGCCAAATTTGGCCAAGTCTAAAGTGGCTTTCCAAGTTCGCTGCTGAAGTCCGACTACGTCCGAGATCCGAGCGCAGCCCGAGTGCACCAGCGAAGCTTGTCAGCCTACGCTGAGCCAAGTTCGTTAGCCAGCAAAGTTCGCACTTCACTGCCGACTTCCCTCCTACGTTCAGCGAAGTTCGTGATTTGGCGAAGTTCATACTTCACTATGCAATCCACACTTCGCATGTTGAAAGTGTGAAGTTCGCATTTCGCGTGAAGTATGCACTTTGCCAATTTTTCCAGTGCAGTCTACACTGCACTGTGACTGTCGGCGACGAATGCACTTTGTGTTTTCTCCTCCTGCGCTCGACGACGAATGCACTTCGCATGCGAAGTTTGTTCTTTCCTCCTACATCGACGCAGTCCGTGCATCGCCTCTTGACAGTGACTGGAAATTTAAAAGTTTCCTTCAAATTGGTATCAGAGCTGATTGAGCCGTGACGTAGAGATAGAAGATGGATTTCGAAAAGAATTCCTTGTAGTTGCAGATCCCACGATTTAATGGCAAGAACTACAATTACTGGAGCATCCATATGAAGATCCTGTTTGGATCTCAGGAGCTATGGGAGTTAGTCGAGAACGGCTACCCAGAATCGGCAAATGCAGTAGCACTAGCCACCCTCTCTCAAGCAAACAAGAATCTATTGAAAGAGCACAAGAAGAAGGACCAGAAGGCCCTCTTCTACATCATGCAAGTGGTTGAGGAGACCATCTTCCCGCGGATTGTATCAGCCACCAAGGCCAAGAAGGCCTGGGAAACCTTGGCAAGTTCGTATCAAGGCATCGACAAAGTGAAGTTGGTGAAACTACAGATGCTCAGGAGAGAGTTTGAGAACCTGCAGATGAGCGAGTCCGAGTCGATGAGCGACTTCTTCACCCGGACGACTGACATTATCAACTAGATGCATTTGAATGGAGAAAATGTGCAGAGCCAGAGAATCGTGGAGAAGATTCTTAGAAGTCTACCTGCCAAGTTTGACTCGGTTGTGATAGCAATCGAAGAGTCGAGGGATTTGACAACCCTCTCGATAGATGAGCTCATGGGTTCATTGCAGACACATGAACAGAGGTTGAGCCGCTCAACTCAGTCTTCTTTGGAGCAAGCCTTTAAAGTGCAAGTCTCAGTCCAAGACAGTGGTAGACAAGACTCCCACCACAGCGCTTCTAGTTCTCAATGAGGAAAAGGCAGAAGCAGGCATGGGAGAAGTAACAAGCAAGGAGGGAGATCAAACCCTCATGATGCTAAGCCAAGTTGTAACTTTCATTAGCAAGGAGGAAGAGGCACTGGCAGAAATTAGCAAGGAAGCTCTCAACAGAAGAAGGACATGTCAAAGGTCCAATGCTACTACTGTAGTAAGTTCGGCCATTATGCCTCACAGTGCAGGAAGAAGATGGCGAACGAGAATCAACAGCAAGCCCATTATACGGAGGAACCCAAAAATGCGACAGGAGGAAATGTACTGCTGACTTGTAGTATTGAAGAGGAGAGCAAGAAAAACATTTGGTATCTTGACAATGGTTGCAGCAACCACATGACTGGGAACAGAGAGATGTTCTCACAACTGGATGAAACAGTCCAGTCCGAAGTCAAGATGGGGAACAACAACAAAGTTCCTATGATAGGGAAAGGAAAGATCCTCATCCGCACCCAGCACGGTGAAAGTAAAACAATTCAAGATGTTTTTTATGTGCCTGGGTTGAAGCATAATCTGCTAAGTGTTGGATAGCTTGTGAAGAAGGGGCACACTATACTGTTCAAATATGGTGTATGTTCCATCAGAGACAAAGTCCATGGACAAATTGCAACTGTGTCCATGTCAAAAAACAAAATGTTTTCGCTGCAGATTCAGAATGAATCTTTGATGTCTTTGAGTGCAGTTGAGAAGGATGCTACCTAGCTATGGCATCTCAAATTTGGTCACCTGAGCTTCAGTGGCCTGAATCAACTGCACAGGATGCAAATGGTGAAGGGTTTACCCCTTATTGAGCAACCGAACCAAGTGTGTGAAGGTTGCCTAGTCGACAAGGAGCACAGGGATGCATTCCCTGTAGGACAGTCTTGGAGAGCATCATGACCATTGGAGCTGGTGCACTCAGACATTTGCGGTCCGATGTAGACCACCACATTTGTCGACAAGTTCTTCTTGACCTTCATTGATGACTTCAGTTGAAATCAAAGGCATTTGCAAGGTTTAAGGAGTTCAAGGCTCTGGTGGAGAAACAGAGCGGATATCAGATCAAGACTCAAAATAGTTGGTGGAGGTGAATACATCTCCAACGAATTTCATAACTATTGCAAGCAACACGAAATTCGAAGGCAGTTCACTGCCAGATACATGCCATAGTAGAATGGCATAGCTGAGAGG
Organism: Wollemia nobilis; assembly: GCA_028583015.1. Taxonomy (NCBI): domain Eukaryota; kingdom Viridiplantae; phylum Streptophyta; class Pinopsida; order Araucariales; family Araucariaceae; genus Wollemia; species Wollemia nobilis. Next base: position 75,934 of record JAQPPZ010015568.1, read on the forward strand.
AAGAACAAGACCATCATGAAGAAGGCACGAAGAATTATGAAGGCGAAGGGATTATCGCATGAATTTTGGGTAGAGGCTATAACATGTGCAGTCTACTTTCTAAACAGATGTCCCACCAAAAGTGTGAAGAACAAAATCCCTCAAGAGGCCTAGAGCGGAGTGAAGCCAAGTGTGGCTCACTTACGTGTGTTCGGGTGCATTGCATATGCACATGTTCCAGAAGAAAAGCGAAAGAAGTTGGATGATCGAGCTAAGAAGTGCATTCTCATAGGGTACAGTGAGTAGGCAAAGGCATATAGGTTGTACAACCCTATGACGAAGAAGCTCATCATCAGCCGTGATGTGAAGTTTCTTGAAGATCAAGCCTAGAACAGGAAGTCAGAGACTGGCCAGTCAAAGCCAGCAGTAGTACAGTATGTTGACTTGGAAGAAGGAAGTCTGCAACCACCTGCAACTTCCAGCAGCAATAGCAGTGCCAGCAGTAGCACAGCAACTCCATCTTGGTCGCCTCCACTCGCAAGTAGAATCCAGAACCTGGTGACACCAGCGAAGACAAGGAGCTTGCAAGAAATCTACGAGGCAACCCAAACCCACATAGATGAAGAGCACTCTAACTTTGGATTCTTTACTGAAGTTGATCCAGTAGAGTTCGAAGATGCAAGTCAGAATCAAAAGTGGGTGCATGCGATGGATGAGGAGATAGCAACCATTGAAAAGAATGAAACATGGCAGCTGACAGATCTCCCAGCAGGGAAGAAGACCATTGGGGTCAAGTGGGTGTATAAGACAAAGTTCAATGCCCAAGGAGATGTTGACAAGCATAAGGCCAGACTGGTGCCGAAGGGTTACAAGCAGAAGTCAGGCATCGATTACCATGAGGTATATGTGCTTGTAGCCCGACTTGACACAGTCAGGATGATCCTAGCACTCGCAGCCTAACAAGGTTGGAAGATGTACCAGATGGATGTCAAGTCAGTCTTCCTCAATGGAGTGTTGGAGGAAGAGGTCTACATAGACCAGCCACCAGGTTACGAAATTGAAGGCCAGGAGGGCAAAGTCTTGAAGCTGAAAAAGGCCCTGTACGGTTTGAAGCAGGCGCCCCGAGCTTGGTACAGCCGAATTGACAGCTATTTTTAGGAAAATGGGTTTGTCAAATGCCCATATGAGCACACCCTGTACATGAAGACAAATGAAGCAGGTGAGCTCATTATCGTCTACCTGTATGTGCACAATTTGATTTATACTAGCAATAGCAATGTACTGTTCGACTAGTTCAGAAAAACCATGAAGGAGTTCAAAATGATGGACTTAGGGCTGATGAAGTATTTTCTCGGCATTGAAGTTGACCAATCGATAGATGGCATCTTCATTTCTCAGGGCAAGTATGCGAAGGATGTCCTAAAGCGATTCAATATGGAGGACAGTAAACCTGTCGTCACACCTGTAGCCACAGATTTGAAGCTAAGCAAATTGGATTCAGGGAGGAATGTCGACCCAACCCTGTTCAAGAGGCTAGTTGGCAGTCTGATGTATTTGACTGCAACTCGGCCAGATCTGATGTTCAGAGTCAGTCTGATCAGTCGTTTCATGGAGACTCCGAAGGACACACACTAGCAAGCAGGCAAGAGCATCTTGCGCTATATCAACAGGACGTGAAACCATGGCCTATTTTATGCTAGATAGGACCAGTTGGAACTAGTCGGCTTCATAGATAGTGATTGGGCTGGCAGTATCGACGATCGAAAGAGCACCTCTAGGTATGCTTTCCATCTCGAATCAGGGGCAGTCTCATGGGCATCCAAGAAACAACCCATCGTTGCGTTATCCACAGCCAAAGCAGAATATGTCACCGCCATGTCGGCCGCATGCCGAGCGGTTTGGTCGCGAAGAGTTCTGAGTGAACTGAACTTTCCTTCGGAAGGTGCGACAACAATTTTTTGCGATAACAATTTGGCCATTGCACTATCAAAGGATCCCGTCTTCCATGGCCGGACGAAGCACATAGACATCCGGTATCATTTCATTAGAGAGCTGGTGAAATTCGATGAAGTACAACTGTAGTTTTACAGGTCCAAGGAGTAGTTGGCTGACATCTTCACGAAGCCTTTGAAGAAGGAAGACTTTAGCAGATTGCGAGAGTATCTTGGAGTCAAAGTGCTCGTGAAATTAGGCTTAAAGGAGGGTGTTAGAAAAATTAACCCAGATTTCACGCCTTCACCAGACTGCGCTCGCGCAGTTGGGGATCCCGACAAAAAGGGCTAACATGACACCGCACCTACCCTCTGACAGATGTGACGTCTAACAGATCCGATCGCTGCAAAAGTTAATGCTAGTTCGGCAATTTAATGCTAGTGCGGTGATTGGTCAGAAACCCTAGTTGAGGGCCTATCAGAACCTGTCAGAGGATAAGCCCTATCCTCCTCTTTTGTGGCTATATAAGGCATCTCGGGTATTTCAGACAGAATAGAGGAGAAGTAGAGTGCGAGAAGCAGAAAGCAGAGAGCAGAAAGGAGTCAGGAGAAGAAGAGTATCTCAGTGAGCAGTGTGGCTCAGCTAATTAATGTCCGAGCAGCCGACTCGACATTTTGTCTGTTAGTTTATCCTGCAGCGTAGCCTGCAGATGTTGTTATTTCCTCGGTTGAGGAATTTTGTAACCCGAGTTTCATATAAATAAAGTTTGCTGTTTGTTTTAGGCATCTTTAGGGTTTGCAGTTTGTTGTTCTCTGTTTCGATGATTCTCTCCTCTCATATGGGTGTTGCCAAGCCAGCCAAACCCAGCGGCAGCCGCGCAAGACAAAGAAGTCGAAGGCCAAAGTTGGCCAAGTCTGAAGTGGCTTTCCAAGTTTGCTGCCGAAGTCTGACTGCGCCCAAGATCCGAGCGTAGCCCGAGTGTGCTAGCGAAGCTTGTCACCCTGCGCTAAGCGAAGTTCGTCAGCCAACGAAGTTCGCACTTCGTTGTCGACTTCCCTCCTGCGTTCAGCGAAGTTCGTGATCCGGCAAAGTTCGTACTTCGCTACGCAATCCGCACTTCGCATATTGAAAGTGCGAAGTTCGCACTTTGCGCGAAGTACGCACTTCGCCAATTTTTCTAGCACAGTCCGCACTGCACTGTGACTGTCGGCGACGAACGCACTTCGCGTTTTCTCCTCCTGCGCTTGACAACAAACGCACTTCGCGTGCGAAGTCTGTTCTTTCCTCCTGCGCCGGCGCAGTCCGTGCATCGCCTCTTGACGGCGACTGGAAATTTAAAAGTTTCCTTCAACTAATGTGTTATTATAGGAATAGATCCGGAAAAAAAAAAAAAAAATGTTGATCAACACAATGGTAAATAAATCTGCATTTTACGAGAAGGCCCATTAAGCCTTCGTTACCATTAACGAAAAGAATTAGAATTATTGAAGTTAACGCGAAAACGAAGGTCAGCACTTTATGCCTTAGCGAATTTTTCGAAAGATGGAGCAATATCAATTTACTTTAAAATTTGAAAATTTTATTATAAAATATTTGTTTCAATTTGAATTACAGTTTTCATTGTTTAAATTACAATTTTTTATTGACTTCCTACAATTTCCCGCAGAATGCAATTCTACATTTTTTTTAATGTTTTAAATTAAAAAATAAAAATAAAAAACATCTGCCCTGAACTGCAGCGATTCGCTACCAGACACGATTTGGGAATGTCTCACGAGAGTTGATAAAAACTGCCCGGAACTTGGGCGATATCGCGACTAGCGAAATTACGGACTTTCGCTAGTCAACTTAGCAAACAAGGCCCAGAACTGTCGGGATATCGTGACTAGCGATTTGACGAACTTTCGCAACTTGGCCAACACTTAAACGAAGCGATGTAGCTCCTGGCCGTTCTACGGAATATCGCTGCTGGACTTAGCTTACACGTCTTTCAACACAAAACGAGCGCGACGTCTCCATGTCGCCATGGGGACTCTCATAAACTGCCCCCGAGAGCACGATTTGTCGCGAAATCGCGAATTGCACAAAGTCGCGATTTCTCACTTTAACTAGCTTCACGAGAATGCGGCTTGCCCTAATGTCACGACTTATGCTTCACTATGCGTGGACCCGAGGCAAGGTTGAGACAATAAGAAAAAGAACTGTCTGATTATATCACTTCAGGGTTAAATAGCTCAACATTTGAAAAACCAACAGTAAAAACTCACAAGGTTATATAGCTAAACATTTGAAAAACCAACAGTAAAAACTCACAAAGGATTTAACGTAATGCACAAGCACGTAAATGTATTTCATAAATTGACTAAAACGGACTTATTGCTGCAGTTTTACAAAGACAAATATAAAGTCCCAGAAGTTTCTTACTCAGAAACTCGCATACGTCTGCAACTTAAATTTTGCTATTGCAGGATAAATACACGTAGGAGTGTTTAAAGATTGTGGCTTCAGCTTCCTGTTGTTCTTCGAAGTCTCCTTCGAATTTTCTTTTCCTTTGTCTTTGTGTTTTATCTTTGTCTTCCACACACTGAAAAATACCAGCGACTCAAATATATAACTAGAAATGGAGGTAAAGGTTCACCAAAAATGTGACATGCATTAAAAACAACAGTATGGAAGAACAACTGCCGAACAACTGCAACCATCCATAGTAACTCCGGACACTTTAAAGAATGACGAACAGATCCGGAAGATAAGATCTGTCAAATTTAATTTCTAACATGCCCCCAATCCAGGTGTGCAGGTGTCTTGGTTTAAAGTACGACAAACAGATTCGAAAGATAAGATCTATCAAAAATGAATATGTCAGATTTAGTTTCTAGCATGCGCCCAATCATGATTTAGTTTCTAGCATGCGCCCAATCATGATCATTTGTTAATGGTTATTTTTGCTGTATTTGAAGAAGTTATTTATGAGTTTTATATGTTTAGATTATTGTTATTATCTTATATTTGATACAGCACTTTTATTTTATATCTTGTGGTTATTTTACATTAAACATTTAGTATAAAAATCTAATAGTTGTATTAGAGCCACAAGGGAGATTGATAGGAGATAGGGAGGGAGATTTCACATTTAGAATTTTTAAAGGTGATTTTTGGCTAGAGTCTTTCCATAGGGTTGCAAGAAAACTCGTGAAGACTATGATTCGATAAAGATTGTTTTTCCACTAGATTAAAGGATAACTAGTGAAGATTAATGATTTTAGAGATCTATAGGTTTCGATGTATTTGATTATTGTTGTATAAGTTTTTTTGTAGAAAATTAGTTCTCAAAATTTTGGAAGCTTCCTACAACGTATAGAGAAGAATTTTTTTTTTGATTACCTAAAAAGCTATGTTCTTTCCTCATGTAAGGATTATTTTTTGAGTTGCAACAAAAAAGTAGACATTGAAGATTAAGAAAATAAAATAAAAAATACCCCATTGAAGATTAAAGATTGGGGAGATCCAAGAAAGGGGTCCCCACAAAAGATTGAAGATGGAATATTGAGGAGACCCAAGAAAGTGGTCCCCATAGAAGATTAGAGATTGAAGATTGAGGATACCCAAGACGAGAGGTCTCCAACAAAGTTAGAAGAAGAAAGAAGAAGGCTAGAGAATCCCTATTGAAGAAGTTGAAGAAGTTGCTATTGGAGGAGATTTGAAGAATGTTCAAGGTAGAAGATTGCAAATAGGAGAAACTCTTGAAACGAAGAATTTGGGATAATTATTGCCATATGACAATAAGCCCAAAAGGAAGAATGATTTAACAAGAATTTTGCCAAATTTTGGAAAGGATTTTTGAAGGCCTCAAGAAATTTAGATTCTTAAGGAAGAGGCCAGTGAAAGAGGTCATATTTGAAGATAGAACTTAGTGAGAGCTAAGGAAGAAAGGAGATAAAAGAATTTGAGAAATTTGATGACAACCATTAAGAATTTGAAGGTTAATTTGTAGAGAAGAAGATTGTTGACCTTCATGATAGAACTTTAAAGGTCATAGAAAAAATTGAAGGTGATATAGAGCTACAAATTGAAGAAGATTTGGGTATATTTTGAAGTACCCTTGAACAACCATTTAAGGAAGGCTTGACAACACACTAAGATAGTAGATTGGAGGATTTAGAGAGTATTTTTTGAATAGCATGATATAGGAGAAGAAAATAGATTTTTTAAGCAATAATTTAAGATTTTTTTACAACAATAAGCAAAGGAATATTTGGTAGAAATTGAAGCTAAAAATTACAAAGGTTTTGGATAGAAAGAAGGCAACATTTGGAGCTACAAAAATTAGAGATGTTGAAGATAAAGAAGTCTAATTTCAAACATCATTTGAAGAGGAAGAAAGACTTAAAATTTCATAATTCTATAATAGTTGTCTAGCAAAATGAAATATAAGATTCGAACAACATACTTCAAAGAGGGTGGAGGTTGATTTTGGGGTAGCAAAGCAAAAGGTAGTGAAGCTACAAAATTTGTAAATCCAAGATAGCATAAGGTGAATCAAATCACCAAGGAGACTAGCTTAAAAAAAGAGGACAAAGATGTTTGTAATATTGGTGCTATAAAATTTCATTATTCAAGCATTTAAATTAGTTTATTATAATATTTTTGAAAGTACCATATTAGATTGATTAAATCTAGAAAAATATAGTTTAAGCTAAGTGCCTCTAAGCAAAGGAAATAGGCATCATTATAATCTTAGAATCTACAAAACACAACAACGAAAGTAAAGTTAAATATTGCTTGAAAGGAAGTAATAAAGAGAAGGAAAATTAGTATATATTTGATGCTCTTATAATATAAGGAAGTAGGTCCAAGGTTAAAATCATGGACCTCATTGGTTTGAACAGTTGTTCATTTCTTGGTGCTTTTAGTGGAATAAAAGGTTTAAAATGATTGTGGCAAGGTGGTTATAGGGGTGGATTGTGTGAATATCCATATGGTAGCTTCTGGGGCAAACATTGTAGAATACTATGGTGACCATAAAATATGGACAACCTACTCAAATTCATGATGGCTACTGATTGCACCATGTAAATTAATAATAATGATAATGATAATAATTCAAGGAAGTGTAGAATTTTGAAGTCTTATTGAATAAAATAAAGAGACCAAAGAGTGCATAAGAATAAGGTAAAGTTTCCATAGAAATCATAAAAAAGAAGTGGTAGATACCATATTGAATGAGGGGCCACCTATGGGTATTCACAAATTAGAACCTAAAAACACTTCAATAATAAGGTGCAAAATAGATAAGAGTGGTCAAGCACTATGGAGAAAAACAACATACCTTCAGAAAAAAATGATTAAGTGTAAATAACACCAAAAGCTCTGTACTAGATCAAATGCACCCGATGATGGTTCACCATAGTCCTAATTACTCACCCAAAACTTAGAGACTAACTAAGGGAAGGAAGGCAAGAAAAATAATTAAGTCATGAAGGTACCAAACAATTTGCACTTGACTAGATCTTGGAAAGGTCCAAATATTTTGAGACAAGTAAGAAATAAGAAAAGAAACGACTAATTTTAGGAAGTACCAGGAGATTTGCACTCCATTAGAGCCCAAAGAGGTACCAAATACCTAGCCTACTCCTAAAGGAAACCCCATCACACGGAAATAATTGCACCTAGTTAGGACCTGTGAAGTTGCATACTCTTCACAAACAAGATTGAAAGCCAACAAGCACTTCAATAAGAAATCTAAAAGCTACCAAATGAGAACTCTAATGATATCTTAATTTCAAGTCAATTTTAGAGAATATGGTTTCCCCTTTCAATTGGTCAAACAAATCCTCTATTCTAGGTAAGGGATATTTATTATTAATGGTCACTTTATTCAACATTCTATAGTCTATACATAATCTCAGAGATCTATACTTATTTAAAAAGAGAACTGGTGCACACCAAGGTGAGACACTAGCATTTATAAACCCTTTCTCTAAAAACCCTTGGAGGTGTACCTTCAACTCCATCTCTATAGGATTCATCCTATATGGGGTTCTATGTATTGGTTCAATTTTGAGCATCAATTCTATAGTGAAGTCAAATTGCCTTTTTCATGGTAATCCAAGAAAATCTTCAGGAAACACATCCCTATATTCTTCCAATATTGGGTGTTTACCAAACACCTCTTCCTTTTTATCTATCTTTACTTCACTAAACATGATCACAAAAATTATTTTACCCTTTCTCAAGATCTTCTTTAGTTGCATTGTTGATAGTAACTGAGGTTGAAAAGAACCTTATTCACTAACAATTAACCTTTCTTGTTTATCACTATTAGTGTAATCAATCCATTTTTTGTGGAAATTGATTACATCCTCATGGGATTTCAACCAATCCATCCCTAAAATTATGTCAAAGTTATGGAGAGGAGCTAAATATAGGTACTATTTTATGGAGTTTTTGGGTAAGTTGAGTTGTACATCAGGATAACATTGATCCATAGATAGGTTTGTCCAAAACCATACTCTACTTTCCACCCTTCCACCAATAATCTTGGTCTTTCTGGTATATCCATGACTAAACTAGATGAAATAAAGATATTTTTTCATAACTATCTATTAGGATCTTAACATTATTACTAAATATAATACCTTTTACAAGTAGTGGGGTAGCTTTTCCATCTAGATTTTGACTACTTGTAACTGCATAAATTTTGTGGTTTGGCTCTTCAAGTCATTTACTAGTTTCAACTTTATGTGGACAATTGTTGGCATAATGTGGACCCTCGCAAGTATAACATCTTATCTTGGAAAAATGGTTTCTTTCCTTACCCTTCTCACAACCTCCATGTCTAGAGTATCCTTGCACGAAAATGATTTCTATTATAAATTGATGCTAGTTTATTTGATCCTATAGTACCCTTACTAGGGACTCTAACTATATCATTTTCATATGTAGTTGTTGGAGTAGGGTTATCTCATAAGTCATGCCCTCATCAAGGTCTTTGTTGGAACCATAAACGATCTCAAAAGGTCAAGAAGACCCTTATCTCCATCTCCTTGCTCTTGGTGCCATAATTCCTAGCTATTCAAGTGATTGATAATATGTATTATTATATTTACCTCCATTAGTTTATTTTATCTTTCAAACAAAACTAATAACTATCCTTTAACAATGACTTTAGAGTATCACCTAACACACTTACGATCAATAGTATAGTTTATTCCTTCAAACCCACCATTCCCATAGGAATATTCCATTCTTGCCAAGTTGCACATCAAATCAAGTTATGGCTAGGTTCTTTCCAAGATAGAATTCTTGTCCTACAACCTAGAGTGTTATCATAGGGAAGCTTAAAGACCTACAACCATGCTTTGATACCAACTATAAAAACCCTAAAATCTAATCCTAATTTTTTTGTTTAAGGATAAATATTATCTAAGACAACTTAGATAAATTCTATAGAAGCTTCTAACCACATTCCAAGTTCTAGATGCTACAACATCCCTTAGGTGGATAGGAGTGGCCAATTCTCCTATATAATATTTTTGGGTTTACCTCATACACTACCCACACAAATTAAAGGATATATTTTGAGTGGTCTCCCCATTTACTTTCTATTTTTTGAAGGATATTTTGATCATAGTGTAAGGGTTAACCCTATATTACTCATTTGAGAAAAGGGATATCAAATCCATTACTAGTGTCAATCATTCCTTACTAGTATTTAGGTGTAAGCTTCCTATAGTTTTACACACACTACATTTAGTATAAAACTACGGTGCACCATTAAATTATCTAGGGTGATTGTCACTTATCTGGCATCTACAATTTGGTCACCCATTAGTCAAATAGGGTTTCCAATGACATCCCCCATAGGAATTCATCCACAATCATTCGGGTTCCTATGACTATCATTTGCATGACATATCTCACATGGGTATCTCACTCTCTATTGGAGAAACCATCACAAGGATTTAGTCACAATGGAATTCTAAGCTCACAATATCTCAGAGCACACTTCAATGATCTATTACTAAAATACCCATTGTAACCTTAAGGGATAATCTCATAAAATCTCCCTTAGTTCTGTCCTAATATTAGGGGCTAATTAGATTGGAGTTCTATTGTCATAACCTCTTTAGGAAGAATCCCCAAATTCTAAGGCAAATTTGAGAAATAGTTTTATAATTTTCTTTTATCCATTTCAAAATTTAGAAGCCACATTTACATAATTCATTTTATATTTCAAGAAATAGAGGTAAGCTAAAAATTTATATTTCTTTAAATAAAAGCATAATAAAATGAACAGTTCCATTTCTTCATCATATACAATTCATAGCAATAGATCATTAAATGCCTATAACAAGTCCTATAAAAAATACACAAATGACACATCATGTATCCTGGGAAACCCTTCTAGGAGAAAACCCAACCTTAAAATATCCATATTTATTTTCATTGCAAGTCTATTAGCCAATCTACAAAAAGGAATCCATTATTCCTTTTATCATAATTTCAATCCATTGCATAAGAATATTCACAATTATTTTTTTCCTTAATTTTTTTTTTGTAAATTCCTTTTTACAAAAGTGAGGGAACCCCATAATTCCCTCTCATTAAACCCCATTCATTCATCAATATACTAACACTCAAGATTCATCTCCTTGAGTATTCTATTACAAAAGAGTAATTGTGGAACCCCCATAAGTTTCTTTCCATTTATTGGGCCCCATACCCAAAACTTCTTTCATTTACATAAACCAATAGTTTTGTGTATTCACAATAAGCATACCGATTCAACATACATAAAACTATCAATATTCATATCATGAAATTTTTCCTCATCTTATTCAAGAATACATATACAACAAATATCTAATCATTCTTTTTTCTAGATGTCTTCATGATTTAAAAAATACAAGGATACCGTTCATATTTAAACAATAGCCTCATTATAGTTCCCAATTAAAATATGAACATAAGTACATCTAGTGGATAATACTAGTCTTATTTAACTATCAAAAAATAAGCATGATCCAAACTCCATTTCAATTTAATCATCATTAAAGCATCTTCAATATATATTTAGTCCAAAATGAACCAATCAACTATAGGATTATTCTCTTTAGCAAAATAATCTAACATTCCATTAAAATTTTTTATTTTCAATATTATGATTATCTAATCCATAATGGATTAATCATATTATTTTTTTATCCGTAATTAAAATGTATTATCTTTATTCTAATGATAAAAGAAATAATGGATTCCACAAATAGTTTTAATACATTCATTTTTATCTCAATTTAATTATCTTACTTCCACAAATTATTTCTTTCTAAATTGAAATATGATACAAATAGATTATGTCCAACTAAATGAATAATATTTCAATAGAGGTATTATAGCTCATCTTATACATTCTATGATTTTTCCTAATCCAAGTAAAGGAACATTTAACTCTCTATAAATCACATTTCTTAAAGTATAAGTAATACGTATTTTATACTTTATCAATCTATCTATTTGATGGTTATTTTAGAAAATGATATAATAAAAGTTCCTACAAATTTCACTTTACGTAAGACAAAAGTATTCTATCATTTCAAAGAGTATATCGAACATCACTTGAGATATTTTTACTCAAGTGGAACTATCATCCATCTAACAATAATACACCCCATCAAGTAAGGTATTCTCATGAAAATGTAGGTCCAATCAGTGCCATCATTTACAAGGTAATGAAATCATAACTAGGAAAATACCTATAAGATTAATTGGGTGCACATTTCAACATATTTGATAACTCAAAATAAAAAATTTGAATCTAATGACTCAGATTGGTGTTATAACATAAGGTAGCCCAAACTAAATTAAACCATCATATACACTTCCTCAAATAAGACCTCACACATTTTTGACCCACTGTATGGACATCATTGCACAAACAAAACCATGACATGAGACACATTTTTAAAGTAATATCTACCCTAAGGTAAATTCTATATTTACTATGGTTAAAATATTGAATGTGGTACTAGTTCAATGTCGAATCAATCTCAAGGTTTCATTTTATAGCAATGCCTCTCAAATTGATGTGCATAAGCATCCTCTTCACAACCATACCTACTATGCTCATGGAGTAAGAATTACATGGTCAAGTTTTACAAAAAAACAAACCTGAAAGCTTACATTCTCTTAGGTACACACAACAATAAAATTGTGACCCTATAATGACACTGTTGTTCTACAATGGAGGCAACTCTACATTTCATACAAGACAATAAATCTTTAGATCTTAGGTTTAAAGAAAATACACCAAATAATTATAGAGAAAGGTACCTTTATAAATTCAATTTATACTTGGGAGATGATTCTATTGCACATCAAAGGAATGTTCTTTTGCCACTTCCATTCTTCCACAACTTCCAAAAGCCTTCTCTCTATGTGGTATGTTCACCTTTGAAACAAAAACATCGATCCCCATTTCTTCCATCAAAGGTCTACTAAAAAGGATAAGGTATGTTTTATTAATGGAACAAAATCCATAACTACCCAAAATCTATTCACTTCTGATCACTTTCTATTTGACATGATACAAAATCAATTTAATATTTGCAATCATTCTATTGTTCAAAATATTGATCACTTTGTTTCCTACCAATAAATTATTTCTTTAATAAGACCTTAGCAATCTATTTTATAATTTGAACATAATAAATATTTTAACAAATGAAACTCATCATTTTAATTTCGTAAGCAATTACCATTGCAAAAAGTCTTATTCCATGAAAAATTAGTAATTCCTTTACTGCTAAGCATTGATTATTCTATTTTACTTTAAAACTATTTAAAGTAACTCAACATTTCTTGAAGACATAGATATAATACCATGCATTCATAACAAGAAAGACAAATGCAAATTACACAATTGTAGATTAGGTCCAAATGTGGTTATCATGTGTCAAAAAATTTGGCTATCTTAACCATTAGTTCTTTGTTCACTCATGAGGACACCTATTCCTATGAAACACACAAATTCATTATTAGTATATACTAATCCAAAAACTACCAATCATCATTAATTCTAACAATTTTTAATTTGTAATAACAAATAGATTCATAAGCATGTTATTTAAAAATATTTTCCAAGGGAGGATCATGATAGTTATGTAATGTCTTAAAGTACGAATGAAATATGATAGTTTGAGTTAGATTATAATTTCTTGTTTAAATTCCTTATTTAATAATTTTATAGATGTTATTTTATGTTAAAATTAAGTAATATTAGAAATATATCAAATGATCTAATGTAGTTAGATAATTAGAACTGATATCTAAAAAAATGAATATGATTAGATGTTATAAGTAGAGCAATGAAACCTATGGTATTATGGGATCCTTTAGGATAGAACTAGGAGAAACCAATATTTAAAAAAATCTTCAAGAAAATAAACTAAATAAACTTATACAACACTAAATAGATTTAAATGACTTGGATCTCTATGTAATGAATAAGCTAACTCATTGCAGATATGATACTGATAGCTTATTTACAATAAATTTAGTATACTTACATAGATAGACTTGTATATGGTAAATATATGGGTGTATGGTTTGACTAATAGAATGAAATAAGTTAGCTCATCATGGAGATGAGATTGGTAGCTTATTTGTAATACACATAGTATACCTACACAAATTAACTTGTGTATGGTATAGATATGGGCATATCCTTTTATATATTAAGGAAGATAATGTGTATTATCAAGGTGTAACAACCTAGAACCATCATCAAATCTAGTTGTCCAAAAAAAAAAGGGTAGGAATAGAAAGTATTTTTTTTTTAAATAGTTAAACTTTCTAAGCACACCTAAGAGTTGAGGAATTAAACTTGACTAACTTGTTTTTGAATCATCCAAGCAAATTTTAATCATACATAACACAGACATAACCACCACATTTGAGTTCAAGATTGCTGCAACCAGTCACCCAAGTGGACGAGATTGGCCTTATCCTGTTGAATAACCATTTTGTGAATTTGACATTCCTTATTTATTATACACATTTTGTAACAACGATAATAATAAAATATCCACAATTTATATACCTATTTTTTTTTTAAATCCATTTGGATAGTTCCAGATGGGTTAATTTTAGAATGGTAAGGATTACTATCATATTCCTTCCAACTATCAAAGAGATAAGAATCTTTGCCATGGCCTTTGAACATAGCCCTACACAAAATCAGTGGCGTAATATTCATGGTTGTCTTAACTTTAACACATTAAAATAATTCTCTCTCACACTTGGTTTGATATGACATGAATTTATTTCAGTGGTTTGAGACAAAACGAATTTATAGTCGAGAGTTCAACTTCTTTTCATATTATCAAAGGTTGTCTAGTTGCACCATCATTTTTATCAATCAATAACACATATTTCGAACAAATAGTTATAATTTTGAATTTCAAATCCTCATACCAGTTTTGATAGAATATATTATATTATTTGGTACATTTTAATGTATCACTTAAGGTGCATATTTATGTTAATGTATCACTTTGGGTGATCTTTAGATTAGGAGTGTGTCTTAGATTAGAGTGTGGGTATTTAATTTATGGAATGTAATAAATTCAAAAGTATTATTAGAGTGTGCAAAGTATTTAATTATATAAATGTGCATAGTAGTCTATATACACACGAGTCCATAAAATAGGAAAGTGAAGAGTCTCATGAAGAGTGAAGACCAAGAATACTCCATATGACGAGTCATATTCCATTAGATATATAGGTCTAAATGTGAGTGTGAAAAATCACAACAATGAAGAGACACAATATAGATTGAACATGTATGAAGTATTGAGTATTTGAGATCTTCATTCTATATCAAAATACTATTTTCAAGAGCATTTTTTAATAGGTAATTTTTGTGTAGTTGCAGAAGTTATTTATGAGTTTTATATATTTATATTATTATCATTATCTTATATTTGATATAGCATTCTTATTTTAGATATTGTGGTTATTTTACATTAACAATTTACTATCAAAATCTAACAATGGTATTAGAGCCACAAGGGATATTGATAGGAGATAGGGAGAGCCATAAGAGATATTGAGAGGAGATAGGGATATTTCACTTTTAGAAATTTTAAAGGTGATTTTTGGCTTGATTATTTCCATAGGGTTGCAGGAAAACTCGTGAATATTATGACTCATAAAATATTATTTTTCCACTAGATTGAAGGATAACTAGTGAATTTTAATGATTTTAGAAATCTATAGATTTCTATGTATTTGATTATTGTTTTATAATTTTTGTTGCAGAAAATTAGTTCTCAAAAGTTGAGAAGTTTCCTATAACGTGTAGAGAAGAATTTCTTTGATTACCTAAAATTCTATGTGCTTTCCTCATGTAGGGATTAGTTTTTGAGTTGCAACAAAAAAGTAGATATTGAAGATTAAGAATGTCAAAGAAATATGCCCCATTGAAGATTAAATATCGAGGAGATCCAAGAAATGGGTTCCCGCAAAAGTTTGAAGATGGAATATTGAGGAGACCCAAGAAAGATGTCCCCATAGAAGATTAGATATTTAATATTTAGGAGACCCAAGACGAGAGGTCTCTAGTAAAATTAGAAGGAGAAATAAGAAGGCTAGATAAGCCCTATTGAATAAGTTGAAGAAGTGGCCATTGGAGGAGATTTGAAGAATGTTCAAGGTAGAATATTGCACTAGGAGAAACTCTTGAAAATAATAATTTGGGATAATTATCACCATCCAACAATAAGACCAAAAGGAAGAATTATTTAACAAGAAGTATTCCAAATATTTAAAAGGATTTTTGAAGGCCTCAAAAAATTTAAATTCTTGAGGAAGAGGCCGGTGAAAGAGATTAGATTAGAATATAGAAGTCAGTGAGAGATAAGGAGGAGAAAGGAAATAAAAGAGGCCATTGATTTGAGAGATTTGATGGAAATAATTAAGAATTTGAATAGTAATTTTTAGAGGAGAAGAATGTTGATTTTCATGATAGAACTTGAAGGGTCATAGGAAAAAAAAATTGAAGGTAACATAGAGCTACAAATAGAAGAAGATTTGCATATATTTGTAAGTACCCTTGAACAACCAATTTAAGGAAGGCTTGAAAACAAACTAAGATAGCATATTGGAGGATTTAGAGACTATATTTTGAATAGCAAGATATAGGATAAGAAAATAGATTTCTTAAGCAAAAATTTAAGAATTTTTTACAACAAAAGCAAAGGAATATTTGGTAGAAATTGAAGCTAAAAATTGCAAATGTTTTGGATAGCAAGAAGGCAACATCTGGAGCTACAAAAATTAGATAAGTTGAATATAAATAAAGCTAATTTAAAACATCATTTGAAGAGGAAGAAAGGCTTAAAAATTCAGCATTCTATAATAGTTTTGTAGCAAAGATAAAGAGAAGATTTGAATAATATACGTCAAAGAGGATAGAAGTTAATTTTAGGGTAGAAAAGCAAAAGGTAGTGAAGCTAAAAAAATTGTAAATCCAAGACATAATAAGGTGAATCAAATCACCAATAAGACTAGCTTCAAAAAGGGGGACAAATACGTTTGTAATATTGGTAATATAAAAATTAAATATTCAAGCATTAAATTAGTTTATTATAATTTTTCTGAAATTACCATATTAAAATCTAAAAAATGATAGTTTACGCTAAGTGCCTCTAATAAAATTAAGGAGACATCATTATCATATTAGAATCTACAAAACACAACAACAAAAGTAAAGTTAAATATTTCTTGAAATGTAGTAATAAGGAGAAGGAATATTAGTATGTATACGTTTTTATTATAATCCAAGGAAGTAGGTCTGAGGTGTAGACTAATTGGTTCAACCAAACCCCATAAGGGAGGATGAGGTCCAAGGTTTAAATCTTGGGCCTCATCAGACTAAACGCATGTCCCTTTCTTGGTGCTTTTAACGATGTAAAAGGTTTAAAATGATTGTGGCATGGTGGTTATATGGATGGACTACATGAATATCTATGTGGTAGCTTTCAAGGTAGACAATGCAAAATACTATGACGACCATAAAATTTGGATAGCCTACCCAAATTTGTGGCAGCTACCGATTCCACCATGTAAATTTAAAAAAATGAAAAAATAATCCAAGGAAGTAGGTCCAAGGTTCAAATCTCGATCCTTGTTAGACTGAATTCTTGTCCCTTTCCTAGTGCTTTCAGTATCATAAAAGGTTTAAAACATATTTTTACATGGTAGTTATAGGGGTGGATTACATGAAAATATGTGTGGCAACTTTTGGGAAAAACATCGTAGAATATTGTGGTGGTTATAAAATTTGAACAACCTACACAGATTCATAGTGGCTACCGATTCCACCATGTAAAATAAAAATAAATAAAAATAAAAATAAAAATAATCCAAGTGTAAAATTTTGAAGTCTTATTGAATAAAAGAAAGAGACCAAAGAGTGCACAAGAACAAGGTAAATTTTCCACAGAAATCATACCAAAGGAGTGGTAGATACAATATTGAAGGATCCACCACCTGTGGGTATTCACAAATCATAACCAACAAACACTTCAATAAGAAGGTGCAAAAATGAGAAGAGTGGCCAAGCACTATGGACAAAAATAACATACCTTAAGCAAGAAAATGATTAAGTGTAAAAACAACCAAAAGCATTGTACTAGATTGAATGCACCCGATCAGGGTTCACCATAGTCCTAATTACCCATCCAAAAGTTAGAGACTAACTAGGGGAATGAAGGTAAGAAAAAAAGCTATGTCAGGTAGACACCAAACAATTTGCACCTGACTAGAGCTTGGAAAGGTCCAAAATTTTTGACACAAGTAGGAAACAAGAAAAAAACAACTAATTTTGGGAAGTTGTAGACACCAAAACAACACCAATCCGATTATGTGACAACAAGCGCTGATCGCATTGACACACACAGCCCCTAGGGCAGCCCCCAGAGGTTAAACAATGGTCCTAACCACTCCCAAAAGTAGTTTTGGAGGTCAGAGGTCAATTTGGCACCTTTTTGGCACCTTGCTCTCTGCTCGTCCCACCTAGGGATGAATACAAACTGGCATTCGTCCCACCCAGGGACGAATAGCAGCATTCGCCCCAGGGTGAGGCGAATAGCAAGTTTGACTGGCAAAAAGTCAAACCTCGACAAGTTCGCCAGTTAACTGAGGCTTCAGGCCATGCAATTGCGAGGAATAGCTTTAAATCAAGAAGAGAGACTTTAGTCATGCATGTATTTATTTTAGAGACCTCATGCAAGGAGATTCTAAATCAGGGAATTATCTTTTCTCTCAAAATAGGACAATCAACTCAAGTGGCGCCCTCGCATGCGCAATTCAAACAAAGAGACCCTAGGTCTATAAATTGGTGAGTTTTCTCACCCAAAAGATATACAGAGAAGGAGCATTTGGAGCAATGAAGTGCTGCCAATTTACATACCTACTTGCGATTTGTGCCTTCACATCCTTAATCTCTCATTCGAAAGGGAGGTTATTGGGTGATTATTGGAAGCACGAATCCGGACCCAAAACCCAATATTTGGCCACAATATTCCACAAAATTTGTCGAAAACACCCCATAAGAAGTTTTGGACCCATCCCAAGTGGATTGGTGCCGAAACAGAGTCCCAAACGGTGGGCGTTCTGCCTCGGGCGCCCCCCAAGCTGTCACAGTCCTATTCGCCCCACCCCGGGATGATTAGAAATATGTGATATATTTCTCTGATTTTTCTTTTGCATCTTATTCTAGGTCTATTAAATAGGCTGTAGTTTAAATTTCACTTCATTCTGAGCAATTTTGACCAGGTTTTTATCATTTCTCGCCTTTACTAACTTGCAGATGGCACCAGAAAAATCTGGGTGATAGAGGCCAAATTGGAGAAATATGACCTTCTGGGTCTTCCCAAAACACCCCCAATTAGCTAACCCCAACTTTGTAGGTCATTTGGAGCTTTCTGGATAGGACATTGAAGAGGGTGCTTTCTGACAAGTTATTGCAGGTCTATTCGTCCCACCCTAGAGCGAATACAAATCTGTGAGGAATTTCCAGACTGTTCTTTTTGTAGTGGCCTCCTGGTAACATATTTATGCTTCTGTCAAAATTTTTAGGTCGATCTGAGGTCATTTGATTATCGTTTTAATATTTTCATGCATATACTGACAGTAGGCCTTGGGAAATACATGTTTTATTCTATCTGTAGGTGCTACTAATATTTTCTATTTCCTTGAACGTAGGTTTTCGACATCAGAGGAGAAGGAAGGAGTCAAAAATCATATACACAAGCGGTGGCGACATTTTGGTCCACCCATCTTACATGTGGGCACGCGGAAGAAGGATTGCTATCCATGGATGTGATCAAAAACATATTTAACGCTCCTATCCCCTAAAAAGGAAGGAGACGTATTGTAACACGACTTTGAAAGCATATCAATAAAGAGGACCCTATTCCATATTGCTTTTATCTTGTGTCGATTCGCTCATGTTCTTTCCTTTTATGCATTCTTTCAATACATAGGCTTTTGGCGTTAAGTTTGGTTTTAGACGCATCGTACTTCAGCATATTCCTTTTTGTTTCCGTATCCTCATGCTTTCAGTGGCGATCACGGTGGGACCTCTATCCCTTGATTTTTAAGATTAAATTTCTGATTAAATTTGCTTGTTTTTGCTTACAGGTACCAAGTTTTCAAACGCTGGACTGTTTTAGAGTAGAAATTCAGAGACATCCGATTTGGGCAGAGAAGAGGTAGAGGTCTTAAACACCTTCTATCAAAAATTTTCTATTTGTTCTCTAGTTATTTGCTTGCATAGGAGAGTTTGAATGCTTGTTTGCTTCATTTATGCAACTTAAAAAGAACCCCACACACCACGTGGTAAGTTAAAACAACAAGGAGTTGGTCGTAAAACCCCAACCCTTGAGCAAGACCAACGGTGGATTTCATCACCACCTTGGCTTGAGATACTGCATACATTACCCCGATCATGACTGTTGCTAGACGTAAATCCTGATGAAAGCTGACCAAGTGTAGCTGGGGTGATTCCCAGTGCATGAGGATAAGTCTTCTATGGTAGGTGTCATAAACAGAGTGATTCCCCTTCCGTACCGCCTATGTTCCACGTACCATCTGCTCTCACGTACCAATAGTTTCCCTCACGTAAGGGTGGGTATATAGAGAGGTTGGTATATCGGTCTGGCAATGGTATATCGAAGGGGCGACCATTTTTTGGGAGTCATAAGAGCCATCATTTTGCATTTAAACGTTCTTTCCACAAGCTTTCAAAACGAACATTAAAAACACACTGAACCAGGTTTAGGGCACACTTTTAATCTTTAAACGAGATAATCATTGTTTTGTGTGTGTGATATTTCCTATTTAGTGTAGCATAAGAAATCCTAAAAAAGATAAAAATCTACGCATCTTTAGGTAAGCATCACCATGGTGTACACTCGTAGCCGAGCCCAATCACGGGCAAGCACTACAGAAAGTGCACCAAGGGGGACAAGTCACCTCCGATATAGTCTTGAGGACTTGGTCATCCCGCCTTGGTGGCCTGACACACAAGATAGTCCACATCATGCCATAACAGAACAGGACTATAGAGGCACCTCTTTGAGGGGCACCCCCACTCAGCATAGGTCCTTTCAAGAAGAGAACCTACACGTAGCACTCAACATAGACAGGAGGCCTCCCTTAGATGCTCGTTATGAGTGGCCTAGTGATGAAGTGTTAGAACAACAGAGGGTCCAGAAGGAGGGGCCACATGATTTCGTCATCCCTCCTCTACCCCATATTACTATTAGAAACACTAGACCAAATCTAGAGTATCAGGCTTTCCAGACAGGGCAAGACAATTCTGCCTGCACTTTGCATGCATATGAAAGGGAGGACGAGGAAGACTACCATGTTCCTCAAGAGTAGTACACAGCGTGGGAGCGATGTACCTCCATGCCTGCCATGTATCAGGATCACCCATTGAGGCTACAGCCTCGGGTTAATGCAGCTAACCTCGATAGAGGAAAGCAACCCATAGGGGTCTCGGATCACCACGACCGAGATAGACATGTAGGAGAGGCATCTAGGCTTCCTAAACAAGAGACGATGGAACAAAGTGACTTGGCATTTGCCAGACATGCCGCCCGCCAAGCGCAAATCACGCAGCTCAGGCAGGATCAACAATAGTTAGAGCATCTGTACCGCCTTAACAAAGAGCGCATTCAGCGTCAGACAGCCGAATTGCTTCATAACAATGTGCCTGCGAAGGTCCCAACCCCTCGTGTGCATAAAGTAGAAGTGTATGAGAGGCATAACCCCTTGGTACGAGACAGGTCCACGTGACCTTATCAAGTATTGCCTCCGAGACCTCCTAGACCTGAGCGGGAGGCCACTCCCCGAAACAATGATGGGCACCCTCCGTGGGCACCCACCCATGTGTATAGGTCTCGGCTAGGCACTCCTCAAGAAGCCTATGAGGAGTATGAACAAGAAGAAGAGTGGGCTGAAATGCTCTACCAAGGCAGAAGGGGTGCTATCCAGCTACCCCTCCATAGGCCTCAAGTTCCCTGCAACCCACAATGGGAGCAAACTAAGGAGGAAGAAATTAAATCCTCTGATGCATATAAAGCGCTGCTAGAGCGCTTAGAGTCTATGGAGATCAAGACTTCTGGGCCCCAAAAGCCCACTTTATGCCAACTCCGTAGTCATCCTGTGCATCCATCAGTGCCGGCACCTCCATACCCGAAACACTTTAAACTACCCTAGTTGGCACTCTTTAGAGGGGAGGAGGATGCCCAAGAGCATGTGACTAGATTCCTGAGCCAGTGCTTTGGTATTCAGGACAATGATGCTTTGTTACTAAGAACATTTATAACCACATTCACAGGCCCTACCTCGGATTGGTTCACTCAATTACCAAAACATAGCATCAGTAACTTGGATCAGCTAGTGGATGCGTTCCTCGAATGCTTCACCTTCAACACTAAGAAAAAGGTATCATTAAGTGACCTAGCTAGCCTCAGGCAGTATGAGGAAGAGACCATGGTGGCATACGGGAACCGGTGGAGGACGTTGCTTTCAAAGCTGCCTTACCTCCCTCCCATGTCA
The DNA here is from genome assembly GCA_028583015.1 of Wollemia nobilis. Lineage (NCBI taxonomy): Eukaryota > Viridiplantae > Streptophyta > Pinopsida > Araucariales > Araucariaceae > Wollemia > Wollemia nobilis. The sequence continues at coordinate 97,978 of JAQPPZ010015568.1, forward strand.
GACCTGACCCAAATGTTCTCAAAAAGTTATTTGAGATCGATCTCCATGCTATTGCAGCTGCAGCAATATGCTAGTTTAGAGGAAGCTCTGGCACAAGCCAGAATCATTGAGGAGATCAAGATACAGGATGGCGAGATCGCCAAACCTAAGAAGAAAGAATGGACCAAGAACACTAAAATAGGGACCATGCAATCGAAACCCGTTATGGTCAATCAAGTTGCTATCAATGTCCCTAAGCTTGCACAAGCAACACAACATCAAAAGGCTAACTATCAGGCGGTGCCTCCTAACAACTATGAGAGAGAAAACCAAAGGCAGGAACAAAATTAGCAGCATCACCCTAGGCGACAATTTACTCCTTACACAGAGTCCAGGGACTCTCTGTTTGACCGCTTGTCAGCGGTGAACTTGATCAACCTTCCAGAGATTCAAACTATAGACCCCAATGCACCGAAGCCTAAGGGGTACCGAGAGGACTTGTACTATAGGTTCCATAGGCGTAAGGGACATGATCTTAATGCATGTTGGAAGTTCAAAGGTTTGGTACAAGACCTAATCGACAACAAGACATTGGCAGTGGACAACCCCGTAGCACCAAACAACCAACATATGGGAGTCTTCAGAGACCCCTTGCCTACCCATGATGCACAAGAAAAACCCCTTCAAGTCAATGAGGTGCAACAAAATTGCCCCATGCAGGGGTATGTAGGGATGATAAGCATAGTGACTAGGAACAAGAGGTATCCAGGAGCTGCCCCCGCGATAGCCACAAGAGAGGTTCCATCGATGTCACAAACTCAACAACACCCTACGCAACTTCCCCCACCTAGACCAGTGGCCACGATTCGGACTAGACTTACCCAAAGTCTAAGGACCACGTCGGCTAGGCTCTCCATATACGAGCTCATTCAACAATCAGCGCCCCATCGAGAGGCTCTAATGGAGATTTTAAAAGCCATCGAGCTGCAGCCCCATGAAGCAAACTCTTTCAACAACTTTGTGGGACATGTAAAACAATGTACAGAACCAGTCATCACCTTTAGAGAAGATGAATTGAAAATAGTGACTGGTGATGTGGCGGATCCACCCCTGCACGTTATTGCATGGGTCAACGGGATTCCGTATAAGAGGGTGTTGGTGGACACTGGCTCGTCCAGTAATATCATCACTACAATAGCACTGAAACATTTGAAGTTGCCAGCATCTCACATCATGGCCTCCACCTATACACTGCGAGCATTCAATGATGCAATATGCTCGACAGTTGGCACAATTGTCCTACCCATCCAAGTGGGACAAAAGACTATTCATACATTGTGCCACATCTTGGAAGGTGAGATGGCTTATAATATCTTGTTGGGCCGGCCTTGGATCAGGGACATGAAGTGTGTCCCTTCAATAGCTCATCAATGCCTAAAGTATACATTTGAAGGATAGGTGCATGTAGTCCCGGTAGACTTAGAGCCCTTCAAATACTGCAATACAGTGCAATTCATGCCGCAATCGACCCTTCCATCAACACATTTGGATTTTTAGTTGAATCCATCTCAACAGGGTCCGATTTCATAGGCATCTCCATTGATTAATCCATCGAGTCCTCAGTCGGGTCCATCTTCCTCCGCTAGTCCTTCAACAACGATGCCACCTACGATGGCCACATCCAAGGACAAGGGAAAGAAACCCCTAGAAGAGGAACCACCTCTAGTCTCAACCATCTCGACAGAAGAGATGCCTAGCGAATGGAAGTCGAGATGCCTAGTTCACCCCACATGGAGTGGACTCAGGAAGGACTCCCATTCGCTCCCCCTCAACCACCAACGGTCACCATTGAGATGGCCAACATGGGCCTGGGGGAGTATCTAGTGAGGAACATTGTAGCAACGCCCACACTTGAGTCCATGCAAGACATGGGGAGGCCTCGACTCCCCATCGGCTCCAGTGGTTCCTCTAGGCTACCCACCCAATCGGACAAACTTTGTTTATGGGGGCCTGGATAATGGCATTGAAACTTGTATGCAAGAAGATGAAGATGAAGAGCCCTTTGCAGAGGACGTCAACTATTTGTCCAACCCAAAATTTGCATTGAGATATCTTGGCCAATGCAATTGGCATGGATATGGGTTGGGTAGGTATGAGCAAGGAGTGCGTGTTCTTTGCCAACCGAGATATCAAATGTCGTATGACAAGTCAGGAGTAGGGTTCAACCACCCCTTGCCCCTAGACATCTTGGTGGAGAACATGCAAGGCCTAGGGATAGGCAACAAGGATGGGTTGGCATTAGATCCATATGCCAATCCTAACACAACATATACATTGGGAGATTATCTCCCATTGCTAACAACCAACCTTGTTGACCATAACAACCCTTTCCCTTCGGTCGAACAGGGAGAAAATTCAAGGACTCACCCACAAGAGGGATATGGACAAGACCAAGAAGGGTCTTCAGAGGATGAGTCGGAGTACGAGGTAGCACCTTGGGATCCTTTCGAGTCTGATAGCAATCATTCACAAGTATATCCCATGGATGATGATCAAGAGAGCTTCCTGACAATGTTCCCTTTGGATGCTCCAATTGAGCATATGCCACCTCAAGAGAATCAGGTCCCCCCATAGAGAGCGGAACAACCTCGATGGGACCACATTAATTTGCTCGAGCAAGATGAGCCTCATATGTCGCAAACCACTGTTGGAGCCAACGAAGGCCTTTGGATCTCTGACAGTGATTACGAAGATGAAACCGAGATGGCTTATCTCAATCATATGCGACAACAACAATATCCCTTGGACATAGATGACATGTTTGAACAGTTACACATAGGGCCAAGGCATAGGTGGCACCTAAACCAAGTGCAGTTATAGCAATTACTGCACCCGCCACTCTAGGTACACAGAGAGCATCTTCCACCTGGAGACCCTATAAAACCATCAGTGCCTAGGGCAGACCCTATCTGCGTATCCATGCACAGAGCTGATCCATTTGTGCCAGTACCCATAGAGCCAGATCCGGAGCACAAAGATCATCTAGGATGTCCGAGTTACAACACCCACGGTAATGGAGACCACAATCATTTCATCAACATGATCTCCATTGACCTAACCGCCCCCATCCATGATCCAGCCGACCCGACATGGTCATTGCATCTAGACCTAGATGCTATAGACTGGGATCACGCTGACACACCGCCATCCCCATCAGAGTACTGGCCTTGTGGTGGGATGTTCCATTTCACCCCCAGACAGACTCAGGATGTCTTCCATGCTGAAGAGGAACCTGATGTTCCGAACGATGATCTAAATTCAGCAAATGATATCCACTTGATCCCAACTCCACACCAGTTGGAGGATGGGTCCCACATGTCGATCGAGGAGATGACTGACGTAGACATCGGCTCAGATCCAATGAATTTGCAAATCATCAAGCTGGGGGTAAGTCTATCCCCCGAAGAGCAAGCCGACTACATTGCCCTTCTCAAAGAGAAGAAGGAGGTTTTTGCATGGTCCTACAAAGACATGTCGGGGCTAGACCAAAATCGCTTGGTCAAACCCCAAAATTCCCCAAAGGGGTCCATAAACCCTTTGGTCAAACCAAAAACTCCAAGGATTTTCATAATCTCTTGGTCAAACCAAAAGCTCCAAGGATTTCCATAATCTCTTTGGTCAAACCAAAAGCTCCAAGGATTTCCATAATCTCTTGGTCAAACCAAAAGCTCCAAGGATTTCCGTAATCTCTTGGTCAAACCAAAAGCTCCAAGGATTTCCATAATCTCTTGGTCAAACCAAAAGCTCCAAGGATTTTCGTAATCTCTTGGTCAAACCAAAAGCTCCAAGGATTTTATAATCTCTTGGTCAAACCAAAAGCTCCAAGGATTTCCATAATCTCTTGGTCAACCTAAAAAGCTCCAAGGATTCCCATAATCGCTTGGTCAACCCCAAAATGCCCCAAAGGTGTCCATAAACCCTTTGGTCAAACCAAAAGCTCCAAGGATTCCCACAATCGCTTGGTCAACCCCAAAAATGCTCCAAAGGTATCCATAAACCCTTTGGTCAAACACCAAAAGCTCCAAGGGTTACCATAACCGCTTGGTCAAAATAAAATATTCAAAAACAAACAAAAACAATAAAATCATCAAAAATAACAAAAAAAATTGCATTTCAATTCCATGCATACTCATAAAAATCAAAATACAAAAATATAGGTTGCATTAGGCATCACATCCATACATTGCATATTTGCTAGGTCATACAAGTCAAAAGCACCATAGACTGTCATTACTTGGCAATTCCATCATTTTCCACATCAAATCCATTTTATAAATGCATACATCCAGAATAACACCATCACCATTTTTAGCATAGTCCATTGTCTCCTAATGTATATAGGGTTTTCGTCATTCAGTTGTCTTTAAATTGCTAGCCAAAAACTGTACAAAGTTAAACAGATTTTACAAGGGAAAGTTTTACTTGGATCACGCCTCGTTACGTAACATCCCTACACAAGTTAAAACACATAAAATAATTCCTAAGTTGTGTGAATGCAAGAGAAACCTACAAAGCAGTCTAGGGTACCATAGGTGAAAGATTAGTCTATTCATCCCCCTATGCGAATGGTTCAAGAGTGCTGAGAATTGACAAAAGGACGAGCTCTTCCCCATCAATTCCCCCTAATAAACAGTGGTTTTCACCACTACCAAAAATCCCAATCACCATTGGTCCCCAAAGTTGTAAGGATTCATACTACACGTCCTTGCCAAGGATGGGTAGTCATCCCCAAGGCCTCAAAGGATCGATGCCATTCAAAAACAAAATTCCCACAAGCCATCATCACGACCATCTCCAATCACCTTTGGTCTCAAAGTTGTAAGGATTCATACTACACGTCCCTGAACAAGGATGGGTAGTCATCCCCAAGGCCTAAAAGATCAATGCCCTTACTTCATAATCTCCATCATCCCCTTTGGTTCCCAAAGTCATAAGGATTCGTACTACACGTCCCTGAACAGGATGGGTAGTCATCCCCAAGGCCTAAAAGGATCAAGGTCATTCATAAGCCACAAACCTACAAGCTCAACCTTACAAAGTTCAAAATCCAAAATCAAATAACAGTGGTTATCACCACTATTCAAAATCCTTGCTCAAAAAGAAAAACAAGAAGAAAAATAAACAGTGATTTTCATCACTATGTATACGAGCAAGTATCCTAAACCATTGAGCAAATAAAAAGCCTGAACTTGAATCCCTGGAATTCTCAGCATTCGAAAACCATCTAGGTGATCCTCATTACGGGTTTGGTGGACAACCTACCTGGCAATGGCGGTATCCTAAACGCATGACGATATGTCTGTCACATTAGCTTTGCATGTGAGCAGACCAATGTTTGCATGTGGATGAGCTAGCTTATGGTACCTTAGATTGTCCCATGGATTAATCTTACTAAATACAACAACGGAGTTAGTGGAGCTAATTAGGTGATCCTCAGTACAGGTTTGGTTGATAGCCTATCTGGCACTGGCGGTATCCTGACAAATACCACATAAATGAACTCAATTGCACACACAGGGATGTGAAATAACTTGGTTAAATTCAAGTCGGATTTATACCTTGTTCAAAAGTCTTGCGAGATAAATGTACAATCTTGGCTAGTTAGTTAAAATATCTGAATCTCAAAAAAGCTTAACTACATTTTAAAACAACTGGTACATTTCATTCCGTACATCACCATCAAAAAATATGCAAAATACAAAAACAAAGTTTTCACATGCAAAGTCATTCCACAAAGTCATCCCATAAGTACAACAAGCCAGTCAAATCTTGTACAGTCTATGGTGCCATCGACAAGTTATCAACAACTCATTTCATTCATTCCATATGCATACATCATATAAATTAGAAACATCGCATTCATAATAGCATATGCATACATCAATGTAAATACATGTACATAAAAACAAACCATGAAAAGTGCATAAACACCAAAAAAGAGTCATCTATATATATATCATCAAAAATGCCCATAGGCTACAATGAACCGGTCCTCTGACCTCGCAACAAAGCCAAAAACTCAAAAACCCCCAAGCCTAGGGCATCGGCCACCATGATCACGTAGGATCGGTGTGACGGGAACTACCCCCCATGGTGTGGGTCCTATGGGACCTCTCAGGGTGACTGTTGCTCACCCCTACATCATGCCCACTAGTGCCCCCTCATCTAGCCGCCTGCAACAAGAGGATGCTTGACTCGCTCGATATCACTCTCTCTCATCCGACGTGAAGAGCCACCTCCAGGGGCTCAGGTAACCACCCACCGAGGTGGATAATCTCTCCCTCCATATCCATCCGATGTCAAAGCCACTCTACCTCCCACCTCATTCTATCTCCTACCGATGGTAGTAAGCTACTACGTCATCGCGCTATGCTAGCTATGCCCATAGGAGATCCCTCTCCTATGTAACATCGATATCCCCATCCTCCTCGATGGTATACAGCCCATGCATTCTCCCACTTAGCTAGCTAAGTCTACAAGAGATCCCTCTCCTATAAAGCCTCCCCAGCTCCTCATCTCATCTCCATAGTAGGTCCTCCAATCATGCTATCTCAGTGCAATGCCTTGCCTCCACATCCTCCGAACCTGCCTGAGGCCTCGATGAATCCGGGACAGTCGCCTGCTCTAGCTCCCACTACTCCGGGACATCCTGCATCTCCGGCTGATCCGGCACCCCAAACTCCCCTCCAACATCCTCAACCTCCACCAAGTCCACATCATCCAACAGAACTCCCCAGCCCTCTCCTGGTGCCTCTGCACCCTCATCCCCTATTGCACCCCCTAGAGGCCCCTCACCTTGCCATCACCGCAAAGTCCACCACTACTCATACTCGATGGTAACCCCGACGTCATCCACATCTAGGACGTCAATAGCTGTATCTGCATCCTCACCAAGTGGTGCAATGACTAGCCGAGCCAGAGTCCTCTCATCCCCCCGATGTCGATAGACCACGGGCTCACTAGGAAACCCCTGGTGCACCCCAAACTATCGTGTCACCCAGCCATATGGGAAGAACTCCTGCTCAGTCCCATGACACCCAATCAGCCACCGCCCCCTCCGTACCCATCGGAGCCACTCTCCAGCCTCAGGCCAGGTTGGACAGTCCCGGTAGGGGCGCTAGAACACCTCCCCTAGAGCAAGCCGAGTGAAGGCATCGACATAGTGCCCTACGACACCTGCCCATCATCGACTCTAACCCTACTCCTTCGACCTCCACCATAATGCCCCGTATCCAATCTCTCGATCTATCATCTCTGCCCGAGTCATCCAGGGCAGCCCCACCGGCCTCTCCACTGCTATGTGCTGCCAAGCCCAACACTGCAACAAGTAGCTGCAACTAATCCCCTTTCGCCTTTGGTAGTGGACCTCGTACAACTCATCATAGAGCTATGCCAGTAGAGTCTGTCCCCATCTCATAATCATCGGTGCATCCATAGGACACTCCACCAACCTGAACACCACCTCTAGCAGGTTCCACGGGAACCTCACGCCCGAAGAGTCAGGAGAAGCATGTTGGAAATGAGGCCCATGAGTAATGCGTGCCTCACTCCCAACACACCCCTCTCTAGCCACCATCGAACCAATATGCCACCAATCTGGTAGTCGCCCTCTACCCTCTCCATGGGGCTCTCCACACCCAACTCCTCCCCATGCCCAAAATAACGTATCAGTACTGTTGTCCTCCAATCCCATGATGTCATCCGGATCGATAGTCCATCTATTGGAATCCGAAGAATCCGATAGACATCCTCCAAGGTCACCATCATCTCCCCTATTGGGAGATGGAAGGTGTTGGTCCGGGGATCCCACAAGTTGATAAGGGCCGTCAGATAGGCCCGATCCCCGACCACCGGCTCCAGTCGAGTCACCTGCTTGAGCCCAAGGGCGTCAAGCCAATCCCAGTCGACCAAAGTCAGTGCCGCACGCGCTTCAGTGAAAACCGTAGGCACACGATACCGGCTCTTCACAACCTACAAAAGAAAACAACATAAAAACATTAAAACAATGAAAAACTACATAACAATAACATGAATATACAACAATGCATCAAAATGTACAGCCAAAAACATAACAAAATTAAAAAACTAATTTTTCAGTCCTAGGGTTTTTAACTCTAACTGATAAATTAAAAAAAAAAAAAATCATTTTTCAGTTCTAGGGTTTTAACTCTAACTGATAAATTAAAAACAAACAAAAAAAAAAATCATTTGTCAGTTCTAGGGTTTTTAACTCTAACTGATAAATTAAAAAACAAACAAAAAAATTCAAAAATAATTTCTTAGACCTAGGGTTTTTAACTCTAACTGATAAATTAAAACACAAAAACACAAACAACAAAAACAACAGATAACTAGGGTTCAAACTACGTTTTACCCTAAGTTTTGATCTTTGTTCAATTCGGGTTAAGTGAGGTTTTAAGTTATGTTCTAAACTAAGTTTTTTAGCTCAGTTTTCAACTAACTTTTGATCTTTGTTTGACTAGGGTTATACTAAGTTTTAAACTAAGTGTTAATTTTGATAGACTAGGGTTTCATTTTTAACTTTAAAAAAAAAAAAAAACACAAGAAATAAACAACTTGCGGTTTTCAAATTGCAACACAAAACAATAAAGAGGAAGGGCACTCACTGGTCTCGCTTTGGCTCCACCACTCAATCCGGTGTATGAACTCATGGTCGCAAGAAAATTTTGGTAGTGCTTCGCTTCATAGAATTGACCTCCTCCTCCTTAGAGCTCCAAATCGCCAAGAAAAACAAATGCAAATGAGCCCAAAACTCAGTTTTGGCCTTTAAATAGGTTTTTGAGCCTATACTCATCCCACCCTAGGATGAATACTAAATAGGAATTCATCCCACCCAAGGATGAATACAGAGCAAAAATTTCAAAAACAACAAAAACTGCACAAAATGCACCAAAAACAAGCACTAAAAGTGTCCAATGAGAGTGCTTTTGCACTTGACATTTCGAGCATGCAAAATAGATGTCGGGGTCACAAATCCTCACTATCCTATTCCCTAAGAAGGCTACCATAGCCGGACCGCTCCACGGGAAGACAGATTTTCGAGAATTTCATCCCCAAACGACGTCACCAAAAGGGTCAAAACCCAACCAAAAATAGCAATAACATTGCCGAACGAAGGCGCCTTTGTGCCTGACATTCTTGGCATCCAAAATAGACATTGGGGTTACAAATTATCACTATCCTACTCCCTAAGAAGGCTACCATAGCCGGACCACTCCACGGGAGGATGGATTCTTGACAATTTCAGCTCCAAAATGCGTCACAAAAAGGGTTAAAACCCACCAAAAATAGGTCAGAATGTTCGAAAACTGCTTTCGCATTCAATGGTAAACAACTGAAGGCACCCTTACCTAAGTCATCTTGGGTCAAGCGACTCGTCGCTTTTCTCATGTCGGTCATTCCCTCATCGATTCGTCGCTTGAGGGGGTAGTCACACTTAGTCACCAATCAACAAAAATATACCCAATCAAGGAAATGACACGCATTCAAAGGATCATTGACAAAGACAATCATGCCCCTGCTTGGGGCAGCAAACAAGCAATTATCACAAGCTGATCAAACACTTGGCATTCATGAATCATGAACTCAAGGTTCCCATAGACAAAAGGTTGCGCCCTTTGCCTATTCATGACTGATCAATGTCCAAGCTCAAGTAACACCTCACCGAAAAAGGTTAACACTTGAATTAAGTTCCTTAGCTCGTCAGAAGCAAGGATTCAAGAATGCGTGCCCTTTCCATACTTGGGGCATCAAGAGTTGGTTAGGTTACTGAGAAACCCTAATCATTAGTGCTTTGGTTATCTATTTTTTCTCGGTGCTGCGCCTTGCACAATGCTTCCCAAAAAGGGGCATCTATAGACACCAAAACAGCACCAATCCGATTATGTGACAACAAGCGTTGATCGCATTGACACACACAGCCCCTAGGGCAGCCCCTAGAGGTTAAACAGTGGTCCTAACCACTCCCAAAAGTAGTTTTGGAGGTCAGAGGTCAATTTGGCACCTTTTTGGCACCTTGCTCTCTACTCGTCCCACCCTGGGATGAATACAAACTGGCATTCGTCCCACCCAGGGACGAATAGCAGCATTCGCCCCAGGGTGAGGCGAATAGCAAGTTTGACTGGCAAAAAGTCAAACCTCGACAAGTCCGCCAGTTAACTGAGGCTTCAGGCCATGCAATTGCGAGGAATAGCTTTAAATCAAGAAGAGAGACTTCAGTCATGCATGTCTTTATTTTAGAGACCTCATGCAAGGAGATTCTAAATCAGGGAATTATCTTTTCTCTCAAAATAGGACAATCAACTCAAGTGGCGCCCTCGCATGCGCAATTCAAACAAAGAGACCCTAGGTCTATAAATTGGTGAGTTTTCTCACCCAAAAGATATACAGAGAAGGAGCATTTGAGCAACGAAGTGCTGCCAATTTACATACCTACTTGCGATTTGTGCCTTTCACATCCTTAATCTCTCATTCGAAAGGGAGGTTATTGGGTGATTATTGGAAGCACGAATCTCGACCCAAAACCCAATTTTTGGCCACAATATTCCACAAAATTTGTCGACAACACCCCATAAGGAGTTTTGGACCCATCCCAAGTGGATTGGTGCCGAAACAGAGTCCCAAACGGTGGGCGTTCTGCCCTCGGGCGCCCCCCAAACTGTCACAGCCCTAATCGCCCCACCCCGGGATGATTAGAAATCTGTGATAGATTTCTCTGATTTTTATTTTGCATCTTATTCTAGGTCTGTTAAATAGGCTGTAGTTTAAATTTCACTTCATTCTGAGCAATTTTGACCAGGTTTTTATCATTTCCCGCCTTTACTAACTTGTAGATGGCACCAACAAAATCTGGGTGATAGAGGCCAAATTGGAGAAATCTGACCTTCTGGGTCTTCCCAAAACACCCCCAATTAGCTAACCCCAACTTTGCAGGTCATTTGGAGCTTTCTGGATAGGACATTGAAGAGGGTGCTTTCTGACAAGTTATTGCAGGTCTATTCGTCCCACCCTAGAGCGAATACAAATCTGTGAGGAATTTCTAGACTGTTCCTTTTGCAATGGCTTCCTGGTAACATATTTATGCTTCTGTTAAAATTTTAGGTCGATCTGAGGTCATTTGGTTATCGTTTTAATATTTTCATGCATATACTGACAATAGGCCTTGGGAAATACATGTTTTATTCTATCTGCAGGTGCTACTAATATTTTCTGTTTCTTTGAACGTAGGTTTTCGACATCAGAGGAGTAGGAAGGAGTGAACAATCATATACACAAGTGGCGGTGACGTTTTGGTCCGCCCATCTTACATGTGGGCACGCGGAAGAAGGATTGCTATCCATGGATGTGATCAAAAACATATTTAACGCTCCTATCCCCTAAAAAAGGAAGGAGACGTATTGTAACATGACTTTGAAAGCATATCAATAAAGAGGACCCTATTCCATATTGCTTTTATCTTGTGTCGATTCGCTCATGTTCTTTCCTTTTATGCATTCTTTCAATACATAGGCTTTTGGCGTTAAGTTTGGTTTTAGACGCATCGTATTTGGCATATTCCTTTTTGTTTTCGTATCCTCGTGCTTTCAGAAGTACCATGATATTTTCACTCCATTAGAGCCTAGAGAGGTACCAAATACCTAGCATACTCTGAAAGGAAGCCCCATCACACCAAAATAATTGCACCTAGTTAGAACCTGCGAAGTTGCATACTCTTCACCAACAAGGTTGAAATCCAACAAGCACTTCAATGAGAAATTTGACAGATACCAGATGATAAATCTAATGATATCCTAATTTCAAGTCAGTTTTGTCAAATATGGTTTCCCCTTTCAATTGGTCAAAAAAATCTCTATTCTAGGAAAGGGATATCTAGTCTTGATGGCCACTTTATTTAATATTCTATAGTCGATACACAATCTTAGATATCCATCCTTATTTGCAAAGAGAACTGGTGCACAACAACGTGAGACACTATTTTATCAACCATTTATCTAAAAATCCTTGGAGATGTACCTTCAACTCCATCTCTATAGGATTCTTCCTATATGGGATTCTATGTATTAGTTCAATTTTGAGCATCAATTATATAGTGAAGTCAAATTCCCTTTTCAATGGTAATCCAAGAAAATATTTAGGAAACACATCCCTATATTACTCCACGATTGGGTGTTTACCAAACACCTCTTCCTTGTTATCTATCTTTACTTCACTAAACATGATAAAAAAAAACCCTTCCACCCTTTATCAAGGTCTTATTTAGTTGCATTGTTGATAGTAACTGAGGTTGAAAAGAACCTTATTCACTAACAATTAACCTTTCTTGTTTATCACTATTAGTGTAATCAATCCATTTTTTGTGGAAATTGATTACAACCTCCTAGGATTTCAACCAATACATCTCTAAAATTATATCAAAGGTACGGAGAGGAGCTAAATATAGGTACTATTATGTGGAGTTGTTGGGTATGGTGAGTTGTACATTGGGATAACATTGATCCGTGGATAGGTTTGTCCAAAATCATACTCTACTTTCAACCCTTCCACCAATAATATTGGTCTTTGTCCAAAACCATACTCTACTTTCAACCCTTCCACCAATAATCTTGGTCTTTCTGGTATATCCATGACTAAATTAGATGAAATAAAGATATTTTTTTCTCCACTATCTATTAGGATTTTAACATTATTACTAAATATAATACCTTTTAGAATCAGTTTGATAGATTTTCCATCTAGATTTTGACTACTTGTAACTGCATAAATTTTATGGTTTGGCTCTTCAAGTCATTTACTAGTTTCAACTTTATGTGGATAATTGTTGGCATAATATGGACCTTCACAAGTATAACATCTTATCTTGGAAAAATGGTTTCTTTCCTTACCCTTCTCACAACCCCCATGTCTAGAGTATCCTTGCTCAACAATGATTTCTAGTATCAACTGATGTTGGTCTATTTGATCCTATAGTATCCTTACTATGGACTCTAACTGTTTCATATTCCTATGTAGTTTTTGGATTAGGGATATCTTATAGGTCATGCTCTCATCAAGGTATTTTTTGGAACCATAAACCATTTGAAAATGTCAGGAAGAACCTTATCTCCCTCTCCTTGTTCTTGGTGCTATAATTCCTAGATATTCAAGTGACTGATAATAGGTAGTATTCCATTTACCTCCATTAGTTTATTTTATCTTTCAAACAAAACTAATAACTATCCTTTAAAATTCACTCAAGAGTATCACCTAACACACTTACTTTTTGTAAGGTATCTTAAGAGTATAATCAATCCTTTTACCAATCATCTCATTTATTTCTACAAACCCACCATTACCATAGGAATATTCCATTCTTGCCAAGTCACACATAAAATCAAGTCATGGCTAGGTTCTTTCCAAGATAGACTTCTTGTCCTACAACCTAGAGTGTTATCATAGGGAAGCTTAAATACCTAAAACCATGCTTTGATACCAACAATAACAACCCTAAAATCTAAATCAACCTAGATAAACATTAGCTAAGATAACCTAGGTAAATTTCATAGAAGCTTCTAACCACATTCCAAGTTCTAGATGCCACAACATCCCCCAAGTGGATAGGAATTGCCAATTCTCCCGTATCATATTTTTGGGTTTACCTTGTACACTACCCATACAAATTAAAGGATGTATTTTGAGTGGTCTCCCATTTCCTTTCTCTCTTTTGAAGGATATTTTAACCACATTTTAAGGGTTAACCCTATCTTACTTATTTGAGAAAAGGAATATCAAATTCATTACTAGTATCAATCATTCCTTACAAGTATTTAGGTGTAAGCTTGCTATAGTTTAACATACACTTCATTTAATATAAAACTATGGTGCACCATTAAATTATCTAAGGTGATTGTCACTTATTTGGCATCTCCCATTTGGTCACCCATTAGTCAACCAGGGTTTCCAATGACATCCCCTATAGGAATTCATCAACAATCATTTGGGTTCCTATGACTATAATTTACAAGACATGTCTCACATGGTTTTCTCAATATCTATTGGAGAAACCATCACAAGGATTTATTCACAATGGAATTATAAGATCACAATCTCTCTGAACACACTTTAATTATATATTACTAAAATACCCATTGTAACCCTAAGGGATTATCTCATTACATCTCCCTTAGTTCTGGTCCTAATATTAGGGGCTAATTATATTGGAATTCTATTGTCATAACCTCTTTATGAGGAATCCCCAAAACCCTAAGACAAATTTGAGAAATAGTTTTATACTTTTATTTCATCCATTTCAAAATTTATAAGCCGTGTTTACATAATTCGTATTCTATTGCAAGAAATAGAGGTAAGCTAAATATTTATCTTTCTTTAAATAAAATCATATTAAAATGAAAAATTAATTTATGTTCCTCGTATATAATTTATAGCAATATATCATTAAATACCTATAACAAGTCCTATAAAAAATACACAAATGATACATCATGTATCCTAGGAAACACTTCTAGGAGAAAAACCAACCTTAAAATATCCATATTTATTTTCATTGAAATTATATTAGCTAAAATACAAAAATGAATCCATTATTTATTTTATCATAATTTCAATCCATTGCATAAGAATATTCACAATTCTTATGTCCTTTTCTTAAAAGTTTTTTTTTTGTAAATTCCTCTTTATAAAAGTGAGGGAACCCCATAATTCCATCTCATTAAACCCCATTCATTAATCAATATACTAAAACTCAAGAGTCATCTACTTGAGTATTCTCTTACAAAAGAGTAATTGTGGAACCCCATATGTTCCTTTCCATTTATTTGGCCCCGTGCCCAAACCTTCTTTCATTTACATAAAACAATAGATTTATCTATTCACAATAAGTATACCCATTCAACATACATAAAACTATAAATATTCATATCATGATTTTTTTCCTCATATTATTCAATAATACATATACCAAAAATATCCAATATTTATTTTTTCTAGACGTCTTCATGATTTAAACAATACAAGGATATCATTCATATTTAAACAATAGCCTCATTCTAGTTCCCAATTAAAGGTGAACATAAGTACATCTAGTGGATAATACTAGTCTTATTTTAACTATCAAATAATAAGCATGATACAAATTCTATTTCAATCTAATCATCATTAAAGCATCTTCAACATATATTTATTCCAAAATGAACCAATCAACTATAGGATTATTCTCTTTAACAAAATAATTTAACATTCCATTAAAATAGTTTATTTTAAATCTTATGATTATCTAATCCATAATGGATTAATCATATTATTTTTTTATCCTTGAATAAAATGTATTATCTTTATTCTAATGATTATTTTTTTATGACCTGTAGTTTAATACATTCATTTTTATCTAAAATTAATTATATTACTTCCACAAATTATTTCTTTTTATATTGAAATATGATACAAATAGAATATGTCCAACTAAATGAATAATATTTCAATAGAGGTATTATATTTCATCTTATATATTCTATGATTTTTCCTAATCCAAGTAAAGGAACATTTATCTCTCTATAAATTACATTTCTCAAAGTATACCTAATACACATTTTATACTTTATCAATCTATGTATTTGATCATTATTTTATAAAATGATATAATAAAAGTTCCTAAAAATTTCATTTTACGTAATACAAAAGTATTCTATCCTTTAAAAGAGTATATCGACCATCACTTGAGATTTTTTTACTCAAGTGGGACTATCATCCATCTAATAATAATACACCCCATCAAGTAAGGTATTCTCATATAAATGTAGGTCCAATCCATGCCACCAATCATAAGGTAACAAAATCATAACCTAGTATATGCCTATAAGATTAAATGGGTGCACATTTCAACATATTTGGCAACTCAAAATAAAACATTTAAATCTAATGACTCAACTTGGTGTTATAACATAAGGTATCCCAAAATAAATTAAACCATCATATACACTTCCTCAAATAATACCTCACATCCTTTTGAGCCACCGTGTGGACATCGCCGCACAAACAAAACCATGGCATGAGACACATTTTTAAATCAATCTCTACCCTAAGGTAAACTCTAAATTTACTAGGGTTAAAATATTGAATTTGGCACTGGTTCAATGTTGAATAAATCTCAAGGTTTAATTTTATAGTGATGCCTATCAAATTGATGTTGATACGCATGCTCTTCACAACCATACATACTATTGTCAGGGAGGAAGAATTACATGGTCAATTTTTATAAAAATCTAACCTAAAAGCTTACATTTTCTTAGGCATACACAATAATAAAATTGTGACCCCTGAAATGATATTGTTGTTCTACTATGGAGGAAAATCTACATTTCACACAAGCCAATAAATATTTTAATTTTAAAACCATGTCCACTCTTTCCTAATGCAGGTTTAAAACAAATACATAAAATAATTATAGAGAAAGGTATATTTATAAATTCAATTGATACTTGGGATATGATTCTATTGCACATCAAAGGAATGTTCTTTTGCCACTTCCATTCTTCCACAACTTCTAAAATCCTTCTCTCTATGTGGTATGTTCACCTCTGAAACAAAAAACAATCCCCCTTTTCTTCCATAAAATATCTACTAAATAGGACATGATATGTTTCATTCATGGAAAAAAATCCATAACTACCCAAACCTATTCACTTTTTATCGATTTCTGTTTGACATGATACAAAATCAATGTAATATTTGCAATCATACTAATGTTTAAAATATTGATCACTTTGTTTCCTACCAATAAATTATTTCTTTAATAAGACCTTATAAATATATTTTATAATTCAAACATAAGGAATATTTTAACAAATGAAACTCATCATTTTAATTTCATATGCAACTACCATTGCAAAAAAGGCTTACTCCATGAAAAATTAGTAATTCCTTTATTGCTATGCATTGTGTATTCTATGTTGCTTTAAAACTATTTAAAGTAACTCAACATTTCTTTAAGATTTAGAAATAATACCATGCATTCACAACAAGAGAGATAAATGTAAAATACGCAATTGTATATTAGGTCTAAATGTGGTTATCATGTGTTAAACAATTTGGCTATCCTAACCATTAGCTCTTTGTTCACTCATGAGGACACCTATTCCTATGAAACACACAAATTCATTAGTAGTATATAATAATTTAAAATCTACCAATCATCATAAAGTCCAATAGTTTTTCATTTGTAATAACAAATAGATTCATAAGTATGTTATATGAAAAATTTTGCCAACAGAGGATCATGATAGTTATGTAATATCTCAAAGTATAAATTAAATATGATAGTTTGAGTTAGATTATAATGTCTTTTTTAAATGCCTTATTTAATAATTTTATAGATGTTATTTTATGTTTAAATTAAGTAATATTAGAAATATATTAAATGTTCTAATGTAGTTAGATAATTAGAATTGATATTTAAAAAAAAAAAAAAATCTAATAGATGTTATACATAGAGAAAAGAAACCTATGGTATTATGGGATCCCTTAGGATAGAACTAGGAGAAACCGAAATTTAAAGAACTCTTTAAGAAACTAAACTAATTAAACTTATACAACACCAAATAGATTTAAAATAATTGGCTCTCTATGAACGAAATAAACTAACTCATTGTAAATATGAGACTGATAGCTTATTTACAATACATGTACTATACCTACATAGACATACTTGCATATGGTATATATATGGGTGTATGGTTTGACTAATAGAATAAAATAATTTAGCTCATCATGGAGATGAGACTGGTAGCTTATTTGTAATACATGTAGTATACCTACAGAGACGAACTTGTGTATGGCATAGATATGGGTGTATACTTTGATAGATTAATAAAGGTAATGTGGCTTATCGAGATGTAACAATCCAAAACCATCGTCAAATATAGGAATAGAAAGTAATTTTTTTAAACAGTTAAAATTTCTAAGCACACCTAAGAGTTGAGGAATTAAACTTGACTAATTTATTTTTGAATCATCCAAGCAAATTTTAATTATACATAACATAGACATAACCACCACATTTGAGTTCAAGACTACTACAGCTAGTCACCCAAGTGGACAAGATTTGCCTTATATCATTGAATATCCATTTTGTGAATTCGATCATCCTCATTTATCATACACATTTTGTAACAATGACAATAATAAAATATCCACAATTCATATACTTGATTTTTTGCTAAACCCATTTCGATAATTCCAAATGGGTCAATTTGAGAAAGGTAAGGATTACTATTGTATTCCTTCTAAGTATAAAAAAGAGGAGAATATTCACCATGGGATTTGGACGTATCCCTACACAAAATTCATGGCATCATATTCATGTTTATCTCAACTTTAACATGTTAAAAGCATTATCTCTCCCTTTTGGTTTGAGATGACATGAATTTATTTCATTGGTTTGAGACAACACGAATTTATAGTCAAGAGTTCAACTTATTTTCATTTAATAAAATCTTGCCTAGTTTCACCATCATTTTCATTAGTCAAGAACACATATTTGGAACAAATAGTTGTATGTTCGAATGTCAAATTCTCATACCAGTTTTGATAGAATATATTATATTGCTTGGTATATTTTAATGTATAAATTTAGGTTCATATCTATTTTAATATATCACTTTGTGTGATCTTTAGATTAGGAGCTTTTCTTAGATTAGAGTGTGGGTATTTACTTTACAAAATGTAATTAATTCACAAGTATTATTAGAGTGTGTAAAGTATTTAATTATGTAAATGTGCATAATAGTCTATATGCACATGAGTCCATATAATAGGAAAGTGAAGAGTCTCATGAAGAGTGAAGGCCAAGAATACTCCATATGAAGAGTCACATTCCATTAGATATATAGGTCTATATGTAAGTGTGAAAGAGCACAATAATGAAGAGACACAATGTAGATTAAGCATATATGAAGGATGGAGTATATGAGATCTCCATTTTATATCAAAATACTATTTTCATGAGCATTTGTTAATGGCTCTTTTTTGTGTAGTTGCACAAATTATTTATGAGTTTCATATGTTTAGATTATTGTCATTATCTTATATTTGATATAGTATTCTTATTTTAGATATTGTGGTTATTTTACATTAAGTATTTAGTATTAAAATCTAGAAATAATATTAGAGCCACAAGGGATATTGATATGATATAGGGAGAGCCATAAGAGATATTGAGAGGAGATAGGGATATTTCACTTTTAGAATTTTTAAAAGTGATTTTTGGCTAGAATATTTCCATACGGTTTTAGGAAACTCATGAAGACTATGACTCAGTAAAGATTGCTTTTCCACTAGATTGAAGGATAACTAGTGAAGTTTATTGATTTTAGAGATCTACAAATTTAGATGTATTTGGTAATTTTTGTATAAATTTTTTTGTAGAAATTAGTTCTCAAAATTTGGGAATATTCCGACAACGGACAGAGAAGAATATTATTTTTTATTACCTAAAATTCTATGTGCTTTCCTCATGTAGGGATTAGTTTTTGAGTTGGAATAACAAAGTAGACATTGAATATTAATAAATTCAAAGAAACATGTCCCATTGAAGATTAAATATTGAGGATATCCAAGAAAGGTGTCTGCACAAAATATTGAATATGGAATATTGAGGAGACCTAAGAGGAGAGGTCTCCAACAAATTTAGAAGAATAAATAATAAGGCTATAAAATACCTATTGAAGAAGTTGAAGAAGTGGCCATTGGAGGATATTCGAAGAATGTTCAAGGTAGAAGACTGTAAATAGGATAAAATATTGAAAATAATAATTTGGTATAATTATCGCCATCCTACAATAAGCCCAAAGGAAATAATGATTTAAAAATAAGTTTGCAAGACTTTAAAAAGGATTTTTGATGGCCTCAAGAAATTTAGATTCTTGAGGAAGAGGTCAGTGAAAGAGGTTATATTTGAATATATAACTCAGTGAGAGCTAAGGAGGATAAAGGAGATAAAAGAGACCATTGATTTTAGATATTTTATGATAACCATTAATAATTTTAAGGTTAATTTGTAGAGGAGAAGATAGTTGATTTTCATGATAAAACTTGAAGGGTCATAGAAAAAAAATTGAAGGTGACATAGAGCTAAAAATTGAAGAATATTTGGGAATATTTTGAAGTACCCTTGAACAACCAATTGAAGGAAGACTTGAAAAAATACTAATATAGTAGATTGAAGGGGTTAGAGACTATTTTTTGAATAGCAACATATAAGAGAATAAAATGGATTCCTTAAGCAATAATTTAAGATTTTTTGACAATAAAAGCAAAGGAATATTTGGTATAAATTGTAGCTAAAAATTGCAAACGTTTTGGATAGCAAGAAGGCAACACTTGGAGCTACAAAAATTAGATAAATTGAAGATAAAGAATGCTAATTTCAAACATCATTTGGAGAGGAAGAAAGGCTGAAAATTTCAACATTCTATAATAGTTTTCTAGCAAAGAGAAAGTGAAGATTCAAACAACATACTTCAAAGAGGATAGAAGTTTATTTTGGGGCAGCAAAGAAAAAGGTAGTGAAGCTAAAAAAATCATAAATCCAAGACAGTGTAAGGTGAATCAAACCACCAATGAGACTAGCTTCAAAAAGAAGATAAAGACATTTGTAATATTGGTGTTATAAAAGTTTATTATTCAAGAATTCAAATTAGTTTATTATAATATTTTGAAATTACCATATCAGATTTATTAAATCTAGCAAAATATAGTTTAAGCTAAGGGTCTCTAAGAAAATGAAGGAGGCATCATTATCATCTTAGAATATACAAAACACAACAAAAGTAAAGTTAAATATTACTTGAAAGGGAGTAATAAGGAGAAGGAAAATTAGTATATATGTGTTTTTCTTATAATCCAAGTAAGTAGGTCCAAGGTTCAAATCTCAAGCCTCACTAAAATGAATTCTTGTCCCTTTATTGGTGCTTTCAATGGTGTAAAAGGTTTAAAATTATTGTGACATGGTGGTTATAGGGGCAGATTGCACAAAGATCTATGTGGTAGATTTTGGGACAGACATCATAGAATACTATGGTAGCTATAAAAGTTGTAAAGCCTACCCGGATTCATGGTGGCTACTGATTCCACCATGTAAATTAAAACAAAAAACATAAAAAATAGAAAATAAAAATAATAATAATCCAAGGAAGTGTAGAATTTTGAAGTCTTATTGAATAAAATAAAGAGACCAAAGACTCCATAAGAACAAGGTAAAGTTTCCACAGACATAATACCAAGGATTCCTTGAAGGATTCTGGCCTGATCAACACCCAAAGGGATAACAAAATATTGAAATAATACCAAAGAGTAGGGTATCATTAGGAAATAAAATGCTAATATTATTTAAGTTTTTATACCTAGCTAGGATGTGACAGGGTTCCATATGTCCAACAACATGATATCCTAGCATGTAAGTTTGGTAGCTGACTTAATTAGATTTAGCACTATACCATCTACACGAGGAATACAATCATCTTAGGAAACATATATGATGATATTACCTTTTATAGGAATATCAGTAACATGGTTGTGTTCGTGTCTATCACACAAGTTACAAGGTGACTAAACTACAGGTAATCAATGAATATCAACAAACTAGATGCAAGCAACAGGCTCAACACTACTCAGTATGACGTAGATTTTTTATAAGTCAACAAGTCAT
Organism: Wollemia nobilis; assembly: GCA_028583015.1. Taxonomy (NCBI): domain Eukaryota; kingdom Viridiplantae; phylum Streptophyta; class Pinopsida; order Araucariales; family Araucariaceae; genus Wollemia; species Wollemia nobilis. The sequence continues at coordinate 119,732 of JAQPPZ010015568.1, forward strand.
GATTAGGTAGTTGGAGTAGCCATACCTCCGCATAGTCTAACCAACTAAAACTTTGCCATGATAAGTATTTTTAATACTCATCATTTAATTTAATTCAATATGTCAAATCCGTAGAGGCATCCCAGGGCTATATACATTAGAGAATTTGAAACTATAATTTAGGTATTAGGATACTAAATTGTTCTATGAAATCTTGAAATATTTGTAGAAATAAAACTATGCTAATTTCATACTTTCATGAAAAGAAAGCTAATTAGTTTACAAGAATTAAAATGCTAAAATTGAAAGTCACTATATTACTTTTGCTAAATTTGAAATTACAAAAGTTAAATGGTGGAATTGAAAACTAGCTAAAATAGGGATCAAATGCAGAAAATTAAATATCAAAATAGAAATGATAATTACATAAATGAATTGTGATCAACCAGCTACAATAAAATAAAAAAATAACATGCTGAAAAAAAGGGGAAAACACAACAAAAGTAGAGGAATTGTAGATTTAACAAAACTTCTAAAATTAAACAACATAAAAGAAATTACTGAAAATAAATTCTAAAACTAAGTACGCCTTCAACTAATTCTTAGAGTGGATCCAAGATCCAGGATTAGCGAAAGGTAAAATATTGTAGAAGAAAATAATTTAAACTTCAAAATTAATCAACTACATACAATGAACATAAACAATCAAGTTTATGATAGTGTACCAAAAATACGCATATTTTGTTTATTTCCTTTATCATTTTATAACTTTTCAAAGGGGAAAACAAGGAATATTTGACATGGAAATAGGAAACGTGAATCTCATTATTCATTAGATGCAATAAATATAAATAACATACAAAGGAATCATGTGGATACAATGGTTGTAACCATTTTCCATGCAAGGCCAACCAATTATAACTAAAAGATATGTAGGGATAACCACCTGCCAAATATGGATGTAAAAAAATAACTAATTTCTAGATGATAAAAATATATCTAATAATATAACTATGCATCCTAAAAAATAACAAACACATATCTAATGTGGGCATACTATACCCCATGTAAATACAATTGCAATAAATATAATCCAATGTGGGTATACTATGCCACACATAATACAATGTAATACAATAACTTAAGATTATACATAAAACTAAGTTAGGAAAGTATCCACAATACTCCTCCCAACCATAGAAGCATTGGACCCCAATGATCTCAACAAATGTGGAAAGTCATATGCCATATGATGGTGATGAATCCAATGAGCTATATGTGTAAAGCAAGCACGATGGGTGACAAGATAAGAAGTGGAATAACCTTGTTGAGTGTGATGGGTCTTCATGTCAAAAATTCTATATGTAATGAGTGGAAGCTCAAGGTTAGGTGTCTCTATTATTGTATGGTTGATGAAAGGTTTAGGTACCAAATGAGGATCTTGATATGGTATCTCTGGAAAGTTTCGCTTATGCAAAGGAAGCCAAACTCTATCTCCAACCTGAAATGGATGAGGTTTGTGATACTTTCTCATCACTCTCTACTACTCATACTGAGTCTTCTACAAGCACTCCATTATATTATCCTAAATGCTCTACCAGTGTTGAATGAATAAAGTGACCTTATCTTTCTCCTTCTTCGTATGTGCAATGGTGGAAGATGAAATGCTAAAGGCAACTTCTATGAAGCAGGTGTTTGTGTGGTCATATATGTACCTAAAATTATTCCAATGGAATGATTAATATATTTCTCATGAATGAGAATTATTGGTTCCTCAACCATGAGCTCTTGTGATTGTTCAAAATTTGGAAGTTAAGCTTATTCTTTATCATGAGTCTTTGCAAGTGCTTGTTCTTTATCCTGTGTGGGATTTATGCAAGTAGGATCTAATACAAGTGCTTGAATTAATGGCTTATGAGAGTACCTACAACATAGCATCAAATTTTATGTAGGGTTAGTGCTTTGTATCAAATATATTTTATCATGCAAATCCAAAGTGTATATGTTTTTTTAGCGTGATACACTGTATTATTATCAAATTGGTAGGGCTTACCAAGCAATAGTCCACAACAATCCATCTCAATGACATCACATTGTACCTTATCCACAAAATTATCACCAAATACAAAAGACAAGGTGCAAGTGTGTGTGATGTTGGATGTAGAGTCTACATCCTTCCACCCAAGTGCATAGGGTTGAGTATGTGGCTTTATCGGAAGCTTCAAATTCTCGACAACAATCCTCATGATGATATTCTTATGCGATCAATTATCTATGATGCAATCCACATAAAAATCATGAGTAAGGTCGACTCTAGTGACAAAAAATGGTCATGACCCCCTTGTGCAAAAATATTTGACATGAGGGTAACTTTGTTTAGTTTACCCTTCAAATCTAGATATTCTTCTTTTGTCCTTGTAGTCACAATAGGACCATATTGTGGTTCCTCATTTGTAGACTATGCAATTAGGGATTTCTTCTTATTCATTATTTCAAATATAAAATGTCTAGATTTTAAATGACCATGCTTTTTACAAAAATCACAATACAATATTGAAGAAGAAGAATATTTAGAGTGAGAAGAAGAAGAATGTGCTTTAGGATAAGTGGGAGGAGAAGAAGAATTAGGGGAAGAATGAGAAGTGTTCTTCACATTTTGTTGATGTTGATTCATGCCTTTGGAACTGCTTTCCTATGAAGATCAAGATCTATGAGAGGCATCAACTTTCTCCTCTATTAGAATGGCATGCTTGAATCCCACATCCAAAGTGAGAAAATCATTAAATTTGATTTTCCTCAAAATATGATCTTGCAATCAACGAGTGAACTTGTTAATAAAATTCTCTTATGAATATATCACACCAATATGAACCCTTAGCATATTCAATTGAAAAATATAGTCTGCAATGAACATACTATAGGCTTACCTCAACCTATACCACTTGGTCGTGAGGTCACATTGATAATTTGGTTGGAAAAAGGTGTTTTTTTTAAATTTGGATCAATTCTTTCCAAGTCATTGCAACATTGTGGCTTTGCATTTTTACAATCCAAACTTTTGCTAAAATTTTGAGTTTGACTATGGTAAAAATAACTTGTTCATATTCAGTAATTTCATCGGGGGTGAACCAGGTTTCCATATCCAAAATCCAAGTAGACAAGACATCAGGATGTCTTGATCCATCATACAATTTGATCTCATATTTTTCCTTGTTGGCAATTTTATTATTATAAATTTCGACATCACTAGGAGTCAATTGGATAGTAATATCTTTCTCTTTGGAAGGTACCTAGTATCCTGTTAATGAATTTTGATGCAAACAATAAATAGATATAATCTTGAAAAAGGAATCACAATAAAGAAATCACTTGTTTATTGATTGAAGTCAATCAATAAGGAATATAAATATTTATCTTCGAATGATGCTTAGAACATAAATTTGAATGTAAATAAATATAATTTGAAGTGATGTGAATGAAGGGATATGTTGGTATATAAACTTAATTAATGGTGAATAAAGGTTCTTTGTGTTAGGAGTAGGACCCAAACATGCCACCCTCCTTAAAATAATATTTTTACTCAAAGCTAGAATTTGGGAAATTGTTGTTGCATATGATGAAGGATCTCCTAGGTGGCATCTTTCGAAGGTAGACCTTTCAATTGAATCAAGACTTCAGTTATCATGTGATTGCGGATGTGGCAAAATCGATGATCTAGGATAGCTTCAAGTTTAACCATGAGTGCTCCATCTTCGGTAAACTTAGGGAGTTGAGTTTTTGTGGTGATGTGTGTATCGACTACTAGTTTAAGGTAGGAGATATGGAGTACTAGATGAATTATATAAATTGGGTAATTTGATATTATAAGCAACAAACCTGATATGTTGAAGGACTTCATATGGGCCATAGAATTTGGGTGCTAACTTCTAAGAGCCTTTTATTTTTAGAGAAGTTTGGCAATATGGTTGTAGGTGAAGAAATACCATATCTCCTTGAAAATTGTGCTCTATTCTATGTTGGTTTATGTACTTTTTCATATGATGTTGGGTGGATTGTAAATTTTCTTTGAGAGTACAAAGGATGTTATCTTGAGTAAAAAGTTCCATCTCTATGGCTGGTACATTAGTACTTCCTAGAATATAATAGGTAAGTGAGAGTGGTGATTGGTCGTATAAGGATTCATATAGATTCATATTAATGGTCATATGATATGAGGTGTTATACCACCATTTTGCTAAAGGAATCCATTTAAATCAGTGAAGGGGTTGAGTAGAAGAAGAGCAACGGAGGTAATTTTCCAAACATTTATTAACAACTTTTGTTTGGCCATCTATTTGGGGATGGTAGGCAAAAATCATACGGAGTTGAGTGCCCTAAATTTTAAATAATTCTCTCTAGAATTTGCCAGTTAAGGTGGGATCACGATCACTAACTATAGAGGAATGCATGCCATGTAATTTGAAGATATTATCAAGAAAAATTTAGCAATGGTGCTAGTTGTATATGGGTGAGTGATTGTATAGAAATGAGCATATTTGGATAAGCAATCCACCACAACTAGAATGGTAGTTTTATTGGCAGATTTTGGAAGACCTTCGATAAAATCAATGGAAATATTAGCCCATATTTTAGTTAGGATTGGGAGGGGTTGAAGAAGACCTGGAGTAGCCATTGTTTCTCCTTTGTATCTTTGGCAAGTCTTACATTCATTCATAAATTTCTTGATATTATTCTTTATCCCTACCCAATAAAAATATTTGGATGCTCTTTTATAAGTTTTAAGAAATCTGGAGTGTCCTGCTATGGGTGTAGCATGGAGCTCATGGATAAGTTTTGTACGATATGAGGAAGTGGGGGATAGGACAATACACCCTTTGTACCTAAGTAGGTTATCACTCCGAGAATAGCGAGGTTTACTAGAGGAGTCATGTTGAAGTTGTTGAATCACTATACGAGTGGTAGGGTCATTAAACCATTATTCATTGACGTGGTCTATCAAATTAGCAATAGAAGAGGAAAAATCATGTAATTGAGGTACTGTTTCAAATTTCCTCAAAAGGGCATTGCTAGTTGTGTTATATTTTCCTTTTTTATATTTGAATTTATAGCCATATCCTAGTAGTTTGGTCACCCACTTTTGTTGCTCTAGATTGGTTATTAATTTTCCAAGAAAGTATTTCAAACTATGGTGGTCTATGCAAATAATGAAATATTGGCCAATAAGGTAAGGTCTCCAATGTTGAATAGCATGAAAAATGGCTAACATCTCTTTATCATATGTGGAACGGGCCAAATTATTTTTGGAAAATGCCTTATTTGTAAAATCTAGGGGCATTTCATTTTGCATGAGCATTGTGCCTATGCCCAGTCTTGAGGAATCGCTCTCAATAATAAATGGTTTGGAAAAAATGGGCATAGCTAAGACATGGGTTGTACACATTAAATTTTTTAAATTGATAAATGCATCTGTATCTTTTGGAGATCAAATAAAAACATCCTTTTTGAGTAGTGTTGTTAAAGGGGCTACGAATTTACCATAATTTTGGATAAATTTGCGATAATATCATGTTAATCTTAAAAAAACACACAATCCTTTCAAGGTTTTTGGGATAGGCCAATTTTTTACATCTTCAATCTTGCAGGGATCCACTTTGACTCCTTTTTTAGATACAATGTCTTAGGTATTCCATTTTTGGTTTGCAAAAAAAACATTTTGATCTTTTAGCATATAGTTGATTGTCCTTCAAGATCTTCAATGCTTGTTCTATATGGCGTAAGTGATATTCCCATGTTTTTCTTCAAATCAAAATATCATCAACGAAAACTAATATAATATTTCAAAGGAAGGGGTGAAATACCTTGTTAATTGGACTTTGAAATGTGGAAGGAGTGTTAATAAGTCCAAAAGGAATAACCATGAATTCATAATACCCTTCATGAGTGCGAAAGGCTATTTTGAGAATTTCACTTTCTTTAACTCAAATTTGGTGGTATCTTGATCATAAATCTAGTTTAGAGAAATATGCAGCCCCATGAAGTTAATCCAATAATTTGTTGATGATTGGGATAGGAAATTTATCTTTGATGTTTAATTTTTTAAGGTCACATAAGTCTATACATAGACTCCATGATCCATCTTTTTTTTTAACTAATATAATAGGAGAAGAGTAAGGAATTTTACTGGATCTAATAACTCCTGCATTAAGTAGTTATTTTACTAGTTTTTCCATTTCTATTTTTTTAAGATATGGATATCGGTAAGACCGAGTATTCAAGTGTTTGTGTCCTAGAAAAAGTTGAATGGTGTGATCATGGCTTTGTTGCAGGGGTAATCCTTTTGATTCATTAAATACCTTGTCATGGTGTTATAGAAGTTGTTGTAGTTTTGGTGCCTCCTTTTCTTCTATCATAGGTGATTAAATAGAAAACATCTGTGCAACCATTCCTTTACTTCCTTTGTGCGTGATTTTATCCATATAGTGAGAACTCAAAATTTGGGAGGTGATTGTAATACTTTAAGGGTATATGTCTGATCTTTTATTGTAAATTGCATCCATAATGCCTCAAAATCCCATTAGATTTTTTTGAGTGTTTGTAACCATTGTACCCCTACAATGATATCACATCCCCCTAAAAAAAGTAAATACTTATTATTTTTCATGCTATAATCACCCATGGTGATCTTAATATTTTGGCACTTTCCTTTACAAGCAATTCTTCATCCATAACCAACCATAATTTCAAAACTTTTACAGGGTTGTATATAGCAATTATCTTGTTTGGCCATGCATGAATAAAATTATGTGTATTACCAGAGTCGATAAGCACAATAAGGTTTTTTCATTTGAAATATCCTCTAACTCTCATGGTTTATGGAGAAGAAAATCATGTGAGGTCATTAAAAGAGACTTCTGGTGTACTTTCAATGCCATCTTTGGTTCCACTCATCACCACTTCTACTTCTATTTTGTTTTCTTCTTCTATTACATTATCAGGGTTAGTTGCATATAAAATATATAGTTTTTCTATAGCACATTTATGATTTTTCTCAAATTTCTCATCACAATGATAACAAAGGCCTTTTGCTTGTTGTTCTTTCATTTCTTCAAAATTGATAAGTTTAATTGGTAAGTTTGGGTTAATTTTTGGGATTGTGTACATGCTTTGTGCCTTTCCATTATACGTAGGTTTGGAGATGATGTAAGTGGTTGATGATTTCCTCATAGGTGGTTTCCCTAATTGAAATTGTGTATTGATTTTATCCTTGACTAATTTGACCAATCCAATAGTCTACATCATGGTCATGGGGTTAAACATTTGTACCTCTATCTGGATCTCTTTAATCCACTGATGAAAAAATCTTGAAAAAATGAGGTGTCTAGCCCAGTTGTGCGGTTGGCTAATTTCTTGAATTGAGCTTGGTATTCTCACACCGAAGTGGTTTGACATAACTTGGTAAGGGCTCCTATAAAATTTTTGAGTTTACTAGGACCAAACCATACCAATATATTTTGTGTAAAGTCTAGCCAAGTAGGTGTGCCATTAGTATTTTCAAACCATTGGTACCACTGAATAGCTTCATTTTCGAGGTGAAAATATGCAATGTGAACTTTTTGTCCTCTAGAATATGATTTAGGAAAAAATATTGTTCTGCTCGGTAAATCCAATTAGTGGGATCACCTCTTTTGAATTTGGAAAAATCCAACTTAGTTGTTTGAGGTAGGAGAGATGTTTGTGGCCCACCTAGTGATATTGGATGTGTCAGCACTCCAATGGTTTGGCTTGTTTAAATGAGTGCTATATTTTGTTTGAAGGTATCCATTTTTAGATCCATTGTTGACATCCTTTTCTCAAATTTTTGCCTCATAGCTAAATTATCTTGCAAATTTGAGTCCTTAAATTCATGAAGTTCCTGGTAAATTTTCTCTAGAGTAACATCTTGTGACCTCCATTTGTCAGCCATTGTTTTTTCTGGTTTATAGCTGCTTGGGTTTTTGTCTTTTTGGCAAAAATTGGGTTCAAAAAGTGATTAGCACTTTTTTTGTAAAAATTTGCTTAGTAACTTTTGCAAAATTAGCAATTTTGCAAAAAATTATCAATTTATTGTTTGCCTTGCAAAAAATTTTTTTTGACAACTTTTTGTTTTGGCGAAGTGGCGACTGAGGAGTGGGGTGGCAACAGCAATGAAGGCATGGGGTGGTAGCGATGAAGGAGCAAAAAATCTGGTAGTGGTTGAGTAGCTACGAAGGAACTGGGCAGTAGTGAATGAAACAACGATGGTGGATCGACAGTAGAGGAACTAGGTAGTGATGGTAGAAATGGTGATGGCGAAGTTATGATGGTAGTGAAGGGTGGCACGATTTGTAATTTTGAACTATCCACTTGGTGGATTGCAATTAGTTTAAGGGTTATTGGTAAAAGGGTTAAGGTCAACCATATATCTGGTCATCACGTGAGCGTGTGGCTACTGAACGATAGTCACACGTACAAACTTACGCATCTTGAGTTATAAAAACTACATTTATTTTTATTTCTAAAAAATTTGGGACAATGATATTAGTCCCAACAAATTTCAAATGCCTAAAACCATTAAAACTTTGTCGATGATAAATAATGTTTTTTAACCTCAGTTTTCTAATATTTTTTTTTCGCCTATTTCGTTGGATGTCACTGAAGAACGTTCACATACCAGTTGTATTTCCTTTATATGTTTGTTTCATTTTGGTCGCATTGTAACTATGTTGTCATTTTGTAAAATCATTGCCAAAGGAAAATTATGACTATGGTTGTGATACTATTCATTTTTTCTATGAAAATCATCGAAATTCACTGTTGTTCTATCAAGGATGTCTACAAAATAGCTATGAAATTTTTGGGGGGGGTTCATTATTGTTCTGCCACGGATTTCTATGGAATAGCTATGGAAATCATCAAGGTTCGATATCAACAATAGTTTGAAAATTTTCTTCAACTTCTAAAAATCACTTGGGTTTTGTACATTGGGAATGATATATAGAATGATCGATGATGTATGGTAGATATAATAATGGATGATGTGGTGCAGGGCTTAGGAAGGTAACACTCTAAAACCAAACTGAAGGCACATGGTATCTTGTTAATGAAGTCCGCTACAAACATTAAGTAGATGTAAGCTTGAAAAAGGAATCATAGTAAAGAAATAACTTGGTTATTTACGGAATCCAATCAATAAGGAATATAAGAATTTGTCTTCGAATGATACTTAGTACATCAATTAAAATTTAAATAAATATAATTTGAAGTGATGTGAATGAAGGGACACATTGGTCCATAAAGTTAATTAAATGGTGAATAAAGGTACTCTGTGTTAAAAGTAGGATCCTAACACACTTTATCTCCAAAAATATCTACTACAACAATAATATTTTCCATGTTTGTTTTGAGATCAAAATCCATTTGATGACATGTATATTCCATACTAGGATAAATCTAATGTTTTTGTAACAACTATCTAGGCTCTTAAGAACAAATTACAAAGTTTTCTAATGCACCATTTACCTAGATTACAAAATTGCCTTCCAAATTACAAAAAGGGGGCTAAATTTTAGTGCCTTATAAATAACATCAATTTGCAATTACAAAAATTACCCTTCAATTTAAAGTGGTAAAAAAATATTAGCACTAAATATAGAAAAATGTAGCCCTTAATTTTTCAAAAATCTGATGTTGGAGGCAAAAACAAATTGATAAATTTGATAAAATTCCTACTGAAATTGCAAAAAAGTGAAAAAAAATTCACCTTCCTTGTTGTTTGGTGCTAAAATTTGAATTTGAAAATTTAAAAAATAGCAGCAAAAATTATTTTGGATGGAAAAAATTGCTTTTCAACATCAAACTATGTGGTCAACTATCTGAAGTCAAACCATAGGTCAATATGCAAATTCAATACGCGATCCACGATCAACAAATTGAATTCCTCCATGTGGGTGACACAAAAGTGGATAAATAAATAGTCACAGACCTATGAATTGTCCTTCATGACCACTAGGAGTGTTGGTTACTTCCTTATGGGTCTGTTCGCCCTTATATATCCCCGTTGGGCCTCAACACGCCCGATGTGGGATAATTTTTTTTGAAATAATTTGTGACTACTTCTCTTCCTTCCTATCGAAATGCAAGGACAATGCCAAAAAATTGTTCATCATTAGAGGATAGAAACTACATGTCGAAGGACAGTGGATCACGTCAGTAGTTTTGATTTTCATTGAAGTGAGTACTTCTAATTGGGAAATGCATTTCTCATAGAAATTTCAACCACTATCAAAAATATTAGATCATTAAAATTCTACCAAAAATATGCTTTCTTTACTGAAAACTATGAATGGATGATGGGAATCATAGCGTCATCGATAGTTTTAATTTCAATCATGCTGGGAGATTATTTCTCATCATTGAAACCTACAAAGTCTAAAAAAATCATTTGAAACAACTGATAAATTATTTTTGATGCCGATAGTAAGAAAATATCCAAACCTACAAAATGGGAGTTGAACTAGATACTAGCACATATCGTGTGCTTACCAAAAGGTATTTTTTAGGGTTATGACTCTTTTATTTGATTGGGTTGTTTAAAACCTTAGGATCAATTAATTTTTTGTAAATTTTTGCCATCTACAAACCATGCCAGCCTGCTATGATCTCTACCTATAATTTCTTTCATATTGGTGGTGTTCGTCTATATTAGATTTATGCTACAACTCACCTATAAATTTTATTGTGTTGATTGTATTTTCTACCACCTATAAAATAGTGTTTATCCCACCTACACCTAGTTCTACCGATGATTCAAACATGTTAAAGCTTAATTTTAATTTACGCTTGTTTTCTTTTGCAATCCATGATCGATGATTCTCCTATGTGTTGCTTATTATCTTTGATCAATTTGCATTGATGGGCTATTACAAGGAATCACACTCCTACCCTTTGGTTTACTGTTAGGGAAATATATAAGGTGTCTAGTTGGATCCTGATCGATGATGTCAGTTATCCATCTAGTGGGTTGCAGTTCATCTCGCTAGTGATCGATTGCTCTGGTTAGCTGCAAGTTGATGGTTGAGGGTGATGGCCCCCCACGTGAAATCAGGGTGATGTTTGTCCTTAATAGTATAAAAGCTTATTTTGAAATTTTGATATTAAAATATTAATACAAAAGTATATTAATATTTTAATTTTAGTTCAACCTTAAAAAGGCTTTTTATATACCCAAATTTCATTAAATTTTATGCATGGAGGGGGTTGGATTCAGTGAGTCCTTTTGCATGCACAATTGCTTGTCAAGGATTACAATAAATTTTGAAATTATCTTCGAAAACTCTTTTAAAAACCTAGGGCTCTCATTACAATGAGTTTCAATGTCTCCTCTTGGCCAAAATTTGATCCTAAAATTGATTTAACTACTCAAATATGTCCTAATCTCTTTGATATTCAAAGCAAATAAACTTTTCTTACCTTCCTCAGAGTAAGTCTAGTTATAATCTGATATTCTATTAGGGGTATTTAGTGCATGGGTAATCTCTACCCTCTACCAACTTAGGAGCTTCCAAAAATGATGCTATGGATTATCCCAAGATGATTCCTCAAAGAAACTACCCTAGTATTTGGTAAACTAGCAACAAAATAATACTAGTCACCTAGCAACGAAGTTGGTAGTTTGCCTCCCTTATTGAAAATAATCCTATGGATTTGATACTGTAGCGACCCCGGAACACACACACCGCTTTACTCTACTTGCAATATTATACCAAAATGAAATGAAATACCATGAAATGCATATAACACGGGAAAACAAAGAGATATCCTTTTATTGATATTGAAACCCATTTACATGTCGGTCCCTCTGAGGGATACCCATTTTGATACAATGAATTACAAGTGGGTAAGATGTCCCCTCGCAAGGGGTGATACACTTTTAAAGGCTTCTCAGTTCTACACATGGAAATGTATGAGGTCTTACAGATGCCTCCTTCTCTAGGTCTGATTGCTAGAGGAATCCTCTTGCTCTCGTATGCTTTAGCTTCCATCTGATGAACCTATGGCCCTGTAAGCAATGAAACAACAACACACGCTTAGTTGTTCGAGATTACCTCCTTGGATGAGGTTGTTAGTGATAAATATGATAATAAAATAAAATATTCTCAATGAATGAAACTAGTTCTATGAATGCGAATGAATGAAGTAAATTCTATGCTAATGATATAAAATATAAATAAATTAGAATAAGAGAAATTAACACATAAACCCTAGACTAGGTTTGCATGCCATTGTCTAGGACAGTAGCTGCTAAGATGAAATCCCACTCTATTGACCCAAGGACTATGGTATTAAGTTGCTACTAATGTTAAATAAATACCGTATGTGTATGGATGATCACCTCTCAGTTGGATAGCATTTTTTTGTTCCTCAAAGGTGCTCAAATATGCACTCCAATCCAACAGGGCTTCGCTATGTATGCTCTCTAAGAAAAATCTCTCTCAAATAATTCTGCTAAAAGATCATCGTTGGTCTCAGAATTGATATTCAATCCCCTTCTATCCTCTTTGGTTCTCTCAAGATTTCACCTTTTAAAGATGTGTGAAACCCTAAAGTCTATGTTCAAAACCCTAGGATTGAATCCCTCATGTGTACTATATGTTAGCATGATAAGTTTATCTTTTTCTATTCTTTAGAGGCCAGTTAACTAAAGTATAAATTTGGACTCGAGTCTCCCATGTAAACCGGTCGTTAGCATGAGAATTTTTGTCATTGTCTATATTTTAAGGTCAGTTAACTGAATTATAAATTTATACTTGAGCTCCCATGTAAACTGGTTGTTAGCATGAGAAGTTTTATCTTTGTCTATTTTTGAAGGCCAGTTAACTGAATTCTAAGTTTGGACTTGAGTCTCCCATGTAAACCAGTCAGCATAAGAAGTTTTATCATTGTCTATGTTTGAAGGCCAGTTAACTGAAGTCTAACTTTGGACTTGAGTCTCCCATGTAAACTGGTTTTTAGCATGAGAATTTTTATATTTTTCTATGTTTGAAGGCCAGTTAATTGAAGTCTAATTTCGGATTTGAGTCTCCCATGTGAACTAGTCGTTAGCATGAGAAGTTTTGTCTTTGTCTATGTTTGAAGGCCAGTTAACTGAATTCTAACTTTGGACTTGAGTCTCCCATGTGAACTAGCCATGAAGGGGAATACAAAGTTACTCCCGCTCACCTTTATTGCATGTATACTTCCACTTCCACTCGTGATTAGGCCTATTTGTCGAGAAAATGCTTTTTATGGCTTAGCCATTGTCATTTGTAGTAGCTAATATCTGGCTGTTGTCATCTGTAGCGGCTAATGTTTGGCTACTCTAGGCTTGAGTAGCTAAGGTCTGGTTGCTCTAGGCTTGAGCAACTAGGCTTGGATGGGCTCAGAATTCCCTAGATGAGTTGTGAGAACCACTTTTGATACTTGGAAAGTCCAAGGTTTAGTCATATGGTCTAGTAATGTGCCTATGTGGGTAGTTCTCCTAAACATGACATGTCTTAGGTGTCTACAAATGCCCCTTTTTGTGATGCACTATGTGGAAAACTACAACGTTGAGCAAAAATTTAGACTGATATGTTTGCAGGGTGTATGATGATCATTGATCTGATCAACATTGGATGCCCCAGTCATGCAAGACGGTGCACATCCTATGACCAAAGGCATTAAGGTTCCATTGGAGCATTTTTTTATTTGACCAAAGGTATTAAGGTACCTTTGGAGCCTTTTGTGAAGTGATTAGGAGATAAGCTTAAGTCAAATCCTAGCCTTGGTGGCAATTAGGAGACAAGCTTAAGTCCAATCCTAGCCTTTGTGGCACTTAGGAGACAAGCTATGTCTAATCCTAGCCTTGGTGGCAATTAGGAGACTTTTTTTAAGTCAAATCCTAGCCTAGGTGGAAATTAGGAGACTTGGTTTAAGTCAAATCCTAGCCTAGGTGGAAATTAGGAGACTTGGTTTAAGTAAAATCCTAGCCTAGGTGGAAATTAGGAGACTTGGTTTATGTCAAATCCTAGCCTAGGTGGAAATTAGGAGACTTGGTTTAAGTCAAATCGTAGCCTTGATGGCAATTGAAAATGAAATTATTTGTGTCTGTTATTTGTCCTTAATGGAAAAAGAGGATTTTTACCAATGTGGATGGCATGAATGCAAGGTAAAGGGCACAACCTTTGACAAAAGAACATAGTCTTATGAACCTACAAATTTATCTGTTGATGATGTGATGTGATGTGTTACGAGTTGATTTGATGATGGATTATTTATCATGTGCATAAGATGTATGTTCATATGGATGTTTACATGATTTGATTATTGTGACATGAAGTCAAATCCTAGCCTTGATGGCGATAAAATACAAGCTTACTAGTTTGCTTGAATTTGATTTTGATATTTTGCTTATTTATCCCAAGCAAAGGGGTGCATTATTATCTTTGGTAATGACTTTTGAATAAGCGCACTTAGCAATGATTTAGCATTTTATTGTTGATTTTGATTGTGCATATTGTTATTATGACCAATGGACTTAGCAAATGTCATTGGGGCATTTTGGGTGGCCAAAGTCTTTATGGATGCCCTTGGAGCATTTTTTATTTTGAACTTGACCAAGCGGCATGAAGGTACCCTTGGAGTATTTTGATTAATTTTGACCAAGCAGTATAAATATGCGCTTGGATGCTTTTAATGATTTGACCAAGCAACTTGAAGATGCCCTTGGAGATTTTTGTGATTTTTACCAAAGGGCTTATGATGCCTTTGGGGATTTTTGTGATTTTTACCAAAGGGATTATGATGCCTTTGGGGATTTTTGTGATTTTTTACCAACGAGCTTATGATGCCTTTGGGGATTTTTATTATTTTGACCAAAGGGCTTATGATGCCTTTGGGGATTTTTGTGATTTTGACCAAATGGATTATGATGTCTTTGGGGATTTTTGAAATTGATGGCTTAACTATTTTATTGCTAATTAACGGAGGTATGATACCAACAATGCCCCAGTTGATATTTAGCAAATGTATATTTTTGGATGCAATTATGATTTTATATTATATTATGTTGATGATGTAATGATGATGATGTGATGCTTAGATGGATGCTTATGTAGAATATTGTATGATCTGATTATTGTGACATGATGTGATGTATCATGAGTTGATTTAATGATGGATTTATGATTGTATGCATAGACGGATTATGATGTGATATTAAATGTGAATGGGTGAGTTATAAAATATGTATTTATAGATGCAATGTTTATTGTTAAATGCATGTTTGATTTTGGTTTAATTGTATGCATCTAACTTATGCTATGATATGGTAAATGTAATGTGTAATACGTTATGTATAGTGATTAATCTAATGTGAATGAACCTATATGCTTTAATCACTTAAAACATAATGAATGCATATGATGTGACTTTAAAAATCTATTGGGTGATGTCACAGAAAGTATAACAACCATGAATGTCAATAATAATTCTTATCACAAGAATTAATTATTTAAACTATCCATATGTGAAGTGCAATGGCATGGAATGTATGTACTTTATAAGAATCTATAATTTAAAGAATTCAAAATATTTAGTGGCCATGTAAACATCATTTTTGACATTTATCCGGTATCTAACCTACCTTGTTAATACCCCTTAATTCACAAAACCTCATAAATAAAATCAATGATGTGATTGATGATATGATTTGTTGCTATGTAGGAATTTTTGAGGTTTTTCCTAAGACTTCAAACACTCTAGTTACCCTATCAACAATTATGTACTGACCATGCAAGACTCTTGAAATATAAGGCTTTAATCATGAATACCTAGATACTAATCATCCCTGTGTGTGCAAATGAATATAATTCCATAGAACACAAGCATTTCCTTCAATTTCAGGTAGGATTCTTTCAGCCCATTGCTAAGATCAGGGATCCTCAAATTTTAATCTCATCCTTATGTTGGACTTAGTTGGACTATATCACTAGGCAATATTGGGTTACCCAAAGCTAACTCATCCACATGCAAACATTGGTCCATACAAATACCAGAAGCTATTGTGATAGACATATCATCATGCATAAGGATATCTCCTTCTAGTTTTGTAAAATGTTGATAATTCCAAGGATTCAAGATCCATTCCCTTCTTTTCTTCATTTTATTCAGGATACTTGCTCATGTTTAGTGATGAAAATCACTGTTTATTTTTTATTTATTTTTTTCTTTTTGAGAAAGGGATTCATGTAGTGATGATAATCACTATTTGCTTTATTTTTGTGCTTATTGGTACTTTGAACTATGATTTTTGAAATCTTGAATTTTGCTTTGTTCAAGATTTTTGCTCATTTTGATTTAAGCAAGGGATTTAATTGGGTAGGGCAGAGCTTGTCCTTTTGCCAATTCTCAGCACCTTTGAATTGGTCACACAGGGGGATAAGCAAGAAAAATCCTTTTCACTTAAGGTAACTAGACCACTTTTGCAGCTTTCATCTTTCCCTTGTACCACCTAGGATTCTAGTGTTTCAATTAGTGATGGGATCCTAAATATCCAAGGCATTATCACAACTAGACCTTACCCTATACTAATCAAAGTGGATTTCTACAAAAGCTGATAAGACCACTAGATATGGTTGAGTGACTAGGAAACCTTAGTATATTCCTTATAGCAACATGAAATGGTTGTGTTGAAAAACACAATTACACACATGGAGGCATGGATGAAGGTGGACTTGAATATTGTGATTGTGATACAAATTGTGGCATCATTTTCAAGATTGTGATCCTAACATATGCAAATGTAATGGATGTAATGCAACTATTTGAATGCAGATAGAAGATACAAATGTTTTTGTATTTTTTATTTTTGCATTGTTTTATGTTTTTGATTTTATGTTAACCAAAGGGTTTATCGTGCCCTTGGGGCTTTTGATTGATCTTGACCAAGCGGATTAGATATCCTTGAAGCATTTTTGATTGATTTAACCAAGCGGCTTAGAGATGCCCCTAGTGCCTTTTGATGAGATTTGACCAAGTGACTTAGAGATGCCCCTGGTGCCTTTTTATGATATTTGACCAAGTGGCTTAGAGATGCCCCTGGTGCCTTTTGATGATATTTGACCAAGTGGCTTAGAGATGCCCCTGGTACCTTTTGATGATATTTGACCAAACAACTTAGAGATGCCCCTGGTGCCTTTTGATGAGATTTGACCAAGCGGCTTAGAGATGCCCCTAGTGCCTTTTGATGATATTTGACCAAGTAGTTTAGAGATTCCCCTAGTGCCTTTTGATGAGATTTGACCAGGAAACTTAGATATGCCCCTGGTACCTTTTGTTTTTTATTTTACTGCTTTCTTATTTGTTTGTATTTCTATGTTTTATATTGTTTTTATATTTTTATATATTTGAATGTTTCTGTATTTTGACATATTTGAATGTTTTGAAAAATGGGGAAGGTATGATACCTTAGGTATCCCTCGTGTGCATTTTGTCTACTAAAATACAGTTAGTAGACTTAGGAAGAGTGATAGAAATCAACTCTCCCAATTGGGGCATGACAAAAATCAATTGGGTGTCCCTGTTTGGATTGGGAGGAATGAGTGAACCATCTGGATAGAGGTCATTTCGCTCGAACAGGTCTTGGACCACATGCTTTAATGTATGTCAATTGCAAATGTCATGGCCCTCTATTCGATGATAGAGACATTTTTGGCCCTCCTTGTAACCTTTAGGTTTAGATCTATTTGGGTCTACTGGGTTGATGTATGGTAAGGTGATGACCTTAACATCCAATAGCTTTTGTAAGATGATAGACATAGGTTCATTTAAAGGATTCCAAATGCATTGCTATTATTTTGAGAATTTAGCATGCTTTGGCCTAGTATGAGGACCAGGTTGAACCCTAGGTATGTCACTTACTATCTTAGGGGTATCTTCTTGTATTTTTTATGCAAAACATGAATTTTTGACTAAAATTGTCTATTTCTCAACAACCTAAAGTTGCTCCTTTCTAAGCATGTTGTATACTATGGCTTTGAAACCCCAACATGATTGAATATCATGACCATTTTTTCTATGGTATAGACACTGTAGCTCTTCCTCATACCCTTGATTTTTTTGATGATTTGGATCTAATTGGACAACCTCAGGTAATATGATAGCATTTGTAGCATATAAGTGATTTAAAACCACTACCACGGGCTTAGACAATGGGGAACGATTGTTCAGCTTTTAAGGCAACCAAATTGGTGTTTGCTCTGGTTGAGGCTTTTCTTATGACTGCACAAGGGATAATTTAACTTTATATGGGGGTTGATTTTGTAGCTCTTGGTTCTTGAGCTTGTTCATGATATATTGCAATACTTCATTTTTCTCATTCACTTGGCACTCCATTCTATCTAGATGATCCAGGATGGAATGCATGACTGGCAAAAATTTAATGTGCACCTCTAGCAATAATATTGGAATATCATCGCAAATTGACTTGGGTGAAATATTTAAAGTTAAATATTCATAATATGAATGTAAATCATCCATTTCATTCACTTGAGCTGATTTGGATGCTTCATGATGATGCACTTTGCTAGTGGCATCCACAATATTTTGATTACTAGCTTGAATACCCTCAATTTGATGTGGGGAAAATGCTTGCTCTTTCTCTTGAGGAGGTCCTATGAAGAATGAGTCTAGGGTAACTAAAGCCAATGGTTTTTATCTCTTTACCATGGAAGCAACCTTTGATTGTACCATATCTTGTCTTGTCTACTTTAGAGTCATTTTTTCATCTGACGTAACATCAACCATTGCCACGAACTCTTGAGAAGGTGTTTTATCTTTTGGATCAATTGAAGGTGCTTTAATCATGTTAACTAATGTTCTCTTATCCTCATCAAGTAATACGATATCATGATATTTGATGATGGGAGAAGGTAGCAACTTCTCAATGCAAGCCTCCATTGAATTTTTGGTGATTTTATTTGCATGAATGTTTGGATGCCTGCATATCACTAGAGCTTCTCAGGGCTCATCAAACTTCTTGTAGTACTTGAATGGCTTGGGATATTGGGGGAATACGTACACTTGTCCTTGGTGTATGAATTTTAGATTATGGTGCACTATGGAAGGCACACATTCCATATCCCTCACCCATGGTCTACCTAGCAATATGTTATACTGCTTCTCACCCCCCAAGATATGGCACAATGTAGGTATTGTCTTCATAACAACCTGTATAGGTAAGATTACTATGATAATTATTGAGGGAGTGGCATCATTGAAGGATCTCAATGTTAATGTTGCATCCTTAATGCGTGAAGGTGGAAAATTTAAATGCTTCAAAGCTATCATCGTGATGATGTTGATACATGATCCAATATCAATCAATACTCTCTTGTACAAAATTTTATTGAAGCTTGCTATGATGTGTAGTGGAGGCTCGGGTTCATCTTTAGAGATTGGATCAACCTCCTATTTGTAAAAAGCAATCATAGGGTCTTTTTGTAAGTGAATTGAATTGATTTTTGGTGTGAATCATGATAGATTATTATCTTTAGTTAAATTTTTTGGTATGTTGTATTGATCAAGGTATTTTTTGCTTCCTATTGTAGTATTGATCATACCAATAAAATCCTCATCAAGTGGGGCTATGTGCACCTTATTGACATGCTCAACTTGATTGTTAGGTGCTATGCTTGTTTCGTGTGAAGGCAAGGGGTCTTGGATGAGTCTTATCTGAAGCTCTTGCCTCTCAATCATATCTTGAACTAAATATCTAAAGGGATGACATGTCTGGATTTCATACCCCTTTTATTGATGGTACACACAAAATAGCTATTCTTTGTGTGCCTTTGATCTACACTTATTAGGCTTCAACAGATGAATCTCTAGAAGGGTGATTCTTCGTGCCTCATATAATATATCAAAGAGTGATGCTAATGTCTCTAGAAAATTAGTATATTGTCATTGTGGTCTACTTTTTTGGCCTTGTATCTAATTTTGTTGCATATAATCTTGGGCCAGAGGAGGCTGAGCTTGGTAACTATGTCCGACTATTAGAGATGGTGCCACCTTACTTGAGGATTTTGAGCTACTCAAAATAACTTGATTAATTGAGGCTACCTTTTTTTGGTTGCTATCACCTTTGAGATTATTGTTTGACCATTGCCCCTTGTGGAGTTCACCCTCCTCTATCTTGATTTCTTCAATGACCTTGGCTTGCATTAAGGCCTCCTCAAATGTTTGATACTATTGAAATTGTAGGAGAAGCGATATTCATTTTGAGAAGATTCTAGTAAACATCTAAATGATCTCTATTGTTGGTATGGTAAAAGATAATTTTGACATCATATCTTTCCATTTCTTGCCATACTCCATGACTTGTTTATCATCAAGTTGATGAAGGCTTGCCAATTTAGTAAATTTTATCATTTTCTCAGCACTAGAGGCAAAGCGTTCTAGAAATAACTTAGCGAGTTGTTAAAATGTGTTTATGCTATGATGGGGTAGATGGTTATACCATAGCATTGTGAGAAAAACTCTCAACATCAAGGGGTCATTGTATTGAAATTGGAAGCATGTATTGATGAATATTACCACGTTCTCTTGTGCATCTTCGTCATATTTGTATTTTTCAAGTTGAGGCATCTTGAAATTTGATGGGTATGTTGGTGATGATATTGATGGATGCAAAGGTTGATTTCTTAGATTATTTAGTGTAGGTTTTTTATAAACCAACCTTTGATTTTTTTTTTTCAAATGCATTTATTAGATCAACTAGAACTTTTTATGGCCTTGATGAAATAATTTGATCTTCTAGTTTTTGCCCTTGATTAGGTTGAGGAGGTTGCTTTTGATGTTGAGTTGGACGATAATTACAATCATTAGATACCTCATCATAACTAGATTCAGAGTAAGTATCCACCTCTTCTTTTTGTTCCCTTGGGACTCTTCATATGATTCCTCATCATATTGATCTTGGTATTGTTAAGGAGTATGATGTTCTTAATGGTAACCAGATAATGGCCTTTGATGTTGAACACTATTTTTGCATAACTGAGGGGGTAGATTCTAAGATTGCCCTCGATACCTTATGCATTGTTGCATCCTTTGGATGATAGGTGTAAGCACATCTTCATGCATTGTATTTTGTACTTGCTCTTTTTGTTTACACATATTTATTTGATACAACCTTTGTTGGTGTGTATTCTGTGAGTCCACCCATTGTTGATTCAATTGTTGTTGATCCATGCATTGTTGTTGGTAAAGTGGTGACCTTAGTGCCTGATGTGTATGATTTTGTTTTTCAGTTGTATAGGGTTTATGTACCCTCTTATCAAAAATATGAATGGTTTTATCATATATTTTTTCCCTAGTAGGATCCATTAGTTTTTTTCCATGTTCTTTAAAGGTTGCATTAGCCTGATACTTTGGTCTATGAATTGGCTTTGTGTAGTCTGACAATGTAGACATGCAACGTGACTGCCCCACGTACTCTTCACAATGAGTAGGATGATGTCTTGCATCAACACATATTCAAACTTAGATGTAAGCTCTATGTATTCAGAATTCATAGAAGCAAAACATGCAAATGCAAAGTGCTCTTTGTGAGTAGGGGACCAACTTTATTGATCAACCAGAGTGGTTTGCTCATCCAGTATAGGCCATGGTGTGCCCTCATTTTTATTTTTTGATTGATGTATGGGTCAAGCTAGTATGTGAACCTGCGACATTGATTTATTAGGCCCCTCAATGGGTAGATTGTTCTTTATATAGAATTCCATCAAGGTGTTCCAATCTGGTAGGTTTCCTAGAGGTCCTATGGGTGCTTCCCTAATAGGGCTATCTCAAATATTTGCACCCTCCTATGGATGGTATTGATGTTATGATAAGACTTGGGATTCCATTCATGGATGGTCATGTCCTCTGGACTGATTTGGATATGTCCCATGGTCATGGAATTTGATTCTCTCTCTAGATTGGAGGTCTTTCTCATCATGGGAGGTCTCCTGACCATAATAAAACTTTTGATTTTTGAAAAATGTCTTAAGTGTCATATATAAAAATTATTAGTGTGAAGAGCTGATCACAATGGTCTATGAATCTAAAAAGTTACTTTCGGGTCAAAATTTTATATTTTTGACATAATTGACTAACCGGGGCCCGTGGGGAAATGCCCACTTTTAGAAAATTTTAAACAGTGAAGAGTTAGGTCTTAAAATTTTTGGGAGAGATTCCCTAGGGGCTAAATAAGACAACAAAACAAATTTGGTAGTTTTCGGAGTTGTCTAGCCCATTTTATGACTATTTTAGTGTAATTTTTCCCTATTTTTAGCCTAAAAAATAGAATAAAAATAAAACCAAAATGGAGGCAAGTTGGTGGAAGGAGGTGAATTCCAATGTCACCAGTCTAAATTGGAGGTTGGTGATGAAATCCAACCTTACCAATGTTTATAATGATATGTGTGGGTGTGTGTGATTTTTTTTAGATTTAAAAATAGAAAGAAATGCATGAACCAACATTCATGACTACTTTCTTATAATACCTAAAAAGAACATTTTATTTTCATATAAATGTGTTTACAACTATTCTACATGATCTTGATGCATTCTCCTACTTTGTGATAAAAACAACCACTGATTGGGCCACATGTAAGCAAACCAAAATACAATGGCCTAGCACACTGGAGACTAGGGCGGGCCTTATAGGCAGAGGTCCACTATTCCTAGCAGCGCTTAGAGGAAATCTAAAAGAAACCTAAGAAATGCAAAATGTAGTTTTTATTTCCTTTTCTTTCATTTTTCTTAATTAATCTATGTTTATGCTTGCTATTTATAGAAATCAAATGCAGACAAAAAATTAGAAAAATACAGGGAAGGGGTACCAACCTTGAATATCGTTCAGATGATAGAAAATCTGCCCTCTGCTGCACTTCACTGCTAGTCGTTGTAGACTAGAGCGGATAATTTTTAGCCATTGTAGATCACAGTGGTTGATGTTTGCTCATTTTCAGTAGGAGTAGTTGATTTCTAGTTGCTGTAGACTAGAGCAGCCGAACCTGCACACAAAAAACCCAAATTTGTAAGTAAAAAAAAATTAAAAACTTGGTTGGGGTGCCACCATGATCTCCATCTGTAGCAACCCCGAGATGCACATACCGCTTTACTCTACTTGCAATATTATACCAAAATTAAATGAAAGACCATGAAATGCATATAACACAAAAATAACAAAGATATATCATTTTATTGATATAGAAACCCATTTACATTTTGGTCCCTCTGAGGGATACCCATTTTGATACAATGAATTACAAGTGGATAATATGTCCCCTCGTAAGGGGTGGTACGCTTTTAAAGACTTCCCAATTCTACACATAGAAATGTATGAGGGCTTACAAATGCCTCCTCTAGGTCTGATTGCTAGAGAGATCGTCTTGCTCTCGTATGCTTTAGCTTTCGTCTGATGAACTTATAGACTTGTAATAAATGAAACAACATGCGCTTAGTTGTAAGAGATTGCCTCCCTGGATGAGGTTGTTAGTGATAAATCTGATAATAAAAGGAAATATGCTTAATGAATGAAATTAGTTCTATGAATGTGAATGAATGAATTAAATTCTATACTAATGATATGAAATATAAATAAATTAGAATAAGAGAAACTAACACCTAAACCCTAGACTAGGTTTATGGGCCACTATCTAGGATAGCGACCGCTAAGATGAAATCCCTCTCTATTGACACAAATACTATGGTCTTAAGTTGATACTAATGTTAAATGATTAATGTATGTTTATGGATGATCACCTCTCAGTTTGCTAACACTTTTTTTCTCCTCAAGGGTGCTCATATCTGCTCTCTAATTCAACAGGGCTTCAATATGTATGCTCTCCAAGAAAAATATATCTCAAAGAAGTCTTCTAAAATATCATCCTTGGTCTCAGAATTGATATTTGATCCCCCTCTATCCCGTTTGGTGCTCTCAAGCTTGCACCTTTTAAATATATTTGAAACCCTAAATTCTATATTCAAAACCCTAGGATTGAATCCCTCATGCATACTAGATGTTAGCATGATAATTTTGTCTTTTTCTATGCTTTGGAGGCTAGTTAACTGAAGTCTAAATTTGGACTTGAGTCTCCCATGTAAACAGGTCGTTAGCATGAGAATTTTTGTCATTGACTATGTTTGAAGGTCAGTTAACTGAAGTCTAAATTTGGATTTGATTATCCCATGTAAATCGATCATTAGCATGAGAAGTTTTGTCTTTGTCTATGTTTGAATTCCAGTTAACTGAAGTCTAAATTTGGACTTGAGTCTCCCATGTAAACCGATCGTTAGCATGAGAATTTTTGTCATTGTCTATGTTTGAAGGCTAGTTAACTGAAGTCTAACTTTGGACTTGAGTCTCCCATGTAAATTGGTTGTTAGCATGAGAATTTTTGTCTTTGTCTATGTTTGAAGGCTAGTTAACCAAAGTCTAACTTTGGACTTGAGTATCCCATGTGAACTGGCCATTAGCATGAGAAGTTTTATCTTTGTCTATGTTTGAAAGCAAGTTAACTGAAGTCTAACTTTGGACTTCAATATCCCATGTGAACTGGCCATGAAGGGGAATGCAAATTTACTCCCACTCACCTTTATTGCATGCAGACTACCACTTTCACTCATGATTAGGCCTATTTTTTGGCATAATGCTTTTTATGGCTTAGCCATTGTCGTTTATAGTGGCTAATATTTTTCCACTGTCATCTATAGCAACTAAGGTCTGGTCACTCTAGGATTGAGCGACTAGGCTTGGATGGGCTCAGAATGCCCTTGATGAGTGGTGAGAACCAATTTTGATACTTGGAAAGTCCAAGTTTTAGTCATATGGTCTAGTAATGTGCCTATGTGGGTAGTTCTCCTAAACATGGCATGTTTTAGGTGTCTACAGGTACCAGTGATATGGAAACAAAAAATGTGAATCTCATTATTCATTAGGAGCAATAAAATATTTAGAACATACAAAGGAATCATCTGGTTACATTGGTTATAACAATTTTCCATGGAAGGCCAACCAACTATAATTAAAAGATATGCAAGGATAACCACCTGCCAAACACGCATGCAAAAAAACAACTAACTTCTAGATGATAAAACATATCTCTAACAGTCTAACTATGTATCATCATAACTAACAAACACATATCCAATGTGGGTATAATATGCCTCATATAAATACAAATGCAAGAAATATAATATCCAATGTGGGCATATTATACCACACATAATGTAATGCAATAAAATAACTTAGGATTATAAATAAACCAGAGGTAATATAGTATCCTAAATAGTATTTACATTAAATACTCAACTTGTCTACCTAAAATTAAGGGAAAAATTAGAAAATAATTTTATGTCAATTTGATTGATGATTTTTTATTGTTGCTACAATAGACTTAGTCCAAAATTAGTTTAGAATTTATTTGCAAGCAATTGTACATATGTTTTTTCCTCCAAAATTATGGTAAACGGTTAAAAATAAGTAGTATATTGTTAGTTATATCCATCCATGTGTTTTCCTCATTTTCCTCCCTGAAAATCTACCAAAAATCTATTTTTGGTAAATTCTGCAATTTTAGTTGACTTTGCCAACTTTTGAGAAGTGAGCTGGAAATTAGGCATTCCCTCATTTTTGTATGTCTAATCTATTCTGAGATGCCTGGGCATAATTTTAGGGATGCTTGTACAATATTTTACATGGCCAATCTATTGTGAGAATAGTAAAATAAATGCTATTTTTGTCTAATAAATTCTATAATAGTTTTATGAGAAATGTGCTTAGTGATAAATGAATTGCAAAATGGTGTTGTGTCAATTCCAAGTGGTTGGTTTTACCCTCCTAATTCTATTAAATACTCCCAAAATTGAATTTTGTATTGGTTAAATGCTGAATCAATCTCAAGGTTTCATTTTATAGTGATTCCTCTCAAATTTATGTTGATAAGTATGCTCTTCACAACCATACATACTATGGTCAGGGAGGAAGAATTACATGGTCAAGTTTTACAAAAAACCTAACCTAAAGGCTTAAATTCTCTTAGGCATACACACAAATAAAATTGTGATCCATGAAATGACACTATTGTTCTACTATGGAGGTACCTCTACATTTCACACAAGCCAAACAATATTTAAATTTTAAAACCATGTCCACTCTTTCCTAATGCAAGTTTAAAACAAATACTTGAAATAATTACAGACAAAGGTACCTTTATAAATTCAAATGATACTTGGGATATGATTCTATTGCACATCAAAGGAATATTTGAAGAACACAAGCTTATACTAAGAGAGGGGGTGAATAGTATAAGACCACTTTTTACTTTTATTTCAAAAAAATATTATGCAATGTATAGATAGAACTATTAATAATAGTAATCAAAGCAATGCATAAATCATCACACAAAAAAAAGACACCACAATTTACGTGGTTCACCCAATGTAGGCTACTCCACGAAGAAAATATTTCACTAAAATTTCTCCAATCAATCTCTTGGGAATCCTTTCCCTATTACAATGTTTATGGACCTCTGTCCAAATGAGACACCAATATCCTAAATCAAGTTTGTGGATCTCTATCCATAGGATAACTCCTTCTCCTTTGCTCTGGTTGGTGATCCTCAAGAAGACTACTGCCTCCACTCCTCTAGCTTATGGATATCTCTCCACTAAAGACTTTTCCCCACTCAGAAGACCTATCCTTATTACTCTGGCTAATGGATCTCTATCCACTAGAGATTGTTGTCCTATCTACTTTGTCACCTCCAAAGATCTATCTCAAATTTACACTAAACACAGTTATTTGGTCTAGCACAAATCTGCTCTATCTCTATCTCTGGTCTGGGATAAACTTATCCTCAAAATTTACACCAAACATAGCTCTCAAATCTACACTAAAGACAATCCTTTGAACTAGCAAAAATTTATCCTCGATCTCTATCCTTAAGCCTTAATTCAAGGTCTCACTCAACTCTACTAGATCTGCCCCAAACCATAACTCAAGGTTTGAATAAATCAATCAATCAAATCTGCTCTTAAGCCTTCTCAAAGACTTACCTCAAATTTGATTAACAAGTCCACATAGAACTTGTCCAAAGCTACTCTACAAGTCCTCTCTAGAACTTGCTCAAATATGGTCCACAAGTCCTCTCTAGAACTTGCTAAAATTTGCTCTACAAGTCCTCTCTAGAACCTATCCAAATATGCTCTACAAGTCCACACAGAACTTTCTCAAATCTGCTCAACAAGTCCACATAGAACTTGCTCAAATATGCTCAACAAGTCCACATAGAACTTGCTCAAATGTGCTCAACAAATCCACACAAAACTTGCTGAAATCTGGTCAACAAGTCCACATAGAACTTGCTCAAATATTTTCAATCACTCGCTTAGAAACATAAGGAGAATTTTTAGAGACTCAATATGTTTCAAACTCCACTCAATACTCACTCACTTTCTCAAATCAATTCAGAATATAGAATAGTATTTTTTATATAACTTGAACAATCACTTCACACATCGACTTGACTAGGTTCAACCAGCTCTACTCAACCAATTATTTAAAAAAAATAGTTCTTGCTCACAAAACCTAGTCCAAGCATATCATACTTCACTAAAAATATTTACAAAAATGCTTATAAAACAACTATCACATAACAATTATACTCATGTTCTCTTCAAACCCTAGTTCAAGTTCTTCACTCAACACCTCACTTCAACAAAAATGCTTATAAAACAATATTCACATAGCAATGATACTCAAACCCTAGTTCAAGTTCTTCACACAACCAATGGCTCAAAAACAATGCTTATATAAAACAAGATTTTAATCACAACTCTTTATTCTAGAAAACCTTGATGCATTAACTCAATCACACTCAAAAGGAAACCCTAATCAAGTCATTTTCTCTCCAAACTTATTTTCTAGCAAACCAACCAATCAAATTAGACTTTAGAAAATGTGCTCATACCTTTTTCTTGATGATGAAGGAATCTTCTAAATCTACCAAAAATCTCAAATACTTCTTTGCCAAGCTAAAAGAAATTATAAGGTGATTAACTTTCTCAAAATACAATGTAAACATCAAAACACACATACACCTTATCACTCCATCTTTAAGAAAACATTCATTAACATTTACAAAAAGTAAATTACCACATACACCTTATAATATCCCAATAATATTCAATGCAATCCGTTTATTTTTTAAATAACCTATAAAAATAAGCCCCGTCTATCCTTTTAATATTTTAATAAATCAATATGACAAAACACTTTATTAAAATAAACATTAACACCTTATTTATCCAACTTATCAAAAAATATTTCCAACTAATAATCCTTCCATGCACCTTTTTAGCTCCAAAATTTAGTCAATACATAAAAAAGTTTAAAATCAAAATTTATTAGCTTGCCTTGGAGGGGATTCGAACACACAGTGTAGCCTCAACCGGTGCCCTAGCCGTAGCTCCCAATGTCATGCAAGCTAGATGCTAGCTTGGGGACTAACGAGCACCACGTGCTCTAAAATATTTCCCACTCACCTAGCACAAAATGTGTGCCTTTCATTTGGTTCTCTCCAACACCAATGCAACCACAAAAATGTTGCCACTATATTTTGCATGCAAGTCTCCTTGTGCCCAACACTCTAACACTGTCCTCTTTGCCACTAGGCCACCTGACCAGTTAGTGCTTGGTATTTTGGCACAATTCCCCTTAAACGTTATTTGTTGGTGCTAAAACAGAATGGTCGCTTCTCTTCTTCCTCATGAATTCAAACACGATTACACACATTCAATAATTGAGAAAAATATAAGGTTTAATGCCTTTTAGGCATTGGTATTTATAATGGTTCTCCTCCTTTATGCAAAACATCAGTGCTCGAATTTTCTCCAATGTTTTAAACGTCGACGCTTGTTTATCCCTTTGACCTTATTAATTTATAAAATATTTAAATTAATTTGAATTTAAATTTTATAAATTACTTCTTTAAAACCCTTGGTTTTATTTAAACGACCTTTCACTTTGCACCTTGGTATAAATAATATTTATTTATAAAATTTAAATTCATTTTAAATTTAAATATTATATCAAATAAATATTAAACCTTCCTTTAGATTTGCAATAAAATTTCTTGGGTTTTTATGAAAACCTTTTAACTTTTGCTTCCTCTTAATATTTAAAAATATTATGGATCTCTTTTGCTTTTAACCTTTGTGTTGTTTCTATTGACCTTTGACATCATCCATGGCTTATTTTTCAATATCAATAACAACTCTTGACAACTTTGTTTCTTGACAATTTCCTTAACATTAATGATGCCTTCATTTCTTGACATCAATAACAACTTGACATAATGAATAAAAATGTCCAACAATATCCCCCTTTGTCATTTATGGTAACCCAAATTATTTTTACTAAAAACTTGAATTTTATTTTGTTTTGATCCCCCTGGGACATTGCCCCCTGGATCAATGCTCTCTTCAAATACCAAATCTCTCCCCCTTAATAAATTCTCTCCCCCCTTTGAAATAAATTTTAAAGGGTCACCTTTGGGGCTTAGGGCTAAGAATGAGCCTCTTAGCATAGCCCATCCCCCACCTCTTCTTGACGTGGTTAATTATAGGGTGGGAGTATTTCTACTCCCAGAAAGCATTGTCCTTTACCTTCATCCTTTTTTATTCTTATCTGATCCTTCTAATTCCTATGACTTTTTCTTTCCATGTCCATGTCTTTTTTCTTGTTCATGTTCATGTTCCTGCTTGTATCCATTTTCCTATTCCTGTTCCAGTTCATATCCATATTTTTGTTCCTATTCTTATTCTTGTTCATATCCATATTCTTATTCTTGTTCTTGTTCATATCTATGTTCATGTTCCTATTCATATTCATGTTCCTATTCCTGTTCTTGCTTGATTATGGAATGTCTGCTCTAGAAAAATTTTATGTGTGACCATAATTATTGCACTTATAACACTTAATATTATTATTCCTTGGAGGTGTAAATGTCTTAGAATTTCTCCTAGTGAAGTCATACCTTCTTTTGTCATCAACCCTACAATTAATTGCCTTGTGACCAAACTAATTACATCAGTAGCAATACTCATGGAAATGTTGTTTGTTCCCATATTCCTATCTTTCCTATGTCCTACACTGTGAAGCCATGTGCCCAAACCTATGACATGAGAAACATCTTCCATTGAAGTTTGGTATCTTAGTCTCTCTTGGCCTATTCTAATTGTTGTTCCATATGTATCTTCTTTGTACATTGTTCCTTTTCTTGTTGAATTCTCTATTGTCCAAATCATTATCAGATGTCTCAATTTATTTTACATTTTCTTCTTTTGAAGTATCTTTATCTAAAGTTTCTTCTCCTCTAAAACTTGAGGTGGACTTTCCTTCCCATTTCTTTTGATCCTATCGAAATCCAAGACCTATTTTGCTTTATGTAGGCTTTTGTATCTTGATGAACTTATCTAAGTTATTTGAGCTATTTTTGAACCCTTTTAACTTGAATTTGGAGTCTTCTAAATATTCTCTTAGTAGTGCCACTTCTTATGTTAACTTTTAACATTCTAAGATATTTACTTCTAACTTATCCTTGAACCTTTTTGCTTTAGCCTTTGATTCTTCTAAATCCTCTATAAACAACCTTCTCTCTTCATCACATTCTTGAAACTAAATTTCAAGTTTAGACTGCTACTTTCTCACCTTCTTTACCATTCCAAGGGCATAAATGAGTTCTCCTTTGAGATAATATCCATATTTGTTTTAATATTCCTCTATTGGTTTACCTTTGTTCACATCTTTATTCTCTTTTGGCTTATATTCTATAGGATCACCTTCTCTTTCTTCTAGTGCCATTAGAATATTCTCTTCTGGTCCTTCAAGTGTATCTTCATATTCATCATCACTGAAACTATAACCATCCCTTGTACAAATATCTTCAAGATGTCCAAAGTTACCACATCTAAAACACCTAAGAATTACTGGAGTCCCTTTCTTAACTTGTTATTTTTATTCAATCATAAATTGAACTTCATATCTATCATTATCTAAAAAAATAGCATCACTATCACTTGAGTACTTACTTGTATTATTCACATAGTAGATCCTCTTTTGCATTTGGAAGAACTTATTTCCTTGTCTATTTTTTCCATCCTTGCTTTTCTTTTTTGGTTCCTATGTCTTTTTGATTCCCTGTTCTTGTGATCTTGTTTCTCTTCATCATTGATATTCTTAGCTTCTTGAAAGTCAGTTGCATAATGACCATAACTTCCATAATTGAAATATTTAACAGATCTTTAATCTCTAGATCTTCTTGATTCCTTATTCCTTCTACCATAATTTGCTTCTTCATCACTGGATGACTCATTGCTTGATTTTGACTTCTTACCCTTTATCTTCTTAATTGATTTGAATGTTTCTTCCTTCTTGGGAATAGGATCTTTTGTTCTTATCTCATGTGCTATAAGAATACCAAGCAACATATCTCTTATCAAAGTATCACCATCCATTGACACTTCTATAGCAAAAATATTTTCACTGAAATTTTTTAGAAGAGTTCTTAAGACTTTATCACAAACATCTTATTCATCAATATTCATTCCAAGTCCTTGCATAACATTAAAAACCTCATCAATTTGAAGTATATAAGTTCTGATGTTTTCCTTATACTTCATTCTCAATTCTTAAAATTTTCCTTTGAGATTTTGCATCTTTGCTTTCTTGATACATTTATCTCCTTCATATATAGTTTACAATTTATCCCACATTTCTTTTGTAGTTTGACAATGCATAACTTTCATAGACTTCGTTCTATGCAAACCTCTCAAAATTGCATTTATTAATTTTGAATTGTAATTCTCTAGGAGCTTACCTTCCTTATATATAGAAGGATTAATCAAGGGATCATATCCATTTTCAACTGCTTCCTAAATTTTATTGCCAAGTTCCATTAGTAAATCTTCATTCTCAAACTCTAATATATATAGTCACTTCCATAAAATACTAGTGTTGAATTATCTAAGGACACATTATTAGAATCCATTGTGTTCTTGTTAGCTTTTACTTCAAGCTGTTAAACTCTTATGAAGGAACCCACTCCGATAGCAATTGAAGAACACAAGCTTATACTGAGAAGGGGAATGAACAATATAAGACCACTTTTTAGTTTTATTTCTCAAATTATATTATGTAATGTATAGATAACAATATCAATAGTATTAATCAAATAAATGGATAAATCACCATACAAAATAGAGACACCACAATTTACGTGGTTCACCCAATGTGGGCTACTCCACGGAGAAAATATTTCACTAAAATTTTATCAATCAATATCTTGGGAATCCTTTCCCTATTACAATATTTATGAACCTCTATCCAAATGAGACACAAATCCTCTAAATCAAGTTTGTGGATCTCTATCCATAGGAGAACTCCTTATCCTTTTCTTTGGATGGTGATCCTCTAGAAGACTATTGCCTCCACTACTATGGCTTGTGGATCTCTCTCCATTGAATGCTCGTGTCCCAATTAGAATACCTGCCCTCACTGCCTTGGTTAATGGATATCTATCCACTAGATATTGCTTTACTCTCTACTTTGTCACCTCCAAATCTCTATCTCAAATTTACACTAAACACAGTCCTTCAGTCTAGCACAAATTTGCTTTATCTCTGTCTCTGGTTTGGTACAAACTTATCCTTAAAATATGCACCAAACTCAGCTCTCAAATCTACACTAAACACAATAATTCAATCTAGCACAAATCTATCATTGATCTCTATCCTTAAGCCTTAACTTAAGGCCTAAATCAACTCTGTTGTATCTATCCCAAATATTAACTCAAGGTTTTAACAAATCAATCAATCAAATATGCTCTAAAGACTTCTCAAATATTTGTCTCAAATCTGCTTAACAAGTCCACACAAAAATTATCCAAAGCTGCTCTACAAGTCCTCTCTAGAACTTGCTCAAATCTGCTCCACAAGTCCTCTCTATAACTTTCTCAAATATTCTCTACAATTCCTCTCTAGAACCTATCCAAATTTGCTCAACAATTCCACATAGAACTTGCTCAAATATGCTCAATAAGTCCACGTAGAACTTGCTCAAATCTGCTTCACAATTCCACAAAAAAATTGCTCAAATACTTTCAATCACTCGCTTAGAAACATTAGGAAAATTGTTAGAGACTCAATATGTTTCAAACTCCACTCAATGCTCAATCACTTTTTCAAATCAATTCATAATATAGAATAGTTTGTTTTATGGAACTTCAACAATCACTTCACACATCCACTTGACTAGGTTTAGCCAATTATTTAATGAAAATAATCCTTGCTTACAAACCCTAGTCCAAGCATATGATACTTCACTCAAAATATTTCCAACAGTGATCAACAACAATGCTTAAAAAACAACTCTCAAATAAAAATGATACACATGTTCTCTTCAAACCCTAGTTCAAGTTCTTCACTCAACTCCTCACTTCAACAACAATGCTTATAAAATAATCTTCACATAGCAATGATACTCAAATCCTAGTTCAAGTTCTTCACACAACCAATGTCTTCAATAATAATGCTTATACAAAACATGGTTTTAATCATAACTGTTTATTCCAGAAACCTTAATGCATTAACTCAATCACACTCAAAAGTAAACCCTAATCAAGTCCTCACTCCAAACTTATTTTCCAGAAAACCAACCAATCAAATTAGACTTTGGAAAATTTACTCATACATTTTTCTTGATGATGAAGGAATCATCTAAATCTACCAAAAATATCAAACACTTATTTGCCAAGCTCAAAGAAATTATAAGGTGATTAACTTCCTCAAAATGCAATGTAAACATCAAATAACACATACACCTTATCACTCCATCTTTAAGAAAACATTCATCAACATTTACAAAAAGTAAATTACCACTTACACCTTATAATATCCCAATAATATTTAGTGCAATCATTTTTTTTTTAAATAAAATAAAACAAGAAGCTCCCTCTATCCTTTTAATATTTCAATAAATCAATATGACAAAACATTTTATTAAAATAAACCTTAACACCTTATTTCTCCAACTTATCAAAAATTATTTCCAACTAACAATCCTTTCATGCACCCTTTTAGCTCCAAAATTTAGGCAATACACAAAAAAATTAAAATCAAAATTTATTAGCTTCTCTTGGAGGATATTAGAACACACAATGGAGCCTCAACCAGTGCCCTATCAATGGCTCCCAATACCGTACAAGCTAGGTGCTAGCTTGGTGAATAACAAGCACCACGTGCTCCAAAATATTCCCTGCTTGCCTAGCACAAAATGTGTGCCTTTACTTTGGTGCTCTCTAACATTGTCCTCTTTACCACTAGGCCACCTACCTAGTTGGCACTTGGTATTTTGGTGCAATTCCCCTTAAATGTTATTTTTTGGTGCTAAAACAGAATGGTCACTTCTCTTCTTCCTCATGAATTCAAACACAATTGCATGCATTCAATAGTAGATAAAAAGGATAAGGTTTAATGTCTTTTAGGTATCGGTATTTAAAATGGTTCTCATCCTTTATGCAATAAGTTGGTGCTCAAATTTCCTCTAATATTTTAGACATCGATGCTTGTTTATCCCTTTGACCTTATTAATTTATAAAATATTTAAATTCATTTGAATTTAAATTTTATAAATTAATTCTTTAAAATCCTTGGTTTTATTTAAATCACCTTTCACTTTACACCTTGGTATAGTAATATTTATTTATAAAATTTAAATTCATTTTGAATTTAAATATTTTATCAAATAAATATTAAACCTTCCTTTAGATTTGCAATAAAATTTTTTTGGGTTTTTATGAAAGCCTTTTAACTTATGCTTCCTCATAATATTTAAAAATACTATGGAGCCCTTTTGCCTTTAACCTTTGTGTTGTTCCTCTTGACCTTTGACATCATCAGTGGCTTATTTTTGGATATCAATAACAACTCTTGACAACTTTGTTTCTTGACAATTTTCTTGACATTAATGATGCCTCATTTCTTGACATCAATGGCAACTTGACTTAATGACTCAAAATATCCAACAATGTTCTTTTGCCACTTACATTATTCCACAAATTCCAAAATCCTTCTCTCTATATGTTATGTTAACCTCTGAAACAAAAACAACTATCCCCCCTTTCTTCCATCAAAGGTCTCTAAAGAGGATAGGGTAAGTTTCATTCATGGAACAAACTCCATAACTACCCACACCTATTCACTTTTGATTGTTTTCTATTTTATCTGATACACAATGGATTTAATATTTACAATCATTCTAATTTTCAAAACATTGATCACTTTGTTTCCTACCAATAAATTATTTCTTTAATAAGACCTTAGAAATATATTTTCTAATTTGAACAAAAGAAATATTTTAACAAATTAAACTCATCATTTTAATTTCATAAGAAAATACCATTGCAAAAAATTCTTATTCCATGAAAACTTAGTAATTAATTTTCTACTAAGCATTGTGTATTCTATGTTGCTTTAAAACTATTTAAAGTAACTCAATTTTTCTTGAATATTTAGACATAATACCATGCATTCACAACAAGAAAGATAAATGCAAAATACACAATTGTAGATTAGGTCTAAATGTGGATATCATGTGTCAAAATATTTGGCTATCTTAACCATTAGTTATTTGTTCACTCATGAGAACACCTATTCCTATGAAACACACAAATTTATTAGTAGTATATAATAATCCAGAAACTACATATCATCATAAATTCTAATAGTTTTTCATTTGTAATAACAAATAGATTCATAAGCATGTTATATGAAAAATCTTTCTAACGAAGGATCATTATAGTTATGTAATATCTTAAAGTACAAATGAAAGATGATAGTTTGAGTTAGATTATAATGTCTTATTTAAATGCCTTATTTAATAATTTTATAAATGTTATTTTATGTTTAAATTAAGTAATATTAGAAAGATATCAAATGATCTAGTGTAGTTAGATAATTAGAATTGATATCTAAAAAAAAATGAATCTAATAAATGTTATAATTAGATAAAAGAAACCTATGGGATTATGGGATCCCTTAGGATAGAACTAGGAGAAACCGAAATTTAAATAACTCTTCAAGAAACTAAACTAATTAAACTTATACAACACCAAATAGATTTAAAAGACTTGTCTCTCTATGAAAGGAATAAACTAACTCATTGCAGAGATGAGAATGATAGCTTATTTACAATACATGTACTATACCTACATAGATAGACTTGTATATGGTATAGATATGGGTGTATAGTTTGACTAATAAAATAAAATAAGTTAGCTCATCATGGAGATGATACTGGTAGCTTATTTGCAATACGTGTAGTATACCTACATAGACAAACTTGTGTATGGTATAGATATGAGTGTATCCTTTGATATATTAAAGAAGATAATGTGGCTTATCGAGGTGTAACAATCAATAACAATCATCAAATTTGATTTTCCAAATAAAGTATAGGAATAGAAAGTAATTTTTTTTTAAATAGTTAAACTTTATAAGCTCACCTAAGAGTTGAGGAATTAAACTTGACTAACTTGTTTTTGAATCATCCAAGTGAATTTTAATCATAAATAACATAGACATAACCACAAAATTTGAGTTCAAGATTGCTGCAATCATACAAGTGTATGAGATTGGCATTATCTCGTTGAATATCCATTTTGTGAATTCGATCATCCTCATTTATCATATACATTTTATAACAATGATAATAATAAAATATCCACAATTTATATATCGGATTTTTAGCTAAACCCATTTGGATAATTCTTGATGGCTAAATTTGAGAATGGTAAGTATTACTATTTTATTCCTACCAAATATCACAGAGAGGAGAATCTTCACCATGGGCTTTGGATGTAGCCCTACACAAAATTTGTGGTATCATATTCATGGTTGTCTCAACTTTAACACGCTAAAAGCATTCTCTCTCGCTTTTGGTTTGAGATGACATGAATTTGTTTCATTGGTTTGAGAAAATATGAATTTATAGTCAAGATTTCAACTTATTTTTATTTCATCAAATTTTACCTAGTTGCACTATCATTTTCATCATTCAAGAACACATATTTGGAAGAAATAGTCGTATGTTCGAATGTCAAATTATCATACCAATTTTGATAGAATATATTATATTGTTTGGTATATTTTAATGTATCACTTTAGGTGCATATTTATGTTAATATATCACTTTGGGTTATCTTTATATTAGGAGTGTGTCTTAGATTAGAGTGTGGGTATTTACTTTACAAAATGTAATATATTCGCAAGTATTATTATAGTGTGTAAAGTGTTTAATGATGTAAATGTGCACATGAGTCCATATAATAGGAAAGTGAAGAGTCTCCTGAAGAGTGAAGGTCAAGAATAATCCATATGAAGAGTCACATTCCATTAGATATATAGTTCTATATGCGAGTGTGAAAAAGCACAATAATAAAGAGACACAATGTAGATTAAGCATGTATGAAGGATGGACTATATGAGATCTCCATTCTATATCAAAATACTATTTTCATGAGCATTTGTTAATGGTTATTTTTTGTGTAGTTGCACACGTTATTTATGAGTTTTATATGTTTAGATTATTGTCATTATCTAATATTTGATATAGTATTCTTATTTTAGATATTGTGATAATTTTACATTAAGCATTTAGTATCAAAATCTAACAATGGTATTATAGCCACAAGGAAGATTGATAGGATATAGGGAGAGTCATAAGAGATATTGGTAGGAGATAGGGGGATTTCACATTTAGAAATTTTAAAGGTGATTTTTTGCTAGAGTATTTACATAGGATTGCAGGAAAACCCATGAAGACTATGACTCAGTAAAGATTGTTTTTCACTAGATTGAAGGATAACTAGTGAAGTTTAATGATTTTAGATATCTACATATTTAGATGTATTTTATTATTGTTGTATAATTTTTATTGTAGAAAATTAGTTCTCAAAAGTTGGGAAGCTTCCTACAATGTATAGAGAAGAATTTTATTTTTATTACCTAAAAGTCTATGTGCTTTCCTCATGTAGGGATTAATTTTTGAGTTGCAACAAAAAAGTAGACATTGAAGATTAAGAAAGTCAAATAAATATACCCCTTTGAAGATTAAATATTTATGAGATCCAAGAATGGGTCCCCATAAAATATTGAATATGGAATATTGAGGATACCCAAAAAAGAGGTTCCCATAGAATATTAGATATTTAAGATTGAGGAGACCCAAGAGGAGAGGTCTCCAGTAAATTTAGAAGGGGAAATAAGAAGGCTAGA
Organism: Wollemia nobilis; assembly: GCA_028583015.1. Classification (NCBI taxonomy): domain Eukaryota; kingdom Viridiplantae; phylum Streptophyta; class Pinopsida; order Araucariales; family Araucariaceae; genus Wollemia; species Wollemia nobilis. Next base: position 158,123 of record JAQPPZ010015568.1, read on the forward strand.
TAAGCCCTATTGAATAAGTTGAATAAGTGGCCATTGAAGGATATTTAAAGAATGTTCAAGGTAGAATATTGCAAAATATAGAAACTCTTGAAAATAATAATTTGGGATAATTATTGCCATTCGACAATAAGCCCCAAAGGAAGAATGATTTGAAAATAAGTTTGTCAAACTTTAGAAAGGATTTTTGAAGGCCTCAAGAAATTTAGATTCTTGAGGAAGAGGCCAGTGAAAGAGGGTATATTTGAATATAGAACTTAGTGAGATCTAATGATGAGAAAGGAGATAAAAAATGGCATTGATTTGAGAAATTTGATGACAATTATTAAGAATTTGAAGGTTAATTTGTAGAGGAGAAGATTGTTGATTTTCATGATAGAAGTTGAAGGATCATAATATGGAAAATTGAAGGTGACATAGAGCTACAAATTTAAGAATATTTGGGTATATTTTTAAGTACCCTTGAACAACCAATTGAAGGAAGGCTTGAAAACAAACTAAGATAGCAGATTGGAGGAGTTAGAGACTATTTTTTGAATAACAAGATATAGGAGAAGAAAATGGATTTCTTAAGAGACAATTTAATATTTTTTGACAACAAAAGAAAAGGAATATTTGGTAGAAAATGAAGCTAAAAATTACAAAGGTTTTGTATAGGAAGAAGGCAACATTTGGAGCTACAAAAATTAGAGAAATTGAAGATAAATAAAGCAAATTTTAAACATCATTTGGAGAGGAAGAAAGGCTGAAAATTTCAGCATTCTATAATAGTTTTCTAGAAAAGAGAAAATGAATATTCAGACAACATACTTTGAAGAGGATAGATGTTGATTTTAGGGTAGCAAAGCAAAAGGTAGTGAAGCTAAAAAAATCATAAATCCAAGACAACATAAGGTGAATCAAATCACCAAGGAGACTATCTTCAAAAAAGAGGACAAAGACGTTTGTAATATTGGTACTATAAAAGTTCATTATTCAATCATTCAAATTAGTTTATTATAATATTTCTGAAATTACCATATTATATTTATTAAATATAGAAAAATATAGTTTAAGCTAAGTGCCTCTAAGCAAAGGAAGGAGGAATCATTATCATCTTAGAATCTACAAAACACAACAAAATTAAATTTAAAGATTACTTGAAAGGAAGTAATAAGGAGGAGCAAAATTAGTATATATGCGTTGTTCTTATAATCCAAGGAAGTAGTTCCAAGGTTCAAATATCAGGCCTCACTAAACTGAATTCTTGTCCGTTTCCTTATGCTTTCAGTGGCATAAAATGATTGTTGCATGGTGGTTATAGGGGTGGATTGCACGAATATCTGTGTGGTAGCTTTTGGGGAAGACATCATAGAATACTGTGGTAGCCACAAAATATGTACATCCTGCCCAGATTCATGGAGGCCATTGATTCCACTATGTAAATTCAAAAAAAAAAGTAATAATAATATAAATAATCCAAGTGTAGAATTTTGAAGTTTTATTTAATAAAATAAAAATACCAAAGAGTGCACAAGAACGAGGTAAAGTTTCCACGAATATCATACCAAAGGATTGGTAGATATCATCTTGAAGGAGGAGCCACCTGTGGGTATTCACAAATCATCACCCATAAGCACTTCAATAAGAAGGTGCAAAGAGGAGAAGAGTGGCCAAGCACTATGGAGAAAAACAACATACCTTCAGCAAAAATGATTAAGTATAAATAGCACCAGAAGCTATGCACCAGATAAAATACACCCGATCAGGGTTCACCACAGTCCTAATTACCCACCTAGAAGTCATAGACTAACTAGGGGATGAAAGGAAAGAAAAAAACTAAGTCAGGAAGGCACCAAATATTTTGCACCTAAATGGATCTTGGAAAGGTCCAAATTTTTTTATACAAGTAAGAAACAATAAAACAAATGACTAAGTTTAGGAAGTATCGAGATATTTGCACTTCATTAGAGCCCAGAGAGGTACCAAATACCTGGGCTACTTTATAAGGAAGCCCCATCACATAGAAATAATTGCATTGCATTAGGACCTACGAAGTTGCATACTCTTCATCAACAATATTGAAATCCAACAAGCACTTCAATAATAAATCTAAAAGCTATCGAATGTTTTGTACCTAATCATATCTCAGGAGGGTACCGAATCCTCAGTTTGCTTGAAAGTCTAATTCTGTCATGATCGATGTCCAAAGGGATAAAAAAACCTTGAACTGATATCGAAGAGTGGGGGATCATTAGAAAAGAAAATGCAAATATTATCAAATATTTTATACCTAGCTAGGATATGCCATGGTTCCATATATCCAACATCATGATATACTAGCATGTAATTTTGGCAACTGACTTAATTAGATCTAGCATTGGACCACCTACACGAGGAATACCATCATCATAGGACACATGTATGATGATATTACCTATTATATGAATTTTAGTAACACGGTTGTATTCATGGCTATCACACAAGTTACAAGGTGGCTAAACTAAAAGTAATCAACAAAGATCAACAAACTAGATGCAAGAAACAGGCTCAACACTACCCAATATGATGTATATTTTTGATAAGTTAGCAAGTTATGATTAGATAGTTGGAGTAGCCATACCTTCGCACAGTCCAACCGATTAGCACTTTGACATGATAAATGTCATTAATTCTCATACTTTAATTTAATTCAATATATCAAATCCATAGAGGAATCCTAGGGCTATATACTTTAGAGACTTTGAAACTGTAATTTAGGTATCAAGAAACTAAACTGTTATATGAAATCTTAAAATATTTGTAGAAAGGAAACTATGTTAATTTCATACTTGCATGAAATGAAAGATAATTATTTTATGATAATTAAAAATTTTAAAATTGAAATTCACTATATTACTTTTGCTAAATTTTAAATTGCAAAAATGAAATGGTGGAATTGAAAACTAGCTAAAACAGGAATCAAATGCAGAAAATTAAATGTCAAAATAGAAATGATAATTATAGAAATGAATTTTGATCAGCCGAATACAACAAAATGAAACATAACATGCTGGAAAAATAATGGAAAAAATAGGAGAAAAAACAACAAAATTAGAGGAATTATAGATTTAACAAAACTACTAAAATTAAACAACATAAAAGAAAATACTGAAAATAAATTCTAAAACTAAGTACACATTCAACAAATCCTTAGAGTGGGTCCAAGCTCCACGCTTGGTGAAAGGTGAAATATTATAGAAGAAAATAAGTTAAACTACAAAATTAATCAACTACATATAATGAACATAAACAATCAAGATTATGATAGTGTACCAAAAATACACATATGTTTTTTATTTCCTTTCTCCTTTTATAACTTTTCAAAGGGGCAAACAAGGAGTATTTGATATGGAAATAGAAAACATAGAGCTCATTATTCATTAGGTGCAATAAATATATAGAATTATATAGAACATACAAAGGAATCACATGGATATAGTGGTTGTAACAATTTTTTATGCAAGGTCAACCAATTGTAACTAAAAAATATGCAGGGATAACCACCTACCAAACATGGATGTAAACAAATAACTAATTGCTAGATGATAAAATATATCTCTAATAATATAAATATGCATCCTAAAAAATAAAAAACATATATCTAATGTGGGCATACTATACCTCATGTAAATACAAATGCAATACATATAATATCCATTGTGGGTATACTATGTCACACATAATACAATATAATACAATAACTTAATATTACAAATAAACCTAAGGTAATATAGTATCCTCAAAACTCCTCACAAACATAGAAGCATTGGACCCCAATGCTCTCAACAAATGTGGAAATTCATAGGCCATCTAATGGTGAGGAATCCAATGAGCCATATGTGGAAAGTAAGCACAATGGATGACAAGATAAGAAGTGGAATAACCTTGTTGAGTGTGATGGGTCTTCATGTCAAAAATTCTATATGTAATGAGTTGAAGCTTAGGGTTAGGTGTCTCTACTATTTTATGGTTGATGACAGGTTTAGGTACCAAAGGAGGATCTTGATATGGTATCTCTGGAAAGTGTCACTTATCCAAAGGAAGCCAAACTCTATCTCCAACCTAAAATGGATGAGGATTGTGATGCTTGCTCATCACTCTCTACCACTCATACTGAGTCTTCTACAAGTAATCCATTATATTATCCTGAAGGCTCTACCAATGTTGAATGAAGAAAGTGACCTTATCTTTCTCCTTCTTCGTATGTGCAATGGTGGAATATTCAATGCTAAAGTCAACTTCTATGAAACAGGTGTTTGTGTGGTCATATATGTACCTAAAATGATTCCAATGGAATGATTAGTATATTTCTCATGAATGAGAATGATTGGTTCCTCAACCATGAGCTCTTGTGATTGTTCAAATTTTAGAAGTTAAGCTTATTCTTTATGATGAGTCTTTGCAAGTGCTTGTTCTTTATCCTATGTGGGACTTATGCAAGTAGGATCTAATACAAGTGCTTGAATTAATGGATTATGAGAGTGCCTGCAACATAGCATCAAATTTGATGTAGGTGTAGTGCTTTGTATCAAATATATTTTATCACGCAAATCCAAAGTGTATATGTTTTTTTAGCATGATACATTGTATTATTATCAAATTGGTAGGGATTACCAAGAAATAGTCCACAACAATCCATCTCAATGACATCACATTGTACCTTACCCACAAACTTATCACCAAAGAGAAAATACAAGGTGCAAGTGTGTGTTATATTGGATGTAGAGTCTACATCCTTCCACCCAAGTGCATAGGGTTGAGTATGTGGCTTTGTGGGAAGCTTCAAATTCTTGACAACAATCCTCATGATGAGATTCTTATGTGATCCATTATCTATGATGCAATCCACATAAATTAAGGTCAACTCTAGTGATAAAAAATGGTCATGACCCCCTTGTGTAAAAATATTTGACATGAGGGTAACTTTGTATAGTTTACCCTTCAAATCTAGATATTCTTCTTTTGTCCTTGTAGTCACAATAGGACCATATTGTGATTCCTCATTTGTAGACTATGCAATTAGGGATTTATTCTTATTCATTATTTCAAATATAAAATGTCTAGATTTTATATGACCATGCTTTTTACAAAAATCACAATACAATATTGAAGAAGAAGAATCTTTAGAGTGCAAAGAAGAAGAATGTGTTTTAGGATAAGTGGTAGAAGAAGAAGAATTGGGGGAAGAATGAGAAGTGTTATTCATATTTTGTTGATATTGATTCATGCCTTTGGAACTGCTTTCCTGTGAAGATCAAGATCTATGAGAGGCATCAACTTTCTCCTCTATTAGAATGGCATGCTTGAATCCCACATCCAAAGTGAGAAAATCATTGAATTTGATTTCCCTAAAAATATGATCTTGCAATAAACGAGTGAACTTGTTAATCAAATTCTCTTATGAATGTATCACACCAAGATGAACCCTTAGCATATTCAATTGAAATATATAGTCTGCAACAAACATACTATAGGCTTACCTCAACCTATACCACTTGGTCATGAGGTCACTTTGATAATTTGGTTAGAAAAAGGTGTTTTTTTAGAATTTGGATCAATTATTTCCAAGTCATTGCAACATTGTGGCTTTACCTTTTTACAATCAAAACTTTTGCTAAGATTTTGAGTTTGACTATGGTAAAAGTAACTTGTTCATATTTAGTAGTTTCATCAAAGGTGAACTACGTTTCCATATCCAAAATCCAAGTAGACAAGACATCAGGATGTCTTGATCCATCATACAATTTGACCTCATATTTTTCCTTGTTGGCAAATTTATTATTATAAATTTTGACATCACTAGGAGTCAATTGGATAGTAATATCTTTCTCTTTGGAAGGTACCTGGTATCCTGTTAATGAATTTTGATGCAAACAATAAATATATATAATCTTGAAAAAGGAATCACAATAAAGAAATCACTTGTTTATTGATTGAAGTCAATCAATAAGGAATATAAATATTTGTCTTCGAATGATGCTTAGAACATCAATTTGAATGTAAATAAATATAATTTGAAGGGATGTGGATGAAGGGATATGTTGGTATATAAACTTAATTAATGGTGAATAAAGGTTCTTTGTGTTAGGAGTAGGACCCAAACATGCCACCCTCCTTAAAATAATATTTTTACTCAAAGTTAGAATTTGGGAAATTGTTGTTGCATATGATGAAGGATCTCCTAGGTGGCATATTTTGAAGTTAGACCTTTCAATTGAATCAAGAATTTAGTTATGATGTGATTGCGGATGTGGCAAAATCGATGATCTAGGATAGATTCATGTTTAACCATGAGTGCTCCATATTTGGTAAATTTAGGGAGTTGAGTTTGTGTGGTGATGTGTGTACTGACTACTGGTTTAAGGTAGGATATATGGAGTACTAGATGAATTTTATATGACTTGGGTAATTCGATATTATAAGCAACAAACCCAATATGTTGAAGGACTTTATATGGGCCATAGAATTTGGGGGCTAACTTCTAAGAGCATTTTATTTTTAGAGAAGTTTGGCAATATGGTTGTAGGTGAAGAAATACCATATCTCCTTGAAAATTCTGCTCTATTCTATTTTGGTTTACATACTTTTTCATACGATGTTGGGTGGATTGTAAATTTTCTTTGAGAGTACAAAGGATGTTATTTTGACTAAAAATTTCCATCTCTATGGCTAATACATTAGTACTTCCTAGAATATAATAGGTAAGTGAGCGTGGTGATTGGTCGTATAAGGATTCATATAGAGTCATATTAATGGCCATATGATATGAGGTGCTATACCACCATTTTGCTAAAGGAATCCATTTAAACCAGTGAAGGGGTTGAGTAGAAGAAGAGAAATAGAGGTAATTTTCCAAACATTTATTAACATTTTTTGTTTGGCCATCTATTTGGGGATGGTAGGCAGAACTCATACGGAGTTGAGTGCCCTAAATTTTAAATAATTCTCTCTAGAATTTCTAGTGAATGTGGGATCACGATCACTAACTATAGTGGAATGCATGCCATGTAATTTGAAGATATTATCAAGAAAAATTTGGCAATGGTGCTAGTTGTATATGGGTGAGTGATTGTTTAGAAATGAGCATATTTGGATAAGCAATCCACCACAACTAGAATGGTAGTTTTGTTGGCATATTTTGGAAGACATTCGATAAAATCCATGGAAATATCAGCCCATATTTTAGTTAGGATTGGGAGGGGTTGAAGAAGACCCAGAGTAGCCATTTTTTCTCCTTTGTATCTTTGGAAGGTCTTACATTCATTCACAAATTTCTTGATATCATTCTTCATCCCTAACCAATAAAAATATCTGGATGCTCTTTTATATGTTTTAAGAAATCTGGAGTGTCCTTCTATGGGTGTAGCATGGAGCTCATGGATAAGTTTTGTATGATATGAGGAAGTGGGGGATAGGACAATACACCCTTTGTACATAAGTAGTTTATCACTCCAGGAATAACAGGTGATGAGGCCTAGAAATGCCTCAATCATAACATGTTTTGAACACTAAAATTGCCTACCAACTCTTATGTTTAGTCTAATATGCTAGTTAAATTAATTCAATATGTTGTGTATTAACTATTTGCATGATAAATGTATCTGAAATACTATATTCTGATCTTTACAGCTTTTTGCATAAGTTTTATGTTGTTTTGTTATGACTTGCTAAATGAGATATGCTTAGGTTGATAGTAGAATTTCACTAATCATGTTTTGATATGTCTCAAGCATTTATTTTACCTAAATCTGGCAACAGTGCAAGCAAACTATTTTTGTGCAGCAAAAACTAGTTTTTGCCATGTAAATTCCAGCCAGCTGCCAATGAATGGCAAGGCATGGAATTCACATATGGAAAAATATGAAGATCATTGGAATCTGATCCTAAGGAATAATCCACATGAGAAATGCAGAGGAAATCATTTAAAGAGCACACATTTGTTCATTCTGAAGTCTCTTCGAAATGAGCCACTTATTTTCAAAATGAAAAAAGAATGTGCTTTTTGACTTTTTGACCAATTTCTAATGCTGGAAAAAGGGAAATAAATATTGAAAAGGGTAAGGAAAAATATCTCCCATCTGACTTTGTCGTCCTTGCCGACCAAAGCCACCATTTATGGAAAGATCAAGTTTGATATTCTTCTAGGATAAAACCAGGAATTGTTATAGCATAATAGGATTAGATATTTTGAGATATTCTCATTTGTCAGTAGATCTTAGGACATCTATAAATATGGATCTCGTTTAGGTTGAGCTAGTGGAGGATAGAGAAAGTAGAGAGTAGAGAAATATAGGAGAAAATAGGCAATAATCAGAAAAGTGACTATTACAGTCCTATAACAGGTTTTTAGCAGAATTATTGTAATCATGCTTGAATCAATAAAGTATAATATTTCTATTTCATATTGCTTGTAAATGAGTGTGAGTAAGATCTAGAGAGAGAGACTCATACCTTATTTTGGACAAGGAGGCTGGCCACTTCCAGACCTAGGAGGAGGACTAACAACAGGTTTTTATTCTGATTTTGTCAGTACAGAATGAGTTGTAGAACTTGTCATTTCATTCCTTTGTAAACAACTAATGGTATTTGCAATATTAGATTATTTTATGTTTAGATTAATCTTGTGATTAATGGTTTGGTTGTAATCTCCACTTTTAGCAAAGCTTTCAATTTATTGTAGACTGTCATTTCTAGAATTTACTATTTTCTGTAATTTCCTGCATTTTATGTTTTGATGTCAATCCCTGCACAGAAGATTGACAACCTTCTGTTATAGAGCCTTGAAAGGGTTTCATTTCTATGCTATAATTAGGTTTCCATTTCTACAAAAGTAAATAGATTTCCTTTCTGTAATTATAATCAGACTTCTAATTCTACAACTATTATTTTTGCAACATAATTAGGTCTCATTCTGCAATTGTAATTAGGATTTCATTTCTATAGTTAATGATTAGTTTCCATTTCTACAAACTAGATTAAGGTTTAATTTATGCAACTTAGAGATAGGAATGTCATAAATTCCCCACACAATTGGTTTCACCAATAAGACCTGTTGCTCTAGATTAACCTAAGTTATAACCTTGTTCACCCTTTCTTTCGTAGATAGCCTTGTACATTGTCCTAGATTGACAAATTTATTGATAATTAATGATGTGTATAATGAATACGCATCATTTTGGCACCGTTTCCAGGGAATTGTGTTGCTAGAAGGTGAAAACAATCCAATAGCTATTAATTAGACTGAGTTGTGAATATTCAGGACAAAATCTGAATAGAACAGTTGGTTAAAGTAACAACTATTGACCTATAATTTATGTCATTTAAGAGTAAAAATGAATAAGTAAGTCTAAGGATGAAAAAGGTAGAATTACCCAAAATGATCCCTGGCTTGTTCCATTAAGGACATCTTCATGCATAATGGGTGAATCACCTATGCTTGAATTACCAGAAATATTTAAAGAAAAATCACCAGTATCACCATCATTAGAACATTCTAAGAAAAAAAAATCACCAGTATCATCATCATTAGAACATCCTAAGAAATAAGAATCATCAGACTCATTATCAATAGAGGATCTTGGACCTCTTGAGAGAGAAATTTGTATAGGTTTAACTAAGGAACATGAAAATATGGTAGAGGGCGACAATCTAGATAGAGATGGCCAACATGGCTATGTCCATAATGAAGGAGATGATCAGGATATACCCCAACATTCCAAAACATTTGAATATCCTATCTGTTTGAATCCAACACAAAAATCTCCCATGAAAACCATTTCAACTTCAGTACTTCCAACCTTTCGAGGTGTTGTATATGAAGATCCTGATCAGTTTTTGTTTGAATTCAAAGTAGTGTGTCAAACCTATGAATATGTAAATGACAATCAGAAACTTAAGGTTTTTCCCTCAACACTCAAGGACTCAGCATTACGCTAGTTCATGAGCTTAGAGCCAAATTCCATCCGAATTTGAGATCAAATGGAAACTATGTTTTTAGACAAATATCAGGAGTATTGCCATGTAAGGAACAGGAAATATGAGTTATTTAGGATTAAACAAGAAGATGATGAAACATTAGAAGACTATCTTGATAGGTTCTCCTTTGTTCAAAGGAGATGTGGACTTGTAGAACCAGAGTTATGTAAAACCATATTTTTAAGAGGATTACAAGATGAATCTAGAGAAGTATTGCATTTGATGAGAAAATGGGATGTAAATACTCTCAGTAATGAGAAAAATGTGGATCTCTGTAGGAATTACTCTCACAATAAGCAAGGAAGAAGAAAAAATAGTACAAATGGCACTGATGTGAAGGACCTAATAGAAGAAATTGCAAATTTTAAAACTGATATTCTAGTGCAATTAAACACAACTTTGGGGGAAATGTTTGCAAAAGAAAAAACCACATAACCTTTGGCAATTTATTTCCCAAGATGTAGAAATAAACATGCTTTGCAAGAATGTCCTTTGAATAAAACATCTATCTTAGCCATTTGTAGTATCTGTTCAAAGAAGCATTCAACTAATAAATACCACCTGCTACCACAACTCAAAACTATGTTAGAAAATCATACTGAGGAACTCAACTATGTTGGACCAAAACAAGGGGTAAATTTCTCTCAATACCAAAATCCCCCTTGTTTTCCTACAAATTGGGGGCATAATCCCTAGACTATGCCTTGGGGACAATCAAAACCACCCCAACGTCCTTGGAATTATCCTCAATGGAAAAATTCCCAAGAATGGCCACAAACAAATTGGAGTAATTCAGCCTAGAATCAAAATCAAAATCAAAATAACCCATCATGGAATCTGAAAGCACGAGGATATGGAAATAAAAAGGAATATGCCACAAGAGAGAACATTAAATAACATATACGAATTGACACAAGATAAAAGAAATATGAAATAATGGTAATATCTTTATTGATATGCTTTTTAAAGTGTGTTACAATACGTCTCCTTCCTTTTTAAGGGATAGGAGCATCAAATGTATTTCTTGTCACAACATCCATGGCTAACAATCCTTCTTCCATGTGCCCACATGTAATATGGGTGGACCAAAACGTCACCACCACTATTGTATGTGATTCTTTGCTCTTTCCTGCTCCTCTACTCTCAGAAACCTACATTCAAAGAAACAAAAAATATTAGTAGCACCTACGGGCAGAATGAAACATGTATTTCCCAAGGCCTACTGTCAGTAAATGCATGAAAATATTAAAACGATAATGAAATGACTTCAGATTGACCTAAAACTTTCACAGTAGCATAAATATGTTAATAGAAGACCACTACAAAAGGAACAGTCTAGAAATTCCTCACATATTTGTATTCGCTCTAGGGTGGGATGAATAGGCCTGCAAGAACTTGTCAGAAAGCACCATGTTCAATGTCCTTCTTAGGAAGCTCCAAATGACCTGCAAAATTTGGGTTAGCTAATTGGGGGTGTTTTGGGAAGACCCAGATGGTCAGATTTCTCCAATTTTGCCTCTAGGATCCAGATTTTTCTGGTGCCATCTGCAAGTTAGTGAAGGCAAGAAATGACAAAAACTTGGTCAAAATTGCTCAGAATGAAATGAAATTTAAATTGTAACCTATTTAACATATCTAGAATCAAATTCAAAATAAAAACCATAGAAATATATCATAGATTTCTAATCATCCCGGGGTGGGGCAAATAGGATTGTGACAGTTTGCGAAGCACCTGGGGGCAGGATGCCCACCGTTTGGGAGATTTTTTCGGCACCAATCCACTTGGGATGGGTCCAAAACTGATTATGGGGTGTTGTCGACAAATTTTGTGAATAGTTGTGGCCAAAAAATCAGGTTTTGGGTCCAGATTTGTGCTTCCAATAGTCACCCAATAACCTCCCTTTCGAATGAGAGATTAAGGATGTAAAAGCACAAATCACAAGTAGGTATGTAAATTGGCAGCACTTTGTTGCTCAAATGCTTCTTCTCTATATATCTTTTGGGTGAGAAAACTCACCAATTTATAGACCTTAGGGTCTCCTTGTTTGAATTGTGCATGCGAGATTTGTTTTCCTATTTTCAGATAAAAGCTAACTCCCTGATTAAAAATCTCCTTGCATGAGGTTTCTAAAATAAAGACACTCATCACTGAAGTCTCTCTTCTTGAATAAAAGTTATTCCTCTCAATTGCATGGCATGAAGCCTCAATTAACTGGCATAGTTATCGAGGTTTGATTTTTTTCCAATAAAAATTGCTATTCACCTCATCCTAGGGTGAATGCTGCTATTCATCCCTGGGTGGGATGAATGCCAGTTTGTATTTGTCCCTGGGTGGGACAAGCAGAAAGCAAGGTGCCAAAAAGGTGCCAAATTGACCTCTGACCTCTAAAATTTCTTTTGGAAGTGGTTAGTACCACTGTTTAACCTCTAAGGGATGTGTGTGTCAATGTGATCAGCACTTGTTGTCACATAATCAGATTGGTGTTGTTTTGGTGTCCCACCGTGATCGCCACTGAAAGCACGAGGATACGAAAACAAAAAGGAATGTGCCACAAGAGAGAACAAGAAAGAACATATACGAATTGACACAAGTTAAAAGCAATATGAAATAATGGTAATATCTTTATTGATATGCTTTTTAAAGTGTGTTACAATACGTCTCCTTCTTTTTAAGGGATAGGAGCATCAAATGTATTTCTCGTCACAACATCCATGGCTAACAATCCTTCTTCCACATGCACACATGTAATATGGGAGGACCAAAACATCGCCACCACTGTTGTATGTGATTCTTTGCTCTTTCTTGCTCCTTTGCTATCAGAAACCTATGTTCAAAGAAACAGAAAATATTAGTAGCACCTGCGGACAGAATGAAACATGTATTTCCCAAGGCCTACCGTCAGTAAATGCATGGAAATATTAAAACGATAATGAAATGACTTCGGATCAAATTGAAACATTCATAGTAGCATAAATATGTTAACAAAAGACCACTACAAAAAGAACAGTCTGGAAATTACTCACAGATTTGTATTCGCTCCAGGGTGGGACGAATAGGCCTACAAGAACTTGTTAGAAAGCACCCTATTCAATGTCCTACTTAGGAAGCTCCAAATGACCTGCAAAGTTGGGGTTAGCTAATTTGGGGTGTTTTGGGAAGACCTAGATGGTTATATTTCTCTAATTTTGACTCTAGGATCCAGATTTTGCTGGTGCCATCTGCAAGTTAGTGAAGACGAGAAATGACAAAAACCTGGTCAAAATTGCTCAGAATGAAATAAAATTTAAACTATAACCTATTTAACATATCTAGAATCAAATTAAAAAGAAAAACCAGAGAAATATATCATAGATTCATAATCATCCTGGGGGGGCGAATAGGACTGTGATAGTTTGGGGAGCATCCGGGGGTAGGATGCCCACCATTTGGGACACTGTTTCGGCACCAATCCACTTGGGATGGGTCCAAAACTGATTATGGGGTGTTGTCAACAAATTTTGTGAATATTTGTGGCCAAAAAAATGGGTTTTGGGTCCGGATTCATGCTTTCAATAGTCACCCAATAACCTCCCTTTCGAATGAGAGATTAAGGATGTAAAAGCACAAATCGTAAGTAGGTATGTAAATTGGCAGAACTTTGTTGCTCAAATGCTCCTTCTCTGTATATCTTTTGGGTGAGAAAACTCACCAATTTATAGACCTTAGGGTCTCCTTGTTTGAATTGCACATGCAAGGGCACCACTTGAGTTGTTTTCCTATTTTCAAATAAAAGCCAACTCCTTGATTAAAAATCTCCTTACATGAGGTTTCTAAAATAAATACACTCATCACTGAAGTCTCTCTTATTGAATAAAATCTATTCCTCGCAATTGCATGGCCTGAAGCCTCAGTTAACTGGCGGAGTTACCGAGGTTTGAATTTTTTCCACTCAAACTTGCTATTCGCCTCACCTTGGGGTGAATGCTATTATTCGTCCCTAGGTGGGACAAATACCAGTTTGTATTCATCTTTGGGTGGGACGAGGAGAGAGCAAAGTGCCAAAAAGGTACCAAATTGACCTCTGACCTCTAAAACTGCTTTTGGAAGTTGTTAGGACTACTGTTTAACCTCTGGGGGCTGCCCTAGGGGCTGTGTGTGTCAATGCGATCAGCACTTGTTGTCACATAATCAGATTGGTGCTATTTTGGTGTCCCACTGTGATCACCACTAAAAGCACGAGGATACGGAAACAAAAAGGAATATGCCACAAGAGAGAACAAGAAAGAACAAGAAAGAACATATACAAATTGACACAAGATAAAAGCAATATGAAATAATGGTAATCTCTTTATTGATATGCTTTTTAAAGTGTGTTACAATACGTCTCCTTCCTTTTTAAGGGATAGGAGTGTCAAATGTATTTCTTGTCACAACATCCATGGCTAACAATCCTTCTTCCGCGTGCCCACATGTAATATGGGTGGACCAAAATGTCACCGCCACTGTTGTATGTGATTATTTGCTCTTTCCTACCCCTCTACTATCAAAAACCTGTGTTCAAAGAAATAGAAAATATTAGTAGCACCTGCGGACAAAATGAAACATGTATTTCCCAAGGCGTACGGTCAGTAAATGAATGAAAATATTAAAATGATAATGAAATGACTTTGGATCGACCTAAAACTTTCACAGTAGCATAAATATATTAACAGAATACCACTGCAAAAATAACAGTTTGGAAATTCCTCACAAATTTGTATTCGCTCCAGGGTGGGACGAATAGGCCTACAAGAACTTGTCAGAAAGCACCCTGTTCAATGTCCTCCTTAGGAAGCTCCAAATGACCTGCAAAGTTAGGGTTAGCTAATTGAGGGTGTTTTGGGAAGACCTATATGGTTAGATTTCTCCAATTTTGCCTCTAGGATCCAGATTTTTTTGGTGCCATCTACAAGTTAGTGAAGACGAGAAATGACAAAAACCTGGCCAAAATTGCTCAGAATGAAATGAAATTTAAACTGTAACCTATTTAACATATCTAGAATCAAATGCAAAAGATAAAATAGAGAAATCTATCACATATTTCTAATCATCCCGGGGTGGGGTGAATAGGACTATGATAGTTTGGGGAGAGCCCAGGGGCAGGACACCCACCGTTTGGGACACTGTTTCGGCACCAATCCACTTGGGATGGGTCCAAAACTGATTATGGGGTGTTTTTGACAAACTTTGTGAATATTTGTGGCCAAAAAATTGGGTTTTGGGTCTAGATTCATGCTTCCAATAGTCACCCAATAACCTCCCTTTCCAATGAGATATTAAGGATGTAAAAGCACAAATCGCAAGTAGGTATGTAAATTGGCAGCACTTCGTTGCTCAAATGCTCCTTCTCTGTATATCTTTTGGGTGAGAAAACTCACCAATTTATAGACCTTAGGGTCTCCTTGTTTTAATTGCACATGCGAGGGTGCCACTTGAGTTGTTTTCCTATTTTTAGATAAAAGCTAAAACCTGATTAAAAATCTCCTTGCATGAGGTTTCTAAAATAAAGACACTCATCACTGAAGTCTCTCTTCTTGAATAAAAGCTATTCCTCACAATTGCATGGCCTGAAGCCTCAGTTAACTGGCGGACTTACCGAGGTTTGACTTTTTTCCAATCAAACTTGCTATCACCTCACCCTAGGGCAAATGCTGCTATTCGTCCCTGGGTGGGATGAATGCTAGTTTGTATTCGTCCCTGGGTGGGACGAGCAGAGAGCAAGGTGCCAAAAAGGTGCCAAATTGACCTCTGAACACTAAAACTACTTTTGGAAGTGGTTAGGACCATTTTTTAACCTCTGGGGGCTGCCCTAGGGGCTATGTGTGTCAATGTGATTAGCGCTTGTTGTCACATAATCGGATTGGTGCTATTTTGGTTTCTACAAATGCTCCTTTTTGGGAAGCATTGTGCAAGGCACAACACCGAGCAAAAATAGATAACCAAAGCACTATTGATTAGGTTTTCTCAGTAACCTAACCAACTCTTGATACCCCAAGTATGGAAAGGGCACGCATTCTTGAATCCTTACTTCTGACGCGCTAAGGAATTAAAGTCAAGTGTTAACCTGGTTCAGTGAGGTGTTACTTGAGATTGGACATTGATCAATCATGAATAGGCAAAGGGCACAACCTTTTGTCTGTGGGAACCTTGAGTTCATGATTCACAAATGCCAAGTGTTTTATTAGCTTGTGATAATTGCTTGTTTGCTGCCCCAAGTAGGGGCATGATTGTCTTTGTCAATGATCCTTTGAATGCGTGTTATTTCCATGATTGGGTATATTGTTGTTGATTGGCGACTAAGTGTGACTATCCCCTCATGTGACGAATCTATGAGGGAATGAACGATATGAGAAAAGTGACGAGTCACTTGACCCAAGATGACTTAGGTAAGGGTGCCTTCAGTTGTTTACCATTGAATGCGAAAGCAGTTTTCAAACATTCTGACCTATTTTTGGTGGGTTTTAACCCTTTTTGTGACGTAATTTGGAGCTGAAATTGACAAAAATATGTCCTCCCGTGGAGTGGTCCGGCTATGGTAGCCTTCTTAGGGAGTAGGATAATGACAATTTGTAACCCCAATGTCTATTTTGGATTCCAAGAATGTCAGGCGCAAAAGCGCCTTCGTTTGGCAAAGTTATTGCTATTTTTGGTTGGGGTTTGACCCATTTTGGTCACACCGTTTGGGGATGAAACTCTCAAAAATCGGTCTTCCTGTGGAGCGGTCCAGCTATGGTAGCATTCTTAGGAAATAGGATAGTAAGGATTTGTGACCCTGACATTAGTTTTGCATGCCCGAAATTTCAAGTGCAAAAGCACTCTTATCGGACACTTTTAGGGCTTGTTTTGGTGCATTTTTGTGCATTTTTTGTTGTTTTTGAAATTTTTGCTCTGTATTCGTCCCGGGGTGGAATGAGTATAGGCTCAAAAATCCTTTTTAAAGGCCAAAAATGATTTTTGGTCTCATTTGCATTTGTTATTCTTGGTGATTTTGAGCTATGAGGAGGAGGTCAATTCGGTGAAGCGAAGCGCTGTGGAATTTTTCTTGCGACCATGAGTGCACACAGGGGTTTATTTTGTTGTTTTATTGTTAAAAATGAAACCCTAGTCTATCAAAATTAATCACTTGGTTTGAAACTTAGTATAAACCTAGTCAAACAAAGATCAAAAGTTAATTGAAAACTGAGCTAAAAAACTTAGTTTAAAACCTAACTTAAAACCTCGCTTAACCCGAATTGACCAAAGTACAAAACGTAGGTGAGAAACGTAGGGTAAAACTGAACGTAAAACGTAGCTCAACCCTAGTTAGTTGTTGTTTTTGTGTTTGTTAATTTTCCAGGTTAAAGTTTAGAAAAACCCTAAGTCTAAAAAATTATTTTGTGACTATTTTTGTATGTTTTTTGAATTGATCGGTTAGAGTTAAAAACCCTAAAATGGACCAATGATTTTTTGTTTTGTAATTGTTTTTGTTGTTAATTAATCAGTTAGAGTTAAAAACCCTAGGTCTGACAAATTAATTTTGAATTTTGTAATGGTTTTTGTTGTTAATTAATCAGTTAGAGTTAAAAACCCTAGATCTGACAAATCAATTTTTTTTTTGTTTTATAATTGTTTTTGTGCTGTAGATTTAGCTGCATTGTTGTATTTTTAGTGTTAGTGTTGTACAATTTTTTTTGTTTTAATGTGTTTATGTTTTTTTCTTTTGCAGGTTGTGAAGAGACAGTATCGGGTGCCAACTGTGTTCACTGAAGTGTGTGCGACACTGAATTTGGCTGACTGGGACTGGCTTGACGCCCTTGGGCTTAATCAGGTGACTCGACTGGAGCCAGTGGTCAGGGATCGGCCTATCTGATGATCCTGATCAATCTATGGTATCCCTATACCAATACCTTCCATTTCCCAATAGGGGAGATGATGGTGACCTTGGAGGATGTCTATCAAATTCTTCAGATTCCAATAGATGGACTACCGATCTGAATGACACCGTGGGATCAGAGGATAGTAGTACTAATACACTATTTCAGACATGGGGAGGAGTTGGGTGTGGAGAGCCTCATGGAGAGGGCGAAGAGTGACTGCTAGATTGGTGGCATACTAGTTCGATGGTGGTTAGAGAAGGGTATGTTGGGAGTGAGGCATGCATTACTCATGGGCCTCATTTCCAACATGCTGCTTCCCGACTCGTCGAGTGTGAGGTTCCTATGGAACCTGCTAGAGGTGGTGTTTCGGTTGGTAGAGTGTCTGACAGATGCTCTGATGATTATGAGATAGTGATAGACTCTGCTAGCATAGATCTATGATGATATGTACGAGATCCATTATCGAAAGCGAAATGGGATTAGCTATAGCTATTTGTTGCAATGCTGGGCTTGGCAGCACATAGTAGTAGAGAGGCCGACGAGGCTACCCTGGATGATGCGGGTGGAGATGGCAAACCGAGAGATTGGATACAGGGTACTATGGTAGAGTTCGGAGGAGTAGGGATAGATTCGACGATGGGCAGGTGCTGTAGGGCACTCTGCCAATGCCTTCACTCGGCTTACTCCAGGGGAGGTGTTCTGGTGCCCCTAGCAGGACTGTCCAGCCTGTCCCAAGGTTGGAGAGTGGCTTCAGTGGGTATAGAGGTGGCAATAGTAGGAGTTCTTCCCATATGGCCGGGTGACCCAAAATTTTGGGGTGCACCAGGGGATGCCTGGTGAGCCCGTGGTCTATCGATTTCAGGGGGATGAGAGGACGCTGGACCGACCAGTCATTGCACCACTTGGCGAGGATTCAAATATGACTATTGCTGTCCCAGATGTGGATGATGTTGGGGTGACTGCTGAGTATGAGCAGTGGTGGACTCTATGGTGATTGCAAGGCAAGGGGCCTCTAGGTGGTGTAGAGGTGACAACAATAGGGAATGAGGTTACAGAGGCACCAGATGAGGGTTGGGGTGCTCCACGCGATGATGCAGACATGGTGGAAGTTGAGGATGTTGGAGGTGAGTTTGGGATACCATATCAGCCATAGATGTAGGATGTCTCAGAGTAGTGGGAGCCAGAGTATGCTGCTGTATCAAATTCGCCTATGCCTCAGGCAAGTTCGAAGGAGGTGGAGGCAAGACATAGCGCTGAGATAGCATGATTGGAGGACCTATTATAGAGATGATATGGGGAGCTAGGAGAGGCTTTGTAGGAGAGAGATCTCCTATAAACTCAGCTAGCAGAGTAGGAGAATGCATGGGCTGTGTCCCACCGATAGGAGGGAGATACCGATGCGACTCAGGAGAGGGATCTCCTGTGAACATAGCTAGCATAGTGTGATGACCTAGTAGCCTACTATCATCGACAAGAGGTATATTGGGTTTGACGGAAGGCAGAGTGGGGTCAGCATCGACTGGATATGAAGGGAGATATTATTCGCCTTGGTGGGCAAATACCTGAGCATTCAGCATCATCTCGTCGCAGGTGGCTATATGAGGGAGGCACTAGCGGGGGCAATGCAGGGGTGAGTAGCAGTTGCCCTGAGAGGTCCCATAGGACCCACACCATGGGGGGTAGTTCCCGTCACACCGATCCTACGTGATCAGGGTGGCCGATGCCCTAGGCTTGGGGGTTTTTGAGTTTTTGGATTTTGTTGTGAGGTCAGAGGACCAGTTCACTGTAGCCTACGGGCATTTTTGTTATGATATATATACAGGTGACTCTTTTTTTGGTGTTTATGCTCTTTTCATGGTTTGTTTTTATGTACATGTTTTTACATTGATGTATGCAAATGCGATTATGAATGTGATGTTTCTAATTTGTATGATGTATGCCAATGGAAGGAATGACGTGAGTTTTTTGATAACTTTTCGATGCACCATAGACTGTGCAAGATGTGACTAACTTACTGTATTAATGGGATGACTTTGTGGCATGAATTTGCATGTGAAAACTTTATTTTTGTATTTTGCATATTTTTTGATGGTGATGCGCGGAATGAAATGTATCAGTTGTTTTAAAATGTAGTTAAGATTTTCTGAGATTCAGATATTTTAACTAACTAGCCAAGACTGTACATTTATCTCGCAAGACTTTTGAACAAGGTATAAATCCGACTTGCATTTAACCAAGTTATTTCACATCCCTGTCTGTGCAATTGAGTTCGTTTATGTGGTATTTGTTAGGATACCACCAATGCCAGATAGTCTATCAACCAAACCTATACTAAGGATCACCTAATTAGCTCCTATAAATTTGTTGTTGTATTTATCAAGATTAATCCACTCAACAATCTAAGGTACCATAAGCTAGCTCATCCACATGCAAACATTGGTCTACACACACGCAAATCTAATGTGACAAACATATCGTTATGCGATTAGGATACCACCATTACTAGGTAGGTTGTCCACCAAACCCGTAATGAGGATCACCTAGATGGTTTTTCAAATGCTGAGAATTCCAGAGATTCAAGTTTAGGTTGTGTGTTTGCTCAATGATTTGGGATACTTGCTCATCTTTATAGTGATGAAACTCACTGTTTATTTTTCTCTTTGTTTTTTTTCTTGAGCAATGATTTTGAATAGTGGTGATAACCACTGTTATTTGATTTTCTATTTTGAGCTTTGTAAGGTTGAGCTTGTGAATGGCCTTGATCCTATTGGCCTTGGGGATGACTACCCATCCTTGGCAGGGATGTGTAGTACGAATCCTTACAAATTTGGGAACCAAGGGAAGTGACAGAGACTATGAAGTAAGGGAATTGATCTTTTAGGCCTTGGGGATGACTATCCATCCTGGTCAGGGGTGTGTAGTACAAATCCTTACAACTTTGAGACCAAAGGTGAGTGGAGATGGTTGTGATGATGGTTTGTTGGAATTTTTTTTGAATGACGTTGATCCTTTTAGGTCTTGGGGATGACTACCCATCCTTGGCAGGGACGTGTAGTATGAATACTTAGAACTTTGGGGACCAACTATGATTGGGAGTTGTGGGAGTGGTGAAAACCACTATTGGAATGGATAGGGAAGAGCTCATCCTTTTGTCAATTCTCAGCATTTTGGAACCATTTGCACAGGGGGATGAACAGGCTAATATTTCACCTATGGTACCCTAGACTGCTTTGTAGGTTGCTCTTATGTTCACACAACTTAGGAATTATTTGATGTGTAGCAATTTGTGTTGGGATGCTACGTAACAAGGAGTGATCCAAGTAAAACTTTCCCGTGTAAAATCCGTGTAACTATGTACAATTTTTGGCTAGAAATTTAAAGACATCTGAATGACAAAAACCCTATATACATTAGGAGACAACTGACTAATGCTAAAAATGGTGATGGTGTTATTCTGGATGTATGTGTTTATGAAAATGGATTTGATGTGGAAAATGAGGGAATTTGCCAAGTAATGATAGTCTATGGTGTGTTTGACTTGTATGACTTAGCAAGTATGCAATGTATGGATGCGATGCCTAATGCAACCTATATTTTTGTATTTTGATGTTTTTATGAGTATGCATGGAATTGAAATGCAATTTTTTTGTTATTTTGGATTTTTATGAGTATGCATGGAATTGAAATGCAATTTTTTTTGTTATTTTTTATTTTTATGAGTATGCATGGAATTGAAATGCAATTTTTTTGTTATTTTTGATGATTTTATTGTTTTTGTTTGTTTTTGAATATTTATGTTGACCAAGCAGTTATTGTAATGCTTGGAGATTTTGGTGTTGACCAAAGGGTTTATGGAGACCTTTGGAGCATTTTTGGGTTGACCAAGTGATTATGAGAATCCTTGGAGCTTTTGGTTTGACCAAAGGGTTTATAGATACCTTTGGGGCATTTTGGGTTGACCAAAGGGTTTATAGATACCTTTGGGGCATTTTGGGTTGACCAAGCGATTGTGAGAATCCTTGGAGCTTTTGGTTGGACTATGGCACTCTAGATGTGGAATGGCCTCAAATTACTGATGTTCAAGGGTTTTGTTTCCTTGATTCCTTCAAGAGACAAGTCGGTATGTTCCAGGTCCTATTCTACTATCAATGACATAAGGACCTAACCAGTTTGCCATGAACTTGTCTTGTAGATGGGACAAAAAATTAGAATTATGCTGGTTCTCTTTTAAGACTAAGTCACCAACCTAAAATTCCCTTAAGTGGACCTTCATGTTGTATGCTTTCTTAAGTCACTCTTGATAGATACACAAATTCTCGAGAGCATTAACGCGTCATTCATTGAGCAACATTAGTTGGTCTAACTGGGCCTACTGCACAGTGTCATCGTCAATGAACTGTTACATTGAAATGCGTAGGGAAGGGATTTCCAACTCAAGAGGCATGACTACCTCGAAGCCATACACCAACAAAAATGGAGTTGCCCCAGTGGGCATCCGGATTCTAGTGTGATAAGCCCATAGGGTAAGCAAGATCTTAATGTGCCAATCCTTATGATTTTTTGTGAATGTCTTTCGAAGAATGGTGACTAGCATTTTGTTTAATGCCTCTGCCCACCCATTTGCCTGTGGATAATAGGGTGTTGAAAACCTGTGCTAAATTTTGTACTTTGTGGCCAAATCATGCACATATTTGTTCTTGAATGACGTCCCATTATCTAACAGGATCTTGGATGGAATACCAAAATGACATATGATGTTATGCAAAATAAACTCCACAATGCGGGATCCAGTTGTAGAGGTTAGCGGAATTGCTTCCACCCACTTGGTGAAGTACTTTGTGGCCGTTACGATGAATGTGTGATGACCAGACGACGTAGGGGAGATCTTTCCAATTAGATCAAAGCCCCACTATGAAAAATGCCAAGCTGATTGGATTTGCTGCAAGGCCTGAGAAGGTACATGTGTCAAATTAGCATGGTGTTGAAACTTCACGCACTTCTTCACATATGCGCAAAAATATCGCTCTAAATATGTCCAATAATAGCCCATGCAAATAATGTGCTTTGCGATGGCCATATCACTGAAGTGTCCACCACATGTACCATCGTGCGCTTGGGTGATCGCCCAAGCAGACTCTTGCTAGTCCATGCAACGGAGGAGGATTCCTTCATATCTTTGATGATACAAAACGTCTCCTAACAAGACATGTTTTGCCACTTTTTGTTTGAATGATCTTTTCATGGCTTGTGTCAATCCAAGTGGGAGGTTACCTAGCTTGAGGTAATCCCTAATGGGTGTGTACCAATCCTGTTGATCAAAAATTTGGATAGTATGAACGAAAAATCCCTCTTGAAGTCCATCCCTAGCAAAAACTGAGTGGGAAAGAACTTGTAAAAACAACATTGTGTTGCTATTAAGAGGTTTCAGGGAGAACAAAGACCCCTAGTTGGCTCGAGTTAGACAATCATGGATTCGAGAGAACCTATCCTGAGATGGTTCAATCTGGATCAAGTGGATTCCTGGCATCAAGTCAGAGCTTGCATGCTCCATCATGGATTGCAATAATGTTTTAACCTAAATGGTTGTCATTTCACCAGAAGGGTCTTGCGGGATTAATGACCCCAAGGAGGCCATAGTATCTACAAAATGATTCGATGATCGAGGGAGTGCCTTGATGTCATACCATTCAAGTTGTGCCAAGAATTTTTCCACAAGGGCTTTGTAGGCCTGTAGAACTAGACATCTACATTGGAATATCCCCTTTACTTGATTGACAATTAACAATGAATCACCAAAGATGTTTAAATATTTAATGTTCATGGTGATTACTGTCTGAAGACCTATGAGCAAGGCTTCGTACTCTGCATTGTTGTTAGTGCATGGGAAGTCTAATTTAAATGATAGAGGCATTGGAGCCCCTTGTGGAGTGAAGAATACAATTCTTGTGCCACCTCCTTGCTCACATTTAGAACCATCGAAGAATAGGGTCATGTCAGCCTATGAATCAGGCTCATCAGAATCTGGTGATTTTGAAACATGAAAAATCCCATCATCTGATAGTTCTACGATCAGAGGTTGATCGTCTTCAAGAGGAGCCTCTGCTAGTTGATCTGTGATGACTTGACCTTTTATGGACTTTTGTCCAATGAATTCTATGTCAAACTCCGTCAACAACATGATCCATTTTGTCGTATGACTACTATGATAAGTACGACTCATCATGTATCGCAATGGATTCTCCTTAGACACAACATACATCGTATTGCTGAGCATGTAATGGCATAGCTTTTTGGTAGCACACACCACTTCCAAGCAGAACTTCTCAACGTATGCATAGTTAAGTTCATAACTAACCAGGGTGTGGCTAAGATAGTATGTAGCTTGTTCTTTGTGTAGTTCATTTTCTAGGACAACATGGCACCCAATGCCACCTTAGTAGCTAAGATGTATAAATAAAATGGCACTCCTAGTCTAGGTGGTGCCAATACTGGCAGTGAAGCCAAGTACTATTTAATGTCGTCAAAGGCTGACTGGAACTCGTCATCCCAATGAAATGTGACCCCCTTATGCAATAATTTGTTCATGGGTCGACACTTGTCAGATAACTATGCTATGAAGTGCTTGATCGACACGACCTTTCCCTATAGACTCCTGAGCTACTTGATGGTAGTTGGGGGAAGCATTTCAAGGATTACCTTGACTTTTTGTGGGTCTACCTTGATTCCTCATTTAGAGACTATGTAACCAAAGATATTTCCAGATGTGATGCCAAAGACGCACTTCTTGGGGTTTAGTCTGACCTTATGCTCCATGAGGCGATCGAGGATCTTGCTTAAATCATCGAGATGATCTGGGAGCAAAAGATATTTGGCCAACAAATCATCCATGTAATCCTCCAAAGTTTTTTGCATGTAATAATGGAAGATGTAGGTCATGGCATGTTGGTAGGTGGTGCTGGTATTTTTAAGGCCAAAAGGCATGACCTTATACCAAAATTTCCCCCATGGCATTGTGAATGCCGTTTTGAGTTGGTCCTTAGGATTGATACGAATTTGATTGTATCCTGAGAAACCATCCATGAGGGAAAGCATTTCGTGGCCCATTGTAGCGTCTACCAATGTGTCGATGCTCGATAAGAGAAAATCATCCTTAGTACTCACTTTGTTTAGATCTCAAAAATTGGTGCATATGCGAATCCTTTCGTTGGGCTTCTTGACGAGAACCATGTTAGACAACCATGGTGAATAATGCACGTAGATGACAAACTATGCATCCAACAGCTTTTGTAACTTGTATTTGACCATTAAGGCCACTGTTGGATGCATCTTAAATAATTTTTGCTTTACTGGCTTGACTATCATATCAAGCGTTAGATTATGCATGACTGGCTGTGGGTCTAGTCCTAACATGTCTTTGTATGACCATGCAAAAACCTCCTTCTTATTTTTGAGAAGGGCAATGTAGTCAGCTTGCTCTTCGGGGGATAAACTTACCCCTAGCTTGATGATTTGCAAATTCACTAGATCTGAGCTGATTTCTATGTCAGTCATCTCTTTGATCGACATGTGGGACCTGTCCTCCAACTGGTGTGGAGTTGGGATCAAATGGATATTGTTTTCTGAATTTAGATCATCGTTTAGAATGTCAGGTTCCTATTCAGCATGGAAGACATCCTGACTTTGTCCTAGGGTAAAATGGAACATTCCTCTGCAAGGCCAGTACTTTAATGGGGATGGTGGTGTGTCAGCATGATCCCAATCTATAACATCTAGATCTAGATACAATGACCATTTCAGGTCGGCTAGATCATGAATGGGTGCGGTTAGGTCAATGGAGATCATGTTGATGAAATGATTATGGTCTCCATTACCATGGGTGTTATAGCTCAAACATCCTAGACAATATGTGTGCTTCGGATCTAGCTCTGTGGGCACTGGAACAAATGGATCAGCCCTTTGCACAGAGATGAAGACAGGGTCCACCCTAGGCACTGATGGTTTGATAGGGTCTTTATGCAAAAGATGCTCTCTGTGTACCTGGAGTGGCAGGTGCAGTAATTGCTATAACTATGCCGGGTTGAGATGCCACCTATGTCTTGGACCTATGTGTAAATGTTCAAACATGTCATCTATGTCCAAAGGGTATCGTTGTTGCATCTATTGCATGTGGTTGAGATAGGCCATCTCAGTTTCATATTCCGAATCACTGTCAGAGATCCAAAAGCCTTTGTTAACTCCAATGGCTACATGCGACATATGAGGCTCATCTTGTTTGAGCAAATTAATGTGGTCCCATAGAGGTTGTTCCTCTCTCAGTGGGGGGACCTAATTCTCTTGAAGTGGCATGCGCTCAAATGGAGCATCCAATGGGAACATTGTCAGGAAGCTTTCCTGATCATCATTCATGGGATATACTTACGAATGATTGCTATCAAACTCGAAAGGATCCCAAGGGGCTACCTTGTACTCTGACTCATCCTCTGAAGACCTTTCTTGGTTTGGTCCATATCCCTCTTGTGGATGAGTCCTTGAATTTTCTCCTTGTTCGGTCGAAGGGAAAGGGTTGTTATGGTCAACAAGGTTGGTTGTTAGAAATGGGAGATAATCTCCCAATGTATAGTTTGTGTTAGGATTGGCATATGGACCTGATGCCAACCCATCCTTGTTGCCTATCCCTAGGCCTTGCATGTTTTCCACCAAGATTTCTAGGGGCAAATGGTGGTTGAACCCTACTCTTGACTTGTCATACGACATTTAATATCTCAGTTAGCAAAGAACACACACTCCTTGCTCATACCTACCCAACCCATATCCATGCCAATTGAATTGGCCTAGAAACCTTAAAGCAAAATTAGGGTTGGATAGATAGTTGACATCCTCAACAAAGGGCTCTTCGTCTTCATCTTCTTGCATACAAATCTCAACGCCATTATCCAGGCCCCCATAAACAAAGTTTGTCTGATTGGGTGGGTAGCCTAAAGGAACCATTGAGTCGATGGGGAGTCGAGGCCTCCCCATGTCTTGCATGGACTCGAGTGTGGGCGTTGCTATAATGTTCCTCACTAGGTACTCCCACAGGCCCGTGCTAGCCATTTCAATGGTGACCATTGGCAGTTGAGGGGAAGTGAATGGGAATCCTTCATGAGTCCACTCCATGTGGGGTGAACTAGGCATCTCGACTTCCATTTTGCTAGGCATCTCTTCTGTCGAGATGGTTGAGATGAGAGGTGGTTCTTCTTCTAAGGGTTTCTTTCCCTTGTCCTTGGATGTGGCCACTATAGGTAGAATTTTTGTGGAAGGACTAGCAAAAGAATATGGACCCGACTGAGGACTCGATGGATTAATTACTGTGATGCCTGAACCCTGTTGAGATGGATTTAATTAAAAATCCAAATGTGTTGACGAAAGGGTCGATTGCGGCATGAATTGCACTGTATTGTAGTATTTGAAAGGCTCCAAGTCCACTGGGACTACATGCACCTATCCTTCAAATGTATACTTTAGGCACTAATGAGCTATTGAAGGGACACACTTCATGTCCCGAATCCAAGGCCGGCCTAGCAGGATATTATAAGTCATCTCGCCTTCCAAGATATGGCATAATGTATGAATAGTATTTTGTCCCACTTGGATTGGTAGGAAAATTGTGCCAACTGTCAAGCAGATTGCATCATTGAATTCTCACAGTGTGTAAGTGGAAGCCACGCTATGAGATGCTGGTAACTTCAAATGCTTCAGGGCTGCTGTAGTGATGATATTACTAGACGAGCTAGTGTCCACCAACACTCTCTTATATGGAATCCCATTGACCCGCATGATAACATGCAGGGGTGGATCCGCCACATCACCAGTCATTATTTTCAATTCATATTCTCTAAATGTGATGACTTGCTCTGTACATTGTTTTACATGCCCCACAAAATTGTTAAATGATTTCGCTTCATGGGGCTGCAGCTTGATGGCATTTAAAATATCCATTAGAGCCTCTCGATGGGGCACCGATTTTTGAATTAGCTCGTATATGGAGAACCTAGCCAATTTGGTCCTTAGAATTTGGGTAATTCTAGTTCAAATCATGGCCACTGGTCTAGGCGGGGGAAGTTGCATAGGGTCTTTGTTGAGCTTGTGACATCAATGGAACCTCTCTTATGGCTACCATGGGAGCAGATCCTGGGTACTTCTTGTTCCTAGTCACTATGCTTATAATCCCCACATATCCAATTTTGTTGCACCTCATTGACTTGAAAGGGTTTGTCGATGCCTCATGGGTAGGCAAGGGGTCTCTGAATACTCCCATATGTTGGTTGTTTGGCGCTATAGGGTTTTCCACTGCCAATGTCTTGTTGTCAATGAGGTCTTGTACCAAACCTTTGAACTTCTAGCATGCGTTAATATCATGTCCCTTATGCCTATGGAACCTACAATACAAGTCTTCTCTATACCCCTTAGGCTTCAATGCATTGGGATCTATAGTTTGAATCTTTGGAAGGTTGATCAAATTCGCCGTTGACAAGCGTTCAAACAAAGAATCCCTAGACTCTATGTAAGGAGTAAATTGTCATCGAGGGTGACGTTGCTAATTTTGCTCCTACCTTTGGTTTTCTCTCTCATAGTTTTTAGGAGGCACTGCCTGATAGTTAGCCTTTTGAGGCTATGTTGCTTGTGCAGGCTTAGGGACATTGATGGCAACCTGATTAACTGCAACAGGTTTCAGTTGCATGGTCCTTGGTTTAGTGTTATTTGACCATTCTTTCTTCTTAGGTTTGGCAATCTCACCATCCTGTATCTTAATCTCCTCAATGACTAGCTTGCACCAGAGCTTCCTCTAAACTGGCATATTGCTACAGCTGCAATAACACAGAGAGTGATCTCAAACAACTTTTCGAGAACATTTGGGTCAGATCTGACATGGTAGGGAGGTAAAGTAGCTTCGAAAGCAACATCCTCCATTAGTTCCCGTATGCCACCATGGTCTCTTCCTGGTACTGTTTGAGGCTAGCTAGGTCACTCAAGGATGCATTTTTCTTAGTGTTGAAGGTGAAGCGTTCGAGGAATGCATCCACTAGCTGAACCAAATTACTGATGCTATGTTTTGGTAATTGGGTGAACCAATCTGAGGCAGGGCCTACGAATGTGGTTATAAATGTTCTCAACAACAAAGCATCATTGTCCTGAATACCAAAGCACTGGCTCAGGAACCTGGTCACATGCTCTTGGGCATCCTCCTCCCCTATAAAGAGTGCCAACTGGTGCAGCTTAAAGTGTTCTAGGTATGGAGGTGTCGGCACTGATGGATGCATAGGATGACTATGGAGTTGGCATAAGGTGGGATTTTGGGGCCCAGAAGTCTTGATCTCCATAGACTCTAAGCGCTCTAGCAATGCTTTATATGCATCAGAGGATTTAATTTCTTCCTCCTTAGTTTTCTCCCATTGTGGGTTGCGGGGAACTTGAGGCCTATTGAGAGGTAGCTGGATAGCACCCCCTCTGCCTTGATAGAGCATTTTAGCCTACTATTCTTCTTGTTCATATTCCTCTTAAGATTCCTGAGGAGTGGTTGGTCGAGACCTATGCACATGGGTAGGTGCCTACAGAGGGTGCCCATCATTGTTTTTGGAAGTGGCCTCCCGCTCAGGTCTAGGAGGTCTCAGAGGCAATACTTGATAAGGTCACATGGACATTTCTCATACCAAAGGGTTATGCCTATCATACACTTCTACTTTGTGTGCGCAAGGGTTTGGAACCTTCTCAAGCACATTGTTATGCATTAATTTGGCTGTCTGACGCTGAATGCACTGTTTGTTAAGCTGACAAAGATGTTCTAACTTTTCTTGATCTTGCCTAAGCTGCATGATTTGTGCTTGGTGTCTGGCCTGTTTGGCAAATTCCAAGTCACTTTGTTTCATCATATCTTGTTTAGGAAGCCTAGATGCCTCTCCTATATGTCTACCTCGGTCATGGTGATCCGAGACCTCTATGGGCTGCTTTCCTCTATCAAGGTTAGTTGCATTAACCTGAGGCTATAGCCTCAATGGGTGATCTTGATACATGGCAAGCACGGAGGTACATCATTCCCACACTATGTACTACTCTTGAGGAACACGGTAATATTCCTCGTCCTATCTTTCATATGGATAAAAAGTACGAGCATAATTGTCTTGCCCTATCTAGAAAGCTTGATACTCTGGATACTATCTAGTGTTTCTAACAATAATGTGGGGTAGAGGGGGGATGACAAAATCTTGTGGCCCCTCAATTTAGACCCTCTGTTGCTCTAGCACTTCATCACTAGGCCACCCATAATGGGCTTCTAAGGGACATCTCCTATCTACATTAAGTGCTACGTGTAGGTTCTCTTCATGGAATGACCTATGCTGAGTGGGGGTGCCCCTCAAAGAGGTGCCTCTATAGTCTTGTTATGTTATGGCATGATGTGGACTCTCTTGTGTGTCATTCCGCCAAGGCAGGATGACCAAGTCCTCAAGACTATATCAGAGGTGACTTGTCCCCCTTAGTGCACTTTCTGTAGTGCTTGCCCGTGATTGGGCTCAGCCACGAGTGAACACCATGGTGATGTGCTCCTAAAGACGAGTAGATTTTTATCTCTTTTAGTATTCTTTATGCTACACTTAATAGAAAGGAAACACACAATCAATACAGTGGTTATC
This sequence comes from Wollemia nobilis, assembly GCA_028583015.1. NCBI lineage: Eukaryota > Viridiplantae > Streptophyta > Pinopsida > Araucariales > Araucariaceae > Wollemia > Wollemia nobilis. Next base: position 188,659 of record JAQPPZ010015568.1, read on the forward strand.
TCATTTTAAAGATTTAAAAGTGTGCCCTAAAATCTGATTTAGTGTGTTTTGATGTTGTTTTGAAATATTTTTGAAAGAAAATTTAAATGCAAAATGAGGGCTCTTATGACTCCCAAAAAATGGTTGCCCCTTTGATATACCATTTCTAGACCGATATACCAACCTCTCTATATACTCGCCCTTACATGAGGGAAACTATTGGTATGTGAGAGTGGATGGTACATGGAACATATGCGGTACTGAAGGGGGATCACTCTGTTTATGACACCTACCATAGAAGACTTATCCTCATGCACTGGGAATCACCCCCATGTTGTAGTCACAGTGACACTGAGAGGGGGGTGAATCAGTGTGATCTTTAAAATTTCTAATATATATAGTTTTAAATCCAGCAACTATTTAAAACTGATAAACGAAATATCAAATGCAGCAAGAAAGCATGACACACAACACAGCAAATTAACGAGGTTCACCAATGTGGCTACTCCTCAAAATGACTGCTTGGACTACCATCCAAATCCAGTCAATGCAAAGCTACAACTTTACAAAATCTTTTACCAGCACCAACTGGAAGGAGCACCAACCCCTTTGCTTTATCTGTTTCAAATAGAATGGAGCACCAACTCCTAATTTACCAGCACCTACTGGAAAGAGGCACCAACCCCTTATGCCAAGCTGCAACTTGGAAGTTAAAAATGATTAAGAAAATTATAGAATAAAATTCTCATGTTATTTCTTACAGTCTGTTGTTTCTCTGCAGTCTGCTACTTCTGCACAACATGCTTCGCACTGTCCGACACTTCTGTGAACTTCTTCGCACTCTCTGTAGCAATCGGATGATCGTCCACTTTTGTTGTCTGGCCGCTATCACTTCGCACTCATAACTCCACCTGTGCACAATGCGCTCTTAATTTACACAATCACGATATGCACACTTCGCTTCAACTCTAACTGTGACTTCGCACTCTGCTCGACACGAATTTCACTTGCGCAATCACTCTGCTCGCATTCACACTCAATCTTCATGCTGCTATATTTCAAACTCGAAGAAGCCCTCCTTATATAGAAGAAATCTTAGGAACAAACCCTAAAGAACGTCGACTAAGAAACCCTAGAAATGTCGACTGCCAAACCCTAAAATCCGTCGGCTATAACCCTAAGAATGTCGACTGCAAAACCCTAGAAATTGTCGACTGCAAAACCCTAAAATTCATCGGCCCAGATTTAACTTTGTCGGCCTCAAACTCTTCTGCCACCTTTGTCACCTTCCTGTAGCTTATTGCCGTGAAATAATAACATGTCACGATATCGCGACACTTTTTGTGGCCGTACGCCTTCTTGTCCTTGTTGTCACGAAATCGTGACCATTTTGGCCGTTGATAGCTTTGCCACCGTTCTTGTCGTGAAATCGTGACACTTCAAACTTTTGTTGACGTCATCCTCATCCTTGTCACGAAATCATGACGCTTTCGGCTTCCAGTGGCTTTTCTTGCACCCTATCATGAAATCGTGACACTTTCAGCTTTTGCTGACGTCATCCTCAGCTTTGTCACGAAATCATGACGCTTTCGGCTTCCAGAGGCTTTTCTTGCAGCCTATCGTGAAATCGTGACACTTTCAATTTTGTTGACGTCATCCTCATCTTTGTCACGAAATCACGACGCTTTCGGCTTCCAAAGGCTTTTCTTGCAGCCTGTCATGAAATCATGACACTTTCAATTTTTGATGTCATCCTCATCTTTGTCATGAAATCATGACACTTTCGGCTTCCACATTTCTTGTACTCATGAAATCGCGACACTTTCAATTTTGTACGTCATCCTCATCTTTGTCACGAAATCGCGACACTTTCGACTTTCGTACATTTCTTGCTTCATGCAGTAGCGAAATCGCTACAACTTTGTGCCTTGTGCTTTTGACTTGTAGCATAATCGTTACATCTTTGAGTTCTACGTTTTTGACTGGTAGCAAAATCGCTACACCTTCGTGTTATGCTTTTTCAACTCGTAGCGAAATCGCTACACCTTTGTGTTGTGCTTTTTCAACTCGTAGCGAAATCGCTACACCTTTGCTTTGTGCACTTTTGACTCGTAGCGAAATCGCTACAACTTTTCACTTAACACTTTCTCCCTACTTTGGCCAGCAAAAATTCAACATGTAGCGAAATCGCTACAACTTTTCAACTTAACGCTTTCTCCTTGCTTCGCCAGCAAAATTTCAACATGTAGCGAAATCGCTACAGTTTCTCGACTTAGCTTCTTGGCCTCCAGCATGTCGCGAAATCATGACAGTTTGCCTTGCGCCTTCTCTCTCCTCATTTTTGTCATGAAATCATGACATTTTTGGCTACGCTTTCTCTCTCCTCACTTTCATCGTGAAATCATGACATTTTCAACTATGCTTTCTCTCTCCTCACTTTCGTCATGAAATCATGACATTTTCGGCTATGCTTTCTCTCTCCTCCGACCTGTCGCGAAATCGCGACAGAAAACATGTCGCGATATCGCGACAGTTTTCTAACTTGTCTTTTTCTTCGAATTTTTGAAACTGGGTCACTCTTGTTTTCTTGGAATTGCACTTTACATAATCTGACTATCCTTTGAATTTATGTTCTCTGCATCTGAATGGCTCCTGAACTGTCTATCCACTGCATCATTGGATCTAACTTCCTGTGTTGACAACAATGACAAACTTCTTGCAACACCTTGCTCAACAATCTCCCCCTTTGGAATTGTTGGCAACACCTGTATACATTCTTGTAACTCTTCTCCCCCTTTGTCAATAATACCAAAGGGCTGTTGTAGACTCCCCCTGAGTCAATCCTCACACTTCTTAGGCACAATTTGTTGCATCTGGCACAAATTATGATCATGAGCAAAAGAATAGTCAAATACTCAAATGCTCCCCACGAGAAAGTGATCCTCGTAGCTAGTCACTTCTTAGGAAGTGTGACTACTCCTAATTTGCTTCGAAGGTACTCAAATACTTCCTTGGGCAAAGGTTTTGTAAAAATATCTGCTACTTGTTCTCGTAGTTGGGACATAGTCCAATTTAACTTCTCCTTCCGCAACTTTCTCCTTCAAGAAATGATACCTTATAGCAATGTGCTTTGTCCGTGAGTGCATTACTTGGATTCTTAGAGATGTTGATTGCACTGGTGTTATCACACTTTACCGATATTGGTTCACTGAAATTAATACCTAGATCTTTCAAAGTTTGTTTCATCCACAAGACTTGTGTGCAACATGTTGCTACTGCAATATATTCTGCCTCAACTGTAGATAAAGAAACTGACTCTTGCTTCTTATTGTGCCATGCAACCAATCTGTCCCCCAAATAGAATGCTCCTCCACTGGTACTCTTTCTGTCATCAACACATCCAGCCCAATCTGCATCTGAATATGATATAAGAGTGAAGTCTTTGCCTTTTGGGTACCACAACCCATACTCCATGGTGCCCTTGAGATACCGAAAAATCCTTTTAACTGTTGTCACATGAGTCTCTTTGGGACTGGCCTGAAATCTAGCTACCATGCAAACTGCCTACAGAATATCAGGTCTAGTGGTTGTTAAATATAGTAGACTTCCAATCATAGATCTGTACATGGTTTGGTCTACAGGTGGAGATTTGTCTTCTTTACTCAATTTGCAGCCTGTTGTCATGGGAGTGTTGACTGGCTTACAGTCCTCCATAGTGAACCTTTTTAGCATTTCTTTCACATATTTGATTTGGGAAATGAATATGCCTTTCTCATTTTGATTAACTTGTAGCCCAAGAAAGTAAGACAGTTCACCAATCATAGACATTTCAAATTCATTCTGCATCTTATTTGCTAAGTCTTTACAAGATTCATCTTTGTTGCTGCCAAATATGATATCATCTACATAGACAACTAGAACAATGAGATGCCCACCTTCTATTTTTACATACAGATTACTGTCCACTAAACCTTTCTTGAATCCCTGTTGAGAGAGATAATTATCTAGCCTTGCATACCATGCCCGTGGTGCTTGTTTTAATCCATACAGTGCTTTCTTTAATTTGCAGACAAGGTTAGGATCTTCACTAATTTGAAAGCCATCTGGTTGTTCAATATAGACCTCTTCTTCAAGTTTCCCATTTAGGAAGGCAGATTTTACATCCATCTGATAAACTCTGAAGTTCTTGTGAACTGCTAGTGCCAAAAACATTCTAATAGCTTCTAGTCTGGCCATTGGTGCGAAAGTCTCTTCAAAATCAATGCCTTCGACATGTGCATAGCCTTTGCAAACCAGTCTTGCTTTGTTTCTAATGACCTGACCGTCTTCATTTAATTTGTTTCGAAATATCCATTTGGTGCCGATTACATTCTTATTTGCAGGTCTAGGTACCAGTTCCCAAGTTCTGTTCTTTTCAATCTGATCTAACTCTTCATTTATTGCTTTCATCCAGCTATCATCTTTGCTGGCTTCATCTATGTTTTTGGGCTCAATGCTTGATAAAAGAGAGTAATTACTTATTACTTTCCTTCTTGTTTGAACACCGATTGTGGGATCCCCAATTATTTGATCTGTTGGATGATTTTTCTCACGACTGCCTAGTTTTAAATTTCTTATTTTCTTGTGCTTCTGAGTCATCGATTAAGTCAACTGAATCAATTGTAGGTTTGTTTCCTTCTTCATTTACCTCATCTCCTTCAAAAACATCTTCATAGATTGGGTAGTTTTCCTCAAAGTCAGTTAACCGTGTTCTACCTTCATCAAATTTAACATCTGCACTATCCACAATTTTCTTGAGTCTCTTGTTGTAGCATTTGTAAGCTTTACTTTTTGGAGAATATCCAACAAAGACACCTTCATCTGCTCTATCTTCAAATTTCCCAAGATTGTCATCAGTATTTCTGATATAACACTTACAGCCAAATACTTTGAGATGTTTTGTTGTTGCTTTTCTACCAAACCACAACTCATAAGGAGTTTTGCTTTCATGAGTCCTTAACATATATCTGTTTTGGAGGTATACTACTGTGTGAACTGCTTCTTTCCAGAATCTGTCTGCTATTTTATTTTTTGCCAGCATAGTGCGTGCCATTTCTTGAACAGTTCTGTTCTTTCTTTCTACTACACCATTCTGCTGGGGAGTTCTAGCTGCTGAATATTGTCTCCTGATGCCATGATTTTCACAGTATTCTAAAAATTCATTTGAAATGAATTCTCCTCCTCTATCTGATCGTAAACATTTAATCCTTTTTTCTGTTTCATTCTCAACTAGATGTTTGAAGGATTTGAACATTTGAAAAGCTTCTGTTTTGTCTTTTAAGAAAAATATCCAGGTCATTCCGGAATAATCATCGATACATAACATAAAGTATTTATCTCCATTTATGCTTTGCGTTCTCATGGGTCCACATAAGTCTACATGTATAAGTTCTAGAGGCTTGCTAGTGTGGTACTCTTTTGTTTTGAATGAAACTCTGGTTTGCTTTCCCTTCTGACATGAGGCACAGACAATATTTGAAGGTTTTCTAATGGTTGGAATATCTCTCACTGCTTGTTTTGAGCTGATTTTCACTAAGTTGTCGAAACTTATGTGTCCAAGCCTCTTGTGCCACAGCCAGTTCTCTTCTTCTTGTCCAATGAAGCACATACCTTCTGAAGATTCTGAGAGTGTGTACAGGTTGCCAGACGTCCTTGAGCCGGTTGCTATTAATTTCCCGTTGTTTATTTTTCTGACTTCACAACCCTGCTTCTTGAAGACTACTTCATGTCCTTTATCACAGATTTGACTCACACTTAACAGATTGTGTTTCAGACCATCCACAAATAGAACTTCTTTTGACTTAATTTTCCCATCACTAATTTTGACAGATCCTTTTCCGATTATCTTGGCTCCATCATTGTTTCCGAACTTTACAGAGCCACCCTCATATTTCTGTAGTTTTTCAAACTTTTGTTTATCACCTGTCATATGACTTGAGCAACCACTATCAAGAATCCATGGAACACATTTATTTTGAGCCTTGAAAGCTGTCTGTACTATTAGAGATTCCTTTTCTTCTCTGAGTTGTTCTTTCTGTTTCCATTCTGTTTTGACCGTGGTATTGGATTCTAGCTTGGATTTCCCCTTTTCAGACTCTTGCACATATCTTTCAGAATGATTTCTACTTTGTTTTGCCCTATATGGTTGAACTCTTCTTTTCTGAATTTGATTTGAAACAGAGGTACTATGACAGTTTCTAGCAATATGCCCAAAGTTGTGACAATTGAAGCATTCTACTGCATAACTTATTAAAGGAGCAAAAGCATTTCTACTAGTGAAACTTCTTGGTCCTACATTATACTTGCAGTCAGCAATTTTATGTCCATAAGCATTACATTTGAAACAGAAACCATAAAAGTAATGATTGAACCTGAAAGATGGTCTTTGCCAGTTTGTTGCAGGAGTCATAGATTTTCTTTTCTTTTGATGTGTGACCTTGGTAAAACCATCATTGTCAGTCCTCTTTTCAGGCCTGGCATCATTTCTTTCTTTTGCCTGATTAGTTGTTCTTTCAACAGCCTGTTTCTTGTCTTCACTCCTTTCAACATCTCTGGCTGATGATTCTCCTTCAACAAAGCCCAGACCAAATTTGATACCTGCGGGTCTTTGATCGCTTAAAATTTTGTCCAGCTTCATCGAACTTTCTTCACGTTTGTAATAGCAGCTAATTTTTCGATCCAGCTCTTGTATCTGTATTCGAAGACCAACATTTTCTTCTTCCAGTTTACAACAGCAATCTATCTTCATGGTCACCTGAACTTCAAGATCTTCGAACATTTTCTTGTACTCTTCTGTCTATATTTTTAAACTTGTTATAATGTCATTTGCATCCTCAAGCTTCCTTGACAGTTTTTTATTTTTTCTCTTCTCAGATTTCCATTCTATAAGAGCAGAAACTAGTTCACCTTCTAGATCAACTTCAGCCTCAGTTTTTTCAATAGACAGTATAGAGTTCATACCTTCTTCCTTCTCTGAGATTTCTGCCTTTTCAGAATTTTTGACTTCAAATGCCATGAATAGAGCTTCACCTGTTCCTTCTTCAGAATCCTCACTAGAGCTGTCTTCTGAGGAATATGCATTCCTGGATATAAAGCTTTTCTTTTTGAAATTGCCTTTTCTGAAGTTAGATTTCTTTCTCCATTCACCCTTTTCTTGATGTGAAGTTTCCTCACCTTTGTCCTTCTCATTGAGAGGACATTTGGTTGCAAAGTGTCCAATTCCCCCATAGTTGAAACATTTAAAAGGTAGTTTTCCTTTGTACTTTCCTTTGCCCTTTCTCAACTTTCTGACAAAATTTGCTTCCATTTCATCTAAAATTTCTTCTTCTTCAGACTCTTGTTTTGTGTCTTTACCTTTTTGGGCTTTAAATGCTGCTTCTCTATCTGTAGGATTAGACTTTCCTATTCTCATTTCATAAGCCGTCAAGGAACCATGCATCTCATCCATACTGAAATGATTTAAGTCTTTAGCTTCTTCTATGGCAGAGACTTTAGAATCAAACCTGTGAGGAAGCGACCTTAAAACCTTTTTCACAATAGTAGCATCATCCAACTCTTCGCCGAGACCTCTCATTGAATTAGTGATTCCATTTACCCTTTGCATGAAGGCTTCTATGTTCTCATCGTTGGTCATTTTTAGTGATTCGAATTGAGCTCGATGAGTTTGCAGCTTAGCTTCCTTGATCTTGTCATCTCCCTCATGAATATTCTCCAGTTTGTCCCACACATCTTTTGTTGAAACATAGTTTATGATTTTGACCAACTCACTGTCCACTAATCCACACATGATGGCATTTTTAGCTTTAGAATCATTTTCAAACTCCTTTTTATCGGTGTTGTCGGTTGGAGCAGTAGTAGGAGCTGTATAACCATTGACTACTGCATTCCAGATGTCAAATCCCAAAGCTCGGAGATATGTTTGCATTCTGATCTTCCAGAAAGCATAATTTGTTTCGTCAAACAGTGGTGCCTTGTTTGAGGAGAAACCTTCACCACCTGCCATAATGTCACTTACTGGGATCACCCTAGCTGATTGAGCCTGTTCAAGTACCTGGCTCTGATACCAATTGTTGTAATCACAGTGACACTGAGAGGGGGGTGAATCAGTGTGATCTTTAAAATTTCTAATATATATAGTTTTAAATCCAACAACTATTTAAAACTGATAAACGAAATATCAAATGCAGCAAGAAAGCATGACACACAACACAACAAATTAACGAGGTTCACCAATGTGGCTACTCCTCAAAATGACTGCTTGGACTACCATCCAAATCCAGTCAATGCAAAGCTACAACTTTACAAAATCTTTTACCAGCACCAACTGGAAGGAGCACCAACCCCTTTGCTTTATCTGTTTCAAATAGAATGGAGCACCAACTCCTAATTTACCAGCACCTACTGGAAAGAGGCACCAACCCCTTATGCCAAGCTGCAACTTGGAAGTTAAAAATGATTAAGAAAATTATAGAATAAAATTCTCATATTATTTCTTACAGTCTGCTATTTCTCTACAGTCTGCTACTTCTGCACAACATGCTTCGCACTGTCCGACACTTCTGTGAACTTCTTCGCACTCTCTACAGCAATCGGATGATCGTCCACTTCTATTGTCTGGCCGCTATCACTTCGCACTCATAACTCCACCTCTGCACATTGCGCTCTTAATTCACACAATCACGATATGCACACTTCGCTTCAACTCTAACTGTGACTTCGCACTCTGCTCGACACGAATTTCACTTGCGCAATCACTCTGCTCGCATTCGCACTCAATCTTCATGCTGCAATATTTCAAACTCGAAGAAGCCCTCCTTATATAGAAGAAATCTCAGGAACAAACCCTAAAGAACGTCGGCTGAGAAACCCTAGAAATGTCGACTGCCAAACCCTAAAATCGTCGACTGTAACCCTAAGAATGTCGGCTGCAAAACCCTAGAAATTGTTGGCTACAAAACCCTAAAATTCGTCGGCCCAGATTTAACTTTGTCGGCCTCAAACTCTTCTGCCACCTTTGTCACCTTCCTGTAGCTTATTGCCGTGAAATAATAACATGTCACGATATCGCGACACTTTTTGTGGCCGTACGCCTTCTTGTCCTTGTTGTCATGAAATCGTGACCCTTTTGGCCGTTGATAGTTTTGCCATCGTTCTTGTCACGAAATCATGACACTTCAAACTTTTGCTGACGTCATCCTCATCCTTGTCATGAAATCGTGACGCTTTCGGCTTCCAGTGGCTTTTCTTGCACCCTATCATGAAATCGTGACACTTTCAGCTTTCACTAATCCTTTTAATCTTCTTCGAGCTTTTCTTGAAATCATGACACTTTCAATTTTGCTGACGTCATCCTCAGCTTTGTCATGAAATCGTGATGCTTTCGGCTTCCAGAGGCTTTTCTTGCAGCCTGTCATGAAATCGTGACACTTTCAATTTTGCTGACGTCATCCTCATCTTTGTCACGAAATCGTGACACTTTCGGCTTCCGTACATTTCTTGCTTCATGAAATCGTGACACTTTCAATTTTGCTGACGTCATCCTCATCTTTGTCGTAAAATCATGACACTTTCAGCTTTCGTACATTTCTTGCTTCATGTAGTAGCGAAATCGCTACAACTTTGTGCCTTGTGCTTTCGACTTGTAGCATAATCGTTACATCTTTGAGTTCTACATTTTTGACTGGTAGCAAAATCGCTACACCTTCGTGTTATGCTTTTTCAACTCGTAGCGAAATCGCTACACCTTTGTGTTGTGCTTTTTCAACTCGTAGCGAAATCGCTACACCTTTGCTTTGTGCACTTTTGACTCGTAGCGAAATCGCTACAACTTTTCACTTAACACTTTCTCCCTGCTTTGGCCAGCAAAAATTCAACATGTAGCGAAATCGCTACAACTTTTCAACTTAACGCTTTCTCCTTGCTTCGGCCAGCGAAATTTCAACATGTAGCGAAATCGCTACAGTTTCTCGACTTAGCTTCTTGGCCTCCAGCATGTCACGAAATCGTGACAGTTTGCCTTGCGCCTTCTCTCTCCTCATTTTCGTCATGAAATCATGACATTTTTGGCTATGCTTTCTCTCTCCTCACTTTCGTCATGAAATCATGACATTTTCGGCTGTGCTTTCTCTCTCCTCACTTTCGTCGTGAAATCATGACATTTTTGGCTGTGCTTTCTCTCTCCTCCGACCTGTCGTGAAATCGCGATAGAAAACATGTCGCGATATCGCGACAGTTTTCTAACTTGTCTTTTTCTTCGAATTTTTGAAACTGGGTCACTCTTGTTTTCCTGGAATTGCACTTTACATAATCTGACTATCCTTTGAATTTATGTTCTCTGCATCTGAATGGCTCCTGAACTGTCTATCCACTGCATCATTGGATCTAACTGCTGTGTTGACAACAATGACAAACTTCTTGCAACACCTTGCTCAACAAACTACACTTGGTCAGCTTTCTTCAGGATTTACGTCTAGCAACAGTCGCGATCAGGGTAATGTATGCAATATCTCAAGCCAAAGTGATGATGGAATCCACATTTGGCCTTTCTTAAGGGTTTTATGACCAACTCCTTGTTATTTTAGTTACCATGTGGTGTGTGGGGTTCCTTTTAAGTTGCATAAATGAAGCACACAAGCATTCAAACTCTCCTATGCAAGTAAATAACCAGAGAACATAAAGCAAAGAATTGACAAAAGGTGTTTAAGACCTCTACCTCTTCTCTGCCCAAGTCATATGTCTTTGAATTTATGCTCTAAAATAGTCCTGTGTTGGAAAACTTGGTACCTATAATCAAAAGAACAAGCAAATTTAATCAAAAATTTAATCTTAAAAAAATCAAGGGACAGAGGTCCCACCGTGATCACCACTAAAAGCACAAGGATACGAAAACAAAAAGGAATATGCCACAAGAGAGAACAAGAAAGAACATATACGAATTGACACAAGATAAAAGCAATATGAAATAATGGTAATATCTTTATTGATATTCTTTTTAAAGTGTGTTACAATACGTCTCCTTCCTTTTTAAGGGATAGGAGCGTCAACTGTATTTCTCGTCACAACATCCATGGCTAACAATCCTTCTTCCGTGTGCCCACATGTAATATGGGCAAACAAAAACGTCTCCACCACTGTTGTATGTGATTCTTTGCTCTTTCCTTCTCCTCTGCTTTCAGAAACCTGCATTCAAAGAAATAGAAAATATTAGTAGCACCTGCGGACAGAATGAAACATGTATTTCCCAAGGCCTATTGTCAGTAAATGCATGAAAATATTAAAAATATAATTAAATGACTTTGAGACGACCTAAAACTTTCATAGTATCATAAATATTTTCACATAAGACCACTAAAAAAAGAATAGTATGGACATTCTTCAAAGATTTGTATTCGCTCCAGGGTGGGACGAATAGGCCTACAAGAACTTGTCAGAAAGCAGCATGTAAAATGTCCTGCTTAGGAAGCTCCAAATGACCTAAAAAGTTGGGGTTAGATAATTGGGGGTGTTTTGGGAAGACCCAGATGGTTATATTTCTCAAATTTTGCATCTAGGATCCAAATTTTGTTGGTACCATCTGCAAGTTAGTGAAGGCGAGAAATGACAAAAACCTGGTCAAAATTTCTCAAAATGAAATGAAATTTAAACTGTAACCTATTTAACATATCTAGAATAAAATTAAAAAGAAAAACTAGAGAAATATATCACAGATTTCTAATCATCCCGGGGTGGGGCAAATAGGACTATGACAGTTTGGGGAGCGCCCGGGGGCAAGACGCCCACTGTTTGGGACACTTTTTTGGCACCAATCCACTTGGGATGGGTCCAAAAATTATTATGGGGTGTTGTCAACAAATTTTGTGAATAGTTGTGGCCAAAAAATCATGTTTTGGGTCCGAATTCGCGCTTCCAATAGTCACCCAATAACCTCCCTTTCGAATGAGATATTAAGGATATAAAAGCACAAATCGCAAGTAGGTATGTAAATTGGTAGCACTTTGTTGCTCAAATGCTCCTTCTTTGTATATATTTTGGGTGAGAAAACTCACCAATTTATAGACCTTAGGGTCTCCTTGTTTGAATTGCGCATGCGAGGGCGCCACTTGAGTTGTTTTCCTATTTTCAAATAAAAGCTAACTCCCTGATTAAAAATCTCCTTGCATGAGGTTTATAAAATAAATACACTCATCACTGAAGTCTCTCTTCTTGAATAAAAGCTATTCCTTGCAATTGCATGGCCTGAAGCCTTAGTTAACTGGTAGAGTTACTGAGGTTTGACTTTTTTCTAGTCAAACTTGCTATTCACCTCACCCTGGGGCGAATGCTGCTATTCGTCCCTAGGTGGGATGAATGCCAGTTTGTATTCATCCCTGGGTGGGATGAGCAGAGAGAAAGGTGCCAAAAAGGTGCCAAATTGATCTCTGACCTCTAAAATTGCTTTTGGAAGTGGTTAGGACCACTGTTTAACCTCTAAGGGCTGCCCTAGGGGCTGTGTGTCAATGCGATCAGCGCTTGTTGTCACATAATCATATTGGTGCTATTTTGGTGTCTAAAAAATCAATATCAGACTAATCCACATTGGATGCAAAATCAACCATAGTGGAATCAACAATACTAGTCCTATCCAAGGCAGCATAGAAATCAAGGTCAAAATCAGCATTTATTGCCTACACCTAATAATTTTTTTTAAGAAAAATAGAACCAACCACAACAAACACAATAGGTAAAACAACCTCAACTTCCAACTCAATCAGTCACTAATCCAAATAGCATGATATAGGCATCCCCTGTCTATGTGGCTAAAGCTGAGGAAAACGTTGAAATAAATGTTATTTATTGTAGTAAAATCCAACTTCATTTAGGAAAAGTTATACCTGAACCTGCCTTAATTAAAATCAAGGAAAATGAAGAGCAAGAACCTTTGGAACCAGTTAGAGTTAAACCAACAATGGAGAAATAAGAAGAAAAAATAGAACCATAGGCAGAACAATTACCTTCATCAAAGATAATTCCATATCCTGAAAGATTCAATACCACAACAAAAAATTCTGAGTCAGAACTAGTCAAGGAACTTAAAAAGTTAACTATATCATTGCCCTTATTACAATCCATTAAGGATATACCAGTGATTAAAAGTATTGTCTGAGATTTGTGCATTAGAAGAGTAGGAAGAAAAAAGAAAGCATTTCCTAAGACCTGCTTCGAGTTGAAGGAAATATAGCTGATCTCTTGTCTGGAAAACTAGTACCTCCAAAGTATAGTGACCTAGGAAGTCTAGTTATCATAGTTACCATAGGTTCAGTACCAATATCAAATGTCTTAGTAGATATAGGAGCTGCAATAAATGCCATGACCAAGGATATTATGAAAAAATTATAGTTCAAACATCTCAGCCCCACATTTATAGTTTTAGAAATGGTTGATAGGTCAGTTGCAAAACCTGAAGGTATCATTGAAGATGTTCCTATAGAAGTTTCTTCTTGGGAATTCCCTGTATTTTTTTTGGTTTTATAGCCAATAAATTTAGCACATGGATATCCCATCATTTTGGGAAGACCTTGGCTTGCAACTACAGCAAACTTCATAGACTGTAGATCTAGAAAAATGACTATTTCAAATGGTATTGATCTAAAACAGATCTCTCTGTATCCTCCTGTAAGACCCTCCAACAATTTTTCAGGTCAGTTATGGTTTTATGATTCAGAAGAAGAATCAGAGGAGGATATTTCCACACTAACCACCTTGGTAGTAAGAGAACACATAGAAGACCTCTAAGACACAAAAAATTTAGAAAATGAAAATATCCTAATGAATTTTCTACATGAACAAAGGTTAGAAGAGGAAGTAGTAAATATCCATCAGTTGTTAAGGAATGAGGAGAACCAAAATTTTGAAGGTGAACCATCTGTACTATCATACGAAAACTCTGTTTCACTACCACATGGGTGGCACCATCACCTGATTTTTCCTTCTCACTGTTCCATACATGATATGCTTCCATCAGGAAGTAATAAAGCATAAACTTCTTATTTCCTCCCATCTTAGCAGTGTCCTCTTAATTCCTTAATCACCAAGTATGAAGAAGTGATTTCAGTCCTTCCAAATACGAAACAAATAGAAGTCCATCCAGACAAATTTTTGAACATTTACAGCTGGTTTACTAGGGAATAGGAAGATAAATTGATAGTTGTCTTGCATAAGCATGTTCATGCTTTTGCTTGGGACTATAAAGATATTTCAGGATTTCACCCTGATATATGCACCCATAGAATTTATACTAAAGAAGTCAAGCCAGTAAGACAACCCCATAGAAGGTTGAATCCTGCCCTAAGGGATATTGTAAAGGAAGAAATTGAAAAACTTCTAGATGTAGGATTCATTTACCCAATTTTTGATAGCTAGTGGGTATCTCCATTGGTTATAGTTCCTAAGAAAAATAGAAAAATGAGAGTATGTGTAGACTATAGAGAGCTGAATAAAGTGACATACAAAGACCATTTTCCATTACCTTCCATAGATCAGGTGTTAGATACCCTTGCTGGAAAGAAATACTTTTGTTTTCTTGATGGATTTAGTGAATATAATAAAATTCATATTGCACCTGAAGATCAAGAGAAAACAACCTTTACCTGTCCATGGGGAACATTTGCTTATAGGGTTTTACCTTTTGGTTTGTGTAATGCCCCAACAACATTTCAGTGAGCGGTCTTAGCAATTTTTTCTGATCTGACTACCAACAGTGTTGAGATATACATGGATGATTTCATAGTATGTGGATAGACTTTTGACTTTACATTATAAAACCTTGACAAATTTTTAACTCATTGTGAAACATACCAATTATCCTTGAATCTAGAAAAATGTTTTATGATGATGAAGGAAGGAATAGTTCTTGGTCATCACATCTCTCTTCAAGGGATCCAGGTTGATCCAAATAAGGTGGAAATTATCAAGAATTTTCTTCCTCCTAAAACTCAAACTTATGTCAAAATATTCCTAGGACACATTGGTTTTTACGATAGGTTTATTCCCAGATTTAGCACAGTAGCCAATCCCATGTTTTCCCTATTGACTAAAGATTATGAATTTTTCTAGACTACAAGGTGTCAGGAATCATTTGAAGCTCTGAAAGAGAAATTAGTAACTCCACCTGTGTTAAGAGGACCTAATTGGACATTACCATTTCACATACAGGCTGATGCTTTCAATACTGCAATTGGAGCAGCATTAGGACAAATTGACAATGGTGAAAACTATGCCATCTACTACATTAGCAAGAATTTGACAGGAGCTAAGAAAAATTATACCACAATTGAGAAAGAATTCTTGGCAATAATTTATGCCATCAACAAATTCAGACATTACATCATAGTTTATCAAATATTTATTCACATAGATCACACAACCATTAAGTATTTGATGAATAAGCCTATGGTAAGTGCAAGAATTATTCGTTGGTTACTATTGCTGCAAGAATTTGATATCACTATAATTAACAAACCATGAAAATCTAATGGTGTAGCAGATTTCTTATCCAGATTACAGAACATATATGAAGGATAATTATTTGAAGACACCTTTCCTAATGAAATATTATTTGCTATATCATTCCAATCACCTTGGTTTGCAGATATAGCCAATTATTTGGTCACAAGGAAAGTTCCTCCACATTTCACTTCAAAACAGAAAAAACAATTGATCAAACAAAGTTCTTCTTTTGAATGGATTAAGAGTATACTTTTTAAGTGCAGTCCTGACCATGTGTTACGTAGGTGCATCCGAAAGGATGAAGTATATGATATCCTTAGGGCTTGTCATGATTAACCCTCAGGTGGACACTACTCTGTAAAATGCATAATTAGGAAAATCTTAGGGACAAGATATTATTGGCCATATCTTCACAAGGATATGAAAAGTACATCAGGCATTGTGATGCATGCCAAAGAATGGGGAAACCCACTCATTCAAATGAAATGCCACTGCAGCCTCAATTGGTTTTAGAGCCATTTGAGAGGTGGGGGCTTGATTTTGTAGGACCTATTGATCCACCTTCTCAAGGAAAGGTGCATATTCTAGTATGCATTGATTACTTGACAAAGTGGGTAGATGTGTGTGCTTTCAAACATGCTCGTGAAGAGAAGGTCATTGATTTCTTGTATACTCAAATTTTTTAGATATTTGGAGCTCCTCGGTATATCACCATAGACCAAGGACCCCAATTTGCATCTAAAGTCATTAAGGCATTTACAGAATTATATGAAATCAAACATAGAAAATCATCACCTTATCACCCACAATAAAATGGCCAGGTTGAGGTAACAAATAGAGAACTAGAATGAATCTTGACAAAAATAGTAGGTTTTCATTGGAGAAACTAGCTAGATAAATTACCTGAAGTAGTGTGGGCTTACAATACTACTTGGAAATCCACTACTGGATTCCCACCTTATGAATTAGTCTTTGGTAAAAAGCCCCTCTTACCTATTTAATTTGAGCTAATAACATTGCGCACAACATTAGAAATTGGAATTGAATTATCATAGGCACAGATAGACATGATTCTACAGCTAAATGTATTGGATGAACTTAGGTTGGATGCTCTACACCAAACTAAAGTAATTCAGGAGCAGAGGAAGTTATGGCATGACAGTCACATTCAACAGAGGAAACTTCAACAAAGATATTAGGATTTACTATTTTATTCTAGCTATGAGGACTTCCCTAGAAAGTTGAGAACTAGATGGCTTGGACCTTACCAGATTGAAGAGGTATTTGACAATGGAGCACCTCGTTTATCTCCTATTGACGGGTCATAGAGAAAGTTGGTAGTGAATGGAAATTGCCTCAGGGTGTACCATACATCTCTGACTAAAGATAAATTCTTGCAGCAGCTTGACAGTTTGAATACACAACAGGTGGAATAAATTTCTTCTCCACTTCAAAAAAATCAGCATGATCATGGATTTCAAGAAAAAAATACAAAAAAAAAATCAGAAAAAGCAAAAAATAAAAATATGAATAAATTTTGATTGTGAATTCTTTCATGGGCATGATTTTAGGTAAATCATGAATTCCTTCACGGGAATAATCAGAATCAAGAAAAAAATAGAGAAAATGAGAGGTAAAAAAAAGGGAAACCAAGAAAATGAAAAAAAAAAAGAGAAAAATGAATAACTCAGCAGTGAAAACCTTTTTCTAAGTCACTATTGGGTTGGTATGCATGAAAATCAGTTTTCTGGCATGCATAACCTTAAAAATTTCTAAACCATCATTGTATAAATTCACCAACTACACTTGTTTTGAAATATTGCAAACAATCCCAGTAGAACATCAACAAAAGCAGTCATTCTTCAAAACTTGCATTAACTGTTTTAATCAGGTATATATTTCTTACATTTCTTCATTGTAAATAATTAGTATATAGTATATAAAATTTAACCATTAGCATAAAAAGTATCCATAAGAGTTGGCATACTTAAAACATGTTTTGATAATGAGAATATTGATTTTTGCCTAATCTTCGGAACAAAAATACCAAAAATAGTGCCTGCTATTTGTTGTATTGTCTTCGGATTGAAATTGTCTTCGAAATGACAACATAATGAATGTTGCACTTTGTCTTTGGAATGAAGCTTTGTCTTCGGAATGAAGTAGGATTTGTCTTCAGAATGCAACAGGATTTGTCTTCGGAATGAAGCAGGATTTGTCTTCAAAATGAAGTTCTGTCTTCAGAATGACGATTTGCCTTTGCAATGCAGCCTGATCTTCAGAAAGAGGATTTGTCTTCGAAATGAGGATTTATCTTTGCAAATAAGCATGATCTTCGGAATGAAGACTTGTCTTCAAAATGAAATCATAATCTTCAGAATGAGGTTTTGTTTTTTTAATAGATCATAATATTCGAAAAGAGCATTCAATATAACATCTCCACATGGCATCTAAGGAAGAAAATAAATACGATCAAATGAAAATTCTTTTGGCTATATACGATAAATGAACACGTGTCAGTTAGGATGTGGTTTGTTTTTACACCCATTTAGAAAGTACCAAAATCATGGGGGACGTGACCAATAGTATGCCACCATTTTTTTGATACTAATAAACATGCACGTGAAAGTCTGCAGGCAAAATAGAAAAACTAAAAAATGAGTAAGGTGGATCTGATGGCAAGGACATCTGCGCAACCATTGATGGACATGTGTTTGGAGTAAAAATAGAAACGTGTGCCATCCTTCTTTCCAAAGACATATTTTCTAATGCAAAATGATTATGAGGTACAGTGCTCATATTACGGTTCATTTTGAAGAACAAAAATAGGGCAACTAAAAACTTGGAACCAAACCCTACAAATCTGCAAACACCAGAAACCAGAGATCCAGCAAAGGAATAGCAGTAGAAGTGAGTAGTTTGTAATGTACCAAGACATGAAAATGGGGCGAAAGTTGAAAATGGAACCAGCGGATACCACCCACCTTCGGGAAAATCTAGAAGTGCTACAGATTTTTGAATATGGAGGGCTTATGCCATTTTTAGATAAGTTTAATGGGTCCTCTGAAGATTTGGCCAGCATGTTTGCCCACACATTCAGAAACAATCGGGAACACATTAACGACATGACAATTGAGGTAACCCCTAAATTTTTGAGTCAAATTACTGAGCTGCCATTAGAAGGTCTTCCAATTTCTAGGTCTGGCAAAAATACATTGGTAAATATAGTTAATCAATTTTTAGAAGAAAACGATAGGGAGACAGAATATTTAACACATAATAACACATGCAAGGGGGTAAAAAGGGCTAGCCTGTAGGAACCTAGGGATGAAGTGGCCACATGGGTAATCAAATTTCTAACCTATGAAGGGCAGTATGTACTATTATCAGGGCATCATCTAAAATTTTTAAACCATCTCAGACATGGTAGGAAACAAAAAAAATTTAGGGTAAATATTCCCCTATACCTACACCAGGAATTGAAAAACATGGCAAAAATATATCAAGAAGGAAAAGGAAGCCTTCGCCAATATGTTCTCATCAAACTAGTTTGCCAGCACCATTTTAGAGGAAACCTTGGGAGCTTTGAAAGGTTTTACTCTACCCTAAATGATGTAATTTTTGGATATGAGGATGAGGAGGAAGAAACATATGATGCTGAGGCTATTGTAGAAGAAGAAATAGTTGCTACAGAGGCTATTGCAGAAGAAGAAATAGAAATTGTTGCAGAGGAAGAAACACACCCAGCAACAACAACATAACACCTTGCTCCAGAACCTTCAACCTCACGAGCTAAGAAACAAAATAAAAGAGGATCTGGAACTGGCAGCAGAACAAAAAAATAGAAGGAGGTCCATTTTTTTGAATTTTTTACCAATTTGTTAGAACAGGTAAGTGAAGCACCTAGCCCAACAAGGGAAGAAACAACAAGGGAAACAAAAACATCTAAAACTGTCCCCACAACCCCTGCTGTCACCAGAAAACAAAACAAAAAAAAGAAGTTTACATCTGGAACTAGGAGGTCTACAAGACTCCACTTGAGGGAAATGACAGAATAGGTCATAGAAGAAGAAGGTGGACAAAGCAGTCCAGATGTCATAGAAATACAACTAGCCCCTGAAAACTTTCCAAAATTGTTTGAATAGATCATTGAAGAAAAGGCTGGGCAGGATAGCTTGGAGGTGGCTACAGTTCAACAGGCCACAAAAATGGTAGATACAATTATAGACAATTTCATAGAGCCTCCTGAACAAGAGCATACATATGTTGCAAAGGAAGAGATAGCTGTTGAGCAGCCAACTGTAGCTGACTTGTCTGCATCTGATTTTGAAGCAAAAATAGAGGAGAAAGACATCACAGAGTAGCTAAAAGTAGCAAGGAGTGTTGTCAAAACACAAACTAGATGGATTGAAGAAAGAGAAAACATCATTGAGATGTAGGAAAAAAAATTGCAGAGTTACAGCAAGAAGTGGCTGAATTGAGAGAAATGTTGTCATAGTCTAAAAAATAGCCAACTATATCCATTGATGAGGATGATTTGGCTCAATTGCCTGTGAATTTATCTAGGGCAGAAGACTCTATTGAAGCAGACATAGGTGCTCATTCTGAAGTAGCACCCTTTCATTCTGAAGAAGTGCCTTCTCATTCTAAAGCATTACCTTCTCATTCTGAAGATGCTTCAGAATTGGCAAAGAGCATAGCAAAAACTATTGGAGATGAGTCACTAGCATAGGAACAATCCAAGAAGCAGCATGAAACTGTTCAAGTAAGTACTCCTTCTATTGATGTCCTTGTATTTCAAACTTTTACACCTTTAGTAAAAATAGTAGATAAGGGGTGGCAAGTGGAATTATTGTCTCATGATAACCCAATAGAAATAACAGATAAGGGGGTACAGGTAGAATAATTAACAGATGATCAACTAGTAGAGTGGCAGAAAAAGGGGTTCAGGTAGATCTGCTACCTAGATCTCCACCTGTAGTTAGACCACCTAATACTGTGTCCCTAGAACAATACAATGTAGACATAGCCAATTGGGTGATTAGATATGAGAAGCTCGACACTAAGACTAAAAAATCCAAATTGGAAGGAAAAAAATAGAGGCAAAGGAAACAAAGATTCAGGCATTAAAAGAAAAAGTTTCTGATTTATTTCAAATTGCTAAATTTTTAGTCCAATTCAGACGACCATCCATATTTTACAGTCTTATTCTGAATTAGAAATACTCAGATGGCAGGTCATGAGGATTAGCTCAGGTCTCCCATATAAATTGGACACAACTATAGTTTTCTTGGAAGCATATTTTGATAGCCTTATAGAGAAAAAAAAATCTCTATGTGAACTATTTTTAGACAACTTCTTTATTCCAAAAGAAGTAGAATTTCATCCTCAAATCTACATTGGAGATGTTCAATTGAGGGCATTCATGTCCACCTTGCAGAATCAGTTTTATTGGGACCAAGAGAAAAGATAGAATAAATAAATTGAAATAAGAGTTGAATTGTTAGTCAGAGCAATTCAACCAAATCACCCAATTATCACCAGACAACACTTCACCATGATGAACAAGGATGATGTAAAGAGGATGTACTTGATAAACTTGAGGGACTATGTGACCAGATTCAAAAATTTCTATAATAAAAATTTTGTGCTAGCATTATCAATTTGTAGAAACAGATGGGCTGAACTTTCTATGTATTTATAGAAAAGAGAACCCATCTCCCCCATCAAATTAGAATGGTCCAAAAGAAGAGAAAAAGGAGTAATACAGTTGATTTAAATCATGCAAAATCATTGGATAGGTCTCATATTTAGGCCTCCAACCATCATTACACCAATTCCATTCTACTTTGAATAAGATGCCCAACCTGATGAACAGTTTGAAGAATGGCTCAAGAACCTTCAGGAGAACAAGGGGTATTATATAGGCAAGAAGTTGTTCTACAGGTCATGGAATTTGAACATGGACATATGTGATTCCATAGCCCAATAGAATGCATGAGGACATGCATTAATATAAGTAGGGGGGAAAATGATGAGGCTTGGAAATGCCTCAATCATAACATGTTTTGAACACTAAAATTTTCTACAAACTCTTATGTTTAATCTAATATGCTATTTAAGTTAATTCAATATGTTGTGTATTAACTATTTGCATGATAAATGTATCTAAAATACTATATTCTAATTTTTATAGCTTTTTGCATAAGTTTTATGTTATTTTGTTATGACTTGCTAAATGAGATATGCTTAGGTTGATAGCATCATTTCACTAATCATGTTTTGATATGTCTCAAGCATTTATTTTACCTAAATCTAGTAATAGTGCAAGCAAATTATTTTTGTGCAGCAAAAACTGATTTTTTCCATGTAAATTCTAGCCAGCTACCAATGAATGGCGAGGCATGGAATTCACAAATGGAAAAAGATGAATATCATTGGAATATGATCCTGAGAAATAACCCACATGAGAAATGTAGAAGAAATCATTTAAAGAGCACACATTTTTTCATTTCGAAGTCTCTTCGGAATGAACATATATCTTCGGAATGAGAAAACATAGTGTCTTCGAAATGAGCGGATCTTCGAAATGAGAATTACAGTCTCTTCGAAATGAGCCACTTATATTCAGAATGAAAAATGAATGTGCTTTTTGACTTGTTGACCGATTTTTGATGCTGGAAAAAGGGAAATAAAGATTTAAGAGGGTAAGGGAAAATATCTCCCATCTGACTTTTCTGTTCTTGCTGACCAAAGCCACCATTTATGGAAAGATCAAGTTTGATCTTCTTCTAGGATAAAACCAAGAATTGTGGCAGCATAATAGGATTAGATCTTTTGAGATATTCTCAATTGTCATTAGATCTTAGTACATCTATAAATATGGCTCCCATTCAGGTTGAGCTAGTGGAGGATAGAGAAAGTAGAGAGTAGAGAAATATAGGAGAAAATAGGCAATAATCAGAAAAGTGACTGTTATAGTCCTGTAATAGGTTTTCAGCAGAATTATTGTAATCATGTTCTTGAATCAATAAAGTATACTATTTATATTTCATATTGCTTGTAAATGAGTGTGAGTAAGATCTAGAGAGAGAGAGACTCATACATTATTTTGGACAAGGAGGCTGGCCACTTCCAGACCTAGGAGGACTAACAGTAGGTTTTTATTCTAATTTTGTTGTAGTAGAATGAGTTGTAGAACTTGTCATTTCATTCCTTTGTAAAAAACTAATGGTATTTGCAATCTTAGCTTATTTTATGTTTATATTAATCTTGTGATTAATGGTTTGGTTGTAATATCCACTTTCAACAAAGATTTCAATTTATTACAGACTATCATTTCTAGAATTTACTGTTTTCTATAATTTCTTGCATTTTGTGTTTTGTTGTCAATCCTTGCACAGAATATTGACAACCTTCTGTTACAGAGCCTTGACAGGGTTTCATTTCTATCCTATAATTAGGTTTCCATTGCTGCAAAAGTAAATAGATTTCCTTTCTGCAATTATAATTATACTTCTAATTTTGCAAATGTTATTTCTGCAACATAATTAGGTCCCATTCTGCAATTGTAATTAGGATTTCATTTTTGCAGTTAATGATTAGTTTCCATTTCTACAAACTAGATTAAGATTTAATTTATGCAACTTAGAGATAGGAATGTCCTAAATTCTCCACACAATCGGTTTCACCAATAAGACCTGTTGCTCCAGATTGACCTAAGTTATAACCCTGTTAACCCCTTCTTCCATAGATAGCCTTGTACACTGCCCTGGATTGACAAATTTATTGAGAATTAATGATGTGTATAATGACTACGCATCAGCAGGGTTTACTAGAGGAGTCCTATTGAAGTTTTTGAATCACTATACAAGTGGTAGGATCATTAAACCATTATTCATTGATGTGGTCTATCAAATTAGCAATAGGAGAGGAAAAATCATGTAATTAAGGTACTGTTTAAAATTTCCTTGAAAGGACATTGACAACTGTGTTATATTTTCCTTTTTTATATTTGAATTCATAGTCATATCCTAGTAGTTTGGTCACCCAATTTTGTTGCTCTAGAGTTGTTATTCATTTTCCAAGTAGGTATTTCAAACTATGGTGGTCTATGCAAATAATGAAATATTGGCCAATAAGGTAAGGTCTCTAATGTTGAATAGCATGAACAATGGCTAACATCGCTTTTTCATGTGGAACAGGCCAAATTATTTTTGGAAAATGCCTTATTTGTAAAATCTAGGGGCATTTCATTTTAAATGAGCACTATGCCTATGCCCAATCCTAAGGCATCACTCTTAATAATAAATGGTTTGGAAAAAATGGGCATAGCTAAGACATGGGTTGTACACATTGAATTTTTTAAAGTGATAAAGGCATTTGTAGATTTTGGAGATCAAATAAAAACATTATTTTTGAGTAGTGTTGTTAAAGGGACCATGAATTTACCATAATTTTAGATAAATTTGCGGTAATATCTTATTAATCATAAAAAACCACACAATCCTTTCAAGGTTTTTGGGATAGGCCAATTTTTTACATCTTCAATCTTGCGGGGATCCACTTTGACTCCTTTTTTAGAGACAATATCTTAGGTATTCCATTTTTTGTTTGCAAAAAGAACATTTTGATATTTTAGCATATAGTTGATTGCCCTTCAAGATATTCAATGCTTGGTCTATATGGCATAAGTGATATTCCCATGTTTTGATGCAAATCAAAATATCATCAAAGAAAACTAATATAAGCTTTCAAAGGAAGGGGTGAAATACCTTGTTAATTGGACTTTGAAATGTGGAAGGAGCGTTAATAAGGCCAAAAGGCATAAACATGAATTCATGATACCCTTCATGAGTGCAAAAGGCCGTTTTGAGAATTTCACTTTATTTAACTCAAATTCGGTGGTATCCTGATCGTAAATCTAGTTTAGAGAAGTATGCAGCCCCATGAAGTTAATCCAATAATTTGTAGATGATTGGGATAGGAAATTTATCTTTGATGGCTAATTTGTTAAGGTCACATAAGTCTATACATACACTCCATGATCCATACTTTTTTTGAACTAATATAATAGGAGAAGAGTAAGGACTTTTACTGGATCTAATAACTCCTGCATTAAGTAGTTCTTTTACTAGTTTTTCCATTTCTATTTTTTGAAGATATGGATATCGGTAAGACCGAATATTCGAGTGTTTGTGTCCTAGAAAAATTTGAATGGCATGATCATGGATTTGTTGTAGGGGTAATCCTTTTGATTCATTAAATACCTTGTCATGGTGTTATAGAAGTTGTTGTAGTTATGGTGCCTCCTTTTCTTCTATCATAGGTGATTGAATAGAAAACATCTGTGCAACCATTCCTTTACTTCCTTTGCGCATGATTTTATCCATACAATGAAAAATCAAAATTTGGAAGGGTCCTGATTGTAATACTTTAAAGGTATATGTCTAATATTTTATTGTAAATTGCATCCATAATGCCTCAAAATCCCATTGGATTTTTTTGAGTGTTTGTAACCATTGTACCCCTAGGACGATATCACATACCCCTAATAGAAGTAACTATTGGTCATCAAATCCGCATAGGAAAGGACTTTCGATGGGGTTTGCATGCCCTGGACCTGTGACCAACATTGAAAGGCCAAGGGGAAGAGATGTCCCTCATGCCAATCTCCGAAGAAAGGCCGGCTCCTATACTAATCTACTTTTGGGGTTTGAGATAAGAGTGCAGGAAAGAAATAAAAGGAGTTTGGGTTACAGAAAGAAATAAAAAGGATAAAGGTTAGAGATTGATGATTTAAGGTGGGGAAGAATAGGAAGCATGATCACTCACTAATAACTCAAATAGCAGCAAATAACACCAAGAACAGATGAAAGAAATGAAATGTTGAACTTCCTATGTATCCTATGGACGGGTTCGCAGGGTTCTCCTTTCTCTTCTCGTTGGAATTTAGGATTCAGAGTAATAGCGATTGAGATAAGGGAATAACAGAAACCACAATCCACCAGGTAGCATAAAAGAATGCAACAACACATTTTTACTCTCCTATGTATCCTTCAGGGCAAATTTCAGGGGTTCAGTCCCCGATCGCACACTAGATTTAGGATTCAAAGTCTCAGTAGGCGAACGAGAAAAGACAAAAGAATTAAGCATAGAAGGCAGCATAAAAGAGAGAAATGGAGTACAAATATCTTTAGTATTAGACACAGGACATCAAGTTATAGCAGCTTTCTAGCAAAAAGTTCCCCCACTTTTACATTGCAAATCCTGGGTTTTTATAGAGGACCTAACCCTCTGAGTCATTATTACAAAATGGTAGAGTACACCCTTGGGCCCTGAGACATCGGCTCCTCGCTGCTACTGCGGATGATCTCTCAAATTGGCTACCAAAATTGGTAATGGTGACCGAGTCAACCGGGGAAAGACACATTAAATGAGCCACCTAGGTGTCCTTGGATTGCAGGTGCGGTGCTCGAGTGGTGGCCATGCTTTTCGGGCTCTTCTTCTCGGGCTGATACTTTGCATCCAATTGCCAAAAATGTGTAGCGGGATTATTGGGCAAGAAAATAGGCATTTATGAGGCCCTCTGATTGCTGATGGGTTGGGACAAACACTTCGGGCTGATCTTCTTTTGGAACAGTGGTTCAGGGGAGTTTTTGCTGAAGTACTTTCTCGAATTCTACTGCTTCGAGAGAAATTTGGCCGAAGTGGATTTTAGAAATACTTCGGGCCCGAAGTATTTTCTTTGCCTTATCCGATTCGGGCTATCTTTTCTTCTTTGGTGAAATTTTTTGGATGCCGCTTCGCAAACTCTTCACCCAAAGTAGTCATTGGGAATGCTTCGAGTGCGAAGTGTTTCCTTCGGACATTTTCGGTGTTCTCGCCCGAAGTGATGATTTGAAGTGCTTTGGGCCCGAAGCTATTTTCTTTTCATTTTTTCCACCAGGGGGTGATAGGGAAAACAAAAATTGCTATAACTTGAAAACAAAAGAAAAATTTCAACAAAACAACTATTATACAAAGTTTTAAATTTTTTGCCCCTTGGTGGAATGTGACAATATTGTCAACATTCTTTGTGGCTCACAGGGCAATGAGCTCATCTCGGTGGTAGAACCCTCAACTTTTATCCATTGGGCAAGAGTTACCTCTAGACCCTTCTCCTTGTCATTTTTTTGGGGGCGCTTCCACAGCTTGTCCTTCCTCTTCCTCTTCTTTCTCCTCTTCTTTTGCTATTGCTTCTTCTTCTCCTACCGCCATTGCTTCTGCTACGTCCTCAGCTATCGACAGTGGGTCCAGGTAGATGTGGATGTATTTTAAGGTTCGACGAACCTGAGTCCAGACATTTTTTGTGAACAACTCCTGATCCTCTAGGGATTTGACCAAAGCATGGAATCTATCGATCTGCCTAATTTCTACATGCTAGGACCTGGTCTGCAGATCATTTAGGGAAGCAATGATTTGACAGTATTTCAATATGTAATTAGCAACCTGCTTCTCTGTTATTGGTTCGGCCCACTCATCTATCTCCGAAACATCACCTTCAAACTGCTGCCACTTCGGCATGATATCTTCTTTGGCTATGGGCTTCCCATAATTATCTGTGAAGATCAGGAAGCCTAAGGATAATAGGTCCTCGAAGTAGCCCATTGAAACGTGCCTCTTGCTTTCAAATGCATCAAATAGGATCTTTGCATTTTGAGCTTTCTTGGCTATGGAGAAAAAAGCGTGAACTATGGCTTGGGCCGTTGACCAATCCCTTGCTGTTTGACTCATCACTACGAGCTTCAAATCTTGATACCTTGCACCCTGGACCTTGAGGGCCAGCTTGAGTCAGGCTCTGACATTTTGCATGAGTTCTTCGACAATTGGCCCTCCTTCGGCAGTGGCAACCTGGGCTTCTATGGTGTAAACTAAAACTGAAAGGGCACTGACAGCCCGAGACCTAAAATTCTTGAGAAGATATGAGTGAATCTCCTTGATTTTGCTCCTGCCAAATAGCCCTAGGCCTTCCTTCTCATGTAGCTGTATCTGAGCCTGCAAGATCTTACTTTCAATTTCCTTGGCCCTCAAATCATTTTTGGCCTGTCTTTGTGCTTGATTTTTAGCTATGCACTCCAACTGGGCTATCCATAGCTTTAGAGCGTGTGCTTCCTTCTGCATCAGCTTGTACTGTTCTTCAACCTCTACCAATTTGGAGTGAACCCTTGCTAGCTCCTCCTCCAGCTTGATGTTAGCATTCTCAGCTTCGAACCTACGCTTGTTGGCAATGTTGGCATGTCCCTTGAAGGTCTCGATTCTAATGTTCATGGAGGCAGACTCCTTGTCCATGTTCATATGTTCCAAGTCCTTCTCTTTATCCTGATATTCATAGTTCGTTGGAGTCATTTCATCCAGGGGCTTCTAGAATTTGGGTATATTTTTTACTTTATGCAATTTTCCTGCCTCAAAATCAAAGATGGCACATTTATCAACTTGAGTGATCGAGCGCCCTCTCTTCTTTCTTGCCTCTTTTAACATTCTTTCTGTATTATGTCTGTCTTGGAGGAGTTTTTTGGCCAAGGGGTATTCTCGTATTGAGGATAGATTAGAGTCGAATGTGGCTAGGTCTACAGTCGAGGGATTGAACAAATATAAGGAGTTGAAGGGGGTAGCCTCACCCGAAGGTTCGACAACAAGGGTGATGGGGGCTTCAGTGATGGGGAGCACATTATGTACAATGGAGGAATGAGCCTCAAGGTTTGGCATTGGACTATTAGCTTCACCCTGGTTGATGATTGAAGGGTTGGCGGTGTGGCTAGATGAAGTAACTCTGACAGGTTTGTCCTAGCCAGAAGACTCAGGGGGAGTAGTTAGGGACATGGCATAAGAAGGTGACTAACCTTGTGGAGGTAGGGGGGACATGTGAGAGCTTTCAGCTAGGATCGGGGTGGAATTACGAGCAACCAGAGCATAAGGTGAAGAAAATGTACCTACATGCCCTCCTGGCAGAGCGACCATGGTGACCTCCTGGGTGATTGGTCTTTGTTCCTCCTGGGCCTCGATGCTCTCGACTTCAATGACTTCCATGAGTTCCTCCACATCAATGACATCTATGTTTGGGATCATTTTGGCACTTGGTGGAGTTTCTCCATTGTTTGCTTCGGCCGAGACTGATACTAATCTTTCGGCAGGAGCACTCGGAGTGCCTGTACGCCGTCGCTTTGGGAAGTTCAAGGGTGCCTGTGTAGGTTCCCGCTCCTTTCTTTTCCTCCTCTTGAGGGGTTGCTCTAATTCCTCTATTGTTGTCTCAAGATCTTTGAATGGACTTTGTAGTACAACTTTTGGCGTAGCCCTAGCTACTTTTTCCTTGGGGACATTATCAGTCCTCCCGGGGACTTCGTTTGAACTTGGGGTGGCCGGTGGAATGAAATCGACGAAGGACAAGGGTTTCCAAGACCCAATATTGGTATGATACACAATCACGAATTCCCTATCCATTGTTAGAAGCCCGTAAGAATTCATATTTCGATGATGGACTCTCATAATCCACCATTCTCTTAACTGTTCCTCGTCCCAGTATTTTAACTCTTCAAATCATCCCTTGTTTTTTTCCAAAAAGTGGAGTCGGGAGTTGGGAATGGGTACTGGTCTAGGTCAAATTCGACCTCCATAGGATAGAAGTCATGCCAATAAGACAACGTCCTCATCTCCTCTAAGTGCCACTCCAGGTCCGTATTATTGGGGTTATTCCTTTGCTCTAGAATTTTGGGGCGAGGACAGACATGGAAGTTTTTACTTTTCAAATGGTCTCTCATTACCCCTAACGGGTCATAGAGCCACCTCTGTGGTATTTGAAGCAGACCAAAATTGGTGAGCTCCTCCTCCAGGTATATGTTCTACTTTAGTGCGAAGACTTCGATCACTCCCATATTGAAAGGGAAATCATAGGTGTGTGCCCACTTCCATCCATGGCTATAGGTTTCATCGGTCGCATCGCTTTGCCAAGCAACTTCCAGGGAAAATTGGTACTCCGAAGGAAAAAAGGGTAGCAAGAAGGGCTTCCCTATGAAGCCAAAAAGGCGGATCACAAGCCCTTGTGTCAATTGAAACATGTCCCCTCTTCTTTCCAGTACTACTTTATCTCTAAGGCAAAGAGGCACCCAAGGGCTAGACCCTGTTAGAATGTGCATCGTGGGTCCCAAAAATTGCTGATTGAAATGGTAATAGGACTTCGTACTCAGCAAGAGATGGGTCCACTGATATACTGGCAAAGGGATCCCACCCTCACCGATTGGTGAAACATCACAATGGTGAAGGGCTTTATGTACATGAAAGGAGAAAAGCCAAACCAAAAAGGAACAAGGCTAGAAGTGTGGTTCCTTGCTAGCCTCCTTCATGGATGTCAACCGTGTATGCAGATTTTGGGCCACCCATTCTGCCCAATCAAAGAAAACTGGGTTGGTGTTCGATCGCGAAGCATCAGGGGCGTAGAAATCTCCTCTACAAATGCATTCGGCTAGTGACACCTACCATGGGTATACCAAAGCATCACTTGACAAGATTCCTACCCATGTAATGATAGAGAATATATCTGTGTTCTTGAAAGCCTCCAAGGGCAGGGGCATCTGAGGTCGCTTGTCGAAAGAAAGTCCACTTTTGAGGTTTTCATGCAAAAAGTTTAGGATGAAGGGATTAACAATGAACTTATTCGTTTGTTCACTCAGGATAACATTGCAAATAATATAGCCTTTTGGTGGCCTTTTCTATGGTGCGAATGCTACCTGCACATCCTCCTTCAGAATGGAAAACAATTTTTTACCCGAAGCCTCCAACACCTGCCTGGTTTACGATTGGTAGTTCTGAGCTCAAGGCAGTGATGCATAGGAAGGACTAGGTACCAGTATATGTGAGAATAATATGCCATGACCCTCTTGTTCTCTGCTAAGAGCCTGCTATTCATGAAGTCGATGGTGTATCGGAGCTCTACCATAGTTCTTGAGAGCTTTGGGTCTCTAATTTTTGCCCACTTATCGACAGGTGGTTCTATGTTGGGCTCATCATCAGACTCTTTCCTTTCTTCCATCACTTTTTTTCTTGGTTTTGAGGGAGGATTGACCCTCCTAGGTCTCTGTTTCTTTTCTTATGTGACTCTCACCTTCTCTAGAACCGTCGTCTTTGGTTCTTTTCCTTTCTGAGTGGGGTTCTTCCTTCCAATTATGAACGATCGCAGCAGAATGAATTATGGTGTAGAAGAGTTCAGCACCTCAAAATAAGGGATGGGATAATCACAAAGAACAGCAAAAACTTTTATACAGAAGCTCTTCGAGGTAACAAAATGCAGATTCGACTCTCACACTTGCAAATGGTTTTTTCTTAACAAGCATCTGCATTTTATAGCTTCGTAGGGCAACTTTCGGCATTTATGGCAACCACCATAATTACTTCATGGGCCTAGATTGAAAGCATCATTATGGCATCTGATTGGCCATATAGTGGCGTCATACATGGGGCCATGCAATTTGGCAATTGGGTTTTGTATTGGGAACACGAATCACTCCCACCGGGTACCCTGGTGCAGCTTTTTTGGTTAACAAACTGCCTTGGGATGAGTGTCATTTCTTTCGTATTGAGTTCATCTACTTTGGCCCCCTTTTGAGATAGCTATTGGCACGTTCCCTGAGGCACATCCTAAATGTGTCTGCCTCGCATGCATGGTTCGACGATATAGGGTTGGCGAAGAGAATACTTCACCACGAAGTTCTTCTTCGGGCTGATTTTATTCATTTCGGGCCCGAAGTTCTCCTTTTCCACATTGTTGCTTTGGATCACAAACACTGCCAATCAAAATCCATTTCCTCAATGAGGGCATTGCCAAAAACTGCTTTGGACAATGCCTTTAGCACATTTCTTTAGCGAAGCATTTTCCACGTCCTTGTAGTTTGGTTCTTCGAGGATGAACTGCTTCGCGGTGAACTTCCTTTCATCGGCTACTTCAGACAGAAATCCCTCGAAGGCAATTATGATCATGCTTTGCAGAGCCAAAGCCAAGAAGTGGTGCCTGCTCATCATGATATTTTCGAATAGAGTATGGACAAAGAACTGAAAACACTATATACAAAGATATATACAATTTTTTTTTTAAAAGTGAGCACAAAACTCAGCGATTGAAGGTCTTCAGGTGAAGACCATTGATGAAGATTGGTAAAACTTGGCCATTCACATCTTTGAGGATGAAGGAATTGGCCGAATTCACTTTTACTATTTCAAATGGTCCGTACCGGAATGCATCCATTTTGTCATGATTTCCAGGCTTGGCTTTCCACGAATCCCACCTCCATACCAGGTCTCCTGCTTTGAATGTGTGATCAGATGATTTCTTTTTGAACCTTTCTCAGGTGACCTCAGCATGCTGTGTGAAGTTTTGGTAGGCCTTTTCATGTTTCTCTTCTAGT
The DNA here is from genome assembly GCA_028583015.1 of Wollemia nobilis. Classification (NCBI taxonomy): domain Eukaryota; kingdom Viridiplantae; phylum Streptophyta; class Pinopsida; order Araucariales; family Araucariaceae; genus Wollemia; species Wollemia nobilis. The sequence goes on from JAQPPZ010015568.1 coordinate 220,593, forward strand.
TGTAGTAGTTGGACTAGGCGTTCCTCCATCGGGTTGGCTTCATCTTCTTCTAGCAACTGTAATGCAGGGATCTCGAGGTGAGTGGGCAAGATGGCCTCCTTACCATAAACCAGAGCATAAGGAAAAGTCTTGATTGACCTATTGACAGAAACCCGATCGACCCACAAGGCCCGATCTAGAAGGAGGTGCCAAGTTCTTTTGTTTTGATCGATCAAATTTCTTAGTGTCCTCAACAGGGTTTTGTTGGTGGATTCTGCCAATCCATTGCCCTAGGGGTAATAGTTGGAACACACCTTATGATATATCCCATACTTGTATAGAAACTCGTTGATCTTTGCACCCATGAAACTAGGACTATTATCTGTAATAATTGCTTCGGGGATGCCAAAGCGGGCAATCAATCCTTCCAGGAAGGTGACAATAGTATCTTGATCGACATGTTTTATGGGGACTGCCTCAGCTCACCTGGTAAAGTAATCAGTTGCAATTAGAATGATTTTTTGTCTAGTAGAGGAGTTTGGCTATATGGCCCCTATGAAATCCAGTCCCCATTGCTGAAAGGGGCTTCCACTTGAATTGGTTGGAGTGGCATCGAAGCATTTCTGTTTTGGTCGATGAATCTCTGACATTGCTTGCACCTTTGACAAACAGAGAAGGCATTGGCAAAGAGTGTGGGCCAATAATAACCCACCTTGATTATCTTTAGCACCGTTGCTCTTCCAGCAAAGTGTCCTCTAGATATCCCTGAATGAAATTTGCCTAGGACTCTCCTCTTATCATCATCTTTTATGCATCTGAGGAGGACGTCGTCAATGTTCCTAAAAAATAGGCCTTCTGGGAGTATAGCTTATCGGGTGGACCGCATCTTGAAATGCCTTCACCGTGAAGCATTTAGATGTGAGGGGCATCTGCTGGTGCTAAAATACTCCACTATTTCACCAACCCAATATTTCTTGGCCTCTTCTTGATTAGTGAGGCATTCTCCTATTGGCAAGTCCTCCGAATGACAGTCTGTTATTTCAGCCGTTCCGTTCTTCGCCAGCTCTTGACATAGCGCGTGACCACGAACCAATTTGGTGGGCTTGATATCAATATAAAATTCTTAGATTTTGCTTACCCAAACGGCTCTCTTGCTTCCCAGTTCCCCTTGAATAATGAAACTACACACATCAGGGTGAATGACGAAGACTGTGGTTCGACTCTGAGAAATGAACTGTTTGAATTTCCTGAGAGACTTCATTACTGCATGCACTTGGCGCTCGATGAAATTATACTTTTCTTCATGGGGATTGATTATCTGGCTGAGGAATGCAATGGGACATTCCTCTCCATCTTCCCACTTTTGCATCAAGACCGCAGCGTATCTTTCAGGTTCTCCTATTGCATACAGGATAAAATCTTGACTGTAGTTAAGGTTGATCAAGATTAGTGCTTGAACGATTCGAGCATTGATTTATTTGAATGCTTTTCTCCTCTCTTCTGTCCAGACAAATTTTGTGCCCTTCTTTAAAAGCTCAGCCATTGGCTTAATGACCTGGGTGAAGTCTGGGACAAACTTCCTTACGAAGTTAATCTGCCTGAAGAAATATTGAAGGCTCTTTTTATCTGCTGGGATTGGGAGTTTCATCAGAGCTTCGGCTCTGTCAGGATCCACGATGAGACCCTTTTTTGAAATTGCGTGTCCTAGCAGCTTTCCTTTGCTTACTGCGAAGATAGAATTTTTTGGATTTATTGAGATGCCAAACTCTTGACATTTTTCAAAAATTTGTTGAAGATGTTTTGGGTGGTTTTCTCTCCTTCGGGAGAATACTGTCATGTCATCCAAATAGATAACGATAACCTTGTTCAAAAGCTCACCAAAATCTAGATCCATCACCCTCTAGAAAGTAGCTCCTACATTTGAGAGGCCAAAATGCATTCGTTGGTAGGCGAATGTGCCCCACTTGGTCATGAATGCGGTCTTATGCTGGTATTCGTCCCTGACCCAGATTTGATTATATCCGAAGAAACCATTGAGCATGGAGAATCATTGAGCTCCAGCCACCGAATGCAAGATTTGATCGATCTGCAGGAGAGGATAGTGGTCTTCGAGGGAAGCATGATTCAGGTTGCGAAAGTCCACGCATAACCGGATGTCTCCATTCTTCTTTTTGATAGGGACAAAGTTCGCTACCCAAGAAGAATGCTTAATGGGATAAATGATCTTTTCTTCGAGCATTTTTAGTAGTTCGGCCTTCATCAGGACCTCGATCTTTGGATTAATATTCCTTTGCTTCTATCGAAAATGTTTGGCCCCTTCTTGTAATTTGATTGTATGTTGGATCAACTGTCGATCATATCCCTTGAGGTCGTGATAAGACCAAGTCACAATATCTGGGTACCTTTTACACAAACATTGGATTCACTCTATTTCTTCTGGACTCTAATCGGTCTCGACCTTTATTACTTTCCCTGGTTCCAATTCCAAATCTTGATATTGCTGCGTGCTGAATCCTACGGGAGAGCGATCGATAATTTTGATCGAAAAGGATTTCAAGCGTGATCAATCCCTTGGGAACGTGGTTGTTCTTCAGTTGGACCAATCCTTCATATTCTTCCTCATCCAGGCTTTGGCCTTCGAATATAGTGGCTTCTTGGATCATGAAATTGATGATCTGCTCATCATTGTCAAAAACTTTCCAGTGTAAATCTCTGTTGGGGACAGAGGGTCTATAGATCATCCTTATAGCCTTCGGCTTATGCACCATATCATCCATTGGAGAATATCAGGCTGTGATGGATGCTAAGACATCTGCATGTCGATTCTTTTCTCATGGAATAGACTGTAGATTGAGGGATTCAAACTGGTCAAACAGGTCCCATACCCTATTGCGGTATGATTTAAGATAATGCTTCTTTGAAGAGCATCTGTTGGTGACTTGGTTGCAAACTAGTTTAGAATCTCCAAAGATTTGAAGATGCCTTATGCCTAACTTGTTAGCTTTCTTGAGTCCCAAGCACAAGGCTTCATACTCTGCTGCATTGTTGGTGCAGCTCCATGTCAATCGGTAGCAATATTATTTTTGCTCATTGGATGGTGAAATCAAAAGGATTCCTGCACCAACGCTATTTTTGCATCAGGCACCGTCGAAGAACAATTTCCATAGTCCTTCTTAAGCAGAAACCTTCCCCTCCATTTTGACTAGTTTCTCAAACTTGGCAATGGTGTAACACCCCACCTCAGTCTCTATCATGGCATTGAAATCTGCCAATGAAAATTCATCTTCGCAACACAACTGTGCGAGGGATTCCTGGACTAGATCTACTTGCTCTAGTTCCTTCGCGATCGTATGCACAAGGCCACTGCTCTCTTCTTCGGACATCTTTTGAACCAAGAACATAGAAGGCTTTTCATTATAGATCTTCACCTTCTTCCCTTTGAATGGGATCTCCAGGTGAGTGTAGTCCATGGACAAATATTTGCCCAGCTTTGCCGTGAATTCCCTCGATAGGCACATGTTGAAGTAGGGCTCAAGGTCGACGACTACTACCTCTTGTATGACTATGATTTGAGGTGCCTTATGTAGCCAAATAGGAATATCTTTGATGACTCCTACAGTCTTCACTGGGGTACCATCCAACTGGAGGACTCCGTGACTACTTTGTGTGTATTCCATGAATATTTCCTCACATATTGCCTTTGGCATTACTGTCGTCCCAGATCTAGAATCTATCATACAGTTATGCATGATATATCCTTCCATTTGTAAGGATAAGTAGAATGGTGGTGGTCTATTTTTTCCCATGATGGATGCTAACAAGGTCTGCACCAGGGCGAGCGGTTCTACCTTCTTTGTATTAATCTTCTTCAATGATTCTTGTAGCAGGTCCACTTGTCTAAGAAGTTGCAGAGCATCATACAGACTAATTTTGGATGGAATCCTCTTCAAATATTCTATGATGTTGTATGTTGGTGAGCTATGCACCTCAGGTTCCTTTCTCAGTTCATATCTAGTGCGATATTGCTCTGTCACTTTGACCCTTTATCGCTTGGTGAGCAAAGGAAACTTGAGCTTCTCCTTAGCCTGTTCTTTGGTCTCCACATGAGGTGGTTCAATAATGGCCTTTTGGGCCTTTTCTTTGACTGGATCTGGTAGAGGAGCTTCGCTCGGGGCTAAAGAGGACGTCTGTCCCTTCTCAAATCGAGCATGTACCTTCAAAGGAGCTATCTAAGTAGCATCCACCTCTATTGACCTTTTACCTCCCCTGGTAAGGACCGTGACTGGCTCTTCCTCGCCGATGGACAAATTGTGATCCAATTGTCTGATGACATTGACTTGGCCACCTTGACCGCTGCTTGTTAGTGTCTACACATAGTGTTGATGCAATATGCATGTATTCTCCTCATGAGGATCATTACATGTAGAGCACCAATATACATGATCGGAAGTTCTTGGGGCTTCATCTATCACAACATTTCTTGTCGAAGCTTTTCATTGATGGACCGCTTGATCGTTGGTAACTACAGGCATGGGATAAGACCTCCTTGGTAGAAACTCTTACTGTGCTTGCTTCTTCTTGACAACGGTCATGTTGTTGGACAAGGTCTGCAGTGTGGCATTTAACGATTGCATTTCTTGTAGTATTTTTGCTTGCATATCATCGACCTTGGGAACTGATGGTAAGGAAGCCATAGTTAGTATCAGAGGCATGGTAGGATGTGGAGGGGTGCTGGAAACATCAAAAATGTTGGAGTGATAGTGGGGGGAATAGTTGAAAGTGTGGGGAAATGTATCTGTGGCATGGTGATTTGTGACACAATGGGATTCGAGTTCCAGGATGAGATCGGGTATGCGAGGGTTGTAAAAATCTGTGGAGTGACTGCGCTCGCATACTGAGTTTGAAGGAACTGGGGAAGTATGGGCATTGGCATTCTTTGAGGGAGTTTGCCTATGGCTATGAGGTCCATTTCTAATTTTTTAGCTAACCCATACAACTCTAGAAAGGTATTGACATTTGAGTACCTTATCATAAGCCCTATATCAGGGTTGAAGGCCCAAAGGAAGTAGTATGTCGTGGCTTCATCAATTGGGTGAAGTCCAACTGGGACTCTTTACCAGGTTCGAGCAAACCTGACATTGAAGTCTGCAATCTCTTCTTGTGGATGTATTTGGATTGAAGTGAATTGCTGCAAAAGAGAAGTTGGATCGGTGGACTCATTGAAGCCTTGCATCAATTGCCCGGCTAACTGGTCCCATCCTTTAATAGTGCCAGGTGGTAGGGATCTATACCAATAGACCTCTAAGGGAGAGAACCAAGAGCTTCACCATCACTCGCTCTTCTGTGATATTGTGGATTGCCGCTAGGGAAATGATATCCTGGATATGCTCTAAGGAAGTCTTTCTGGTCCCGTCGAATGTCGAAAGCTTTTTGATTGTAGTAGGTGGAACCTGCCCTTGGACCACAAGATTCAACAATGACGAAGAATTCCATGCTGGAAATAATTTGGGCAGCGGTTGCTGCTGCATTTGCTGTTGTTGTTGTTGTTGCTATTGTTGGGCCATATTTGTGCCTGGGTTTTGTGGAACAGAGGTCCCGAAGTCCCTCTTGGGTTTCTCGTTGGAAGGCCAATGGGAACAGAGGCACTAGGATGCTTTGGTGAGTTAGGAGGATTTGGAGGAAAACTAGCTACTGAGCTATTGAAAGTTAGGCCTTGCTCGTCAAAAACAGCCTCTTGCGAGGATGTTCCATGTAAGAGATATTTGGGGGTAACTAATCTAGAGAATTACCCAAAGATGTCAATATCAAGTTCAAAGAACTTGGTTTCGTCACCTCGATTCCTAACTCTCCATCTTGTTTGCATGAAGGCACATGATTTAGTACTGGTCTTTACAACTTGAAGATTCTCGGGTAAAATAGAGTCACCAGATGCTAAGATTTTCTTAGTAATGAGAGCATCGATTCTCACTACTACTTATGGGATGAGACTGATCGGATCTCACCAGGAACTTGTTAGAACTATTGGCTTCGATGAAGATGGCTAGAAATTTTCTCAAATATGGGACCTTGAGTCCCACTAGGTGTGCCAAAAATTGTTGGTCATCAAATATGCATAGGAAAGGACTTTCGGTGGGGTTTGTGCACCCTAGAACTACGACCAACATTGAAATGCCGAGGGGAAGAGATGCCCCTTGTGCCAATATTTAGAGAAAGGCTGATTCCTATACTAATCTACTTTTGGGGTTTGAGATAAGAGTGCAAGAAAGAAATAAAAGGAGTTCGGGTTAGAGAAAGAAATAAAAAGGATAAGGGTTAGAGATTGATGATTTAAGGCGGGGAAGAACAGGAAGCATGATCACTCACTAATAAATTGAATAGCAACAAAGAACACCAAGAACAGATGAAAGAAACGAAATGCCAAACTTCCTATGTATCCTCTAGACGGGTTCGTAGGGTTCTCCTTTCTCTTCTCACTGGAATTCAGGATTCAGAGTAACAGCGATTGAGATAAGGGAATAACAGAAACCACAATCCACCAGGAAGTATAAAAGAAGGCAAAAAGGAATTTTTCCTCTCCTATGTATCCTTCAGGGCAAATTTCAGGGGTTCAGTCCCCGATCACACACCGGATTCAGGATTCAGAGTCTCAGTAGGTGAATGAGAAAAGACAAAAGAATTAAGCATGGAAGGTAGCATAAAAGAGAGAAATGGAGTACAAATATATTTAGTATTAGACGCAAGACATCAAGTTATAGTAGATTTCTAGCAGAAAGTTCCCCCCTTTTACATTGCAAATCCTGGGTTTTTATAAAGGACCTGACCCTCTGAGTCATTATTACAAAATGGAGGAGTACACCCTCGGGCCCTAAGACATCGGCTCCTCGCTGCTGCTGCGGATGATCTCTCAAATTGACTACCAAAACTGGTAACGATGACCAAGTCAACCAAGGAAAGATGCATTAAATGAGCTACCTGGGTGTCCTTGGATTGCAGGTGCAGTGCTCAAGTGGCGGCCATGCTTGTTGAGCTCTTCTCGGGCTGATACTTCGCATCCAATTGCTAAAAATGTGTAGTGGGCTTATTGAGAAAGAAAATATGCATTTATGAGGCCCTCTGATTGCCTTGGGAAAATACCCAACTTGGGAAGCGTTCCTGGGAAGCGCCTTGCTAATTTTTGCTTCGTAAAACTACTTCGAGGGTGTGGAGTTCCGAAGTCGATCCTCTTTTATCCTTCGCTGCTTCGTTGGCAAAACTGCTTCGCTGATGGGTTGGGACAAACACTTCGGGCTGATCTTCTTTTGGAATGGTGGTTCGGGGGAGTTTTGGTCGAAGTACTTTCTTGAATTCTACTACTTCAGGAGAAATTTGGCTGAAGTGGATTTTAGAAATACTTTGGGCCCAAAGTATTTTCTTTGCCTTAGCCGATTCGGGCTATCTTTTCTTCTTTGGCGAACTTGTTTGGATGCCTCTTCGCAAACTCTTCACCCAAAGTAGTCATTGGGAATGCTTTGGGTGTGAAGTGTTTCCTTCGGACCTTTTCGGAAAATTTCTCCCCTAAAGTGATGATTTGAAGTGCTTCGGGCCCGAAGCTCTTTTATTTTCATTTTGTCCACCAGGGGGCGATAGGGAAAACCAAAATTGCTATAACTTGAAAACAAAAGAAAACTTTCAACAAAACAACTATTATACAAAGTTTCAAATTTTCTGCCCCTTGGTGGAATGTGACAATATTGTCAACAGTAACTACATATTATTTTTCATGCTATAATCGCCCATGGTGAGCTTAATATTTTGGCACTTTCCTTTACAAGCAATTCTTCATCCATCACCAACCATAATTTCAAAAATTTTATAGGGTTGTATATAGCAATTATCTTGTTTGGCCATGCATGAATAAAATTATGTGTATTACCAGAGTCGATAAGCACAATAAGGTTTTTTCGTTTGAAATATCCTCTAACTCTCATGGTTTATGGAGAAGAAAATCATTGGAGGTCATTGAAAGAGACTTCTGGTGTACTTTCAGTGCCATCTTCGGTTCCACTCATCATCACTTCTACTTCTATTTTATTTTCTTCTTCTATTACATTATCAAGGTCAGCTGCATATAAAATATATAGTTTTTTTGTAGCACCTTTATGATTTTTCTCAAATTTATCATCACAATGATAACAAAGGCCTTTTTCTTGCCATTCTTTCATTTCTTCAAAATTGATACGTTTAATTTGTAAGGTTGGGTTAAGTTTTGGGATTATGTACATGCTTTTTGCCTTTCCATTATGTGTAGGTTTGGGGACAATGTAAGTGGTTGATGATTTCCCCATAGGTGGTTTCCCTAATTGACATTGTGTATTGATTTTATCCTCGACTAATTTGACCAATCCAATAGTCTACATCATGGTCATGGGGTTAAACATTTGTACCTCTATTCGGATCTCTTTAATCCACTGATGAAAAAATCTTGAAAAAATGAGGTGTCTAGCCCAGTTGTGCGGTTGGTTAATTTCTTGAATTGAGCTTGGTATTCTCACACCGAAGTGGTTTTACATAACTTGGTAAGGGCTCCTATAAAATTTTTGAGTTTACTAGGACCAAAGCATACCAATAGATTTTGTGTAAATATTAGCTAAGTAGGTGTGTCATTAGTATTTTCAAACCATTAGTGTCATTTTTGAGGTGAAAATAGGCAATGTGAACTTTTTGTAGCTCTAGAATATGATTTAGGAAAAAATATTGTTCTTCTCAGTAAATCCAATTAGTGGGATCACCTCTTTTGAATTTGGAAAAATCCAACTTAGATGTTTGAGGTAGGAGAGATGTTTGTGGCCCACCTAGTGATTTTGGATGTGTCGGCACTCCAATGGTTTGGCTTGTTTAAATGTGTGCTATATTTTGTTTGAAGGTATCAATTTTTAGATCCACTGTTGACATCCTTTTCTCAAATTCTTGTCTCATAGCTAAATTATCTTGCAAATTTTAGTCCTTAAATTCATGAAGTTCTTGGTAAATTTTCTCTAGAGTAACATCTTGTGACCTCCATTCATCAGCCATTATTTTTTTTGGTTTATAGCTGCTTGGGTTTCTTTATTTTTGGAAAAAATTGGGTTCAAAAAAGAGATTAGCACTTTTTTTGTAAAAAATTGCTTAGTAACTTATTAAAAATTAGCAATTTTACAAAAAATTATCAATTTATTGTTTGCCTTGCAAATTTTTTTTGACAACTTTTTGTTTTGGTGAGGTGGAGACTGAGGAGTGGGGTGGCGGTAGCAATGAAGGTATGGGGTGGTAGCGATGAAGGGGTGGAAAATCTGACAGTTGTGGAGCAGCTACGAAGGAACTTGGCGGTAGTGAACGAAACAACAGTGGTGGATTGATAGTAGAGGAACTAGGTGGTGATGGCAAAAATGGCGATGGTGAAGTTATGATAGTAGTGAAGGGTGGCACGATTTACAATTTTGAACTATCCACTTGGTGTCTTGCAATTAGTTGAAGGGTGATTCGTAAGAGGGTTAAGGTCAACCATATATTTGGGCGTCATGTGAGCGTGTGGCTACTGAACTATAGTCACACCTACCAACTTGCGCATCTTGAGTTATAAACGCTACATTTATTTTTATTTCTAAAAAATGTGGGACAATGAGATTAGTCCCAACAAATTTCAAATGCCTAAAACCGTTAAAAATTTATCGATGATAAATAATTTTTTTAAACCTTAGTTTTCTAATATATTTTTTTCACCTATTTCATTGGATGTCGTCAAAGAACGTTCGCATACCAGTTGGATTTCATTTATATGTTTGTTTCATTTTGGTTTTCACTGTAACTATGTTGTATTTTGGTGAAATCATTTCCAAAGGAAAATTATGACTATGGTTGTAAGCCTATTCATTTTTTCTATGAAAATCATCAAAATTGACTATTGTTCTACCAATGTTGTCTGCAAAAAAGCTATGAAAATTTTTGGGGGGATTTGATGTTGTTCTATCATGGATGTCTACAAAATAGCTATGAAATTTTTTGTGGGGGTTCACTATTGTTCTGCCATGGATGTCTATGGAATAGCTATGGAAATCATCGAGGTTCGATGTCAACAATATTTTGAAAATTTTCTTCAACTTCTAAAAATAACTTGGGTTCTGTACATTGGGAATGACAGATAGAGTGATTGATGATGTATAGTAGATATAATAATGGATGATGTGGTGTAGGGCTTAGGAAGGTAACGCTTTAAAACAAAATTTAAGGCACCTGGTATCTTGTTAATTAATTCTACTGCAAACAATAAATAGATATAAGCTTGAAAAAGGAATCATAGTAAAGAAATCACTTGGTTATTTATGGAATCCAATCAATAAGGAATATAAGAATTTGTTTTGAATGATACTTAGTGCATAGGGTTGAGGATGTGGATTTGTGGGAAGCTTCAAATTATTGACAATGATCCTCATGATGATATTCTTATGTGAGCTATTAACTATGATGCAATCCACATAAAAATCATGATTAAGGTCGACTCTAATGACAAAAATGGTCATGACCCCCTTATGCAAAAATATTTTCCATTAGGGTAACGTTGTATAGTTTACCCTTCAAAGCTAGATATTCTTATTTTTTCCTTGTAGTCACAATAGGACCATCTTGTGGTTCCTCATTTGTAGACTATGCAATTAGGGATTTCTTCTTATTCATTATTTCCAATATAAAATGTCTAGATTTTATATGACCATGCCTTTTATAAAAATCACAATACAATATTGAATAACAAGAAGATTTAGATTGCAAAGAATATAATGGGCTTGAGGAGAAGTGGGATGAGAAGAATAATTAGGGGAATAATGAGAAGTGTTCTTCACCTTTAATTGATGTTGATCGGTGCCTTTGGAACTATTTTTTTTTCAATATCCAGGTCTATGAGAGGCACCAAATTTCTTCTCTATTAGAATGACATGCTTGAATTCCACATCCAATGTGATAAAATCATTGAATTTGATTTCCCTAAAAATCAGACCTTACAATCAATGAGTGAACTTGTTATTCAATTCTCTTCTGAATATATCACACCAAGAAGAACCCTTAGCCTATTGAATTGAAAAATATAGTCTACAATGAACATACTAAAGGATTACATCAACCTATACCACTTGGTCATGAGGTCACTTTGATAATTTGGTCAGAAAAATGTGTTTTTATAATTTAGATCAATTCATTACAATTCATTGCAACATTGTGGCTTTGTCTTTTTGCAATCAAAACTTTTGCTAATCCAGTGAGTTTGACTATGGTAAAAGCAACTTGTTCATTTTTAGGAATTTATCATAGGTGAACCAAGTTTCCATATCCAAAATCCAAGTAGACAAGACATTAGGATATCTTGATCCATCATAAAATTTGACCTCACATTTTGCCTTTTTGGATATTTATTGTTATAAATTTTGACATCACTAGGAGTCAATTGGACAATAATATATTTCACTTTATCTCCAAAAATATCTACTACAACAATAAGATTTTCTATGTTTGTTTTGATATCAACAACCATTTGGTGACGTGTATATGCCAGACTAGGATAAATCTAATGTGGTTGTAACAACTATCTAGGCTCTTAGGAACAAATTACAAGGTTTCCTAATGCACCAATTGCCTAGATTACAAAATTGCCTTTCAAATTACAAAAAGGGGGCTAGCTTTTAGTGCTTTATAAGTAACATCAATTTGCAATTACAAAAATTACCCTTCAATTTGAAGTGGTAAAAATAAAATTAGCACTAAAAACAACAAAAATTAGCCCTTAATTTTTCAAAAATATGATTTTGGAGTAAAAAATAAATTGATAAATTTGTGAAATATCCTACCGAAAATTGCAAAAATGTGAAAAAATTCACCTTATTTTTTTTTGATTGGTTGAAAGGGTGTTGAAAGGTCCCTGAACCTTGTACAAGAGGATTTACATGAAATCCAGATCGATCGAGGTGGTCCAAGATATAAAGATCAAAGAGCGAGCAAACCTCCACACGAGGAAAGGTGTCGCGAAATCGCGACCAGTTTGGTGATGTTGCAAAATCGTGACAAGTTGCACTGTTGCAGCCAAGAGAAGAAGGGATGTCGTGAAATCATGACAAGAAGCACCATCGAAGCTGAAGGAGGGAAGGTGTCGTGATATTGTGACAAGTTGCAAGGATGCTGCTAGAAGAAAGGAAGTGTCGCGATATCACGACATGTTGCTAGGTTGGAGCCAAAAGAGAAGAAGAGTCGCGAAATCGCGACATGAAGCAAAACCGTGATTGGACAAAAAAGGTGTCACGAAATCGCGACAAGAAGAAACATCACGTCTGAAGAGAAAAGGTGTCATGAAATCATGACAAGAAGTAAGACCGCTGTCAAAGAGAAGAGGTGTCATGAAATTGCAACAAGATGGAAGACCGCAGCTAAAGAGAAAAAGTGTTGTGATATCGCGACATTTATGGAATACTGCTGCCAAAGAGAAAGGGTGTCGCAAAATCACAACAAGATGGAAGACCGCTACCGAAGAGAAAAAGTGTCATGATATCGTGACAATATGGAATACCGCTGCAAAAAATAAAAGGTGTCACAATATCGTGACAAGATGAAAGACCGCTGCCAAAGAGAAAAGGTGTCGCGATATCGCGACAAGATGAAAGACCACAGCCGAAGATAAAAAGTGTCGCAATATCATGACAAGATGGAAGACCACTGCCAAAGAGAAAAAGTTTCATGATATCATGACAAGATGGAAGTCCACAGCCGAAGAGAAGAAGTGTCGCGATATCACAACATATTGCAAGAAATAGAAAAAGTGTCGCGATATCGCGACAAGATGGAAGACCGCTACCAAATAGAAAAAGTGTCGTGATATCATGACAACATGGAAGACTGTAGCCGAAGAAAAAAAGTGTCACAATATCGTGACATGATGCAAGAACGCGCCTGAAGAGAAAAAGTGTCACGATATCACGACAAGTTGCAAAAACGCACCCGAAAGAGAAAAAAATTACCTTATTGTTTGGTGCTAAAATTTGAATTTTAAAATTTTAAAAATGGCAGAAAAAACTATTTTTGATGGCAAAAATTGGTTTCCACCATCAAACTATGTGGTCAACTACCGAAAGTCAAACTATAGGTCAATCTACATATTCAACATGCGATACACAATCAATAGATTGAATTTCTCTACATGGGTGACATAGAAGTGGAGCAAGCAATAGTTGCAGACCTATGAATTAGCCTTCATGACCACTGAGAGTGGTGGTCATTCTCTTATGGGCCTTTTCACCCTTATATATCCCTTTCGGGACTTAACATGCCCAATGTGGGATATTTTTTTGTGAAAGAATTTGAGACTACTTCTCTTCCTTCCTACCAAAATACAAGAACAATGTCAAAAAATTTCATCATTAGAGGATAGGAACTACATGTTGGAGGACCGCAGATCACATCAGGAGTTTTGATTTTTGATGACATGATTAGTTCCTATAAGGAAATGCATTTCTCATTGGAATGCTAACCTTTGTCAAAGATATTAGATCATTGAAATTCTACCAAAAATATTCTTTCCATATTGAAAATTGTGAATGGATGCTCAGAATCATAGCGTCATCCATAGTTTTAATTTCAATCATGCTAGGAAATTTTTTCTCGTCATTGAAACCTACAAAGTCTACCAAAATCATGTGAAACAACCAATAATTTATTTTTGATGCCGATAGTCAGAAAACATCCAATTCCTACAAAATGGGAGTTGAACTATATACTACCACATATCGTATGCTTACTAGAAGGTATTTTTAGGGTTATGACTATTTTATTTTATTGGGTGGTTTATGTTTAGGGTTATGACTCTTTGCTTTGATTGGGTGGTATTTTAGGGTTATGTTTCTCCCATATATACCTGGTTCTACCAATGATTTGAACATGTTAAATCTTAATTTTATCTACACTTGTTTTCTTTTAAAATCCATGACCGATGATTCTCCTATGTGTTTTTGATTATCTTTGATCAGCTTGCACTGATGAGTTGTTGCAAGGAACCACGCTCCTACCCTCTGGTTGACTATTGGGTGTATCCATAGGGTGTCTATTTGTATCTTGATTGGTGATGTTAGCTAGACATCGGGTGGGTTGCTGTCCACCTAGATGGTGGTTGATCACTCCGGTTAGCTACAAGTTGGTGGTCGAAGGTGATGGGTCCACTAGGCTAAATTAGGGTGATGTGTGCCCTTAATAAGATAAAAGCATATTTTATAATTTGGATATTAAAATATTAATATAAAAGTATATTAATATTTTAATTTTAATTCATATTTAACAAGGCTTTTTATATACCCAAATTTCATTAAATTTTATGCACAGATGGGGTTGGACTCAGTGAGTCCTTTTGCATGCACAAATGCTTGTTAAATATTGCAATCAAATTTGCAATTATCTTCGACAAATATTTTAGAAACCTGGTGCTCTCACGACAAGGAGTTCCAATGTCTCCTCTTGGTCAAAATTTGACCTCAAAATTGATGCAAGTACTCCTCAAATATATCCTGATCTCTTTGATATTCAAAGAAAATAAAATTTTCTTACCTTCCTCACAACAAGTCTGGTTATCCTTTGATATTTTATTAGGGGTATTTAACGCAGGGGTAATATCTACTCTCTGCCAAATTAGGATCTTCACAAAGTTATGCTATGGGCTAGCCCAATCCAATTCCTCGAAGCAACTACCCTATGATTTGGTGCAGTAGCAACAAAAAAATACTAGTCACCTAGCAATAAAGTTGGTAGTTTGCATCCCTTCTTGAAAAAAAATCCTAAGGATTTGATACTAGTGATATGGAAAAAAGAAATTTTAATCTCATTATTCATTAGGTAAAATAAAATATATAGAACATACAAAGGAATCATGTGGTTACAGTGGTTATAACAATTTTCCATGCAAGGCCAACCAACTATAACTAAAATATATGTAGGGATAACCACCTGCCAAACATGGATGCAAACAAAAAACTAACTACTAGATGATAAAACATATCTCTAATAATATAACTATGTATCCTCATAAGTAACAAACACATATCCAATGTGGGTATACTATACCTCATATAAATGCAAATGCAAGAAATATAATATCCAATGTGGGCTATTATACCACACATAATGCAATGCAATAAAACAACATAGGCTTATAAATAAACCTGAGGTAATATAGTATCCCCAATGGTATTTATAAGTAAATACTCAAATTTTCTACCTAAAATTAAGGGAAAAATTAGAAAATAATTTTATGTCAATCTGATTGCTAATTTGTTATTGCTGCTACAATAGACTAAGTCCAAAATTAGAATAGAATTTATTTGCAAGTAGTTGTACATATGTTTACACCTCCAAAATAATGGTAAATGGTTAAAAATAGGTATTATATTGTTAGTTATATCCATCCAGGTGTTCTTCTCATTTGCCTCCTTGAAAATCTACCAAAAATATATTTTTGGCAAATTCTGCAATTTATTTGACTTTGCCAACTTTTTTGATGTCCAATCTGTTGTGAGATTCTTTGGACATAATTTTAGGGATGCTTGTGCAATATTTTATATTTCCAACTCATAATTTACACATTTTCAGAATAGTAAACTAAATGCTATTTTTGTGTAAGAACTTGTATAATAGTTTCATGCGAAATGTGCTTAGTGATAAATGACTTGGCAAATGGTGCTAAGTCAATTCCAAGAGGTTTAGTTTGAACCTCCTGACACTATTCAATGGTACCAATATATTTTTAAATCAAACTTGAGTGCTCAAACATGTTATATTTTAAAATTGTAGGTTGTTTCCCTATAATTTATAAGCTGCTTAGATGTTTCAGAGCTAAGCCTACAAATTCATTTTTAGTAGGTTTTCTTACACTATTTCAGCTACAACGTGGCTTTCTTAATACCACATCATCCTAAGAACTTATTTAAGGTTGAAAAACACTTCAAAAATGCTCAACTAGTCATATTTCATAAGTCCTTTATTTACTAACTATTTTTACTATGCATTTTTACTATTAAAATCATGCAAAATAACTATAAAAACTACATAAAACCTATTCATACAACAAAATAATATTTTCCACAACATAAACATGAATAATTAAAAATACTTAGAATTTTTAGGGAAAATAGGCAATTTTTATGTGTAAAAACATTGAAATAATGAATAATTTTAATGGCCTCATCATTCCCCCCTACTTATCTTGATGCATGTCCTAATGCATCCTAATAAGCCATAACAATATTCAAGTCTATCCTTCTAAATGACATCCTTTGTCAATGAAATGTAAAATTATTGAAATTGTTTTTTTTTAATTTACATGGTGGAATCAGTAGCCACCACGAATCCAAGTAGATTGTTTATCTTTTATGGCCTCTATAGTATTCTGCGTTATTCATCCCAAAATTTGCCACACAGATCTTTGTGTAGTCTACCCCTGTAACCACCATGCCATAATCATTTTAAACATTTTATGCCACTGAAAGCACCAAGAAAGGGATAAGTTTTCAGTTTGGCGAGGCTCGAGATTTGAACCTTTGACCTTTGCCCCCTTATGGGGTTTGGTCGAACCAATTGGTCTACACCTCGGACCTAAAATTGTCGAAATTGCAATGATAAAATTACTACAATTTTTGAAAAATGTTGAAAACGGTCCAATTCTAAAATTGCTGGAAATTTTGGAATTCTAAAATTGTTGTAATTGTTTAAGAAAAATTTAAAAAAATGTAATTGGTGCAACTGTTTGAAAAATGCTAAAGATGGTACAATTTTTGAAAACTGTTCAAAAATATTGAAATTGCTGCAAATTTTTTAAAATTGTTCAAAAATATTGAAATTGCTGCAATTTTTTTTTAAAACTACTAAAATTGATGCAATCATTGAAAATGTTCAAAATTTGCTAAAAAATGTTGAATTTATGAAAATCTAAAAATTCTAAAATTTGTTGAAATTTTTTTAAAATTGCTAAAATTGATGAAAATATAAAAGTTTTTGCAATTTTTGAGAAATGTTGCTAAAAATCT
The DNA here is from genome assembly GCA_028583015.1 of Wollemia nobilis. Classification (NCBI taxonomy): domain Eukaryota; kingdom Viridiplantae; phylum Streptophyta; class Pinopsida; order Araucariales; family Araucariaceae; genus Wollemia; species Wollemia nobilis. The sequence continues at coordinate 237,632 of JAQPPZ010015568.1, forward strand.
AAAAAAAGTTTAATTTGCATGCCAATGGTTCCTTTTTTCAAAATATTCTACTCTTGAACTCTAATTTGACCATCCCCTACCAATACAAATTTGTTCACAACAATTTTTTTTCTCTTAGGACTCTTGACCTACAATTTTGTAATTTTTGTAATTCTACACTTCCAACTCGTAATTCTTCAATTTTTGTACTTTAAAAAATTGTTATTAATTCTGTACTTTCATCCTTAAATACTACGATTTATATAATTTCTATAGTTTTATCTATTTTTCTGCTCTTCTATAGGTTTTAGTGTTGCAAGGTGCAACTTAAGGGCTTGGTAATGTGCAATTCATCTCGTAATAGCCTCATTGTATTTTTCTAATGGGACTATATATGGTAGATGCACTACTATTGGTGGAATTTTATGTTCTAGCAATATTTTAACCTAAATGTCTATTTCTATACTTTGCACTATTTGAACAGATCTTGTAAAAAAATAATTTTTATCCTTCTAAAATTTTGTACTTACATGTAGTGAGGTGGCTTGAACTTTAGGGACTTTATTTTCTGGTGTTCCTATATTCTCCTACTATTCTGGATATTTATCTTGATATTCTAGTATAATTTTTTATCATTTAGGAGCTACTTCAAAATGTCCTTGTTTATTCCAAAGCTACTCTAGAATATTCTTGAAATTGTCTCAGAATGTTCTGAAACTATCCAGAATGTGCTGAATTTTTTTCTACTACAAGTTGCTTCTACAAAATCCATTGTTTTTTAGGATCCATAATATTTTTTGCCTTGGTGGGAGCTTTCTTATTCTTCCTCCTCTAGAATTTGCCTTGCCAAACAAAGTGATATTTATACTGCTTCTACCTCTGAATTAGAAATTACAAGTAGACTCTCCAATTGTGTTATTTTTCCTTTTAACTCATTTACTTATTGCGATAATTAATCAATGTTCTCATTTTTTTCAGAAGTGCTACTTCTTTCTTCTTAATTCAGGTCTTTTGGGTCTTAATGATCACCCTAATAGTCTTTATTGGATATTATAGCTCATAATACTCATAGTCAAATCCATGATAGGTGATGAATATGGCTCCTCATTCTCTTCAACCTCTGCAAATAATTCTTCTACCTGATGAGATGATTCTTGAACCAGTGCATCCTCTATCTGAGCTAGCACTTTTTTAGAACGTTCATATTTATCCTCATGCACTATTAATTTTATCCTTTTCTTGGGTTTTGATGGTGCAAGATATGTCTCAATGGTTGTAGTTATGTCATGTTTCCTCCATAAACTCCTTCTCAGATGCGGAGGTGAAGGTGGCTATATTTGATTTTTAGCCTCTGTTTCCTCTACCTCCACATGCTCCTCTATAGCAGGTTTATTTTTTTGCGTGATGGACCTTCTCAATGGTTGTGCATCTAATTTTTATCCATGAGTTTATTATAATTTTGTATGCTTTCTTCCTGTAGACCTAATTGTAAAGCTAGGATTAATTTCCTTTTCTTATGATGAATTTGTTATTTCAGATAGGGGTCCAATTTTTTTAGGTTTTGACTATGCAAATGTTTTTTCCTGAGCAACAATCATAGTAACTTTATCACTAAAAGTTACTTTCTTGGTATTTGGCTATTTTTCAGGGCTACTTTTAGCTTTCCTCTATTCCACCAATTTTACTTTATTTTTGCATTTTTCTTCTTGCAGACATATTTGTACAACTAGTTTCATATTTCTCTGTAGATTATGAATTGGCTACTTCAACCTATGCTCCAATTGTTCCTAAAATAAAAGGTTCTGGCTATGTAGGTTAGTTTTATTGAGTAGAGAATTTAGTATCCCCTAAAACTAATTCTTTAGGTAGGATTTTTTTAGTTGTTACATTTCTCTTATACCCTAGTTTTATCAAATGATTGTGCATGGAAATATGGTGGGGTTTTTTAGGTTCAGAAGTAACCTTATCATACATATTTTCTTCAAGGGCCTCTACCCTATCTATGACTACTTCATCTACTTGTTCTAGCTAATTTTTAACAAAAATCAAATTCCAATTTTTTTTTCTAAATTCAAATGCATTATTTTTTTAGCAATTCTATGGTTCTACATGTTTTGAAGAATTTTACTTGTGATGTTTCGAAGATCTACCTTCAACTTGATTTTTAGACTTGTATGTTGTGAAGCTAGATAGAATATGCTTGTAATTTTTTTAAAGATAGGAAAAATGTATAGTTTTGTGCCAAAGTGTTGCAAGAACATATAAAAACACCTAGAAACTTGTGCAGTTTAATTTGTTCTTTGTTTTTTATGTTTTATCGATTTATTTTTCACACTTTAGTCCTACACAACTATGGTAAGATGTTTACATGATTTGGCTGCACCTATTTTTCACATAATTGTTTTTTTTTTAGATAAGATACTATAGCATTAATACTGGGTTTTATAGGTTGACCCAAAACCTTTTACAAAAATCAACCTAGGGCTATTGATGAATATATCCTTACTAAGGATCCTATATATGTAAAATCTACATGTCGCCAAATCCATTACATCCGATAAGGCACATAGCCTGTTATCAAAAAGAATATTTCCATACAACATTTTGGGTATACTCTAATAAAACACACATGCATCATAATTGCAAAAAAGAAACAGACATAGATCCCTTCCTTGAAACAATGGAGAAACAAAAAGTTGTAGACACATATAGTAGAGTACTGAAAAACTCCCACAAGCTCTGTATTGACAGTTACTTTTAATAATTCTTTGGTAATTGCTTTCTCCCGTATATGACATGCTTTGGTACCACATACTATCTTGGCCAATAAGCCTTGGATAAGTGAACCTTCTGGCTAGATTTATGGTGGTGGCTATCTGGTGGTCCACGTGGCTTTGGTTCGAAGTATTATATTGTCATTTATTTCCTTCCCTTTGATTATCAACCAACCTCAAATTACTAAGATGACTAGGAGCCATGTTAGCTAACATGTGACTTTCCCCATTAGTCTTTGTGGTATTTCCAAGTAGCACCCACGAATATTGACAGCTCAAATAATTTTTATTGTGAGTCCAATTCAAAAAAGAGATGGGAATACTCCTAGCCTTTGAAATTACATTGCCTTCCCTGTTGGTAAATTCAAATATCATTCTTGGAATTCTTGTTGAATAAGCTCATCTACTTCACTCGAGATACTGTGTTCCCATTTGAAAAGTCTGTCGCCATCGACACCCAAATTGGTAGCTTATTAATAATTTTTTTAGCTTCTCGAAAGACATGTTGGGATTTTCTATCCTATCTTCCCTGGAAAAGGATCCTAGCCTCTTCAACAATTGTTTTAATCCTCCAAGGAGGTGTTTTCCAATTATTGAGGAGATTTATAGCATGCATAGAGTCTCCTTCTATGATCAAATTGCCTTCTAAGTCTTCAGTCATTTGAAGGCCTCTCCACATAGCTCTAACTTTAGATTCATTGTTCGTCCTTGTTCCCAAATATTTGGAAAATGCAAGCATCATATTCCCATTATGATATCGCACAATACCACCAACGCCTACTCTGTCAGGATTATCCTTAGATGCTCCATAAAAATTAAGCTTAAACCAACCCGTAGGAGGTGGAGACCACTTAACATTGGCACTGGGGTTGACTAACCTTGGCACAGACTCATATAACAAGGTTAATCTTAAATATTGATCAATCATGGTCTCCTACAAATGATATTTACAACTATCAAAAGGGATAAGGTTCACATTCTCATTATCAAAGGATAGGATCCTAGCAATGATATTTTGATGATCATGGATAGACTCATTAAAGACTTTATGGTTCCTTTCTAACCACACCTACCAAAGATAGTGATTGAGACAAATTTTCCACATGTATCTAAGTATTTGGCTTGAAAAGGGGTAAGGCCACTAGACGAATAAATCAAGTATGGTGGCTGGTTTAACCCATGAAATATTGAAGGCCTAAAAAACCCCACTTAGGATAGTCAAGGAAAAAAGGCACTCAAGGAAAATGTGATAAATGGTCTCCCAATTAGCCCTGCACAAATAACAACGATTAGTGATATAAATACCTTTACGCATCATATTATCAATGGTTATAATTCTTACTTGGATAACCAACCATGAAAAGACTACAATTTTTGGAATTAATTTTTGTATCCAAATAAGTCATTTTGGAGGAAAAAATCCTCGTCATCAAGCAGAAGCTTGTAAGTTGATTTAACAGTGAACTGCCCATTTTTCGTAGGAGCCCAGGTCACTTGATCTTCCTTGGGTCTCATGGGGATAAACTATTGCCCAATAATTTCATAAATATCATTTTATTTCGCTTGAAATCCCTAAATTCTTATTTGTTTCCACTTCATTCTACCTCTATCCTCAACCATATAATTAGAGACTTTCCTGCCAATGAGTTCTTCTGTGATATCTCTGATTCAGGCTAATTTAGGATATTGAGTTAGTGGTTTGTCCTTATCCCACCTATCATTCCAAAAATTTATCCTCTCACCATTTCCTAAAACCCATATTAAACCTTTTTTGATGATTTCATTACAATTAAGAATTGTTTTCCAAAAAGCAGAACCTCTGATTGGAACTGAGTCACTTAGAAATTCCATATTTTGAAGATACTTTCATTTGATGATAGTTGTCCATTCATTTTCTTCACCAGAAATGAGACGTCACGCCTGCTTAGCTAGTAAATCTAAATTTATATTAGCAATTATCCTTAGACCTAAGCCCCCATTTTCCTTGGGTTTGCACACTTTGGTCCATCCTACAAGGTGTATCCTTTTTTTCTCCTCTGATCCAGTCCATAAAAATTATTTTTGGAGTTTCTCAATTTTTTGGAAAACCTTCACAGGGGCTTTGAAAATGGAGAGGAAATAGATTGGAATGCTTTGAAGGCAAGCCTTAGTGAGGGTCAACTTTCCTGCTTGAGATAGAAGATGACATTTCTATCCAGCAAGTTTTTTTTGAATTCTTTCAATAACCCTGTCCCACATTGACTCTCTTCAAAAACCAATGAAAAGAGGGAGACCAAGATACAAAGTGGGAAGGTTTTCTATATCACACCCTAAAATTTCTACAATCCTTCCTTGCCTCTGAATTGGGATGTTCAAGAAATATAACTTGCTTTTACTGAAATTAACTTTCTAACCAAAAGCATCCTCGTAGAGTTTCAAGATGTATTTAATTATTTTAGCCTCAACCATTGATGCCTTAGTCAATATAAGGGTATCATCGATGAATTTTTGGTGATAAATAGCCCTAGTGAGAGATGTTGCATTGATTCCTGATATTATCATTGAACTACAAGCATTTTTGTGGTTCTGCCTAAAGCTTCTACCACAATGATGAATAACATGGTGCTGATAGGGTCCCCCTACCGAATTCCTCTATGAATTTGAAAGTAACTAGTAGTTTTTCCATTAACTAGAATTGAGAACCATTCTTTAGAAATACATTATTTGATCAAATTAACCCATTGGTGATGAAAACCAAACTTAAGGAGGACAACAATTAGAAAGTCCCAATTTAGCCTGTCAAATGCTTTGTTCATATCAAGATTGAGGGCAAAAATAGACCTGTAATTCTTAGGAGTAGAGTGTAGAGCTTCATGAACTGTGATAACTCCATCCAAGATTGACCTGCCCTAGACAAAGCTTCCTTGGCATGTATCTATTATGTGGGATATAATATCTCTCATTCTATTTTTAATGGCTTTAGTTAAGATCTTGTAAGAAACATTGCATAGACTGATTGGCCTAAAGTCAACCATAGATTCAGGGGTTTGCTTCTTAGGAATTAGAGAAATAAAAGTAGAGTTGATACCTTTTGGGATATGATTGCTTGCTTGGAATTCTCTGACAGTAGAAATTACATGATCACTTACAATGTCCCAAAAATCTTTATAGAAATGATGGGGAAATCCATCGGGTCCCGAGGCTTTGTCTGGCTCCATGCTAAAAAAGGCTTCCTTAATTTCCTCATCAAAAAAGGGAGCTAGAAGCTTAAGTTTTATATCCTCATTTATTATGCTAGAAATGGATTGCAAGAGAATGTCTTTGGCCTCCTCATTGCACCATGATTCCTAACCAATGATAGAATTGAAATAAGTTATTGTCTCCTTTCTAATTTCTGTTAAGTCTTGAATAATAGAACCATCTGCTTTTTAAAAAAAAATTATCTTGTTATTGGTTTTGTTTCTAAGCATGGTGATGGGAAAAAAATTGGAATTTAAATCTCCATATTTCAACCAAAGAGCACTTGATTTTTGCCTCCAATAGATTTCCTCATGTTGAGTGGTGTTTTCACCCAATTGTGAAAGCACACTCTTCGGTAGGATCCGAGTCCCAGAATCCTCTGCTTGCAAAGAAATTACAACAGATAATTTCTCCAAGGTTCCTGTTATGTTAACTCTTTGTATATCAATGATGTTGTTTTAATTTGAATGTTGGGAATACCTTAGGGTTACAAGTGGATATTAACAAGGGGCACTGTGGTTTATTTCAATTTGAATTTGCAATGGACTCAAAATGAATAAATCTAAGAAATAAATATATTTTGATCCTTAGCTTTGATGGATTTTCAGTTATTTATTTGAATGACAATAATTAAAATGCAGAAAATAAAATGAGGGTTTGAAAAATAAAAGAAATGCAAATGAAAATGAAACTAAACTATGTCCAGAGTGCGACCATCCCGATTGACAAAACCGAAGATAATGAGGTTTCTGCATGCAACCTAACCTATTGAACCTGCAAATTCGCACAATCTAGATAAGCTAGGTGCGGGTTTCTAGGGTTTTTACTGTAATTTCAGACTTAGACATTCGCATGAAGCAACCAAGAACACTTGCATTAAACTCCACCTAAAAGCCTAGAAATCTGAAAGGGAAAGATAAAACATTAAATCATGCATGCAAAAATGACTCCTTCTTTCTCATCAATGAGATGCCAACTCTCTATATTTCTGTATTAAATGGTATATCAGTTACAATAACAGAATGTTCCAGGTTAAACAAATCCAGAACAAATGAAGGAAATTGCTCCAAGTGCAGGTCCAGAATGGCATGCAGCCCTTGTCTCTGCAACTCTGCTAGCAGCAATTTCCAACCCTCTGTTCAATCTGCGCTTCTGATTTTATACTATCTGGCGCGGCTCTTCGATTCTCCCTGTGTCGCTTCGCTTCACCTCCTAGAATGCGTCGTTTCAAATTCCTCGCCTTTTCGATGCTTTTAATTCATGCTCGATGCCGAAACGTCCAAAATTTTTTGTTACATGTAACGCTTCTGCAACCCTGACACCTGTATGCCACGTGTTCTACATTTCTAGCACATTCTGTAATGGCCCCATGTAAATCGCGATGTCCCTAGGCATGCAACTTGTTCCTCTGCCAGCACAGCGAAAATGAGACAGGTCGCGATATCGCGACGTTTTTCGGACAACAACCTTCTTTCCTTCTTGCCCAGCGAAAACGCGACATGTCGCGAAATCGTGACATGTCACGAAATCGCGACGCTTTTCTGTTCCATACACCCTCGACCGCAACCTGTTGCGAAATCGCTACGCCTCTTCGTTCCGTGCCCTTTCGCTCATTTTTGTCGTGATTTCATGACGTTTTTTCGCTTCGCGCCCTTTCGCTCATTTTTGTCGTGATTTCGTGACCATTTTACACTTCATGCCTTTTCGCTCAATGCTGTCGCGATTTCGTGACCATTTTACACTTCATGCCTTCCACCCGCAATCTGTCATGATTTCGTGACGTTTTTCACTCGGCACTCCTTTGGCTGCAATCTGTCACGATTTCGCGACGTTTTTCACTTCCGTACACTTTGCCAACTTTTCATCGTGAAATCGCTACGCTATCTTGCTTCGGGCTGCTCTTGCTGTATTTGGCAGCAAAAATGTGACATGTCGCGAAATCGCTATGCTATTTTCATCCGTACTACTTCGCTGCTTTGGAGCCGCGAAACCGCGACCTGTCGCGATATCGCGACGTTTTTTCGCTTTGAGCCTCTTTGCCATTTTCTATCGTGATATCGTGACATTTTTCCACTTTGTGCACCTTTGCTGATTTTTGTCGCGATATCGCTACGCCTTTCTGCTTCATTCTGTTTGACCGGTTTGACCCATGATTTTGTGATGCGTCGCGATTTCGTGACGCCTTTCTGCTTCGTGCCCCGCTTGCCGCTTCCTGTCATGATTTCACGATGTTTTTTCTACTTTGCCCTGTTTGACTGGTTTGACCCACGATTTTGCGACATGTCGCGATTTCGCTACGCCTTTCCATTTTGCCTTTCTCTCTCTCCTCTTTCGATCGCGACGGAGCAACATGTCGTGATTTTTCTACACCTTTCTACTTTTGGCTGCGACGGAGCAACATGTCACGATTTCATGAAACTTTTTCATTTTTGGCCGTGACGGAGCAACATGTCACGATTTCGTGACACTTTTTCATTTTTTGGCAACGATGGAGCGACATGTCACGATTTCGCGACATGTCGCGATTTCGTGACACTTTTCTACACTTGTGCATTTTTGCCCCTTTTTCTTGAATTTTAGCATCTGGGTCACTGAGATTCCTTTTGAAAGCATGCAAAAAATATGGGTCCCCAATTTTGGGGTGTGTTGTGGATCAGCCACAACAAATGGTGACTCTGCTATCAAATGCTCTTGAGCATTTTAGTGAGAACCCAACCTGAAACATATACAAACTCGAAAACATGTGTTAGCACATAAGCAATATAAACAAATGCCCAAAGATCAGAAGTACATGAATCATCAGAATCATCAAGTATTAGCTCAGTGTGTGCAATGAATTTCTTTCCCTATCATTTGAAATTGATCCACATTCCATTGTCAGTTTTGCATGAATGCATATATGAGATTGTGAATGATTTGTGTAACCTAATGAATATGCTAGGAGATCTTGCTTTTATAAAAGGCATAGTCCTTCTTCTAGTATCATGTACAAACATTCAAGATTGCCAAACCCTCTTAGGATCCACTAATGAATTGTTTTATTATATCCCAAAGTTGGTTATGAGTCCCTACTATCTTGAACCCATGTGCAAGTGAATGTGAAATCAGAACTTTGGGGAATCAGACTCCCAACCTAACCAAGATGGGAGTTTAACCCTATCCTTACTATTCTGATTTAGAGTTCATTACCTCACTTTGAGCAAAATAATTTAACCAATTATGGAAGAAATGGTCATGCTAGTCTAACCCTTTGGACAATCAGTGGTCTTGTTTTTTAGACAAGACATGTTGCCATGCATGGGCATACCTAACCCCACAATCCAAAACTTATCTTCATTTCTTTGGACCTTGGGGATGACTACCCATCCTTTGCAGAGGACAAGTAGTACGATCCTTCCAATCCAAAATAAAGATGAGGTGGGAAAAATTAATTTTTTACTTCTTGGACCTTAGGGATGACTACCCATCCTTGCTAGGGACATGTAGTACTATCCTTCCAATCCAAGCTTTGGATAAAAATGGAAAATATTAATTTTATTACTTAGACCTTGGGGATGACTACCCATCCTTTGCAGAGGACAAGTAGTACGATCCTTCCAATCCAAGACTTATTATGAAATGAGACATAAGAGCTTTGGGGAATCAGATTCTCAACCTAAGCGAGATGAGAATTTATGCCCTATCCTTACTACTCCATGTAGGTCAAATCAAAGCTTTGGGGAATTGGATCCTCAACCTAAGTTCGATGAGGATTTAACCCTATCCTTACTACTCTGATTTTAGGCTTTAAGCTCTATGGAAGTGGTCAAAACCATTGTTTTAAGGATCATGTTGCATAATAGGATAGACATGAAAAACTTCTTTCGCCCAACCTTTTCTTCCAAGTTAGGTTTTGATCATTTTGCTCAAGATCCTTTTTAATGTATAAGACGTGCTTGGTTCTAGATATCTCAAGACTCAGTTTCCAACCTTAGGATTTTTCTTACATTTATGTTATAACACAACCCTAAGAGGATTTGACATACTTTAATGATTTGTACCTAAGATGCATATGCAACTAAGATGGAATGTATATGTAAAGTGAGATGTAACATGAATGCATTATCTCTTGAATTGCAAATGAAATATTTGCCATACAAAACTGACTACTTCATGCATCACAAGTTTCAAACGATATAACTTAAGATGTTTGTGTGACTTGTGGAGCTTTTACAAGACAATTCCAATATTTCATATTCTCCTAATCTTAAGCATAAGTTGACATCTCAATTTTTTTATTATTTTATTTTTTTTTATCAAAATAAACAAAACATGTCAATTGAAATCAAATCCACAACCAAAATCCTAACTAGACTAACAATCCTAAACAATGAAAACAAAATCTGAAAATCCCCACCAAAACCGAAAAGAATAACATCAAAATCTCACAACCTAAGGGCTAAAATAATGCTTTAAAATCTGCCCATTAACCGGTAGCATAAAATCTCTCCCTTCTAAAGTTTTTAGCCTGAAGGTATTTTTCCCAAGAATCTCTGAAATCTGATAGGGGCCTAACCAAAGACAATCAAACTTTTGATGATTCCCTTTTTCCTCATGTCTTTTGTCCCATAGTAATACCAAATCTGAAATTCTGAATGACTTAACTTTGGCCCTTCTATCAAACCATCTTTTGATAACTTCCTGGTGTTTATTCATGTGATTCATGGCTTCTTCTCTCTTTTCATCAAGGTGCAACAAATGACTTAACCTGGCTTCAACTTGATCATCCGTCCCCAAGTACTCTTGTATGAAATGCAAGGTCTGCAACTTCAAATTTGCAGGAAATATCGGGTCTTGCCCATAGACCAAATGATAGGGAGTATTCCCTATGGATTCCTTTACTCTGGTCCTATCTCGCCCAAAGGGCAAACTTTAATTGGTCATGCCAATCCCGAGGGTTCTTTTCCAGCAATTTCTTAATAGTGTTCAACAAATTTTTATTTGAAGATTCGGCCAAACCATTTCCTTGAGGATAATAATTGGATGCAAATTTTAAGCTCACTTTGTTGTCATATGCCCAATCTGCAAATTGCGTAGAAATAAAAGCTTTACCATTGTCACTGACAATAGAATCGGGCATTCCAAATCTTGTTATAATTTGGTCCTCAAGGAATTTTATTACAACGTCTGTGGTGGCATGTTTAGTAGGAATCGCTTCTGTCCACCTTGTATAGTAGTCTGTAGCTGTCAATATGAATTTATGAGAATCAGAAGAATTTGGGTTAATAACCCCAATGAAATCTAGTCCCCACTGTGCAAATGGTCTCATTTCAACTACAGGTTGTAATGGCATGGCTGCATTTCTTTCTCTATTGGCAGCCACTTGACAGATATGACAAGATCGTACATGGGCATGTGCATCTTTGAAAATGTGGGGCCAGTAGTATCCTGCTCTCAGGATTTGATGTGCTGTAGCATTTGCCGCACCATGACCAGTTCCATGTTTCCCGTGAAATTCTTGCAACACCCTGGCAGCTTCTTCTTTGTTCAGGCACCTCAGGTAGATCCCTTCATGATTCTTCCTGTAAAGAACACCAGATTTCATCAGATAATTGACAGACTTAAGCCTTAAAGCTCTTCTCTGGGTTGAATTCAGATTAGAAGGACACTTACCATTCAATAAAAATTGCACAATATCAACATACCAATCATCCTTAGCAATGTATTCTGTGTTCGAGTATTGGCATGTTATTTGCGGATTATTTTTTGCGATCGCCTTCGCTAGTCCCTGTCCTCGAACTAGTTTCATAGGTTGGATTTCGAGATCAAATTCTTGGATGGTGGAAATCCATTTCCCTCTTTTCTCACCTAGTTCGTTTTGTAAAAACATGGTCTTAACAGCAGAGTCAGGCACGATGGCAATAACTCTGCTGTGCACAATGTAATGCCTAAATTTTTTCACCATTTTAAAAAGTGCGTACATTTGCTTATCAAGGATTGAATACCTTAATTGAGCATCTTTTAGGGGGGCACTTAAAAATGCTATGGGTTTTTCTGCACTATCCTCACCTTTTTGGGTTAAGACACTCGCAAAAGAGTGTTCTGATGCAAAAGCATAAATATAGAAAGGTTTGGAATAGTCTGGACTTATGAGGACCGGGGCTCTGGAAATGGCATCTTTGATGTTCTGAAAGGCCACTCTACTTTCCTCGTTCCATTTTACATCCACATCCTTCTTGAGCATCTTGTTCAGAGGTTTGGCTATCTCAGCAAAGCTAGAGATAAACTTCCTCACAAAATTAACCTGCCCAAAGAAAGATCTCAATTCTTTTTTACTACTCGGGAGAGGTAAGTTTTGGATAGCTTGTATCCTTTCTGGGTCGATGGATATGCCCTCTTTTGAAATGATGTGACCAAGCAATTTTCCTTCTGTTACTCCGAAAATGCACTTTTTGGGATTTAAGGAAATTCCATGTTCTCTGCATCTTTGAAGCACTTTCTTTAAATCTTTGACATGGTCCTCTCTCTTCTTCGAGAATACTGGAATATCATCCACATACACGATGATACATTTGCCTATGAGCCCTTTGAATGCATAATCCATGGCGCGTTGAAAAGTTGCACCAGCATTTAACAGTCCGAACGACATTCTCTTATATGCAAATGTCCCCCACTTGGTGGTGAAGGCTGTTTTCATCCGGTCATTTGGATGTATAAGAATTTGGTTGTATCCAGAATACCCATCAAGAAAGGACATCATTTCAGATCCATTTACCATTTGTAGAATTTCATCGATTGATGGCAATGGATAATTATCCTTTTGAGAGGCTTTATTAAGATTTCGAAAATCTATGCACAGCCTAATCTCTCCACTCTTTTTTCTTACTGGAACGAGGTTAGCAACCCAGGTTGAGTGCCTAACAGGAAAAATGATTTTCGCTTCCAATAATATTTTGACCTCCCTTTCGATTAAAGGCTCCAATAGCGGGTTAACAACTCGTTGTCTTTGCCTAAAAGGCTTGGAGTCTGGCTTCAAAGGGATGGTATGTGTGATAATGTCTTGGTTGTATGTCTTCAGCTCATTGTAATTCCAAGCAATGCAATCTATGTAATGCTTCAATGCCTGCATTATGTTGCTCCTTTCTTCATCTGTACATGCCTTTGCAATGTACACCTCCTTTGGATTGTCTGCACTCCCTAGATTAATTGAATCACATGCATCTTTGGGGAGTGGGACTCTTTTTCCTTTTTTGGTCTTGTATCCCACGTCGAACATTTTCTCCAATGAAACCACATCTTTAGGTATTTTGTTGGATTGACATGCGGTTTCACTCTCGTTTTCTGTTTCATCTTGCCACCTTTGCTCCTCATCAATCACCTGATTTTCAAAAATACCCGAGTTCGTGACAAATTTGAAGATATGTCTGTCATTTTCAAAAACCTGGAAATTCTTGACATTATCGGGTATTGATGGACAAGGAACCAATTCAATGGAGAACTTTTTACACCTTTTTATATCAACCGGGTTTAACATGCCCGCGGCGACTGCAAGAGAGTCTGCTATTCGATTTCCTTTTCTAGAAATAAGGGCTATATTGAAAGCATCGAATTCCTCAATAAGGCCCATACCCCTAGTTCTAAAAAGGCCCTTCTGTCGCGGCATGTATACTGTCCTTTGATTTGCTTGACTACCAACTCAGAATCTCCCAAAACCTTCAAGCATTTAACATGCTTGCTCAATGCTAGACGTAAACCAAAGATCAATGCTTCGTATTCTGCCACATTGTTCGTGCAAGGAAATTGCAATCTGTAAGCAGCCAATAATGGTTTACCTCCTGGACCAGTGAGCTCGACTCCAGCTCCTGCTCCCTGTCTAGATTTTGATCCATCGAACCTGAGCAACCATGTGCAATCATTTTCCTCAGAAGAGCCCCCATGGCACGTTTCCTCTTTAGGTTCTTCAGTAGCTTCCTCAACATCAAGTGCATAAACCCCCAGTTCTGGCTCAAAAAACTGAACTTCATTCGGCTTGTTAAATTTTGTTATGATCTCCTTAAGCCTCGGTTCATTTTCCACTCTGATTTGGTTTGCAATTCCTTTCCATGGTAGCCACATATGTGAGCAGTCTGTTGAAAAATAGCCATTCAGAGTTTTCATCCAATCCCTCGCAAGTAGCATTCCATATCTACTTGGGATATTAACAACCAGAATGTCGACAACCTGTTGGACCCTGGGTTCAGAATTTAATTGAATTTTGACATCATATAGGGTCCCTACCACATTTACCTCTGATCGGTCCAATTGCAGGACCTTGCATTTGGATGAAACAGGTTGCAGACCTAGCATTTGACATATCTCCGAAGGCATGAGGTTGCTCGTGGCACCCGTGTCCACCAAACAGTTATGCAAATTCTTACCCGCAATTCTCAGAGTCAATAAGAATGGCGGGACATCCCGTCTCTCCTTTCGCAAAATCATATGGGACTCAACTCCTTTTCCCTTCCACATTTGATCAGGTGAGTTCAGAGCTTTTATCAACGCCTCCTTTTGGCCAGGCAATCTAGCCGCATCCAAGAACGAAAGGCTAGATTTGGACTTCTTTAGATCCTCCACTATGTCATAGTTTGGTTTTTCGAATTTGACTGTCTTCTGCACGTCATTAGACATTTCTCTTCTGAGTGGAGGAGGAGGATTATTATTTGCCTTAGTATCCGGAGGAAGAATAGAGTTGTTTGGAGGTGTTGATGAGGTTTTAGGGGCTTTAGATTTACTTCTCAAATGGTATCCATGATTCCCCTTTCTAAAATCTCGAAAAGCTTGCACCTCTCTGTTCCAAAATTTCGTCTTCTTCTTCCTCACTCTCACCTTCTTGATGATATACAGTTTCCATCACCATAATGTTATCATCTTGATGTTGCGATGGACCCTCATTTGATACCAGTTCCAAATCATCAACTTGTGCCTGAAGACAATGAGTGTATCTAGCAATTTCAGGACAATTCCTCTCATTGTGTTCTTTTGTGTTGTGCAACCTACACCCCCTTTCCCATGCCAAATCTGAAAGATTCAAAAGGGAATTGGATTGACTAGGTCCTGCAGAAGTATCTAGTTGATTAGCAATGGGAGCGGGTACTCCCCCATTGTTTGGCTTTGTGTTCCAATGTCTCCCTCTATTGTTAAAATTTTGATTTGAGTGAGGGGCATGGGATTCATACTTCTACTTTTGAACCATGTCATTGCTCAGCTTATGAACTATTTTCTTGAGCTCTTCGACCTCTGAATAAATCTCCTTCGATGGAATCACATTGTTGTTAACCCCCGTTGGATTTGCATAATTGGTGGGGTCTTGATTCAACATTTGGGTCGGGTTTTGAGGAATTTGATTCCCATATGGATTGACACTTTGAATCGGAGTTGGATTTGGGAAAGGAACTATAGCCTGAGGATTAACTTGGTTGGTTCCTTGCATAGTCGATTGACTATTCTGCAAAAATGCGGGAACAGGTGGAATGGATGTAATTGGTTGGATTGGAATGGGTGCATACGCAGGTGCTGGTGGATACGGTTGCTGATATGGGAAGGCGTTCATGCTTGGCATTTGAGGTGCCATGATCTGATTTGCCAAGGGAGCTTGACCATATGGAGCATATTGTCCCATCATAGGCATCTGGGGAAACCCATAGCCCTGTGGTGTCATTTGCTGCTCGATGGTCATGGCTTCATTATAGGCTAGAGCTAGCGTGGTGACTTGAGGATTTCGTCTTGCAAACATGGCTGTCATGGGGTCCAATGCCCCAAAATATATCTGCAAAGCCACTGCGGGATCGATGGCAAAATGCCGAATTGCTCTATTATAGCACTTTTGGAATTTTTGATTAAATGTTCTGATTGGTTCACCCCTGGCCCCTTTTGCATGTAATGAATTGATTGTAAATGGTTGCGGGATCCAAAGGTGACCTGAATTGATTAACAAAGGCGTTCTCCATTTGCGTCCATGAAGTGATTGAACCAGTTGGTAAGCATATATACCATTCATATGCTATTGGATCTAAGCTCATGGGGAAAAGTCTGCAAGCCACATCTTCATGTTGGACTTGCAGCCTAATTAAAACATCCCTATAGGCTTGGATATGTTCTTCTGCTGTTCTTGGGCCATCTGGTTTGTATTTAGGCAAAAATATTTCTATGTTCTTGGGGATTTCATGGATATCCCCAGCAATGTTCAAAGGAATATTGTTAGCTCCATACCAAGGAGCTGCTGGAGGTTGAGCCATTTGACTCAAAATTGATGAAGACAACCCTACAAGAGCAGTGGAAATATTACTGACAATAGGAACACTAGTGGCAACTGATATTACTGGCGTAGGTCCACTCGATGTTCCTGGAGAAAATAGGTCTTTTGTGACTGGTGAGCTTACGACTTGCTTGGTTTTATTCTTGGGAGTACCAGTGAGCGTAAGGTCATGAAAAATGGTTTCCCCGGTTGTTTGGGACCTGGTCGCAATACGACGCGGTGGGTCCAACCTGCCTGATGAAACCCTCGATTATTTCAAAGAAAATCTGCAACAAAAGAAAACAAAAGCTACAGTTTAGCTATTTGTGAGTTTTAAGAGATGATTTCAAAATTAAATCAAAAAGATATTACTCATGTATGAAAATCAAAATAAAGTAAACCAATTCGGGCCCTCCTTCTAGCGCCAATCTGTTGAGTGGTGTTTTCACCCAATTGTGAAAGCACACTCTCCGGTAGGATCCGAGTCCCAGAATCCTCTGCTTGCAAAGAAATTACAACAGATAATTTCTCCAAGGTTCCTGTTATGTTAATTCTTTGTATATCAATGATGTTGTTTTAATTTGAATGCTGAGAATACCTTAGGGTTACAAGTGGATATTAACAAGGGGCACTGTGGTTTATTTCAATTTGAATTTGCAATGGACTCAAATTGAATAAATCTAAGAAATAAATATATTTTGATCCTTAGGCTTTGATGGATTTTCAATTATTTACTTGAATGAGAATAATTAAAATGCAGAAACTAAAATGAGGGTTTGAAAAATAAGAGAAATGCAAATGAAGATGAAACTAAACTATGTCCAGAGTGCGACCATCCCGATTGACAAAACCGAAGATAATGAGGTTTCTGCATGCAACCTAACCTATTGAACCTGCAAATTCGCACAATCCAGATAAGCTAGGTGCGGGTTTCTGGGGTTTTTACTGTAATTTCAGATTTTAGACATTCGCATGAAGCAACCAAGAACACTTGCATTAAACTCCATCTATAAGCCTAGAAATCTGAAAGGGAAAGATAAACATTAAATCATGCATGCAAAAATGACTCCTTCTTTCTCATCAATGAGATGCCAACTCTCTGTATTTCTGTATTAAATGGTATATCAGTTACAATGATAGAATGTTCCAGGTTTAACAAATCCAGAACAAATGAAGGAAATTGCTCCAAGTGCAGGCCCAGAATGGCATGCAGCCCTTGTCTCTGCAACTCTGCTAGCAGCAATTTCCAACCCTTTGTTCAATCTGCGCTTCTGATTTTATACTATCTAGCGTGGCTCTTCGATTCACCCTGCGTCGCTTCGCTTCACCTCCCAGAATGCGTCGTTTCAAATTCCCTGCCTTTTTGATGCTTTTAATTCATGCTCGATGCCGAAACGTCCGAAATTTTCTGTTACATGTAACGCTTCTGCAACCCTGACACCTGTATGCCACGTGTTCTGCATTTCCAGCACATTCTGTAATGGCCCCATGTAAATCGCGATGTCCCTAGGCATGCAGCTTGTTCCTCTGCCAGCACAGCGAAAATGAGACAGGTCACGATATCGCGACGTTTTTCGGACAACAGCCTTCTTTCCTTCTTGCCCAAAAACGCGACATGTCGAAATCGCGACATGTCGCGAAATCGTGACGCTTTTCTGTTTCGTACACCCTCGGCCGCAACCTGTCGCGAAATCGCTATGCCTCTTCGTTTCGTGCCCTTTCGCTCATTTTTGTCATGATTTCATGACATTTTTCACTTTGCGCCCTTTCACTCATTTTTGTCATGATTTCATGACCATTTTACACTTCATGCCTTTTCGCTCAATGCTGTCATGATTTCACGACCATTTTACACTTCATGCCTTCCACCCACAATCTATCGCGATTTCGTGACATTTTTCACTCGGCACTCCTTTGGCTGCAATCTGTCACGATTTCATGACATTTTTCACTTCCGTACACTTTGCCAACTTTTCATCGTGAAATCGCTACGCTATCTTGCTTCGGGCTGCTCTTGCTGTATTTGGCAGCGAAAACGCGACATGTCACGAAATCGCTACGCTATTTTCATCCATACTACTTCGCTGCTTCGGAGCCGCGAAACCGTGACCTGTCGCGATATCGCGACATTTTTTCGCTTTGAGCCTCTTTGCCATTTTCTGTCACGATATCACGACGTTTTTCCGCTTCGTGCACCTTTGCTGATTTTTGTCACGATATCGCTACGCCTTTCTGCTTCGTTCTGTTTGACCGGTTTGACCCGCGATTTTGCGACGCGTCACGATTTCGTGACGCCTTTCTGCTTCGTGCCCCGCTTGCCGCTTCCTGTCATGATTTCATGACTTTTTTTTGCTTTGCCCTGTTTTGTGACATGTCACGATTTCGCTACGCCTTTCCATTTTGCCTTTCTCTCTCCTCTTTTGGCCGCGACGGAGCAACATGTCGCGATTTCGCTATGCCTTTCTGCTTTTGGTCACGATGGAGCAACATGTCACGATTTCATTACACTTTTTCATTTTCGGCCACGACGGAGCAACATGTCACGATTTCGTGACACTTTTTCATTTTTGACAGCGATGGAGCGACATGTCGCGATTTCACATGTCGCGATTTTGCGACACTTTCTACACTTGTGCATTTTTGCCCCTTTTTCTTGAATTTTAGCATCTGGGTCACTGAGATTCCTTTTGAAAGCATGCAAAAAAGATGGGTCCCCAATTTTGGGGTGTGTTGTGGATCAGCCACAACACCTCACAGGCCAAAATGTTATGAAACTCTGCTAGTTTTGTTCATTCCTCCTGCCTAGTAATTTTATTAGCATCACCATGTTGGATCCTTTGATCAATTATCTTCAAACTTTCAACAACTTATTTTTTATTTTCAAAGAGGTTGCCAAATACCTCTTTGTTCCAAGTTCGAAGCTTTTCCTTAACAAACTTTAATTTGCCAGCAAGTTCAAAAGTTGCACTATCCCTGACAGGATGTTGCCACCACTGACTTTAGTTATCTCTAAAATTGGAATGTTTGATCCACATAGATTGAAATCTAAAGGTTTCTTGAAGGACAAAGAGTTAGGGATCTCCAAAAAATTGGGATTATAATCAAAGGCAATTTTAGAAATGGTTTGCAGGGTAGAATCATTGAACAAATTTGTAGCCTCCTTTGATAGAAAAAACCTATCAAGCCTTTCTTGAATGAGATGACACCCTATCTGTCGATTGCTCTAGGTATAATTCACTCCTCTAAGTTTTACATCCATCAACATGTTGGAGTTCACAAAGTCATTGAACTCATCTATGCTCCTGATAGGTGGTCCATTTCCACCCATTTTGTCTGAAGGGTAAATAGGAGTGTTAAAATCCCTAGCCAGAATCCAAGGGACATTATGGAATATTTAACTCAGATTGCCTAAGTACTCCCATAGTGGAGCTCTCCCTTGAATTGAAGTCGAGGCATAAATATTTGAAAGTATCCATGACCTATTTTTTTTTATTTCCTTAAATAAAACACTAATAACCCTATCATCTTTTTGAATAATGGTGCCTTCTACTATCCGGAGATCCCACAAAGTCATAAGGCCTCTAGATGCTTCTATGGCTGATTTGCAAACCATATCCCCTTGATTCCATATTTTTTTTGCTATTTTTTTATTGAATCTCATTAGTTTTTATTTCTTGCAATGTGATAATAGTTGAATTCACTTGATTTATTATTGCACTGACTTCCCTGTGTTTGGGTATGCCATTGAGGCCTCTCATGTTCCATGAGAGGAACTTCATTTAGATTGTTTGGGATTTCTTCCTCTCCCCCTCCCTTAAGGGGGTTTTCCTAATTTATTGTCTTCAGAACCTAAAATAACTTGTTGAAACAAGGTTCTTTATTTTCTATTGGAAATGTTATTATCAGTTTTAATTTTTTGATGCTCAACATTTGATATTCTCCCTCTTATTTTTTCACTACCAAAATCTATAAGAGACTTCACAGTGCTCCTGGTTTGTTTAGAACTAAACTGAGGGGAGGTATTTTTTTGCAAAATCGAACTGCCATATTCCTCAGTCTGAAGAGTTTCACATATATCCACCCCTACATCCAAATCTTCTCCCTTTTTCCTATATTCCCCTAGTCTGTGGGATGACCCCTCCATAGGATTCACTTGTCTCCTAGTGATGATGTTAGGCATATGAGATTTTTTATTTTTGAATGCCTCAAATTTCTTCCTAAGTTCTTCAGCATTAGGGTTTGGCTTTGGGATGCCCACTGGGCTTGAAGTATTTCTAACATTGGGGTTTAAGGATCCTGACTTGGATGTGGATTCTAGAGATTTTGCATTAGGTTTTGGATTTGTGATGCCCACGGGGCTTACAGTAATTTCAACATTAGGGTTTGAGGATCCTGACTTGGATGGGGATTCGAGAGAGCCAAAATTTTTAGATTAGAGGTGCCAGGCTTCCATGTCTTCTAATAATCCTCCTACTCCCATATTCTATAGAATTGAAAATTTATTTGAAACTAGAGGATTGGAATTTACCTGAGTATTTTGGTTTCCAACAACTTGTTATTTTCCTTTGTCTTGTTCGGACCCTGCACCCTATCTTTTCTTTTTTTGGTAGACAGAGTTTGCCTAATTGAAATCACCTCTATTAGGGAAAATCCTAAAATTTCCTCTGTCTAACATTCCCTGCTTCTGCTTTTCTCTATTCATTGCCAAGTTAGGGTACTGATTGCATATATGTCCTTGATTTTTACATTCTACATATAATGTCGGTCTGTTCTCGTATTCTACTGGTTTTTTTCTATAGTATTCTCCATACTCTAGCTCCACAAACATTGGCAATTCATTATTCAAATTTGCATTTACGCAAATTTGTGCATGAGTCATCCTTGTCTTGGCCAAGGTCACATGGTCAATGGATATCATGTCCCTTATAGTTCTGGCTATGCCCTGCAACCAATATTCATTGAATAATTGGGTAGGTAGACTCGAGAGACAAACCCAAATAAGGGAAATGTTAATATTTTGCTTTTCAGGGTCAAAATCTTCATCCCATTGTCTAAGAAAAAAGATCCTTTTGCCTAGAAACCAAGGACCTCTTGTTAAAATATGGTTAGCATCCTCCATATTGTTAAAATAGATAATGAAGAACCCTCAAGTTAGAGCTACCAACTCCAAGCTGCCTACCAGTCATCATTTACCCATCGTCCAAGCCCTGATAGTCTCCATGTCTGGCCTACCTGCCAAAAAATTGCCTACCAGGGAGAATTCTTCCATTAAAATAAAAGGGCTCATGGAACTTATCGGGGCTAAAATTTTATTATTTATTGGAACTAGGGGAAAAACAGAGAGAACCTCCTTTATTTTTCCTCTAAGAGTCTTAGCAAAAGACAACCACTTCTTGGGACCCGCATTATCCTTTGTATATTTTTTGTCGAGGTCTTTATTAGGAGGGTCGAGCCCCCATGTGATGCCTGCCTCCAAATCTACTATAGCCTAACCACCTTCCTCTGGATCCTCACTTGATCCATGCTTGAGGTTGTTGGGACTGAGAAAATAAGGCACACTTTATTTACAAGTTATCTTAAAATATATAAGCATCAAGCTTAGGAGGGAGATATGACAAGTGTCAGAAGCTCCACTCCAAGTGTCTTTTTAGAAGACACCACTCCAAATCAAACTAAAGACATGAACAAGTGGCAAACGACAAATGTCAACATGTCAATTATAGGCATAGTGCACATTATAACAATAATAATATTCTAACATTCCCCCTTAATGTGCACTATCCTAAAAATATAAGTCAACATTAGATAACATTCCCCCTTAATGTTGACTTATTTTACATAGATATAGCAAATTGCTAAACTGAGAAAACTTGTCTTTTTTAACTGACTCGGTGAAGATGTCTGCTACTAGATATTGAGTTGGTACATACACCATGTGTATAATGTCTTCTTGGACCATTTCTCTAATGAAGTGATGATGGATCTCAATGTGCTTTGTTCTAGCATGGAAAATAGATTGAAATTGGTAAATAATGATGATTATCATCCTTTGATGGATGAATCAGAAACCAAATTTTTGAAAAATTAATGGCTATATTTTTTTAGAGTGATTGGGGAGGATAAGTTTTTCTTTCGTATTCATCCACAGAAGAGTGGTGCAAGCCATCAATTTTTTTAGCACTATATTATTTTTTTTATAATTGTGGGAAGATGAAATCCCTACAATACTCTTTGAGGTTTTACAAAGTCACTAAGGAACCTGTATCTCAAATGGAATTTTTATGTAGAGACCATGAATCCAACTAAAAAGGACAAGTTCAACTTTGACCCACTAGATATGACCAAGATCTGGCCAAAAAGACCAGTCCCACTGTAGTTCTGGGACTAAACTATGTGCTATACTAGATCGCTCATGAAGGGTGCAGTGAAGGCGCTATGCAGTCCCCACAACATCATGGAGGGCATCGATCTATAGGAGATCGCTGATTCGAGCAATGGTGAAGGCGGCGATGGAGCTCATGTCGAGGCCCAACACCATTTCGCTCTCAACATACTCCATGGCCTTGATGATGGCCTATCGTTTGATATCATCCTGTGTCAACTTCATTTCCATGGTGGTTGTCATTGAGAAATTATAGAGGTTCTTGATGAATTACCGTGAAAAGCTTTGACCCTACCGACACTGAGATTTAGCGATCTTTGTTTAAGGTCGGGAAGCTAAATATAGCGTAGGTGATGTCGCTGTGCTCGGACATCTATAATATCTATAATCTCATGTCGTGCCTGTGAAAAGCAACTCCATGGCCTTTCATGGCCTCATTTTTTAATTTCTTCCCCTTTCACTTTCTGGGGATTAAACTATGCGCTAGACTGCATCGCTCATGGAGGGTGCAGTGAAGGCGCTACGTAGATAGACGTCACATAGTGAAAGACGTGCCAGATGAGTTTGGCGTTTGTTGGGAAGTCACTTTGGGCAAAAAAAAATTTATGCTAAATATTTTTGTTGTGATTTTCCCATGTGCATTCACATTCGTATTTTGTATTTTCTGCCCATGTGCTGGTGCTCTGATATCGCCAATGATGTTGGGACTAAAAAATAAGGCACCCTTTATTTACAATTTATCTTACAATATATAAACATCAAGCTTAGGAGGGAGATATGACAAGTGTCAGAAGCTCCACTCCAAGTGTCTTTTTAGAAGACACCACTCCAACTCAAACTAAAGACAGGAACAAGTGGAAAAAGACAAATGTCAACATGTCAATTATAGGCATAGTGCACATTATAACAATAATAATATTCTAACATTCCCCCTTAATGTGCACTATCCTAAAAATATAAGTCAACATTAGATAACATTCCCCCTTAATGTTGACTTCTTTTACATAGATATAGCAAATTGCTAAACTGAGAAAACTTGTCTTTTCCAACTGACTCGGTGAAGATGTCTGCTACTAGATATTGAGTTGGTACATACACCATGTGTATAATGTCTTCTTGGACCATTTCTCTAATGAAGTGATGATGGATCTCAATGTGCTTTGTTCTAGCATGGAAAATATATTGAAATTGGTAAATAATGATGATTATCATCCTTTGATGGATGAATCAGAAACCAAATTTTTGAAAAATTAATGGCTATATTTTTTTAGAGTGATTGGGGAGGATAAGTTTTTCTTTCGTATTCATCCACAGAAGAGTGGTGCAAGCCATCAATTTTTTTAGCACTATATTATTTTTTTTATAATTGTGGGAAGATGAAATCCCTACAATA
This sequence comes from Wollemia nobilis, assembly GCA_028583015.1. Taxonomy (NCBI): domain Eukaryota; kingdom Viridiplantae; phylum Streptophyta; class Pinopsida; order Araucariales; family Araucariaceae; genus Wollemia; species Wollemia nobilis. The sequence goes on from JAQPPZ010015568.1 coordinate 261,631, forward strand.
CTCTTTGAGGTTTTACAAAGTCACTAAGGAACCTGTATCTCAAATGGAATTTTTATGTAGAGACCATGAATCCAACTAAAAAGGACAAGTAAAACTTTGACCCACCAGATATGACCAAGATCTGGCCAAAAGGACCAGTCCCACTGTAGTTCTGGGGACTAAACTATGTGTTGTACTAGATCGCTCATGAAGGGTGCAGTGAAGGCGCTATGCAGTCCCCACAACATCATGGATGGCATCGATCTATAGGAGATCGCTGATTCGAGCAATGGTGAAGGCGGCGATGGAGCCCATGTCGAGGCCCAACACCATTTCGCTCTCAACGTACTCCATGGCCTTGATGATGGCCTGTCGTTTGATATCATCCTGTGTCAACTTCATTTCCATGGTGGTTGTCATTGAGAAATTATAGAGGTTCTTGATGAATTACCGTGAAAAGATCTGACCCTACTGACACTAAGATTTAGCGATCTTTGTTTAAGGTCAAAAAGCTAAATATAGCATAGGTGATGTCACTATGCTCGGACATCTATAATCTCTATAATCTTATGTCGTGCCTATGAAAAGCAATTCCATGGGCTTTCATGGCCTCGTATTTTAATTTCTTCCCCTTTCACTTTCTAGGGATTAAACTATGCGCTAGACTATATTGCTCATGGGGGGTGCAGTGAAGGCGCTACGTAGATAGACGTCACATAGTGAAAGACGTGCCAGATGAGTTTGGCGTTTGTTGGGAAGTCACTTTGGGCAGAAAAAAATTAATGCTAAATATTTTTGTTGTGATTTTCCCATGTGCATTCACATTCGTATTTTGTATTTTCTGCCCATGTGCTGGTGCTCTGATATCGCCAATGATGTTGGGACTAAAAAATAAGGCACCTTTATTTACAAGTTATCTTACAATATATAAGCATAAAGATTAAGAGGGAGATATGAAAAGTGTCATAAGCTCCACTCCAAGTGTCTTTCAGAAGACACCACTCCAACTCAAACTAAAGACAGGGACAAGTGGCAGAAGATAAATGTCAACATGTCAATTATAGGCATAGTGCACATTATAAAAATAATAATATTCTAACATTCCCCTTTAATGTGCACTATCCTAAAAATATAAGTCAACATTAGATAAAATTCCTCCTTAATGTTGACTTCTTTTACATAGATATAGCAAATTGCTAAACTGAGAAAACTTGTCTTTCCAAAGTGACTTGGTGAAGATGTCTACTACTTGATAGTGATGGTACATACTCCATGTGTATAATGTCTTCTTGGACCATTTCTATAATGAAGTGATGATGGATATCAATGTGCTTTGTTATAGCATGGAAAACTAGATTCTTGGTCATCTTGATGGTACTTTGATTGTCACAATATATATATGTTGGACCATGTATGAATAGCCCAATATCCTAAATTAATTGACTCAACCATATTGCCTCCTTAGTTGTCTCAACTACTGCTCTGTATTTGCTTCTGCTGAAGATAGTGAACTGTGTTATGTTTTTTTGTGCTCCATGAAATAGAGCCTTGGCCTAATTGTAAGCAATAACCTGTTGTAGATATTCTAGTTTTAGGACAACTGGCCTAATCTGAATTTGTATATCCAATCAAAGAAAAATTATCACTTGATTTATACATAAGGCCATGATGAGGTGTGGTCTTTAGGAATATTACAATCCTCTTAGCTGCTATCCAATGGATCTTCTTAGGATCATGCATGAATCTATAAATAAGGCCAATTGAATAGCAAATATCTGGTCTAGTTGAATTTAAGTAGATCAAACTTCCAACTAGTTACCTATAAAGTGTACCATCAACCCTTTCTTCTTCATCATTATTTACCAATTTTAATCTAGTTTCCATGGGATTTAGAGAGGGCTTACACTCCTCTATGCAAAACCTCTCCAAAATAGACTGAATGTACTTAGCTTGTGAGATAAAAATCTTACTAGGCTGTTGCCATACCTCTATTCCTAAGCAATAGTGTAGGAGGCCTATATCAATCATCTCAAAGTTCTTGCATAAGTCCTCCTTGAGAAACCTTCTTCTTTCTATGTCATCACCTATAATGAGAAGATCATCCACATTCATGTTGGCTAAGGACTTTGGCCATTAGGGAATAATTCACTTCGTGTCTTAGGGATGAAGGCCTTTTACCTGTATAGGTGGGAAAATGATTTTGGGCTTCATCTATTGTGGTTTGAACCCACTTGGGTAAAGGATTGGATGATGTTACTTGATCATTATGAGGAGGATATGGAGGACATGTATCATTTGTAGGAAGTTCTTCTTGTGGATGAATTTCTTGATTTATGAGTGAAGGAGAAGGACTAGATGATATTGTATGCATGAATGAAGCAACTATTTCATTTGTTATTTCTAGAGTTGAGGAGGATTAGATGGGGGATACTCATGAAAGGTAATATCCCTAGATAAAATGATTTTCTTGGAAATAGGTTCATATAATTTATATGCATTGGCACTATCACTATAGCCAACAAAGATGCATTTTTGGCTCTTATCATCAAAATTCTTCCTTTTATTATGAGGAATATGAGCATAGGAATCACATCTAAAGATTCTCAAATGGCCCACATAGGGCATCCTTCCACTCCATGCTTCTTTAGATGTTATTTCATGTAAGGCCTTTGTGTATGACCTATTAGTCAAGTATGCAGTAGTAAGAACAACTTCTCCCCAAAATGAGTTAGGTAATATAGCATCATGGAACAATGATTTTGCCCTATTTATGATTGTTTGATTCATCCTCTTATCAACTCCATTTTGTTGGGGGGTATAAGGGGTTGTGAATTGCCTTCGTATCCCATGATACTTACAAAAATTAAAGAATTCATTGGAGACATATTCTCCACCATTATCTGATCTTAAGGTGGAGATTTGATAACCACTTTCTTTTTCAATAGGTGCGATGAATTCTTTGAACTTATCAAGGGCTTGCAACTTATATTGAATTAGGTAGATCCATAACTTTCTATTGTAATCATCAATGAAAGTGATGTAGTATTTAGCCCCAGTATAAGATTGAATAGACATTGGCCCACAAATTTTTGAATGAAACAATTGCAAAGGTCTATTGGATCTCCATGCCTTTCCTATTTCAAATGGTTGCCTATGGTGTTTGGATATTACACATGGCTCACAAAAACATTTTGACTCCTTAAGATGTAGAAGTCCTTTAACTAATCCTTTTGTAGACATCATTTGAATATTATTAAAATTTAAATGTCCCAATATTTCATGCCACATGTACTCCAAAGAGAAAGTAGTTGTTGTATGCAAAGATGTTTGTGTTACAGATTTTGTAAGGAGGTAGTAAACACCATATTTTTTCACTCCCATGGCCTTGACATTGCCATTGGGTTCCTTAATGTAGCATTTGTATTTTTCAAAATAGACATTATAGCCCTTATCTATAAGCTATCCAATAGAAATAAGACTTCTTTTAAGACCAGACACATACAAAACATCTATTGCAGGAACATAATTACCATCGTGCAAAGTAAGTGGTGCCTTCCCAACACCTTCAATGGGTAGATCACTTTCATCACCAAAAAGTAATGAATTGATTTTATGTAGGTTGAACCTTGGTCAACCAATCTTGCCTTCCTGTCATGTACTTTGCTGCTCTAGAATCAATATACCAACATTATTTATCTTCAACATTAACTTGGTTGGCTGCATATAATGTGTTCAAATTATTATTTTGTGGTTCTCCCTATTCTCTTTTCCTTTTATAGAAATTAGCAACATTAAGATTCTATTTTCCACAATATTCACACCCTTGTTGATTGTTGTTTTGACCCCCTTGAGGTCTTGTTTGCCATATTGGCTACTATTGGTACTGCTACTGATGTGGCTGCTGATGGTACTGCTGATTTGGTTGTTGTTGGTACTGTGTGTATCTCTGATGTTGTCTACCCCTTTGATTCTGATTATGTTGATTTTGACACTTGTTTTGTTTAGGCTATAAAGTTTCCTTGGTGGCAAAAGCTACTGATGTGGATTCAATTTCTTCATATTTGATTAGGGCTTGCTCATGTTTCTTAAGTAAGATCTGAATATACTCAAGTGTGGAATTCATTATTTTACCACTCAAGTATAACATGGTAGCATAGGAGTGAAAATTTGAAGGAAGACCATGCAACATTATTGGAATTAACTCATTATCATCTAGGGTTTTACCAGCAGCTAAGAAATCATTATTAATAGACTTCACTTCCATAAGATAATCGGTAAGTGAGCCTTTCATACATAGATTGTGAAATTTTTGTTTGAGATACAAAATATTATCTTCACTTGGCCTATCAAACAATCTATTGAGAGCATCCCATGCTTGTTTAGGTGTTTTTATAGCCTTTACAGTTTCTCTGCATTGAATTCTTGTAGCTAGCTTGATTAGACTTAAAGCTATATTAGAATTCTTCTCAAATTGTGCTTTTTCTTTAGGGTTTGTAGGTGCAGTGAGTGGGTCTTCATTAGCATGCCTATATTTCACAAATTCTCACATTTCATTCATCATTAATATTGATTCCATCTCATACTTCCAATTTACAAAATGTTGTGCTCATTCAAGTTTCTTTGTAAGTCCACTTAATAGATTTGTAGTAGCCATGATTTATAAAAGGATCAAAAGAAAAGGGAGCTCAAAAAAGGATGAAGTAAGAATGACGAATGCCAAATTAGAGGCCTCAAAAAAATCTAGGGTACATCGCTAAAGATCAAAAGGAGGGTTCACCTAGTTTTTTCACTCTGAATCTTCAAGTGATTCCAACAATGGGAGGTTTAAGTTGAACACAAGTGCCTTTTTCTATCCAAAGAGAGTAAGAATTAGAATTTTTCTAGACCTTTATACCAAACTTCTCAATATACCTGCCCTTACATGAGGGAGACTATAAGCATTTAAGCAGTTGATACGTAGAACATAGGCTATTCTGAAAGGGAATAACCTGCCAGATCTTTATACCAAACTACTCAATATACCTGCCCTTACGTGAGGGATACTATAAGTATTTGAGCATTTGATACGTGGAACATAGGCGGTTATAAAAATGTGATGCTTGTTTTTTGTAGAATTGTTACAATAGATGTACCAATGTATTATTTCTTTATAAGAATTTACCTGTATGTGTTTGCTTGCTTGTATATAGCTTAGTGTCAAGTGTGTATGAAATGAAACTATGAAATGGAACTACACTTGATTACAATTATAAAAACCTAAGTCATGCAAGGGTAATAGCAAGCATAAAATATAAACAAAGCCCAAATAGAAGATGCAAGCAACAAACACTTAGTGGCAAAGAGAGTGCCACAAAAGGTCTCCACAAGAAAGATGCAAGGGGCCCTAAATCACCCCTTGATATGATGATTTGTATTGGAAACTTGGCTAAAAAAAAATTAGCCCCAAATGTACCTCCAAAAGATTGTACAAGATCAATGCCTTCACTTACAAGATTACCTCTAAACTTGCAAAATTCAATGAATAACTTAGCATAATGTCCCCCAAAGACTTAAAATTTGAGCCCCTCATAATTTTGCAATTTTTCACCCAAGAGTGTTGGATGCTACCAAAAATGCACTCTATTTTACAATCTTAATTTCAAACTTCAATTTAGCATATTAAATGATTTCAAAACTGAAAATAAACTACACCAATGGATTCCTATCGACAAATACTTTCCAACGACTATATATAAGGATATATTCGGTTACAATTCGACCCTTGATTTTAAGAAAATACAAGACTTCTTAGAGGTAAAAAACATGACAGATTGCCCTCTACAAATTTGAAATTTGAAATTTTGGCTTGAAACTGTTTTGGCGGGAAAATTTTGAAATGACCGAGCGAGAAATTTTGGAGGGAATAAATAAACAATTTGCAATATATTTTATTGTTACCTACTACAGCTGTAGATGTTTCTCAATCCAACAATTGGCTACTGATATGCCTTAACAAAAAAAAAAAAAAAATTCACAGTCCCAAAACTGCTGCAAACAACCAACTTTGAGCAGCTGTAACTTGCTCAATACATTACCAAACTAAGCAATTGAGTACTTGATGTTGTATTACTTCTCATAATCTATATGATGGTGCAAAAAAATCAGGAAAAGGACTGCTAAAAAAATTAATAAAAAATTTTCCGTTTAAAAAAAAATCGCGTAGGAAAAAAATAGTTGCAACAGTCCGTCTTCAAACAACCATATATTACTCATTTATTGTCGGATTTTTGCGTGCGAGTACTTGATTTTTTAGTAATCCTCTTAATATATGTGTTGGTGTACTCAGATTCTAAATATGACTACTCTAAAAAAAAATTCACCGTTGCAAAATGTGATGTTTTCTATTTTAAAATGTGCCTTCACCCTGCAAAAAAAAAAAGGCCCCACATTTCCAGAATCACCAAAACTCTTAAAAAATTCTCTTCATTTTTCATTCACAAGATCAACTTAGCAAGTGAAGAGGATACTTCAAAGAAAAAATTCAATCATAAAAAAAAAAACTCTCAAACCCTAAGGGTCCCCATAGGCGGATCTCACCGCTCTGATACCAGATGTTGGGACTAAAAAAATAAGGCACACTTTATTTACAAGTTATCTTACAATATATAAGCATCAATATTAGGAGGGAGATATGACAAGTGTCATAAGCTCCACTCCAAGTGTCTTTTAGAAGACACCACTCCAACTCAAACTGAAGACAGGGACAAGTGGCAGAAGACAAATGTCAACCTGTCAATTATAGGCATAATGCACATTATAACAATAATAATATTCTAACAGAGGTTCCCACCTGCCCCTTATGTACCTAATTTACCTCTACCACCTTGGTTGATATTCCTGCCCAAAAAATTCAAACCCTCACTCCTACCGCACCCGCTAAATCTCAACTCAGTCATTTCTCTTGCTGAAGGAAAATTTTAGTATTTCTAGATCTTACACTTATTTTAGATTTTGATGATGCTTACAATTTTCAAATTTTTTTCACATAAGTGTTATTCTAGAGCACTCATAGCAACTTTTTCTTTATATACATTTTTCAAATATGAATCTTTCATAACCAAAGGTATAACAAAAAAACTTTTAGGAGTACTTAGTAGGGGTTTGAAGTTTACCATTTATATACTAAAGTATACAAAGAATTTTATTACTATTCATGCAATGCTAAGGTTAAATAATATTAAAAGTAAATAAAATGCATACCTTACTATTGAAAAATTTCATGCATCTTTTTGGATTATTTGTTGATTGCACACTTATGATGTCTGAAATCTAAAAATTATGTAGATATAGTAATTAGACTTTATAAAAATGCTAAAACATATTCAAGGAAAACATGTCAAGAACTAGTTTTCCTACAAGCCTTGACTCAATAGCACCCCAAGCAGGTTTTCACTATTGAATTATTCATCTTTTCTCTTTTTATTTCTCTTTTTCTTTTTTCTTTTTTTTCTTTTTTTTTTCTAGAAGAGGCCGCCATTTTTGGTTTTCAACAAACTTCTATCTTGATTGCATCCATAAAGGATTTTTAGAATCGAGATTTTTTTTTCCATCAAAAGAGGCTACCATTTTTTATTTTAAATCTTCTTTTGTCTTGATTGTGTCAATGAAGGATTTTCAAAATCAAGATTTTTTATTTTATTTTTTTCAAGAGCTTCAATGAGAAAGAATGTCTATCATGGAGCTTCAATGAGAGATAATGTCTCTCATTTTTATTTGGACAAGAACAATCCTTATTTTTCAAAAAGCACATTGATCTTTTTCTACATGAAAATAGCAACATCTTCTTCTTCATGAAAATAGCAACAATTATGCATCAACCTTCATTTCCATATGATTAGTAAGAACCCTCTTATGTCATCATGTTCTCCTTATTTATCAAAATTAAGTATTCAATTCATTGTGCCTTCTCACTAAAATTGATGCTTTCATTTTGTAGGACATGCCTAATGCGATAATTATTTTTATTTTTTCATATTTTTTTTCATAATTCAAAGATATGATCATTTAGAATCTATATCAGAAGATAAAACCTCTTCTATCATGTATAAGTTTTATTGTTAAAAATATTGAGAAAATTTTCATCTTTGGTAGTGGTTTATGGTACAATTTTAAATGATGTCCATTCACCACCACTGTCCTCCTCGAATCATCAATTGAAGAAAGTTGAATGGATTTACTCTTGAAAACTTTTAGTTTATATTTTGTACTTATAATGTGACAAGCATACCATATTTTCCATTGTTATTGAATGATCTCCAATTTATTATGTGTCTCCAACAAGATTTCATCCATTGCACTCAATTGCAGAATTTTGTCTTGTACCTGCAACGACTCAATGCCATCTTCCAAAGATATATGAAGTGTTAGGAAAACTCAATTACAAAAATATGTATCTTTTTATTTTATTTATATGATTCAAGAAACCATGGGCTTCCTAGATAACTATACTTAGGTAGAGTAAGTTTTCCTATAAGTAGGTCTACTAATTTTTCACCTACTTGTATGCTTTTAGGATATACTTTCTTCTTTTTTCTTGGTTTATTAATACCCATTTCTTGACCAATCTAGTTATTTGTAGATACATCTTTAAAAACCTATAATAAAGGAATTGTAACATTAAATTGTTCTATTTTTTCACCAGATATAATTTTGAAGATGTTATTTTTGATATATCAAATTATTTAGGATATGGTACATTCCCCATTAAATCATCTTGAGGCAGGTTTTTTTTTTTTTGTTTCAATGTGATGAGTTCTCCTATTTATTCTCTTCAACTCCATTTCTACACTTATAGGTGGAATATGTTTAAGAAGTATTTTTATTGAACACAATTGAATGTTGTCACAACCAATGATATTTATTATGGTTGTATCTTCTGATTCATCCATATAGATAGGGGTTGCCTATTTAACATTATTGGAATTGGTCACAGGTTGAGCCAAAAGTGGAGGTTGTGTCTCTTGCTATTATTTTTCTTGAGGCAGATCCAATACATCTCTTTATTTATCTTATAATCCTCTCAAGAATTTATGTTTTGGTTCTACTCCACATATCTTATTAACAAGGGAAAATGTATCTAGATAATCTTCTAAAGTTTTATTTTTCTCTTGTTTCCTCGATAATTTACCCTTTTGATTCCTTGATAGTATTCTTGGTATTTCTCCAAAAATACTATTTCTATTGTATCCCAGGTTCAATTTGGATGTGGTGTTAATTTAATGAACCATTGTAGGGTTCAGTATTTAATAGTAAAAGGAAACAATTCTACTTTTTGGTTGTCATTGATATAGTTACAAGCTTGGCATACAATATTAAACTTAAATAGAAATTGATCAGGGTCCTCAAATGCCACTCCCTTAAAAGTTGGTAATTTAGAAGGTGAAATGACTTCCATGGGAGATTTTTGATCTAATTGAATAGGATATTGGAAATTTTTGGTAGATGTACTAGTTTTACCAAGATGAAACACATTTCTAAATTTTATTGAATTTTCATGTAATCCTACCATTATACATTTCTAACACTAATTATAAACCCATTTAAATTATCCTAATCGCATAGATTTGTCAAGGGATGGTGGTTTTTAAATAACACTATGTTATCCTTTTAATGTATTCTCAAAGGATTTTTCACTTCCTAAAGTAGATAATTGTCATTCTTGTAAAATTCCAATATTTTTTCAAGAATATCTATTTCAAACAACTTTGACATAGTGCAACATTGTATCATGAATATTTTCGTCTTGTGTGTTGTGGAAATTTCTTTTAGTATATATTTTTTAAACCTATTTCTACATCCTATTAAATCTTAGAATATTATTCTAGTGTCCTAATGTCAAAAAATACAATCCCAAGCAATGCAACTATTTTCATATAAAGTTGTCAATTTCACAAGAAAATATTTAACATTGTTCTCTAACAACACAAATTTACTCCCTGTAAATGACACCTAAAATGATGAGTGTCGGTAATTCTCAATATTTAATTTAATTAAATATGTCAAATCTAGGGAGGCATCCTAGGGCTATTTACATTAGAGACTTTGAAACTACAATTTAGGTATCAAGACATTAAATTGCTCTATGAAATCTTGAAATATTTATAGAAATGAAACTATGCTAATTTCACATGTACATGAAAATAAAACTAATAAATTTTTAGGAATTGAAAATTCTGAAATTGAAATTCATTTAATTACTTTTGCTAAATTTGAAATTGTAGAAATGAAATGTTAGAATTGAAAACTATAAAAAACAAAAATCAAATGCAGAAAACTAAATATCAAAACAGAAATGATATTTATAGAAATGAATTGTGACTAGCCAGATGCAAAAAAAATGAAACATAACATGCTGAAAAAAAAGGAAAAAAAGGAGAAAAAGGAGAAAACACAAAAAAACTAGAGGAATGACATATTTAACAAAACTACTGAAATTAAACAACATAAAATAAAATACTAAAAATAAATTCTAAAACTAAGTTAGTACACCTTCCAATGGTCCTTACAGTGGTTCCAAGCTCAAATATCAATGAAATATGGAATATTTTAGAAGAAAATAAGTTAAATTATAAAATTAATCAACTACATACAAGGAATAGAAATAGTCAAGTTTATGATAGTGTACCAAAAATATGCATATGTGTTTTATTTTATTTCTCCTTTTCTAAATTTTCAAAGGCATATAAAAGGAGTATTTATAATGAAATACTCAACTTTTTTCTTACAATTAAGGGTAAAATTAGAAAATAATTTATTGTCAAACTGATTGCTAATTTGTTGTTGCTGCTACAATAGACTTAGTCCAGAATTAGGACAAAATCTGCTTGCAAGTAGTTGTACATATGTTTACACCTCCAAAATTATGGGAAATGGTTTTAGAAAGGTAGGATATTGTTAGTTATATCCATCCAAATATTATCCTAATTTTCCTCCCCAAAAATCTACCTAAACGTTATTTTTAGCATATTCTGCAATTTTAATTGATTTTACCAAATTAGACATTCCCTCCTTTTTGCATGTCCAATATGCTGTGAGATTATTTGGTATAATTTTAGGGATTCTTGTGCAAGATATCACATTTTCAGCTCATTGTTTGCACCTTTTTAGAATAGTAAACTAAATATTGTTTTTGTGTAGGACATTTTACAGTAGTTTTATGAGAAATGTACTTAGTGAATGACTAGGCAAATGGTGTTGAATCAATTCCAAGTGTTTTGTTTGACCCTCCTAAGACTATTACACACTTCCAAGATATTTAAAAATCAAACTTGACTACTTAGACACATTCTCATTTAAACATGTAGGTTGTTGCCATATCAGTTTGGAGTTGTCTTGATGTTTCGAAGCTAAGCTTACAAATTCATTTTCGATAGGTTTTCTTGCACTGTTTCAGCTACAACATGGCTTTATTTATGCCACATCATTTTAAGAACTTATTTGAGGTAAAAAAACACTTTAAAAATTCTTAGTTGATCAGATTTCATTAAGCCTTTATTTACTAACTATTTTTATTACGTATTTTTACTGATAAAATCATGCAAAATAACCATAAAAACGAAATAAAACATGTTCAAATAATAAAATAATATTTTCCATAATTTAATATGTTAACTTCAACAAAAACATGAATAATTAAAATTACTTGGCATTTTTAGGCAAAATAGATAATTTTTATGTGTAAAAAACATTGAAATAATGAGTCATTTTATGGCCTCATCATCTCAACTGAAAAATAATCAACGAAGGTCAATGAACTAGATGGAAGCAGTAGGCTCAATACTACTTAGTATGATATATTTTTGTGAGGTCAACATGTCATGATCAGGCAGTTGGAGTATTCATATCTATGTACAATCCAATTGGCTGGTACTTCCTCTTACATAATAATAATCTACTTATAAGGCAATGATACTTTTGACTATTATAGGATTGTAAAAGGTATATAAATACTATGATGTATAATGAAAATTGGTCGAATCTTAGGCATTTACAATTCATATGTAAATACATATAACATACATCTTAATACAAATTGACTTCTATTTGGCCTCTAGTTCAATTCATTTGTAGAGCATATATGTATGAATGATCACTTATTTCTAATTTTAGCTTGTTGAATGTTTATGGTGTTTATTCTAAATCTTGGATATGAGTTGTATTCATTCACGTCTTTTGGAATTTTTGGTCTGATAAGATATAGTATGTTAAAATTTAATGTTTTGTAATTAATAGTAAAACTTGTGGGTATGTTAGGTAGTCGATGGTTTAATCACTTAGTTCTTCTATTTGCATATGTCTTGATGTTGCTCAATATATATCACTTTAAGTGTTGGCTTTAGTTTCTTTTATTTCTTTTAGGATCCTTTCCCCCCATATATTTAGGAATAGTTAGTTGGGACTTCAAGGAACCGATCTCCTCTGAATATTGACCACTATATTTTTTATAGGTCCTTTATAATTCAATTTTGGTCAAGGTCTATGGGTGCACAAACCTTTCCATTAGACATATTCTCTAAAAAATAATTTATGGCATACCTAGTGGGATCCTAGAGTCTCATATTTAAATATTATAGGATTGGTGATGTCCTCTATTATTATATCTCATTAGGCTCACTTGGTGACTCCAATAAGATATAGAAAGATATATTCTATGACCAATTACCTATAAAACCTGCATAGAGATTGGTGATATTCTATCTCATCCACAACTTCTATCACCAAGAGATTTTGTCTACCAAGACCCAAAAAATATTTGCATATCCACATATTATTAAGTTTTTTTGGTAGATAAGATACTATAGCATTAATACCAGGTTTTATAGGTTGACCCAAAACCTTTTACAAAAATCAGCCCAGGGCTATTGATGAACATATCCTTACTAAGGATCCTATATATGTAAAATTTGCATGCTGCAAAATCCATTACATCTGGTAAGGCACATAGCCTATTGTAAAAAATAAAATTCCCATACAACATTTTGGGTATACCCCGAGAAAACACACATTCATTATAATTACAAAAAATAAACAGACACTGATCCCTTCCTTGAGATAATGGAGAAAAAAAAGCTGCAGACACACAGTAAAGTACTGAAAAAAGTCCCACAAGCTCTATATTGATAGTTACTCTTAATAATTCTTTGGTAATTGATTTCTTCCATATATGACATGCTTTGGTATCACACACTATCTTGGCCAATCAGCCTTGGAGAAGTGAACCTGCTGGCTAGATTTATGGTGGTGGCTATCTAGTGGTCCACTTGGCTTTGGTTTGAAGTATTATATTGTTGTTTATTTCATTCCATGTGATTATCAACCAACCTAAAATTACTAAGATGACTAGGAGCCATGTTATATAACATGTGACTGCCCCAGTTATTCTTTGTGGTATTTCCAAGCAGCATCCATGAAGACTGACAACTTAGATATTTTTTATTGTGAGTCAAATTCATGGAAATACTCCTATCCTTCGAACTTATAGTGCCTTCCCTATTGGTAAATTTGACTATCATTCTTGGAATTCTTTTTGAATAAGCTCCTCTACTTCACTCATGACACCGTGTTCCCATTTGAAAAATTTGTCACCATCGACACCCAAATTGGCCAGCTTATCAACAATTTTGTTAGCTTCCCGAAAGACATGTTGGGATTTTCTATCCTGTCTTCCATAGAAAAGGATCCTAGCCTCTTCAACAATTGTTTTAATCCTCCAAGGAGGCATTTTACAATTATTGAGGATATTTATAACATGCATAGAGTCTCCTTCTATGATCAAATTACCTTCTAAGTCTTGAGTTATTTGAAGGCCTCTCCACATAGCTCTAGCTTCAGCTTCGTTGTTCATCCTTGTTCCCAAATATTCAAAAAATGCAAGCATCATATTCCCATTATGATCTTGCATAATGCCACCAGTGCCTACTCTACCAAGATTTTTCTTAGCTACTCCATCAAAATTAATCTTAAACCAACCCGTAGGAGGTGGAGACCACTTAAAATTGGCTATGGGGTTGACTACCCTAGGCACAGACTCGTCTAACAAGGTTAAGCTTAAATATTGAGCAATAATAATCTACTATAGATGAGGTTTATAGCTATCAAAAGGGATAAGGTTCACATTATCATTGGCAAAGGATAGGATCCTAACAATGATAGTTTTGTTAGTCTTACAATGGCATTGAGAGATGGGGTGAATCAATGTAGCTATTTAACTTCAAATCTACAACTCTTAAAGCTGAAGCAAGGAGAACTTAAAACATATAAAGAAAATATAACAAGAGAGCATTCCACAACACATTATTTAACGAGGTTCACCAGTTTTGGCTACTCCTCAAAAATAGACTACTTAGACTCCCATACAAATCTAGCCTTTGCAAAGCACCCACTTTACAAACAATTTACCAGCACCTACTGGAAGGAACACCAACCCCTAATTTATCTACACCAACAGAAAGGAGCACCAACCCTTGATTTACCAGCACCAACTGGAAGGAGCACCAACCCTTGATTCCAAGCACCAACTTGGATTTCTATTTTGAATCTTAGATTGACATAAATATGCCTTCACTTTTACAAGACCCTTATTGGTCTATTGCTCATCCAACCTCTCTTTCAATTCAAGAAACACATATTCCTTCTGTGCACTTGCTGTCGTATTGTATTAGTTGCGCTCTACCAGCTGTGCTCTTTCTTCACCGCTCTTCTCTCAGCAGTGCTCTATCTCCACATAATTTCTCCCTTTGGATTTTTCTCATATATCTCTTCCCACACAAAGCTCAACCTAATGGATCACTCTTATCGCTCTGCTTACTATGCTCTGACAGCCTTCTTTGCTCGCTTACGAATTTGACAGCATTATCTGCTCATTTACGGCTCTCTGACAGCCTTCTCTGCTCATTTTAGTGCTCTGACATCCTTGTATGCTCTCTTACATAGTTCAAAGCTCAACCCTAATTCTTAACTTATATGCATATTCTTACGGTTCTCTTCAACAACCTTTTCTCACCACATATATTATTTTATCAATGACACCTTCCCTCTTTATGGCTGCACATTTTTCAATTCTGAGTGGCTATTTTTTCTTCTACATGCAACTGCCATTTTAAAACAATATTTTTCATTTTGAAACCCTAAGTCTTCTATATCTTCCATTATCCCGCATGCAGCTTATTCATAGCTACTCCTATAAGTAACTCCTTTCTGACACAATATTCTTACACACAACCTATTAATAGGTTTATCTCTTTATTTGGGACTCTCAGTATGGCCATCGCTCGATGAATTTACTCCATAATGGGCCCTGTAACTACCATTATGACTTTAGTTTTCTATTCTTATTTTAGCTGTATGAATTCTATCTGTAACTGCACCTATAACTGTTGTACTAACTTTAGTTAACTCTTCTTATTTTGGCTGCATGAATGTATTCTGTAACTGCCCCTTTTACTATTGTACTGTCTATAGTTCACTGTTACATTTCTTTGTTTTGGCTGAGTTCTCTTCTTAGCTCGCACCAAGGTGACCTATCACGAAATCGTGACACTTCTACCCCTTTGAATTTCTCTTGCCGTTTGACCATGAAAACATGACATGCTACGATATCGTGACACTTTCTACCTCCTTGTCCTCTTCTCGGCTTGCACCTGTGAAGACACAACATGTCACGATATCGTGACACTTTTTGCCTCCGTACACTCTACTTGGCTTGCACCAGCGAAAACATGACATGTCATGAAATCGCAACACTTTTTGCTTCTTTGCACTCTTATCAGCATGCACCAGCGAAAACATGACATTTCGTGAAATCATGACACTTTTCGCTTCTTTGCACTCTTCTCGGCATGCACCAACGAAAACATGACATGTCACAAAATCACAACACTTTTGCTGCCTTGTGCATTTCTCTACATTTCACCCACAAAAATGGAACATGTCATGAAATTGTGACACTTTCGTTGCCTTGTGCCTTTCTCTGTATTTCACCCACGAAAATGGAACATGTCGTGAAATCGTGACACTTTTGCTACCTTGTGCCTTTCTCTGCATTTCCCCCATGAAAATGAAACATGTCGTGAAATCGTGACACTTTCGATGCCTTTTTTTTTTCTCTGCCTTTCGCCCCGCAAAAATAGAACATGTCATGAAATCGTGACACTCTCACTTCCTTACTCTCTCTCTTCTCTTCGGGTCACGAAAACCCAACATGTCGTGATATCGCGACACTTTTTCTCCTTAGAACTTCCTCTTGCAAATTATCGTGAAATCATGACACTTTTCCTTGTGAGCTCTTTCTCTTGAACCTATCGCAAAATTGCGACACATTTTCATCCGTACTATCTCTCTTGCAAATTGTCATGAAATCGTGACACTTTTATTTGTGAGCTATTTCTATTGAACCTATCGTGAAATCGTGACACTTTTCCATCTGTACAATCCTTCTTGCAAATTGTCATGAAATCGTGACACTTTTCTTTGTGAGCTCTTTCTTTTGAACATGTTGTGAAATTGCGACAATTTTCTTTGCTTGTGCCTTCTTTCTAAACATGTCACAAAATCATGATAGTTTTCTTTGCTTACTCCTTCTCTCCGAACATGTCATGAAATCATGATAGTTTTCTTTGCTTGTGCCTTTTCTCCGAACATGTCACAAAATCATGACAGTTTTCTTTGCTTGCGCCTTCTCTCCGAACATGTCATGAAATCGTGACAGTTTTCTTGCATGTGCCTTCTCATCAAACATGTCATGAAATCATGATAGTTTTCTTACTTGCCTTATTTGCTTCCAAAATGTCATGAAATCATGATAGTTTTTCTTGTGCTTTCTCTCTCTTCCAACATGTCACGAAATTGTGATAGTTTTCTTTGCTTGCACCTTCTCTCTAAACATGTCACGAAATCGCGACAGTTTTCCTTGCGCTTTCTATCTCTTCCAACATGTTGCAAAATTGTGATAGTTTTTATTTCTGGCCAAACATGTCACGATATCACAACAATTTTTATTTCTACCTTCTTTCTTCTCAACATGTCACAATATCGTGATAGTTTCTCATGCTTACTCAACATCTCACGATATCGTGACACTTTTCTTACTTGTCTTTTTCTTTGAGCTTTTGCATATGGGCCACTTTGGTCTTCTTGGAAAATCATTGTACATGCTCTGTATGACCTTTGAACTCCTGTCCACTACATCAACCGATCTCTCTAATGACCTCTACACTCCTGTCCATTGCATCAACCGATCCTCTGTCTATGTTGACAACAATGACAATACTTTGGTTGCACCTTGCTCATCAATGAACTCCTTTCCATTATACTTTGGCTACACCTTGCTCATCAATGAACTCCTATCCATTACACTTTGGATGCACCTTGCTCATGAATGAACTCCTATCCATTGCATCAACTAATCAACCTGACTGTGTTGACAACAATGACAATACTTTGGTTGCACCTTGCTCATCAATCTCCCCCTTTGGAATTGTTGGCAACACATGTAATTGTGTGCAATTACCTATAATTCTTCTCCCCCTTTGACAATAATACCAAAGTGCGGCTGTAAAACTCCCCCTGAGTCCATGCACAACATTCTCAGGCAAAAATTATTACAGTTAGCAAAAAGTAAAAACATGAGCAATATGATAAACAGATGCATAAATGCTCCCCCTGAGAATTTGATCCTGATGACTTAGTCAATTCTTAGACTATTCTTGGGAATATGTGACCACTTCAGTTCACGCTATCTTCTGAGCCTCAACCCTCTGTTGCTTTGCAATCTCAAACTTGTCCACTGTTAGCAAAGGCATACATTGATCGTATATATATCCAAATTTTTGTTCTGTAATGCAAACAACATCTGCATATACATCTTGGATATTCTCAACAAGCTTGAACCTACTGACAGCTGTTTGTCTTTCTCTGCAGTGAGAATCCAGTAGACTACCTCAATCCACCCAGCCACAACCAATTTTCTTCTTCTTGTACAATCAAGCAAGCTCCTCAAATCAGCTCACAAGTTCATCAAGAAAAACTTGCTTAGCATGAACCTACAAAGAGAATTGTTAGAGACCCAATGTGATTCATCAACCTCATAGAAGCATAAAGAGAATTGTTAGAGACTCAATATGTTCTATACTTAACTCCCAATCTCAATCTCAACTCAATCTCAATCTCAAAATAATAAGATAGATGTAGTATGCTTTTCTCAAGAACATGAAACACAACCCAACAATTTCCAACCATGCAATAACTCATATAACAATGATACACATGTTCTTTACACAACCAATATCTTTTCTCAACCAATTAGGGCTTTAACAACAATGCTTATAGACAAGGTTTAACCAACAACATTCTACTCAATATTAACCTTAAAGCATTCAACCAATCACTACATGAAAAGGAAACTAGTAGACATCATTTTCCTTTCAAAGGTATTTGAACAAAACAACCACCAACATAAATCACCTATGCAAAGAATAACTTGATCAAATCAATCTCAATGGAGTAAGCCCAAATCATGTATCAAGTAAAGCATTAACTTGATCAAAACAACCTCTATGAAAGCAACTCAATCATTCATCACCAGGCTGGAAATCACCTGGCTGCTCATTATAAACCTCTTCTTCAATATTCCCATTCAAAAATCTGATTTCACATCTGTCAACAAAATTGAAAAATGACTCACACTTGTACCAACTTTTGTCCAACACTGTACCAACATAGCAATTTTACTGCCAACTCTGTGCAAGCATCAAAAATAGTACCACAAAACCAACCAAGTCATTTGAACTATTATAATCCTTAACTTTTGATAGTGGCAGTAAGAACCATCACCAGTACAACAATGACGTATAGCAAAACTACCAATGGTGACAATTCTCAATTTAATCATCACCCTTCATGGCACTTCCACACACAACTACATGAACTGAAAACACACTTGACAACTAAAACAACAATATCCCGACTACTTGCCTTTCATCCTCAGATAACCAAACAAATACATAGGAGCATTTAAAATAAGACTTTAATATCACTCCCCCTGAGGATGTGCCACCTGGAGTGGCTTAGTGCAATAGCGAAGTAGTCTCCTTCAGTCCAAGGAGACACGATCCCTTTTCTTCTGTCTTTCTCCAGACTTCCTTGAACTTGGGCTGCTCTTTTCCTTTCCACTCTGGTTTGATAGCAGTCTTGGTCACGTGTTTTGATTTTTCTTTTCTGGTAGCTTGTGCCTGTATTTCAAGAATTTTTTTGTTTTGTCTCAAACCATTTGGTTGATATTTTCTTCCCTAATATTTATTTTTTACAAATGTACTTCGACAGTTTCAAGCAATGTGCCCAAAATTATGATAGTTATAACATTCTACTGCATAATCCATCGAAGGTGAACAAACATTTCTCTTGTGCGGTTGTTTCTTGTGCATCCTTGATGGATGATTATTTTCTTTTCTTTTATGCACATGATTTATTCCCTTTCTTTATTGCATTATTTACATCTAATGAAGTCTATCATTGTGCCTTCGATTAGAAATGAAAGTGCTTGGAAAAAACTTTTCTATGTGCCCATTACTATTACATTTAAAACATCATATGTGGTGTTCACTCAGAAATGTACATGTATTTCTAATAACATAATTCTTTGATCTATTATTCTGTCCACAATAAAATGCCTTGTGACCATAGCAGTTGCATTTAGAACAATAGCCATTAAAAGCATTATTATTAAAAGAGTGAGCGAGAGAACCTCTTTTTCTTTGGTTGCTTTGCTGTAGATTTTCTTTGATATTTTCTTCCTTTTGAAGATTCAGCTTCAGACTTTTCTTGCTTCAATCCTTCAGCAGTGGACTTCTTATTTTTTGTACTTTTGGAATATGATGGTTGTTCAGCTTCATATCCAAGACCAGACTTATCCATGGAGCTTATTTGTTGTTTTCTCATTTTATCTAGTAATTCCGTGCTCTTCTCATATTTGAGATTTATGTTGGTCTCCTCTAGTTGTTTCTTCAATGAAACAATCTCTTCTTCTTGTTGGTAGCAAACAGTCTCTTTCTCATTGATTTGAGACCTGAGAATATCTTCAATCCTTTTGTACTGTTCTACTTGCAGCTTTAGATCAACAATAACTTTGTTAGATTCCTCTTCACTTGTGCTGCAAACATCATCCTCATCATCCAGGTGAGTCTTCAAGGCTTCTTCTGATTTCTTGGACTTTTGAAATTGTATGAAGAGATCTTCAATCTCATCCCCATATTCTTCTAACTTCTTGGACATTCTTTTGTTCTTTTTCTTTTCTATACTCAACTCTTCAAGTGTAGAGATCAACTCACCTTCTAAATCTACTTCAATCTCAATATTTTCATCACAAACTTCAGGATTCACTTCTTCTACCTTTTCTGGTTCAATTTTCTCTTCTACAAAAACTAAAACTGATTGGGATGCCTTTTTGAAGGAGGATCTGTTATTTTTAGCCATTGTGTACTAATCTAAGATCAACCCTGACTGATTTAGCCAAAACTGAGAACTTGGCTCTGATACCAATTGTTAGTATTACAATGGCACTAAGAGGGGGGGTGAATCAGTGTAGCTATTTAAATTCAAATCTACAACTCTTAAAGCTGAAGCAAGGAGAACTTAAAATAGATAAAACAAATATAACAAGAGAGAATTCCATAACACATGATTTAACGAGGTTCACTAGTTTTGGCTACTCCTCAAAAATAGACTGCTTGGACTCCCATCCAAATCTAGCCTTTGCAAAGCACCCACTTTACAAACAGTTTACCAGCACCCACTAGAAGGAGCACCAACCCCTAATTTATCTGCACCAATAGAAAGGAGCACCAACCCCTGATTTACTAGCACCAACTGGAAGGAGCACCAACCCCTGATTCCAAGCACCAACTTGGATTTCTATTTTGAATCTTAGATTGACATAAATATGCCTTCACTTTTACAAGACCCTTACTGGTCTATTGCTCATCCAATCTCTCTTTCAATTTAGGAAACACATATTCCTTCTACGCACTTGTTGTTGCACTCTCTTAGTTGTGCTCTACCAACTGTGCTCTTTCTTCATCGCTCTTCTCTTAGTAGTGCTCTATCTCCACATAATTTCTCTCTTTAGATTTTTCTCATATATCTCTTCCCACACAAACCTCAACCTAATGGATCACTCTTACCACTCTGCTTACTACGCTCTGATAGCCTTCTCTACTTGTTTATGACTTTGACAACCTTATCTACTCATTTATGGCTCTCTGATAGCCTTATCTGCTCATTTCGATGCTTTGACATCCTTGTATGCTCTCTTACATAGTTCAGAGCTCAACCCTAATTATTAACTTTTATTCTCATTATTACGACTTTCTTCAACAACCTTTTCTCAGCACATATATTATTTTATTAGCGGCACCTTCCCTCTTTATGGCTGCACATTTTTCAATTCTAAGTGGTTATTTTTTCTTCTACATGCAACTGCCATTTTAAAACAATATTTTTCATTTTGAAACCCTAAGTCTTCTATATCTTCCATTATCCCACATGCAGCCTATTCATAGCTACTCCTGTAAGTAACTCCTTTTTGACACAATATTCTTACACACAACCTATTAATAGGTTTGTCTCTTTATTTGGGACTCTCAATATGGCCACTGCTCGATGAATTTACTCTGTAACGGGCCCTGTAACTACCATTCTGACTTTAGTTCTCTATTCTTATTTTAGCTGCATGATTTCTATCTGTAACTACACCTTTAACTATTGTACTAACTTTAGTTAACTCTTCTTATTTTGGCTATGTGAATGTATTCTGTAACTGCCCCTTTTACTGTCATACTGTCTGCAGTTCACTGTTACATTTCTTTGTTTCGACTGAGTTCTCTTCTTAGCTCGTGCCAAGGCGACCTTTCATGAAATCATGAAACTTCTACCCCTTTGAATTTTTCTTGCCATTTGATTGTAAAAACATGACATGCAGTGATATTGTGACACTTTTCGCATGCTTGTCCTCTTCTTGGCTTGCACCTGCGAAGACACAACATGTCACGATATCACAACACTTTTCGCCTCCATACACTCTACTTGGCTTGCACCAGTGAAAACATGACATGTCATGAAATCATGATACTTTTCACTTCTTTGCACTCTTCTCGACATGCACCAGTGAAAACATGACATATCACGAAATCGTGACACTTTTCGCTTCTTTGCACTCTTCTCGAAATGCACCAGCGAAAACATGACATGTCGCAAAATCGTGACACTTTTGTTGCCTTGTGCCTTTCTTTGCATTTCACCCGTGAAAATGGAACATGTCACAAAATCGTGACACTTTCGCTGCCTTGTGCCTTTATCTGCATTTCACCCACAAAAATGAAACATATCGTGACACTTTCGCTGCCTTGTGTCTTTCTCTGCCTTTCGCCCACAAAAACGGAACATGTCACAAAATCGTGACACTTTCGCTGCCTTTTGCCTCATGAAAATAGAACATGTCACAAAATTGTGACACTATCACTTCCTTTCTCTTCTCTTCGGGTTGCGAAAACCCGACATGTCACGATATCGCAACACTTTTTCTCCTTAGCGTTTCCTCTTGCAAATTTTCATGAAATCGTGACACTTTTCCTTGTGAGATCTTTCTCTCAAACCTGTCATGAAATCATGACACATTTTCATCTGTACTATCTCTCTTGCAAATTGTCATGAAATAGTGACACTTTTCTTTGTGAGCTCTTTCTATTCAACCTATCGCAAAATTGCGACACTTTTTCGTCCATACAATCCTTCTTGCAAATTGTCATGAAATCATGACACTTTTCTTTGCGAGCTCTTTCTCTCTAACATGTCGCAAAATCATGACAGTTTTATTTGCTTGTGCATTTTCTCCGAACATGTTGTGAAATCATGACAGTTTTCTTTGCTTGTGCCTTCTCTCCGAACATGTTGCAAAATCATGACAGTTTTCTTTGCTTGCGCCTTCTCTCCAAACATGTCGTGAAATCATGACAGTTTTTTTTGCATGAGCCTTTTCTCTGAACATGTCATGAAATCGTGACAATTTTCTTTTCTTGCACCTTCTCACCGAACATTTCATGAATCACGACAATTTTCTTGCATGTGCCTTCTCATCAAACATGTCGCGAAATCGTGACAGTTTTCTTCCTTGCCTTCTTTGCTTCCAACATGTCATGAAATTGTGACAGTTTTTTTTGCACTTTCTCTCTCTTCCAACATGTCGTGAAATCACGTCAGTTTTCTTTGCTTGCGCCTTCTCTCCGAACATGTTGTGAAATCACGACAATTTTCCTTGCGCTTTCTTTCTCTTCCAACCTGTCGCAAAATCATGACAATTTTTTTTTTTGACCAAACATGTCGCAATATCACGACAATTTTTCTTTTTGCCTTCTTTCTTCTCAACATGTCGCGATATCGCGATAGTTTCTCATGCTTACTCAACATGTCACGATATCGTGACACTTTTATTACTTTTCTTTTTCTTTGAGCTTTTGCATATGGGTCACTTCGATCTTCTTGGAAAATCATTGTACATGCTCTGTATGACATCTGAACTCTTGTCCACTGCATCAACCGATCTCTCTAATGGCCTCTACACTCCTATCCATTGCATCAACCGATCCTCTGTCTGTGTTGACATCAATGATAATACTTTTGTTGCACCTTGCTCATCAATGAACTCCTATCCATTATACTTTGGCTGCACCTTGCTCATCAATGAACTCCTGTCCATTGCACTTTGGCTGCACCTTGCTCATCAATGAACTCTTGTCCATTGCATCAACTGATCAACCTGACTATGTTGACAATAATGACAATACTTTGGTTGCACCTTGCTCATCAAGTTTGATGATCATGGATAGACTCATTAAAGACTCTATGGTTCCTTTCTAACCACACCTGCCAAGGATAGTAATTGAGACAAATTTTCCACATGTATCTAAGTCTTTGGCTGGAAAAGGGGCAAGGCCACTTGACGAACAAATCAAGTACGATGGCTAGTTTAACCCATGAAATATTGAAGGCCTAAAAAACCCCACTTAGGACAATCAAGGAAAAAGGGCACTCAAGGAAAATGTGATAAATGGTCTCCCAATTAGCCTTGCATAGATAACAATGACTAGTGATACAAATGCATTTACACATAATATTATCAATGGTTAGAATTCTTCCTTGGATAACCAGCCATGAAAAGACTGCAATTTTTGGATTTTTTTTTGTTTATCCAAACTAAGTCCTTTTGGCAGATAAAATCCTCATCATCAAGTAGATGCTTGTAAGCTAATTTAACAGTGAACTGTCTATTTTCCGTAGGACCCCAAGTCACTTGATCTTCCTTGGGTCTCATGGGGATAAAATGTTGCTCGAGAATGTTACAAAGATCATTTGATTCCACTTGAAATTCTTGAATTCTTATTTGTTTCCACTTCATTCTATCTTTATCCTCAACCATATAATCGAAGACTTTTTTGCCAATTAGTTCTTCTATGATATCTTTGATTTAGGCTAAGTTAGGATATTGTGGCAGTGGTTCATCCTTAGAAAACCTATCATTCCAACAATTTATCCTCTCACCATTGCCTAAAACCCATCTTAAAACTTTTTTGACGATTTCCTTACAATTAAGAATTGCTTTCCAAAAAGTAGAATATCTGATTGGAACTGAGTCACATTTTATTAAGTTGTCTTACCTAGACTCTTAAATATATGATCACACTACAAATAGCTAGAAAATTAGAGTCGATTGAGTTTATAGAATTGTAGTTTTGCAACTTTAGAATTCATCCAAGCTTCCCACCTATTTCACCGCCCTCTTTGGTCCTTGTTGTAGATTTGAATAGTAAAACCAATCCTATTGTTGCCAATCCAGTTGTGGTAGTCCATCCTCCTACATCAACAATAATGGTTGTGAATCAAAATAAAAATGCTCAAAATTACCCAACCTTGAATGATATGGGACCTTTGAATTTATCAGTCCAAAATCCTATTCATCTGATTTCTTTGAAAGCATTACCAATATGATGGTTCCAACAAAGCTACATATGAGCATTATCAATATATAGCAACATTATCTTCCATACATAGTATTCAGGATGAGGTTTTCATGATAAGGATCTTGGTAATTTAATTTAAATACAACTATAAATTCATGGAATGGGCTAGCCGATAAACTAATTGAGAAATTTAATAAATAAGCATAACATTTCTCTTGAATGATAGTTTACTACCATCCAAAGGTACCCATAATAAGAAATAATAGATTTTAACATCAGATTTAGTTGAACATGGAAAAGGGTATTGCAAGACCCGTATCCAACTAATGAACACGAAATGTACTACTATTTGAGGGCCTTTCACTCTGATCTTGGGATATACATAACAAAATACAATGTATAATATTCCTTGTTGTTTTTCAAGAAGCACTAAAAGTAGAAATGGACTTGATTTCCATAGGAAGACTACCTATAAAGTTTGTTATGCCTATATATTTGGAATTCCATCAATAACAAACATTGGTTTAGCTCCATCAAGATATTTTCTAGCATATACTCCATCAATCAATTTACTATCCTTTTCACCTAGTCTGAGTCCACAAAAACTTCTTTCTTCACCTGCAATCCTATTATTTATAGCATCTACTACTATCCTGGCATTACTAGCATTGGATCCCTATATAATTGCTCTCCAAGAAATGATAACAAATTTTAAGAACCTCACAAATAAAGTTATAACCATGAAGTAAATATAATATAAGATAAAATTTCAACAATGAATGTATTTTTTTGTCATAACAGATTAGACTACTTCCATGAGAAATCCCCCAGAACAATCCAATATCATATACACCAATAAAAAGGAAGAACCTTCATCCTTAGGACCTGAGTCCACTTACTGGTGCTCAACCTACAATGATCCACATGGTGAAATTACATGCATGATGCATCAACACTACATGAAGAGTATTGTACTTAAGAGAATAAAAATTACTCATAAAAGGCAAGTGAATATTATGAGGGAAGTAGACGATTACGATTTCATGGTGCCAACTGTAGAACAAGTGGCAGTTCTTATTAGGGTCAAAAGAAACCCTTTCTCATTAATCCTAAGACTATGGACCCTTTCAAGGTGCCTTCTAAATCAAAGGACATTCCAAAGAAGGATATGCATCTGCATACATTAGTTCAAAAAATAGTCTAGTAGCAACAAAAGAGAACTAAAGAGAATGAAGGAAAAATGTAGGCCAAAAATAAACTAAGATATCCTTCTATGACTAAATTCTATAGAATTGAAGCTACTCGGTATTATAAGGACAAATATGAGGAACTTGCAAAATAAAAGAGGAAGCAACCAAAATATTCTAGTTTTAACATTATCGAAGAATAAAAAAAATGTCATCTAAATTCAACATGTATGATGCACTCCTCATGTAGGATAACTAGATCTTCTGTAGGTCCCTCTCAAATAAATTAAGAGTCAAGGAAAGAAATAGATAGAACTAAATCTAGCCCAAGGACACCCTACTTAAATAAATGGGAAGAACAAGCTACCTCCATTTTACTTGTGCCTACAAATGGAAGTATGGATGGTACATAATTGCTTTATTGATTATGGAGAAACTACCACTGTCATGCCCAAAGTAGTCTATGAAATAATGGATATGGAATACACAAGAAGTAGTCTAGGAGTATTACAGTTGGAAAACATACCTATGAATATAGTTGGAGTAATAAAAAAATATCCCCATGAAGTTACATATAATACCTGAAATAATTGTCATTCAGGGTATTGTAGTGGTGGATTTGGAACCTTATTTTGGGATGTTCCTATCAAGATATTTTAATGATAATTTGGGTTATTATTTATCCCTTGATTACTCCCATATGGAGGTCCCATTCAGAGGAAAAATAGTCAAGATATTTTCTAAGAATCCATCCTCATTCCATATAGAAAAATGTGAGAAGGACCAAAAAGCTAACACAATAAACATAGTCACATGACAAACATATATTATGGAATAAGTATTGGAGGATCTCCAAACACAAAATAAGTTTTCCATGAGATATTTTAATACTATTATTGAGATCATAATAGACACATATTCAATTATGAATCTAGAAGAAATAAAGTGCACACCTCTGATAGACAAGAATCCCAATCAAGACTAGGTGTGGAAGTTGTTCTTTAATGGTTCTAGATGAAAGAATGGTGCCAGAGTAGGTTTAATATTGGTATCACTAACTAGAGTAGTAAATAACTTCTCATACTGACTAACGTAGAGCTACACAAATAATGTAGAATAATATGAAGCACTATGTCTCCTCAAACAAGTGATAAACCATCGAATGAAGATGAAGAAGGTGAAATAATTCATTTAAAGAATAATTGTATCCCCAAGGAGTTAATAAATTTGGAAAGCCTATTTGATAATAATGATAGATCAACTACCTATAGAATCAAGGTTGATAGAAAGAGCTATAAAGGGGTGAAAATTGAATCTGAGAAGGATATCAATGTTGGTATACATTTTTTAGAGGAAGAAATCAATTAGACTATGGAATTGTGCAAATATTTTAATGATATTATAGCTTGGACATATGAATAGCTCAAGTTATATGACAAAGACACCATTCAACACACTATTGAGTTATTCCCAGATAAAAAAACTTTTTAGTAGAAGCAAAAACCTATAAACCCAAAAATAGACATATTGATGAAGCAAGAACTATTGAAATTGTTGAATACCAAAATTATATACCCCATCAAGCACTTTACCTTGGTTGCTAATTTGGTTTTGATCAGAAATAAAAATGGAGACATTCCTCTATGTGTGTAATTTTGAAACTTGAACCTGGATTCACTAAAGGATCACTACCCCATCACACAAATTGATCAGATCTTGCATACTATAGCTAGAGCTACAAGGTTCTATCTCTTGGACAATTTTTCTAGTTTCAACAAGATCTAGGTGAAATATGAATATTAACGCAAGACTGCATTCGCTATAAAGTTGAGTATATTTGCATATCAATGCATGCATTTTGGGATATCTAATGCAGGTGCCAACTTCCAAAGGGCTGTGTATTTATTTTGTGAATTTGTGAATAAAGTAATCATGATCCACTTGGATGATATGAATATTTTCTCTCATTATAAGAGCAAGCATATTGAGCATCTCTAGATGGTATTTGTAAAATGCAAAGAATTTTGGATGTCTTTGAATCCCAAGAAGTCAATCTTTGTCATGCATGAGGGAAAATTATTAAGACATGTGGTACCAAAAATAGGATTAGCAATTGAACCAGATAGAGTAAGAGCTATCTAGTATTTATCTCTCCCATAGAACAAGAAAGGACTTTAGCCATTTTTTGAGTAGATCAATTTTATCCAAAAACTTATTTCATATTTTGCTCAAATTGTAAAATGAATGACTGAAATTTTTAAGGAGGGAATACAGTTTAAGTGTAGAGATTCCCAGGGAAAGGTCTTCAAGGAGATAAAAGTGGTGGTATCCCAAGCATCAATTCTCAAAAATATATATTATTCCAAGGATTTCATTCTTTATGCATTTGGAGCAGAAGGGAGCTATGTAACTATCCTAACTCATAAAAGGGAATAGGATTGTAAGAGGCCAATAGCCTTCTTAAATCAAATATTTTAGGACCATGAAGAAAAGTAAATCTTCATAAAAAAACAAGTCTATGCTATCATGAAATATCTGAAAAGATTTAGTCATTTTGTTTCTCAAAGAAAAACCCTGGTGTATGTAGTACACCCAAATGTCCAAAATTTTGTGATACAAGGGGAACTTGGTGACAAGAGGGCTGACTAGGTGAATAAAATCCAAGAATATTATGTTTATATCAAACCAAAAAAATTGATAAGAGGGAGATCCCTATGCCAAAATTTAGGAGAGTTTGCATCCCTAAACGTCAATATGTCAAATTGGGTTGAACTTGATGTTGATCCAAGAATGGAAACAAGTCAATCAAAGGATTGGATCAAATAATTGCATTACTAATTTTCTACAAATAGATATCTAGGGAAATTTATAGCATCCTAGAGATGAAGATTTAGGTTGCAAGATAGAAAATACACACTTATTAGAGATAATATTTATCGAAGAAACTTTGACGATGGGTTGTTGAGATGCCTTCCATTAGAAAAAACTAGAGAAGTACTTGAGTAATTACACAAAGGATTTTTATGAGGCTATTAATTTGGGTAGACGACAACACAAAATATTATAAGGGCCAAATATTATTGGCTGATATTTTTTGTTGATGCATTCAAATGGGCTAGAGCCTGTGAAAATTTTCACAAATTTGTAGGCAAAGGCAAACACCCTATAATTTAATTACAACTAATAGTTGTTGAAGAACCTTTTCAACAATGGAGAATAGAATTTATCAATGTAATTAATCCAAATTCATCCATTAGATATAAATACATTCTAATAGCTACTAAGTATTTCATAAAGTATACTGATGTGGAAGCTATGAGGCATGCTGATAAAGACACTGTAATTGAATTCATGGAAATATTAATCACCATGTTTGGGGGTATCAATGACCATTATATTAGACAATATTGGGTCTTTAATATAGGCTAAAACCATTTATTTTGCAATAAAACACATGATTTATTGGAATACCTCATCTAATTATTATTCTTAGGGAAATGGTCTTGTAGAGTACACAAACAAGAATTTGGTAAAAATAATTTGGAGTATTCAATATAACCTTGAAAGCTGGTATTTATTGCTAGATAAGGCACTTTGTATTGATCGGATCACAATAAAAATGCCCTAAAAACTTCTCCATATTCTCTAGTGTACGACAAGGAGGTTGTGCTACCTATCAACCTCGAGATTCTAACACTACGATTCATCAGAGAAAATTATCTAGATGACATACAAGTGGTAGAAAGAAGAATGGCTGAGATATTCCAATTATAAGAAGAGCATGAATAGATATACAATAATATTTTTTACCATAAAATAGTTATCAAGTACTAGTTTGATAGTAAAGCCATGATAAAGATATTTGAAGAAGGTGACCTAGTGCATAGATGGGATGCCAACAGGGCAAAACTTGGTGTACACAAAATGTTTGATTTGATGTGGTTCAAATTGGGATTATGCATAGTAGGTATTTATCACCAAGTTGGCTAAAATTAGGATTTTTAAAATTTAAAATTGGCTAATATTTGGGATCCTTGACTAGGGCCCATTAGCCAAAATAATTTGGGTGCAATTTTTTTTATGTCTATTCACCCTAATTTTATAATAATTTGACCATTTTTAGTTTAAATTTACAATATTTCCCCTAATAGTAGTGAACCTTCTACATGCGTTTGGAGACTATTCACCTATATTTCGAAATTGATTCACCAATTTTTTATAAATAAATTTTTGGATCAACCTCTTACACATAACCCTAGTTTAGACCATACATCATCAAACACAGGAAGGATATAAATGCCTTTGAATTGAGACACTTATATGGTCATCTATTGCCAATCCCAGTAAATGGTCAACATATAAAGCATTATTCTTAGGACAAGTGGTGGTCATCTTGTACATATATAAATATGACGCATGTACATCCTTTGTAGATAGATTTTTTAATTTTTTTGGTTGAGGTGGTGTTTTCCAAGATTAATGTCCAAAAGTGGGTATATCATATTCCTATATGGCATATCAACCTATGAAACCCCTCATTACATCCTAATTGAACCACTAATCAATAGGTTTAAAAAATGATCAACATTCGAAGACACATATTACAATATAGTTATCATATTAATTGTTCTCATAAACTATAGGCCACCCATAATTTAACAAATGTAGCAAGGTCATTGGCTAGATCAACTACCATACATAGCATGCAAAATTAAATTTACAATAGTTGGTTATACCAATAAAATATTTTGAAAATTTTAGGCCCACAGAATTATGCAATCACAAAAATAGCTTTTATAAGCAGTTATGGAAAAATGCATCCCAAGCTGAGAAACCATTAGTTAGAAACTGTGAAAGAATATTATGAGTCCACAAAAATCCTTCTTAGCTTATGTGTCAAACTTTGGAAATGAATAATAAATCTCCTAAACAAATATTGCTCGACATGCATAAATCACTCATACGGATTCATTAATGTCTCTCAACGGTAAAATGTTGCTCCAAATAATATAAATTTCCCATGCCTATCAAGTGCTCTTCCCTTGATTAAAATTCTAAATATTAAAGTATATCATAATGCTCTAACTATTTTATAAGAAATTGTGATCAAGGACAGAAGCAGAGATAGAAAGAAATGGGTAAAGGAAAGAAGAGTGCTACTGCAAAAAATGTTTTAAATGAATTATCTAATAAAATATTAGAAATACATTACCCAACACTTACAATCAAGTCCAAGTTATGGATTTCTTGAATTAGTTGTGAGGAAAAAGGGAAAATATTATCTAAGATTCACAAGGTGGGTGCCCCCTATTTTTTGAACATTAACAAATTTATTCCTAAAGTTGTACATTCATGTCCATAACTCATCCATACAATAGTAAAATTTTACAATGTTAATATATCCACGATCTATAATTCCCAATTTGAGCCACTTTTCACCATAAATAGGGAACTCTTGATGCAAGGATTTTTAGTAAATAAACTATAAGGAACCTACTATTGAAATAAATCTCACACACATAAAATATTGAAATATAACTGAAATACATGTAATAACAAAATAACACTATGCATAAAGTAATTGTAGAATTGAAACAATCTCACAAATAACTCAAAATCACAGGCCTCTTCGAGGGGCAAATATCCTTCAATATTTCATTAACTTGCAAAAGATACATTCATACATGGATTCATGGATTTTAATGATAAAGATACATGTAATCCTACCTAAAGGCTCAAGATTTCACTTACATAGAAAATGCCACTCGATCTAGAATATTCTACCAAACATCAGTTACAATCTTAATAATGGTTAGATGTGATGGAACCACTTTCCTAGGTGCCTTATTTACCACACACATTACAAAGTATTACAAAATAAAATTATAATAGAATCCCCACACATTGGAAGTGGGTCATTACATAATAGTGATAATTACAAAATAATATTAGGATGGGATCCTAACATGTCCTTCCCCTTCAAAAAACTTTTTTCTCAAAGCTGAAGGTGAGGAAATTGGTGTTGGAGTTGATGGAGAGACTCCCATGTAGCATCTTCTGGATGGAGTCCACACTACTGAACAAAGAATTTAGTATGGTGTAGTTGTGGAGAGTGTGAGTCTGATTATCTAACAACTATTTAGGTTCAAGTATGATAAAACTTTCTTCATCTAACTTTGAGAGTGCATATTAAATTTGTACCTAATTGCCCACCACATTTTTGAGAGAGGAAACATGAAAAATAGGATGGAGCTTATATGTAGGTGGAAGGATCAATTTTTAGGCTATAGCACCAATCTGTTGTAACACCTCATAGGGCCCATAGTATTTAATAGTAAGTTTCTAGCATCTACAAAGTTAGAGGAACAATTGTTTGTACATCTACAAGTGAAGGAAAATCATTTCATCCATGTCAAAACTATGGTCTAAATGGTGTTGGTCAGCCACATTTAGTTCTAGGCCACATATAAATTCATATTTAGTTGATGGAGTACATCAACATGCTAACTAAGAGTAGTATTGATTGCATAGACCTTGAAGCTACCTGGAATGTAGGAGGAGGGCATGGATGGAGGGTGCCCATAAACTACCTCAAAAGGGATATTCTTGGTTGTTGTGTGATTGGAAGTGTTGTACCACCACTCAACCAAAGGAATTCATTTCATCTGGAATTTAGGATGATTAGACACAAAGAAAAAATGGTAGATTTCCAAACATTTGTTGACAATCTCCATTTGGCCATCCATTTGTGGATGTTAAGTTGAACTCATTTTGAACTGATTTCCCTACAACTTAAAAAATTCTTTCCAGAAGTGACTAGTAAAGGTTGGATCACGGTTGAATACGATGGAGGAGGGTAGACCATGAAGGTGAAATATAGAATCAAGGAAAATTTGGGTAACATTGGAAGTTGTGTAAATATGGGAGAGGGAACAAAAGTGATCATATTTTGAAAGACAATCCACTACCATGAAGATAATAGATTTTTCTCTAGACTTAGGTAATCCTTCAATAAAATTATATAGAAATATTCGTCCAAACTTGATCAATAATGGACAAGGGTTGAATAGTGCCTAGATAATGTATCGTTTCACCTTTCATCCATTGACAATTATCACAAGCTGCCATAAAATCCTGAATGACCTTTTTCATACCCTTCCAAAAAAAGTGCACTTAAGTCATTCATATGTTCTGAGAAATCTTGACTGGTCGATAAATGGGGTAGTATGTAGTTCTATCATGAGAAGTTTTGGTAGTGGGGAATTGTGGGTAACAATAAGACATTGGTGGTAATGCAAATCATGGCCATCCCAAGTGTAGCCTGCATATAAAGTAATCTTAGTATGTAGGGAAGTAACCAAAGTATACAATTCAAAATACTGAAGTATCTCCTAGCATAAGGAATTGATCCATTAGAAAATAAAAAATGATATGGTACACAACATACTGAGAACCTAAAATTAGCAAGAGATATCATTAGCCACAATATTCTCCTTGCCCTTCTCATAGGTGATATCATAATCATATCACATGAGTTTAGAGACCCATTTTTGTTGTTTAGGGGTGGCAACCCATTGCTCCAAAATGTGTTTGAGACTCTGATGTTTTGTTTTAATAGAGAAATGATGCCCGATGAGATACAATCACCAATGGATTACTGCATGCAAAATTACCATCATATCCTTGGTATAAGTAGAATTTACCATATTACAATTGGATAGAGCTTTACTAGTGAAGGCTAAGGGTCTCCCTTCTTGCATCAAAATTGCACCAATAAAATGACCTGAAGTATAACTTTAAATTATGAATGGTTTAAAGAAATATTGTATGGCCAAAATAGGTGTAGTGTTCATAGCATGCTTAAATTATAGAAAAGCCTTTCCAATGGGTCCAAGTAAAAGAGTACTTCTTTAACATGGAAGTGAATGGAGCTAAAATTTTACCATAGTTACGAACAAATTTATGATAATAATCTATAAACCCTAAAAATCCCCTAAGACCTTTGAGAGTGTGAGGTTTTGACCAGTATTAAATTACTTGGATCTTCTTGGTATTAACTTTGATACCCTCCTTAGTGACAATGTGTCCCAAATATTACACTTCTATCAACCCAATAAAATACTTGGAATGTTTGGCATAGAGTTGATGTTGCGCCAATAGTTGGAGAGACTGATTCACATGAATAATATGTTCTTCCCATGAGAAACTATACATCATAATGTTATCAAAGAAGAATAGGATGAATTTTTGAAAGAATGGGTAAAAAATGTTGTTCATGAGGATTTGGAATGGAATGGGCATTAGTCAAGTTGAATAGCATTACCAAAAAA
Source organism: Wollemia nobilis (assembly GCA_028583015.1). Classification (NCBI taxonomy): domain Eukaryota; kingdom Viridiplantae; phylum Streptophyta; class Pinopsida; order Araucariales; family Araucariaceae; genus Wollemia; species Wollemia nobilis. The sequence goes on from JAQPPZ010015568.1 coordinate 296,170, forward strand.
TCATAGTGACCTTCACAAGTACAAAAAATATTCTTGGGAATATCCTCATCCTTGATCCTGATTTGATGGTACCCTGAGCAAAGGTCATGTTTGGAAAAATACATAGTCCCATGAAGTTCATCCAATATTTTATCCACCACTAAAATAGGAAACTTATCCTTGATGGTGAGTTGATTGAGCTCTTTGTAATTGATACACAATCTCCAAGACCCATATTTCTTGCACACCAGTAAAACTATAGAAGAGTAAGGACTGTTGCTTAGCTGAATGACATTGAATTTTAATAATTCCTATCTTAACTTCTTGATTTTTTAATTAAGAGTATGAGCATACTAGTACAAACTAATGTTGGGTGGTGCATTACCAGGTAACAAAGAAATAGCTTGGTCATGAGAGTGGTGAGGTGGTAATTTTTATGGCTTAACAAAAATAGAATTCTGCTTGGTCAAAATAAGTTATAAATCTTTAGGAATAAAATCCTACTCTGAAGGATAAGGTTGGATTGTAAAAATATGAACTGTGACAGCTCGAGATGATTTTTTAATAACTTCTCCATCTAGTTGGGACTAATAATCTATGAAGGCAAATATTTTAAGCCATGGAGAGTGTGGGACTATCAATTATGTGAAAATCACATCCAAATATTGGCAAAGTTCCGTGAGATGACTCACAATGTGCCCAATTATTGAGCTCCCAACACATTATCACATCTCCCTAGTTTAAGTGCAAACATATCCTATTTGAGCTCATAGTCCCTAATATTAACCTTAAAATTATGATATTTACATTTGCAAGGTAAGTTCCCACCATTTTCTACCATAAACTTAAAGAAATTACATGTATGTACGTAACAATTATTGTGCTCAATAATGTAAGGGTCAATAAAATTGTGTGTACTACCATAATCAATCAAGATGGTAAGATGCAAGCCCTTGAAATAACCCACAACCTTCATGGTTTGGGGAGTAGTAATGCTAGCAAGAGCATAAACAAAAATTTCAACTTGTGGTTCATCCTAGTTTTCTTCCTCCATTTTGGGTGGTTCCTCTATTGATTGTGTCATCATCACTGTGGTCATTGGTGTCATGATCATCACCATTGATGAGGAACAACTTATTTTAGGTGCACCTATGTTCATGAGAAATTTTTTATCATAATTGTTGCACAATATTTGGGTGTATCACTAATCCATTTTGGTAGTGGTAAGACGTTTGGGTGTAGCAGTGGATGCGATAGGTTTTTTTCATTCTAATTTTGGAATCTAGGAGGAAAAGAGGGTTTAGCCTATGGAAATTTAGATATCTACCTCTGAGCTAAAAATTTTGACTCAACCAAATGAGCCAACTTTATAGTATGCATCATAGATTGTGGTTTAAACATCGTGATATCAGATTGGAGATCTTACCTCAACCCACTAACAAAAAAACTCATAAATAACCCTTCATTCATTCTTGTAATTTTGCTAGCCAATTTCTCAAATTGTATTTGGTAACCTCGAACTGTCTTGTCTCAAATTTGTCAATTGTACTGTAAAATCATCATACTCACTAGGGCTAAAGTGAGGGAGTAACTGAGACTCAAAGTCCTCCCAAGAAGGATCAGAGAGAGTTTTCTCCAACCATTAGTACCAATGTAAGGCTTCATATTTCAAGTTGAAAGAATCCATTTAAACTTGATGATACATGGGGACATCATGGAGTCTAAATAATTGAGAAACATGACATGACCACCTATCCACATCCTTCCCATTGAACTTAGAAAAGTATATTTTCATCATCTTAAAGGTAGTATCACGATCAAAGCAAAGGTGAGAGTTAGTTGTTCCCTTTCCTTGACCTTGATAAAAATGTGAGTGTTCAATATGATAATTAGAATTGCTTGGAACACCTTGCAATTTGGACTCAATTTCTGCAAGTTGTTCTTCTAGGTGAATTATGGAGGTATCTTGTTCAATTTTGAAAGTTCAAAATTTTGCCATCATGTTTTGACTTGTGTTTTGTAAGCTAGTAACATCACTTAGTAAGGTATTTAATTATGTAGCAATATTTTTCTCTAACTCTGTTTGATGTCCACGAGTTCCACCTACCATTTTGGATAGCCATGAACCCTTTTTATTAAATTACTAAAAATAGAAGTGGGGTCTTAGGAGTTTCTATTTTTAGTAAGGAGTCCAAAAAAATGTTTGGGTGTTATATATCAATATGATGAACTCAAAAATATGGTCACATTGAGATATATTCCACAACACATATTTTTGGGCACCCTAGAATCAATTTTGTATTTTTGTAATATTTAGCCAAAAAGGGCTAGTGGGAAATGACAAATTTGAGGAATTTCAAGAAAAAATAAATTTAAGACTCAAAAATTATGTGAGATATGTAGAAGGGGATAAATAAGATTAAATAGGGATTTTTATGACCATTTTAGTGCTATTTTCCCCTATTTTTGGTTTAAAAATTACTCAAAATAGAGTAATGATAAAACCACTACAAATTCTTCATTATAGCTTTGACTTGTACAATTTTTATTTTTTGAGTGTAGAATAAAAAAGTAGCAAAATACTATTTTTTCACTATCCTATAACCTGCACTATAGTTACTCACACTGACAGTTTTATTTATGATCTTCACCACCTATATTTTTTTATTGTTATAGTTGATTGTTACTATTACTATGGTTGACCCGATCATTACTATCACTAACCTGACTGGTACTATCATTGACCTGACTATTACTATCATTGACCTGATTAGAACTGTTATCAACCCAAATATTACTACCACTGATATGGATGATAATAAAATATTTCAAACTATTATAGATACTTGTAGACTCTATCCTAACTATTGGTGCATGCAAAGTGTATTCTTTTGTGATATGGAATTCCTTCTCTGTATGCTCATTTTTTGGGATCATGAATTTAGGTTCAATAGAACAAGGATATAGGTGTTTTTGTAGGGTGAAATTTTTAACAGAACTAGGGTATGCTAGGTAGATGAGTATGTAACACCCATAAGCCCTTTGTTATACCACAATGATGAACAATAGTGCTCAAAAAAATATTTTAGGCCACTACCCAAGGAGGATTACACATGTACCCTTGAGCACACTATCGACCTCTCTAATAGTACAAGAGGTTAATCATCTAAGATGTTGTGTCACAGGGACTATGGATGATACAAGGCAAAAAATATTCCTACTAGATAAAATTTTACTCAACCTAGAATGGTCTTCTAATACATCTGAATATGGGTGGGAGCTCAGTTCCATGCATGAGTAGTGTCTAAGTCCTGGGAATTGGATCTTAATCATCTCTCACTTCACTAGATGCTTTATGGTATATCTAGCTTAGCCAATAATGATAGCTCTTTCATGATATTTTAAAACCCTTGACATAGGGTTTCTAGCCTACTCAATTGCTAAAAAAAATAGACTATATGTTTTTTAGCTTTTTGAATAAAGGAAAACAAAATGAAAAAATACAGGAAAATTATACCTAACAAGTAAAATTGGCTGAGCAAGAATTGTAGAGTCACAAAAAAACTTGGTCCTAGAAAGTTCTCTACTACCACTTGTAAGGAAATTACTATTGAAATAAAACTCACACATACAAAATACTAAAAGATAACTAAAATACATGCAATAAAAAAATAAAACTATGCATAAATTAATTGAATGATTGAAACAATCTCATAAATAGCTTAGAATCATAGGCCTCTTCGAGGGGTAACCTCTTTCAATATTTCATTAGCTTACAAGAGATACATTCGTACATGGCTTCATACCTTTTAAAGTGAAAGCTACATGCAATCTTAAGGCTCAAGAGTTGGCTTACATGCAAAATGCCACTTGAGCTAGAATATTATACCAAACATCGGTTACAATCTTGATAATGATTATAGTCGATGGCACAACTTGGCTAGGTGTATTACTTACCACATACATTACAAAGTATTACAAAATAACATTATAATAGAATCCCTCACGTTGGAATTGGGTCATTACATAATAGTAGGAATTACAAAATAATGTTAGGACGAGATCCTAACATAAAACTCCAAGCACCAAGCTGAAAGGAATCATGGAAGAAGACCAGAGATTATATCTAACAAATCAGTCAGTGAAGGATTGACTCATTGAAATTGAAGGTAAACTACCAGAAGAATATTTGACCATAAAATAGAAAACTAATAGAATTTAGTGAGGAAATTTAATTGGTATTTTCAATATTGGTAGTTATCTTAGGAACGAGAATGGATGCGATAGTATATCCTTATAAGATGGGTATAGCAAATACAATCATGTATGCATTTTCACATGTCACCTTGGACTAGGATGAGTTACTAGCTCATAGCAGACACAAATAGTTGAAGGTAATGAAGAACAAAATGTGTGATTTTTTTACATACCTCTCCTATAAAAATTGGCTATTCTTGTTCTATATGACATTAGTAAATAAACACATCATTGATCTATGGAGGATAGATGAATAGAATATGAACCATTCAGTGTTGAACTAGACTCATGTGTTGAGAGATAAGAATCCATATCTTGAATTTAATAGGTAATTCTTGGGACTAGTTTTGGTGATGATCTATGGCAATTACTCCCATATTTTAAAGGAAGCTATGAATATTTTGAGTGGAAGATCATGATAGCAAAGGGACTAGTATTTTTTAGGAGGGACCATAATTTGACTATATGGCTTCTCCAATTTTCCTTAATTACTACCCTATTTTGTGACCAATTGGGTGTTTGGATTGGAATTTTGTAGACAAGCCTACTTGATAGATCAGAGTCTTGGTCAGGGATCCAAGAAGATTTTAGTATTTAAGTTTCTCCTTAAACTTTAGTACATCACAATAAAAAGGAATCCCTTATAGTACAAAATCCTAGAAGACAATCTTGCAATTTGAATTTTTTAGTTGTGCCATACATGTGGTATTATGGCCCGGATGGTATCTTGGCTAAGATTCTCAAAAATAATGTTAAAATGCTTGGGTTCATGCATCTACTATAGTCAGTCATTAAAAGGTATAGGAATTTGGATGAAGGTCAGGTGACACTACTCAGATATATTGAGATGTAGGAGAGACCTCCATGGAGGGGTTGCTTCAAATATGAATGGTCATATGACCTAGAAAGAAACCTAGATCAATTGCTAGATCATAGCTTGATTAACACAATCAGTGATAATACAGACTGGGAGGAATACAAGATTGAAAAATGATGGGTAATATGTTGCGAATGCAATATGAATAAGAAGGTAATGTATAATAATCATACCTATAATTTGTTCAATAATAAATTTAATGCTCAATATACCACTTAGAAGAAGAATGAAAATTAAATCTCCCCAAAAATCTTAAGGGTGCAAATTATCAATGATATAATATATTAGGAAGAGGAAGGATTCGAAGATGAGGTTGAGGTAGAAGAAGAATCATTACCTCAAAATCCACTAGTAATTGATATCAGAAGACCAACTCCACAAATGGTAGATAAAGTATCCTTTAAATTTTAGCATGAATCTTCCAGCCAAAGCTCAAAATATAGTAAGAAGTGAAATGATCGCTCAAGTCTAGGGATCTCTGAAAATAGTAAGATTGCAAGGAAGCACAGTCTAGAGGAAGATAAAGAAAATAAAAAATGGAAGAGGTAAGAACTACAATGAGAAGTATTAAGGTACAAGGTAGAAGTTACTTTGGAAAAAGTAGAATAGGAACAAAGAGCTAAACTAGAATAAGCCTTATAGATGGAGGAGCCAAATATGGAAGCACAAGATATAGTCTTGTCTCCTAAACTACATCTTCCTTCAATTTCTCCATACCTAGAAGTATTAACCTACCCACCAAATCACTTTTGATATCATTTTGATATGATCGTTGTAATAGTTGAGATTGAAGAAGGATAAAACTCTTCTCAATAAACTACCTCACCACTTATTGAGTCCATTTAATTGTCTCAATAGTTCACCGTCCAAGATTCACCCCTATAATACCCTATTTTGATACTCCATCGATATCAAAAAGAAGGTAAGGTCTACATTGAAGTACCCCCTACAAAGTCTATACTATCCTATCCTCTCACCCCCATACCAACCTTCTTAATTCCTTTGGTCCTTCTAGTTGCTATCCAAGAACCACTTCTAGAGATCTTCTCTACTATTCAGCTAGCAGAAGAAAACCAATAAAAATGGAGGGAGGAAGAAGAGTAGTTTGAATGCTTGCAAGGAAAAGAGGACATAACTATCACCATGGGCTATGATATAGTGGGTCCCATTAGAGAAGAAAGGATCAAGGTCTTCGCTAATCTAAAAGTGAAGAAGCCTACCTTCATGATAAGATTAGAATATTAGGATATAGATGAGTATATAAGGAATATATCCACAATATCAAAGATTGAAATCATATGGGCCATAAATGTAGATATAGACACATTTTTTGTGCAAGCAAGAAAAATATACATAAGTATGATATCTACCCAGAAGAAAATTAATACCTTAGAGTTCAAGCTCGCAAACAAAAAGATAGATAATAGTGCTGTAAAAAATGACATTTTTAGATTGAAGGGTATAATTGATAAGCCCAATCTTGATAAATAGGTGCAAATGAAATATAAATAAATCAAATATTTGGAGGCTACATTAAATAGGATGCAAGAAGAAAAGGATCAACAAATATCAAAATTGGTTGTAGTAAAGAGCAAGTTAGTAGAACAATATGAAGCCTTGTTTACTACCATAAATAAGTTGTAGTAAGAAAGGGATAAACCATCAAGATCAAAAATATCTAAATACTGGCTCAAACAAGTCTAGAAGTTTTTCTAGGGAAAAATAAAAGTAGTTTTGCCAACCTTTCCCATTTCTATACAAAGCTCTAACAAATCGCTATTGCTACGAGGTTGGCCATGAATGAAATGGAGAGGGAATAAAATACTCTAACATCTAAATTTTAGGAAGCATAAAAGTTTAGGAAAATGCTAAGATACCTTAATAACTTCCCTACCTTGAAGTCATAATGCAACCAAGATGTAGAATGTTGGAGACTTCTTACACACCAAATCTATTGAGAAAATGAGCTTATTGATACAATAAGAGAATTATTCACTATCATCAAAAAGGATACCGATGAGATAAGCACCATTGCAAAATATCTCAAGACCGTGGGTACACCAAGTTTTTGTGATGATAAGTTGATATGGCACAAGCATGAAGAACTCACCTAGTTATTTGAAATTCATATGAAATACCAAAGTGATATTGATTCATTATTAGAACTATTAGATGTGGAGAAAATTTTCACTCTTCTACAAGCTTTCTCATCTCCTACTGAAATAAAAATATTTGGTTGAGAGTTATAGTGACCCTCCTTATTACTACATGAGCAGGTTAAATAGATTTATCTTAGAACTAAAGGAAATTCTAGATCACCCTCTAAATATCTAGGAAAATATGTGCCAAAATATCCAAATAGTCATTCCATATAGGGCTATTTTATAGCTTGGGGAATCATAAGGAATAACTTCACAAGGGGAACATTCATAGGAAGAAGGATCACAACAACATACATCACCATAGGGTGATTATAAAAATGGAAAAATTGACATACCCATGTATTATATCACTTTTTACTTTTTTTTGTGCAGCTATATCATAACATCTTGTCAGCAATAATGACTCTGAAGTCCAATGGAACAAGTGTAAAAGGAGATCGAAGGGAAACTATAAAATTTATATCTAGCAAAATTGAGAAGAAGGTAGTGGTAATAAATTCATTAGATCATTGGTAATGAATATGGCACACACATAAATGCTCATACTACTATAGTTTTACTCACTATTCCCTTCATAGTCACAAAGGATTTAGTAGTTTATCTTTTGTAATAGCCCTAATTTTTCCACTCACTTATTATATATTAATAATCAATCTAATTTTTATTTTCATGAGATAAAAAGTCCCTGTGAGTCACAAAAAGTGTGGTTATTCATAAATTATCACCCACAAGCACTTCAATAAGAAGATGCAAAAAGGAGAAGAATGGTCGAGCACTATGGAGCAAAATGACATACCTTCAACAAAAAATGATTAAGCATGAATAGTATCATAAGCATTGCACCAGACTGGATGAACACGACTAGTGTTCACCATAGTCCTAATTCCCCACCCATAATCTAGAGACTAACCAAGGGAAAGAAGGTAAGAAAAATAACTAATTCAAGAAGGCACAAAACAATTTGCACATAACCAAATACTGGGAAGATCCAAATGTTCTGGTACATACAAGAAACAAGAAGATAAATGGCTAAGTCTAGGAATTACCAAGATATTCACACTCTATTGGAGCCTAAGGAGGTACAAATACTTGTTCTACTATGTAAGAAATCCCCATCACACCAGAATAATTGCACCTAATTGGGATTCACCAAGTTGCATACTCTCCACTAATAAGACTGGAATCTAACAAGTACTTCAATAAGAAATATGAAAGCTATCAGATTATTTATATCTAATTTAAGCCTAGGAGAGTACCAAATGCATGATCTACTTGAAAGTCTAATTTTGTATGCCTGAAGGGTTTTGGCTTCCTTAATTCCTGGAGGGATACCAAAACCTTGACCTAATATCAAAGAGTGCAGGATCATAAGGAAAGAAAATGCTGATATTACCAAATGTGTTATACCTAGCAAGGACTCACTAGAGTTCTAGATTACCAAAATCATGATATTCCAATATGTAATTTTTGTAGTCGACTCAATAGGATCCATTATTGAATGACATGCATGAGAAATAACATCATTTTAGGACACCTATCCGATGAGATTGCCTATCATAGGAATATCGGTAACATGGTTGTATTTGTGGCTATCACACAGGTTATAAGGTGGATCAACTTAAAGTAATCAACAAGGATGAATGAACTAGATGCTAGAAGTAGACTCAATACTACTCAGTATGACACTAATTTTTCTAGGTTAGCAAGTCATGATTAGGTAGTTGGAGCAACCATACCTCTGCACAATCCAACCAACTAACACTTTCTATGACATAATAATAATCCACTTCTAAGGTAATGATGATTTTGATGGCTATAAGATTGTAAAAAATTCTATAAATTCTATTATTTTTAATGAAAAATGTTCACCTCTTAGGCACTTACAATTCATAGTAAATATAAATAACTTGCATATTAATACAAATTGACTACTATTTGGCCTCTAGTTCAATTTATTTGTCTAGCATATATATAGAGATGATGAATTCTTTATAATTTTAGCTTGTTGAATGTTTATGGTGTTTATTTTAAATCCTGAATCTGTGTTGTATTCATTCACTTATTCTAGAATTTGTGGTCTGATAAGATATAGTATGTTAAAATTCAATATTCTATAATTGATAGTAAAACTAGTGGGTTTATTAGGTATTTGATGGTTTAATCACATAGTCCTTATGTTTCCATATGTATTGATGTTGCTTAATATTTACCACTTTAATTTTTGGCTTTAGTTTATTTTATTTATTTTAGCACCTTTTTCCCATCCATTTTTACAAATAGTTAGCTAGGACTTCAAGGAATCGATCTCCTTCAGAGATTGATTGTTGTAGTTACCATAGCTCCATGATCATTCGATGTTGTTCAAGGTTTATGGGTGCATAAACCTTTCCATTAGATAGATTCTTCGACCAAAACCACCATAGTGAAGAAGAGCCATTGTGTTAGACGGAGGAAGCAATGTTAAAGAGGAAGATAGAACATCATTGGAAAGAGAGTTTAAGCACCATAGGAGGAAATGTTATTCAAGACAAATTGAAATATCATTGAGTAGAGATTGAGCACAAAAAACTAAGGATACACCAAATATAAGAGCAATAACCATTACTAAGAATGTTTAGGCATCAAAATCATAGGCCACTTGGAGTGAATGATTGAAATAAAGCCAAAAACCATTATAAGGAATTTAAATAATAATTTGTTTTTACTTCATTTAAGATACATTGGAAATAATACATTGAGTGTTGAGGAACTAAATAGTAGAAGAGTTGGAGGTAAAAAATTTAAGTTGTTGTCAAGTGTAGAGGAGAAGTGGAGTGTTATCAAGAGGAGGAAAATATATTATATGGAGAAGTGCCAACCATTTGACCTATTTATCACTTGGGAGGAAAAAATTATTTTCCAAGTTTCACAGCGTAAAAGGTAACTCCAACCAATTCCATGGAAGTGAAAGGTCTTCTTGTATCTATAAGTGCATGAGAGACAAGTCATACAAGAATATTCATGAGAGAAAAGAGTGGTGCAGGTTAGTGGAGAACTACACATTAATGGTTAAAGAAGTCAATAAACATGTAGAGGAAGGTTAAAGTCTTGAAGATTGAATTTAATGAGCACCATACACAAGGAGGAGCATTAAATACATTGGACAAAGAGAAGATGTTTGGAATTTTATTTTTCGAGAACATGTCTGAAATAGAGTGCAGGTTGTAGAGTTGAAAAGTCTCATGAGGAGGAATCTGAAAATATAGCATGCCATATTCAAGGAGGCACTTATAATATTTATAATAATTTGTTTTTTACAAAGGCTAAGTAGCTATAAGTAATATCAATACTAAGGTTAAGAGTAATTAATTTATCATACTTGATATTAATTTAATGAATGGAGGTGTAAGGTAATGAATTGATAACTTATAATCTTAGAATATTTATTGAATGATTTGGAAGACTTTTGAAGAGAAGAGAATCTAATTTAAAAAAAATTAAATTACTTTATTTGAAATTCAAGCATAGAAATATTTGTAAATAATTTGACTTGGAGGAATAAGGATTTCTACATTGAAATAAAAATATTGAATTTGCAAATATCATTGTTTTTTAAATTTCTAATTTTGGACTTATAAGGAATTCAACACCAACATAGGTTTTTATAATTAAAAATCCATATTATTAAAATTGGGAGATAAAAGGAATTCAACCTAGATATTTGAAGAATTGAAACTTTTGTCAAAATTATTGATTGTTCATTCATAACTATGGAGAATTAAGAAATGTACCCTAAAGGATAGAAGTTGAAGATTAAATTAAAGTAGAAATTTAGGGAGATATAAGGTAGTATACAAGTGTTATCATAACAACAAATAAATTATTTCTTTTAGAATCCCAACTTCTTGAAGGCCCTAATTACACTTCATGGAAAACAAAATTGGGGTCAATATTGACAGTTGAAAAGCTTTGGGATATTGTTAAGGGAGAAAAAACTAAAACTACTAAAGATGCTAGAGAGATTCAAAAGTAAGAAGAATATGAAGCAAAAGAACTTATGATAATAATATTTACATTTATATATGCTATAAAATCATACATTAGTTCAACAACAACTTCTAAAAAAGATTCATCAAACTCAATTGCATTCTCTAAAGCTTAATAGTGGTGAAAGTATATAATTGTTTTTAAGAAAATTTGTAGATATAAAAGAAAAAATTTTAACCTTAGGAAAAAAGTCAAAGACAAGTTTCTTGTTCAAGTAATTATAAGACCACTTCTAGAAAGCTACAAGCATCTAATAACATCTTTACAAATTCTATGTAAAGATATATCATTTCATGAGTTAGTCAATATACTACTAGAATATGAGGTAGAAAATTTAGTGAAAGATGAAATGACTAACAATGTGCTAGTCTCAAAAGATAATCCATAAGGAAATATTACTTCATTCTCAAGAGGTGGATCAAAATAAAATAATAGATATTGTCAAGTATGCAAAAACAAAGGACATAGTACAAATTATTGTAGATTCAATCCAAGAAATTAGTATCAAGGAAATCAAACAATTTTTGGAAGCTAATCAAATAGGTCATTTCAACCAAGACAATATTAGAATCAATATAGTCCACATTAGCAATAATTTTAGCATCAATATATTTTTCAAAATTAATACAGTTGATCTCAATTACAATATAGAGAAGGAAAACAAAAGGGAAAGTTAAATAAAGAGATTTAGGAAATTTAGGAACTAGAAGAACCTACATATGAACATGAAATTAAAGCTCTTTCAGTAAAAATAGTATTTATGAAGATACTAATTATTTACTTTATCAAGATACAGTAAAGGAGCAAAAGGAAGAAAGCAGAAAATAAGAGCTCAAGTTTCAAAACCAAGATGAAGATCATATTCAAGAATAAAGTCTTTAATAACCAAATAATGCAATATAGGGGGGTGTTGGAATATATTACATTATTTTTTAGATGCTAATGTACCACCTTGGGTACATATTTATATTAGGAGTCTATATAATAGGAAAATGAAGAGTCTAAATAAGAGTAAAGTCCAAGAAAAGTGTCACATTCCATTATATATAGGTCTATATGTGAGTGTGAAAGAGCACAATAATGAAGAGGCACAATGTATATTGAGTATGTATAAAGTATGGAGTATTTGAGATCTTCATTCTATATCAAAATACTATCTTAGTCAGCATTTGTTAATGGTTGTTTTCTATGTAGTTGCAAATGTTATTCATGATTTTTGTATGTTTAGAATATTGCCATTATCTTATATTTGATATAACATTCTTATTTTAGATCTTGTGGTTATTTTACATTGAACATTTAGTATCATAAACTAACAAGCTACTCTGTAAGAATGCACATAGTTCTAGTTATGTGATGTTGTGGTTCTCATACAAACTATTTATTTTTAGTGGCATATTTCTATGATATAATTCTATTCCACTTTAATACCTCTTCTTATATATAAGAACCACCACACCTATTATTATGTATAAGAACCACCACCACATTAACCAGAGTTAGACTAAATATATGAAATCTACAAGAGAAAGCATCGATGAACATGCAAATGGTTCAAATCCAAAAAAAGTGACTTTTATTTTTTACCTACTTTTCCCCACCATATCTCATGATTATTAGGTAAAACATGGAGATGATACAATAGGATGTTCAAATGGAAGACCATGGAACTAGTGTGTGATTGAAATCTCCCAAATTGAAATGGAAGCCCTACTATAGGATTTGAAAGAGACCATTACAATAGGTTACTAGTGTTCAATTGAAATTCCACAAATTGCAATGGACACACTACAACAAGATTTGAAAGAGACCATTAGAATAGAATTTGAGAAATTTCAAGCGGAGGCACTAGAATAGACTTTAAGAGAGGTCAAACTTGGTGTAGGAAAATATTTGACAAGATTAAATCCTCCATTGAATCCTAGATTATAATGGATCCAAATAACTAACCTAATATTAATTTAGAGATCCTATAAAAACTAGAGGTACACAATTTAAATAACTATTAAAAATATGATATGTAAATCTTATGTAATGAATAATCCTCTTAGTCATAGTCTAGAAAATCTCTTAAAGTTCCTACATATATTTGAAATAGTATCAAACTACAAATGCAATATTTTTTCAAGTGTGAATGAGGTAAAGAAGACTTCCAATAAGGGACCAATATAGAGTGACATCCATTAAGGGATTAACATAGTCTACTCGAACCTTGAATATAGAAACAAAATAAGTTGAAGAATAGTTATAATTCTTCATTCTAAAATGATAAAGAAAGTCCAAGGCATACATGGGCTATGAGATAGTGATCCTAGATAAAGTCTAATCTATCTAATACACAAGAAGTTGTGCAAAAGCATCAAATATATTATTTTAAATATATCATGAGACTATGACCTCATGTTGTAAATATTATTAAAATGATAAGAACATCCACACATGGTACAATCATCAAAGCATTTGTATTTTTGTGTTTGATGTAAACTCCATGTTTTATCTTACATCATCATAATGCATAACTGAGAAATATGAAGCACATAGTTCCTTTCTAAGTCCATACAAGGGTGTAGTCAAATGATAAACCAAGGGATTAGGACTTTTAAGTTCAAATCCAGATATATATTACATGTAAATCCCCTCCTAATGATCACCATAAAGGAATATACTCTTAACATTCATATAATATACCTTCCAACCATATGAAGCACCTACTTATAGAATCATCCAAAAAAATCCATCTAACAAATTGAGGCAAATATCTCTAAGTTAATTCCCTCTTTCTAATAGAAATACTTCATAAAATGGTATGTCTTACACTTCTCTATTAAACCATATAAAGCCTACTTCTTCCTATAAACCCATTTGTACCCAAAAAAATTATAATAGGGGAAAGTTTACATGTTTGGTTCTTCATCATAGAATATTACTCCATAAGTACACAATCTTCCCATTTTAACCAATCCTTGTCTTTGGAGTGGATGAGAAGATATTAAAAATTATCTGACATTGAGAGTAGTGTATAAGAAAGGGCCTGACAATTAAATTGTATATAAAGAAAGGGTAGCGCATCCTAAAGGAGATTTTGAGCCCACTTGAGTGCTATATTATTTATGGGTCTAGACACATGTTGAGAATGAGAAATATTAGAAGCTAAAATTTAAATATTTAAATCTTACTCACCCTCTAACTCAACATCCAATATAGTTGTGGATAGTTTAGTGAGAATCAAGTTCATGACTCTTGAAGTCAAAAACTAATAGTACTAAAGAGGGTGTTACCTAAAGATGAGATTGGTCATTAAGATAACCTATAAAATATCCACTAAAGATTGAATATGTAAGTGTATATGGAATGGTTCCAATAAAAATTTCATACATACTAGAGGATCTTATACTAGAAGATAAAGAAGATGACATGAGCATGTTGTTGAAAGAAACTCATCAAAAGTCACTTCTCACTGAATAAGAACCACTTGCCTCTTATGACCATAGAGATTATAGGACTTGAATGTATTTGAATAAAATATAAAAATACATATGAATCTTTAGTAACTCTTTATTATAATTATCCTTGGACATATGTGCATATGATATGGATCCAAAGATATAAAATTATGACACATTAGGATTACCATCTATCAACCTCCCAAGAGGAGTAATTCCATTAGTAGAATGAGTTGGAACTTGTTTGATGATATGTGTTTCACAATGAATTAATATCCATTGTTAAATTTTAACTTCATGATCTTACCATTCAATAGACATCTATCCATATCCATAATCATATTATTCTTTAACTTAACTACCCTATTGTACACTAGAGGATACTTAAAAGTTCTCTAAAAGGTAATATAATGAAGAACCAAGAAATATAAGCAAACATTATTTACATAGTATCGTCTTCCATTTATTATAAAGCACTTGATTTTTTATTCCAACTAATTCTCCATCAATGCTTTTAATTATTTAAGCTTCACAAAATACTTGTATTTTTTCTGAATACTATACAACCATACATACCACTAGAAACCATAAATAAAATGAAGAAAGTACATATTATTGGAAAGAGATGGTATATGCATGGATATACAAATATCACTATAGATGATATCCAAGTTGTATATGTTATGTTTAGTTGTCCCTTTTAGAAAGTACTTTCTATGATGCTTCCCCAAAATACACTCCTCATAGAAACCACTAGAAAGATAAATAGGAGGAAGCCTAATGGTCAACTTATGACTACTCATTAGAAATAATTATACATGGAAAAAACTCCCAAATATATGGTGCCATTGCTATCAAGCATCGTCTACCTAAATTATCTTACAGTGGTATATATTTTATTGAAAATATATGAACACCAAAATATCTCTAATTAACTTATTGATGAATCTAATTAACTTATTGACCACTATTAAAATTTAAATTGTGTCTACATTAGGTTGATGAAATTATGTGATAAAGTTGATTTAGATAGCATTCCACTTCAATTATGGTATTCCATGTGGATAGAGAAGACCAATTGAATGCTAATTTTCAACATTGATCATTTGATATTATAGGCATTTACATATATAATTTGTAATATCTTTCTTCATTCAAGGATAAAATTAAAATCTTTGTAATTTTGCACACACATTCTTAAATCTAATATGATAAGAATAAGGTATATTATGGGATTCATTCAAGATCAATAACTATAGTTATCCCTAGCTAGGCATGTATAAAACTTTGAAAAACCTTGATAAACATTTAGGATCAAAAGACTATCCTTTATATTTAGTCCCTTTAAGAATCATATATTAGAGTGCTTCTCTTATGTAGTGAAATTATGCACCATTCTCTCACTTCCTCTTTATTTTATCCTTTACATATGACATAGTTATTAGCATGCAACACTTATGCCTCCTATTATTATTTTAATTAAAATTGATGTAAAATTCATATTAGTTATATTTTCAAGTATAGAAGCACCTGACAACCATCAGAGCCATGATAGACTCCCCTCTAGCAGGGATGAAGCATACTAGGATGTATTCGTAGGACCATGTAGAGCACCCATCACCAAAAATAAGCACAACAAAGACCACATATAAGTTTCCACTATTGTATTACAACTTGAGGCCATGAATGACCAAAATAGAGGAGAACTGACAAAGATTGGGATGCTCAGGGCACCTAACTACAAGCACTAGAAGCTAACGACCATGTAGGTTATCCCTTGATGATCCATATCAAAAATTGAGATATTTTTAATGGCTATAATGGGGATAAAAAAGCATGTGTTCATTATAATTTTGAAAAGATATGAATTCACAATAATGATTGAATATAGAACATTGAGTTTCCCCCATACTTAGGAACTGCATTTTAGCCTAAGTCCTCCATATATATTTTTATATTTTGCACTTTGTACACGTGAAGGTATAGTTAGGAACTGCATTTTAGCATAAGTCCTCCATTCATATATATTTTTATATTTTGCACTTTGTAGAGATGAAGGTATACTATACCTTCACGTGTACAAAGTGAAAAATATAAAAATATATATGAATGGAGGACTTAGGCTAAAATGCAGTTCCTAAGTATCCTCAACACTACAAAAACAAAAAAATATAGGGGAGTAGCTATGCTTGGAAATCATGTGGTAAGGAGAATATTCTAAATGATACTAATGCACATCATGATATTATGGGAGCCTAATGTGAGGATTGGATTGTATGTTTTTAGCTTCAAATTCCACTTGAACCAAATGCTTCATCAAGTGTACCTGGTCATGTATCATCATGCCAAGTTGTTTGCTTAATTCTTCTACCATATTCTTTAATTTAAATATTTTGTCTGATCTAGGAACCAAGGTCTCATAGAATTACCTCTTTAGAGCTTTGATAACTTCTTATGATGTTTTCTACTTTTAGACATGACCTGCTAACTCAAATTGCAATTGATATTTTACAACAACAAATATGTTAGCTATTGAGAGATTAGAGATATCTTCCTAATCAATTTAAAAAATATCTTTGCATAGATTATTCCATATATGAAATATGACATCTACCCTGGTAATGTAGAGAAATAAATTTTGGTTGAGCATCAAATCAATCCCCAAAAAGTCTTGATCCTTCATCATAGGTAGTGGTAAGAGATAAAGAAATTATTGTGCTTCACACCAAATACGATGGTCATGAGCATAGTTCCAAAATATATGGTGTATTATATCTTCCAAACCATAAAAAGGACAATCACCTTTCCATTGGTGCATTCTTTTTAGCCTACTCTAAGTAGGTAGGCCTTGGAGGACTATGCTCCATAGAAGAATCTAGAAATTTCCTTGAATTGGGGTAGAGTTGATCAACTTGAAAGTTCATGCCCAAGTAGTATAATTGAGCTCTAAGTTTAAGTTATTATTGAGTGTATCTAAAAATTATTGATAGTTCATAGGAAGGAGGGCTTGGTATAAAAACTTAAGGACTGGCTGCTCAAGGTTATGATTTCTAAACCATTTCCAATGAGTCCAAGGGGAACTAGATTCTAGTCAAGAAGATAGAGGGTGGAATTCTTGGGAGGTTATGGAAAGGATACACATAATAATTTCTTTATCAATAGGATAAAGGCTTAATTATTACTAAATATTCTTTTAATTTTTCCATTAGGACTTAGAAAAATCCCAAATTTCTCCCCTAGAATCATGATGAGGACTCGTGCCAAGATGTTGCACATTAAGGGTGAGGAAGGGTGACCATAATAAGTTGAATAGTGATGAGTATATTATGATAGTGTATGTTATTTGAATAATAATTATATATATTAGAGTGGTGATAAAAATTTGGATGCTTCGAAAGGCACATCAAAGGTACTGCTTCTAAGTTAATGAGAAGAATGGTGATGAGGGCATCACGTTCCTTTCCATAGGCATAGTGTTATTTCTATAGTTCCTAGGTTATTTAATTGTTGGACAAAATATTTCCCACATGATATTTTGCATGGTTGGATTTGTTGGAAATTAGCTGGATTTATTGTTAGCTAGTTAGTGAGTGATAGGATATTATAATATTTCTTTCCTTCTTATTTCTCCTCCAATGTAATCTAGGTATATGGTTATGTATTTTCGGTATTATAAGGCCTATATAAACTTTGAAAATAAATGAAATTATCAGTTTGGTTTTACTACCTTCTCATTGGTATCATAGCAGCGATCCTACTCTTCCTATTGGTAAATTTTGTTGCGATCCTACTCCTATTGGAAAATTTTATTTTTGAAATTTTCTTGCAATTTGATTGCTCCATTTAGTGATTTCAAATTGATTGTTTATTGGAAATTGGAATTCAAGATTGGAATTATATTACACCATTTGGTACCAATTTTTGCATAATTTTTTGGTAACTTTTGTGTTTGGCTAGTTACTCCAAAAATATTTTAATCAGTTTTTGATCCAGTAGAGTCAAACTAGGTGGTGAAAGGCCACTTCCACATCATTCCAAATAGGTATCTACAATAATTATGGACTAAGCATGGATTGGTGGGTGTCTAGTCAACAAGGATCAATGATGAAGGAAAATGGTCATGCTAAGTGGCAGACACCAGACCCCTAGGATATAAATAACAACATCCAAACTAGCCACTACAAGCGGCTTGAATGACATAAAGGTGGTCATTAAGCAACATGTATTCCTTTCCTTTTAAAGAATTAAAATTTCTTTCCCATAAAATATGTGGGACTAAAACCTTTGTTTTTTCTATGCATTGGAGGACATCCTAGTCAAGGTGTAAACTTGACCACCTTTCATCTATGGCATTCCAAATGAAAATTGTTCGAACAAATATGAAAGAAGCTATGTGTTGGCCATTACCTTCCATAACTATCAGTTACTCCTTCCATTCAGCTTGAGTGATGATAGATGACTAGTTAACATCTACACTTTTAGGTTTTGATATTGGTTTGATTACTGTAATACTCCCCTACATAATTGAGTGATGGACCTCCATTTTTTGCATGGTTGACGATGAACAAAAAAATTCTAGTCTAAATATTTTCTTCTCAATTGTGTTCGGATTTGCAGAGGAGCCATATTATAGCCCTTTCTCAATAATTCTTTGTACACAGATTTGAACATTTCTAATTGCATAGTTGATCAAGGAATAGTTGATTGACTATGCGTGGATACTTTCCAATCAGGAGGACAAAGAAGAGAAGTAGAAATTGGTGAGAAAAATTTAGTTCTCCTCTTTTTTTTCAGTCCTACATTGAGGCTACTGTTGGCTTGTGATTTTTTAAAATGAAAAAGGCCCATATAATATTTTGAACACCATGTGGTAATTAGGAGGACCCCACATGGTGGCCTTATATGGGTGTTTTTATTTAGGGAATGTGTTCCTTGGAGGTAATGCTGACCAATTTTTAATATTAATTATTGGATCCTGCACACCAAAAAAGGGCTCATTTAGCTCCAAAACAATTTTGTCCTAGAAGGTTAATTACTTTATTTTTTCTAAAGTAAAATTAATTTAATTAATTTTTTTATTTAAATTAAGTTATTTTAATTTAATTTGAATAAATTTAATTTAATTTTCAATTTAATTAATTTAAATTGCATAATTGTTTTGCAATTAAACCTTTCACATACAAATTTGGAAAGCTTGTGAAGTTTCTTGTAATAGCCTAGAAGGCTAAAAAAATTTACACTTTTTTGCACCTCACCAAGTTGGGGATAAGTGTTTGATAATTCCCTAAGAGGTAACACTTTTGAAACCATTTTTGTTTCATTTGTATGTTCTAAAATCATTATTGTACTTTCCTAAGAGGAAATTATTGTGAAGCCTTCTTGTCTCATTGTACATGCTTCAAAAATAGCACTTTTGTAATTGACTACAAGGCAAATTTTTGCACCCCTTTTGAAAAGAGTTTGGTGGTCCTCTTGGCTTACACTAGGTGAAATAATTCTATTGATTTGGTGGATAATTTTGCTATCATAGTTGTTGTAATTAGTATCTTGGCTAATAAGGTTTAAAATATAACTAAGCCTAGTGAGTCTAGTCCATCCCCTGACCATCACAATCAAGTCAAATGCGAGGTCAAAATTTATGATGGATATTAATATCCAAACATTATAAAAATTTGGATTCTCGATATGGATACCTAGTTTGCCTATAGGAAAATTAAAAAATATTACCACATCACTTTTACCAAGGTCAAGATTTCAAGCATTGCTAAGGTTTTGGTACAGGACCACCAAAGGACACAAGATCTCATTGAAAATTGGGATGACTTGGTAAAAGAATTGGAGGCTACATTCTATTCTTTTAATTTTGAGAAATACCTTGACTTCCAATGGTTTCGTTTGAGGCATGCATACAAAATGAATGTCCAAGACTACATTGAAAAGTTTAACAAATTGAGGATTCTCAATGGAATTTTAGATCCTACTCCCAAACTAATAAATAAGTTTGAAAGTGTCTTGAAATATCCACTATTTAGGGAGTTTACGTATTCCCCTTGTACCACTTTGAATGAAGTGTATAATAAAGCATAACTTTAAGAGGAGAAAATTGCTACGAAGATAGGTGCATCCTCCAAGGTAGTATTTTAATAATAGGTTATTCCTCCAAGCACTGTAGTGGCATATTATTCCTCCAAGCATACTCCAAGCACTGTAGTGGCCTATTTCAACACCACCTTCATAGGTTCTAGATTTTTAATAGTCTCCATAGCTATAGCAGTAGGTCCTTGGTCCTTATCCTAGTTTTTCACTTGGAAAATGACTCTTCTCAATGTTTTTTCTCTACAATGACATGCCATAGCTTGTGTGATGTTATTCCACAAAATTATGAGACATCTATGCATCATTTTATGACTCACCCTTCCAATAATATTGTATAAGAATTGGAGTCCAATGCTTCCTGAGTGGAGAGGTATGATGAGGGTATCACGTTCCTTTCCTTAGGCATAGTGTTATTTCCATAGTTCCCAGGTTATTTAATTATTGGACAAATAATCCCGACGTGATGTTTTTCATGGTTGGCTTTGTTGCATATTAGTTGGATTTATTGTTAACTAGTTAGTGAGTGATAGGATATTAGAATGTTTCTTTCCTTCCTATTTATCCTCTAGCATGATCTAGGTGTATGGTTATGTATTTTTATTATTCTAAGGCCTATATAAACTTTTCAAATCAATGAAATTATCAATTTGATTTTAATACCTTCTCAAATGGGGTATACTAGCAAAGGATTGGGAATATGTGGGCAAGGTGTAAAAATACCTATAATTTTAAATTAAGGCCAAGAAATGAAATCCTTGGACATATAGCTCAAGTAGAAAATAATAAGACTATATTTATGAGAAGAAAGGTTAGTACAAGAGATGAATGTTCCAAGATGGGTTCTTGTAGATATCATGGAGGATCTAGACATGTACCAACCAAATATTAGAACTTAAATCCTTGTGAGAGATGTGGAGGATATAATAACCTTGAAGGAAGGTTTTTGCACCTAGAGAAAATAGTCAACAAAAAAATGATTACGGTTGGATGGATGCAATGGAATTAAACTCAATAAAATGAATGTTGAGTCGATACTACCAAAGAAGGTTTTTTTCTCAAGAGAAGGCAATGACAAGAGAAAAATGTAGACTAATAAAGAAATCCAAGATAAAATGGTAACACCTTGGAAGAGAAATTCCTGTCCAGGAGCTAGAGCTCATGGAACATTTCCTCTTATATCATGAGTATGATGTAGGAGCATCATACATTTGTTAATAAGGGTTGGGGTGAACTATTAATAGAATTTAATACCTTTACATGCAAGGATAAGAGAGGGAAATATGAAATGAGGAATAGAAAAGAGGCAAGAAAATAACACTCTAGAGGAAGAAAAATAGGATGAAAATTTGGCAAGAGGAAGTCAAAATTAACAATAGAAAGAGAAGGGAAAGAATAATAGTACCAACAAGAAAAATGAAAATAGATAAGAGAAGAGAGGAAGGGAGGTTGGATAGGTAGAATTTCTTTGTTTACCTGAATGCATGTGTTAGAATCTAGAAAAAATGAACTATGTTCAATGTACAACCATTGGGAAATTTATCAATACCACAAATAATTCAATCCCAAACTTATTTGTGTTCATGTTAAAATTGGTGAATACATTGATCTATTAAAACTACCTTGTATAGAATAACATAGGCAGTGTTGTATGTTTACAAGTGAAACAAAGAGTGGTTATAGTCTACATAGAGGTATTGTGATAGCTTATAAATAACTATTTAAGTGAGGGAATGGTCACTATTGAATTTGAACATAGGAATCATTCAAGTGAAATAAAGCCTTATTGTTCAAAATAAAGAGAAGTTGCTATCTTGATTAAGGATTTTCATCTAATACTAGACTACCATGTTGATATGTGACCATCCAAAGTGCCACTATCATCTAATTATTTTGTTCAAAGAGTAAAACATCCTAACTACCATGACAATTAATGGGAGAACCATAACCATACAATGGATCCAAAATTACAATTTGATGTTGGTTTAAAATTAACATACCATAAACATGGTCTTATAATAAAGGTGGTTAAACAAGGAGGAGGATAATGTCATGCAATTGGATTATCATACAATCAAAGGAAATTGTCATACAATTAGATGGTTCTACAAATTAGACTACCATAGAAGTGAATCAACCATATGACAAAGTAATTTCTACAATCAAATTGCCATAATATTGAGCATTACCATACAGGAACTAAAGGAGTAATATCCTAGGAAGATATCATACAAGGACTATAGAGGTATTTTCATAAGATGCTATTATCTTAAACTCTACTGTCTCACAAAAGACTTAAAACATATCTTATCATCTTGAACTTTATTGAGTCCATGTGTGATTACCATGCATCTTTAAAATCATAAATAAAAGGAAAACTTATGTTGCTTGAGAAGGCATTCCATAGGAGGACTGATTTTCTCATATACATCATCATGGTACTTTTGTAATCTTCATTGGGTTGGAAATTTTATTATCCCACTTGCCTTCTTTGCTTATGATAATGTTGTATAATGTAAGCATTATATTTATGTTTATCATGAAATATTGAATATGTTTTAGTGCAACTTCAATATTTTACAAGTCTATATTAACAAAGTAGACTGTAAACCATCCAACTTCTTCACAATGGCATGATGGACCTTGTAATACATTTAAACCAATGTTTTCCAATATGCATTTCCAAATATTAATCTCTCCTTTATTACCCATAAATAATAGAAAATGCCTAATGTCCACCAAATAAAAAATCCAAATGATATTGTCCAAAGATGATATGCCTACCTCTCTCATTCCTCTCATAAATACAATATGCCACTCTCACAAACACTTTTTATTCTCTTCAACAAATTCTCTTAAAAATGTCATGTTACACAACATGGCACCAAGGAAATGCTAGGTCTGTAAAGACAACAACCAAAAACTAGGCATTCTACTAGTAGTAATAAACATCGTATTATTATATGAATAGATCAATCCCAATATAATACTTGGGAGTACCATACATTTTGATAGAGTTTAAATGATATGAAAGTAGTCGATGCAAATATTGGTAGTGGTCAAAATTTTTGGAATGCTGACAAATATTAGAGATGAGAAGACTAAATCACCATAGATTTCATCATAGATGTGATGGATGTTCTTATTGTGAAAAAAATAATCTCTGAGAGTGTTCATAGTCATTGTGGTGTCCAATGGGTTTGACGGATTTGTTATGATAATTTCTTTCATTGTTATGTTTTGAGACTGAGCTTAATCCATTATATTTTGTCCTTATATTATTTTCCAATTTTATGGTTAAATTATGGTATTATGTTTCTTTGTGCCAATCCCCAATTATCTTTTCACTTTATCACTTCAACTTTTCTCATCTTCCCATAGTTATTAAGGTAGAAAATATACATTTAACTATGGACTTAAATGTTTAATTGTTTTACTAATGTTATGACCTGTACTTGGCATAATAAGATACACATAAACACATTTAATTCAATGTTCAATATAAGACACATTTTGTTTTTTTATTATAAGTAATTAAAGGACACAATTATGGTAACATAAAAAATTATGGTTTATTACTTGCTTTATATTCCCCCCATTATTTTTTTTGGTAAGTTATTTTTATTTAAAAGGGGGGGCATTTGAAAGGCACCCTAACGCCTTGTACAATAGAGGAACAAAGAGAGGAACATAAAAGAAGCAGTGAGAAGAACAAAGGAGAAAAGTAAAAAGCTTAGCAAAAAAAAAGGAGGAAATCCTCTAATAGAAAGGAACAAAATAGAGGAAGAAGCAACTTAAGGACCCAAAAAATGAACAAAGCTTTCCTTTGGCCTGAAGGAAATACAAATCAGAGTAAAGGAAAACAAAAGTGAGGACCATTCTCAGAGAGGAATTTTAGCAACACCCGTGTCCAGCATGGTGTCTTTTGTAGCATTGATTAGATCATATTTAGCAAGGTTATCCACCTCAGGAGGTAGCATATCAGTCCACGCCAGCATCCCCTGAGCATTGACACTAATATTGGCTAATCTATCAGCAATAACTTTAGCCTCCCTGTAAGAATTTTGGATAATAGTATTATGTTGTTGGCTAAGGATTTGTTTACTTTCCTCAATAATAGATCTAATATTCCAGCTGTTGGGTCTTGAGGTCTTTAAATAATTGATAATATTTAGAGAATACCCTTCAATAATGATGTTTCTTGAAATATTCTTAATGAATTGGAGACATCTCCAAACTACCCTAGCCTCTGTTGAGTGATTGGACATGATGCAAAATGGTTCGGAGTAAGAAAAGATAGACTTACCAAGGTGGTCATGAAGAATACCTCCAGCTCTAGCAATTCCTGAATTTCCTTTAGCAGCTCCATCGAAATTAAGTTTAACCCACCCAGGTGGGGGAGGAAGCCATTTAATATTGGTCCTTGAGATTGAAGGATTGATAGGCTTTAGATTATCAAGGAAAATGTTGCATGAAATGAGGATAGATATTTCAAAAGGGGAACAAGAAGGAGAATCAAAAGGAACTATGAGAACATTTTATTTCGCATGGAGAATGATTTTGTCAACATGTAAGTTTTTTTTGTCAAAAATTCTTTTGTTACACTCAAACCATATTTACCAAAGGAAATGTTGAAGGTAAAATTTCCAGAGTTCTTTGAGTACAGGATTCTTGAAAGGATTGGGCCATTGAAGGAACAACTCAACAATGGATGGAGGATGAACCCAAACCAATTGGAAATGGCAAAGGATTTTGCTTAACATCATTCTTGTGAAGGAACCCAAAAATAAAAGGTGAGAAGTAGACTCCCAATCATAAAGGCAAAGATAACATCTATTTGAAAGAGGAATACCCATTTTTATTAGGTTTTCAATGGTAAGGATGTGGTCTTGAATACACAGCCAGGAGAAGGAGACAATTTTGGGAATTAGATACTTAGTCCAAACCAAATTTAAAGGAATTGGATTTTCAAGATTATCAAGATTATTGAGTGAAAGCAAGTAGGTAGATTTGACATAAAATTCTCCTGAATCATTAGGTTCCCAAATATGTTGATCCTTAGAGTCACCAACCGGAATTCTAATGGAAGACAATTGGGCTTGCAAGCAAGAAATTTCATTATCAAATCTTGGGATATCAAGTATTTTCAATATCAGCATACCATTGAAGAAAGCGATAAAATTAGCCATGAAGGATCCAATATCTTGTTTAGTTATGTTGATAATCCTTTGAAGCATAGGATTCTAAATGAGAGAATCATCACCAATCCATTTATCTTCCTAGAAGAAAATGGATTTTCCATTTCCAAGTTGCCATCTGAGTCCTTTTTACAGAAGGGAACGAGCTTCACATATGGATTTCCAAAAAATAGACCCACAAGAAGGAATTTGACCACGTAAAAATTCTGAGGCTTGAAGATACTTCCTTATAATGATTTTAACCCACTCTACCTTTTCATTGGATAAAAGTATCCAAGCTTGTTTGGCTAGAAGGGAAAGGTTGAGGAGGTAAATCTTTATTAGTCCAAGGCCTCCCTGATCTTTTTGGTTTGCATGCTGTGTCCCAAGCAACTAGATGGAATCTATATTTGTTTCCAGAACCTATCCAAACAAAGTGCTTGGGGAGGATTTGATATTCCCCCCATTATTGTCAAAACATAAACACTTACATTCCCATGTGGTTGATATATTCCATAAATTCAAGATAAAAATCAACTCTAATTTCCTCATATTATACACCAAAGTTATTGCATGCATTGGTAGGAAGGAAAACCCTCATAATCACTTAACATGTATCATAAAGAATAATATAGATACTATATTCCTTCATTAATTATAATTCATAACACACTTCATCAATTACAATGTTACTCCAAAGGTTAATATAAGTTTAATTTTGTAAAAAGGAAATATTGTATTGTACATATTATCAATATTTTTCAAAATCTACTTCTTAATTGGTTGATATGGAAGTAGAAAAATACTATCATACACTAGAAGAATTTTAATTATTTTATGTCCATGAAAATATCCTCACTGCATGGTCCTAAATATAGGGAGTATCTATCCTTAAACCATAGGCCACCACTCATTAATAATATTATCTTTTAAATCTACTTATTAAGAATTTGTTATAGAACTAGAAAAACCTTATAGCACCCTAGATGAATTTTAGTTTTTATATTGTCTACATAAAAAAATACTCAAGTATTAAATATAGGGACTATTTATCCCTAAAAAATAGGACACCACTAATCATTTTATCTATAATATTTCTATTGAAGAAAATAATTAAAAACAAATCCATTAGGAATATAATTTATAGAGTGATTTTAATTTAATTCTGCTTCCATTTGATTCAGTTTTCAATATTTAAAAAATTTGATCAACTTTCTACTTTCAAGAATTATTATATCATGTTCAATTATCTCATCCTTGATCATAATATTTATTTCAAGGATAGAGTCTATCATATGTTCTCTCTTCTTCTTATCTACAATTATGTCATCCATATTTCCACTCAGGCTTTCAAAAATTACATTGGTTCCATGCTACCCCATATTTCTCATAAGAATTCTTTAATAAAATAAAATGGGAATCTTCATCCTTGCTCACACTTGTTTGATTCTTAGACTTACTCCTAGACCGCACTCTAAATTTTAAGATTCACCCAGTAGTTTGGAATATTTTCTTACAAATTAAAATTCTTTACTCCAAACACTTGCCAAAATTCTATTCAACATAAAATTACTTAAGTTTATTTAAATGTTTGTATCTATTTGAAATAAAAAATATCTCAATGTTATAATTATTAATTTAATGTTAAATTCTTTGACATTCAAAGAGAATACCTTGATTATAATTTTATAAAATATATAGATAACTAAAAAACATAATATTATATATAATAAAAAATATTTTTCCAAAAAGAAAAACATATAAATTAAACCCAAAGCACTCTTTATCTTCAAATTCTAGATATTACATAGGGCTCTCTAATTCTCTAATGTCCTTCCCCACTATATAATGTGTGGCAATGATTAACTTGAAGCATTTTCAATGCATTATGATGTCTTGAATATTTTAGTCAACATGTGACATCTCACCACTTGCAATCCCAATGTACACTTGTGTGGTGGTTGATCCCTTGGTGCTCAAACTTGCACTAACTCTGCTTGAATACTTTTCCTTCCAATAATTATATTTTGAAATTCACTAAATGTATTCTCTTATGCCTATTTGTATGTTGCACTTGCTTTTCTCAAATATTGCTAATGGTGCCATTGTGGCTTTTCTCCTCCTCCTCCACTTGGTGGATCAACCTTGGTGGCTCTTCTCAGTGCAGGTGACTTATCTTCCATGGTGGCTATACCTTGGAAATATGGTGGCGTATTTTCCTTTTGATTGGTGGTTCTACCACTCCTTTGGCAACTTCTTTCCCTACAACTTTCATTATGCCTTTAATATTGCCTTATTTTGAGCACTATTTGGTTTCCTTCTTGCTTAACTAATAATTGATAAATCTGCACTTGTTAGGATTATAAAACAACATGTATATTAATTATTTATTCTCCTTATTTATTCATTTTAAAGTAATATTTAATTCCACTCTTTGTTATTGTATTTTGCATATTCTAAGATAACAACAATGCCTCCTTAGTTATCTTGGAGACACTCAATTTAGACTTTATTTTGCTGATTAAAAACTTGAATATGTAGCTTAAAATAAAACCTCTTATTTATGGTTTAATAAAACTCTCTTATAGCTTCAACTTAGAAACCTATTTCTGACATTTTTACTCACCAAGATTATTTCCCAAATTTGTGAAATTGCTTCTCCTTCTTCCTTTTACTTGATGCCCCAAAAACAACTCTTCTCTTGCTTAAATTGCTGCCCAAATTCTGCTATTTTCTTCTTCAATGTATACTATTCAAAACTTGATAATTTTTAGCTTTTGTCCTTTACAAAATACTTCAAAAGAATATCTTCTTCTTTCTTCAATAATATTGTTAAAAATTCTACTCTATCTGTTATCAAATGTTGTCCAAATTTTCTGAAACTTGTAGCTCCTTTGCTTCTCAAAATGATGTCCAAAAATTGAGCTCCTATCCCCTTCCAAATATTTTATCCAAACATGCAATCCAAAACTCTTCAAATGCTGCTCCAAAATTCTTATTTATTCTCCTCTATCTTGCTGTCCTAAAACTCTTAAAATTCTACCTAGAAAACTGCAATCATCTTCTTCAAAAATCAACCTTCAAAACTTTAATGGATGTTTTCAAAAATATCAATTTGTGGCCACTTTCAATATTCTTTCTCCTCCTTATATTTTGTTGAATGTTGTCTTCAAATTTGACCTCTTTGTTACCCTATTATTCAATAATCTGAATGACTTGAAGTCTTCGAAAAATACTTTCTTAAATTTGGCAAGCTTCTTGCCAAAAATATTCTCCTTGAATTAGTTTCACAAATCCTTTTGGGCTTGTTGTTGGATGACAATAATTTTCCCAAATTTTATGTGATTACCTATTTTTAGGAGTTTCTTCTTCTTGCAATATTCTACCTTCGAATTTATTCAAATATTCTCCAATGACCACTTCTTAAATTTCTCAATAGGGCTTCTCTATTATCCTTTTTTCTCCTTTAAAATTTCAATGGAGCTTTTTCTTAAGCCTCCTCATCTTTATTTATAAAATTTACAATGGGGATCTCTTCTCTCAAGTCGACTCCTCAATATTCAATGGGGACACTTTGTCCTCTTTCTCTCTTCTTCCATCAATCTACAATATTCAATCTTCTATTAGGACCTCTTTCTTAGGTCTCCTAAATATTCAATATTCAATGGGACCTCTTTCTCGAACATCCTTTGTATTCAATATCTAATTTTTTATTGCAAATCCAATACTAATACCTATGCAAGGAAAACACATATAATTTTGGGTAATCAAAGGTAGAATTCTTCTCTATCTATTGTAGGAAGCTTCTCAACTTTTGAGAACTAATTTTATGCAAAATAATATTGGTTAGTAGCAATAAAATACATCCAAATCTCTAGAATTTTGAAATCAACAAAATTCATTGGTTACTCCTCAATCTACTGGAAAGGAATCTATGTTGAACCCTAGTCTTCATGAGTTTTCTTGAAACCCTATGGAAAGACTCTATCCAAATAAAAAATTTCAAAATCTATAAATAAAATATTTCTATCTTCTATCAATCTCCTTTGTGGCTCTGATATCACTATTAGCTTTGGATGCTTAATACTTAAATAAAAATAACCACAAGATATAAAATAAAATTGTTATATGAAATATAATATAATGACAATATTCTAATCATATAATACTCATAAATAACTTATACAACAACTTATAAAATTACCATTAACAAATACTCATAAATATAGTTATTAATATAGAATAAATATCTCAAATACACCATAATTCTATACACTCTTAGTCTATATTGTCTCACATACACATAGACACATATATAATGGAATTTGACTCTTCATATGGAGTACTCGTGGTCTTCATTCTTCTTGAAACTCTTCAATTTCCTACTCTAAGTATACATGTATACTTTTATATAATTGACACTTGTGCACATATATACTCATCATACTTACACTCTTAACTACAAGATACTTGTGTTTTTCTTGCATATTATTACATTACATAAAATATTTAGTCACACTCTAATGTAAGGCACATTACTGAAGAACACAAGCTTATACTGAGAGGGGGGGGTGAACAATATAAGACCACTTTTAAATTTATCTATCAATACAGCTTTCAAACCATTAACATGCAGAATAAGATATTAGTAATAACAACAGTAAAACAGTGCACAAAATGCAATCCACAAAGAGACACAGCAATTTACATGGTTCACCCAAGGTGGGCTACTCCACGGATAAAACTTTTCTTCTAAAATTTGTATCAAAGTCCTCTGGGAATCCTTCCCGATTACAATGTTTATGAGCCTCAGCTCAAAGGAGACACCTTCCCCTAATTTTGCTTTGCTGGTGATCCTCTAGAAGACCTCTATCTCCTTTGCCCTTAGCAAGTGGAACTCTATCCACAAAAGACACCTGTCTTCCCTGCTCTGGCTGGAGATCTCTATCCTCAACTCGTCACTGCAAAACTGGTCCTCTTATCTGCACCAAACACAGTCCTTCGGTCTGGCACAATTGTCCTCTTCTTCTGTTCTTTTTTGCACTTGGTTGAAAACAACTTTTCACTATCTGCACAACTAAAGCAACACAGTCTTCTCAAATTACAGCAGTACTATCTTCTCAATTTTTGTGCAAACACAGCAGTGCAATCTTCACAAAATACAGTAGCACTATCTTATCAACTTAGCTTTTGCTCCATTGCACATCCACCGTAGCGTAGTCTTCGCACACCTTGCTTTCTTTACACAGTCTATGTAAATACTGTAGCACTCGATCGCATAGCAACTTATGCGCCTATGTGCAGCCACAACAGCACCCTCTTCGCACAGTCTGCTTCTCCTCGATTGAAATTATTCCTACACTCTGCTTCTCCTAAAGTCACACTTTGAACGCACACTTCGATCGATTCGATACGACTACTCTTTGCGCATAGCAAACTTCACTTGTGCAAACTCGACACACACATTCGATATTTGAAACTCAAAAATAGTCCTCCTTATATAGCAATAATTCATGATTAAATTCTTGATCTTAGTCGGCTGTATATCCTTAAAACAATCGTCGGCTGCACAACCTTACACTTCGTCGGCAAAGGTTAACTCTATCGGCTTCAACCGCCTCTGCTGTCCTGTAGCTTTTCTTCGTGAAACTACAACATGTCATGATATCGCTACGCCTTTGTCTACCATACACCTTGTATAACTTGCTGTCGTGAAATCGCAACATTATTGCCTATCATGTGCCTTCTTTGGTTTGTTGTCGTGAAATCATGACACTACAGCCTGCCATACACTTTCGCCAGCTTGTTGTCACAAAATCGTGACACTGCAGTTTGCCTTACGCCTTGCTTTAGCCTATTGTCACAAAATAACGACACTCCCTGACTTTGCTGATGTCATCATGATTCTTGTCGTGAAATCATGACGCTTTAGTCTACAAGGCCTTCTTCTCTGCTCTTGTCATGAAATCACAACACATGCTTTTACTGATGTCATCAGAAAATCTATCGCAAAATCATGACACTTCTTGCTCCTTCAACCTTTCCTCGATTTGCACTAGCAAAAATGGAACATGTCACAAAATCGTGACGCTTTCGCTGTCTTAAGCTTTTTTTTGCCAACTGCTCGTGAAACTGGAACATGTCACGAAATCACGACACTTTCGCTGCCTTAAGCACTTTTCTACCAACTGCTCATGAAACTGGAACATGTCATGAAATCGTGATGCTTTTGCTGCCTTAAGCTCTTTTCTACGAACTGCTCGTGAAACTGGAACATGTCACGAAATTGCGACGCTTTCGTTGCCTTAAGCTCTTTTTTGCCAAATGCTTGCAAAACTGGAACATGTCACGAAATAGCGACGCTTTCGCTACCTTAAGCTCTTTTCTGCCAACTGCTCGTGAAACTGGAACATGTCACGAAATCACGATGCTTTCGCTACCTTAGGCACTTTTTTTCCAATTGCTCGTGAAATTGGAACATGTCACGAAATCGTGACACTTTCACCAACTGCAAGCTACCAACTCAACTTGTCATGAAATTGTGACACTTTCTACATCCGTACAAATTCATTGAAACTTGTCGTGAAATCGTGACACTTCCGCAACTCAACTCTGCCAACTCAACCTGTCGCGAAATTGTGACACTTCCTGCAACTTAACTCTGCCAACTCAACTTGTTGTGAAATCATGACAGTTTTTCCTGAACTTTCTCTCTCCTCAAACATGTCGCAAAATCACAATTGTTTTTCCAGCTTTACCTCTGCCTTCCAGCATGTCGCGAAATCGTGACAGTTTTGCCAGAACTTTCTCTCTCCTAAAACATGTCGCGAAATAACGACAGTTTTTCTAGCCACCTGCAAAATTTTTCTAACTTATCTTTTTCTTGATCTTTTGCAACTGGGCTACTCTGATTTTCTTGGAGACTTACTGACTAGCTGAAACCTTCATCAAAATACATACTTAGACATAAAAAAAAATTGCTCCAAGAACTCCTTGACATCAAAGACAACAACTACCAAGAGCTCCTTTGACATCAATGACAACAACTATACTTGAGCAAAGGCAATGTACTCAAGGTACCCAAAATTGCCAACAATTACTAATATAAATATATACCTAGGGTGGTACATTAGCATGCATCAAATAATGTAATATACTCTAACAACATGGTCCCCATCAAATTTGAATGTAAAAATTATTCAAGTGGAAAAAAACTTGTCCTTCAAAGGAAAGATGAGTCATCATATTAATTAAGGATTGTCATATATTACTAGACAATTGTCTTGTGATTTTATTATCTAAATGACTTATACATTCTAATCGTTTCATTCAAAGTGGAAAAAATATTTATTATTATGATATTTAATAAGAGAACCATCACTAGAGAATGGAACCGACTATATAATTGAACATTAGTATAAAATTAATATACCATGAAGGTGGTTGTTCAATGAGTGTGATTTTACAATGAAGGTGCTCATATAGTAAATGTGGTCAAATAATGAGGATAATGTCATGCAACTATACTACCATACAATTGGATGGTCACATAAATTAGCCTATCACACAATATAATAAACCGTATGTTAAAAACATCAGTACAATCAAAACCATTATACTAATTAAAAATATCATATAAGGACTAAGGGAGTACTATCCTAAGAATTTGTATAAGTATTGTAGAGGTACCATCATCAAATTTTGGCATCTTAGACTCTATTATCTCATATAAAACTTGAAACTTGTTTTGTCATCTTAAACTTTGTTGGGTGCATGTGTGATTACCATACATCTTAACATAATGAATAAAAGGGTAACTTATGTTGCATAATAAGGTCATCCATAATAGGAATATCTTATCTCAATTTCATCAATTGTAATCATAGTAGGCTTATGATACATACTAAATGAATATGACACAATAAATAATAGAAATATTGTAAGTTTTAGGACCATAACTAGCAAATATAGTAGAAATTATGGGAGAAATGACCACCAAGTTAGATGAAATTAAGAATACCTAAAGGAGAGGTTTTCATATCGATAATATTAGCAAAAATTATGAGAAGAAAATTGGTCATGCAAAATATCAATATGAAGAGCAAGGAGAATAATAGGAGCAACGAATGATTTGGCCAATCTCAAACATGGTACATAAATAAAAAATTGATATGCCCATAGAATATTAAATCTAGAAGATGTGATTGATTAGATAAATGATAAGGATAGGTCCTTTTATTATGAATATATCCTTTAAATAAGGATAATTAAAAAAGTATATCAATATGCACTCAAGGCAGATGAAATATTAGTTTGTAAACCACAAAATAATTCTATAGGAAGATAACAATCAAATAGTGGTATAGGGAAGCATATGTAATAAGAATAAGTTAGAACTTCTCAAAGTGATTTAAAATAAACTACCCAAGAAAAATATCAATGCTCAAGAAGATAATATAGCATTGGTAGAGATAGAGGACATGTATTTACTAGAAAGTATTATAGATGCTTAGAAGAAGGGCATATATCATATGAATACCCTCAAGCATAACAGAATAATAGGCATGTAAATAAATCCTATAATTAGATTGCACAAGTAGTGGAGAAATCATTTGCTTCACCAAGGCACATGGAGAAATTAGAAAAAGAAGAGTCACTTATGATGAAGAGAGTATTTTTAAAGCCTACAAAGGAGGTGCATGAACCTATGCATAAATGGATCTTTAGAATAATTTGTAAATCAAGAGGTAAATGTTACAAGTTGATTATATATAGTAAAAGAACAAACAACTTAGTATTTATATATATGGTAGAAAAGCTTGGGTTGGAGAGGATTGAACACTCAAATCCATATGAGGTATCATGGTTGCAAAACGAATTTTAAATTTGTATAACTAAAAATTGTATGGATAAATTTAAATTGGATATTATAAGGATGATATTATATATGATGTTATGCCAATATATTCATGTCATATTTTATTGGGAAGTTCATGGTAGTTTGTAGTATAGTTGCACGATAAAATAATGTATAGGGTGAACACCTACACTATTTAAAAAGATGATAAAATAAAAACATTATGTCCATTGAAGGAAAAAGGAAAATAAGTGGATAGTAGTCCTACAATGGTTTGATTATAAAAATACTAATTATTGAAGGGAAATGAGATAAATTTAAAAGGATAAAAGCTAATGTTGAGGGAATTTGTGAAGCATGTGGAGTAAAATGTAGAAATAAACAAAATAATATGCAAAGGAAAAAAGTAGTTGACCTAGGTCACTAGTAGTGGTGATAATGGAGATGATGGTGCAATGATTCTTGTTGTAGATAAATAAAAATAATATCTAATATAGAGGAGAGGAAGGTGAATGTGATGATGATATTGATTTTTGTGTTGGTTATAGCAAAGACCATATTTCTAGAGTTGATAGTGACAATGGTACTTCAAAATATGGTGAAGGATATAGTGATAGTGTATGTTATTTGAATAATGATGAAAAATATTAGAGTGGTGATAAAATATTTGGATGCTTTAAAAGGTACACCAAATGTATTGATTCTAAGTTAATGAAAAAATAGGGTATACTAGCAAAGGATTGGGAATATATGGACAAGGTGTGAAAATAATCTTAATAACAAAATAATACCAAGAAATGAAAGCCTTGGACATATAGGTCAAGTAGAAACTAAATATTTGAATGTACATATTCATGAGATATGTGGAGGATATATTCACTTCGAAAGAAGGTGTTTGCACCAAGAGAAAGTAGTCAAAAAAACAATTTATTGCAATTGGATGGATGCAATGGAATCAAATTTAATAAATTGAATTTTGAGTCGATACTACCAAAGGAGGTTTTGTTCTCAAAATAAGGTAAGGAAAAGATAAAAAAGAGGATCAATGAAGAAAAATAAGCTAAAATGGTCATACCATAGAAGAGAAATTCCTATACATGAGTTGGAGCTTATGGAATATTTCCTCTTATATGGTGAGTATGATGTAGGAGCATTATGATTTTGTTAATAAGGGTTGGGGTAAATTATTTACATAACTTTAAACATTTACATGTAAGTATAAAAAAGAGAAATATGAAATGAGTAATAGAAAAGAGGAAGGAAAAACAACACTCCAAAGAAAAAAAAAGAGAAAGTTAAAATTGATAGGAGAAAGAGAAGATAAAGAACAATAGTACCAAAAAGCATAGGAAAAATATAGAAGAGAAGAGAGGAAGGAAGGTTGGATAGGTAGAATATATTTATTTACCTGAGTGCATGTGTGAGTATCTAGGAAAAATGCACTATTTTGAATGCACAACCAATGGATAATTTATCAATACCATAAATAATTCAATTCCAAATGTATTTGTGCTCATGTTAATACTTGTGAATGCATTGACTTGTTTAAATCACCTTGTATATAATAGCATATGTAGTGTTGTAGGTTTATAACTAAAATAGAGGGTGGTTGTAGTTCACATAGAGGCATTGCACTAGCATACAAAGAACCATTCAAGTGATGGCATGGTCACTATTTTTTTTTTGTAGATAAGATACTATAGCATTAATACCGATTTTTACAGGTTGACACAAAACCTTTTACAAAAATCAGCCCAGGGTTGTTAATGAATATATCCTTACTAAGGATCCTATTTATGTAAAATCTACATGCCTCCAAAGCCATTACATATGGTAAGGTACATAGCTTGCTATCAAAAAGAAACTTCCCATACAACATTTTGGGTATACCCCAAGAAAACACACATGCATCATAATTACAAAAAAGAAACAGACATGGATCCCTTCCTTGAGACAATGGAGAAACAAAAAACTGTAGACACACATAGCAGAGTACTAAAAAAAACTCCCACAAGCTCTGTATTGACAATTACTCTTAATAATTCTTTGGTAATTGCTTTCTTTCGTATATGACATGCTTTGGTACCACATACTATCTTGGCCAATTAGCCTTGGAGAAGTGAACCTGCTGGCTAGATTTATGGTGGTGGCTATCTGGTGGTCCACGTGGTTTTGGTTTGAAGTCTTATATTTTTGTTTCTTTTCTTCCTTGTGATTATCAACCAACCTCAAATTACTAAAATGACTAGGAGCCATTATATGGCATGGTCGTTATTAAATGTAAACATAGGAATCATTCAAGTGTAATAAAATATTATTGTTCAAAGGAAAGAGAAGTTGCTATCTTTATTAAGGATTGTCATCTATTACTAGACTACTATATTGAGATATGACCATCCAAAGTATTACCATCATATAATTTTTTTGTTGGAAGTGTAAATCATCCCAACTACAATGATGGTTAATGGGAGAATCATCACCATACAATGGATCTAAATATATAATTAGGTTTTGGTTTAAAATTAACATACCATAAAGGTGATCATACATTACAGGTGGCTAAACAAGATGGAGGATAATGTTATACAACTGGATTGTTGTAAAATTTACACTACCATACAAGTGAATCATTCATATAATGAAAATTTCCATACTATTGAACATTACCATACAACAAGTAAAGGAGTATTGTCCTAGGAAGATACCATACAAGGACTATAGAGGTATCATCATAAGATGGTTTCTTAGACTCTATCATATCACAAAATATTTAAAATTTATCTTATCATTTTGAACTTTATTGAGTGAATGTGTGGTTACCATACATATTTATGGTCATAAATAAAATATAAACTTGTGTTTCTTGAGAAGGTGGTCTATAGGAGGATTCCTTTCTCTCATCTACATCATCATGGTACTTTTGTAATCTTCATTAGGTTCAAATTTTTGTTATCCTAATTGCCTACTTTGTTGATGATAATGGAGGATGATGTAAGTATTATATTTTTGTTTGTTGTGAAACATTGAATATGTTTCAATGCACTTTAAAGAGTTTTTATGTCCATATTAGCAAAGTAGACCTGAAACCATCTAGCTTATTTATAATGGCATGATGAACCCAATGACACATTTAACCCAATGTTTTCCAATATGCTTTTCCAAATACTAATACTCCTTGCTTACCTACTAATTACATCAAATGCCAAATATCCATCCAAAAAATAGCCTAGAATTATTGTCCAAACATGATATGTCTTCCTCTCTCAATCCTCTCACAAATGCACTATACCTCACTTTCCAATAATTTTTATTCTCTTCAACATATTCTCTTAAAATATCATACACAACATGACACAAAGGAAATGTTGGTTCTACAAAGATACAAAGTAGTAATAGGACATTCTGTGAGTAGTAGTAAAAACTATATTATTATAGGAATAGATCACTCCCACTCTAAATATAAGAGTCCCATATATTTTGATAGACTCTAAATAATATGACCATGGTCGATGCAAATATTGGTAGTAGATATTTTTTTGCAATGTTGACAAAGCTTGTAGACAAGAAGACTAAACCACCATAGGTTTCATCATAGATGAGATGGGTGTTATTCTCACAAAATAAGGAAAGCAAATATTTTAGAGTATTTACAGCCATTGTGGTGCACAATGGGTTCAAAGGATTTGTCATGATAAAGTCCTTTTGTAGACACCTAAAAAGTGTCATATTTGCAATGCTTAAATATTAATATTTAATAAATTATGCAATTATTTTAATTCATACATTGAAACCTTATAAATATTAATGTTGACTATGTTATCCCCTTTGACCATTTTAAGCACAGTCCTATGCCTAACCCATGGTCATCATGAGACCACCCTACTATTCTAACTCTAGTTCACCTAACTTTGGTTGGCATTAATTCTTCTCTCTCTACATTTTAAGCTCATTAATGCATTTGTGTGAGGATTTCCTCCACCCAATCACATTGGTTAGAAATATCATTTTGGTGGGTGAGGAATCTCTCCACAAAAATAGTATTAGTGAGGCACATCGTAATGTGTCATAAACCATCATAGCCCAAATAGAAAAAGTTGCATATTTTTCCAACCAACTGGGGAAATATAAGATTCTTATATTCTCACACCCAAGCCACTTGTACCTAATTATCTTACCCCCTCATCAATATCCTCCACCATGATAAATATTACAAATAGGTCCCAATTTCACATCACTTTAATGAGCATACAAAAATACTATCAAATTTTTTTCCAAATTTTGTGTGAATCTTCCTTGTGTATTTTTAATTTTGTGAATGCATGTACCCAATTCATAGAGCTCAATAAAATCAACCATGTAGTGTCTTTGGAATACATGTGAAATCTTGATTTTGTAGTTATATCCATATTTGAAAAACAAACAACACAAAATCTACACTAGAGGTTCCAAAACAATCCTAAAAGGACCCAAACCAAACCTTGAAACCTTTGCTAAAACTCTAAAGCAACCTACTTGGGTAGTTACACAAATCCAACTACCTTGTATGGTTACACAGAGCCAACTACCCTATGTGGTTAAAAACCACCTTATGCGGTTACATAGAGCCAACCACCCTAGGCAGTTGAACCTAAAATGTAGATAAAGGTCCAAAATCAATAGAAGGTAACCAAAAAAGATAAAATAAATTAGTTTACAAGGTTTTGTAACACTTTTTCATAGTTTTGTAACATTTATAGAAGGTTTTATAAGCTTTTTGTAACTCATTTTCATGATTTAGGGTCTTATCTTGATAGGCTCGACAAATGTTACTCATGATTTCATTGTGGGCTTGTGTGCATGTATAGGGATCTGAATAAAGGCTCAAGAGATCAAGCAATGTGACTTCAAAACCCTCCCACCAATTTGTTGTGTGATCGATGAGATTATTTATGACACCTTAGAACTCATTTGCAAATAAAAAACCTCCCTTTTGGGAGATCTATTGTAATTGAAAAGGTTTATTTGTGTCAAATAAAATCTATTAATGCAATATCCAATTTCATCTAGCTTATTTACATTGTTATGGTGCATTTCCTTAGTAACACCTGCAATGTTATGTATTGAGATTGAGCTTGAATATTATGTTTTGAGGTTGAGCTTATTCCATTATATTTTCTCCTTATATTTTTTTATTTCTAAGGTTAAATTATGGTATTTTTTTTCTTTAACCTAGTCCACAATTATATTTTTACTTTATCACTTCAATGTTTCTGACTTTCCCATAGTTTTTAAGGTAGAAAAAATGCATTCAAGTGTGGAATTAAATGTTTAATTTTTTTACTAATGTTACATTCTATCCTTAGCATGATAATATACACATAAACACATATAATTCAATGTTCAACAAAAGACACATATTGATTTCTTCATTATAAGTAATAAAATGACATCATTGTGGTAACAAAAAACCTTATGGTTTTTTACTTGCTTTATATTTTCCTTAGTTATTATCCTCACCTACACAACAGATAAACACTTCCTTTTCCATTGATATATTTTATAAATTTAGAATCAAAATCAACTCTAATTTCCTCATATTATACATCAAAATTATTGCATGGATTTGTAGCACGAAAGGAACTCAGAATAATTTAACATGTATCATAAAGCATAATATAGATACCATAATCCTTCATTAATTAAAATACATAGCACACTTCAGCAAAAACGATGTTACTCCAAAATTCAATATAAGTTTAAGTTTATAAAATGGCCACATTGTGCATTACATATTCTCAATATTTTTTCAAAATCTACTTCTTAATAGGTTAATATAGTAGTAAAAAAATACTATCACACACTAGAAGAATTTTAATTGTTATATCTCCATGAAAATGTCCTCACTCTATGGTATTATATATAGGGAATATTTATCCTTAAACCATAGGCAACCACTTTATTAATTTTTTTTTAAATATATTTATTAGTAAGTTGTTATAGAAGTAGAAAAATCCTATAGCACCCTATAAGAATTTTAGTTTTTCTATCTACATAAAAACATCCTCAAGTATTAAATATAGGGACTATTTATCCCTACACCATAGGCCACCACTTATAATTTTATCTCTATTCTTCCTATTAAAGAAAATAATGAAAAACAAATCCATTTGGAAGATAATTTATAGATTAATTTGAATTTAATCCCGCTTCCATTTGATCCAATTTTAAACCTTTAAAATATTTGATCAATGTTCTACTTTTAAGAATTATTATATCATGTTCAATTATCTTGTCCTTTATAATAAAATTTTATTATAACATTTTTTGCAAAAGGGACTATCATAGATTCTCTCTTCCTCTTGTCTACAATTAGGTCATCCATACTTCCACCTAGGCTTTCAAAAGTTATAATGGTTCCTTGCTAACCCATATTTCATGAGAATCTTTATCCTACTTGCACTTGTTTCTTTCTTGGACATGCTCCTAGCTCACACTCTAAATTTTAAGATTCACCCACCAGTTTAAAACCTTTGCTTACAAAGCAAAATTTGTTACCAGAATACTTGCCAAAATTCTATTTAACATAAAATTACTTAAATTTACTTAAATGTTTTTATCTATTTAAAAAAAAAAAATTATGTTAAATTTTGTTGACATTTAAAAAAAAGTCCCTGAAAAATTACATAGATAACTAATAAACATAAAATTATATATAACAAAAAAAATATTTTTTGGAAACATGAAAAAACACAATAATATATATTTTAGCTTACATAAGTAAATAAAATTTAAATATTTGAAGAGTTATAACCGTGACTATTGTTGTCATAGTTACGGGACGGTAAAATTGTTCACAGTCAAACGTATTTAGAGCTTGGAAGGTAGAACAAACAGTTGCAACTTTATGTGGTTAACCAGTTGCTATTATTTACAATCAGTTGCATCTTTATGTTAACCAGTCGCTATTATTTACAATCAGTTGCAACTTTATGTGGTTAACCAATCGCTATGATTTACACAGGAAGGAATTGGTACTTAGATATATTAGAGATCGCACAAGTGAGAAAATTTCTCATTGAGTTGCCCAAGAATTTATTAAAAATAAAGAGAAATTATACGTTCCAGCGAAACATGGAACTAGCAGAAGCTCTCGTGAAAGAAGCTATTTAGCAATATATCGAACTTTTCCTATTCCGAGAGAATAAAAATGAATATTTTGAATTCAACTTCGGAAAGGGACGGTTGAGTTTAATAATTAATTTTATGAGTTTAATAATTAGTTTTACTATATATTTTAAATAATTAATTTTTTGTCTGACCAAAACAATAAAACAGAAAATATTACGTATAATAAAATTTAAACCTATAACCTCATGTTTTAAACATGATTATTATAAGAAGATCATTCACAAATAGTATAATCACGCGAATCCTTGTATTTTGGTGTTTCACGTAAACTCCGTGTTTTGTCTTACATCATCATGATGCATAATTGAGAAAGACAAAGTATGTATCCTCGTACTAAGCACATAGTTCCCTTCTAATTCCATACAAGGGTTTAGTCAAATGATAAACCAAGGGAGTAGAACCCTTATGTTCAAAACTAGATAGTTATGATATGTAAATTATCTCCTAAAGATCACCATGAAGGAAGGTAATCTTCATATTCATCTAATATACCTTCGAATCATATGAAGCATTTATTTATAGAATCATTCAAACAAAAATCATGCATTTATTTATAGAATCATTCAAATGAAAAATTATTTGAGCAATTTAGGAAAATATCTCTAAGTTAATTCCCTCCTAATTGAAAATCTTAATAAAAGAGTATACCTTATGCTTCTCTATTAAACCATATAAAGTCTACTTCTTTCTATAAACCCATTTGTACCCAACAACATTATTCCCATTGATAAGAGGATCAAGTTTCCATGTTTGGTTCATCATAGACTCTTACTCAGTAAGTTATAAAATATTTCCATTTTAACTGGTCCTTGTCTTTGGAGTGGATGAGAGGATCTTCAAAATTATTTGACTTTGAGAGTAGTGTATAAGAAAGGACCAAACGATGACATTGTATAGAAAGAAATGGTAGAGCATCGTGAAGGAGAGTTTGAACCCACTTGAGTGTTAGATTATCTATGGGTCTAGACACATATTGAGAATGACCAATATTAGAAGCCAAAATTGAAATATTTAAATCTTACTCACCTTCTACCTAAACATCCAATATAGTTGTAGATGGTTTAGTGAGAATAAATTTCATCACTCTTGAAGTCAAAAACTAATAGTGCTAAAGAGGGTGCTACCTAAATAGGAGATTGGTCTTTAAGATAACCTATAGAATCTCCACTAAATACTGAATATGCAAGTGTAGATGGAATGGTATCAATAACAATATCATACATGCTAGAGGATCTTCTACTAGAAGATAAGGAAGATGACATGAGCATGTTGTGGAAAGAAGCTCATCAAAAATCACTTCTCATTTAATAAAAACAACTTGTCTCTTATTATTATATAGATGATAGGACTTGAATACCTTTGAATACAACATAATAATGC
The DNA here is from genome assembly GCA_028583015.1 of Wollemia nobilis. Lineage (NCBI taxonomy): Eukaryota > Viridiplantae > Streptophyta > Pinopsida > Araucariales > Araucariaceae > Wollemia > Wollemia nobilis. Next base: position 339,588 of record JAQPPZ010015568.1, read on the forward strand.
ATCTATGACTCTTTAGTACCTCTTTCTTATAATTATTCATGGATATATGTGCCCATGCTATGGATACGAAGATATAGAACTAGGACACATTAGGCTTGCCATCTATCAACCTCCCAAGAGGAGTAATTACATTAGTAGACTGAGTTGGAACTTGTTTGATGATATGTGTTGAACAATGAACTAATATCCACTATTAAATTTGAACTTAATCATATTTCCATTCATTATACATAAATCTATATCTGTAATCATATTATTATTTAACTCAATTATCCCATTTTAATCTAGTAGATAATTAACAGTTTACTAAAAGGTAATAACATGAACAACAAAGAAATCTAAGGAAACATTTTATACACACTATCCTTTTCCATCTATTCTAAAGCACTTGATATTTTATTCCAACTAATTCTCAATCAATGCTTTGAATTCATTAAGCTTCCCAAAATACTCATCTTTCGTATGAATACTATACAACCATACATACCGCTAGAAACCATCAATAAAATAAATAAAGTATATGTTCTTAGAAAGAGATGGTATACCCATGGATCTACAAATATCACTATAGATGAGATCCAATGGGTATGTGTTATTTAGTTGTCCCTTTTAGAAAGTACTTCCTATGATGCTTCCCCAAGATATAGTCCTCATAGAAACCACTAGAGGGAGAAATAGGAAGAAGCCTAATGGCCAACTCATGACTACTCATTAAACAAAATGATCCATAGTCAAAACTTCCAAATATATGATATCATTGTTATCTAGCATCATCTACCCAAATTATCTTACAATGGTCTATATTTTCTTGAAAATATATGAACACCATAAATTCTATGATTAACTTATTGACAACTCTAACTAACTTATTAACCACTATTAAAAAATAAATAGTGTACATTAGGTTTTTGAAAAATTATGTGATCAAGTCCATTGAGACAATGTTCCACTTCAATTATAGTATTCCAAGTGGGTAGAGAAGACCGGTTGAATACTAATGTTGAACATTGACCCTTTGATATTCTAATAACTTATATATAAAATTTGTAATATCTTTCTTCATTCTAGGATAAAATTAAAATCTTTATAAGTTTGACCATACATTCATAGCTTCAATATGTGAAGCATAAGGTATATGATGGGATTCATTCAAGATCAATAACTATAATTATCCCTAACCAGACATGTATAAAAATTTGTTAAACCTTGATAAACATTTAGAATCAAAAGAATATCCTTTATATTTAGTCCCTTTAAAACACATATATTAGAGTGGTTCTCTTATGTAGTGAAACTATGTATTATTTTCTAGCTCCCTATTGTAGTGAAACTATAGTTATCAACATGTTGTTGGAAATTTTGAGCAATTGAGTTGTCATTGATGTCAAGAGTCGGTTTTAGTGAGCAATGCAAGAAGAAGCAGTTTCAAAATTAGTGCAAAGGAAAGTCCACGTCCAGTTGATCAAATCCGATTTCAGGTGGTCAGATGAGGTTTAAAGAGCAATGAAGAGGCCCAAGAAAAATAATATTATAATATTAAAAGGGGAGATTTAAATTAATTATAAATTAATTTAAATAATTTATTTATAAATTAATTTATTAATTAATTAAATTAACTTCTAAAGTTATTAAATTAATTATACATTAATTATAATTTAATTATAAAATAGATTTTAATTGTAATTTAAAATAGATTTTAATTGTAATTTAAAATAGATTTTTTTGGTTTTGGGTCAACCTGTAAAACCTGGTATTAATGCTATAGTATCTTATCTACCAAAAAAATTAATTTAATTATAAAATTTATTTTTGTTAATTAAAATAATCCTAAATTTAGGGTTATAAAGTTTATATTATAATTCAAATTAAAAAATTCAAATTATCTATTGATGTTTTCAAAGCTTAGTCTATGCATATAAAAAGGGGCAATACATTGTCTAAACCCGATCCATGTAATTCGCATGTGCTATGCTATCAACTATCATGCGCAAGGGAAGATAATATTTCATGCTTCAAATATTTTCGGTGGCAGAGGATAAGATAAAGAGGAGCAAATATCCTTCTTCATCACACAACGCTATGTAGCGCAACTAGCAATCGAGGGAGGCGCTAAGTTTGGTAGGCTTGTGGTGTAATATTTGAAACCTGTTGGCTTTGGTTTTGCAAAGTGGAATTGTTTGTTTTTATGTGTTGCACTATCGAGAAAGGCATAAAGGGAAGGCATTAGATTTCCTCTTTGTGGGAAGGCACATAGCCCATGTGGTGGGCTAGTGCCTCACTAAGGTGCTTAGCTAGGAGAGGTTCCATGTTTGAAACCTATCGAGGCCCTTTTGCATAGTAAGAGGTATGCGCTCATGATTTGCCAAGGTTAATTTCTATTTTTGGATTTGCTAAAGGTTGAAGAAAAATAAATATTTTTGATGGTTATAAAGTTTATTTTTAAAATTTTATTATTGAGTGTTTGAAAGATAAAAGGATAGGAAGCATTATTTTTTAGGGATTGATATATGGAGGTTGTTAATTAAATATTGAAGACTATAAGGAGTAATTGAGTAATTAATTTTTGTATGCTTTTATGATTGCTAATTTCAAAGGAGTAATAAGGTGTATTTAAGTTTGATTATTTTTGTGATTGAGAAATATTTCTGAGAGAGAGTTAGTGTGATATCTTATCATCTAACCATTGATATTGGCAAAGAAGAAAATTGTGTTTAAGACAGGTTTTTAAGGGCACTTCTACATCAAACAACAAGGAATGGGAACATATTCCTATAGAGTGATTTTTGGATGTTGGGAACATATTCTACATCAGTATAAGTTTGTGTTCTTCAATTGGTATAAGAGTGAGTTCCTTCAAAAGAATTTAATAGCTTGAAGGAAAATTTTAAACGAACATAGATGGATTCTCAGAGTAAATCCTCAGACAATTCAGCACCATTATTCACTGGGAATAATTATATAATATGGAGCTCAAATATGAAGTTTCATCTAATGACACTTGGAAATGTAGTATGGCAATCAGTTGAAAATGGATATACACCACCAGTAACTCCACCTATAGATAAATATAGTAAGATTTTACATCATTATAATTCAATAGAAATGAATGCAATTCAAAAGGGTTCACATAAAATGGATTTTATAAATATTATGCATTACAAATCGGTAAAGAATGTGTGGGATAAGTTTCAAGGCATATATGAGGGAGATAAAAAGATCAAAAGGGAAAGTTGTAAAATTTCAAGAGAGAATTTGAAGACCTAAAAATGAAGGATGAAGAAAATATTGCAGGATATCTACTTCATGTGGATGAGTTTGTTAGCTCCATGCAAGGACTTGGACTTGAAGTTTCATAACCTGATGTGTGTGATAAGATTCTAAGGTCACTCCCAAAAATTTTTAGTGAAAATATTTCAGTTATAGAAGATTCAAAAGATATTTATCATTTGAAAATATATGAATTACATGGCATTATCACAATAGTTGAGATAAGAATAAAATAGGAACCTATTCCTAGAAAGGAAGCAACCTTCAAAGTCACTAAGAAGACAAAGGGTAAGAATTAAAATTCAAGCAATGAGTCATACAATGATGAGGAAGCAAATTATGGTAGAAGGAACACGGATCCAAGAAGATTTAAAGATGTAAAATTAGTTAGATGTTTCAATTGTGGAAAGTATGGTCACTATGCAACTAATTTTAAATAAGCTATAAATAGCAATGATGAATAAAAATAGAATCATAAGAACAAGGAATAAAAAAAATACAGCTACCAAAAGAAAGGCAAGGATGGACAAGGCAAACAAGGAAATATTTTCTTTCAAATACAAAAGAAGAGTTACTATGCAGACAAGGCAAGTAAGTACTCAAGTGATAGTGATAATAGTTCCTTAGATAATGATAAATATGAAGTTCTATTTTTGATAGAAGAAAAAGAAGTTAAGAAAAGATCACCAATAATTCTCAAGTGTTTTAGATGTGGTATTTTTGGACATCTTGAAGATAGTTGTACAAATAGTTGTTTCAGTTTCAATGATGATGAATATGAAGATACACTTGAAGGACAAGAAGATAATATTCTAATGGCACTAGAAGAAGAATGAGGTGATCTTATAGAAGACATCTCAGAAAAGAATGAAGATATTTTCAAAGGCAAAAAAATAGAGGAAGAATCAGATAATGGAGAATTTGATCTTGAGGGAGAGTTTATTTATGCTTTTAAAACATTAAATAAGGTAAGAAAGCAAAATTTACAACTTAAGCTTCAGTTTCAAGAATGTGGTGAAGAGCAAGGAAATCTTATACAGTATATAAATAAGTCAATGGATAAGACAAAGAAGTTCAAGGATAAGTTAGATGCAAAGATCTTAGAATATGAGAGGTTAGAATATGAAGTGGCTCTACCAAGGGAAGAAATAAAAGAGTATAAGGATAGGTTACATAGGTTTTAAAAGAGCTCAAATATTGTAGATAAGATGATCAAGGTACAAATATGGTCAAAAACAAAACAGGTCTTGGTTTTGAACAGGTACAAAAGAGACAAGAAGAGGATTCAACTTCAAGTTCTGAAGAAGAAGAAACTTCAAAAAAAGATAGTGTAAGAGATAGTGAGACTTTTGAGGATGAGTTAGACAATAGAAAGTTCAACAAGGGAAGGAAAAATGCACAAATGAGAAACAAATGGAATAGGAATCAGCACAGGGTAAAAGAGACTAAGAGACCAATGAGTTCAAGATAAGGAAATTTCAATGGATGATGTTTCTCATATCACAAATTTGGGCACAAGGCTTCATAGTGCATGACACATGAATTATAGGAATATGGAAATTTCAAAAGCATGTAGATTTTTCATGGGTATTACTACTCATGTAACCAGTTTGGTCACAAGGCAATGAATTATAGGGTTCATGACAGGAATAGATATGGCTTCAACTGGAGAAATTCCAAGATATTTGCACCTCCAAGGGATAAAAATATCAAGTGTTATATGTGCAATAATTATGGACATAAAAACAAAGTGGTGTAGATCAAAAATTCTAGAGAAAAGCAAGAATATAAACAATTAAAGGAATTAGAAGGATCAGATGAGAAGAAAAGTGGACAAAGGTAAATATCACTGCATGTTGGGAGTATAAATACTCCCACCCCAGAATTAACCACCTAAAAAGGAGGTGGGGGATGGGATAAGCTAAGAATCTCATTCTTATCCCACAAGCCCCAAATATGACCCTTTGCCATTGATGTCGAAGGGGGAGAAATTTGAATAACTGGGAGAGATTTGATTCAATGGGAAAGCATTGAGTCAGTGGGAGCAGTTTCCCAAGGGGAGTAGAATAAAAAATATTAAGGAAATTGTAAAAGGTAGTTAGTTTGCCATAAATGAAAAAGGGGGCGATTTTTGGACATTTTGAGTAATTGAGTTTTCGTTGATGTCAAGAGTTAGTTTCAGTGAGCAATGCAAGAATAAGTGGTTCCAAAATCAGTGCAAAGGAAAGTTCACATCCAGTTGACTATATCTAGTTCTAGGTGGTCAGATGAGGTTCAAAGAGCAATGAAGAGGCCAAGAAAAATAATATTGTAATATTATAATATTAAAAGGGGAGATTTAAATTAATTATAAATTAATTCAAATAATTTCAGTATAAATTAATTTATTAATTAATTTAATTAACTTCTAAAGCTATGGTTATAAATTATAACGTAATTATCAAATTAATTTATGTTAATTAAAATAATTCTAAAGCTAGGGTTATAAATTTTATTTTATAATTGAATTCAAAAATTTGAATTATCTATCGACGTTTTCAAAGCTTGGTCTATGTGTATAAAAGGGGGCAATACTTTTTCTAAACCCCATCCATTTAATTTGCATGTGCTATGCTCTTGACTATCATGCACAAGGGAAGAGCATATTTCATGTTTAAAAGGTTTTTAGTGGTAGAGGATAAGATAAAAAGGAGCAAAGCTCCTTATTCATTGCACAACATTGTGTAGCACAACCGAAAATCGAGAGAGGCGCTAAGTTTGGAAGGCTCATGGTGCCAGGTTTGAAACCCACCAACTTCAGTTTTGCAAAGCAGAAGTGTTTGTTTTGTGTGTTGCACCATCGAGGAAGGCACAAATAGAAGGTATTATATCTCCTCTTTGTGGGAAGGCACGTATCCTAGGTGGTGGGCTAGCACCTCACTAAGGTTCTCGGTTGGGAGAGGTTCCATGTTCAAAATCCGTCGAGGCCCTTTTGTATAGTAAGAGGTATGCACTCATGATTTGCCAAGGTTAATTGCTATTTTCAAATTTGCTAAAGGTTGAATAAAAATAAATATTTTTGAGGGTTATAAATTTTATTTTTAAAATTTGATTATTGAGTATTTGAGGGAGATAAATGGATAGGACGCATTATTTTTGAGGGATTGATTTTTGGATGTTGTTAATTAAATATTGGATATTATAAGGAGTAATTGAGTAATTAATTTTTGTATTCTTTGATGATTTCTAATTTCAAATAAGGAGTAATAAGGTGTATTTGAGTTTTATTATTTTTGTGATTGAGAAATATTTCTGAGAGAGAGTTAGTGTGATATATTATCATCTAACAATTGAAATTGACAAAGAAGAAAATTATGTTTAAGATAGGTTTTTAAGGGAAATTGTACATAAAACAAAAAGGTATGGGCATATATTTATATAGAGTGATTGTTGGATTTTTTGAATGCTATGTTGGAGTGAAAAGGGTTCTTTGATAAGCATTGTTGAGTTTGGTTTTTCTGGAATGAAAGTTGATTTTAGAAACCTTGTTTTATAAGCATTGTTGGAAATATTGAATAGATATTTCATATGATTGAACTAGGGTTTGTGCAAAGAACATGAGTATCATTGTTATGTGAAGTGAACCATATTGAACTAGGGTTTGTGATATAACATGAGTATCATTATTATGTGAGATTGGTTAATAAGCGTTGTTGGAAACAATCGAGTGAGTTGTCATATTCTTGGACTAGGGTTTGTAAGCAAGGAGTTTTTTGTTGAGTGATTGATTAAGTGAAGTTGATTAAGCCTATTCAAGTGGAAGTATTGAAGTGATAGTTTTGATTCTATGAAACAAATTTTTCTATATTCTAAATTTATTTGAGAAAGAGATTGAGGGTGATTGAGTGTGAAATATATTGAGTTTGTAACAATTCTCTATATGTTTCTATGATAAAAATAAAGAGAGAAAGAAAGTGATTGAGTATTTTTATGATTGTGAAACATATTTAGTCTCTAAAAATTATATATATGTTTCTATGATATTGGACAAGTTCTAGTGAGGACTTGTTGAGCAAATTTGAGATAAGTCTTTGAGAAGACTTGTGGATAGATTGGTGTGAGCTTTTGTGGAAGCTTACAATACAAATTTGAGGTGAAGACTTGTTGAGTAGATTTGAGACAAGTTCTAGAGAGGACTTGTGGACAGATTAGTGTGAGATTTTATGGAAGCTTACAAGGTAGAATTGATACAAGTCTTTGAGAAGACTTGTGAGCAGAGTTGTTTGATTGATTTGTTCAAATATTGGGTTAAGGTTTGGGGTAGATCTAGCAGATTTGATTTGTGATTGAGTAAATATTTTTGTTAAGGCTTGAGGATAGATTTGAGGATATATTATTGGTGCAAATTTGAGGACAATTTTGTGCTATACCAAAGATAGATATTGAGTAGATTTGTGCTAGACTGAAGGACTATGTTTTGTGCAGATTTAAGAAGAGAGATTGAGCAGATTTATGCTAGACTAAAGGACTATGTTTAGTACATATTTTAGATATATCTGAGTGCAATATTTTGAGGTGATAGAGTATATAGGATTATCATCTCTAGTGGATAGAGATCCATTATCCAGGGTATTTAGGATAGGTCTTCTAAGTGAGGACATGATTATTCAATGGATAGAGATACATTAGCCAGTGCAATGGAGGCAACATTTTTTCTAGAATATCACCAACCAATGTAGAGGAGAAAGGAGTTCTCTAATGTATAGAGATCCATGAACTTTATTAGGGGATTGGTGTCTCCTTTGGACATAGGTCCATAAACATTGTAATAGGAAAAGGTTTCCCAAGAGATTTTTTGAGAACATTTTAATAATTTGGAGAGTAATTTGACCACATTTTATAATAATACATTTAGGAGGGTTCTAAACCAAATCCCTTTGAAATTGGTGGTAAAAACTACCCAATTTTGTAACAGTTCTAGTTGGGGATTGATAACAGTCCTAGTTGCACCTACTAGGCATGGTCATGAAATGGCTAACAGTTTTTATGAAACTCCATCATAGATAATTTATAAATCATTATAATAGCATTGCATTAAATTTTGGTTAAGTTTTGAGTAGTTTTGATGGGTCAATTTAGATTTTTGTGATTGTAGGCTTAGTTGTTCCTGCCAGGAATGACCACATTTTTTTATCACAATTTCCTTTAAATTTATGCTAAGATATTTCCAAAATCATCTTAATAACATCATACTAAATTTTCAAGTCATTTGGAGTTGTTTTGATTTGTTGCAAATTAGTTTTATATTCATTATTGCATGCTTTTCAAGGTTTTCTATACAAAATGCATATGCTATTAATAGTTTTTAATATCTTGTGTGTAGGTGTAGGTATTATAGGCATGAGGGAGGAGCTAAGAGGTATATTAAAATAATCCCAATATTATGTCTCAATTTTGGGTTGTGAGAAGAACATTGAAACACGCCATTAAGCTCTTGAAGGGATTTGATCCTTTGTAACTTGTAATTTGAAATGTATCAAAATGATAAGACCTCAAAGGGGATGTATTGTAATATTTTTGAATTGATGAATTAATAAATACAAGGAGAAATTCCCCCTCTTTTATTGTAAATTATTCATCATTTTAGTAGTTTACATATTTTGCACCTTTTCCTTTGAATGCTAGCTTAGAACTACAACTGCATTTCAATACAATCATTTAAGGTGTGCTATTTTTTGCACTTCTTCAAGTATCCACAATTAAATTTTAACTTCATGACCTTACCATTCAGTATACATAAATAAATACCCATAATAATATTATTTTTTAGCTCAACTACCCCATTATGCTCTAGAGGATAATTAACATTTCACTAAAAGGTAATAGCATGAAGAACCAATATTTATAAGAAAACATTTTTTACACGCTATCCTTTTCCATATATTATAAAGCACTTAATATTTTATTCCAACTAATTCTCCATCAGTGCTTTTAATTCCTTAAGCTTCAAAAAATACTCATCTTTGGTATGAATACTATACAACCATACATACCACTAGAAACTATCAATAAAATGAAGAAAGTACATATTATTGGAAAGAGACAGTATACCCATTTATCTAAAAATATCACTATATATTAGATCCTAGAGGTATGTGTTATGTTTAGTTGTCCCTTTTAGAATATATTTTCTATGATGCTTACCCAAGATACACTCCTCATAGAAACCACTAAGGGGAGAAACAGGAGGAAGCCTAATGTTCAACTCGTGACTACTCATTAAACATAATGATCCATAACCAAAAATCCAAAATTTATGGTGTCATTACTATCTAGGATAATCTACATAAATTATCATACAATGGTCTATATTTTCTTGAAAGCATATGAAAACTAGAAATTCTCTAATCAATGTACTGACAACTCTAATTAACTTATTGACCACTATTAAAAATTAAATTGTTTACATTAGGTTTATGAAATATTATGTGATAAAGTCCATTGAGACAACATTCCCCTTCAATTATAGTATTCCATGCAGGTAGAGAATACCATTGAATGCTTATATTCAACATTGACCCTTTGACATTCTAGGAATTTACATATAAACTTTATAATATCTTTCTTCATTCTAGGATAAAATTGTTTGTAAGTTTACACAAACATTATTAACTCTAACATGGGAAGCATAAGGTATATTATGGGATTCATTCAAGATCAATAACTATAATTATCCATAACTAGACATGTATAAAACTTTGTTAAACGTTGACAAATATTTAGGATCAAAAAAATATCCTTTATATTTAGTCCCTTTAAATCTCATATATTAGAGTGCTTCTCTTATGTAGTGAAACTATGCATTATTATCTAGCTCCCTCTTTAGTTTCTCATTTAGATTTGACATAGCTCTGAGCATGCAACACTCATGCCTCCTATGTTTTAAATTGAAATTCTTGCCAAATTGATATTAGTTAGTAGGATAAAATATAGTATAATGGCTAACCATGGTGTGAACACACAATAACCATTGGATCCATTATAGACTTCCCTCTAGTAGGGATAAATTATACTAAGATGCATTCATAGGGCCATGCATGACACACATAACAAAAAATAAGCACAACAAATACCACACATAGACCCCCACTACGGTATTACAAATTGAGGCAATAAAGAGACAAAATAGAGGAGAAATTACAAATATTGGGACACTCAAGGCACCTGACTATGAGCACTAGAAGTAAACGAAAATGTAGGTGATCCCCTAGTGACCCATATAAAAATTTGAGATATTCCAAATGGCCATCATAGGGATAAAAAATATTCATTTATCAAGATTTTGAAAATATGTGCATACATAATACTGAATGACTACAGACCATTGGATTGCTACCCCCAATAGGTGATTTGCATACTATATTTTGAGGAGATACTATTGCACTCTACCAAAAAAAACATTTTAGGGGAGCAACTATGCTAAAAAATTATTTGTGAATGACAAGAGTCTAAGTGAACTTGCTCGACCTCATGCTACGATGGGATCCTAATGTGAGGATTGGATTATGTATTTTTTGCTTCTAATTCCACCTAATCCAAATATTTCATTAAGTGTGCCTGATAATCCATCATAAAGCCAAGTTGCTTGCTTAATTATTCTACCATATTTTTCAATCTAAACATTTCATCTGAGTCATGATCCAATATCTCATATATGTGCCTCTTTATAGCTATGATTTCTTCTTGCAATGTTTTATTATTTTAGGAGTGACTACTGACTCAACCTGCAATTGGCATTTTATAATAACAAAGATGTTAACTATTGAGATATTAGAGATATCTTCCCAATAAATTTCAAAAATGGATTTGCATTGAGTCTTCCATATGTGAAATATGAAAATCACCTTGGTAATGGAGAGAAGTAATTTTTGGTTGGGCATTAGATCAATCCCCAACAAGTATTGATCCTTGATAATAGGCAATGGCAATTAATAAATAAACTATTGCACTTCATACAAAATATGATGGGAATGAGCACAATTCCAAAATATATGTTGTACTATCTCTTCCAAACCATAAAAATTGCAATCACCTTACCCTTAGCACATTTATTTTAGCCTACTTCATGTAGGTAGGACTTGGAAGACTGCATTCCAAAGAAGATTCTAGAACTTTCCTTGAATTGGGGTAGAGTTGATCATCTTGAAGGTTCCTACCCAAGTGGCTCAACTAAACTCTATTTTGCATTTATTATTGAGTATATCTACAAATTATTGATAGTTCATAGGAAGGAGATATTGGTACCAAAACATAAGGACTGGATTCTTGAAGTTATGATTTCCAAACCATTTTTAATGATTCTAAGGGGACTAGATTCTATTGGGGAATATATACGTGGGGATGCATGGGAGGCAATGGAAAGGATCCACATAATAATTATTTTATCAATAGGGTAGAGGCCAAATTATGATTGAATTTGCTTTGAAGTTTTCCATGAGGATTGCAAAAAATTCCAAATATCACCCATTAAAATAATTTTCTTTTTGAAGAGACGCCTAGTAGGAAACCAGGGACTCATGCCAATAGGATACACATCAAGTGTGAAGATTGGTGACCACCAAAAGTTGAATAATTATGAGAACATTATGATACTGTGTAAAGTTTGAATAATGATCATAGAGATTAGAGTGGTGATAAAAAAATAGGATGCTTTGAAAGGCACACAAATGGTACTACATCTAAGTTAATTATTAGAATGGGATATACTAGAAAATGATTAGAAATATATTGGTATGGTATGAAAATACCCATAATTCAAAAATAAGGTCAAGAAATGAAAACCTTGGACATATAGGTTAAGTAGAAAATAATGATACATGTACCTAATATGGGTTGTTGTAGTTAGCATGGAGGATCTGGACATGTACCAACTAAATGTTGGAACCTACATTCTTGTGAGATATGTGGAGGATATAATCACTTCAAAAGAAGGATTTTGCAACAAGAGAAACTAGTCAACAAAAATAATTGATTATAGTTGGACAAATGCAATAGAATCAAACTCAGTAAAATGAATGTTGACTGGAAACTACCAAAGAATATTTTTTTCTAAAAATAATGCAAGGACAAGATAAAAAAGTGGACTAGTGAAGAAATCCAAGCTAAAATCGTAACACCTTGGAAGAGCAATTTGTGTCCATGAGCTAAAGCTCTTGGAACATTTACTCTTATGTTGTGAGTATGACGTAGGAGCATCATACATTTGTCAATAAGGGTTGGGATGAGATATTCTTATAACTTCCTACCTTTACATGTAATGAAAAGATAGGTAAATATAAAATGACGAATAGAAAATAGGAAGGAAAAAAAAACTAGAGAAATAAAAAAATGAAGCAAAATCAAAAAGAGGAAGCCAAAATTAATATGATAAAAATAAGAGAAAGAATAATAGTACCAAAAAGCATAGGTAAAATAGATAAGAGAAGAGAGGAAGGGAGGTTGGCTAGGTAAAATATATTTATTTATTTGAATGCATGTGTGGGCATCTAGGACAAATACACTATGTTGAATGTACACCTAATGGGTAATTTGTCAATACCTTAAATAATTCAATCCCAAACTTATTTGTGCTCATATTAAAATTGGTGAATACATTGATCTATTAAAATTGCCTTGTATAGAATAACATATAGTGTTGTAGGTTTACAAGTGAAACAAATAGTATTTATAGTCTATATAGAGGTGTTGCAATAGCTTATAAAGAATAGTTCAAGTGAGGTTATGGTCACTTTTGAATGTGAATGTAGGAATCATTAAGTGAAATATAGCCTTATTATTCAAAGGAAAAAGAATTTGCTATATCGATTAAGTATTGACATCTAATAGTAGAATACCATCTTGATATGTGACCATCCAAAGTTCCAGTATCATCTAATTGTGTTGTTCAAAGTTTAAAGCATCCTAACTACCATTATAGTTAATGGAAGAACCATAAACATGCTATGGAACCAAACATACAATTGTATTTTTGTTTAAAATTAACATACCATACAGGTTGTTGTATAATAAGCATGGATGAACAAGGAGGAGGATAATATCATGCAATTGGATTATCGTACAATTATAAGGTTTTACAAATTAGACTACCATACAAGTGAATCAACTGTATGATAGAATAATTTGTACAATAAAAATGTCATAATATTGAACATACCATACAATAACTAAAGGATTATTGTCCTAGGAATGTATCATACAAGGACTGTAGAGGTATTATCATAAGATGATATTATATTAGACTCTACTATCTAACAAAAAACATAAAACTTATCTTGTTGTATTGAACTTTATTTAGTACAAGTGTGATTACTATGCAATTTTAAAGTCATGAATAAAAGGGAAACATTTGTTGCTTGAGAAGGCATTTCATAGGAGGACTTCTTTCTCTCATCTACATCATCATGGTGCTTTTGTAATATTCATTGGGTTTGAATTTCTATTATCCCACTTGCCTTAATTGTTGATGATAATGGAGGACAATGTAAATATTATGTTTATGTTTACCATGAAACATGGAATATGTTTTATTGAAACTTCAATAGTTTGCAAGTCCATATGAAAAAACTAGACCCTAAACCATCCAAATTATTTACAATGGCATGATGACCCTAAAGACACATTTAACCCAATGTTTTCTAATATGTTCTTTCAAACATTAATCTCTCATTGCTTGCCCATAAATTCTAGCAAATGCCTAATGTCCACGCAAAAAAAAGGCCCAATGATTTTGTACAAACATGATATGCCTACATCCCACATTCCTCTCACAAGTACAATATGCTTTTCTCATAAACACTTTTGATTTTCTTCAACATACTTTCTTAAAAATTTCATATCACATAGCATGGCACCAAGGAAATATTGGGTCTACAATGACACCACGGAAATGTTATGTCTGTAAATACATCAAGCAATATTTGTGCATTTTGCAAGTAGTAGTAAACACTATATTATTATAGGAATAGATCAATCCCACATTGAAACTTGGAAGACCCATGTATTTTGATAGACTATATATAATATGAACACAATCGATGCAAATGTTGGTAGTGGCCAATATTTTTGAAATGTTGACAGATATCAAAGATGAAAAAATTCAATCACCATAGATTTCATCATAGATGATATGGATGTTCTTATTACAAATAAAATAATCTCTGAGAGTTTCCATAGTCATTATGGTTCCCAATAGGTTTGAAGGATTTGTTATGAGAAGATCCTTCATTATTATGTTCTGAGACTAAGCTTAATCTATTATGTTTTATCCTTATATTATTTTCCATTTCTAAGGTTAAATTAGGATATTGTGTTTCTTTGTACCAATCCACAATTATCTTTTCACTTTATCACTTCAATGTTTCTCACCTTCCCATAGTTATTAAGGTATAAAAATACGTTTAAGTGTGGACTTAAATATTTAATTGTTTTACTAATATTATGACCTTTCCTTGGCATGATAAGACACATAATTCAATGTCCAATAGAAGACACATTCTGATTTCTTCATTACAAGTAATCAAAGGAAATGATTGTGGTAAGAAAAAACCGTATGGATTTTTACTTGCTTTATCTTTCCCTCCATTATTTTCAATACATAAACACTTACATTCCCATATGGTTGATATATTCAATATATTTAAGATCAAAATCAACTCTAATTTCCTCATATTATACATAAAAGTTATTGCATGGAATGGTAGCAAGGAAAACCCTCATAATAATTTAACATGTACCATAAATCTTAATATAGATACTATATTCCTTCATTAATTATAATCCATAGCACACTTCATTAATTACAATGTTACTCCAAAAGAAAATATAAGTTTAATTTTTTCAAAAGGTCACATTGTGCAATGCTTATATCAATATTTTTAAAAATCTACTTCTTAATTGATTTATATATGTAACAACCATCCTGGCATGACTATTGATTATAGAAGAATTGATAAAATTATACTTGTATTTTTCTAGAATGTGGTATTGTTGGTGGTTTTTGTGTATGCAATACCAAGTACATTCCTTTGGCAAAAATAAAAAGGTTGAAAAAAAAAGGTAAGTGGGAAATTATGGTGGTGTGAAATAACACCATGAATTATGATGTGAGTACATGGAAGCTCACACTTGCATTTAATTTAGGTGCATTTAGAATATTTAACTTGCATTACATGAATGCTTTGAATTACATGAAAAGTATTCTCTGGTCTTGAATACATGAATATATAACTTTTTTGGAAATGAATATGCTAAGGAGCATGGGAGAAAATTTAGTAATTTATAAATTACTTGTTGATCATGTTAGATTCACAAAATAAAATATGGTTTTCTTAAATGTGAAATAATAATCATTAAATAAAAATAAAGTAAATAAAAATCAATTTGCTTTGGAAATGGGTATAATGGATTTGTTGCAGATGTGTTGAGCTGAATAACAAAATAAAAGTTTTCATGATAGAAAAAAAACCCTCCATGTTAAATTGGAAAAAAAATAGGAATATAAGGGGAGAGGGGGGCATCATTATTGGCATGTATGTTTTGTTTTAAAGAGGAATGAAAGAGAGGATGATGGTATAGTCAAGGAAAAGTGTTAAGTTGCTTCTCCATTGGGTTGATTTTTTAAGTATGGTGAAGTTTGTTTGAATTATGTTGTAATTATCTTCATAACCTAGGTCATAGTTTAACACCATAGTGAAATTGAAATGTATTTTGTGAGAAATATTTGCGGTATGATATGTTATTATTGATTTAGATGAATTTGATGGAAGAATTTCTTATCTTCTCATGCATGGTTTTAGCCATGATGTTGCAAAATGTTTATGTACATTGTTATAAATTTTATGCACCTAATTCGTGTTGAAAGATAAAAAAGCAATTGTGTGCTATGTGTTGTTGTTATATAGAAAATAAAATTTCTAAAATTTGTGATTTATCATCCATTGAAATGTTTATTTTTTTTTGGTAAGTTAATTATATTAATTCAAAAAGGGCATTTGAAAGGTGTCTTGTTGCCTTTTACAAAAAGGAACTCAGAGGAACAAGAGGAGGAAAATAGAAATACGAAGAAAAAAGTAAAGCTCATCAAAACTTAAAGGCCTGAAGCGATTACACTCAAAAAGCAACCTGAAGGATTAACAACGATCCTTTAGCACAAAGGAACAAAAAGGAACATCACCAAAAGGCATAAAGGAGGATACAAGTAGGATGATAAAAGTGTGGACATCAATATTAAAAACATTGTCCTTCATTACATCCTTCTCTGCATCCTTCGAGGTCTCTTCCACCTTTGGAATCTGCTTCAAACCATCAAGGCAAGTATCATTTGTAATTTCTACAACCTCGTCTTCAGTAGCCCCTCCTTTAACATCAGAGGAGGGTTTAGTAGCAGAACCATTGAAATTTTCACAAAAGAAGAACATGCTAAGGTTGTGTCTCTATTTATGGAAATGTTTATGGCTTGATGGGATGTCTACTGAAATGATAAATATGAAATTGTTGCTTATAATTGAATTCGAGTTTGAGAAAATAATAAATGAGAAATTTGATTAAAATGAATGGCTATAGCATGTCCATTTTTGTTGATTGTTATACTTTTTAATGCTTGTAGATAAGAGATATGCATATGTCTGTTAATCTACATGGTTTATTCTTTGATATGTTTAAATTAATTTTGTATTTTTTGTACTTTGGTTTCACACACAAGTCTTGAAAGATAGAGATTTAGATGCATTCATACACGTACACACACAACTAGGCCATCTAATACCATGCGATGATATCAAATTTCCTAGTTGGTGGAGTAGATAGAGGACAAATATATTCATGTTGGATACTGAAACTATTCCTATTTTCTAAATGCCATTAGATGAATCTTTGAGATTATTTTGGAAACGTTTGAGATGTTGTGATTGAGCTAAAACTACCTAATTAGGCTTACTAAAATAAAAACCTAGCTTTTTTGGACATCTTGTGTGCTCTCCTATAAATCTAGAAAATAGTTTATGTATAATTATGTAGTTGAATAAATTCAAGGATGATGAATCATTGTTAGTACCTTATCCCTAAGTATTTAATATTTGAAAATGTATTTGCTTTTACCTTACAATGAGCAATGGTTCTATATTATCTAGAATATGTAATTGTTATAAAAGGAGAAATGTGTTATGTTATTAGTTGGTGTATAGCAATGGTTGTTGGAGTTAATGACTTATAAAAGAAAAAACCACTTTTATTTTATATAATGTAGTGCCTATTGACTAATGAAATTCCGAAGAAACCTGTGTTATGCTCCTATTGTATTTTTGAAGCCTAAGGGTCAAATTTTAAACCATATTAGAAGGCTTTGTATAAATTTGTCCCTATAGTGCTAATATCCAAACTATTTATTTTTTAAAATATAGTTCCTTATCATAACATATGTATGGAGTTTCATTCCTATATTGTTGGAGAAAATTGCCCCTTCCAACTAGGTAAATCTCAACTAGCACTTCTTTTATTTGTGACTCATGGAAACTAGTATAGTCTATGTTGATATTTGAACTTCCTTTTAAAAAAATAGAAAAAGTAATCATTCTTGTATTTTCTGAAACGGTAAGATTTTAATGTGAAATGTGATAACCACTTTAGTTAAGTACACATGCTTACATTGAGAGGGGGGGTGATTAGTATAAGACCAACTTTTACATTTTTTTCCAAACAATGTTATCCAATATTATCAATGACAATATCAATAGCAGTAATTAAAACAATGCATAAATCATCACACACAAGAGAGACACCAATTTAATGTGGTTCGCCCAATGTGGGCTACTCCATAGAAAAAATATTTCTACTAAAATTTTCTTAGAAAATATCTTGGTAATCAATTACCTATTACAATGTTTATGGATATTTGTCCAAAGGAGACACCAATCCCCTATGCTCTAATTTGTGGATCTTTCTCCACAGGAGAACACTTTTCCATTTTCTCTAGTTCATGGAAATTGATCTAGAAGAACTCTTGCTCCTCAACTAGTTCATGGATCTCTTTCCACAAAAGAACTCTATCTTCCCAGTTGGTTCATGGATCACACTCCATAAGAGAACTCTTTCCCCTTACTCTGATTCATGGAACTCTATCCATAGGAGAACTCTTTTCCCTCTGCTTTGGTTGGTGATCTTTTATAAGACTTTTTCTCCCACTACTCTAGCTTGTGGATCTCTCTCCATAGAATACCTCTATATTCACTAACCTGGATAATAGATATCTATGCACGAGAGACTATTGTCCTCTGCTTTATCACCTCAAAATATTGTTCTCATATCTATCCCAAATTTACACCAAATTTTGTCCCAATTATAGCACAAATCTACTTTAAATCTACTCATAAATATGCTCATAAATATTCTTATAAATTTGCTCACAAATTTGCACACAAATCTGCTCTAACCTCTATCTCAAATATTCACAAGACTTGCTCAAATATGCCTTCAAGTCCTCTAAAGAACTTGCTCAATTTTATTGGACATTTAATCCAGTTTTGTTGGCATTTATATTAAGAGGTTTGATGTCCAATTTCATTGCCATTGATGTCACAAGGTTGATTTTCCAAAAGGCAAGAAAGTGGTTAAAATAAAAAGTGTATAATATTTTTTAAAATATTATATACCTAAAGAGACCTAAAAGGTAGAAAACCCAAGGGAAGAGAAGTAGGTTTAAAAATAAATAATAGTATTATAATATTTGATATTATAATATTTTGGGCAAAAGGAAGAGGTGAAGAAAAATGAGGTCCAAGGAATCGTTAAAATAATATATCCTTGAAAATGACCATTAAGCAGTTTATACAGATTTTTATTTAATTTATTTAAATTAAAATATTTTAACCTTTGGTTAATATTTTTATTTAAATAATAAAAAGGCACCAAAGTTTAAAATTTAAATTTGAATTCAAAAATCAAATTCAAATGAACCGAAATGTTGAAGTGCAAAGTAAAATTTATAAATAGGTAAATGATTCTCATTTCTAAATTACCTATGCTATTTGAATGCCTAAAGTTGAAATATAATTTGTGCATTGCATTTTTAAGGGAGAAGAGGATTAGTATTGATTTTTAATAAAAAAGGTAGACATTGGTTGAAATCCAAGTGAAGTACCAAATCTATTCCATAGTGTCGAGTAGCGTAGACAATGGTCACAGTTTGGTTAAGGCACTCGCAAAGGGCAAGTCAAGGGTTCAATTCATGTCCCCTTCATTTTGGCACACAACAAAGGTTTTGGTTGATTTTCGTAATTCATAGAAGGTAAGGCTTTAATAGTGGCTCATGCACCTTGAGTGTTGTGTGGGCGTGTAGCCCAAGTGGCAGCTTAGCCTTGGGCTAAGGTATTATAGTGACGGTTGATCACAGATTCGATTTTGGGTGTAGTTGAAGACGTGCACATCAATTTTTTATATGTGGGCCAAAGTTAATTAGGTGTACATTTTTTTATTTAAATATACCAAGGATTGGAAGGTGCAAATAACATAGAGGCCACACGATAATTATAAAGTGCATAGGTGGAATGAATAGGGAGTCATAAGGATAAATTGAAAATTATTTTTTTGTTACTTAGAAAAATAAATAAAAGGATTGGAGTTATAAGGTGTTAACAAAGGAATTTGTTTTTTATGTTAAATGTTATTTTGAGAAGTTTGGATTTTATAAGGTGTTAATAAAGGAACTTGATTTTTATGTATTGAATATTATTTTGAGAAGTTTGGATTTTATAGGGTGTGTTGTGGCTACTCCACAACATACCCCAAAATTGGGGACCCACCTTTTTATTTTTGGTATTTGGGTGTTTGCATGTTGGTTTCGAGTGTCTAATGATCAGTTTGTTTTGAATTTGCATTCGTCATTAGTTTTTGTTAGCAATATTTTGTTGCAGATGATATTTTATTGTCGACGAATTTTTCTTGTCGACGATATTTTATTGTCGACAACTTCTTTTTGTGGACGATATTTTATTGTCGACGACTTTTTCTATAGATGATTTTTTGTTGTCAATTTTACTGTTAGATTTTTCTTATCGTTGCATTTTATGTTTTCTTCGTTTGAGTGTTTCAAGTAAGCTTTTTGTACATATAAATGTTTAAAATAAAAAAATGAAGTTCAATCTCCACGGTGGATGTGTATAAGAAGTATTACTTAAAAATATATATATATATAATAATAATAATAATAATAATAATAAAGAAGATAAAAGAACAAATAAATAAATAAGAAATATTATATATATATATATATATAATATTTATAAAGAATAATAAAGTACTCCTTTATATATATATATAAATAAGAGTCCATTACATAATGCTTTAGTATTAGCTAATACATTTTAACAAGTCTGCATTCATTTAAGCTAATCTCTCTATTATTTAAAGTTTAACTTCCATGGTGTGATTGCAGGTATTATAAAAGCAGTAGTCTGGTTTCAACGACTCACAATAGTGACATGGATCCGACGACACCAAGTGACCAAAAGCACAGATTAAATAAGGATTACATATCCGGGAATAGATGTTTATTGTATTGCACAGATTAAATAAGGATTACATATCCGGGAATAGTCACCGAAACGAACTCTGTTACAGGACTGTTACAACTCGTTACAACAGTGAGCTAAATAAAAATAGAGACAAACTATATTGTTAAGTACGCTAAAATCCCCCTTTATTACATTATTTGGGTAATGTAATAACTAATAGCTATACTAACATCCCCTTACATCATTTTGCAATACAAAGTGAGCTGCGAAACAATTCAAATTTGACACGTCCAAGTGCCTTAGTGAAAATGTCTGCAACTTGAGCATCGATGGGAATGTGTCGAAGCTGAATTCGGTGTTTTGGAACTTCATCTCAAATGAAATGACATTGTGTGTCAATGTGCTTTGTTCTTTCATGATGGACTGGATTCTTGACGAGGTTCAGAACACCCTGATTGTTGCAGAACAAGTGTATTGGAGATTTTTATGGATGGCCCATACTTGTCAGAATGCGACGTAACCATATCACTTCGCACACAGCTTCACGTGCGGCGTGATATTTTGCCTCTGTTGATGAAATAGCAACCACCTGTTGCTTCTTACTGTGCCAAGAGACAGGACCGGATCCCAGATGAAAAATGTATCCAAAAGTTGACTTGTGATCATCAAATGATCAGACATAGTCGGAGTCCGTGTATCCTTGCAAGAAGAATTTGTTGTTCCTCTTGTATTCTAGGCCATATTCCATAGTACCACGGACATAGTGAAGAACACATTTTGCTGCTTTCCAATGAGTGGTCTTAGGCTCATGCATGAACCTCGAAATATAGTTGACAACAAATACGAGATCTGGCCTAGTATTGGTCAGATATATAAGACTCCCAATCAACTGTCGATAGAGAGTACCATCTACCTGAGGTGAAACATCATATTGCGATAACTGAAGTCCATTCTCCATTGGAGTTGCCATTGGATTGCAGTCAGTCATGCGATATTTATCCAGCAATGTCTTGGCATACTTTTTCTGAGACACTTTGATGGAGTGCTCCTTCTGGCTGAATTCCAGACCAAGACAGTAATGGAGAAGTCCGAGATCTGTCATCTCAAAATATTTGCACAAGTTTCTTTTGACAATAGAGATCATAGTTTCTGAACTCCCTGTAATGAGCGAGATCATCCACATAGAGTACAAGCAACACTATCTAGAACCCTGTTTCTTGAAATAGAGGTTTGCATCTGACGGACATCTCTTAAATCCATGTTGCATAAGGTGATTGTCCATTTTTATATACCAAGCTCGAGGAGCTTGTTTCAGACCATACAAGGATTTGACCAATTTGCAAACTTTCTGCTGTTGGCCTTCCACTTCAAATCCTTTAGGCTGAGTCATATAGACTTCTTCTTGGAGATCACCATTTAGAAAGGCACTTTTGACATCCATATGGTGAACTTTCCACCCATATTGTGCTGCCATAGCACACATAACCTGAATTGTGGTCATCCGAGCAGTAGGTGCAAAAGTTTCCTCATAGTCGATGCCTTCTTTTTTAGCATAGCCCTTTGCAACAAGACGGGCCTTATGCTTATCAATTGTTACATCTGCCTTGTACTTGACTTTATATACCCATTTGTAGCCAATGGGTTTCTTTCTATGTGGCAGATCAACAAGCTTCCAAGTTTTATTTTTCATCAGAGACTCATACTCTGTATCCATAGCGGCCTTCCACTGAGGCTCACTGAGAGCATCTTGCACTGATGCAGGTTCAAGACTATCTATGGTAGACATGAATGCCCTGTCATCATCAATATCCATATCCTCTACTTTTGTACTTGGAGTCATAGAAAGTTCCTCAAAATATTGACAAAGATCATCAACCTCACCAGTTTCTCTGGCTTCTCTTTCCTTTTGAGCCATACTGCGTGTACAAGGTCTATCCAAATTCAAATTGGGAGGAGTGGATAAATTTGCATCTCTGATTGTATTTGTACACCATTTAGGATTCTTCTTCGGTGGAGTTGAAGAAGATGTACAAGGACCTCCTGTCTGTGTTGATGAAGGAATCTTCTCTTCCTTAGGTTCCACAATATCTTGGTGTACTTTAGATGTGCTCTATGATGTGAAAGCTTCATCAAAGACAACATATCTGCTAATATGAATTTTCTTGGTCAAAGGATCTATCAACTGATATCCTTTAGAGTGCTCAGAATAACCAAGAAAAATACATCTCAGTGTTTTCTCATCTAGCTTCTTCCTTTTCTCCTTCGGTATGTGGATGAAAGCGTGACATCCGAAAATACATAGATGAGATATGGAGGGTTTTCGACCACTCCATGCTTCCTATGGAGTCATTCCTTTTAGGGCCTTTGTGGGTGCCCTATTCAACAGATACACTGTAGTGGTGATAGCTTCTGCCCAATATTGTTGCCCAAGAGTAGCTCTTGTGAGCATACAACGAACCATTTCCATGATAGAACGGTTCCTTCTCTCAGCAAATCCATTTTGCTAAGGAGTATAGGCAGTTGTTAACTGTATTTTGATCCCATGCTTATCTAGGAATGCAAAAAATTCATTAGAGGTAAACTCTCCCCCTCGATCTGAGCGAAGGGTTTTAATAGAAGCTCCTGAATCCTTCTCAATGGATTTCTTGAACTGCTGGAAGAATGTGAAAGCTTTAGATTTCAGTTGGAGAAAGAAAACCCACATCTTTCGTGAGTAGTCATCTACGAATAACTGAAATTACCTCTTCCCTCCACAACTTTTGGGTGTGAAAGGACCGCACAGATCGGTTTGAATTAACTCCAGAGGTTTTCGTGCTCTTGTAGAGCTCTTCTCAAATGGTACTCTATGTCGCTTTCCTGCCAGCGATCGAGCACACTGGAAATGTGTTATAAAGGTAAGGAAGACCCTTTACCATCTCATACTTGCTGAGCTCAAGTAAGTAGCCGGAACTAAGATGCCCATATCTCTTGTGCCATAGGGAAGTTGCCTCCTTGGTAGAGACAGACATGGCAACATGTGGAGTAGAGATAGCATCTAGTGCAAATAAGTCGTGCTTATATGAAGTTGTTGCAATATGCTTACCCTTCCTGGTAATAGTACAACACTTCTTTCCATTCTCAACACGAAAGTTGACAACCATATTTCTATCCAGGATTTGTGTCACTGACAACAAATTGTTGGCCAATCCCGGAACATAGAGGACTTTGTCAATCTGACACTTGCCATCAGGAAGAGTGACTGAAACTGTACCCTCTCCCTGAACCCTGTAGGTTTTATCATCAGCAATGGTGACAGGTTTGCCCTCCTTGGCCACAAATGATTCAAACCACGATCTATCGCCAGTCATATGTTTGCTAGCTCTAGAATCGACATACCAAACAGGATCCCTCTGTGTGGAATCTGTGGTAGTCATGAGCACCTTGTGTGCCCATTCAGAATCTGAGTCAGATTCTTCAATAGCAACATTCACCTGGGGTTGCTTGTTTTTATTTTGTGGTTTGTTTTGGCCTTTCTGCTTGTTCTTATGCCAACACCTGTTGGTGTCATGGTTGTCTTTCTCATAGATCTTGCACCACCTCTTCTTCTGTTGAGGTTGTTTGCCTTTTCCTTTCGTATCCTGTTGAAAATTTCCTCCTTTTTGAAAGTTGCCTCCTTTTTGCCCATTACCTTTCTTCCTAGAACCCTACCTGTTGGTGTATAGGGCTGTATTGGAAGAATCATCCTTGTGAAGTTGGCGTGCCTCCTGTTGTTGAAGCAGATTGACCAACTCAATGTAGGTAATTTGTCATTGAGACACCTGGATGGAGGTTATCAACATATCAAATGAAGAAGGTAAAGCTCTCATCACAAGTGAAATGAGAAGCTTTTCATCCATAGTATCTCCCAAAGAACTCAATTTCTCTTTCAACTCAGACACTCTGCACAGAAAGAGTTCAACTGTTTCACCCTGCCTCAAACTCAGGTTATGAAGTTGTTGTTGAAGATGAAGAATGGTGGATTCATTCTTCCCCTCATAGATGGTTCTAAGGGCATCCCATGCCTCTTTACCACTTGCTTTTTCAGCTATATGAGGTTGCACTTCATCTGAAACAGCAAACAAAATGAGCACCTTTGCTCGACTGTCTTTCTTGTCAAGCTATCTGATCTGCTGAAGGACCTGTGGATCCTGCTGTTGGTGAAGGCCTAGTTGCTACTCCAGTAAAAATATCCCACAAATATTCCATTTGGAGAATAGCCTTCATCTTATGTTTCCATGGTGTATAATTTGGACCTTTCAATAACTGATGCGGATCAATCATTAACTTTGCAACAACGGCCATAGTGAAGGTTCCTTATATCACCAATTGGTCCCCCTTTCGATATACCTTTTGCTAGGCCAATATACCATACAAAATACCCACCTTTACGTGAGGGAAACTATAGGTATTTAGAAAGATCAACAAAAATCACCCGCCCTTACATGAGGGAGACTATAGGTGAGTTTTAGAGATCATACGATACGTGGAACATAAGCGGTACTGAAAGGGAATCACATTTTTGATGGCACCTACCATAGAAGATTCTTCTCATGCGTGGGGCGTAACTTCCCCTAAACACTATGAATAATACTTCGTCAGGATTTATGCCTAAACACAAGTGCGATAAAGGGTAGTGGATGGAGTAAAAAAATGCAAAAATGGCGTACTTATTCCTCATCGATGATTTATAGAGAACAAGCTCAGACGTCGTTGTAGCAGCTATATTAGGCGGCGGATACAGTAGCCAAATCACGACAGCTTTACCTGTAAGTTTTGGCCAGAGGTATCACAAATACCGAACGCTGCAGTGCAATAAAATTGCATGGATGGTTTTAATTATTCCAGGGACTTAGGGAGTGTTTTGATTTTAATTTTTAATGTTATAGTGCAAAAATGAAATATGCAACATACAACAAAAAAAATGCCCACAGGAATAACCCACAAGGTGTCGGTCACAGCCGAAAATGCACCTTTTACAATTTGCCAAATTGCTATTTTTCGAAAAATTACTCACTATCCCCCTTTGATTTTTGAAAAAATATCCCCCCTTAAAAGGCTTTCTTTAACAAAGCATTTTAATAATTATTATATATTTAAAATTAAAATAAATAATTTTAATTTATATAGTTTTAAACTTATAAAAAATAAATTAAAATTAAAATTTTAATTTATAAAGTTAAAAAAACTATATTTAAAAAATTAAAATTAAAAATTTTAATTAAAAAAAATAATAATTAAAAAATGACTTTGCAAAAAAAAATTTATACCTTGGGGGGAGTCGGCGGGATTCGACCCCCCGACCTTCAGGCTCCCTGAGCCTTACCGCACGGCTCATGACCACGTGAGCCAGCGGGCTGATCCGGCAGGATCAGTGGAGACCTCCTTCTTCAACCTCGGTCTGCCCGTCCGCTGCCTCTGCCACCTCCTCTGCAAGTCGCGGCTTCCTCCTCCGCAGAACGGTTCGAAAAAATCGCGGCTTCTCCGCAGTCCACCGTTCTGGTTGTTTTTTTTTTTTTTCTTTCTTTCGGGAAAAAAATCGCAGTCCACCATTCTGGTTGTCTTTTTTTTTTTCTTTTTCTTTCGGAAAAAAAATCGCTCGCACTCGTGAAAAAAAAAGGGCGAGCGGGGGGGGGGGGGTTTATACCCTACGTCCCGGCGGGAGGGAGGGGGGCGGCGGGAATTTTAAAATTTAAATTCCCACCGGGGGATTTGGGGGGCGCGGGGGGTCTCGCAAAGCGCGACGCTCAATTTGCACATCACGCGGGGGGGTGGGGTGGGATGGCGTTGGGGAGTGCGCCATCTCCACCAACGCGGGGGGGGTGGCTTCCCGTCCCCTACACGAGATCCTGTCGCACTCACGTTCCATGACACCTCACGCCCTATGCTAGCTCTATCGCGTTCACGTTCTACGTGAGCTCTGTCGCATTCCGTGACACCTCGCACTCTACGCGAGCTCTGTCGCGTTCCACGACACCTCGCGCTCTGCGCGAGCTCTGTCGCGTTGCGCGACACCTCGCGCCCTGCGTGAGCTCTGTCGCCTACCGCGAGTGTTGCGCGATAGTCCTGCGCAGTGTCAGAGCTCCCTGCGCATGCAGCGTAGGCGGGGGGGGTCCGTCTGCCCAGTCGCGTGGATGCGCATCCCTCGGTCGCGTGGATGCGACCCGCGCGATGAAAAAAAATTAATTAATTTTTTTTAATTTAAATCACGCACCTTGGATGCACTGGCTGCCTGCGCGCAGCTGCGTCCATAGTGGGGGGCTCTTCTCCTCTGTCGCAACTTGCACTGCCTCTGCAGAAAAAAAATCTCTGCCCAGAATTTCAGAACCTTGCTCTGGTACCATGTGAAAATCAGGAACAGATGTTTATTGTATTGCATAGATTAAATAAGGATTACATATCCGGGAATAGTCACCGGAACGAACTCTGTTACAGGACTGTTACAACTCGTTACAACAGTGAGCTAAATAAAAATAGAGACAAACTATATTGTTAAGTATGCTAACATGACACGGGAAAGCCGCATCAAAAAGGGTCCCTTCAACGAACGTTCAGGGAAAACACGAGGACCTCACGAATGATGACTAATATCAGTGATTGTTTGGTGGACCATACAGACATAAGTAGGGGAATCCTGAGATACCAACATTGATGGCCAATTGAAGCACGTGGAGGATTTGCGATGGAAAATTAGAGTGGATACACAGATAAGGTTGATGACATGGACTTCAAGTGGAGGCATTAGTAATTGGTTTGAAGATGCTAGACGCAGCTCAAAAGGAATACGACTTTGGCGATGATGTGGACCAATTGAATGATAGACAACCAGGCCAGCGAGGTGGCATAGGTGATGAATGTGCTAATGGGAAGACTATGGAGTTCGTCCATTAATGGAAGACAAGGGATATGGTATGACAATCTAAGAGGTTGATGTCACCATGACAATTCAGCGATGATGTGGCATTAGAGTTTCACCAAGGAGCAGCAATGACGACACACGGGGTGGCTATTTAACATAAAAGTCTAACAACAAAGCATAAGTGTCCAACACCTACAGAGTATAGAGATAATATCATGGATCCATAGCAACATCAAATAGATCAAAGAAAAACAATGGCATGATGAACTACATAATTATAGGCATTCGGTGTTGTTATGGCTTAGACCAGATCGAAGGTGGATGAATGTTTAGCGACAAAGAAGATGCCACAGCAACGGTGGAACAAAAAGTCCAAGGTTGTAGGATATAAGACAAAGTTTTCGACATAGACATCAATGATGGACAAAGAGGTTTGATGTGGAGCACCACGGTTGGACCATCATGTGAGGCACAATTTGATGATACATGGATCCCACCGGTAATAACCCATTTCAATAGTGATGCATCAAGCATGTACAAAAGGGTTTGAATACATGTCGAGCATGGGACGACAAGTCAGTTGAATACACGTCGAGCATGGGATGACAAGTCGGTTGAATACACATGGCAGCATCGGATAGCAACAATGGCAATTTCAAAATAGGACAACAAGCCATGGAGTGGATGAATTTGGTGAGCATAGTACCTTGGATACCGGATCCAACAATGACATCAGGTGGAGTAGAGAAATGTTACTACATGGTGCAATAGTATAGAGAGTAGGTCGACTAATCAATCAAAATTGAGCATTGTGATAGTGTGCTGAGTAGCTGCGAAAATTCCATGAAGTGAATGTATGCCACTCCATATTGATATTCGATGATCGAAAGGGACTGTCAACGATTTCAGATTTCATGGTCCCCGTGGTATACGTTCGAAAAGGATGACCGTCTCAATGGTAGAGGTATTGTCATGTCAAAGGCTTTGGTAACGATCATGAAAGCATGACCGTATACCTATCTTGAAATAGCCAGTAACTTTGAATAAAATTTATGATGTTTTAACACGTGGCTATATGAAGGTTACAAGGCTTTGCATTGAAAGTTATGGTGCATGTTTTAAGTAAAAGGGAGGCCTAATCTACCAAACAAACTGACAAAGGAAACAAAACATGTCTGTTGTAAAATTTTAAAAAAGACGCAGGGAATGTACCCATATTTTGTTGAAAGATGCATGTGTACCCTATGAGCGTTATTTAAAATTACATAACGTGCGCCAGGAAAAAGTATAATGTCATAACACTTATGCAAAAGGATTACCATTTTTGAGGGTATACGATGCATATTGGGCGTTTCGAAAGAAGTCACATATTATGCAAACCCGACAGAAGGAAGAGAGAAAAGGGAAAATGGAGCATTTTGAAGACCATTTTGAACCAAACAAAGGGACAGAGGAAACGAAGAGATGTTTTTGGAAATTTTAAAAATCGGAGGAAATACTTGCAAAAGGGGGTTGGAAACTTTTTTAGAGAAGATTGTCGGAATGAAGGCAAGGCCTTGGTACTGGGTTTTTCTGGATATTTTTCTTCCACATTGGACTGGTTCTTTGAGAAAACCAGATTTCTACGATGTACAATGATATATTTTTTAATACAGAAAATATCAAGAAGTCGCATTTTATGGACAAGAAAGGAGGAGTCATTTTCTGCATGCAAGATTAAATGTCTATTTTTCCCTTTTCATATTTTAGGGTTGTAAATGGAGTTTATGCAATTTTCTTGGTTTCTTCATGTGAATGCTTAAATATGAAAACCTCTTTTAAACACTAGAATCCAGCACTTAGCTTATCTGGATTGTGCTTGTTTTGCAAGTCCAATGAAAACCTCACATCTTCGGTTTTGTCGGAATAGGATAGCATCAAACTGAATGTATCTTGTATTTCATTTTCTTCATTTTATTTTCATTTTTCTGCATTTTATCTTTTTAGAAATTTGAAATTTTTTATTTTATTTTCAGGCATTAAAATAAACATTTAAAAATTTTCAAAATCCAAAAATAATTTCACCATTGCATAGATTATACTTCAGAATTTCAATACGCACTTTGAAATTTCATTTTCGGATTTGTTTAGTATTTTTAAAAATTCATCGAAGTTGTTGTTTTACTGCAGATTTTAAAAAATCTGAAAATAGAAAATTTCCATTTTAAGGTCAAATTTCATTTTTTTAGTTTTGTTTTGCACTCATGAGCCTATGATGACATTCCCTTCATGAAAATTCCAATTTCATTGAAGGAGTTATGTTTTATGGCACTTCACAAATTTCCGTATTTTGAGCCTAAAATTGCCCTCTCTTCATAAAAGTTCTAATTTTACGAAAGAGGGGTAATTTGAGTATTACATTGAAGGTCTTTTCTTCAAAGCACTTAATTGTTCATCTTGATGAAAATTTGATTTCATTTAAGAGGGATAAGTTAAAGTGACATTTAAAGTCCTTTATTTAAGGACATAAATTATTGCCTCTTTGTGAAAACCTATTTCACCAAAGAGGGATAGTTTATCGATCACATTGAAAGCTATTTTCATCTTGATGATAAGAAGACATATTTGTATTTAATGCAAGATAAAATATATTTTAAAACCCTCAAGATAAAAAGAATTAAGGTACTACATCGTGGTCATATTAGGGCCAACTCACATTTGCTTTATTTTGGTTCAATGAACAATCACTAAAGTTTCATGGTAAATAAACCAACATTGCCCCTTGTTTATAGTTACTTGCAATCACTAAGGTGTTCCAAGCATTTAAATTGAATATCTTTATTTGAGATTACTAATACACATGCAAATTCTAATATAGTAGAGACCTTGGAGAAGTTGTTTGTTTAACTTCTTTGCAAAAGGGGATTTGGAACCCAAATCCTAAGGGAGAGTGTACTTTCACAATTGGGTGAAAATACCACTCAACGGGGTGTTAATAAAGGAACTTGATTTTTATGTATTGAATATTATTTTGAGAAGTTTGGAGTTTATAATGTGTTAATAAAGGAACTTGATTTTTATATATTGAATATTATTTTGAGAAGTTTGGATATTATAAGGTGTACTTGAGACTTGATATTTTTGTATGGTGAAATAATTATTGAGGAGAATATTTGTGTGGAAATTTTGAGATAGATTGTTGCTATCTAACCTAGAATTCGCAAGAGGATTTTGTTACAAGTAAAACATGTTTTGAAGATATAGCTCCATAAAAGAAAAAAAGTATGGGCACATCAACTTGTTTGAAATATTGGAATAAATGGTGTGAAATACAAGGTGAATTGAAAAGGATTTTTTGATAAGCATTATTGGAAATATTGACTGAATTATTATATTCTTCATTGGTAAATGTTTAGAGAACATTTGAGATAGATATTAAGGACTATTTGAGTTAGGGTTTGAGACCCATATTGTGTTTTGTTTGAAGTAGTCTGAAACACTTGGCTAGGTTTTGTAAGCATGTTGTGCTTCATTGGTTGGATAATTGAGTGAAATTCTTGAGCATTGGTTTTGAGTGATATTGAAAATGAATGTGTAAACATTATAAATCATATTTATGAAAGTGACATAATTAATTACTTTCTAGAACATATTGAGTTCTTGATAGAGTACATCGTTCTCTATATATTCCAAACATTAGAAGAATTTTGAAAAGGAATAATTCCAAAATGCTTCAAGTTAAAGGAATTACTCTGAATATTAGACAAATCAATTGATAGCATTGTGTATAAGATTTGGGATTGATTGAACATATCTTGTGAGATTTTTTGAGAATGTGTTTGAGAATATTTGAGTAATATTTTGTGAAATCTTAAGGACAGAGTTGTGTAAGATTTTGTGAAATCTTAAGGATAGTGTTGAGCAACCCTTTGTAAAATATTGTAGGTAGATTTGAGGTAAGTCTTTGTGAAGACTTGATAACAAATTGAGTAAGTTCTTGAGAGTACTTGTAGGTATATTTGAGGTAAGTATTGGTGAAGACTTGAGAACAGATTGAGCAAGTTCTTGAGATGACTTGTATGTATATTTGAGGTAAGTATTGATGAAGACTTGTAGGTATATTTGAGGTAAGTCTTGGTAAAGACTTGTAGGAATATTTGAGGTAAGTATTGGTGAAGACTTGTAGGTAGATTTGAGGTAAGTCTTGGTGAAGACTTGTAGGCATATTTGAGGTAAGTCTTGGTGAAGACTTATAGGTAGATTTGAGGTAAGTCTTGGTGAAGAATTGTAGGTAGATTTGAGCAAGTCTTTGTTAAGACTTGATATAGAATTGGGAGTAGAGTTGATTGATTGATTTGTTCAAGATTTTTATTAAGTTTTAGAAAAAATCTAAGCAAAGTTGATTTTGTGATTGGTTCAAGCTTTGTGTTAAGTCTTGAGGATATATTTGAAGACAGGGTTTTGTGTATATTTGTGAGCATATTTGTGCTAGACCTGAGATAGAGTTAGAGCAGATTTGTACTAGATCAAAGATATTGTTTGGTGTATATTTGAGATAGAGTTGAGAGTATGCTTTGGAGCTGACAAAGAAGAGGATAGTAGTCCCTAGTGGATAGAGATCCATTAGCCAAGACAATGAGGGTAGAGGTCTTCTGAGTGAGGATAAAGATCTTCTATAAATATAGATCCATAAGCTAGTGTAGTAGGGGTAGTAGTATTCTAGAAGATCACCAGCTAGAGCAGAGGATAAAGGGTTATTCTATGGATAGATATCCACAAACCAGAGTAAGGGGAAAGAGATCTCTTATGGAGTGTGATCCAAGAAGTAGTTGGGAAGATAGAGTTATTCCACGGAGAGAGATCCATGAACCAATTGAGAAGAAAGAGTTCTCATGGATCAAGTTCCACAAACCAGAGAAAAGGAGAAAGAGTTATCCTATGGAGAGAGATCCACAAATTAGAGCATTAGGGGATTGGTGTCTCATTTGGACAGAGGTCCATACAAATTATAATAGGGAAGTTCTTCCCAAGATAATTTTTTGAGAAAATTTGGTAGAAATATTTTCTCCTTGGAGTAGCCGACATTGGGTGAACCACATTCAATTGGTGTCTCTATTGTGTGTGATGATTTGTGTATTACTTTTATTACTTCTATTGATGTTTCCATTGATAATATTGGATAATATTATTTGGTAAATAAAATTAAAATTTGGTCTTATACTAATCACCCCCCTCTTAGTATAAGCTTGTGTTCTTCAATTGGTATCAGAGGGGTTCCTTTGGGATATTTTAAATAGCTTCAAGGAAAATTATACAGGAACATAGATGGCATCTCAAAGTGGATATTTAGAAAATAAGGCACCATTTTTTGATGAGAATAATTATGTATTTTTTAGTATAAGAATGAATATTTAGCTAATGGCACAAGGAAATGATACATGGCAAGCATTTGAGGATGGGTACACATCGCCAGATACACCTCTTATAGATAAATATGGTAATATTATACATCTAAATAATTCAAAGGAAATAAATGTAATCTTAAGTGGTTTATGGGAATATGAGTTTGTAAAATTTATGCATTGCACATCAGCAAAAGAGATTTGGAAAATTTTTAAGAAAACATATGAAGGAGACAAAAATGTTAAGATGGCAAAATTACAAAATCAAAAGAAAAAATTGAAGACTTGAAGATGAAGGATGAGGAAGACATTGCTACATACTTACTTCATGTGGAGGAGGTTGTTAACTCCATGCAAGGACTTGGGTTTAAATTTAAATAATTAGATGTTTGTCAAAAGGTTTTAAGGTCACTCCCTAAGAGGTATAGTGAAAAGGTTTAAACCATAGAAGAAACAAGAGATATTGAAACTTTGACTAGGAATGAGTTACATGGAACTCTCACAGATTTTTAGATTAGAATATGAAAGGATCCTATCCTCAAGATAGAGGTATCCTTCAATATAGCAAATAAGACAAAGGATAAGAAGTCAAATTCAAGTGATGACTCATCCAATAATTAAGAAGCAAATTATGGCAAAAAGAACAAGGACATAAGAAAGTACAAATGTATGAAAATAGTTAAGTATTTCAATTGTGGTAAATATAGTCACTATGCATATAACTATCCAAAAGCTATATGTAGCAGTGGTGAAAAGAAACGAGATCATAGAAACAAGAAAGCAAGAAAATACATGCATCAAAATAAAAATAGGTATGGACAAAACAAGCATGAAAAGAAGTTTTTCCAGAGGCATAAGAAGAGTTTCTATGTATATAATATAGGCAAGAGTTCAAGTGATAGTGATGAAATATCTTCAGGTAATGGTGAAGAAGAAATTCATTTCTTGGCAATAGAGGAAGAAGGAAGTGCTTCTATTGGATATAAATATGAAAGGTATGAAGATGCTCTTGAAGATAGAGTAGATGAAGAATACAAAAAATAATAAGAAGGAGAAGTTGATCTTGAAGGTGAGCTTATTTATGCTTCTAATTAATTAAGGAAGGTAATAAAGAAGAACTCAAAACTCAAGCTTCAATTTCAATAATGTGATGAAGAGAAAGGAAAGCTTATACAAGATCTGACAAACTCAATATCTAAGACAAGGATATTTAAAGAAAGGTTAGAGGCAAAAGTATTAGAATATGAAAAATTAGAGCATGAGGTAGCTTCACTAAGAAAGGAAGTGAAAGATTCTAAATACAAGCTACACTGGTTTGGTAAAAGCTCAAAGATATTGGATAATATTATCAGTATACAAAGATTTTCTTAAAACAAGATAGGACTTGGTTTTGAAGAGGGATAAAGAGAACAAGGAGAGGATTCAAGCTCAAGATCCAAATAAGAAGAAGCTTCAAAAGAAAAAAGTAAAGGAGAAAGTGAGACTTATGAGGGTAAGTTTAAAAATAGAAGGATAACCAAGGAAGGAAACAATGCACGATTGAGGAATAGAGAACATCAGAGGGAAGAAATGACTAAGAGACCAATGGGTTCAAGGCAAGATATCTTAAAAGGATGTTGCTTCTCATGTAAAATATTTGGTCACAAGGCTATGTAGTGCAGGACACATGAAAAGAAGGAATATGGTTTTGGTATTGGTTTCACCAAGGGAAATTTAAGAAATAGGCATCTCTTTAAAGGGTATTGTTATTTTTGTAATTAGTTTTGTCATAAAATAGTTAATTACAAGGTTAATGATAGGAATGGATATGGCTTCACCAGGAGGAACTTCAATATGTTTGCACCTTCGAGGAACCACAATATTAAGTGATATAAGTGCAATAATGTTGGACGTATGGCTAAGTGGTGTAGAAAAAAAATTCTAGAGACAAGAAGGGACAAGAATGCTCAAAGGAATCATAAGGATCATTTGAGGAAGAAGGTGGACAAAGAAAAACAAAATTGTATGTTGGGAGTAGAAATACTCCCACCCCAAAATTAATCACCTCAAGGAAAGGAGGTGCAGAGGGGGCTAAGCTAGGAGTCTTATCTTTAGCCCCAAAGGTGGCCCTTTACCATTGATGTCAAAGGTGGAGAGATTTGAGTTAGGGGGAGAGCATTCAGTAGGGGGAGAAGAACTAAAAAAGTAAAGGGAATGCTTTAAAAAATGGGGAGTTGCCATAAATGAAAAAGGGAGATACTGTTGAAAATTTGAGTCAGTTTTTTTGTCATTGATGTCAAGAGGTTTTATGTCCAATTTTTTGTCACTGATGTCACAAGGTTGATTTTCCAAAATGCAAGGAAGTGGTTAAAAGAAAAAGGGTATAATATTTATTTTAAATATTATATACCTAAAGAGACCTAAAAGGTAGAAGATCCAAGGGAAGAGAAGTATGTTTAAAGAGAAATAATAATATTATAATATTTTGGGTAAAATTAAGAGGTGAAGAAAAATGAGGTCCAAGGAATCATTAAAATAATATATCTTTGAAAAGACCCATTGAGCAGTTTATAAATATTTTTATTCAATTTATTTAAGTTAAAATATTTTAATCTATGGTTAAAATTTTAATTTAAATAATCAAAAGGTGCCAAAGTTTAAAATTTAAATTTGAATTTGAAAAAAGAAATTTCAAATGATTCAACGTGTTTAAATGCAAAGGACAATGTATAAATAGGGAAATGATTCTCATTTCCAAATTACCTATGCTATTCAAATGCCTAAGTTGAAATATAATTTGTGCACTACATTGTTAAGGGAGAAGAGGATTCATGTTGTTTTTAATTAAAGGAGGTAGATATTGGTTGAAATCCAAGTGAAGTGCCAAATCCATTCCATAGCACCGAGTAGTGCATATGGTGGTCATATTTTGGTTAAGGCACTCACAAAGAGTAAGTCAAGGGTTCGATTCATGTCCCCTTTGTTTTGGCACACAACAAAGGTTTTGGTTGATTTTCATAATTCATAGAAGGCAAGGCTTTAATAGTGGCTCATGCACCTTGAGTGTTGTGTGGGTGTGTAGCCCAAGCGGTAGCTTAGCCTTGGGCTAAGGCACTATAGTGATGGCTAGTCATGGGTACAATTTTGGCCGTAGCCAAAGACGTGCACATCAATTTTTGAGATGTGGGCCAAAGTTTATAAGGTATGCATATTTTTATTTAAATTTTCCAAGGTTTGGAAGGCACAAATAACATAGAGGCCACGTGATAATTATAAAGTGCATAGGTGGAATGAATAGGGAGTCATAAGGATAAAATTGAAAAAAAAATGGTTACTTAGAAAATTAAATAAAAGGATTGTAGTTATAAGGTGTTAACAAAGGAATTTATTTTTTATGTTAAATGTTATTTTGATAAGTTTGGAGTTTATAAGGTCTTAATAAATGAGCTTGATTTTTATGTATTAAGATATACTAATACTATCTAACCTATAATTAGCAA
The DNA here is from genome assembly GCA_028583015.1 of Wollemia nobilis. Taxonomy (NCBI): domain Eukaryota; kingdom Viridiplantae; phylum Streptophyta; class Pinopsida; order Araucariales; family Araucariaceae; genus Wollemia; species Wollemia nobilis. The sequence goes on from JAQPPZ010015568.1 coordinate 376,132, forward strand.
TAGGGTTTTGTTGAAAGTAAAACAGGTTTTGAATACATATCTCCATAAAAGAAAAAAGGTATGGGCACATCATATTTTGTTTGAAATATTGGAATGAATTTTGTGAAATACAAGGTGAAGTGAAAAGGATTTTTTTATAAGCATTTTTGAAAATATTGAGTGAATTATTATATGCCTCATTGGTGAATGTTTAGAGAACATTTGAGATAGATATTGAGGACTATTTGAGTTAGGGTTTGAGACCCATATTGTGTGTTGTTGGAAGTAGTTTGAAACACTTGGTTAGGGTTTGTAAGCAAGTTGTGCTTCATTGGTTGGATGATTGAGTGAAATTCTCAAGCATTACTTTTGAGAGATGTTGAAAGTGAATGTGCAAACATTAGAAATCATATTTGTGAAAGCGATAAACTTAATGACTAATTAGAACATATTGATTTCTTGATAGAGTACATCATTCTCTATATGTTCCGAAGGTTAAAATAATTTTGAATAGAATATGTCTAAACTACTTCAAGTTAAAGGAATTACTCTAAATATCAAACAAAGCAATTGATAGCATTGTGTACAAGATTTGATATTGAATGAGCATATATTGTGAGTTTTTTTAGCATGTTTTTGAGTAGATTTGAGTAAGCTTTTGTGAAAACTTAATGATAGAATTGTGGAAGCTTTTGTGAAATCTTAAGGGTAGTGTTGAGCAAGATTTTTTGAAATATTGTAGGCATATTTGAGGTAATTCTTTGTGAATACTTGAGAGCAGATTGATCAAGTTATTGAGAGGACTTGTAGGTATATTTGAGGTAAGTCTTGGTGAAGACTTGTAGGTAGATTTGAGGCAAGTCTTGGTAAAGACTTGTAGGCATATTTGAGGCAAGTCTTGGTGAAGACTTGTAGGAAAATTTGAGGCAATTCTTGGTGAAGACTTATAGGCATATTTGACGTAAGTCTTGTTGAAGACTTGTAGGTATATTTGAGGAAAGTATTGGTGAAGACTTGTAGGTAGATTTGAGCAAGTCTTGGTAAATACTTGAGATAGCATTAAGATCAAAGTTGATTGATTAATGTCTTCAAAATTTGTGTTAATTCTTGAGGTAAATCTAAGTAGAGGTCATTTTTTATTGGATCAATATTTGTGTTAAATATTGATGATAGATTTAAGGATAGAGTTTGGTGTATATTTGTGAGTAGATTTATGCTGGACTTGAGATAGAGTTAGAGTATACTTGTACTAGACCAAGGATAATTCTTGGTGTAGATTTGAGATAAAGTTAAGATCAAGCTTTGGACGTGACAAATAAAATGAAAATATTCTCTAGTGGATAGAGATCCATTAGCTAGTGTAGTGAGGACAGATGTATTTTGAGTGAGGATAGAGGTCTTATATGGATAGAGATCCACACGTTAGTGTAGTTGGGGTAGTATTTTTCTATAAAATCACTAGCTAGAGTAGAGGATAAAGTGTTCTCTTGTGGATAGATATCCACAAACCAAAGCAAGCAAAAAAATTTCTCCTATGATGTGTGATATATGAAGTAGCTGGAAAGATAGAGTTCTTCTGTGGAGAGAGATCTATGAACCAATTGAGGATAAAGAGTTTTCCTGGGTTATGTTCCATGAACCAAAGAAAAGGAGAAAGAGTTTTCCTATGGGAGAGATCCACAAATCAGAGAATTAGGGGATTGGTGTCTCCTTTGGATAGAGGTCCATAAACATTTTAATAGGAAAGTGATTCCCAAGAGAATTTATTGAGAAAATTTAGTAAAAATATTTTCTCCGTGGAGTAGCCCACATTGGGTGAACCATGTTAAATTGGAGTCTCTATTATGTGTGATGATTTGTGCATTTATTTGATTACTTATATTGATATTTCCATTGATAATAATGGATAATATTGTTTGGGAAAGAAAAGTAAATTTTGGTATTATACTGTTCACCCCCCTCTCAGTATAAGCTTGTGTTCTTAAAATTCTACCTTCAAGTATTTACCAAGACTTTCTCAAACATTCCTTTAGAACATGCTCAAACCTACTCTAACACATGCTCAAAATATATCACAAGATATGCTCAATTAATCTCAAATCTTGCACATAATGCTATCTAATGCTTTTTATAATCATCAAATTAATTTCTTTAACTTGAAGTAGTATAACCTCTTAAACATATAGAGAATGATGTACTCTATAAAAACTCAATATGTTCTACTCAATCATTAAGTATGTCACTTCCACCTGTCTTAATTTTATTGTTCTTTTAAATATAGATTCAATCTGACACCTATCTTTCTGATCTACACTCTTGCTTTCACAAATCTGATTTCTAATGTTTGCACATTCACTCAAAACCAATGCTCAAGAAGTTTCACTCAATAATTCAACCATGAAGCACACAAAACTTGCTCATATATTTCCAACAATGCTTATCAAACAATCCTTTTCACTCCACCTTGTGTTTCACAACATTCATTATAATAATAACTTTAAACAAAATATGATGTGTCCATACCTTTCATTTGCTTTTATGGAGAATTTTCCTCAAGACCTGTCTTACAACCAAGCACTCTTTTGCGTGCCACTTTTCTATGGGACACCCCCTTCTTCTTTTTGACCTTCTACTACCCTACGTAACATGCAAAGCATTGTCTTATTCCTTCTTTCACATTAGAAAAACTATGCAATGGTTCAGAGGCACATCGAATCACATATTTCCCCTAAGATAAAAATTTAGCCTTATTTATATATTTCCCTTCCTTTATATTCTATGTCGACGCTCATGCAATTTAATTTTTGGCACTTCAAAATTAATATTATCTTTATTAATATTTAACTTTAGGTTAAATATTAATTAATTAATTATTTAACCTTATGGTAAAATTTAATTAATTAAATAGTATGCTTAACACTTTGCTAAACCCTTTGGCAATTGCATTATCCAATATCCTTTGAGATTCCCTAATGGCCAAAATATTATAATATTATAATATTATCCTTTTTCACTTGCCTTCTTACACATAGCACATTTATTATGGGACATAAAAACCTTTTGACATTAGTTCCATCAAAAAACCTCTTGGCATCAATGACAACAAACCATGCTCAAATTTTCAATAATCCCCCCTTTTTCATTAATGGCAACACCCCTTTTTCTAACCAATCCTTTTTCCTTTTTCTAAATCTGCTCCCCCGGAGAAACTACTCCCCCTAACTCAAATCTCTCCCCTTTTGACATCAATGGAAAAGGGACTCCTTTGGGTATAAATATAATACTCTTATATCAACCTCCTTACCATCTCCTCTCCTTGAGTTGATTAATTTTGGGGTGGGAGTAAAACTACTCCCAGCATACAATGCTTTTTTTATTTGTCCACCTTCTTTTTTAATATATCCTTTTGATTCTTTTGAGTGTCCATGTTCTTGCTTATCTTTGGAAATTTTATTCTAAACCACTTAGCTTTATGCCCAACATTATTGAAATTATAACACTTAATGTTGTGATTCCTAGAAGGTGTAAATGTCTTGAAGTTTCTCCTTATGAAGTCATACCCATTTTTGTCATGAATCCTGCAATGAATTGCTTTATGACCAAAATGATTACAAGAGTAGCAATAACCTTAAAAGATATGTCTATTTTTGAAATTTCTCTTGGTGGAACCATATTCGCTCTTTCAATATTTCCTACATTGCATAGCCTTGTGACCAAACCTACTACATGAGAAGCAACATCCTTTGAATAAATCTTGCCTTGGATCCACTGGTCTTTTAGTTCTTTCTTTCCTGTGATTTTCCTATTTCTTTATTTGTGCATTGTTTCCTTTCTTAGTGAAGTTTTTATTTTTCAACATATTCTCATAAGTTTCAATTTCTCCTTAACTCTCTTCTTCTGAAGCTTCTTCTTCTTTGGAGCTTGAGCTTGAATCTTCTACTTGATTTCCTTATCCTTCTTCAAAACTAAGTCCTATTTTATTTGATGAATATTTTTATGCATTTATAATTTTATCCAAGGTCTTTGAGCTTTTCCCAAATCTGTGTAGCTTATATTTATACTCTTTCACTTCCTTCCTTAGTGAACCAAACTCATGCTCTAATCTTTCACATTCTAAAAAATTTTACCTCTATTTTTTTTTAAATCTCTTTTCTTAGCTATTGAATTTGTCAGATCTTGGTTGATCTTTCCTTTTTCTTCATCACATTCTTGAAGTTGATCCTTTAGTCTTGAGTTTTTATTTCTAACCTTTCTCAATTCCTTAGGATTAGAAATAAACTCAACTTCTAGAATCAACTATCCCTTCCTCTTCATTTATTGATTCTTTTTTTCTTCTTTGTATTCAAGAGTATCTTCATACTTTTTAGTTTTATCTTCAATAGAAGTGCTTCCTTTCTCCTCTATTGTCAAACAAATAATTTCTTATTCTTCACTATTTGATGATCTTACATCACGATCACTTGAAACCTTGCATGTTTTATCCGTATAGAAACTCTTCTTATACATTTGGAAAAAATTATTTCCATGCTTGCTTTGTCCATCCCTATTTTTCTTCTCATACCTAGATTTTCCTCCTTCCTTTATCTTATGATATTGCTTCTATTCACTGCTACTACTTTCTTCTTTTATACAGTTTGATGCATAGTGACCAAATTTACCACAATTGAAACACTTTACTTTTTTCATACCTTTGTGCTTCTTTGAGTCCTTGTTACTTCTATCGTAGTTATCTTTCTCATCACTGATTGACTCATCACATGAATATGGTTTCTTATCCTTTTCTTTCTTTGTAGCTTTGAAGGTTACCTCTCTCTTCGGGATAGGATACTTTACTAATCTCATCCCATAAGCTGTGAGAGTTCCATGTAACTCATTCAAAGTTAGTTTTTCAATATTTCTTGTTTCTTCTATAGCTGAAATATTTCCTTCATACCTCATAGGAAGTAACCTTAAAACCTTTTGAACAACATCATATTCTTCAACTTTATAATCAAGTCCTCATATGGATTTAACAACCTCATCCAGACGAAGTAAGTATGCATCTATGTCTTCCTCATCTTTCATCTTCAATTCTTCAAATTTTTTCTTGTGATTTTGAAATTTTGCCATCTTGATATTTTTATCTCCTTCATATGCTTACTTTAAATTTTCCCATATCTTTTTTTCTGATGTGCAATATATAACTTTTACAATTTTTGCTTCATGTAATCCACCCAATATTGCATTCATTACCTTTACATTATATACATGTAAGATATTACCATCTTTATCTATAGGAGGACTAGCTATAGGTGTGAATCCATCCTCAACTGCTTGCCATATCTCATATCCTTGTACCATCAGGTAAGTCCACATTATTACACTCTAGAAGGTATAATTATTGCCATAAAAAAATAGTACCTTATATGTTGAATATCTACTCTAAGATGCCATCTATGTTCCTGTACACTCTTTCTTTAAGTTGTTAAACTTTTTTGAAGGAACCTGCTCTAATACCAATTTAAGTACATAGGATTATACTGAGAGGGGGGTGAATAGTATAAGATCAACTTTTAATTTTCTTTCCAAAAAATATTATCCAATATTATCAATGACAATATCAATAGCAATAATCAAATAAATGCACAAATCATCACACACAAGAGAGAAACCAATTTTATGTGGTTCATCCAATGTGGGCTACTCCACGGATTAAATATTTCTACTAAATTTTTTTCAGCAAAGATCCTGGGAATCAATTCCCTATTACAATGTTTATGGACCTCTATCTAAAGGAGAAACCAATATCCTATGATTTGATTTGTGTATCTCTCTCCATAGGAGAACTCTTTCCCATTTTCTCTGGTTTGTGGAACTTGATCCAGGAGAACTCTTTCTTCTCAATTGGTTCGTGGATATCTCTCCATATAAGAACTATATCTTCTAGTTTGTTTATGGATCACACTCCATAGGAGAACTCTTTACCCTTTCTTTGGTTCATGGATAACTATCCACAGGAGAAATCTTTCCTGTCTACTATGGTTGGTGATCTTCTACAAGAATTTTACCCCCACTTCTCTAGCTTGTGGATCTCTTTCCATAAAAGACCTCTATCCTCACTACCCTGGCTAATGGATCTCTATCCACTAGAGACTAATTTACTCTACTCTATCACCTCCAAATATTACTCTCATCTCTATCTCAAATCTACACCAAAATCTATCCCAAGTCTAGAAAAAATCTACTCACAAATATGCTCATAAATTTTCACACAAATCTTCTCTAATATCTATCTAAAATCATCACAATACTTGCTTAAAAATACCTTCAATTCCTATCAAGAACTTTCTCAATTTTACCTTCAAGTCTTCATCAACACTTGCTCAAATGTACCTTTAGCACATGCTCAAAACCTACTCTAACACAAGCTCAAAATATCTCACAATATATGCTCAATTAATCTCAAATATTACACACAAAGATATCAAATGCTTTGTCTAATATTCAAATTTATTCATTTAACTTGAAGCAGTTTAGAGATATTCTATCTAGAATTCGTTTAACCTCTTGAACATATAAAGAATGATATACTCTATCAAAACTCAATATGTTCTACACAATCATTAATTTTGTTGCTTCCACCTATCTTACTTTTATTACTCTTTTAAATGTAGATTCAATATGACACCTATCTTTCTAATATACACTATTGATTTCAAAAATTTGATTTCTAAAGTTTTTCATATTCACTCAAAACCAATGCTCAAGAATTTTCACTCCATCATTCAACCATGAAGCACACAAAAATTGTTCATTTATTTCCAACAATTCTTATCAAATAATCTTTTTCACTCCACCTTGTGTTTCCTAACATTCATTATAATAATTACTTTAAACAAAAGATGATGTGCCCATACCTTTCATTTGCTTTGATGGAGAATTACCCTCAAGACGTATCTTACAACCAACCACTTTTTAATGTACCACTCTCGGATAGTTATCAAAAATACTTTCTTAATGAACTCTCTTCTCAAAATATATTTTATCATAGAAAAATATCAAATCACGTTTACACCTTATTTCTCCTAATTTTGTATTAATGCATTTTCCAAAACAAAAATAAAAAAAATTCACTTTAATTTTTATCTCAATGCATTAACAAAATAATCCACCTTAATTCTTGCTCAAAATTAAATCACATTATAACTCCTTTTATTGCAAAAATAAAACAAATTAAAAACTCCTTATAACTCCCTAGCACATACCTTAGCCACCTTAGACCTTAGGGCACAATTAATTTTTATTAAAAAATTAATCCCCTTTTGATGTTGCCTACCGCCTATCATCAAGAGTCGAACCCGTGTGTCTACTGACCTTGCACCTTAGCCTTGGTAAGGCTATCATGTGGGCTAGCCAAGCCACATGACTATAACACACATGATTCCCTCCTTCATGTCTACCACCAATGATAAAACAAAATCCATGTGTCGTATTTCAAAAATTCCTCCATGCGAATCAAACACAGGATCTCTCCCTTGCTACATGCTATGAAAGCCTTGATTACTAGCTTGACTGCCACCACAGATGAGTGGTAACACCCTCTTCTTCCATTTTACCTTCAACTACCCTGTGTAACACGTAAAGCATTGTCTTCTTCCTTTTGTCTCATTGCACGAATTATGCAATGGTTTGAAGGCACATCGAAACACATATTTCCCTTAGGCTAAAACTTTAGCCTTATTTATATATTTCCCTTAATTTATATTTAATGTCGGCACTCATGTAATTTAATCTTTGGCACTTTAAAATTAATATTATTTTATTAATATTTAACTTTAGGTTAAATATTAATTAATTAAATAATATACTTAATACTTTGATAAACCCTTTGGCCAATGCATTATCCAATCTCCTTTGAGAGGTCTTGATGGCCAAAATATTATAATATTAAAATATAATAATATTATCCTTTTTCACTTGCCTTCTTGCACATAGCACATTAATTATAGGACATCAAAACCTTTTGACATTAATTCCATCAAGAAACCTCTTGACATCAATGACAACAAACCATGCTCAAATTTCCAATATTTAGTTCCTAGGACATGTACAAATCAAATGTTTACGTATTTAATCTAAGTGTGAAACTCTTGCAATGCTCAAGATATTTTGGATTAAACTAATTTTATTAAATGATGAGTATATTAAAACCTCTTCGTTAAAATAAAATTTCATTTACTAAAGTTTATAAGGTAGAAAATTGGAAATATATATGCCCTCTTTGTGTATAAAAACATGTAGCACCGAACTAAAATAAAATTAGTTGACCCTACTTGATAAGTAAATGTCATTGGCACCATGTTGAAGAAAGCAAATATTTTATTATCCTTAAGCAATTGCATGTCCATTTGGATTAAATGAAGCTAGTTACTTTTTACTTTGTTATTATACCTAAAGTCCAAAGATATTGCTTTATGTGAAACATCGTTGAATTATAATGGAATATGAAATATTTTTGGTAATATACTTCATAAAGTATATTTGGTGACATAAAGGTGTATTTCATTAACAAATAATAAGGTAGGACAAGTTAACTCAATTTATATTGAGTAAATATTTTACGTGTATTTAATTAACAAAGAATAAGGTAGGACAAGTTAACTTGATTTATATTGGATAAATATTTAAATTTTAATAGATTTAGTTAGGGAGCCCATCATATCCATACTTTATCCTTTTATGACATTATAGCTAGTTGAATAGTCAACCTAGATATATAGAAAAAAAGGAAGATTTTTGTATTTAGTCTTAGGACCAAAGCTTTATAAAAGGGAAGCATGTAAAATATTATCTTACTTGGGAAGATAACTTATGTAATAGAAATGATACATAAATAGCTCATATCTTTTAATATTTAATTATTTGGATAAATTTTATTTACATGAAAAAGATAGAATTAATAGGTTAACTTATATGTAATTGTTGTATGAATCCCAAAAATAAGATGAATATCTATAAGTAGGAGGATAGGGAACTTATTAGAAAAACCCATTAAGGTAGAACTATTTCATCAAGTATAGATGAAAACTCTAATGTACCCAAACCTAGAGGTTACGAGTTGGTAACTTCTATGACTCGATAATGGTCATTTTTGATAAAATAGGTTGGAACAAGTCAAGGTTATGCATAGTGGAAAATATTTGTAAATTAGGAGAATATTAGGACTTCCAAAATTGGAAATTGGTGAATATGAGTACCCTTGATGTCAGCCCATTCACCTAAAAATTTTGAGACTAATTGTTTCTTAGGGTCAATTCACCACAATATATATCCAAACATAATCATATTTGTACTCGTTGGAAATATATTTTTGAGCCTGATCTAAAGGTGGTGTTTTTATGAAGTTATAAGGTGATTTAATGGGTCAACATACGCCCCAAATATGAACTTAATGTTTAGGGCTTTAAATGCCCCAAATTTTAGTGTGAATATGGTTGATTTTATTTGCTTTAAATTTTCCTTGATTCGTCTTGATTTCAATTAAGATTCACCATTTTTTACAAGTACATTTTGAGTCCAATCCTTTATGCATAATTATAGAACAAGTGACCTTGTAAGAACTTGTAATAAGGGGTGGTACGATATGTATCCTCTAGGTAATTTCTTGAGAGTGCAATGATAGGTCCATGCTCTATTCAGACTATAAGTGGACTAGTATGCCCAAGAGAACTAGTCTAGCCATGATATTTGGTATGGGATAAATTATCATGAGTTACAAATGGTCAATGGTACTAATTCTAGATTTAGGGTAATAATATAGCCCTATCTATCTTCTATGGATTGGATAATCATCTATGCATGAGATGTATGTATGCTAACCCCTTGCATACCAACTTTAGAACAAGTTGATAAAGTTCTATTAGGATTTGTCATGCTAAGGTATGAGAAGAGTATTTATCTACCCTCTATGTTATGGGCCTTAGAGGATAACCCCATTCATGGATTGAAACCCCTGCAAAGATAAGAAGATGACAAATGAGAAAGTTGTATCCATAAAATGGTACCTTCTATGGAATTTGGGTAATCTCATCCACTTGGGAGATTGTCTGTAGTAGTCTTAATTTCTAAAAGTTGTGTGAAATTCCTTGTACTTAAACATTATCTTGATTTGGATAAATACTAAACCAATTACCTTAAACCATAAATGTAGGGTGATCCTTATAATGAGTAAAAATAATCCTATGCACTAATGAGCCAGAATGAATGGTATAACCAAGCGAGTAGACTTACATTGTTATTTGTGGTATCAAAGTAGAAAATATCCTTTTATTGTAGAAAAATATATGATGTTTTGTTTTATTAAACTTAAACCAACCAATTAATATAATTATTTTACCTATAGGCATGATGCTGCAATTGTTGTGAGATGGATCTTCGAGGAACCCCGTAGGAGCTAGATAGGAAAATACCACTATAAGACCTTAGAAGAGATGATGTATAGGGGCTATAAATGAAGGTCCCCAAAGAGAAAGATGAATGAAGTAACAAAATTATCCTCTAACAAATAAATCTAATAGGGAGGATGGAAGTTTGGCAAAGGTAGTTCAATTATTACAAATCCATATGGAACAATAAAAAGAGGAAATAATACAATAGAAAGCACACATGGCCTAACAACAAGATTTAATAGTCTAACAACAAAATATGATAGAGGACTTAAATAGGAGTAGGTAACCTAAAGGAATAACCTACCAAGTCTGTAGGAAATAGTAGGGCTCGAGCGGGAGTTGAGTTGGCTGAAAACATGAAAAAGGTTATGATTTCAAAGTTTGATGGTAAATATGATGGAGATGCAACAAAAAATTGGTTGAATGTGGTCAAAACATACTTTTCCATGACACCCTTTTCATCTAAGTCCAAAATTATATGGGCTATCCTGCATTTGGTAGGAATAGCTTTAGAATGATGGAAAATATATAATAAGGGAAAAGGCATTGAATCTGTAGACCTCAAGTAGGAAGACTTTGTAAAATAATTTCATAAAATATTTCTGACTAAGAAATACTATATAGAAAAAATTTGTCGAGTTTTCCACCCTACAACAAGAGACAATGACTATCCAAGTATATCATCAAAAGTTCATCCAACTACTAAAGTATGCACCCCAATATGAGAACAATGAGGAAATGAAGGTTCAAAAGTTCATTTTGGGACTTCACCCTAGGATTAGAACTGTGGTCAATTTTCTTAACCCTAAAGATCTTCCAAAAGCTTTTGATTTATACCATCAGGAAGAAGCAAATCAAGAAGCCAAAAGGGTATATTTCAAATATCAAAAGTTATCTAAAAAATATAAGGATGAGCTTAGAAAACAAAAAAGTGCAATATTCATGAAATAGGAAAAAAGAGCTGAATAAAAGAGCTAAAGGAGAAGATCAAACTTAGTTGATGAACAAAAACTAAAATAATTTTTAGGCCAATAAGATCAGAAGGGGTGGTAAAGGATATCCAAGAAGAAATGAATAGAGACCTGTAGAGCCAAAACATAAAACATCTAACAATGAGAAATGAAATCTATCTATTGCTCTATTGGTCTAAGCACTACAAAAGTGATATTTTAAGCAAGCATAAAAGACAAATAATTGAAATAAATGTGCGGTTATTCTTGTATTTTTATATTTGTTAAATATGCAATTACAAAAAATCTCCTTGAGGGCTCTAAATTGATACAATTATTACATATGTACCAAAGGAGTAAATCCTTTTAGAAAATAAGGTGCTCTCCTACATTTTCCTCGCACTCACGATTGAAGAGAGTGGTATTTTGATGCCACTATGATGTTATATTAGTATTTTAACTTGTTTCTCCTTCCTTGTTCACTGTGATACCTAGATCTACACACAAAGAAACCATATTTTTTAATAGCATTTGTGGATTGAAAGACAATCAAATAGATGTATGCGATAATTAGATTAAAAGAGGAAATGTATAATCAATGATGCAAAATTATTCCAAATTCTACCAAAATTTAGGATCATGCATATAATATACATAAAAAATGATCTAATTAAGAATAGAAAGGAAATTGCACACAGATTTACGGTTGTCCTTGGGTGTGCCATTCAGGACTAAAAAAATGAAAAATACATGATAATAGGTGCAAAACAACTCAAAATTGCACCAAAACTTAACAAAAGGTATAAAATCTAATCTGGAATTGATCTATGCAAACATAGAAAGAAAATATTACTCGTATGTGTTGCCATACCTAGGTGAGCCATTTAGGACTATCATAATTTGGGGGCCATCCTAGGGTGGGAAAACCATAAAATATGGTGGTTTTTACCACCAATTCCTTTGATATTTGGTCTAAATTACTCCTAGGGATTTTTTCATAATATTTTAGGATCTGATTCACTTGAATAAGTTAGTTTTGTAAATGGATTGCACGCTTTGGAATCACTTGAAAACATCCTTCACTCGATGGAGATCTCAAGGAAAAAAACACAATATATTGGGGATAAATCTCGGAAACACTTCATGGTGAATATTGCAAAGACTCCTTGAAATTGGGTGGAATGACTCCACTTTATAGCTCAAGTGAGCATATGGTCAAATGGTTATGCTTGGCCATGTGAGGTAGTGCCACCATTTATCCCAACCTTGCCATGCATTGGATGGGGAAGGAATATCCATTTGGGACCTCCAATTTACAACTTGGCATGAGATTCATGCACCCTCAAACTGGTATGCTTCAATGGGAAGGTTAAATGGTATAATATGGGTGTCATTTATCCCACATTTGAATTTTTAATGGTCTAAGGCCATGGCCATCCCACCCAAGGACAATTGTTGGTGGACATCCCTGGGTGGGAAGGCCATGAACTATGGTCATACTAAGGTGGTACGACCATGCCTATATGGACTGAAACTTCTCAAAAGTGGGTTAGAACCTCCAAAAAGTAGCTAGGACCACTATTTAACCTTTGAGGGTTTCCCAAGAGGTCCATATGGTGTCAATTAGATCATGTCTTGGTATTCTAATTGGTATCACCTAATTTTAGTGTTTATAAATACACCTTTTTGGGATTCATTATGTGCAACACAATGCAGACCAAAAATAGAATTCTAAAATGTCAAATGATTATGGTTATTTAGTAACCTAGCCAATTTTAGATGCCCTAATCAAGGAAAGACCATGCATCCTTGAATTTTTACTTTTGACAAGCTAAGGAACTTAATTCAAGTATAACCTTTTACACCAGGCATACTTGATCTTTGACATTGTTCAATCATGAAGAGGTAAGGTCTATGATCCTTCATGGTTCAGTAATTATGATTGAGTGTTTTATTATTGATTTTGATTATGAATTCCTTAATTATGACTACCCCCTCAAGTGATGAGTCAATGAGGGAATGACCAGTGATAAAAGCAACAAGTCACTTGACCCATATAACTTGGTTGGGGTTCCTTTAGCTTTACACATTGTAAAATTTCTTAGTTTTATGAGGATTTCGATGATTTTGTTGATATTTCATTGAAGGGAGGAATTGAATACCTCATTCTCGTGGAGTGGTCCAACCATAGTGGTATTATTAGGAATTGAAGTAGAGAAATTTCGATTCATCCATGAATAATTTAGTTCAATATTGATCCAAGTGAATTTTATTAGATTTGACTTGTTTTTTGTGGTTTTTAAGCCATTTTTTTGCTTTTTTGTTGTTTTTGAGGTGTTTTTTGATGGATTTCATAGAAGAAAGAAAATGAATACCTCATTCTTGTGGAGTAGTCTGGCTATAATGGCATGCTTAGATATTGAAGTGAAGACATTTTAGTTCAATGATGAATAATTTGGTTCAAATGACCTTATGGTAATTTAATCATCTTTCCAGATTGCATGGAGCACAAGTCACTACAAATGCCAAGTGTATAGGGTAAATAACTAAATATGAGATGCACTTGAGATTTTGCTTTATTTAATTTTATGGTTTTTGTAGATTTTGGATTGGTAGATATGCTTAATTATCCTTTATGAGGATCCTTGTGGTGAGAAAATATATGCATGTATGTTTTCTAATTGGTTTGTTGATGCATTTGTGGATGTAATATCATGGATGCATGTATTGTAATATGGTTTTGGTTGATGATATCTACATGTGTGTATGCATACTGAAATGGATGATTTGTGGATATATATGATGAAATATGAATACTATTTGACACACTATGTTAACATCATAGATTGTATAAAATTCATTGATTCATTTATAATGTTGTCATGATACTATATAATGATTGTGAAAATGTGAACTGACAAGCATATTAAAATGATATGGAATGAAATGAGTAGTAAGATGTTATAAAATGTCATTGAGATTTTCATGAGACTCCAACACTCTTGTCAACTAGTCAAAATTATATACTAACCATGCAAGACTTTTTGACAAGGTACAAATCTACCAGGATGACCAAGATATTCAATATCCCTATGTGTGTAGGTGAGTTAATTGCTATGATAATGCATAAGGTTATCCTAGTGCCAAACAAAATTTATGCAATCCATCTATATTGAATATCACCATATGAGTATCATGATCCTGGGTTTTATACATAGTTGGATTAGACCACTAGGTAATGCATATAGGTAGTAATGCATATAGGTAGCAAATCCACCTTCTAGAAGAAGAAGTGATAAAAGGATTTGCCCAAGTTTGAAATTTTTGACAAGTTTTGTAAACCGTATAGGTAGGAGTAAAACCTGTACAACCAGAAGGGCAAACCATACAAAGTGAAGGTAAATTGTACAATGTGAAATGAAATGAAATGAAATTCATGGAAAATACCATTTAAGTTATAATTACATATGATTTTGATAATTAAGGTGTTTAGACTTGGTAAAAATATTAATTAATGTATTTCGTTATGCATGGGCAATTGTAAATAATGAATTACTTTAGGAACCACTTTGGAATGGCCTAGACAATGTTATATAAGGCCCAATTTTCAATTTTGATAGTTCAGTGATATTTTATTTATATTATGGTTAGTCTATGAATGCTATGAGTTTTGGCTATGAAGTGTTGCTACATATCTATAATTTTTGGATGATATTGTTGAATAGTAATTAATAATATTATTTCATAGTTTATTTCATGTATTGTATGATCCTTGAATAGTATAATAGTATTTGATAGTTTATCTGTATTATATGTACTTCTTTATGGTTGTTATTATCATTTAATGCATTGCTATGGAGGAATTGGATTAAACCAGCATTGGTGTGGCTCTGATAAATTATTTGTGATGATTATGATATCAAAGAATATGTATTTAAGGTTTTTGTATGATTTTTAGACATCACCATTGGATATAGAACTCTCTCAATCTTGATAAAGTAACTTGCATGTTGGTAGAATTAGGATTAATTATCATATTAAAACCTTATAAAACTTATCTAAGAGATATTTGTCTAGGATAATATCCAATTTAGCAATTTTTTGTACCTTATTTTCATACAAATCATACATCAAAGCCATTACAAATTGTACAGAAGATAATTACCCGATTTGGCATTTTATGCAATTGAGGGAAATTTACCCGATTTGGTAGCATTGGAAAATCAAACTTTTTAGTTACAAAACTATGTATGACAGCTTTCAAAACCAAATCTTAAGGATTTTTTAAGTGTGAAATCATAAAATATTCATAACTGTACAATTTGGAATCATACAATTGTACGATTTGGGTTCTGTACAAGTTGTTTAGTTGTCACACATTGATAGTTGTAAAGACTGTATGGTTGTACGATTTGTTCCACCAATTGGGAATAGTAAATTGATAATTATAAGCCTTGGAAACCACCTTCACACTCGTAATACTACACCCTTGTACTAAATTTGGTATTTTTACCTTATCAAACTTGGCATTTTTGTTAAAATAGGTCAAATTGAAAAGTAAAGAATACTACAAAACTAGAGGTGAATGATAAAAACCAATGTGCAAAGATGTAGGAGATAAAAAGTATGAGATAAAATTCTAGTAATAAGGATTACAAGGATTTATAAAATATAGAATGCAACTCAGACCATAGTACACATGAACCAAAAATAGAGCAATTTTAGGCATTTGAAGAAGAAGATTTTAAAACACTACTGATAGAGACAAAAGAGGAGGTACCAAAACTATCTCATCTAGAGGCATGAATTGATAAAAAATTAGTGCATGAGGAATGAGAGTGGATGGTGACACTTGATAAAAGGAATAAAGTGTTGCAAGGGAGTGCAAAGGATGGAATTCAGGCACTAGAGCAACAAGATGCGAGGTCTCAAGAGGAAGGACAAAGACCATCTCCCTCACATTAGCGAAGGAAGTTGCAAAGTGAAGATGCACATAAGTTTTTTCAATAATTGGTTGGACATAATAAGATACCTAGGATAGAAACTTCTAACGATGACTATAGTAAAGCACCCCCAAGGTGGAACCAGACAAATATTCCATAGGAGACATCAAGTGATTAGGATGATTCTTCAAATATGATAGGGTAGCCAAACAAAGATGTTCACCTTTTATAGGTGAGGGTAAGGAAGAACCCACAAGACATATCAAAACTTGTATAACCATTTGGAGATAAAATGGTGTAGACCAACAAGAAGACTGGGTAACTTTATTTCCTGCTACCTTGAGAGGATTGAAAATGGATTGGTAGCTAAAGAAGGAAAATAAAGTAAATTTTAAGACTTGGAATCAAGGGAAGGAGAAATCCATTGAGGAAATTCTCCCTTTGAAGGATGATGGAGACATTGTTATGGAACTTTGTATGACAAAGCAAAAGCCTAATGAATATTTAAAATCATACAACTGTAGACTAAAGCAGTTAGTAGATAAGATGCAAATACCTTTGGTAGATGTATTGGTAAAGCAGTGATTTATATATGGATTACTACCAAAATATAAGAAAAATATAAAGGTAGTACCACCAAAAATATATAAGGAAGATATAAAGCATACAAATAATTTTGAAATTTAATAAAAACATATGTATATAGGAATTTTATCTCATATCAAGTCCAATGATTCAAATAGTGGAGAAGATGAAACTATACAAATGATAGTAACATCATTTCATCAGGATTTCAACAAGATCATGAAAGAACAAAGAAGTAAACTTGACAGGAATGATATTTGGTGCACAAAATGCAAGACAGAAGGGCATGCAAATGTAAATTTTCCATAGAATGATTATTTTCATATTTGTAATATTATGGGATACAAGGTAATTCTATGTCCATATAATGCAAGAGTACATCCATAGGTCTTGACAATCCAAGAGCAGGAAATGAATCCAAAGACCCTAGGAAGTAGGAAACAAGCAATAAGTGGCAGTTACAGAAATAGTTAGTGAGGTTGAAGTCCAAACCAAGGAAATCGATAAGGAGGATAGAGCCATTTGCAGTATGACTCGAAAGGGAGGTCAATCATTTATTATTGCAATTTCTAAGAGTGGGGGTATTTCATGAAAAATTATCCTTCACCTTAGAGATAGGAAATGTCATAAGTGAACATTACACATAGGTGTAGGTGGTGTGGTATAGGTAACCACAAGGAAGAAAATTGGTCCAAGTAGACGAGTCGAAGTAACAAAAAAAATGTAAATTATTTGTATATTGAGGTTCCTCTAGTTAAGGAGGAATCCCATGAAGTTTTAGCCATGACAAGGAATCACGATAAAAAGGATAATTATCCAAAGTCAAAAAAGGAAAATCAATTATGGCAAGTAGCAAAGAAAATACTATAGGATGAAGCACAAAAAGATAAAAAAGTGAAGTTAGCAAAATAAAATGAACTAAAAAACCATCAGAATAGAAGGCAATTGTGTAGAGTTTGGCAGCAGAGGTTTTGGACACCATACTAGAGATCAAAGTGGCTAACCTATTGGAAGCTATTCCATAATTATAGAAAGGAATAGTGGAAGAGATACAATTGTATAAGGTTATGGAAGTGCAGATTCAATTAATTCAAGAAAAAAATAGAAATACCAATTTATAGATCCTACTATATTGATGATTGATGTGGCAAATAAACTCACATTTGTTCATAAGGATCCCTAGGGCATAAATTGACACAAGTTATTGTGGATGGAGGATCCAACATCAATGTACTAACTATTATATGGTGTTGACTATTATGGTATCAAGACAAAGGGAGTCTTGACAACACAACAAGTGGTGATAGCTGACCAAGAGTTTGTATTGGATCTCGTTGTAATTACTATACATAAGCCTTCATATGATGCTCTCTTGTGGAGAGTATGGCTACAAGTAGCTAAAGTTAAGCACAACTAGGTAAAGAATAAAATCACCTTTAAGAAGGGACAACACAAATTTATGATTAATCTAACTAACCAAAAGGTCAGTGAGGATGTAGCTATGATCGACGAATCAAAAATTCCTTAGGTGATGAAGGATATGAACCAGATGGAGAAGGAATGTTGTACCTATATGAATGTAGTGAAGATGAATCTAGATCTGATAGTAGGCTTCTTCATTTTTAAATGGAGGAGTATAAAATTTTTTAGTCCAACTACCTCTGTATTGACTCAGATAAGATCAAGGAAAAACAAGACGAAACCAAATTCAGCTAGGAACCTAAGAAGGAGGCATAAGAGAAATAGATATTTCCAAATAGTTTTATAGAGTATACAGTAGAAGATGCATAAATTGATGTAATACCGACACACCCAAAGAATGTGGAGAAAGTATCAAGTGAGCCAGAGAATATCAAATATGAAGGAACTTGGATAGTGGACATCAATATAGGGATAGAGGATGAACCTATGATGATTCATTGTAGTGATGATTGGAACCATGTACTGAAAGTAGTATTTTTTAATATATTATTGGAATATAAGGATGTATTTGCATGGATATACAAGGACTTTAAGGGAGTACCACCTAAGTTATGAGTCCAAAATATCACACTAATGCCTGGAGAAAAACCCTTAAAGAGGAGACCATATAGAATGAATCCAAAATATGTTGCATTAGTGAACACAGAGATAGAAAAGATGTTGGAGGTAGGAATCATATTTAGGCTTAAGACCAGTGAGTGGTTATCACCTTTAGTGGTTACTTTGAAGAAGGAAGTGGACAAATTCAGAATATGTATCGACTTTAGGAGTCTAAACACAGTAACTATCAAGGACTTGTTCCCTATTCCCTTCACATATTCTATCCTAGAAGAAGTCGTAGGACATGAGATCTATTCATTTTTGGATGGATTTTTAGTTTAAAATAAAATAATTATAGTTGAGGATGATAAAATACCATATTTATAGTGAAGAATGACATCTATGCATATAATCAAATGTCATTCGGGCTTTGTAATATCCCAGCTACATTTTATCGCATCATACCATATTTATTTGATCAGTTAGTAATGGTAAACTTCAAATTATTTTTGGATGATTGGTATATTTATGGGAAGATCAAGGAGCATCTTCCTACCCTAAGTGAATTTGTGAGTAGGTGCAAAAATGCACAGATATCATTAAACCTTGGGAAGTGTTACTTGATGGTATTATATGGAAAATTGTTAGGACACATAGTGTGTAGTGAAGGATTAAAAATATATCCTAGTAAAATCCATGTGATATTACACATCAAAGAACCATATGATGTGAGTTCACTTAAAACCTTCCTTGGATCGATGTGGTATTATCGAAGGTTTATCAAGAATTATGCACATGAGTCCTATCCGTTGGATTTGTTGACAAAGAAGAATATTCCTTTCAAATGGATAGAGGAGCACCAAGGAGTATTTGACGAGTTGAAGCCTAAGATTATTAGTAGACCAATTTTGGTATTCCCAAACTAGGATAAGGAATTTCATGTCCATATTGATGCTTTGAATTTTGTAATTAGATGTGCTTTAGCACAAGAAGGATAGTTCAGGTTGGATCAGCCTAGTTTCTTTGCTAGTCACATATTGTCAAGGGCAGAGAGCAATTATAATACAACAAAAATAAAAGTTTTTGGTGTGATATATGCAATCCAAAATTTTAGGCATTATCTAATGGTAAATCCCTTTGATTTTTATGTATATCACTTAGAGCTATTATACTTGATAAACAAATCGATGATACAAGTACGGGTAAACAGGTAGCTCATCACCCTACATGAGTTTGTATTCCAAGTGGTAGTGAGACCTAGTGAGAGGCATGTAATTGCATACTAGTTGTCTCAGATACGATTAGGAGATCCTACATGAATAAGAATTCCAAATGAAGTTCCTAATGCATAGTTATTTTCCATCAATGTTGTTCCATCATGGTACAAGTTGATTGGCCGATACCTTTCAATAGGGAAGTTGCCATAGGAAATGATGACAAACAAGAAATAAAAGTGTTAGCGTATCCTAATACTATAGTTAGCATATCCTTTATTATATTTCATTATTTATTTTTAGGTTAGTTTAGGGCGTATTGTTATTGTTCATAACAAACCCTATTTTGGCCTCGGGTGGTTCCACAACCTCCGGGCCTATTTAGAGATGCAATGTATTATTTATACTTCACAATATTAATCTAAATGTTGTTAACTCGCCAATATGGTATCAGAGCGAATGGTTGGACTGGACACACTCGACCGACGCTGGACCTGATTGGACGCGGGCACGGATCCCGAGGTCGACTGGACCTGACTGGATGCGGGCACGGATCCCGAGGTCGATTGGACCTGACTGGGCAACCGAGGGACTCGAGCACATCTCTCGAGGCTGACTGATGTTGGATCTGACTCGACACATTTCCCAAGGTCGATCTGGACTGGTTTTGACTCGGGCACAATTCTCGAGATCGACCCATGCGACCACACGTGGCGATGCCCGGACGGACTGACACGTGGACCGATATGTGACTGGGGACTGACACGTGGTGTGACTGGGGACTGACATGTGGCATGACCGGACGGACTGACACGATGGACCGGACGCTCCCCTGCCACCAAAAAGGACCTTACTGTGATTGCCCGAAGGCAATCACAAACAAAGGGGGGAACTTTTTTTTTATTCCCCCCTCATGCACCCCGCGGGAGCAATGTGGGACTAAAGTCCCACAACATTTTTTGCTCCCCGCGAGGGTTGCAAGGGAAGAAAGGGAACGTCTTCCCTTTCCCCTCTCATCGGGCGCGCTAGCCCAGCTGGCAGGAGCGCCAGACTAGCGCCCGTGGGGTCGGGGGATCAAGTCCCCGCGGGTCCAACGAAGGTATGGAAATAATTTTTTTTCCTAATGTTTTTTTTAAATTTTTTTCTTAGGTTTAATTAAAATTTTTAATATTTTTTCAATTAAAAAGAATTATTTTAAATATTTTTTTATTGAAATAATTTTTTTTTATGAAAAATATATATTTTTTAATTGATACCTAGGAAAACTGATTTTTAAAAGGCATTAGTAAGAATTAAAAAAAAAAAAAAAAGGGGGGGATTGAGAGTATTTTATGCAAAGGCAATTTTTGGCATTATTGTAAAGGTGCATTTTCGGCAGCGCCCGACACCTAGTGGTTTATTTCTGTGGGCACTTTTATGTTGTATGTTGCATTTTTTTTCTTGATTTGCACTACATCATTAAAAGTTAAAATCAAATTCACTCCCTAAGTCCCCGGAATAATTAAAACCCATCCGTGCAATTTATTGCACTATAGCGTTCGGTATTTGTGATACCTCTGGCCAGCACTTACAGGTAAAGCTGTCGTGATTGCGCTACTGTATCCGTCGCCTAATATAGCTGCCAAAATGACGTCTGAGCTTGTTCTCTATAAATCGTCGGGGAGAGATAAGTTTGCCATTTTTGCTATTTTTTTACTCCATCCACTACCCTAATCGTTCTTGTGTTTAGGCATAAATCTTGACGAGAGTTCTGACATCCACAATGTTTAGGGGAAGTTACGCCCCACGCATGAGGATTGATGACTTTCTATGGTAGGTGCCATCAACAAGATGATTCCCTTTTAGTACCGCCTAAGTACCACGTATCATATAATCTTTAAAAATTACCTACAGTCTCCCTCACGTAAGGGCGGGTAATTTTTTTTATTTTTCAAAATACCTATAGTCTCCCTCATGTAAGGGCGGGTATTTTGTATGGTATAACGGCCTAGCATTAAGGTATATAGAAAGGGCGACCAATTGGTGATATAAGGAACCTTCACTATGGCTTCTGTTGCAAAGTTAATGACTGATGCTCATCAGTTATTGAAAGGTCCTAATTATACACCATGGAAAAACAAAATGAAGGCAGTCCTCATCATGGAAGATTTATGGGATGTTGTTTCTGGAGCAACAACGAGACCTTCACCAGCCACTGGATCCACAACTCTTACTGCTGATCAGATAGCATTTGATAAGAAAGACAGTCGAGCAAAAGTGCTCATTTTGTTTGTTGTTTCAGATGAAGTTCAACCTCATATAGCTGACAAAGCGAGTGGTAAAGAGGCATGGGATGCCCTTCAAACCATTTATGAGGGAAATAATGATTCAACCATTCTTCATCTTCAAAAACAACTTCACAATCTGAGTTTGAGATAGGGTGAGACAGTTGAACTCTTTCTTTGCAGAGTTTTTGAATTGAAAGGCAAATTGAATTCTTTGGGAGATACAGTGGACGACAAGCTTCTCACTTCAATAGTGATGAGAGCTTTGCCTGATTCCTTTGATACGTTGATCACCTCCATTCAGGTGTCACAACGACAAATTACCTTTATTGAGTTGGTCAATCTGCTTCAACAACAGGAGGCACGCCAACTTCACAGGGATGATTCTTCTAATACAACCCTATACTCCAACAGATAGGGTTCTAAGAAGAAAGGTAATTTTTAGAAAGGAGGCAATTCTCAACAGGATTCAAAAGGAAAAGGAAAACAACCTCAACAGAAGAAGAGGTATTGCAAAATTTGTGATAAAGACAACCATGACACCAACAGGTGTTGGCATAAGAATAAGCAAAAAGGCCAGAACAAACCACAAACCAAGAACAAGCAACCCAAGGTGAATGTTGTTGTTGAAGAATCTGACTCAGATTCTGAATGGGCACACAAGGTGCTCATGACTACCACAACCTCCAAGGAGAAGGATCCTGTATGGTATGTCGATTCTGGCGCTAGTAAGCATATGACTGGCGATAGATCATGGTTTGAATCATTTGTGGCCAAAGAGGGCAGACCTGTCACTATTGTTGATGACAAAACCTACAAGGTTCAGGGAGAGGGTACAGTTTTAGTGACTCTTCCTGATGGCAAGTGTCAGATTGACAAAGTCCTCTATGTTCCAGGATTGGCTAACAATTTTTTGTCGATCACACAAATCCTGGATAAAAATATGGTTGTCAACTTTCGTGTTGAGGATGGCAAGAAGTGTTGTACAATTACCAGGAAGGGTAAGAAGATTGCAACAACTTCCTATAAGCATGGCTTATTTGCCCTAGATGCTATCTCTACTCCCCATGTTGCCATGATAGTCTCTACCAAGGAGGCAACTTCCTTATGGCACAAGAGATATGGGCATCTTAGTTCTGGCTACTTACTTGAGCTTAGTAAGTATGAGATGGTAAAGGGTCTTCCTTCCCTTTCTTCCACATTGCCAGTGTGCTCTGACTGCTTGGCAGGAAAGCAGCATAGAGTACCTTTTGAGAAGAGCTCCACAAGAGCACAAAAACCTCTGGAGTTGATTCATACCGATCTGTGCGGTCCTTTCACACCCAACAGTTGTGGGGGGAAGAGGTATTTTCAGTTATTTGTAGATGACTACTCACGAAAGATGTGGGTTTTCTTTCTCCGACTAAAATTTGAGGCTTTTGATTTCTTCCAGCAATTCAAGAAATCTGTTGAGAAGGAGTCAGGGACTTCTATTAAAACCCTCCACTCAGATCGAGGGGGGGAGTTTACCTCTAAATAATTTTCAGCATTCTTAACTGAGCATGGAATCTCGAGACAGTTAACTACTGCTTACACTCCTCAGCAAAATGGAGTTGCTGAGAGGAGGAACCGTTCTATTATGGAAATGGTTCATTGTATGCTCACAGGAGCTACTCTTGGGCAACAATATTGGGCAGAAGTTGTCACCACTTCAGTATATCTATTGAATAGGGCACCCACAAAGGCCCTAAAAGGAATAACTCCATAGGAAGCATGGAGTGGCCATAAACCCTCCATATCTCATCTTCGTATTTTTGGGTGTCAAGCTTTCATGCACATACCGAAAGAGAAAAGGAAGAAGCTAGATGAGAAAACATTGAGATGCATTTTTCTTGGCTATGATGAGCACTCTAAAGGTTATCGTTTGATAGATCCTTTGACCAAGAAAATTCATGTCAGTAGAGATGTTGTTTTTGATGAAGCTTTCACATCACAAAGCACATCTAATGTATACCTAGATCTTGTGGAATCTAAGGAAGAAAAGTTCCCTTTGTCAACACAGACAGGAGGTCCTTCCACTTCTTCTTCATCACCAAAAATGAAGAATTCAAAATGGTATACAAGTACAATCAGGGATGCCAAGTTATCCACTCCACCAGATTTGACTTTGGATAGACCTCGTACTCGTAGTATGGCTCAAAGGGAAAGAGCAGCAACAGAGACTAATGAGGTTGATGATCTTTGTCAATATTTTGAGGAACTTTCTGTAACTCCACATAAAGAAATAGAGGATATGGATATAGATGATGACAGGGTGTTTTTGTCTTCAATGAATGAACATGAACCTGCTTCTGTACAAGATGCTCTTAGCAAGCCACAATGGAAGGATGCTATGGATGCTGAGTACAAGTCTCTAAAAAAGAACAAAACTTGGGAGCTTGTCGATCTGCCACAAGGAAAGAAGCCCATTGGCTGCAAATGGGTGTACAAAGTCAAGTACAAGGCAGATGGGACAATTGATAAGCATAAGGCCCGTCTTGTTGCAAAGGGCTATGCTCAAAAGGAAGGCATTGACTATGAGGAAACTTTTGCACCTACTGCTCGGATGACCACAATTCGAGTCATTTGTGCTATGGCAGCACAATATGGGTGGAAAGTTCACCAAATGGATGTCAAGAGTGCTTTTCTAAATGGTGATCTCCAAGAAGAAGTATACATGACTCAGCCTGAAGGATTTGTACAGGAAGGCCAAAAGCAGAAAGTGTGCAAATTGGTCAAATCCTTATATGGCTTGAAACAAGCTCCTCGAGCTTGGTATATAAAAATGGATAATCACCTCCTGTAGCATGGGTTTAAGAGATGTCCGTCAGATGCAAACCTCTATTTTAAGAAACAAGGTTCTGAAATAGTGTTGCTTGTACTCTATGTTGATGATCTGCTCATTATAGGGAGTTCAAAAACTATGATCTCTACTGTCAAAAGAGACTTGTGTCAATATTTTGAGATGTCAGATCTCGGACTTCTCCATTATTGTCTTGGTCTGGAAGTAAGCCAGAAGGAGCACTACATCAAAGTGTCTCAGAAAAAATATGCCAAGACACTATTGGAAAAATATCGCATGACTGATTGTAAGCCAATGGCAACTCCGATGGAGATAGGAATTCAGTTATCGTGATATGATGATTCACCTCAGGTAGATGGTACTCTCTATCGACAGTTGATCGAGAGTCTCATATATCTGACCAATACTAGGCCAGATATCGTATTTGTTGTCAACTATCTTTCGAGGTTCATGCAGGAGCCTAAGACCACTCATTGGAAAGCAGCAAAGCGTGTTCTTCACTATGTCCATGGTACTATGGAATATGGCCTAGAATACAAGAAGAATAACAAATTCTTCTTGCAAGGATACACGGACTCCGACTATGTCGGGTCATATGATGATCGCAAGTCAACATCAGGATATATTTTTCATCTTGGATCCGGCCCTGTCTCTTGGCACAGTAAGAAGCAATAGGTGGTTGCTCTTTCATCAACAGAGGTAGAATATCGCGTCGCACGTGAAGCTGTGTGTGAAGTGATATGGTTGCGTCGCATTCTGACAAATATGGGTCATCCATCAAAATCTCCAATTCATTTGTTCTGTGACAACCAAGGTGTTTTGAACCTTGTTAAGAATCCAGTGCATCATGAGAAAACCAAGCACATTGACACACAATGTCACTTCATTCGAGATGAAGTTTCGAAGCACCGAATTCAGCTTCAGTACATTCCCATCGATGCTCAAGTTGCAGACATTTTCACTAAGGCACTTGCACGTGTCAAATTTGAATTGTTTCGCAGCTCTCTTTGTATTGCCAAATGATGTAATCAGGGGGGATGTTAGTATAGCTAGTAGTTCTTCAAATTACCTAAATAATGTAATAAGGGGGGATGTTAGCGTATCCTAATACTATAGTTAGCATATCCTTTATTATATTTCATTATTTATTTTTAGGTTAGTTTAGGGCGTATTGTTATTGTTCATAACAAACCCTATTTTGGCCTCGGGTGGTTCCACAACCTCCGGGCCTATTTAGAGATGCAGTGTATTATTTATACTTCACAATATTAATCTAAATGTTGTTAACTCGCCAACAAAAAGTGATCATGAAGTCAACACCTTTCAATTTAATAGCATGATTGTTGTATAAAATAGGAAGTGATGGTATCTTACAAAGATGTGTGATGGAATAAGAAGTCAAAGAAACATTTAAATAAGCTCATGAAGGTTTAGTAGGAGGACACATGGGACTAGATGCAATCGTTAGAAAAATATTACTAGCAGGATTATGTTGGCCCACACTATATCATAATGCAAAAGGGAAGGTGAAAGCATGTGATACTTGTCAAAGGGTAGGAAATAAAGTAAAGAGGAACTTTATGCCTTCACATCCATCACAACCCCAAGAATTATTTGAAATATGGGAATTGTACTTCATGGGACCGTTGAAGACATCTCATAGATGGAAGTGTAGATACATTGTGGTAGCAATGGAATACTTGAAAAAGTGGGTCGAAGCGAGATCATTACCTTATAACTTAGCAAAAAGTACAAGATTCTTGAATGAGTAGGTAATTACAATATTTGGTTTTCAGCTACAAACAATGGAATTTAGGATTTTACACTCATTGTCTAGTTCATAATATCCCAGAGCAAATAGGTAAGCAAAAGAAACAAACAAAATCCTAGTATATACTTTGTATGAAACCTATTTAATAGAAGGAGCAGATTGGGAGGAAATTCTATCATCTATTTTATGGGCATATAGAAAAAATTTTAAACCAATAATAGAGCATACACCTTTCAAATATATGTGTGTATAGGAGGCACTGGTGCTAGTTGAATTCTTGATACCAAGTTTGAGAGTCATAGTGAAGCATCACTTGGGTGATCAAGAAAGTTTGGAAGAGTGATTGATAGCACTGATCAAGTTAGATGAAAGAATATGCAAGTCACAATGGGCGATTGAGGTAGCTCAAAAAATAAAGAATTCATGGCATGAAAAGCACTTGAGGAAGTTAGAACTTAGTGTTGGTGACTTGGTTCTAAAGTTTATTGAAAAGTAGGAAATCAAGCTTGGTAAGTTGAAGAATTTATGGATTGGTCCCTACAAAGTGGTAGAAGTAATTAATAATATAGTAGTCAAGTTGTAGAACGTGAATGGTACTGAGGTACCTAAAACTATAAATGACTCAAATTTGAAGCCTTAAAAAGTATAATGCTTATTCATTTCTTCAGAAGAGATTGAATGAAGAAGACAAGCAAAATATCAATGGAGGACTCAAGGATAGCAAGGACCATCATAAGAAGAGTCTAACATGGGGCTCACACATCTATTCATATAAGAGGAGGAAAAAAGACCAATCATAGAACAGTAGGAGTTGGCACCTCATCCTAGAGAAAGAAGAATATTACGGGTGCATGCCAAATTTGCGGATGGGACTGAACAAGTACAAAAGGAAGATGAAAAATAGATTTATCCAAACAAAATAGAATATCAAAAGATAGTATTATTACATAGAAATAGGGGAAGGCAAAATGAAGGACCCCAAGTAAATATAAATATGATGTATCCTTGAGTGGAGTGTAGAGAACTACCCCAACAAGCTAAAGGATGAAGAAGGATACAATTAACAGTATGATATGAGGATAGAGTGGACACTTTTGAAATGGAAGTTCTAGAGGATAATAGGAACAAGACCATTGATGAAGAATTGGTTGGATTTACTTCATTAGCTCAGATAGAGCTATCACAGTAGATAATGTGACTACAAACTCAACAACTATAGGATGAATATTAGACGTTGTAAGGTCACAATGTAAGGTTGAGCGAACAAACCATATAAGAATTGGATAGTACAATACAAGACTAGATGAACAAAGAAAAACTAGGTTATAGAAGCTAGAAGGGAACCTAAGGATAATGAGGGGATAAATCCAATAAATGGTGTAAGAAAGGATGGTGCAAGTACAATTTCACAAGTACCACCAAGTGATCTACAAATGACAAATGAAGATGCATAGATATTGTGGTGAGATATTGAGGAAGCAAACACATCACCTAAATCGCAAGGTAATACATGGGTGGATTTGAGTGACTCCAGTGATGAAGGAATACCTTGGATAGTAAGGGAACCTATAACATAAATTAGTGATGATGATGATTGTATAGGGAATCCTTAGAATCATTAATATGATTGTGATCCTCCAATAGGTACAACAACACATCGACAACTAGGGAGATCATAGGAGCATCAAACTGAACTTGATCTGCAATAATATATAATAACCCATCAACAAATGAGAAGAAAAAGGAGATAAGTAAGAAGATTAGATTGATGAACTTACCAATGAATTTGGTAGAACAAAGAGAAGATAATCGAAATGACTCTATTTCTAAGATAAAATTTTTTGATGCATATAGAGAGATCTTGGAAACTTCATATCCACAAAGATACTTTGCTAAAATAATATGGAAACGTCACTTAGCATATGCAGATCATAGAATTAGAGCACTATGACAATTGTCACAAAGTACAAGATGAAGTAGAAGTCCACTAGCCAACGTTGAGTTGGTAGAGATAACTCTTGATAACCAAGTAATGGGAGTAAGGGGATAAGGAAGGTTACAACCCCCTATTCCTATATGGCCTAGAGATACACCCTTATCTTGTTTGAACTGGATACAGAATTTACAAGGTATACCATGGATGATATGGATCTTACAAAACCCCACAAGGCATTATCCATTGGGATGACCACCCCTAAATTGATGAGAACCTCAAAGAGTGGTAGGTGGTAGAGGATTACTCCAAGAAATGGAGGAATCACCATTTTTGTAGAGAAACCCAATTTCAAGAGGAATAAGATAGGGAAGACACTGACATGGTAGAGATCTTGCTAGTAGAGGAAGAATGTATTTTGCATATAAAAGAAACCAGGGACAACAAAGAATTCAATCACTAAGTCTAGAGCAAGAATTTATCTGAGGAGATTGATGGAGCCACTCAAATGACAGTAGAGTATTAAGGACACCTCAACCAAGGGATCAATAACCTACATGACAAGAGGAAGGGACACCAAGTGGAGATACTCCAAATTGCAATTGTACAATCCCAAGTTATACACGTGGTTCTGGAAGGCAAGGTAACTCGATAACATCATAAGTGGAGATGAATCACCCTAGAGATAAAGTGGTACCAGGTGATGCAACCACTCCAAATATCATGGTTGAATCTCCAAGAGAAGAATCATATGGGATCATACAAGTGAATTTCACAGTGTTATTTCCATGATTGTAAGTGTAAATATGTTAGGAAATGAAAAAAATAAAAAACAAAGAAAAGAAAAATAAAAAGGAAAGAAAAAAAAATTTCGTAGTTGTGAAATCCCTTGGGATGCAATTAAGAAGGAAGTGGGTTAAAAACTAGAAATAGTGAGCTCTTCAAAGAGAGAAAAATAGAAAAATTCTCTAAGTGATAGATCATACAAGTCAAATTCAAATATAAAAAATCATAAGTGGGAGATCGTACAAGCAAAATTAGGAAAAGTGCAATCAAATTTGTACAAGGAGGTATGTTGTATGATTTAAATCATACATTGTATGGTTATGGGTGCAGTTGTACGATTTTCAATCGTTGATTTTAATGATCGCATGTGTGGAATGACGTATTATCGAAAAAGCATGGGAAAAATTAAAATTGCATGGGAAAGTGATGAGTTATCAAGCATCCAGGAAAGGAAAATGAAAATACATGCAAAATGGTTCAATTTCAAATTTGGAGTGGTTAGGGTTTGAGAACAATTTAAATACAAGGTTCACCTTAGCAATTTGACAAATCATACAAGGGGGAATTCAAAATTTTCAGGAGGATGAAGGTGAAAAGTGTACAATTGAAAGGAATCAACCACATGTGTGCTAAAATACATCAATAAGATGCAATATAGCATGACCCATTTCTAAATTTGGACCAAGGAGGCTTTTCACATTCAATAAAAATGAACTAGAGAAGAAAATAAAAGGATTCGACTCCATTAAAAGTAGATTTCAATTTTAGCTGAAATAAAATGAGGGTTTGCAGTAGAAGGCATCCAAGTATGAACTAGTTTGTAGAAAAATGTACACCAAGGTTCAAGGAAGTTGTGTATTAGAGCTGAAGATGAAAAATTGTAGGAAAAATAAGCTTATAAACCCTAATATAAAAAAATTGGTCAAAAATAAACTGGAGAAGATAGAAGGAAGGAAAAACAAGGTCATAAATCCCTATTAAATAACCAAGAAATTTTGTTTTTTGGGGATAAATTGTGACAAGTGTGGAAAATTTGAAAAATTACTCTTGAAAGGAATTGAAAATATAGATCGAGGTATTTTGGAAATTGGGTTAGTGGTATTTCATAGAGGAGGTGAAAAACATGAATTTTAGGTGAACAAGGGTTTCAAGAGATGTATTGTATGATTTGGAGGTAGACAATATGATCTCAAGAAAAATATTGTACAATTTTAGACAATTTTTGGGTTTTTTTAAGATTTTTGAGCAAATCATATAGAATTGTACGGAAGTGTACATATTCGATGATAGGAAGAAACTAGATAGGGATATTGTACAAAGTGGTATAGCCCTATATGTTTTTGTGTAGTAGTTGTACAATTTGCAGAATATTGAATATTTTGAAGTAGTTGCAAAGATTGTATGATCTGGAGGTGGTTGTTGATTGGGAAACCATATAGGAGCAAGTTGGAAAGCATACTATATAATTTATAGTAGACTTTATGATTTATAGAACACTTATAATTGTGGATTTGGTTATTGTTGTAGGAGAATCCAGTGGCAGCAGAGCAATCTTGCATCAACAAGAAAATTTCTAAGTGTTTGCCTTGATGTCACGATATTGTGACAGAGAAAAGTGTCGCGATATCATGACATGTCACATTTTTGCAACTCAGGGAGGCGAGAGAGAGATGCAGAGCAGAAATGTCATGATTTTATAACATGTCATAAAATTGCGACCAGAAAGCGAGAGGAGGCGTAAGAGATAAAAGTGTCGTGATATCGCGACATGTCGCATTATCGAGACCAAAGGATGAGAGAATGCACAAAGGAGGAAAAGTGTCGCAATATTGCGACAGGTCGCATTTTTGCAACCAAAGGATGAGAAAAGGAGTAGATGATAAAAATGTCATGATATTGCGACATGTCACATTTTTAAGACCAGGAGACAAGAGGAGGCACAAAAGAGAAAAATGTCGTGATATTGCAACATGTCGCATTTTTGCAACCAGGAGACAAGAGGAGGCGCAAAAGAGAAAAATGTCGTGATATCGCGACATGTTGCATTTTTGTGACTAGGAGATAAGAGGAGGTGCAGAGGAGGAAAATGTCACAATATCATGACATGTCACATCTTCACAACTAGAATACAAGAGGAGGCACAGAGGAGGAAAATGTCACGATATCGCGACATGTCACATTTTCATGACCTGAAGACGAGAGAAAGCGCTAGAGGAGAAAAATGTCACGATATTGCGACATGTCACATTTTCACGACCAGAACACAAGAGGAAGCGTAGGGGAGGAAAATGTCACGATATCGCGGCATGTCGCATTTTCATGACCAGAAGACAAAGAGGAGGCACAGAGGAGAAAAATGTTATGATATCGCGACATGTCGCATTTTTGTGACCAGAAGCCGAGAGAAATCACCAAAGGAGAAAAATGTTGCGATATCGCGACATGTCACATTTTCGTGACCAGAGCACAAGAGGAGGCACAGGGGAGAAAAAATGTCACATTTTCATGACTCAGGAAGGAGGGAGAAGGCGTCCAAGAAAAATTTCATGATTTCACGACATGTCGCAAAATCACAATCGAAAGAAGACAGGAGATGACCAGAGGAGGAAATGTCAAGATTTCGCGACATGTCATGAAATCGCGACCGAAGGAGCAGGAAGAAAGTGAGGAAGGAAACTGTCACAAAATCGTGACATGTCATGATTTCGTGATCCGAAGCAGAGAGCGAAAGTGGAATGCAAAGTTGTCATGATTTTGTGACCCAAAAAAAGAGATCATAGAGCAAAGATTTCATGATATCACAACTTGTCATGATTTCATGACCCAAAGAGGTGATAAGGAAGTAGTGAGCAAAGATATCATGATATCGTCACATGTCGTCATTTCACGATCAAAAAGGAGAAAGAGGAGCCAGAAGGGAAAGATGTCATGATATCGTGACATGTCATGATTTTGTGACTCGAAGAAGAAAGAAGAGCTAGAAAGGAAAGATGTCATGATATCACAACATGTCGTGATATCACGACCCGAAGAAGAGAAATACAATGAGAAGGAAAAGACACGTGTTCCCAGATGGTGTTTCCTAAGGCAGTCAAAGGCCTCATTAAAGAATTATTTCTTACTCGGTAATCTTACTGAGCATGGCGGCCACTCGACTGTTGCGTCTAGAGGTCAGAGACATTTAGATAGCTCATCAATGCATGTTTTCATGGCTAACCTAGTGGCAGTTTCTAGATAGGGAAAATATGTGAAGGTTCAGTCATCGAAGGTGAGGAAGAGTTGACTTTCAGATTCGGAGGGTGTATTCTTCCAAGAGGGTCATTAATGGCCTAGAGGGTCAGGACCTTGAATGAAACACAAGTGTTTTAAAAGGGGGAAGCATAGGCATGTAGAAGGGGTCAAAAAAATGTTGAGGCAGAGTTGCAGAGTTGGAGGCAAGAGGCCCACTCTAGACCTTTCTGGGTATGTTTTTCCTCCAAGGGAGGGAAGTAGAGGAGTAGAGTTTATTTGGAAGATTGCTGCCATTTCTATAAATCTTTTCAAGATTATTAATGAGAATATCTACTATTGATAAGTGAGAATTTTGTGCCCCCCATCAGTGGTATCAGAGCAGGAGTTCCTGACTGTGTAAACAGATCGTCAAACGTGAGGCATTTTACACCAGGATCTGTGGAAGAGTGAAAGTTCCTGAGTGTGTAAACAGATCACCAAATGTGAGGCAGTTTACACCAGGATCTATGGAAGAGCAGAAGTTCTTGAGTGTGTAAATAGATCACCGAACGTGAGGTATTTTACACCAAGATCTGTGGAAGAGCGATATTTCCTAGGTGTGTGAGCAGATCACCAAAAGTGAGATAGCTTACACCAAGATATGTGGTAGAAGGTTTCAAAGCTTTGTAGAGGTAAGTTTAGGACCTACAAGAGGAGCTGTGTAGAAGGCATGAAACTAAAGGAGAAGGAGGAAGTGAAGGTCACTTCTCAATGCACCTCGGTTATCTGATGTAGGAGCATCTGATGGCAGCAGAGCAATCTTACATCGACAAGAAAATTTCTAAATGTTTGCCTTGATGTTGCAATATCACGACAGAGAAAAGTGTCATGATATCGTGACATGTCATGTTTTCGTGACTTAGGGAGGCGAGAGAGAGACGTGAAGCAAAAATGGCATGATTTCATGACATGTCACAAAATCGTGACCAAAAGGTGAGAGGAGGTGCAAGAGAGAAAAGTGTCGTGATATTGTGACATGTCGCATTATCATGACCATAGGATGAGAGAATGCACAAAGGAGGAAAAGTGTCACGATATCGTGATAGGTCACATTTTCACGACCAAAGGACGAGAAAAGGAGCAGATGAGAAAAATGTCACGATATCGTGACATGTCGCATTTTTGCAACCAGGAGACAAGAGGAGGCGCAGAAGAGAAAAATGTCACGATATCGTGACATGTCGCATTTTTACGACCAAGAGACAAGAGGAGGCACAGAAGAGAAAAATGTCACAATATCGTGACATGTCTCATTTTCACGACCAAGAGACAAGAGGAGGCACAGAAGAGAAAAATGTCGCGATATCGTGACATGCCACATTTTCATGATCAGAAGATGAGGAGGCGTAGAGGAGGAAAATGTCGCGATATCACGACATGTCACATTTTCATGACCAGAAGACAAGAGGAGGCGCAGAGGAGGAAAATGTCGTGATATCACGACATGTCATATTTTCGTGACCAGAAGCCGATAGAAAGCGCTAGAGGAGAAAAATGTCGCGATATCACGACATGTCGCATTTTCGTGACCAGAAGACAAGAGGAGGTGCAGGGGAGGAAAATATCACGATATCGTGACATGTCATATTTTCATGACCAGAAGACAAAGAGGAGGCATAGAGGAGAAACATTTCACGATATCACGACATGTTGCATTTTCATGACCAAAATCCGAGAGAAAGCACCAGAAAATAAAAATGTCATGATATCACGACATGTCGCATTTTCACGACCAGAAGACAAGAGGAGGCGTAGGGGAGAAAAAATGTCATGTTTTTGCCACTCAGGAAGGAGGGAGAAGGCATCCAAGAAAAATGTCATAATTTTGTGACATGTCATGAAATCACGACTGAAAGAAGATAGGAGACGTCTAGAGAAGGAAATTTCATGATTTTGTGATCGAAGCAACAGGAAGAAAGCGAGGAAGGAAACTGTCACAAAATCACATGTCATGATTTCGTGATCTGAAGTAGAGAGCAAAGGCGGAATGCAAATTTGTCATGATTTTGTGACCCAAAAATAGAGAGAGAGAGCAGAGAGCAAAGATGTCGCGATATCGCGACATGTCACGATTTTGTGACCCAAAGAGGTGAGAAGGAAGCAGTGAGCAAAGATGTCGCAATATCACGACATGTCACAATTTTGCGACTAAAAAGGAGAAAGAGGAGCCGAAAGGGGAAGATGTCATGATATCGTGACATGTCACGATTTCATGACCTAAAGAAGAAAGAATATTCAAAAAGGAAAGATGTCACGATATCATGACATGTCACGATATCGCGACCCGAAGAAGAGAAAGAAAGTGAGAAGGAAAAGACACGTGTTCCTAGATGGTGTTTCTCAAGGCAGTCAAAGGCCTCATTAAAGCATGATTTCTTGCCTAGTAAGCTTGTTGAGCACGGTATCCACTCGACTGCTGCGTCTAGAGGTCAGAGACATTTAGACGGCTCATCAATGCATGTTTCTGTGGTTGACCCAATGGCAGATGCCAAATAGGGAAAATATGTGAAGGTTCAGTCATCGAAGGCGAGGAAGAGCCAACTTTGATATTTGGAGGGTGTATTCTTCTAGGAGGGTCATTAATGGCCTAGAGGGTCAGGACCTTGAAAGAAACCCAAGGGTTTTAAAAGGGGGAAGAATAGGCATGTAGAAGTGGTAAAAGAACTACTAAGGCAAAGTTGCAGAGTTGGAGGTAAGAGGCCCACTCTGGACCTATCTGGGTATGTTTTTCTTCCAAGGGGGGGAAGTAGAGGAGTTGAGTTTACTTGGAAGACTGCTACCATTTCTGTAAATATTTTCATGATTATTAATGAGAATCTCTGCTATTGAGAAGTGAGAATTTTGTGCCCCCCATTAGTTACATTCGAGTATCAAGCTAGCCGAAGGAATGGAAATAAAATGATTTCAATCAAAGAGTTCAAATACGAGTTAAGAAGAATTGCAGCCGATAGAGTGGAACGGTCACCAAGACCCTTACACAAGAGAGGTCACATTCATGGTAATACCAAGGCTAAAAATTTTAGTCCCATAGTTTACATGGTACTTGTCCTTGGAGGAGATGAGGATATAGACCATGGAGAGGGTAGAGGTATTGAAGATTTTATTAGATAAGGACACCACCAAGATACCAAGAGGAGGATATGGCATAAGAGAGGATCCTAAGGAGGTATTTGAGGAGTGAAGTACACTACCCAAATCCTAATGAATATCCAAGAATCAAACCTAAGGAGGGCCAGGTTGAGATAAAGAATATATCATTCGTATAACATGGAGGAGAGACATGTAGGAAGTGATGGAGTAATGAAAAATACAAGACCCACCCCTAGAGAAAACAACTTGAGGAGGTTGGTTAAGCTATAATAGCGTAAGTGCAACCACACCAGAAGACCTTATTCTACAATTATTTGTTGCAAATGGTTCAGGTAAATAATCCTACACCTAGAATTACCTATGTCAATGAAGGCAAGTAGTCAATGAAAGTAGAATTTACAATAGAGGAGTTCAAGAAAACATTTGGATTACTAGCATACGACACGAAGATAGTTAATAAGTTGGTTGATCTGATTGAGACACATCACATCATCACTTTACTTACCAATGTGAAATCACTAATAGATGTGAAGATCTTGAGTGTGGGGACTCGAGGAACTAATAGAGCTAGTTGAAAGGGAAATATTGGCCATGTGCTATGAATACTATGATGGATCAACTGCTAAGATATACACAAGCCATAAAGATGCAAATTTGGATGGCTCAGCATATAGAGGGTATCACCAAATGAATTAGGTATGATTGGGGTACCTATCAAGAGAAAAATATACATGAAGTACTGATAAAGAGGTTGAAGAATTTTGAGATGTCTTTCCATGTCATTGGACTGTCAATAAATACTATTATGGATATGGGAATCCACTTTCCATGATTGACAAAACCTAGGAACATTAAGGCAGGAAAGCCAACCATTTTAAGGTGGTAAAAGTCAGTAATGATTTAAAAGGAGACTCTAACGAAGTCTCAAACAAAGAAAGAATAATAGACCACTATAGTACAGGAGGATACTTCTTCAAATGAGGATGTACACCCCAAAAGAAAAACACCTAGGAAATTAGGACTTGAATTGGAACAAAAAGTACTTCGACAATGGTACTAGGAGCAACCGTTAGTTTAGGAAAGGGAGGAAATTATGGGAAGGTAATCCAACCCAATATGAATAAGAACAAGGAGACAATCAGAAATCATGGTGAATAATCTCACTTAAAAAACAAGTCGATACTATTGTTAGTCAAAAAGTGACTAACTACAAAAAAACATCTGATGCTCATTTTTGCATATTTTCCAAGAAGACCGAAGTGGCCCATATGCTAAATATCAAAGAAAATGCAAAACACCACAAGGAGGAAAAAGTGTCGCGATATCGCGACATGTTGCATTTTCACGGTCCAAAGAGAAGAGAAAGCGCAAGGTGGCAA
This sequence comes from Wollemia nobilis, assembly GCA_028583015.1. Classification (NCBI taxonomy): domain Eukaryota; kingdom Viridiplantae; phylum Streptophyta; class Pinopsida; order Araucariales; family Araucariaceae; genus Wollemia; species Wollemia nobilis. The sequence continues at coordinate 413,566 of JAQPPZ010015568.1, forward strand.
AAGTGTCACGATATCGCGACATGTTGCTTTGTCATGGCCAAAAGAGAAAAAGTGTCGCGATATCGTGACATGTTGCATTTTCGCGGCTAAAGAGCAAGAGAAAGAGCAATGGGAAAAAGTGTCGCGATATCATGACGTCTCATTTTTACGGCTGGAAGTGGCAGAAGAGCAAAGCAAGGAAGAATGTCATGATTTCGTGACATGTCTCATTTTCACGGTTGGAAGCGACAGAAAAGCAAAGCAAGGAAAGAATGTCACGATTTCGTGACATGTCTCATTTTTGCGATGGGAGCCAGCAAAAGAGCAAAGGAAGAGAAGAATGTCGTGATTTCGTGACATGTCTCATTTTCGATGGGAAGCAATGAAAGAGCAAAGGAAGAGACGAATGTCACGATTTCGTGACATGTCTCATTTTTATGGTTGGAAGAAGCAAAAGAGCAAAGGAAGAGACGAATGTCACGATTTCATGACATGTCTCATTTTCACGGCTGGAAGCAGCAAAAGAGCAAAGGAAGAGACGAATGTCACGATTTCATGACATGTCTCATTTTTGCGATTGGAAGCAGCAAAAGAGCAAAGGAAGAGACGAATGTCATGATTTCATGACATGTCTCATTTTTGCGACGGGAAGCAGCAAAAGAGCAAAGGAAGAGACGAATGTCACGATTTCATGACATGTCTCATTTTCACGACGGGAGGCAGCAAAGGAGCAAAGGAGGAGATGAATGTCACGATTTCGTGACATGTCTCATTTTTGCGACGGGAGGCAACAAAGGAGCAAAGGAAGAGACGAATGTCATGATTTCATGACATGTCTCATTTTTGTGGCTGGAAGCGACAGAGGAGCAAAGCAGGAGATGAATGTCATGATTTCGTGACATGCCAGCTGTAAAGGAATAAAGTATATTTTTGGCAACTGGAGACGAGCACTGACATCAGGTGCTGATTTCTGAAGAATGGTCTATTGATTATAACCTGGCAGGTCTACTGGATGATTGCCAATCTATCCAATCTATGGGAAATCCATTGTGTATTGTTAGAAACTGTAGATTATTGCTTGTAAAATAAGTAAGATGTACTTAGGAAAAGATACTCTTTTAGGGTATATATAGGGGTGAGCGACTCCAGAAAAAGGGTCGGCTCTTGGACGTTTACAAGACTGTGTGTACGTACTTCGAATACAAGCAATAAAATCACATCTCCCATTGGCTTCTGGTTCATATCGTGCAAGTGTATGTATTAATGTTCTTTATTTCTGCTCACAATATTGAATTGTAAATTGAGTCTGTTCTTGTATCTGAACTTTCGCAATACATAAATCATATTGCTGGAATAAGAATCTAATATATACGCATGCTAAACGAAATATCAAAAATCATATCTGGAATTATATAATTTCTGCATTGGAATGTGTTTTTAAATGCTTTGGATAGAAGTAAGTAAATCTGTCTTTGATGTTGTCTAACCTGCACCATATAAAAGTTCTAGCTTAGGCTATATTTCCCTTATCTCTTGTTTCCCCTTTTCTCTAAAAAACTTCAAAGGAACCAGCCTTCTCTGGAGACTAGACAGATGATCTCAAGCAAGATCTGTCTATTCAATGTTGGCAAAGTCTAAGGCGCAACACTATTAACCGAAGGCAGATTTTGTTCCAACAGTTTTTGGCACGCCCAGTGGGACCAACAATCCCACAGTATTGTATAAGTTTTGGTGTTTTACCTTCAGAGCCTTTTGTTTGCAAAATCTCAAGAAAAAATCACCTGGCGACTCCGTTGCATTTAGACCATAAAAGAAAGACCTTGTCTAGAAGCCTTCTGGTTATATAGCCATATGATAACTAGATCCCGAGCTAGAAACTCTGAAGAACCTATCGAGTTTTTTGAACTACATCTCGGAAGCCTAAAAGCACACCCTGTGCTAGCCGCAAGATCAAATCCGCTCGACACCATTAGCACCTCTTTAACACCCATTGTAGGAGCATCTGCAAGCAATCCCATAGCGGTTGTAACTCCTTTAGCAATCATGGTAGCCGCCCCTACCCCAACGCATCTTGTATGGAATCAAATTGGCCCTTTGAACTTGGGAACACACCACCAAATTCCACAAGCTGCACTAAAAGCATTGCCGAGCTTCGACGAAATAGGAAAAATAGTAGATGAACACTGTTTGGATGTATCAGAGCTAGCATCTATTTACAACATCACTGAGGAAGATGTAATGGTTAGATTGTTGATCATATCTTTGAAAGGAAAGATGCTCTATTGGTACAGAGCGCTTCCCGCTGGATCCATTACTTCTTGGGTAGCACTGGCCGACCGTCTAGTCGATGAATTCAATATACATGCGGATCCTTTCACATTGCTGAATCAATTCACTGTCATTGAAAGGCATCCACAAGAAGAGATCCAAGATTTCAACATCAGGTTTACCAAAACTCGTGATAGAGTACCGCAAGGCCTAAAGCCCACGAAAGAACAAGCTATATGCTATTATCTAAGGGCTTTTGATTCAGAACTCAGTATGATAATAAGGCAATCCCGTGTAACCACTTTTCTTGGGATCTATGTAGAGGCAGCAAAGGGCGAAGCTGATCTCATCGCTACAAAAAGATACCCATCCAAAAGTCTATTGCCTATTTTACCAGAGCTTTCCCAAGCATCAATTCCTAAACTGCCTGCACTCCCATCAAAGCATGCTCTCCCATCTATAGCTACACTTCCTACATTCCCTGCATTACCAGTCACACCCCTTGCATCAGCTCCCCCCAATGATCAATACACGACCATAATTGATACAATGAAGACATTGTCAAATGAAATGGCGTCCATGAAAAAGAGAGAGGCTAAACGGAATATCCAAGCAAGAAGATTTCCATAGATACAAAAGGAAGGTGCTTCGACAAGCAATAGGGGACAAGAGAGACCAAGCACAATATATACAAATGAGACAGTGGAGGCCGAAGAGCCTCCCACTGATTCTAACTTTTGGTGTACTACATGTAACGATCCACATGGGGAAAGTTCGTGTATGATACACCAGCATTATGTACAAAGTATAGCAGTTGAAAAGAGTAGAGAAAGAATGAAAGGCCATATAAATATAATTAGAGAGAAGGACCACAACTTCATGATGCCTACAATAGAACAGGTTTTAGTTTTGACAAGATCAGGTAAGAAACCACTACAAGTAGACCCTAAAGAGCTTCAGCCATTAAATGTTTCCCCTGCTCCCAAGGAAGTTCCCAAAGAAACTCCTAAGGGAAGTCTCCCCTAGGAAAGAAAATATCAGTTTCCAGCCAAAATTCAAGGGCAAGAAACACACAAAGAATTTATTCCTCGAGGGGAAAATGAAACCCAAGAACAGGCTAGGGAAAGGTTGAGATTCCCCTCACTGACAAAAAGGCAAAGAACCGAAGCTACCCAGGGATACAAAAATAAATATGAAACTTTTGCCAAAGAAAGAGAAAGAATAGTTGATTCACCTACATTCAAGTATAGTAGAGGAAATGAAAAAGACTCCTTCTAAGGCAAGTATGTATGATGCTCTTCAAATCCTAGGTCAAATCGATCTCCTACAGGAATCCCTAAGAACAATGGAAAATGGAGATGGGACTGCATCATCTTCAAAAATGGTTCTAACGAACTTGACGTCTACCACTGGTAAGAACAGGCCACCACCCTTCTATTTGTCCCTTCAAATGGAAGGATGGGTTGTCCACAACTGCATGATAGATTCAGGCATTGCTACCACTGTGATACCCAAAGCAGTATGTGATATTATGGGAATGGAGTACACTAGGAGCAGTGCAAGCATCCTACAGTTAGATGGTACTCCAGTAAAAACTGTAGGAGTGATAAAGGATATTCCCATATGGCTGCATAAAATGCCTCAGATGACAATCATACAAGAGGTAGTAGTCGTAGACTTGGAGCCCTATTTTGGTATGTGTCTATCCAGAGAGTTCACAGCAAATATGGGAGGATACTTATCCTTAGATTATTCTCATTTGGAGATACCTTTCAAAGGTAGAAGGGTCAAGATTTTTAATGAGAAAACATCTACGTTTCATGTAGAAAATATTGGTGAAACTGACCGTGTAAATATGATGACTGAAGAAACAATAGAAGAAGATCTAATGGAAGAGACATTAGAAGAGCTCCAAGTTGAGGATGATTTTTCTCTACAAAATTTTAATGCCATGATAGAAACAGAAATAGGAAACTATTCTATTGAGAAACCAAAAAGAAAATTGATACCCTCCCTAGAAAAGGATGGTTCTGTGAATCAATTGTGGAAGCTTTTCTTTGATGGGGCTAGGTGCAAGAATGGAGCTGGTGCCGGAATAGTTTTGTTTTCTCCCATCGGAGAGGAAAAGGTTTTCTCTTACAGATTGGCTTGGAGTTGCTTCAATAACACAGCAGAATACGAGGCCCTGTGCTTAGGGTTAAGAAAGGCTGAGAAATTGAGAATCAAACAGTTACTCATCTATGGAGATTCAGAACTTATTGTGAATCAAGTCACCAAAAAAGGTATAAGTAAACAGGATTATTTGAAAGCTTACAGGAACAAAGTGTGGGATCTCTTAGAGGCCTTTGAGGCCCTAAATATAAAGTTTATCCCTAGAGAACAGAATACCCACGCAGATTTGTTAGCTTTAGTGGGAGCTAATTTTTGTCCTGTAAGTAATGTTATTCAGAAGTCTAAAACTGTTAGACTTATATACAAGCCTTCAGTACCTGATAAAAATATTTTCTAGCAAGTTTTTGAAAATGATGAACAGATACTGGATTTCTTAATCCCTGAAATGAATCGCTCAGCCAACCGGGATCTGCAGGATGAAGAGGAAGGGAACCAGATCATAGAATTGCATAAAAAAGGAGCTAAGCCTTTTAGGCAAAAGCAGAAAAGGAATTATATGTACAGTATAATATAAGCATATCCAGACAATATTTGTAAATATTACCATTTTTCGGCCTTAACAAAAAAAAAAAAGATTTTCAGTCACAGCCAATCAGAAGTCGACATTTATTTTTGAATAGAGATACTAAGGTATAAAGGGAGTTTTGGCGAGGTAATGTTCACGTTTGATCTAAGTGCATTTTCCTGTGTTCTTTGTCTTTCTCTGAAAGATTCTTTTTACAACTGCGTTGTTGACTCCGATACCCAATGGATAAAGGCCTGGTTCAAAATTTTTGCAAGCAAAAAATCCCCCGGAAGGCGCCAAGAATGTTAGTCAAAAAGTGACTAACTACAGAAAAACATCTGATGCTCATTTTTGCATATTTTCCAAGAAGACCGAAGTGGCCCATATGCTAAATATCAAAGAAAATGCAAAACACCGCAAGGAGGAAAAAGTGTCGCGATATCGCGACATGTTGCATTTTCGCGGTCCAAAGAGAAGAGAAAGCGCAAGGTGGCAAAAGTGTCGTGATATCGCGACATGTTGCATTTTCATAGCTAAAGAGCAAGAGAAAGAGCAATGGGAAAAAGTGTCGCGATATCGTGACATGTCTCATTTTTGCGGCTAGAAGCGGCAGAAGAGCAAAGCAAGGAAGAATGTCACGATTTCGTGACATGTCTCATTTTCATGGCTAGAAGCGGTAGAAAAGCAAAGCAAGGAAAGAATGTCATGATTTCACGACATGTCTCATTTTCACGATAGGAGGCAGCAAAAGAGCAAAGGAAGAGACGAATGTCACGATTTCGTGACATGTCTCATTTTCATAGCGGGAAGCAGCAAAAGAGCAAGGGAAGAGACGAATGTCATGATTTCATGACATGTCTCATTTTCACGGCTGGAAGCAGCAAAAGAGCAAGGGAAGAGACGAATGTCATGATTTTGTGACATGTCTCATTTTCACGGTTGGAAGCAGCAAAAGAGCAAAGGAAGAGACGAATGTCGCGATTTCATGACATGTCTCATTTTTATGGCGGGAAGCAGCAAAAGAGCAAGGGAAGAGACGAATGTCATGATTTCATGACATGTCTCATTTTCACGCGGGAAGCAGCAAAAGAGCAAAGGAAGAGACGAATGTCGCGATTTCGTGACATGTCTCATTTTCGCGGCGGGAGGCAGCAAAGGAGCAAAGGAGGAGACGAATGTCACGATTTCACGACATGTCTCATTTTCACGATGGGAGGCAGCAAAGGAGCAAAGGAAGAGATGAATGTCACGATTTCGTGACATGTCTCATTTTTGTGGCTGGAAGCGGCAGAGGAGCAAAGTAGGAGATGAATGTCGCGATTTCGTGACATGCCAGCTGTAAAGGAATAAAGTATATTTTTGGCAACTGGGGACGAGTACTGACATCAGGTGCTAATTTCTGAAGAATGGTCTATTGATTATAACCTAGCAGGTCTACTGGATGATTGCCAATCTATCCAATCTATGGGAAATCCGTTGTGTATTGTTAGAAACTATAGATTATTGCTTGTAAAATAAGTAAGATGTACTTAGGAAAAGATACTCTTTTAGGGTATATATAGGGGTGAGCGACTCCAAAAAAAGGGTCGGCTCTTGGACGTTTACAAGACTGTGTGTACGTACTTCGAATACAAGCAATAAAATCACATCTCCCATTGGCTTATGGTTCATATCGTGCAAGTGTATGTATTAATGTTCTTTATTTCTGCTCACAATATTGAATTGTAAATTGAGTCTGTTCTTGTATCTGAACTTTCGCAATACATAAATCATATTGCTGGAATAAGAATCTAATATATACGCATGCTAAACGAAATATCAGAAATCATATCTGGAATTATATAATTTCTGCATTGGAATGTGTTTTTAAATGCTTTGGATAGAAGTAAGTAAATCTGTCTTTGATGTTGTCTAACCCGCACCATATAAAAGTTCTAGCTTAGGCTATATTTCCCTTATCTCTTGTTTCCCATTTTCTCTAAAAAACTTCAAAGGAACCAACCTTCTCTGGAGACTAGATAGATGATCTCAAGCAAGATCTGTCTATTCAATGTTGGCAAAGTCTAAGGCGCAACACTATTAACCGAAGGCAGATTTTGTTCCAACAACTATACAAAAGAATTAGTAAGAAGAAGAATAGTTAGACTTAGAGAAGCTAGATTTAAACAATTGAAATTAGAGAGGAGCATAGGAGATGTTGGAATCCCTATAGATTTTCTAGCATTATGAATTTGAAATTTTGGAAGTATCAACCACTACTCAGGAGGAAAAAGAGAAAGCCAAGGTGAGAGTGGAAGCCTTAGAAGAATATTCTAGAGAAAATAAGAAGCCTTGTTTCAAATTCGTGATGGGAGGAATCTCGAACCAAAATAATTAGAGTGATGCATAGGAAGAGACAAAGGCATCACAAGAACAAGAGGAACATATTGTTGAACAATTCATAGCAATGGAAACTTAGAAAAATTATAAAGAAGAGAAGGTGATTGAAGATCAATAGGTGGACTTGACTGAACAAAAAGAAGCCCCAGAACTGATAGAGCAACAACAATATTAATAGGAGATTGTGAATATAGAAGAAGATGTGGAGATGAAGAAGACTATGGAATAGACTCCACCATGGGAAATTATAAACATAGAGAGAGCACTACTAGAGCTCGGGAGAAGCTTTGGCCACCACATGGAAGAAGAGGAAGAACTAACTCATAAATATGAGGAACTATGGAGGATGCAAACAAGTTATCTCTTGGAGGTACCGCATTTTGCAAAGATTGAAACTGAGGAGGATGCACAAGGAGTAGAAGATAAGGTGGAACATTTTTTCTCTCAAATAGGCAATGCCATAGCTAGCATCAAATTACAATTTTGTATTGGACGTGTGGGATGGTTGAAGCTATGGGAAGAATAATTTTTTTTCAAGTTGGAGAAGATAACGAAATGGGTGAGCAATGAGGAGCATACAAGTAGAATTGTGGATATTCATGTACAACACCCATGGATGTTATCGAGGAAAGAGGTAACAACAATGTCGTAAAGAGACAACTTGCCATATGGTGTGAGAACCAATTATAGGTAGCATATGAGGTTGTACCTAGATAGATTCAATTATCCAACTTGTCCCATGAATATAGCAGTTTTGGAACATAATACGGTCACTACAGGATTGGATATCACTCGAAGGAGTTTGAAATTCCTAACACATTGGATAGAGTAGTTGAGCATAGGATTGGAGAAGATCTATCAACTCAAGGAATATTAGAAGGAGGAGATGAAGATCACTTAAAAATAAATGATTGAAATGGAGGAAGAATTGCAAAAGAGTAAGGTTATGGTAGAGGAAAAAATAAAGAAATTGGAAGAAAAACTACTAAGTACCAAGGCTGATTTAGAGGCTAGAATTAGGTCACTTGAAGAGAAGTGACAGGTCTTACAAATGGTAGAAGAAAATATTGAGTTAGAATCTTGAATTAGATCAAAATATGAATAGCTAAAAATGCAGTTGGCCAAGAAATATGAGCAATTGGAAGCACAGGCTAAGAAGATAGAAGAGCTCACATAGGACAATAAAATATATAATGAGATGGTCTTGTATAAGCAAGTGTAGTTGAATTCTAAGAGTATAATGTAGGAGCAGATAAGAATGAAGAATTACAAGCATTAGCTCAAACAAAAGCACATTTGTAGGGGAAGCTAAAGAAGAGTACCACTGATCATGAAAAGCAATTGAGAGAACTCCTAAATAGTGTTGAAGAGAAATCTAATCACCATGGGTTGAAAGTAGTGGAAATGGGCAACTTTGTAGCCAAGTTGAATAACCAACGTGCAATTTTTCAAACCTAAGTGGAAGACCTAAAATATTTAGTTTTATATTATATGGCGTAAGTAAAATAGAAATATGATTCAATGAGGAAACTGACCAAAGTAAATGGGAGGGTAGATGTAGGTAGCAAATCCACCTCCTAGAAGAAGAATAAGTGATAAAAGGATTTTCCCAAGTTTGACAATTTTGACAAGTTTTGTAAATTGTATAGGTAGGAGTAAAACTTGTACAACCAGAAGGGTAAACCATACAAAGTGAAGGTAAATTGTACAATGTGCAATAAAATGAAATGAAATGCATGGAAAATGCCATTTAAGTTATAATTGTGCATGATTTTGATAATTAAGGTGTTTATATTTAGTAAAAGTCATAATTAATGTATTCCATTATGCATGAGCAGTTGTAAATAATGAATTGCCTTAGGAAATGCTTTGGAACAATCTAGGTAACATTATATAAGGCCCCATTTTCAATTTTGATATTCTAGTGATATTTTGGTTATATTTTGGTTAGTCTTGAAATGCTATGAGTTTTGGCTGTGAATTGGTGTTGCATATCTATGATTGTTGGATGAAATTGTTGAAAAATAATGAAGAATAATTGCAGTTCATAGTTTCTCTCACATACTATATGATATTGGAATAGTAGAATAGTATTTGATAGTTCATCTTTATTGCATGTACTTCTTTGTGGTTGTTATTATCATTTAATGCATTGCTATGGAGGAATTGGATTAAACCAACAATGGTGTGGCTTTGATGAATGATATATGATGATGATGATGATACCAAGGGAGATGTATTGAAGGCTTTTGTACAATTTTTGGATGTTGCCATTGGATATAGAACTCTCTCAATCTTGATAAAGTAACTTGCATGTTAGTAGAATTAGGATTAATTACCATATTAAACCCTTATAAAACTTATATAAGAGATATTTTTCTAGTATAATATCCAATTTAAAACTTGTTTGTACCTTTGTTTCATATAAATCATACACTAGATCCATTACAAATCGTATAGAAGATAATTACCTGATTTGGCAATTTATGTGATTGAGGGAAATTTACCCGATTTGGCAGCATTAGGAAATCGAACTGTTTAGTTATAAAACTGTGTATGACAGCTTGCAAAACCAAATCTGAAGGATTTTTTAAGTGTGAAATCATACAATATTTATCACTGTACGATTTGGGTTTCGTACAAGCTGTTCACTTATCACACATTGATAGTTGTAAATACTGTATGGTTGTACAATTTGGTCCACCAATTCAGAATAGCAAATCGATCATTCTAAGAATTTGAAAACACCTCCATACTAATAATACTAAACCCCTATGCTGCAATTCATTCTATCAAAAGCTAGCTCATCTATATGCAAAAATTGGTCTGTACAAAAGCAGGTCACTGATGTAACAGATATATTATCATGCGTAAGGATACCACCATTGTCAGGTAGGCTTGATGCCACATAACCTGTAATTAGGATCACCTCATGGTTTTTAAAATTCTAAGAATTCCAAGGATTCATGTTCATTACTCCCTGTATTTTCTTTTATTTTTGAATTTCTCTAGGGATTTTCTCATTTTTGTTTGGTGAGCAAAGGATTTTTGGAGTGGTGATAACCATTGTTTATTTTGGGGATTTTTGGTAGTGGTGAAAAACACTATTTATTTTATATTTGGGTAGGGATGAACTTGTAATTTTATCAATTATCAACATTTTTGAACCATTCACATAGGGGGATGAGCAAGGTAAACTTTTCACTTAAGGTAACCTAAACCACTTTGTAGGTTTTATGTTTCCTTGTGCAAAACTTGGATTTAATGTGAAAATGTGTTGGGATTTTGATGTATACAAGGTATAATCAAAGCAAGACTCTACCTTCTAAAAATTAGGATAGTTTTCTATAAAATCTGAAAAGAAAACTAGAGATGGTTGAGTGACCAAAAACCCTAATGATGCCCTATAACAAATGGCTACGTGAAAAGAAATAATCACAAATATGAAAGTTTATAAATGTAGGTGTTAAATGTAATGTAGATGGGTTTGAATGATTACTTTTGACAAATTTTATTCTAAAGTATGTTTAGTATAAGGACCTGGTGCTAGACATGTATGAGCAACTTTAAAATGCAAAATGCAATGATGAGTATTCGTAATGTAAGTGAGTGTATAATGCAGTGGTATGCAATGTGATGTAATGCCATATTTTTATATTTTTCTTGTTTTAATGATGTTTTTGGATTTTTGATTAATATATATGCATATAAATTTGACCAATGGGCTTATTGGATGCCATTGGGGTGTTTTTGGTGAACAAAAGGTTTATGGATACCTTTGGAGCATTTTGGATGACCAAAGGGTTTATAGATACCTTTGGGGATTTTTTGGTTGACCAAAGGATTTATGGATAACTTTGGGGCATTTTGGATGACCAAAGGGTTTATAGATAGATTTGGTCATTTTTGGTGACCAAAGGATTTATGGATAGCTTTGGGGCATTTTGGGTGGCCAAAGGATTTATGGATACCTTTAGGGTGTTTTGGGTGACCAAAGGGTTGATAGATAACTTTGGGGCTTTTGGGTAACCAAATATTTTATGGATACCTTTGGGGCATTTTGGGTGACCAAAGAGTTTATGGATACATTTGGGGCTTTTTAGGTGACCAAAGAGTTTATGGATACCTTTGGGGCCTTTTGGGTGACCAAATATTTTATGGATACCTTTGGGGCTTTTTGGGTGACCAAAGGGTTTATGGATACCTTTTGGGATTTTTGGGTGACCAAAGAGTTTATGGATACCTTTGGGGCTTTTATGGTGACCAAAGGGTTTATGGATACCTATGAATACCTTTGGGGCTTTTTAGGTGACCAAAGAGTTTATGGATACCTTTGGGACTTTTTGGGGTGACCAAAGGGTTTATGGATACCTTTGGGGATTTTTGGGTGACCAAAGGGTTTATGGATACCTTTGGGGATTTTTGGGTGACCAGAGGATTTATGGAAATATTTGGGGCTTTTTGGGTGACCAAAGGGTTTATGGAAACCTTTGGGGCTTTTTTGGTGACCAAAGAGTTTATGGATACCTTTGGGGCTTTTTGGGTCACAAAAGAGTTTATTGATATCTTTGGGGCTTTTGGGGTGACCAAAGGGTTTATGGATACCTTTGGGGATTTTTGGGTGACCAAATAGTTTATGAATACCTTTGGGGCTTTTTGGGTGACCAAAGGGTTTATGGATACCTTTGGGCATTTTTGGGGTGACCAAAGTGTTTATGGATACCTTTGGGGATTTTTGGATGCTCAAAGAGTTTATGGATATATTTGGGGCCTGTTGACCAAAGAGTTTATGGATACTTTTGGATGGACCCCCTGTCTATGGCATATACTCTAATGGAGATGGTAGAGAATATTCATGATCAAAGTCGATTACCTCCAAGTCAAGCTGTAGTGGATTTTATGGGTTATTCGAATCATGCAAGGGTGCAAAAAGATCTATGGAAATCATGTTGATGGAAGGATGATCTCCATTGGGTGGTTGATGGGGTATATTGACAACCAGTTGTTTTAAGACTTATGGAGGTGGTTGGAGTGGAAGCAACATGATCGGAGGGGTCAATGTGGAAGGAGGTAATCTTTCTCCTCAAAGGGTAGAAGCTATCACCAAATGGGATGTGGTAATAGGAACACATGTAGATAGAACTTATTTTCATCATCCAAAGGTATGATCCATGTGTACTTACCATATGAACTAGAAGAGTCGATATGTGCTACTCCATAATATGACTCATAATTAGATGTTCATTCATAGGGAGGACCTTGATCTTCTTCCTCACTATCGTGTGGAAGGGTATGCAAACTTTCACCTGTTTCATAGGATCGGGTGAAATCATGAGATATCTCTGGATCTATCATAGTTGTAGGGAAGTAATCCCCCAAAGAATGGATATGATTGGAATTGGTGTAGGGATCACATGCAAGCTCAACCCTATAGTTTAAACTCATGTACTCTAAACTATTATTAAGTACATCAAGAGGTACTATCTTGTTGTGCCCTAAACCAGACTTATCATATGGAATTTGATATTACGGTTGATAAGGAATACGAGTACCTTGTTCATACAATCCCAAACCATAGCCATGCCAATTGTAGATATGGAGATATCTCATGGCAAATTTAAGATTAGACATGTAATTAATATCCTCAAAAAAGAGCTCTTCATCCTCCTCTAGTTGCATATATGGTTTTATTCCATAGTCAATACCCCCATAAATGAAGTTCATTTGATTAGGAGATAAGACTAGAGGTATGATGGCACCTATGGGAAGACGAGGTTGATCCATGTTTTACACTGTCTAAATGGTAAGAGTTATAGTGATATTCCTTACTAGGTATTATCCTAAGCCAGTGGAAGCTAGATAAACTATGACTTATGGTGGTGGATATGGATGAGACAAAAGCGAGGTTTGAGTTGACTCAATGTTTGCCTTACAAGGTGGTTCCATACTTGATGGACTAGGGATCTCTTTTATGGAGATGGTAGAGATGGCTAGAGGGATCTCGTCAATAAGCCTCTTCCCCATGTTCCTCTATAGAGGATTCGATGATGATGAAGGTATATTTGGAGGTGTCGATAATGAGGATGGTATGGAAGAAGATGATGATGAATTAATGGTAGGTGACAGTGAACGAGTCGGATCTTGATTAGAAATATTTTATTGGAAGTCTATATGGGTTGATGGCAAGGTCGACTCAGGGATTTACTGCATAAAATTTTAGTATTTGAAGGGCTCAAGGTCTATAGATACAACATGTACTTCCCCTTCATAAGTTTAATTCAAACATTGGTGAGCTATGGATGGTACACACTTCATGTCCCTAATCCAAGGTCTTCCCAACAAGATATTGTAGGCCATTTAACCCTTCAAGATGTGACATGACATTGGTATGGTATTTTATCCCACATGAATAGGTAATACTATGTTGTCAATCGTTGAGCATATAACATCATTAAATTATCGAAGGGTATACATGGATGTAATAATATGGGATATTGGAAGCCCTAGATATTTGAGAGCAGTCATAGTGATGATATTACTAGAGGAACCAATATCAATTAGAACGCTCTTGTAAGGTGTTTTTTTACACATGCAATGATGTGTAGGGGAGGATACACCATGTCATTTGTTACTGGCTTGAGTTCATGCTTATGAAATGTGATTACTGGTTCTATGTCTTGTCGAACATGCCCCATAAAATTGTTAAAGGAGTTAGATTCTTGGGGTTGTAGCTCAATCAACTTGAGGATATCCATGAGATCTTCTTGATGAGATGGAGATTGCTCAATAAGATCATATATAAAGAGTTGATTTGATGTTGTTTTAAGCTTTGAGCAAGCTTACCCTTTATTGTGACCACTGAAAGAGGTGGAAGGTTTTGCATTGGATGTGGTGGAGGCTATGATGTTGAAGTAATATCACTTAAAGTCATATGTGGTGTGACTTGACTTGGGTAACGCTTATTCCTTGTCACAATGTTGACCATTATGAAGAACCCTTATTTAGGGGGTGTCAAATAGACCTTATTAACCTATGGTGATAGCTTTTATTGATCCTCATTAGTAGGCAACGGGTCTTTAAAAACACCCATTTGTTGATTTTTTGGTGCAATAGGGTTATCGACCTGAAGAACATTCCTATCGATCATGTCATGTACTAATTTTTTAAACCTATAGCACATATGCACATTATACCCATTCTACCTATGGTACTTGCAGTATAGATCTTCATGATATCATATGGGCTTTGGTGTGTTCAAATATGCAAGTCAATTTTTAGGTAGATTAATTTCCTTGGCTACATAGAGGTTCTTAAATAAAGAATCCATGGACTCATTTAATGGGTGTAAATTATCGCTTAGGGTGACATTGTTGATTTTGCCCTTGATTTGTTTAATTGTTGTTATTGTAGTTTCTAGGTGTGGCTTGATAGTTGGGCTTTTGAGGTAACATTGTTTGCACAGGCCCTGAAATACTGATAACAACTTGGTTGACTATTGTTAGCTTTGGTTGCACTAGATTGTTCTTGGTGTTCTTAGTCCATTCCTTCTTATGGGGTTTGGCAATTTATCCCTATTGAATTTTAATACCTTTAATTTTTCTAGCCTATGCTAGATCATCTTCAAGAGTTGGGTATTGTTGGAGTTGAAGCAACAAGGAAATTAGCTTCAGGAAACTCTTAGAAAACATGCGAGTCAACTCAAACATGGAGAGTAAATATGGTAGCTTAGCAAGAAGCATTTACCACCTATTTTTTTAGTCTATTATTGACTCATCATCATATTGCTTCAACCCTATGAGTTTGGTCAATGTTACCTTTTGCTAAGTGATAAAGGTGAAGCCCTCCATGAATGTTTTTGCAAATTACTCAAAGTTGTAGATGCTATACTTTAGGAGTTGATTATACCACTCTATGGTAGGGCCTAAGAGGGTAAGCAAAAATATTCTCAATAGTAAGGCATCATTATCTCGGATATAGAATAAATGGTTAAAAAATCTAGTGACATGCTCCTGCATGCATTCCTCTCCTTTAAATTTGTCTAGCTTGGATATTTTAAAATACTCTAGATAGGGTGAGAAATGTATTGATGGGTGAAGTAGTTGACTACGAAGCAAGCGCAAAGTGGGATTCTAAGGCCCTGACCCCAAGGTCTTGTTATGTATTGATTCCATGCATTCTAGCAATAATTTGTATACATCGAAGGATTTGATCTCCTCTTCTTTATTTTGATCCCGTAAGGGGGTGAGAAATATCAAGCCTATTGCATGGTGGTTGAATGTCATCCACCCTACCTCCATAAGGTGATTTAGTATATTCTTCCTCTAGTTCAAACTTAGTGTAGGCCCTATAAGGTGTCTCTTGAACTAGCCTACAAGGAGGAGTAAGTGTCTGTGGATGGTGATCTATGTTTGGCCTAGGAGGCAAGTCCTGATTAGGCATAGGAGGTTGAGGAGGAAACATTTGGTTAGGCTTGGGAGGCCTATCTTGATTGAAAGAAAGTTACTTCTAATGAACCCCCTGTCTATGAGTACTTGGGGTAGGGACCCTATCATGTAAAGTCTCTTGAAATAGCTCATTGGTTTGCTACTCAATTATTTTATTTTCTAATTGATGTTGGTGGTCCAAGCGTTCTTTATCCTATCAAATATGATTGAATTGTACTTAGTGCTCAACATATATCTTGACCACTTGATTTATTTGTTCTTCTATGTGGGGCCTATGATCCCTAGAAGTATCACCATGGGGCATATCTCCTTAAATATGATATAAAATATTGACTACGATATTCCCTTGATTGAGCGAAGTCGCATTCACTTGATGTTCAATCTTAGACAAGTATTCTTTGCACTCAGTTGGCGTAGAGGCACATCATGCTTGTGTGGCATAATGAACCTAAGGAAAATAAAAAATTTCCTCATGTCTTCCTTAATTGATGAGGAAGGGAAGGGTCAAAATTTCTCACCTCGACTGATGAGTATCACACTCATCTTGGTACTTAGATTACTGCAACCTATTAGGGCATTTTATGGGTATAGTTTGATCATTTAGCTCTTCCCAATATATGTACTCTTGATCTTTCCCATACGTGGGTGTGGTAGACCTAGAAGATATGCAAATGCATGGTATAGCTCTCTCTATTAGCACCTCAATGTGCAGTTGTCATTCTTGCAAGAAGGAATGTGAAGCATCTGAATATGGGAGGTATATTCCCTGATTGGGATCAAAACTTGTAGGGATGTCCCACATAGGGGTCCCTTGTAGGTGAAGTTCTTGACTAGCTATTTTGGGACTTGGGTGAGTAGGAGGCCACCAGGGAGGTATGAACATGTCCTTAGGGCTAAATCAGAGATAACTTTTGTCTCCTTGTCTACTCTTTGAAATGTACATCCTTTAATGGGCTTGGTTGTGAATACACACCATAGCTACTTTCTACTAAATCCTACATGATTATCTTATTTACAAGTTTTAATGATGCAACACACAAGAATGGAAACACTCAATAAGACAAGTGTTTATCTCTTTTAAATATTTATGTGTGTTCCCTAAAATTATTTTGTGTATTTTGATTTGTTGTTTGCAAGGAGACCTTTTATCACGTGTTTTATTTTTTTGGATGATATTCTTATGTTAAAGGGCTTTCACCTATATAATCATAGCTTGATAATTGACAATGAAAGTTTGATCATGTGTACTATTTGTCAAAATGACCACACCTAGGGAAAAAAGGGGTACTGTCCTCAAATTTTGCTAAGTGTGAAAAAATACCATGACAACATGACATTTTGAAGAGCAAGGAGCTAAGGCAAATGCTAAATTCACAAAAACATGAAATTTTGGAGAACAAGGAGCAAGTGAAAGCCAAAATTCATGATTTCATGACATTTTGAAAAGTAGAGCTAAAGTAGAGGCTAAAGTCACGATTTTGCAATATTTTGAAAAGAAGATCTAAGGTGGAGGTTAAAGTCATGATAGCACAACATTTTGGAGAGCAAGGAGCAAGTGAAATACAAAATTCAATATTTCACAACATTTTGACAAGCAGAGCTAAGGCAGAGGCTAAAGTCACAACATCGCGATATTTTAGAGAGCAAGGAACAAGTGAAAGCCAAAAGTCACGATTTCGCAATATTTTGACAAGTGGACCATGACATCTACAAGGAGGTTGAGAAGATCTCTACAATAAGAAGATCCCAACATTTTTAGTTAAAAGCTCCATGACTCAAAGAATATATCCATAACAAGAAATATCATGATCTTCAATCACTCCTTTACTAGAATGAGCCTACGGGCAGTTTGTTGTAACAAATTTTAGTTTTATATTATGTAAAACTCTATATATAGAATAAGACGACCTAAGCAAAATGTTGGCTCTTATATGTTTACAAGGCTATGTATTTAGACTACTAAAAAGTTTAATAAAGATCATCCATTCTAGTTCTGAGCTCATTGGTGCTACAAGTACATATATGTTGTTCATTTCTAATTAAGTATAAAGTGAATGTATCATGCATTAATTCTTGCTCTGAATTTTTGTATCACATTTAGTTAGATCTGAAATTAACCTCATGAACATGCTATGTTTAATTAGATATTCACCAAGGGGTTTTAGTTTCTATGTCTTGAGTTCCATTATGCTTTTCTGCAAAAGGTTGTGATAATTGTTGTGTTGTTGCTTAATCTGTACTATTTTATTCTCCTAGAATTAGCTATATTTCAATACCTTTACACATTTCCTTCTCTCTATCCTTTTTCCTTAACAAAATAAGGAACCAACCTTCTCTGGATATTGAACCAGACCAAATCAGTTTGAGCCTAGTCTTTCAATGTTGGAAAAGTCCTGGGCGTAAACGTAATCTAAGGTAGATTTTGTTCCAATAGTTTTTGACATGCCCTATGGAACCCAAATCCCACAAATTATACAGATCAAATCCCTGGTGAAGCCTTTGTCTTTTTAATCATTTTTATCATCTGGCGACTCTGCACTAGAAATAAATCCTAGAAAAATCCTTACCTAGCTTCTGGTTATGAACCATATTTAGGATAACCAGATATAAAGCTAAGAATTCAGAAGAACCCATAGAGTTATTTTAACTACATCTTGGTAGCCTTCAAGCTAATCCCATATTAGTTTCTAGAACAACTTCTATTCACATCAACAACTTAAGACAAGCAAATTCTTCCTCTACAGCCTTCCCTAGCACTACTGCTAGCAGAACCTCAACTCTAGTTACCAACATAACCGTAATGGCTGGAAATATGCTAATTTTACCTTACACCCTATGGAATCATACATGCCCTCTCAATATTGCAACACAACACCCAATACCTATAGCAACTTTGAAAGTGCTACCCTAGTATGATGGTATCAGAAAGAAAACCTACGAACATTGTTTGGATGTAGCTGCATTAGTGCCAATACATGAAATCATGGAAGAGGACGTGATGATAAGGTTGTTGGTAATTTCCTTAAAAGGAAAAATGCTCTACTGGTATAAATCCCTTGAAAACTAGACAATATCCACCTGGGCCCAACTTACGAGTAAATTGATGGAAAAATTTAATGAACATGCTAACCCCTTTTTCTTGCTAATTCAGTTTAATGCTTTCTAGAAACATCCTCAAAAGGATATCATGGATTTTAATATCAGGTTTAATCAAACCTAGTTGAGAGTCCCTGATGGGTTGAGACTGACGCATGAGCAAGCTATATACTACTATATAAGAGCCTTCAATTTAGAAATAAGTATGGCTATCAGATAGTCTCATGTGCACACCTTCCCTAAAATCTATCAAGAGTTACAAAAGGTAGAAAAAGACTTGATCACCATTGGGAGATTCCCCTCCAAGATGATGATCCCAATTTTCCTATATTTTCCTCAAGTATCAAATGTTGCTTTCCCAATTTCTAATTTAATCAATGGTTGGAGTATTCAAAACAATTGTATCAACGTAGTAACATAACAGTTAATTAGTTAATCAGTGGTTGGAGTATTCAAAACAATTGTATCAACGTAGTAACCAACAGGAGACACCCCCTACTATCATTGTCAAGAAAGAACTTTTCACAAATGAAGACATTATTCAAGGGATAAAAAATTTAGCAACTGGTAAATCCTATGACATAGACAATCTTCAGGCAGAGCATATATGCTCTTCAATTGTGAAATGTACAAGTTCCAAAGGTTTGCTCATGTAGTACTCTTTTTTTTTTAAATGAGAATCTAATTTTCTTCCCTTTTTGACATGAAGTACAAATGCTATTTGATGGTTTGCCAATGGTAGGAATATCTCTCACTACATTCTTTGAGCTAATTTTGACAAGATTTTCAAAATTGATGTGACCAAGCCTCTTATGCCATAACCAATTCTCTTCCTCCTATCCAATCAAGCAAGCTCCTCATAAAGTCTTTGAGAGAGTGTACAGGTTTCCATATGTCCTTGATATAGCTACTATCAACTTTTGACTATTTGCATTTCTAATTTCACAACCCTGCTTCTTAAATATCACATCATGACCTCTATCACAAATATGACTTACGCTCAACAAGATATGCTTTAGACCAACCACAAACAAGACTTCTTCTGACCTAATTTTTTAGTCACTAATCTTAACTGAACCTCTGCCAACTATCTTAGCTCCATCATTGTTTCTAAATTTTACTGAACCACCTTCATATTGCTACAACTTCTCAAATTTGTGTTTGTCACCTATCATATGACTAGAGCATCCACTATCAAGTATCCATGGTGTAGATTTATTTTGTGCTTTAAATGTCATATGTACGATCAAGGATTCCTTTTATTCCTTAGATTGCTATTTTTCTTTCCACTTTGATTTGATTACATTTTTGGGCTCTTGTTTTGGATTTTATTTTTCAGTAGCTTGTGCATGTTTTTTGAAAAATTTTCTATTTTTTCTTATTCCCTTTGGCTGAAATTTTTTTCTCTAAAATTTATTTGATGCAAATGTATTTCTATAATTTCTTGGAATATACCTGTTGGAACAAAATTTTCCTTCGATTAATAGTGTTGCGCCTTAGACTTTGCCAACATTGAATAGATAGATCTTGCTTGAGATCATCTGTCTAGTCTCTAAATAAGGCTGGTTTCTTTGAGTTTTTTAGAGAAAATGGGAACAAGAGATAAGGGAAATATAGCCTAAGCTAAAAATTTTCTCATGGTACAGATTAGAAAACAACAAAAATTGATAATACATATTACTACTTTCAAAAAAAAATTTATATCATAGAAAACATGAATTCCTGAGTGTGACTTTTAGATATTAAGCTAAAAGCATGTAACTATATTTTAATGTTCAACTCTAGAAATAAGATTTATACGTGCACAGTCTAGATTTCAGAATAGATACATTATAAAACTTAGAGTGAATAAAAGTTAAAACACCAGATACATACACTTGCACATAGAAGTTTCGAAAGCCAAAAGAAGAAATATTTTATTGCTTGTAATCTAGTACATGTACATCAAGCTTGTAAACGTCCAAGAGCTGACCTTTTTTTTGGAGTCACTCACCCCTATATATACCTTAAAAGAGTATCTTTTTCTAAGTACATCTTACTATTTTACAAGTAATCATATGTAGTTTCCAATAATACACAAAAAGTCTTCTATGAATTAGATATCTTCTCTGCAGATTAGATTCTAGATGATCCTATCACATTTTCAATCATCTGGCAAGCCTATTCTATCCTAGATTTCTAATAATCATGTCAAAAATCACTTATTTGTGTCAGTGCATGCCTTTGATTGCCACAAATACATTTTATTCCTTTATAGCTGGCGTGTCGTGAAATCGTGACATTCTTTCCTTGCTTTGCTTTTCTGTTGCTTCTAGTCGCAAAAATGAGACATGTCATGAAATTGCAACATTTGTCTCTTGTTTTGCTCTTCTATCGCTTCTAGCTGCAAAAATGAGACATGTCGTGAAATTGTGACATTCTTTCCTTGCTTTTCTTTTTTGTCGCTTCCATCCGAGAAAATGAGACATTTCATGAAATTGCAACATTTGTCTCTTGCTTTGCTCTTCCAGCTGCAAAAATGTGACATGTGAAATCGCGACATTCTTTCCTGCTTGGGATCTTTGCTTTGGGCCGTGAAAATGCAACATGTCGCGATATCGTGACACTTTTGCCTCCTTGCTTCCTTTTGTTGCTCTTAGCCATGAAAATGCAACATGTCATGATATCATGACACTTTTTCCTCCTTGCTCTTTCTCTTTGCTTTTTCCTGTGAAAATGCAACATGTCACGATATCGCGATACTTTTTCCTCCTCGCTATTTCTCTTTGCTTTGGACCACAAAAATTCAACATGTCACAATACTGTGACACATTTTCCTCCTTGCTCTTTCTCTTCGCTTTGGACTATGAAAATACAACATGTCACGATATCGTGACACATTTTCCTCCTTGCCCTTTCTCTTCACTTTGGACCACAAAAATGCAACATGTCGCAATATCGCGACACTTTTTCCTCCTTGCGGTGTTATGCTTTTTCTTTTATCTTTAGCATATAGGCCACTTCGGTCTTCTTGGAAAATATGCAAAAAGGTGCATTAGCTATTTTTCTATAGTTAGTCACTTTTTGACTAACATTCTTGGTGCCTTCCAAAGGATTTTTCGCTTGCAAAAATTTTGAACCAGGCCTTCATCCATTGGGAAACGGAGTCAAAAACATAGTTGTAAAAAGAATATTTCAGAGAAAGACAAATAACACAGGAAAATGCACTTAGATTAAAAGTTAACATTACTTCGTCAAAACTCCCTTTATACCTTAGTATCTCTATTAAAAAAAAATGTTGACTTCTAATTGGCTGTGACTGAAATTTTTTGTTAAGGCTGAAAAACGATAATATTTACAAATATTGTCTGAATATACTTATATTATACTATACATATAATTCCTTTTCTGCTTTCTCAACAAAAATATAACTTTAGGTGAAATGCATTCACCATGATGGGAATAACCAATCCATCTTGATCTTTCAACTTGAAAGCATTGAACTGTTTCTCTGAAACAATTTCAAATGGTCCCTCCTAGAAAGCATCAAATTTATCATGGTTACCTGGCTTAGCTTTCTTTACATTCCATTTCAAAACCATGTCTCCCACTCTAAATTTTTTGGTAGTTGTCTTTTTTTTGAACCATCCTTCAGTATCTTCCATATGCTTCTGATTGTGATTGTATGATTGCTCTCTTTGTTCTTCTAACTGTAAGAGTTGCATTACTCCTACAACTATGTCTAGAATTTGGTCAATCTGAGGTAGCGGGTAATGATATTTGAGTGATGATCTGTTCAAATTTCTAAAATATACACACAATCTGATATCTCCATTTTTCTTCCTCACTGGTACCAAGTTTACCACCCAGGTGGAGTGTTTAACAGGGTATACTATTTTAGCTTGAAGGAGTTTTAGCAGTTCTTGTTTCATCAAAGATTCTATCTTCGGATTCACTGGTATTTGCTTTTGCCTAAAAGGCTTAGCTACTTCTTCTAATTCTATGGTATGTTGAATAACATCTTTACTGTACACTTTTAGATCACTATACACCCAAGCTATGATGTTAGGGAATTTTTTACACAATTCTCTGATTTGGTTCACTTCCTCTTCTGTACAACTGATTCCAACCTTAATAATTTTTCCTGGCTCCAACTCTACATCTTTGTATCTTCGTTTATCGAACTTGATTTTCCGGCCAACTGCTCTATCATTGTTATCAAATAGGATTTCAAGGGTGATGAGAACCTTAGGAATATGATTGTTTTTTAACTGAATAATGTCCTCTTCCTCTTCATCTTGCAGATCTCGGTTGGCTGAGAAATTCATTTCATGGATTAAGAAATCTAGTATCTGTTCATTTTCAAAAACTTGCCAGAAAATATTTTTATCAGGAACTGAAGGCCTATATATAAGTCTAATAGTTTTAGACTTCTGAATAACATTACTTACAGGACAAAAATTAGCTTCCACTGAAGCTAACAAATCTGCGTGGGTATTTTGTTCTCTAGGGATAAACTTTATATTTAGGGCCTCAAATGACTCTAAGAGATCCCACACTTTGTTCCTATAAGCCTTCAAATAATGTTGTTTACTTATACATTTTTGGTGACTTGATTCATAATAAGTTTTGAATTTCCACAAATGAGTAACTGTTTGATTCCCAATTTCTCAGCCTTTCTTAACCCTAAGCATAGGGCCTCATATTCTGCTACGTTTTTGGAGCAACTCCAAGTCAACTTGTAAGATAAAACCTTTTCCTCTTCGATGGGAGAAATCAAAACTATTCCGGCTCCATTATTGCACCTAGCCCCATCAAAGAAAAGCTTCCAAAATTGATTCATAGAACCATCCTTTTCTAGGGAGGGTGTCAATTTTATTTTTGGTTTCTCAATAGAATAGTTTCCTATTTTTGTTTCTATCATGGCATTAAAATTTTGTAGAGAAAACTCATCCTCAGATTGGATCTCTTTTAATGTTTCTTCCATTAGATCTTCTTCTATTGTTTCTTTAGTCATCATATTTACACGGTCAATTTCACCAATCTTTTCTACATGAAACGTAGATAGTTTCTCATTAAAAATCTTGAACCTTCTACCTTTGAAAGGTATATCCAAATGAGAATAATCTAAGGATAAGTATCCTCCTATATTTTTTGTGAACTCTTTGGATAGACACATACCAAAATAGGGCTCCAAGTCTATGACTACTACCTCTTGTATGACTGTCATTTGAGGCATTTTATCCAGCCGTATGGGAATATCATTTATCACTCCTATAGTTTTTACTGGAGAACCATCTAATTGTAGGACGCCTACGCTGCTCCTAGTGTACTCCATTCCCATAATATCACATACTGCTTTGGGTATCACAGTGGTAGAAGCACCTGAATCTATCATGCAATTGTGGACAACCCATCCTTTCATTTGAAGGGACAAATAAAAGGGTGGTGGCATGTTATTACCAGTGGCAGACGTCAAGTTCGTTAGAACCATTTTTGAAGATGATGTAGTCCTACCTCCATTTTTTATTGTTCTTAGGGATTCCTGTAGGAGATTGATTTGACCTGGGATTTGAAGAGCATCATACATACTTGCCTTAGAAGGAGTATTTTTCATTTCCTCTACTATACTGGATGTAGATGAATCAACTATTATTTCTCTTTCTTTGGTAAAAGTTTCATATTTATTTTTGTATCCTTGGGTAGCCTCGGTTCTTTACCTTTTTGTTAGTGAGGGGAATATCAACCTTTCCCTAGCCTGTTATTGGGTTTCATTTTCCCCCAAAGGAATAAATTCTTTGTGTGTTTCTTGCCATTGAATTTTGGCTAGAAACTAATATTTTCTTTCCTGAGGGAGACTTCCCTTAGGAGTTTATTTGGGAACTTCCTTGGGAGCAGGGGAAACATTCAATGGTTGAAGCTCTTTAGGGTCTACTTGCAGTGGTTTCTTACCTGATCTTGTCAAAACTAAAACCTGTTCTACTATAGGCATCATGAAGTTGTGGTCCTTCTCTCTAATTATATTTACATGGCCTTTCATTTTTTCTTTACTCTTTTCAACTACTATACTTTGTACATAATGCTAGTGTATCATACATGAACTTTCCCCATGTGGATCGTTACATGTAGTACACCAAAAGTTAGAATTAGTGGGAGGCTCTTCGGCCTCCACTGTCTCATTTGTATATACCGTGCTTAGTCTCTCTTGTCCCCTATTGCTTTTTGAAGCACCTTCCTTTTGTATCTATGGAAATCTTCTTGATTGGATATTTCATTCAGCCTCTCTTTTTCATGGTTGCCATTTCATTTGACAATGTCTTCATTGTATCAATTATGGTCATGTATTGATAATTGGGGGGATATGATGCAAGGGGTGTAGCTGGTAATGCAAGGAATGTAGGAGGTGTGGCTATATATGGGAGAGCTTGTGTTGATGGGAGTACAGGCAGTTTAGAAATTGATGCTTGGGAAAGCTCTGGTACAATTGGCAATAGGCTCTTTGATTGATATCTTTTTGTAGTGATTAGATTAGCTTTGCCCTTTGCTGCCTCTAAATAGATCCCAAGAAAATTGGTTACACGGGATTGCCTTATTATCATACTGAGATCTGAATCAAAAGCCCTTAAGTAATAGCATATAGCTTGTTCTTCCATGGGTTTTAGGCCTTGTGGTACTCTACTACGAGTTCTAGTAGATCTGATGTTCAAATATTGGATTTCTTCTTGTGGATGCCTCTCAATGAAAGTGAATTGTTTAAAAAAATGAAACGATCTGCATGTATATTAAATTCATCGACCATACGACCGACAAGTACTACCCAAAAAGTAATGGATCCAATGGGAAGCGATCTGTACCAATAAAGCAACTTTCCTTTCAAATATATAACCAACAACCTAGCCATTACATCTTCTTGAGGGATGTTGTAAATAGATGCTAGCGATGATACATCTAAACAGTGCTCATCTATTGTTTTTCCTGTTCTGTTAAAGGTTGGTATTGCTTTTAGTGCAGCTTGTGGAATTTGGTGGTGTGCTCCCAAGTTTAAAGGGCCAGTTTTATTCCACACAATATGGGATGGGGCAGGGGTGGCTACCATGATTACTAAAGGAGTTACAACTACTATAGGATTTCTTGTAGATGCTCCTACAATGGGTGTTAAAGAGGTGCTAATGGTGTCATGTGGATTTGATCGTGCGAATAGCATAGGGTGTGCCTTTAGGATTCTGAGATGTAGTTCAAAGAACTTGATAGGTTCCTTAGAGTTTCTAGCTTAGGATCTGGTTATCATATGGCTATATAACCAAAAGGTTTTTAGACAAGGTCTTTTTTTTATGGTCTAAATTGCAACAGAGTCGCCAGGTGATTTTTCTTGAGATTTTTAAACAAAAAGACTCTTAAGGTAAAACACCAAAACTTATACAATACTATGGAATTGTTGGTCCCACCAGGCATGCCAAAAAATGTTGAAACAAAATTTGCCTTCGGTTAATAGTGTTGTGCCTTAGACTTTGCAAACACTGAATAGACAGATCTTGCTTGATATCATCTGTCTATTATCCAGAGAAGGCTGGTTCCTTTGAGTTTTTTAGAGAAAAATGGAACAAGAGATAAGGGAAATATAGCCTAAGCTAGAACTTTTCTCATGGTATATATTAGACAACAACAAACATTGATCATGTAGATTACTACTTTAAGATTTTTATTTATATCTTATAGAAAACATGAATTCCTGAGTGCGAATTTTAGATATTCGTATAAAAGCATGTAACTATCTTTTAATGTTCAACTCTAGAAACAAGATTTATATGTGCATAGTCTAGATTTTAGAATAGATACATTATAAAACTTAGAGTGAATAAAAGTTAAAACACCAGATACATACACTTGCACATAGAAGTTTCGAAAGCTAGAAGAAGAAATATTTTATTGCTTGTAATCCAGTACATGTACATCAAGCTTGTAAACATCCAAGAGCCGACCTTTTTTTTGGAGTCTCTCACCCCTATATATACCCTAAAAGAGTATCTTTTTCTAAGTACATCTTACTATTTTACAAGCAATCATCTGCAGTTTATAATAATACACAAGTCTTCTATGAATTAGATATCTTCTCTGTAGATTAGATTCTAGATGAGCCTGTCACATTTTTAATCATCTGGCAAGCCTGCTCTATCCTAGATTTTTGATAATCATCTCAAAAATCACTTCTTGGTGTTAGTGCATGCCTTTGATTGCCAAAAATATATTTTATTCCTTTACAGCTGGTGTGTCACGAAATCGCAACATTCTTTCCTTGCTTTGATTTTCTACCACTTCTAGCTATGAAAATGAGACATGACATTTGTATCTTACTTTGCTCTTCTACCGCTTCCAACCATGAAAATGAGACATGTCGCAAAATCGTGGCATTCTTTCCTTGCTTTGCTTTTCTATCGCTTCCAGGCATAAAAATGAGACAGGTCACGAAATCACGACATTCATCTCTTGCTTTGCTCTTCCACCTCTTGTATGACTGTCAATTGAGGCATTTTATGCAGTCGTATGGGAATATCCTTTATCACTCCTATAGTTTTTACTGGAGTACCATCTACGAGTAGGATGCCTACGCTGCTCCTAGTGTACTCCATTCCCATAATATCACATACTACTTTGGGTATCACAGTGGTAGAAGCACCTGAATCTATCATGTAGTTGTGGACAACCCATCCTTTCATTTGAAGGGAAAAATAAAAGGGTGGTGGAATGTTCTTACCAGTGGCAGACGTCAAGTTCGTTAGAACCATTTTTGAAGATGATGCAGTCCTACCTCCATTTTTTATTGTCCTTAGGGATTCCTATAGGAGATCAATTTGACCTGGGATTTGAAGAGCATCATACATACTTGCCTTAGAAGGAGTCTTTTTTATTTCCTCTACTATACTGAATGTAGGGGAATCAACTATTATTTCTCTTTCTTTGGTAAAAGTTTCATATTTATTTTTGTATCCCTAGGTAGCTTCAGTTCTTTACCTTTTTGTTAGTGAGGGGAATATCAACCTTTCCCTAGCCTGTTCTTGGGTTTCATTTTACCCCCAAGGAATAAATTCTTTGTGTGTTTATTGCCATTGAATTTTGGATGGAAACTGATATTTTATTTCCTGAGGGAGACTTCCCTTAGGAGTTTCTTTGGGAACTTCCCTGGAAGCAGGGGAAACATTCAATGGCTTAAGCTCTTTAGGGTCTACTTGCAGTGGTTTCTTACCTGATCTTTTCAAAATTGAAACCTGTTCTACTATAGGCATCATGATGTTGTGGTCCTTCTCTCTAATTATATTTACATGGTATTTCATTTTTTATTTACTCTTTTCAACTACTATACTTTGTACATAATGCTAGTGTATCATACACAAACTTTCCCCATGTGGATCGTTACATGTAGTACACCAAAAGTTAGAATCAATGGGAGGCTCTTCGGCCTCCACTATATCATTTGTATATACCGTGCTCAGTATTTATTGTCCCCTATTGCTTTTTGAAGCAGCTTCCTTTTGTATCTGTGGAAATCTTCCTAATTGGATATTCTGTTCAGCCTCTCTCTTTTTCACGGATGCCATTTCATTTGACAATGTCTTCATTGTATCAATTATGGTCGTGTATTGATAATTTGGGGGAGATGATGCAAGGGGTGTAGCTGGTAATGCAAGGAATGTAGGAGGTGTGGCTATAGATGGGAGAGCCTATGTTGATGGGAGTACAGGTAGTTTAGAAATTGACGCTTGGGAAAGCTCTGGTACAATTGGCAATAGGCTCTTTGATTGATATCTTTTTGTAGCGATTAGATCAGCTTTGCCTTTTGCTGCCTCTAAATAGATCCCAAGAAAATTGGTTACATGGGATTGCCTTATTATCATACTAAGATCTGAATCAAAAGCCCTTAAGTAATAGCATATAGCTTGTTCTTTCGTGGGTTTTAGGCCCTGCGGTACTCTACTACGAGTTCTAGTAGATCTGATGTTGAAATATTGGATTTCTTCTTATGGATGCCTCTCAATGATAGTGAATTGATTCAAAAATATGAAAGGATCTGCATGTATATTAAATTCATCGACCAGACGGCCAGCAAGTACTACCCAAGAAGTAATGGATCCAATGGGAAGCGCTTTGTACCAATAGAGAATCTTTCCTTTCAAAGATATAACCAACAATATAGCCATTACATCTTCCTGAGTGATGTTGTAAGTAGATGCTAGCGATGATACATCTAAACAGTGCTCATCTACTATTTTTCCTATTATGTCAAAGGTTTGTAATGCTTTTAGTGTAGCTTGTGGAATTTTGTGGTGTGCTCCCAAGTTCAAAGGGCCAGTTTGATTCCACACAATATGGGATAGGGCAGGTGCGGCTACCATGATTATTAAAGGAGTTACAACTACTATAGGATTGCTTGTAGATGCTCCTACAATGGGTGTTAAAGAGGTGCTAATGGTGTCATGTGGATTTGATCGTGCGAATAGCACAGGGTGTGCCTTTAGGATTTTGAGATGTAGTTCAAAGAACTTGATAGGTTCCTTAGAGTTTCTAGCTCAGGATCTGGTTATCATATGGCTGTATAACCAGAAGGTTTTTAGACAAGGTCTTTCTTTTATGGTCTAAATTGCAATGGAGTCACCAGGTGATTTTCTTGAGATTTTTAAATAAAAAGACTCTTAAGGTAAAACACCAAGACTTATACAATACTGTGGAATTGTTGGTCCCACCGGGTGTGCCAAAAACTATTGGAACAAAATTTGCCTTCGGTTAATAGTGTTGTGCCTTAGACTTTGCCAACATTGAATAGACAGATCTTGCTTGAGATCATTTGTCTATTATCCAGAGAAGGCTGGTTCCTTTGAGTTTTTTAGATAAAAAGGGAACAAGAGATAAGGGAAATATAACCTAAGCTAGAACTTTCTCATGGTATATATTAGACAACAACAAACATTGATAATGTAGATTACTACTTTCAAATTTTTCTTTATATCTTATAGAAAACATGAATTCCTGAGTGCAACTTTTAGATATTCGTATAAAAGCATGTAACTATCTTTTAATGTTCAACTCTAGAATCAAGATTTATAAGTGCATAGTCTAGATTTTAGAACAGATACATTATAAAACTTAGAGTGAATAAAAGTTAAAACACTAGATACATACACTTGCACATAGAAGTTTCGAAAGCCAGAAGAAGAAATATTTTACTGCTTGTAATCCAGTACATGTACATCAAGCTTGTAAACATCCAAGAGCTGACCTTTTTTTTGGAGTCGCTCACCCCTATATATACCCTAAAAGAGTATATTTTCTAAGTACATCTTACTATTTTACAAGCAATCATCTGTAGTTTCTAATAATACACAACAAGTCTTCTATGAATTAGATACCTTATCTGCAAATTAGATTCTAGATGAGCCTGTCACATTTTTAATCATCTGGCAAGCCTGCTCTATCCTAGATTTCTGATAATCATCTCAAAAATCACTTCTTGGTGTTAGTGCATGCCTTTGATTGCCAAAAATATATTTTATTCCTTTACAGCTGGCGTGTCACGAAATCGCGACATTCTTTCCTTGCTTTGATTTTCTATCGCTTCCAGCCGTGAAAATGAGACATGTCATGAAATCATGACATTTGTCTCTTACTTTTCTCTTCTGCCGCTTCCAGCCATGAAAATGAGACGTCACGAAATCGTGACATTCTTTCCTTGCTTTGCTTTTTTGCCGCTTCCAACCATAAAAATGAAACAGGTCACGAAATCGTGACATTCATCTCTTGCTTTGCTCTTCTGCCGCTTCCAGCCTCAAAAATATGACATGTCATGAAATCATGACATTCTTTCCCACTCGAAATCTTTGCTTTGGGCCACGAAAATGCAACATGTCATGATATCATGACACTTTTGCCTCCTTGCTCCTTTTTGTTGCTCTTAGCCACGAAAATGCAACATGTCGCGATATCGTGACACTTTTTCCTCCTTGCTCTTTCTCTTTGCTTTTGCCCATGAAAATGCAACATGTCGCAATATCGTGACACTTTTTTCTCCTCGCTCTTTATTTTTGCTTTGGGCCGCAAAAATGCAACATGTCGCGATATCATGACAGCTTTTCCTCCTTGCTCTTTCTCTTCGCTTTGGACTGTAAAAATGCAACATGTCATGATATCGTAACACCTTTTCCTCGCTCTTTCTCTTCGCTTTGGACCGCAAAAATGCAACATGTCACGATATCACGATACTTTTCCTCCTTGCGGTATTTTGCTTTTTCTTTGATCTTTAGCATATGGGCCACTTCGGTCTTCTTGGAAAATATGCAAAAGGGTGCATCAGCTATTTTGTTGTAGTTAGTCACTTTTTGACTAACAATACCCAAAGTTATGACAGTTATAACATTCTACTACATAATCAATCAAAGGTGAAAATGTATTTCTACTAGAAAAATTCCTTGGTCCTACGTTATACTTGCAATCTGAAATCTTATGTCCATAACCATTGCATTTAAAATAGTAACCATAAAAGGTATGATTGAACCTAGGTGGTTGTCTTTACCATGTTGTTGTAGGAGCCATAAATATTCTTCTTCTTTTATGTGTGACATTTGTGAAACCATCATTGTCAATTCTCCTTTCATGCCTTGTATTATTGCTTTCCTTTGCATGATTCATTTTTTCTTGATTAGCCTATTTCTTTTCTTCATTATTTGTGGATTCTTCATTTGTGGTATTTGATCAATTTGATAATTCTCCTTCATCAAAATTTAAACCAAATTTAATTCCTGTATTCTTTTGGTTCTTTATGAAATTATCAAACTTCATAGAACTCCCTTCACATTTATGATAAAAGTCAATTTTTTTATTCATCTCTTCTAGCTGCATCCTTAAACCAACAATCTCTTCTTCTAAATTGTTGCAATAATCTATTTTCATGGTTATTTGCAATTTGATAGCTTTGGAGATCTTGGATTATTCCATATGTACTTTTTAAATTGTTATGATTTCATTTGCATCCTCAAGCTTTCTTGAAATTTTCTTATTCTTTTTTCTTTTTGTCTTCAATTCATCCAAAGCTGCAATTAGTTCCTCTTCCAAATTCACTTATGTGTCGATTTATTCTTCATCAAAAGAGCTTCTTCTATTATTTTCCTTTTTTTTCTTCTTCGAATGCCATGAAAAGAGCTTCACCTATTTATTTTTTAGAATCCTCACTGGAGCTGTCTTCTGATGAATTGACCTTCTTGAAGATGAAACTTTGCTTCTTGAAGTTACCTTTTCTAAAATTTTATTTTTTATTCTAGTCACTTCTTTCTCTGTGTGGTCCTTCATAGCATTTTTTCTTCTCATTAAGTGGACATTTAGATGTGAAATACCCAACACCTCCATAGTTGAAACATTTAAATGGTAACTTTCCTTTGTATTTTCCTTTCCCCTTCTTTGTTTTCGAACAAAGTTTGCTTCCATTTCATCTGATGTCTCTTCTTCCTTGGATTTTTATTTTTCTTTCATATTTTTATGGTCTTTAAAAGCACCTTCTCTGTCTGTGGGTTTAGATTTTCCTATTCTCATCTCATATGTAATCAAATAACCATGCATCTCATCCATACTAAAAGAATTTAGATCTTTAACTTCTTCTATAGTTGAAACTTTAGAATAAAATCTTTGGGGAAGGGATCTTAATACCTTTTTCATGATTATAGAATGTTTTATTTCCTCTCCAAGTTCTCTAATCACATTAATCACTTCATTAAATATCAACATATATACCTCTATATTCTCATCCTCATTCATATTTAATACTTCAAACCGAGCTCAATGTGTTTGTAACTTGGTCTCCTTGGTCTTAACGTCTCCTTCATGAATGCTCTTCATTTTGTCCCATATTTCCTTTACTATTTTACAACCCATAATCTTTACCAATTTTTTTTCTACTAATCCACACATGATAGCACTATTTGCTTTTGAGTCATTCTAAAATAGTTTCTTACGAGCAGCTTCGATTAGAGAAATGGTGGTTATTGTGTATTCAATGTTTAATGAGTCTCAAATGTCATCCCAAAGCACAAAGATATGTCTGTATCAAAAGTATCTAAAATATATAATTAGTTTTGTCAAACAATGGTGCTTTGTTTTAGGAGAAGCCTTCACCACCTGTCATTGTGTCACTTCCAAGATCACCCTAGCCGGTTAAGCATGTTCAGGAACCTCAATATGATACCAATTTTTGAACTAAGCATGAAACTAAGAGGGGGGTGGTGAATCAGTGTATATTAAAAATTTAATCCAACTATGAAATCAAATCAAAACAAGCAATCACTCCAACATATATCACATAACACTAGATTTATAGTGGAAACCCAATGTGGGAAAACCACTATGCCAATGGACTGTTTGGACTCTCATCCAAATCCAGCCTTGAAAATATTTGATATTTATAATATTTTTGCAGCACCAACTACAGGGAATGTCACCAACCAACCCGGACTTTAGCAACACCAACTGCAAGGAGCACTGACCTTTGTTGCCAAGAATCGACCTGAAAATTTTAAAAAGCTTTGATAAAAGTTTTAAATATTATCAAAAGACCCTGAGTGGTCTAGCTCACAAATTTTCTCCTCTAAAATCTTCAGTCTAACCTTTTCAATCTTCTCAAATCTACACTGAATATCTCACACCTTGCACATTTTTTCAATCAAAATGCCAAAGAAAAAATCTTCACAACATGCACCGGTAGTCCTTTTTTTTTTCAAAGAAACCCAATCTCCCTTTCCTTTTTTAAAACATATATATGCTTCACATTAAAAAAATTCAGCTCATTTTTTTTAGTTACACAAAAGTACCACTCAACCATTACATTCTTAGAAACTGCCAAAAATGCCAAAAAGATATGATAGGCTTTTTGTAACAGTCATAACTTCCTCGTAAAATTTCCAAACGGGCTAAAAATTGAAACATATACTCTTTGATAAACCAAATACCTTTAGTTTAAATTTCAAATTTTAACTCTTCAGCGTCCTCCTCTTAGGACGCTGATTTTGCATGTCACATAAACTGAAAAAATGCTCCAAAGCCATTTTGCAACGCTCACTATTTCTTCGTCCGGACTCCGTTTGAGCTGAAATTTAAAAAATATGCTCTCCGTATATCCAGATACCTCCAGTAAAAAATTTGAGGTCAAATTCCTCATGTATGCCTTAATATTTGTCCTGAAAAGTGACCTTTGACGCAGATTTTACACGTCACATAAACTGGAAAAAGTGTTGCGGAGGCATTTTGCAACAACTGTCGTTTATTTCTTAGGTTTCCGTTACGACTAAAATTTAAAACATAAGATATATATACATCAGATTACCTCCAGTACAAATTTCAATTCCTAAATCCTCATGCATTTATTAATATTCCTCCTCCAAAGTGGCCTCTAACGCAGATTTTACAACTGTTCAACTAAGTGTAAAATTGTCCAAGTACCGACATTGCAAAATATCAATCCAAACATCAATATGATACCTCCAAAACTATTATAACATGTTTCCTAGCATGCCAACATGCTCCAGCCTGTCCGACCATGCACTGCAAGCAAGGAGCGCACCTTTTTGACAACTTTTGCTACTTTGACAACTCCGTGATGATTTTTGCAACTTTCGCAAATTTGCACAAACAACCTGTAACAACTTCACTCAAACATAAAAAACATCTTCATAAGCATTGAAAACCACTTTACATACTCCAAATAACCTTTGAACAGTTGTCCACTACATCAACCTATCCATATGAGTGTGTTGACAACAATGACAATAGTCTCACTACACCTTGCTCAACATAGAATGCCTCCTACACTACTAAAATAGGACTGTCTCTGACTAGTACCATAAAAAAAAAAAACCATGGACGAGACTTTTCAATGAATAAATTACCCACTTATCAAGGTTTCTTATGTTTGTCAGGCCCTTTGTGGATTGAGACCAAATTCTTCACCTAAAAAATAACTTGAAATTCGGGCATTAAATTTCCTTAAAAAATAACTGCATTTCGTGCCAACCATATACCCAACATATAATACATGGTAAAGAAAGAAAATTTTTCAACTCATTTTTCAAAAACCATTATCTTAAGCATACTTCCATTGTTTCTCCTTCCCAAATATTTTGTATTCCAGTTATCTATTCAAATTATAACCAAACCTACTGAGAAAAATGGTATTTGATTAATAAATGTGTGATGTTTCCTCCTATGAAGAACACAACATACAAATACTTGGACCTTGTTTTCTTCTCCTTTGTAAAACTTCTCAATTCAAAGCCTTATTTCTCAAAGCTATGCACATGAAAATAATAGTTTTTGGGGGGGTATATAATTTCCAAATTTGCTTCCACCACCAAGTAGGTCCTTGAGGATGAGGGTAAAAACTTGCTTTGTAACCAAGTATAGTCGTATATTGACATCTAGATTTTTTGTATGCCCAAGCAATAGTATCTGGTTCAACTCTCAACTTGATATGACTCTTGTTAATACCATCAGTGTAACCCTTCCATAAAAAAACTTGCTCATTAGAAAGACCCAAGACCTGAGCCTATTTAAACCTTGGGTCCAAAGACTAGAAGAATATGATTCTTCCACTTGATGAAGAAAAAAAAAACCTTTGTATTATAAAGAACTTATCATAGCTTTCGGTAATAAAATGTTTTCTCCACAACCTAAAATAGAATCAACCCCTATTTTGACTTGTCCACCATTGCCCACTTTCCAAGATAAATATTTTTCAATCATAGGAAATGCATGTACTAGTACCTTCCATTGAATGGAAAATTTTTTAATGCTTTTCAATGGAATTCCTATCCAATATATAAAGGTCCCTAGACAAATATACTTCTATTCAATAATCTTCTTCCATAATCCTTCTTTGGTCAAAATACTCCATAAACTTTTTGCTGCCAAAGAAGAACAAAAAAAGGATATTTTTAAGACCCCAACCACCTTCCTTATTTGGCCTAGCAATACTCTACCACTTAACTAAAGGAATGCCTTAATGTTCTTTGCGTCCAGTCCAAAGAAATCTAAAGCAATGTTTTCTTCTTTTCTTTAGAACTCCTTTAGGAATGAAGTCCAAGGAGTGCCAAAATATAGGAATTGTTTCAAAAATTGACTTTACAAGTGTTAATATCCCACCTATATATAACCATCTATTACACCAATGGTTAATCCTAAATTCAATATTCTCTAAAAGCCATCCCTAATATCTCTTCCTATAAGTAATTGGCTTCAATAAAAAACTTGGATACTTAAAGCCTTCCTGGAAATCTAAGAGATTAAAAGGAAAAACTCTAATTAGACCTTGTTCAATCTCTTGCTCTAGACCATTAAAGAAAATAGAGGATTTTTGAACATTTATTTCCATACTGGTAGCAATACTATAAGTATCCAAAAATTCCTTCAAATTTATAACTTCCATTAAACTGCCATTTGTGAACAACCAAACATCATCAAAAAATAATAAATGAGATAAATAAAGGACCCACACTTTAATCCTAGTCAAGGATCCTGCCCGCTTTGCATCCAAAACAACTCTACTCAATCTTTCACTAACAAAAAAAAAAGGTAAAGGAGATAAAGGACATCCCTGTCTTAATCATATCAAGGGTCTAAAGAATTTGGAAGCTTATACATTGATAATAACAACGAAATATACAAAATAAATACATCCCTTAATCCACTTTACTATTAGATAGTTAAAGCCTACATGTAATAGCATCAATCTAAGATACAACCAGCTAGTTATATCATAAGATTTAGATAGATCTAGTTTAAGGACCATTGTAGGAATATTCATAGTTTTAATAGAGTGAAGACCCTCTTGTGCAGCTCCAATGGCTTCAAAAATTTTTCTACCTGCTAAAAAACCAAACTACTCCTAAGAAATAACTTCAGATAAAATCTTCTTCAATATAACAACCAAAATATTTGCAATGGTTTTATAGATACAACTACACAATGAAATGGGTCTAAATTCATCAAAGGTTCTAGGCTTATCCTTTTTTAGAATCAAAGCTAAAAAAGTGGAGTTAAAATCCCCAAAAACCTAACCACTCAACCTAACATCCTACATTACTCTAAGAATATTCTCCTCAACCAGATCATAGAAAACTAGAAAAATATCCATAGGCCATCCATTAGGCCCTAGACTTATATCTTTTTTGAAAGAATTCAGGACAACTTTCAGTTCTTCCTTTATGACCTCATTCATAAGTAACTTATTTTCCTCCTCTATCACAAAATTGGGGAATAAATAAGTCAACTTTAAAATTTCCCCAATATTGACTCTATGAGGTTCTTTATAGATTGTTTGATAATGTTTTACTCCTAAATATACTAGCTCAGCAAAACTCCTAATGAGAGCACGTTCTTCATTCTACATATCCTAAATAGTGTTTAGCTTCTTCCTATGATTAGCAAAATTATGAAAAAACTTAGTATTTTCATCCCTTTTTTAACCATACATATCTACTTTTCATTCTCTATTCAACTTCCCTCCACTCCAAAAATTTGTTCTTAATTTCTAGTTTAAACAATCTTATTTTCTCCTCCTCTTTAAACAAACCAAACTCATTCCTTTTTTTAGTTTCTAAAATTTCCTTCTCCACAAACTTGAGATCTCTATCCATACTCTCATTTTTAGCTGCAATCGAAGATGACACAACTCCTTTTAATTTTTTAAAGCAACAAAAAATTGAAAACTTGTTAAAGACCTGGAACTTTGGTCATAACCAATCCATTATTTTTTAATCAGTTATTGAAAATATTCTTCCTCCAAGCAAATTGGATTGAGCTTAAAAGGACTAGTAGGTTTTTCATCATGACATTCTAATTTAATAAGTATGAGAGAATGATTTGAGCCACCTCCAGTCTCAAACCATGATCATTTTCTATTTATTTAATTATATAATGACTCTAAGATCAAAAATCTATCCAACCTCTTTGAGATCCCAACTTCCCTAGCTCTATTATTTCTCCACGTAGTCATTAATTTTATTGGTTCCAAATAAATTAATACACCTTCTTCAATTTTATGCTTGAAGTAATCTACAAGTCTATCAAGTCTTGTAGATTCTCCCCATACCTCACTTCTATTCATAGTAAAGTTTAAGTCCCCACCAATGACAAATGTTTCATACCTAACACACATTTAGGAGAAAAAATATTCCCATAAGACCTATCTATTTTCATAGGGACCATAAAAATTAATAACTGATAACCTCAAACTCAAGTCTTTAAAAAAAATTGTGCACAAGCCTAAAACCATAAAGGACGAATTTATTAAGGATACTAAGTTATTCCAGACAGTTAAAACACCCCTTGAATTTTTGATAGCATCTAGAGCCAAGAACTCCCAGTACCTAAGCAATTTAATTAACCCTTAAATGACTTTTGTACTTGTTCACATGGTTTCGTGTAGAAGGATAAAATCTGGATTATGAATTTCCTCCATCCCAGCTAAGGCAAGTATTTTAGGGGGACTATTGAGACCTCTAATATTAAGGGATAACAAGATCATTTAAATATATTAGAGGGGTTTTGTCCTTCTCTAAGGATCCCTTTGATAGATATTTTTTTAACCTATTGAATTTTACTCAAATACTTCTCCTTTGCATATGGTCCAAACCTAACCCCAATCTTCCAACAACTGCACAAGTTTTAATCTCATATTCCATTTTCCTAGAATGCAATAAATATCTACAAGAGAAACTTATCTCCAAATCACCCCTAAAATATATACCTCCCTAGAAGAGTCACCTGATAGGTCACAAAGACATCCCGCAATAGTAGAAATATTTGGATCATAATCCTTATTCAATGGAAATTTTAGAAATATTAATTTCTCTCGAGGGTATTGCTACTCTTGCAATCAATTTGGGCACAAGGCAATTAATTGTAGGGTTAACAACAGAAACAAGTTTGGTCCAACAGAGAGGATTTAGAAAATAGGTACATCTCAAAGGAATAACATCGTCAAATGCTATAAGTGCAATAATTAAGAACATATATCCAGATGGTGTAGAGCAGAAGTTCCAAGGTACAGGTTCAGGGCTATGAACAGGAATAGGAATAATTGTAGGAATAGGAATAATGACAGGAATAGGAATAATGGCTTGGACATAAACAAGGATGAGAACATGAACAGGAATAGGGTTTTGAACAGGAACAAGAACAAGGATATGAACAAGAACAGGAACAGGAACATGGACAAGGATATCAATAAAAATCATGGAAAGGCAGCTATGGACATTGATGATGATCAATGCCTAATGGGAGTTTTACTCCCACCCTAGAATTAATCACTTCAACAGGAGGTGGGGGAGGGGCCAAGCTAAGAGGCTCATTCTTAGCCCTGAGCCCCAAAGGTGACCCTTTGCCATTGATGAAAAAGGGGGAGAGCCTTGAGTCAGGATGATCAAAGCTTTAGAGGATGGTTTTCAGTTGATTTCAATTTTGAAATTTGGTAGTGGTTTCAGTAGTGGTTTGCCATAAATGACAAAGGGGGAGATTGTTGGTAATTTTGGGTATGTTTCCTAGATTCATGTTTTTGAGTTGTCATTGATTTCAAAAGGAGTTTGTATTGATGTCAAAAGAAATTTGTGTTGATGTCAAAAATAGGTTGGTGCCAAAAATATCTTGAAAGTTCTATGATGTTTGTTTAAGGGTTTTTAATTAAAACCATGGTGACAAGGTTAAAGGTTTTTCTTAAAACCATATGGACTCATTAAGGGTTTTTATTAAAACCATATTGGCTTAATGAAAAGGTTTTGCTCCTTGAAAAAACCTTAAAAGTCCATTTTTATTATTAATAAATAAATTAACTCAAAATTTTGAAAAGGTTTTAAGTTAAGTTTATTATTAATAAAATAATAATTATTAATTTAATAATTATTATTGAAAGGGTTTATAAACCCTTAACAATGCCAATGTATAATACTTACCTCACCGATGTCGTTTGTTTGGAAGGAGCACCGACATCAACTTGCATTGTTTGAGGTTACCGGTCCATTGTCCAAAATATTAAAAAATTCCTTGTCCCTAGGACTTCTCTTTGAAGACTCATAAGGTAGTGTACAAATTTATTTATTATCTAAGTTCATATTATTCTCATGTATTGGATAATAATTTTCATAAGGCTTAGATGTCTGATCAACAAACTTATTAGTATTGGGTTCCAATCCTTTCATAGTTTTCTTCATGACTCTGTCTCCTTCTCTAATAGCTTATGAACAGTGAAATGAAGATAAATCTAGGCCTAAAATTTCTTTCTCCTTCTCTAGAGTTTTGGTTCTAAATTCAATAGCATTCTTTTTGTTTTTTTACGCCAAATCAAGGAGCACTATTAAGCTCTAAAAAGTAAGTATCTCTTGATTGTTTTTAGCTGACTTGAAATCCCCACTAGTAATTTGTTTTCTCCTCCATAATTTTTGTGTGAAAGCTTGAGAACATTACTTAGAAATATGTCCATAAACATGAAAATGAACACATCTAAAGGAAATATTCAATAATCCAAGATTTTATTCTGAACTTTATTTCCCACAACTATCTCCATGCAGTTCAATAAGCCTTCACTTAAAACCACATAAACCAAAACCTGAGCTACAGACCAAAAAACACTAGATTTGAAAGAAATATCTATATCCAAGGTTTTACCTAATGAATATCCAATATCTTTCAAATATATTTCTAACCATAACTCCATTGATACACCTGGAAGTTTTACCCAGATTGGGATTCTCCTAGCAACTTCAGTCCTAGGATCCAAACAAACCGTCCAATCCTTCAAAGCCAAAAAAAAAAGACCCCCAATACCAATGACCTCCCATAAATTTTTGTGCATCTTCCTCAGATTGAAAAAGGAAACCCATGCATCCTCTAGAAAGTAAGTGAAAAATTGAACCATATCCTAAAATTGGGACCCATACCTTCTGTAACAAATCATTTAGTGTATTATTAGCTATTTGACATCCATGAAAATTTCCAATGAGGGCATTCCCCAAAAAATCTAAAACATATTCCATCCACAAGTCTTCCCCAAGTATGATTCTAATCTTTGACCTTCTCTTTTAAACCACTTTTTGTACCTTATGCACTTAAGTAATCAAAGTTGTAGACTGTGTTGATTGAAATTTTAAATTGACTCCACTTAGGGCCTCCAAATCAAGACTTTTACCAATAAAACCTTAACCAAACAAATGCAAATATATATAACAAAGTGATTTTGGGTTTTTTAGAGCCTACTCAAGTTTTTCTTCACCGTAATGAAATACTTGCTCATTTATTAGACCCATCACTTGAGTAGAGTGTTTTGATACAACTAAGAATAAGAAATCAATAGGACAATTGACCTGGTCTAAAAATTTTGATATATACTCCCCTTTGTCCACTAAATTCTAATCACCTGTAGTATTATTTTGATCACTCAAAAATCCAAGGACCCCCACTTGTCAACTTCTAAGTCTTGTTCAAAAATGAAACCCTTGGCCCTTCGAGTTAAAAAAATGCATTGCCCTTGAAAGGGATTCTCTGAGAAGTCCAAACATTCCTCTTAATTCTCCATAAAAAAAACAAGAAACCAATTTTCCAAATTATACTTTTGCATGCTTTGAATCTAGTAAGTAAGTTTTCCAGCCTTAATTTTCTTCACATGAACAAATTTGATTGCACTTATATTTAAAAAAATTATGATGTTTATTGTGTCATTTTTTATAGATATTAGTCAAGAACTGGAACCACCTTCATTTTATTTACATGAATAGATCTGATCACATTCTAGTTTTAGGAAAAATAAAATACTACCACTTCTTGTATTTTTTAGTTTTCTCTATGATTCACTTGTAAACCCTAGCTTTACTGTGTGTACTCTGTAGTTCTAGCCAAAAAAAATTCTTCAAATTGTTGTTCACATACATAGAAATATTCCTCCCTCGAAAAATAAATCCTTTCACCCCTTTGAATGATTTCATATGTGCTTCACTTTGCAAACCGTAGCTTCATTGCATGCACTTCATTATTGCAACCAATAAACTTATTCCAAAGAAAATTTAAAGGTAAGAAAGATGAATGCTTACCTCCTTCATAATTTAATCTCCATAAAAATTATAGATGGATCTTCAACTATTATTGGGAAATGTTTATGATGGATCAAACACAACCTAGTGTGGTAGTGGTGGCAACCTCCAATAAACCCTCTCCTCAAAAATTCTCTTACATCGCTGCTCATATTTTTCCACAAAATCCTCTTATGTTGCTACTCAATTTTTCCACAAAACTGGATGTTACTGCTTAGATGTTTTCCATAGAAATCCTCTAATGTTGTTGCTCAAAATTTTCCATGAAAATCCTCTTACACCACTGATCAATTTTTCTATAAAATCCTCAGATCGTTGCTCATATGTTTTTCATAGAAACTCTCTAACACAACTGCTAAAATTTTTCAATGGAAATCCTCTTATGTCGATAAGTTTTTTTTACAAAATCCTTGGTTTTCATTGCTCAGATGTTTCCACATAAACCCTCTAACACTTCTCAAATTAGATGACTTCTAACATTATATAGTGCTAATACATGTGCCCGCCTATAACTACTTGTAATATTGAAATGGCCATTACATTTTCTAGAGACCTTTGTTTAATATGATTCAAATATTAATGGAAATATCTCAAGATTATATTTGCAATTGTACTAAATTTGCATACATAGCATCCATATTTTGGGAGATTAAGTGAAAATACCATTCAAAAATATCAATTCCCTATATCATTACACAAATTTGAAAAGGCTATAGCTTTTAATCCACAATAATTTTTTAAGTTACTTCAAATTTTCTAAATATCCATTTGGCCAAATTAGAAATTTGGAAATATTTAGAAAAATATGGGCAATTTGAAATTTTACCATTTTTTTTACACTACAAAACTATACTGAACTCTTGATCATGCATTAATTTCATGGATTCAATAAGATAAGGTTCGTTGTATTTTAATATAAGCATACATAGATTAATAATTTGCCTTATAGCCAGCTAAATCACCCATTTTAAATCCCTATTTCCACTAGAAAATCAATTCAAAGTTAAATTTAAATTTTCTAACAAATAATGATGTCGTGCATCCCTCCAATTTCTCATAAATCTATATACATCATTTTTCAATCAACTAAGGTAAATTCCTTGAATTACCCTAATATTCCAAGTACATGCACCCCATTTCTTTCGCTAAGAGTGGAAAGCCATTAAACATAATAAAATTCAAGTTAAATATCTAAAAATGTTTTTCAACTAAGGTCTAAATTTTAAGTCCAAAAAAATAAAGTCATTTTTCTTGGCTCTAACGACTTCACAAGAAAATAAATATGTGGATCATATTTCATCCACATCCCACAAACTATTATCGATTGAATCTCTTATTATACATTCTAGATTTCTACCTAGATTTACTATTATAGTTCTAGCATGACATAGAAATACTCAAAGTTATTCCTATCTAATTTTTCAAAAGCATAAGGAATGTAGGTTTTTCTACTAGGTAATTTAATCTAAATTTGAATTGAAAGACTCTTCACATTATGTCTCTTTATGTTTTCAAAATTGTATCATATTTAGCTTAGTTATCTAACCCTTTGCATCTCTTACTTTAGTCTACAATCCTCCATTTAATAAGATTAGCTTGGGACATAGGAACTAATGTTTTCTAGAGGTTGATTCAAAAAACCCTATTTTTGAGCCATCTAATCTCTTGGATAAGGTCTTGAGGGTGCATATCATTCGCTTAGGTGGATTTCAAATCAAGAGTATTTTTGGCACATCTATTGGGATCCCAATCCCACCATTTTCTAACTAGGTAACACTCCTTTGATAACAAATATTGGACATCTATCTAAAAAGCTATATGATCCTACAAATATTTGTTCTAAGTACCTAAAGGGTTCAATATTTTGGTGAATAGTCTTGACCTCACTTGTGAAGATTGTATGTTCACCTTGCAAATCCATTGAAAGTGAAATCCTAGAAGAAGTGGTGACTATTTTGGAAAGGATGCTCAAATTCATATGGTAAATGCGCTAGAAGGATAAAATAATATGTTATGTATAAATTATATGGCTCTAAAAATGCATTAGTAAAATTATTAAAGACATGGGTGGACAAATTTGTCT
This sequence comes from Wollemia nobilis, assembly GCA_028583015.1. NCBI lineage: Eukaryota > Viridiplantae > Streptophyta > Pinopsida > Araucariales > Araucariaceae > Wollemia > Wollemia nobilis. The sequence goes on from JAQPPZ010015568.1 coordinate 457,576, forward strand.
AGTCTAGAATAGTGTTGGACCAATCAACCTTCTAGATCTTCATGAGATTCCCTAGGCTACATTGAATATAATACCCATTTATGATTACAATGAAAAATATTGATTTTGAGCATTATCAAGATGTGTCAGTCCTAGCCATATTTTGTAACATTATATTTGAAGATGTAATGGTAAGGTTGGTTGAATATTTTAAAGGTAAGGTATTGGAATGGTAAATGTCCTTAGATAATAATCGTATTAGAGCTTGGGTGAATCTAGTTGAACCCTTCATATCAATATTTTATGATCTAAAAGACCCATTCTTATTTTTCACTCAAATATCGAGTATCCAAAGACATGTTGGGGAAAGCCTCCTAGATTTCAATATTCAAATTAAAAATACCTAGAGAAATATTCCTTGTGATTACAACCATTGTATACACATGCTTATATGTATTATCTTTGAGCTTTAGATCTAAAACCAAGCCTTCAAATACTATAGTACAAGGAAAAGGAATTCCTACAAGTTTTCCATCTTGCTATCTTAGCTATAATTATGCTTATATTAGTAGGAAATACTATACCCACTAATAGGAGTTATCAATCGAATCCATAGTCTATTGTCATAGACATACCCTACTCATAGATAACTATTTTTTTAGAAAAAAATTCTCTTAGAGAGATAATAAAAAATGGAAACTAGCCTACTACCATAATCAATGGGCCTTAGATGATTGAAGAACTAAAAGCTATAATCAAATGCTTCTACAAAAGGCTTGATAAATATAATAGTGATCCAAAACATATTTTATATGATCAAAAGGATATATTGGTAGAGAATCAGAATGGACAAATGAAGAATATCCTAAAGAGAATAAAATAATGATACCAAATATAAGTTTAGAATATTTCAAGGTATGTATGGTAAATTTAGAATTATGTGTAGCAGTAGAAAATACACATATAATCTATCTAGATAATTTAGCCAAATCCAATTATGATTTAATTCTAGCCTTTGCTATCAATAGCTAGGACAATAGGTAGAAAATTGGAAGAAGAAGAGATGAGAGGCTAGGAGAGATGTAGAGTTTGCAAGAAAATAAATAGCCAAGTAGAACTGCAATGTTGTCCAAGCCAAATTTAAAGCCATGGGGTATCTAATAGGAAAGGATAAAAGCCCATAGAAAGTTGTATTATCTAGCAATAACTAAAGAATAGAGGATAGAAATAATCCAAAAATACAAATAATTGTTCAAAGAAACATATCAAGGATTGAGAAAAGATTTATTGGTCATGAAAAAAGTGTACCTGGTTGAAGCTTCCCTCAAATGATAAAATAGGAGCAATATTTTCCAAGACAATAATGGGCTTTCAAGCGATCATCACTTGGATACCATGAATTTTGGTCTCTATCATTCTACATGTCCTTGTGCCTAGGATGTTGGGTCATACATAATTGTATGATAGATATATAGAGCACTGTAGACACCAAAACAACACCAATTCGATTACGTGACAATGAGAACTGATTGCATTGACACAAACAGCCCTTAGGGCAGCATCGAGAGGTTAAAAAGTGGTCTTAACCACTCCCAAAAGTAGTTTGGAAGGTCATAGGTCAATTTGGCACCTTTTTGGGACCTTGATATCTGCTCGTCCCACCCTGGGACAAATACAAACTGGAATTCGTCCCACTCAGGGACGAATAAGAGCATTCGCCCCAGGGTGAGGCGAATAGCAAGTTTGACTAGCAAAAAGTCAAACCTCAATAACTCCACCAGTTAACTGAGGCTTCAGGCCATGCAATTGTGAGGAGTAGATTTTATTCAAGAAGAGAGACTTTAGTGATGAGTGTCTTTATTTTAGAAACCTCATGCAAGAAGATTTTTAATCAGGGAGTTAGATTTTTCTCTAAAAATAGGACAGTTAACTCAAGTGGTGCCCTTGCATGCGCAATTCAAACAAGGAGACCTTAAGGTCTATAAATTGGTGAGTTTTCTCACCCAAATTATATACAAATAAGGAGCATTTGAGCAATGAAGTGCTGCCAATTTACCTACCTACCCGTGATTTGTGCTTTTACATCCTTAATCTCTCATTCGAAAGGGAGGTTATTGGGTGACTATTGGAGGCACGAATCTGGACCCAAAACCTAATTTTTGGCCACAACTATCCACAAAAATTTTCTAAAACACCCCATAATCAGTTTTGGACCCATCCCAAGTGGATTGGTGTCGAAACAGTGTCCCAAACGGTGGGCGTCCTGCCCCCGAGCACTCCCCAAACTATTATAGTCCTATTTTCCCCACCCCAGGATGATTATAAATATGTGATAGATTTATCTATTTTTCTTTTGCATTTGATTCTAGATAGGTTAAATAGGTTACAGTTCAAATTTCATTTCATTCTGAGCAATTTTGACCAGGTTTTTGTTATTTCCTGCCTTCACTAACTTGCAGATGGCACCAGCAAAATATAGATCCTAGAGGAAAAATTGGAGATATATGACCATATGTGTCTTCCCAAAACACCCTCAATTAGCTAACCCCAACTTTGCAGGTCTTTTGGAGCTTCCTAAGAAGGAAATTGAACAGGGTGCTTTCTGACAAATTGTCACAGTCCTATTCGTCCCACCCTAGAGCGAATACAAATCTATGAGGAATTTTCAAATTATTTTTTTTGTAATGGTCTTCTAATAATATTTTTATGCTTCTGTCAAAGTTTCAGGTCAATCAGAGGTCATTTGATAGTCATTTTATTATTTTCATGCATACACTAACAGTAGGCCTTGGGAAATACATGTTTCATTCTGTCTGCAGGTGCTACTAATATTTTCTGTTTCTTTGAACATAGGTTTCGGACAGCAGAGGAGCAAGAAAGAGCAAATAATCACATATGCAAGTGGCGGTGATGTTTTGGTCTGCCCATCTTACATGTGGGCACGCGGAAGAAGGATTGTCATCCATGGATGTTGTGACGAGAAACATATTTGACGCTCCTATCCCATAAAAAGGAAGGAGATGTATCCTTTTTGTTTTCATATCCTCGTGCTTTCAAGAAATATCACAATAATTCCTCAGGTGATCTATGAGGCTATGGGCTTGAATTATTCTTAGCAATACTATCGAACATTTACCTAAAATGATATCCTAATCTAGATAATTGGCATAATATAAAAGGTTATACCTATTGAATAAATACTTAGATTTTGTAATGGTAAAAGTTGTGGTGGTTGTTGATGTGTCACCATAATTTGGGGTATGTCTATCCAATGAATTTTTGGAATAGTTAAAAGCCTATTTGGCTCTAGATCACACTTGCATTGAAATACCTTATGTCAAAGGGATAATTAGGATTCTCAATAAAAAAATCAAGTTGAACCATATCAAGAGATATGAAGAGAAAAAATACACTCATTAGGTAAAATTCCTAAAATATTCAAGTAAACACATTTATTTATTCATAGATAAAATATAATACAGCTAATATTTTCAACAATCACTTTCCCAAGATGCAAGACTTGTTAAAATGAATAGAACAACAAAAAATAAAAGCTAGATATATCTAGACTAAGGGACTATGAGGTGATAGACATTGATAGGCATGTCAGGAGATTCATGATTTATATTGGAAGGCCCAAACATGATAGGAAGTTCTAATACACTAGAACCAAAATGATCAATAAATGTATTTATAGGAACTCTTCAAATACAAGTCAATATGATCCAAAAGAAAGATATATAAAAATAATAGAATTTGACTACACTACACTCTCATGCATCATGTCAGCCATAATTTAGGAGTATAATCATCTTAGGATTGTATCAATACCCAAAGCATCTTGATGCCAAATATTTGCCTAAATGGCCATACTAGAGGAGAAATATCAAATATGGTATAATATGATCAGGTCACTATAGATTTTTGTGAATAAGAAAAATTACTCCAATGGCATGAAATATCATGTCATAATTTTGTATAAATAACAATATATAAATAAATCATATAGTATACATGTAGAACTAAATAAATGTGACTTATCACATAAAGGGAAGTTTTGAAGAAAACTAAGCAGACACATATGTGAGACTCCAAGGTAATGCAACAACCAATGCAAAGGAATATGGGAAATTCATGAAGTATATAATAAGAAATCTTAGCTCATAGTAATCCACCACATTTGACTCCCAAATTAGTTTGACATCAGATAAGGAAGGATAGTGGTAATAAAATCTCTCATCCAATCACTTCCCTTCCATTTTCCTATTTCTTGATCCCATAAGTATAGCATTCCATAAAAAAAGTAAAGCTAAATGTAAAAGAAAAAGGAAAAGGAAGAGGGTGCCCTAAAGAGACTTAGAGGTTGATCAAAAAAAGATAATCACTAGCCAAAATTGGTTTGCTAAATATTTAAAGCATGTGCTTTCAAATAACATTGAGATGTGCTCCTATAGATCCTTATTTCATTAATATGAGCCCAATAATCAACATTCTAGGAAGGAATCTAATGGATAATTCATTAATTACATTTTTCATCTCCCCTTGACATGTATTCTCCCTCTTTTGCCCCTTTTATCACTTTATTGACTTTTTAGCCCAATGGAAAAAATATCATGAATCACCTCTTGTAAATGGTTGCAATTATTTCATGCAACTATGGTAGCATAAAAAATTAATGTTCTCAGTATTCTTGTGATGCAAATAGATGCCAAGGGTTACCATGATGATATCATAGGGTAATATTGGTATTTGTAAACTAAACACATTTGGCACTAGCAACAAGTTTTAAAAGGAAAAACATCTTTATATAGTGGGAGACACATGTTGCAATCAAACAAATGTGAAGCAAACACATGTGCCATTAATGAAGGTGTAGTAATAAAGGAGAAACTAGGTTCATCTAAGAAATTAGGGTTAACATGAAACAAATTAGTTTAATTAGAAATCCAATTATCATCAAATTTAAATTGGTGGCTATAAAAGATAGTTTAGGGCTATCTAATGCGTGAAGCTTTACCTAGGAGTAGACATGTATAAAAACAAAGAAATGCTAAGTTCTACAAAAATTTGTGACTCTAGAGATTACTATCTCTATGGATTTGTAAAAAATAGGATGATAAAAAAAGGAAAAATTCTTAGAGGCTTGAAATATACTTTTAAGCTTGTTTGCATGTGTAAAAATTCATCTAAAGTTGAATATCTTGGACCTAAAATCATGTTTAGCTATAAAAGAATATGCTCATAGAATTTGCAATATTGTAGGAGGGTCCTAATTTTAGGTATTACATTACTCTCTCTTCCGTTATCAATATTTCACTTCTCTTTTTATCATCATCTTCCACACCCTCACATTACCCACCTCCATACTCATATCATCACCCTATATTCCTGAATATCCCTCAAAAAAATATAGCATTTGTATTATGCACTTAATTCACTTTCCTCACCTCTTGCTGCCCTTCATCCTCCAATCACCCTCCATCACACTCCCATTCCATATATCAATTTCCATCCCTATTAATTTTTTTATTAGTTTTTTATAGTCATAAGTCTTCCCCACTCCTATAATATTCACTTTCAATCAAGTTATCGTCTAGCTCTTCTACCTTGTAGAATACACTTCACCTCATAGAGAAGGCTTATTAGGTTATAAATTTTTTAAGAAAAAATACCTAAAAGTCACCAATAATGTGGGTAATTTTTATCACCTACATCCACTATATGGTATAGTTTAGACAATGTAGCTATTTTTGCCAAGGAAATAGTGTAGTAAATTGTATGTAAAAATTCAAAATGCAACAAGAAGAGCACTAGAGGGCGCAACTATAGAAAATTCAATGATGAAGGTTTGGTTTAGAACAAGTTGGAAGATTGCAAAAATGCACAAGTAGAGAGGCATGTCTAGATATAAATTAGGCTAAAGTATATGAAGGAGCAAAAAATAGTTGAGCGCTACATAATTGTTTTGTGCTAAGGTATGAAACCTAATATTCATGCAAGTAAAACAAAAAAGTAGGTTCGACTAAGTAACGAAGAATGTAATTTTTTTGGTGGGTGTTAACCCTTTTGGTGACGCATTTTGGAGCTGAAATTGTCAAAAATTTGTCTTCCCATGGAGCGGTCCGGCCATGGTGGCCTTCTTAGGGAGTAGGATGGTGATAATTTGTAACCCCAATGTCTGTTTTGGATGCCAAGAATGTCATGCGCAAAGGCGCCTTTGTTTGACAACTCTATTGCTATTTTTGGGTGGGTTTTGACCCTTTTGGCGATGTCATTTGGGGATGAAAGTCTCAAAGATCCATCTTCCTATGGAGCGGTCCGGCTATGGTAGCCTTATTAGGGAGTAGGATAGTGAGGATTTGTGACCTTGACATCTATTTTGCATGCCCGAAATGTCACGTGAAAAAGCACTCTCATTGGATAGTTTTATTGCTATTTTTGGTGCATTTTTGTTCAATTTTTGTTGTTTTTGAAAATTTTGCCCTGAATTCATTCTGTGGTGGGATGAATACCATCTTAGTATTCATACCAGTGTGGGACGAGCACTAACTAGAGTGCTCGTCCTAGGGAGGAACGAATATAAGCTCAAAAATCCTATTTAAAAGCTAAACCTAGGGTTTGGGCTCATTTGCATTTGAATTTTCTTGCGATTTGGAGCTCTAAGGAGGAGGAGGCTAATTCTACGAAGTGAAGCGCTGCTGAATTTCACCTGACATCATGAGTGCACAGACCAAATTGAGCGACGATGCTGAAGTGAGACCAATAAGTGCTCCTTAGCGTTATTGCTTTTGTTTGTTATATATTTTAAAACTGCAAGTTATTTGTTTATTTTTCTTTGTTATGTTATTTTCCAAAATTAAAATTGAAACCCTAAAACTGAGTCGAACACAAACCAAGGCTTAGCTTAAAACTGAACGAAAAATGTAGTTTAAACCTAGGTTGAAATTTTATTTTTCTTTTTAAAACGAAACAAAAATTTACTTTTCGCTTTACACTAAAGTAAACCCTAGGAAAAATTTTGGTTTTTTTTTTTTTTTTTTTGTGATTTTGTTTAAACTAAAACCCTAGGATAAACTGAACGCAAACCCTAGTTTTTTGAGCTGAACTTGTCAGTTTTAAAATGTAGGTGAAAACCCTAGGTTAAAAACTATTATTTTAATTTTGTTTTGTTTGTGCAGACTTTGTCAGTTTTAATCTTAGAATACAGAAACCCTAAGACTGACAACTGTAGTTAAGAAAAATGTTTTTGTGTTTTTATGTTGTTGTCAGTTTTAAACTTAGAGTACAGAAACCCTAAGACTGACAAACTGCATTTTAAAAAAAAAAAAATTTCGTGTTGTTTTCTGTTGTCAGTTTTAAACTTAGAGTACAGAAACCCTAAGACTAACAAACTATTTTTGCTAAATTGTTTTTGTTTTTATTTTGTTTTGTCTGTCAGTTTTAATCTTAGAGTACAGAAATCCCAAGACTGACAAATTGTTTTTGTCAACTTGTTTTTATGTTTTTATGTTGTCTGTCAATTTTAAAATTAGAGTACAGAAAACCCTAAGACTGACAAACTGTTTTTTGTTTTGAATTTTTGTGAATTTTGTTGTTTTTGAGCTATACATTTTTTTTATGCAGTGTTGTATATGCATGTTATTGTTGTACAATTTTTCATGATGTTAATGTTTTTGTGTTGTTTTCTGTTGCAGGTTGTGAAGAGCCGGTATCGTGTGCCTACTACTTTTGCTGAAGCACGAGAGGCACTAACTATGGTTTATTAGGAGTGGCTTGATGCCCTTGGGCTCAAGCAGGTGACTCGACTGGAGTCGGTTGTCTGGGATCAGGCCTATCTGATGGCCCTGATAAACCTATGGTATCCCCAAACCAACACCTTTCATCTCCCAATAGGGGAGATGACAATGACCTTAGAGGAAATCTATCAGATTCTTCGAATTCCAATAGATAGACTGCCAATATGGATGACATCACGAGATCAGTGGACATCAATGTTGACATGCTACTTTGGGCATGGGGAGGAGCTAGGTGTGGATAGCCTAGTGGAGAGGGTAGAGGGTGACTTCTAGATTGGTAGGATTTTGGTTCGATGGTGGTTGGAGAAGGGGGTGTTGGGATTGAGGCACGTAGTACTTATGGGCCTCATTTCCAACATGCTACTACCTGACTCATCAGGTGTGAGGTTCTTGTGGAACCTATTGGATGTGGTCTATCAGCTAGTTGAGTGCTCTACAGAGGCATAGTTGATGATGAGGTGGGTACAGACACTGCTGGCATAGCTCTATGGTAAGCTGTATGAGGTCCGTTGTTGGAGGTGGAAGGGGATTAGCTATAACTATCTATTGTAGAGTTGGACTTAGAAACACATAGCAATGGAGAGGCTGACAGGGTTATCATGGATGACTCGGATGAAGATGGTGGATAAGGATATAGGCTACGTGGTTCTGTGGTGGTGGTCTGAGGAGCAGGAACAGAGTCAACGATGGACAGGTACCATAGGGCACTATGCTGATGCCTTCGCTCGGCTTACTCCTGGGGAGGTGTTCTAGCACCCCTATCGAGACTGTCCAGCCTAGCTAGAGGCTGGAGAGTGGCTCTGGTGGGTACGTAGGGAGCAGTGGCTGATTGGGTGACATGGGACCAAGCAGGAGTTCTTCCCTTATAGTTGGGTGACATGACAATTTGGGGTGCACCAAGGGTTTCCTGGTGAGCTCATGGTCTATCGATGTCATGGGGACGAGAGGACTCTGGACTGATCGGTCATCACGCCATTAGGCGAGGATTTAGATGTAGTGATCGATGTCCCATATGTGGATGACATTGGGACTATCGCAGATTATGAATAGTGGTGGGTACTACAATGATGGTAGTGAGAGGGTCCACTGGGAGGCACAGAGGCAACAGCAGCAGGCAGGGAGGGTGCTGAGGCACCAAGAGATGATTGGGGAGCTCCGTTGGAGGATGCAGACATGGTGGAGGTGGAGGATGCGAATGTGGATTTTGGGGTTCCAGATCAGCCAGAGAGGTAGGACATCATGGAGCAATGGGAGCTAGAGCAAGCTACTATTTTAGAGATGCCAACGCCTCTGGCAATTTTGGAGGACATGGAGTCTGGGTTACACATTGAGAATGCATAATTAGAGGGGCTGCTATGGAGGCATGATGAGGAGTTGGAGGATGCTGTGATAAAGGGATCTCCTACGCATGTAGCTGGAAGAGAAAGAAAATGCATGGGCTACATACCACCAGTAGGATGGGGAAATCGATGTTGCATGGGAGAGAGATCTCCTACAGATGCAGTTACCAGAGATGGATAGGGCTTTGGTGCAACAATATGAGAACTTGGCTATGTATCACCAGCAAAATATGGACTTGGTGCAGTAGTGGTTGGAGTTGGAGGTAGATATTAGCCACCTTGGTGGGCAGGTCCCTACGTTTATCAAAGGAAGATCATCATGCCGCTCGAGAGGGAGCGAGACTGAGTAATCAACATCCTCTCGATGCAGACGACTGGATGAGGGGGGGTGAGTAGGCGTGATGCGAGGACAAAGGAGGGATGCCATAATCATGTGGCCTCTTCTCCTAGACACTATGCCGCTCTAGCACTTCATCACATGGTGGCCACTCATATCGAGCTTCTAAGGGAGCCTTCCTATCTATGTTGAGTGCCATGTGTAAGGAATCCTCCTGAAAAGGGCTATGATGAACGGGAATGTCCCTCAAAGGGGTGTACTTATAGTTCCATCTTGACATGGAATGATGCAGACTCTCTTATGGGTCAGGTTTCCAAGGTGGTATGACCAAGTCCTTAGGGCTATCGTGGAGGTGACTTGTGCCCCCTTGTACACTTTTCGCAGCTTCCACCCTTGATTGGGCTTGGCTACATGTGTACACCATGGTGGTGCTTTCCTACAAGCTATGTAGATTTTTATCTCTTTTTATGATTTTTATGCTACACTAAACAAAAAAGAGCACACACACACACAAAGCAGTGATTATCTCGTTTAAATATTGAAAGTGTGTCCTAGACCTAGTTTTGTGTGTTTTGGGTTTTTGTTTTTGTTTTGTTTTTTTCTTTGAAGGTTTTTGTAAAGAACATTTAAATGCAAAATGATGGCTCTTATGACTCCCAAAAATGGTTTCCTCTTCGATATACCATTTCCAGGATGATATACCAACCTCTCTATATACCCGCCCTTATGTGATGGAAACTATAGGTATGTGAGAGTAGATGGTACGTGGAATGTAGGTGGTACGGAAGGGGAATCGCCCTATTTATGACACCTACCATAGAAGACTTATCCTCATGCACTAGGAATCACCCCAACTACACTCAATCAAATTTTGTCAAGATTTACGTCTAGCAACAGTAGTGATCGGGGTAATGCATGCAAAAATTCAAGCCAAGGTGGTGATGAAATCCATCGTTGGTCTTCATCAAGGGCTGGGGTTTTACGACCAGCTCCTTGGTGTTTACGTTGCCACGTGATGTGTGGGGTTATTTTTATTTTGCAAGAGGGAAGCAAGCAAGCAATAAAAAAAAACTTTCCCTAAATAAACAAGTAACCTAAAAATAGAAAAACTAAAGACAGAAAATGACAGGAAAAGTTCAGAATCCTTACCTCCTCTCTGCCCAAATCTATCAATTTTGAGTTTCTGCCCAAAAAATTCATAGACTAAAATTCATCCTGGGGGGAACGAATTACAAGATTGTATTCGTCATAGGGTGGGGCGAATTCCCATTTGTCCCTGGGTAAGATGAATTACAACTCTATATCCGCCTCCTGATGGAACAAACAACAATCAGTGTATGAAAACTTGGTACTAGCAAGCAAAAACAACCAAGTTTGGATCAGATATCTGATATTAAAAATAGAGTACAAGGTCCCGCCATGATCACCACTGAAATCATGAGGATACGAAAGCAAAAAGGAAAAGCGAAGGTGCGATGTAAACCGAACCAAACTTAACGCTAAATCCTAGGAATTTGAAAGTGCATGAAAATATGGAAAGCATGAGTGAATCAAAATGAAATAGATGCAAATAAAGAAGACAACCCTTTTTATTGATATGTTTCACAACTCGGTTACAATGCACATCCTCCCCTTCCAAAGGCTAGGAGCGTTTAAGTATGCGTTCTTGTTACAACCATGGATGCCCTTCCTTCTTTCGCGTGCCCACATGTAAAATGGGCGGAACAAACATTTCCGCCACTTGCGTTGATGAGTCTTCAATCCTTGCTGCTCCTTTATTTCTAGACCCTACATTCAAAGGAACAAGAAGTAGTCAGTAGCACTTGTGGATAAAATAGAGCATGCAATCCCCAAGCCTACGATAAGTGAATGAGAAAAATGAATTAAACTATGACTAAAATGAATCCAAATGCTCTGAAAATTTTATAGGGGCATCAAGACATCCCAAAAAAAATACTACAAATGGAACATTCAGGAAATTCCTCGCCAATTTGAATTCACTCCAGGGCGAGACGAATTTACCTATAACAAAATGCCGAAAAGGTACTGTCCCAAATGTCCTATCTAGGAAGCTCCAAACAACCTACAAACTTGGGGTTAGCTAATTGGGGGTATTTTGGGAAGACCCAGATGGTCAAATTTTCCCAATTTGGCCTCCAAAAAATGGGAATTTGATGGTTCTACCTGCAAGTTAGTAAAGGTGAATGAAGATAGAAACATGATCAAAAATGTTCAAAATGAAATGAAATTTAAATGGCAAACTATCTAAGCAGCAAAGAATTGAATGCAAAATTTAAAGAAAATCAAACCTACCATATATTTCCAATCACTCTGAAGAGGGGCGATTAGGACTGTATCAATGTGGGAGGGGGTGCCTAGAGGCAGGTCGCTCGTCATTTGGGGCCTGATTTCGGCACCAGTCCACTTGGGATGGATCCAAAACCTCTTGTGGGGTATTGTCAACAAATTGGGTGGGATATTATGGCCAAATTTCATGTTTCGCTCCGTATTTGTACTTCCAGTAACCACCCTATGACCTCTTCTCCAAAAGAGACCAAGGATGTGAAAGACACAACTCAAGAGGGTGTGGGTGTGAAAGTAAAATGGCAGCACTTTGTTGCTAAAAAATGCTCCTTTTTCTTGGGGTGAGGAAACTCACCAATTTATAGACTTGGAGGTTTCTTGAAATGGGCATGCAGAGGCACCACTTGGGAATCATGGTTCCCAGGGGGAAGGAGATTCCTCCTTGAATAGGGACTTCATGACTACCCTTGTAATTACCTCTAATGCTCAAAAATTCTCACCCATACTCTCATGCGATGAAGGAAGCGTTAAGTGGTAGATCTGAGCTGCCATTTGTCAAGATTTGACTTTTTGCCCATCAAACCTGCAATTCGCCCCACCCTGGAGTGAATCTAGAATTCATCCCTGGGTGGGGCGAATCCCAGTTTGAATTTGTTCTAGGGTGGAATGGATATTGAGCAAAGTGCTTGAAGGTGCCAAACTGATCTTTGACCTTCCAAAACTATTGTGAGAGTGGTTAGGACCACTTTTTAACCTCTAGGGGCTGCCCTTGGGGCTGTGTGTGTCAATGCGATCAGTGTTTGTAGTCACATAATCGAATTGGTGCTGTTTTGGTGTCTACAAGATGTCAAAAATAAGGTAAAAAAAACTTGATGTTCAATAGGAGCAATAACAAAGGCTCTGGCATCTAATACCCAAAATTTAAGAAAAGCAAAATGTAGCAAACTAGATGAACTACAATATCTATGTATCTAAGGCAACATGAAATATCTAACACAATGTAAAGCAATGCCAAGAAATAAAATTCCTAACACATTGGGCCCGATATCGGATATCCACCACTCTAAATCATAAAGCTTCTTAAAGTGTCAAACTTCAAAAGGTGATGATGTCATCATCAAAATCTTAAATATTTAACAAGACAAATGCATTTCTAGATGCAAGATAATTCTATGTTAGTAGACCCAAAATCAAAACATGAAAGTCATGCATCAAGTGGCATTAGCTCAATCAATTAGATTCCTCAACATTTCAAGGAGGAGATCCAAGTTTGAATCTTTCCAAATGATACATGTATAATATCCAAGATTTGTTGTAATACCACTATATAGTGATGTTGTAATAAAGGTGGGGCAAATACATCCAATGTTTGACATCATACATGAGCAAATATAACTATCATATTCTTTAGATTGGCATCATAAGAAGTGAATAAGTTACCCAACATCCAAAAATAAAAATTCCTAAATCCTACTATGAGGAAAAAACTAGAGGATACAATTCTCAACCAATATGATAACCTAGGAGTAACACACTCTTCATGCTATCAACCATTGCATAAATGATCTCAAATCTTCCATATCAAAAGGAGTGCATGTGTTGTTCAACCACCAAGCATCATGACTATCAAATGATCTCAATGGGCAAAGCCTTATTCATTACACATCTATCCTTTCTCAACTAGTTATGCATAATATAAATAAATGGACCATCACCTAATGGTTACAATCCAATAATACAACATGCAAGCTAGCCTCATAATCAAATATACATCATACATGTTAGCAAAGCATAATGTATTTTTAAAAATCAAAATAAAACCTTCCAATTAAATAGGGTTTAGCATCATTAAATATCCTTTCATTAAAACAAAACTCTAGTTAAGTTTCTCCACAAGATTGGTTCCATCAAACACTCAGTCTTTCCACCAGTTTAAAGGCCATCTAAATTCAAATAAAAGGAGCCTCTCTATTATATAAACAATATCCTATAGTTTAGAAGGGCTATTTCAAAACTCTTTACTCAACAAAGCATAAATAATTATTTCATATAAATATTAAAGGGTCTTTTGTTTCCTCATTTTTCTATTTTAAAGCATACAATTAATATTTTAAAAGATTGCAGCCCAATATATATATTCATATTGAGGTAAAAGGATCTTTTATTTCCTTTAACTCATTTAAAAGCATAAATATATTCTTCAACATAAGTTTATCCACTAAACTTATTTAATATAAATCATTTCTTTAACATAAGTTTATCCACTAAACTTATTGAAATAAATCTATTCTTTAACATAAGTTTATCCACTAAACCATTAACATAAGAGCAACAATAACACAATTGCAATCATTCACACAATTGTAGCCCTTAACATAATTGCAACCCTTACACACAAGTGTAGTCTTTAACATAAATGCATATGTGAAACTATTAACATAAGAGCAACAATGATACAATTGCAGTAATTCACACAATTGCCACATTTTAACATAATTGCAACACTTACACACAAGTGCAACTAGGCAACCATTGACCAAGCTTAACTTGAGGGTAGTAATGCAACCATCAATTCAAGAAATATAGTCATAAAATTGCAGCCCTTTTTTTAAGAAAAGCAACCATTGACCATGTTTATCTTAAGGATAGTATTTCATTCATAAAACCAAAGTATTTTCACAAACACTTTCCATACTTTGTTATAAAAAATTGTAGCAATAAAACCAAAGCATTTTTACAAAAACTTTCCATGCTTTGTTATCAAAAGTTGTAGCAATAAAATTAAAGTACTTCACAAAAATCCTTGCATGCTTTAATCCTAAATAAATTGTAGCAATATATTCAAAGTATTTCACAAACCCTTTGCATGCTTTAATCCTAAAAAATTGCAGCAATATATTCAAAGCATTTCACAAACCCTTTGCATGCTTTAATCCTAAAAATTGCAGCAATATATTCAAAGCATTTCACAAACCCTTTGCATGCTTTAATCCTAAAAATTATAATAATATATTCAAAGCATTTCACAAACCCTTTGTATGCTTTAATCCTAAAAATTTTAGCAATATATTAAAAGAATTTCACAATCCAAAAAGCCAATGTTCCATAGCTCTTCTACTTCATCTGCTCTAACAAGCCATTAGTGCTACTATGGTCATCAATGGAAAGCAATCTCATTGGAATCCCCCCACCATCCTCACAAAAAATCATCCTTGTACATGGCATAATGGCTTCTTCCCAAATCCATCCCCTTTCTTTTTATTTTAAAATACTTTCTTTTTTAAAGTGAAGTCAAAGGAGTTCAAAATATATAAAATATATTTTAAATTCCCAATGCTCCGAATTCCTAGGTTACACAATAATTAATTTCCTTCGTGGCTTTATTAAGTTGAAAATAATATTTTAAACAAATATTAAAATTTCATCTACTGCAATACCCATGTGATGTAGGTGAGTTGGATATGGTAGGGAAATCCTCCAAGGGAGGTCCCTGGTTCAAATATCCACCCTACCAAACTCACAATGGGTACCCAAAATCCAAATGATAATGTTGGTGCAATCAGGGATGGATGCAACTCCTAGGTGATTTTGACAGTGTAGAATCCCTTGGTCATGGTTTCTTAGACCAAGTCTGACTTGCAAGGGGTTTTTTACTAAATAAAAAAAAATGACATATAGTGCAATGAAATGGTTAATCAATTTAATTTAACCATTAAATTTATAAGGCAATATTAAACATCTTTATTTGCTAGTCAATTTAAATAGCAATAATCGAGCTAATATTATAATGCCAACTTAATAAAGTAATGGTTAATTACTTTAATCTAACCATTATTCTTACATGATAGTATTAAACATTTTCTTTGCTAAACAATTTAAAAGCATTGTTAAGGCAAATATTAAATTTTTAGCTCACCATTGTCCATTTGCAAGCACAATTGGTCCTGCAAAACCACAAAAACTTAGTAGCACCAAATCATAAAATGTAATCATATGCTACATCATATCCTTGCATATTCATGGCATCAATCAATGTTAGCCATTAAAATGATAGGTCCCGACCCTATTGTTTCCTTATCAAGGGTCCTACAGGGGTGGGTTGTCATAGTATTATATCACCTAACAAATTGAACTTGGATCTTCACATTGGGGATATATATTTTTAACCTATTGAGATCAAGTCATTTGATAATATTATGTAGATATTATTTTTAATATTTATCCTAGTTAAATTCATGTAGTAATATTATAATATTTTTTGTTTTGATATCTAAGTCAAGATTTCATAATTGCAACACATTGTTTTGTGGGCTTCACTAATTTTAGGATAATGTATCTATAATAAAAAACTTGCAAATTTTTAAGAGTAATCATATTAATAATACTAGAATGGTTATCAAGTAGTAGGAGATTATTGGTTGAATATGTCAATTTTCAATGCAAAGACTACAATTCAAATATTTCCAAGACAAAATAATATGTACATAATAAAATAATATTGTAATACCACTATGTGGTCTCATACAATATGATGTAACACTATATATGAATCAAATTAATAATAGGCGCATGGGTGCATGAGTACACAATGGAAGCAAGAAGAACTATGAAAATCAATAGAAAACTTTTTTTTTATATTATCTGTAAGAAAGAAAAAAATTACAATAACTACACATAGATCTATAATCAAGTCTTTCTCTATTAAAATCAAGCCCATATCCCCAAAAATATTCTCCCAAAATGAAATTTTATCCAATTTTAATATCAAAATTACAAATAAAATTTTCTTGTCCAAACTAGGAAACACAAATTTGCTCCAAGAAAAAAAAAAAAAAAATCAAATTTACAATTTCTTGCCCAAGCCATTAATGTAATGGTCATATATACCATATAACTATGTGCACAAAGACCATAGAATACTTTACCACCTAATTCATTAATGAAATGTTCATAAAGACCATAGAACTATGTGTACAAAGACCATAGAATAATTTCCCACTTGAGCCATTAAAGTAATGGTCATTAAGACCAAAATGACCATAAAATAATTTCTTGTCTAATCCATTAATGCAATGGTTGTAAAGACCATAGAATTGCATGTGCAAAAAACATAAAATAATTTATTACTTGAGCCATTAATGCAACGTTATAAAGACCATATAACTGTGTGGAAAGACCATAGTACTATGTGCACAAATACCACATAATTACATGGCATCTATCACAAATCTACAAATTCTTATATTATTTTTTATTTTTTGGTCGATGTAATATTGCACAAAAACAAGGATTCTCTTGCATTACATACCCTTGCTAAAAATAATGTGAGCTTGGGGCTCACATTATGATTGCACAAACGACTGATTCATCCACCCAAGTCAGCTTAATTCAACTTTACAAATCCATGAGCCTTCCTTAGTTCCTTTTACCTTACATCAAATTATATATTCTTTGTACTTACTCCCTCAAGTTTTTTTCCAATACATGAATCCAATATTTATGATATTTCATCTCATTGCTTCTTAGGTATTTCCCTCCTCCAATCTATTGCTTTCTCCATCTATATATCTTAAAAATATTTGGGTGCATGGAATGAATACATATCAGATATATTGAATATATATGACATATCCAACCCTTAAAGCAATTTATTTCATCGGTATTCTCATAAAAAAAACAAAAAATGTGACAAGTAGCTATCTTCTTTGGGTTTTAGCTTGTTATATGTTTTACATGGGAATATCTCCTTTCTTAGATGCACCATGAATAACTCCCCATATAAGTAGGTATTGTCTTTGTGATGAACATATGTGCACTCCTTATACTTAACATTGCTCTTATAAAATTCTTTCTTTACTTACACATGCACCTATTACTCATGTTGTGTAAAGTCTTCTATATTAACAGTTATGCAGGTACCATCTTCAATTTCTAATAGATTTGTGAATCCATGAGGAGACAACCCATAGACCACTTGAAATGGCATCCTTCCAATCTAACTATTCATAAAAGTATTGTATGTACACTCTGCTTGTGCCAAATTAGAGTTTCACTGCATAGGGTATTCCCCTATGAGATATTACAATAGATTGCTAAGACTCTAATTTACAACATTTATCTATCCATCCATCTAAGTATGATATGTTGAATTGTAGTTGACCTATGCATCTAAAGTTTTCCAAAGAGTGCACCAAAAATGGCTAAGGAACTTTGTGTTTTGATCTAATATAATGTCATGTGACAATCCATAAAATCTTACTATCTCCTTGAAGAACAAATTCAATATCTTGGATCAGGATTATGCATAATGGGTCGGGCTCAAAATATATTTATAAAAATTAGGTGAATCAGTTTTGAAATTGAGGTGAATTGTATCCAAAATTATTTAGATGAGATGGTGAATTGCATTTTTTTTTAACAAAAATTATAAAAATAGGGTGAATCAATTGAAAAATATTTTCACCACTTATAATAAGGATTTCTTGAGGATTTTACTAAATTCAAGTGTAGATGACCCAGGAGAGCCTATAGACACCAAACAAAGGACGACCATGGAGGGTCTATAGGCATTAAAAAAGGGATGATCCAAGAGAGCCTATAGAAACAAGATACAAGATGACCTATAATATCCTATAGAACATAAATGTGACATGAACCAGGATCCATAACTCTACATATTATCTGTAGTCTTTTGTATATAGTATTTTATCTATTGTTTGGGGTGAAACAATTGAAAAATATTTAAACCAATTAAAATAAGGGTTTCTTGTGGATTTTAATATGTTCTAAGTTTAGATCTCATTGAGCTATGTGGTTTAAATAAATACTTAAAATAGATCTTTGATCAATAGTTATACCTCCTATAAGGAGAATCTATAGACATTAGACAAGAGATAATCTAAGAGAGTCTATAGAAACCAAACAAGGAACGAACATGGGGGGTCTAGAGGAATAAAAAATGGGATGAATTAGAAGATCCTATAGACACAAGATACGAGGTGACCTATGACAACCTATAGATCATAGACATGACATGACCTAGGATCCATAACATTGTGTGTTGTCTATAGTCTTTTGTCTATACTATGTTGTCTATTTTTTGGGATGAATTAATTGAAAAATATTTATACCACTTAAAATAAGGGTTTCTTGAGGATTTTACTAAGTTCTAAGTATAGATCTCATTGAGCTAGGTGGTTTTAAAAAAAAAATTGAAAACGAAGCTCTAGATCAAAAGTTATACCTTCTAGAAGGAGAGCATATAGACACCAGACAAGAGATGACCCAGGAGAGCCTATAGACACCAAAAAATGTACAAACATGGAGGGTCTATAGAAATCAAAAAAAGGATGGCCTAGGAGAGTCTATAAATACTAGATACAAGATGACCTATGAGAGCTTATAGACCACATACATGACATGACCCATGAGCCATAATTTAATCTATTGTTTATAATATTTTATCTATTGTCTCAATGAATAAATTGAAAAAAATTTACACCACTTAAAATAAGATTTTATTGAGTATTTCATTAAGTTCGAAGTGTAGATCCTATCAAGCTAGGTGGTTTTATAAAAAATAAAAATGGAGATCTGGATCAAATGTTTTACCTCTTGGAAGGAAAGCCTATAGAAACTCGACAAGATATGATCAAAGAGAGGCTATAGACACCAAAAAAGGGATGACCATGGACGCTGTATAGGCACCAAAAAAGGTATGACCTAGGAGATCCTATAGACACTAGATATAATATGACCTATGAGAGCCTATGGAGCATAAAAATGACATGACTCAAGATCCATAACTTTATTTGTTGTCTATAGTATTTTATCTATTGTCTAGGGTGAATCAATTAAAAAATATTTATACCACTTAAAATAATGGTTTATTGAGGATTTTACTAAGTTCTAAATGTATATCTCATTGAGCTAGGTGATTTAAGAAAAAACTTAAAATGGAGTTTTTGATCAATAGTTATGCCTCCTAGGAGGGCCTATAGACACCATATAAGAGATGACCCATGAGAGACTATAGACACCAAAAAAGGGATGACAAAGGAGGATATATAAGCACAAAAAAAGGGATGACCATGAAGAGTTTATAGGCACCAAATAAGATACAACCAGAGAGAGTTTTCATACACCAAATAAGATATGAAAGAGTATATTTTTTAGGAACCAAATAAAGGACAACCAAGGAGGGTCTATAGGCACCAAAACAGGGATGACCATGGATATTTTATAGGCACAAAATAAGAGATTACCAAGGAGAGTCTTTAGAAAAAAAAAATGATTATAGAGGAGAGTTTATAGGCATCAACCAAGGGATGACTAGGGAGGTTCTATAGGCACCAAAAAAGGGAAGAGCATGGAGGACTTATAGCACAAAAAAAGATATGAAAAAGGAGAGTCTATAGGTAACAAACAAGGTATGTCTAGGGAAGGTCTATATGCACAAAAAAGAGATGACCATGGAGAGTTTATAGGCACCAAATATGACCAAGGAGAGTCTATAGGCACCAAACAAGGGATGATAGAGGAAATTCTATAGGAACAAAACAAGGTACAACTATGGAGGGTCTATCAACCATTTTATTTGTGGTCTATAGAAAAAATAATAATTAAATAAGACCCGATTTAATGTCATTATTAATAAAAAATATGACAAATAAATGAAATGTTAAAATAATTATGATCTACCTATTGTGACACAAGACACAAACCGACCTATGAGAGTCTACGAACATACTATATCATCTACTTCCTTTATACTTTCCTTTGCATTCTATAGTTTTTTGTCTATATTATTTTCTCTATAGTCTATAGTCTTTTACCTATAGTATTTTCTTTGCAGTCTATAGTAATTTTCCTATAGTATTTTCTCTATAGTCTATAGGATTTTTCCTATAGTCTTTCCTCTATGGTCTATATTATTTTATCTATAGTATTTCTTCTATGGTTTATGGTCTTTTATCTATAGTATTTTGTCTGCTTCCTGTAGTATTTTATATATGGTCTATAGTCTTTGGTTTGTTACATTTTATCTAATTCGTATAGTATTTTCTATATGATCTATAGTCTTTGGTCAATAGTCTTTTATCTATCATCTTTTCTCTTTCGTTTGTTGCCAATCACTCTTTTTTTGTCTTCTCTACTTTCGTTGTTTTTTCAACTTCTCTAATTTCACTTATATTTTGGCTTCTCTATTTCTGATCAAGGAGAACTAATGTTTAACATGTATGTTTAGGTATATATAGTGGGGTGAATTTGTCTAGGTTAATAAAATTATATATAATTTTAAGGTGAATCAATCCAAAATCTAGGTGGGAAGGCTGGCGATTTAAAATTTAAAAAGTAAAAGTATTATAATTTTGGGGTGAACCAACCCCCCCCCAAAAAAAATTATCCCCAAATATTTTGGGTAAATAAGTTGATTTTTAGGGTTCCAATATTAGTCAATTTTAAATTTTAAAAATCCTAATATATGTTAATTTATGATAATTTATCGTTGTGCATAACCCTATCATGGATGCATCATTCAAATTATAACAAAGAATGAAATTAACCATTTTAGAGAATCATTCCACCACTATGAAAATAGAATCATGACCTCTCTGCATGCATGGTAATCCACGAATAATTTCCATGGATAGTTCCTCCCACAATATATTTGGCATGCACAAAGGCTTGTACGATCCATTGTTTTGCACCACTCCCTTATTTTTGTGGAAAATTTTATACCTTTCAATAAATTTGCACACATAATTACATAAACTAGCCCAATAGTACCTATCTTCCACCATCACCTATGTCTTATCTACAATGAAGTAACCTTTATGTCCAACTCTATAAAACTGCTTGATGAGATTCTCCTTCATTGAATTATGTGGGATGCATAACTACTTTCTCTTCAATAGGTATCCTCTTATAAAAATAAACCCATAAATGGACCTCTATATCTAGTCCATGGCTCCATGCATGTGTACTATACATTAGCAAAATATGGATCTACACCATTAAAATCCTTCATCCCCTCCATACCCATTAGTTTAAATATCATTTTGGACAATATAATGTGACTTTTACTCAAGGTATATATGACCTTGTTCATATCTCTTGTGTGATGCTTCAATATAAAAGAGTAACCCTATAGATATTTCACCTACTTATTCAACTCCACACTCATTTTAAGACTCATCATGTGTGGTGCCTTGTTAGATGAACTAAAAATTGAAATCAAATCAAAGAAATGCAAGATTACATACGCAAGCAATAATCCATATGGTATTCTTGCATCAACCACATATACAAAATATTCTATCAATGTGCTAATATTTAGCTTTTCAATGTTGCATAAGTCTGATTGCTCTACTTGTTCAGGTGTGACTACTAGTGCATAGTAGTCCTACAAGTCTCCCATCTCCTTGAGAAAATACTTTACTAATAATATCACCATTCCACCCTTATATGCACCTTCTTCATCCACTCACATTGGATTTATCTCAAAATTCTTCCCATCCTTCCTAATGGTGAAGGTATTTTATGCCCATCATGGTTAGTACAAACATTTCCAAGGCCTTCTACATAATATATGGTATACATCCATTGGAATCATATCACACCAAATAAAATTCACATATCCTCCTATAAAAAAGGTAACTAGACTCTACTTTATCATAGTCAATTGTTATTCCTTCTACAAGCAAGAGTTCTTATATAGTTTTGGGTGTGTGATCTTCTTCAATCCTAACTTCTGCACTATATTTGTGAATATAATGTTGTCTATGCTACCTCTATTAATGATAAACTTGTAGCATTTTCCTCCTTAACCATCATATTTTTCTTTACATATGGGATTTAGCAGTACCTTACACACCATCAATTTTTCCTTGTCCTTTGGGTATGTTCTTTCCACTTCTCTACCCAAATCACCATTGTTTGCACATACTACATCCATGAATTTCACTATGTGACCCATATCTCATGCTTCCAAACATTCAAAGCATGATGTATTTCTTGATCACATCTAAAGCAAGTCCCTCTAAAACCCTTTCCATGAATTTGGGACTTGTCTTCACATTTTTTGGATTTTTTAGTGATAAATTCCTTACATATTACCACTCGTACTATCACCTTCATTTCATGGTTTGGTCTACCTTACCCCCTATTTACTTTGTCTACCATCCTTACCCATACCACTACTATTGCACACACCTTGTTATCTTTGGGATAACTTGTCCTCTACACATAGCACCAACTGGTAGGCTTATTTGATAAATGTAACATTCAAGAAATACATATCATCATAAATTGAGATACGTAAAACATTATATACCTTGACATCTTATCTATGTCATCATTTATATGTCTTGTGTGAATGCACAGTCTATAGAATTCCTCTATGTATGCTTGTATAGATGTTACAATAAGTGATTATTCTCTTAAGTTCCACTAGGATAGACATACTTGAGTTTCTACTCCTCCATGAGTCAAGTGAACTCTTAGTGTTTTCAATATCAGATTTGATGAGTTGTTGTAATCCAATGACTCTCAATGATCAACTTTGCTATTTATACAAAGTTGATCTATGGAATAAATCAATCAGTTCTACTCTTTCTTCATAGTTTATGTAATGCTTTGCATGTCTATTTTTGAAAATTTTAACATGGTACCAGAGCAAGGTAGATCTTGCTAGCATTATCTTTTGAAGGTTTTAGGAGTTGGTTCTTTTGATATTTTGTTGGATTCTCCTCTTTTATTGGATTTAAGTCTTCAAGTATTGATGAAACCGTTAATCATGATCCTCTTCCAAACCCATCCTCCGAACCAATGGAAGCCCAGAAAGAATCTGAACCCTTGGCTTCTAATCCCTCATATCCTGATGCCTTCAATGTTGACCAACCCCTGGTTGATGATGTCTCCATCCCTGCTTCCTTTCTTGAGCCTTCTAGCCCAGTTATTCAAAAAATTCCTACCAATAATTTCAGCCCCAAAATTACTAGAAGCCACAAGAAATCTCCCATTGATTATGGAATGGAAAAAAAAGAGGAAGGCCTTCTAACTCTGATCAATGGAAGCAAGGAGTAAATGATGATATTGCCAACGGAGTACAAAAGACCCTGTTTTCCACTGGTATCATATCCAAGGAAGAATCAAAGTGCACCAAACCTCCCCAACCATCTAGAAAGGGAGGCAAAAGAACTTCAAAATATTCCAAATGAAGATCCTCTCATGGAATGTGAGAGGCCTCAATGGTTTAGCCAAACAAAGGTTAGCTAAATCATTAAGGAAAGAAATCAGACCTACAATTTTTGTGATTCAGGAAACCAAGATTAGTGAACCTCTTGATAAAAAGATATGTAATCATATTTGGAAGAATTATGAATTTCTTGCTTGTAAGGCTAAAGGGGCTTCTGGAGGCCTTTTGTGTTTATGGAATCCAAATATTGTGGAAGGAAATCTCATCCATTCCACTGATGAGATGATGAGCATTCTCTTTTTTGACAAAGACAACAATTCACCTTGGGTCCTCACTAATATTTATGCTCCCAATTCCATTTTTGGTAGGTCCCGTATGTGGGGTAATTTGTCTTCTATCAGAAGCACCTTTCCAAATATTCCTTGGATCCTCGTAGGAGACTTCAATACTCCTTTGTTTCCTTCTGATAAAAAAGGAGGTGTTGGCTCCTTTTCTAAAAGTATGGAGGACTTTCAGGAATTTATAAGTGAACAAAATTTAATGGATGTAAATCTGAAAGGAAATCAATTCACTTGGTCAAATCGAAGGTGTGGACCTCAATTAATCCAAGTTAAACTTGATAGGGTCTTATTATCTCAGGAAGCTATCGACATTTGGGGGGATGCTAATCTGCAATCCCTACTCAAAATTGGATCTGACCATAGTCCTATTCTTCTAGACACAAATAATCCAAAAATATTCAAAACTCCTTTCAGATTTGAAGCCATGTGGATGCTACATCCTGATTTCAGAGAAAGGATCAATCAATGGTGGCAATATGATATCCAAGGAACTCCTTCATTTGTTTTGGCTCAGAAACTCAAAAATATTAAAGAAAATATAAAAATATGGAACAGAGACATTTTTGGAAATATTTTCCAGAACAAATAGGATATTATGAATAGGTTAGCCATAATAGAAAAAGAGAGCCAGGAAAATGAAAATTGTTCTACCGAGGTTAGAAGTGAAGAAAGGAACTTATTAGCTCAATATCACAACATCCTACAATGTGAAGAAATATTCTGGAGACAGAAGTCTCATGACATTTGGCTCAAAAAAGGAGATTCCAACACCAAATTCTTTCATGTCTCCACCATGAGACACCGAAGTAACAACAGGATCAAAGAAATTTGCAGCCAGGATGGAAGGACTATTACTGATATCAAGGAAATCAGAACTGAAGGGATAGCTCACTTCATGCAATTACTCCAAGAGGAATGCAGACCTAATTCTCTGGTAGGCAAGGACTTTTTCCTTCAATTTATTCCTCATCTTATTTTTGATGATATGAACAACAAACTTATAGCTATCCTTTCTGATGAGGAAATCAAAGAGGCCTTATTCTCAATGAAACCTGATAAAGCACCTGGTCCAGATGGGTTTTCTCCAAGATTTTTTTAGGCCTTCTGGGATGTTGTTGGTAAAGATGTTTGCAAAGCCATCAGGGAAATCCAAGGTTCTAAAGTCATTCCTAGAGGCTTCAATTCTACATTTATAGCACTCATACCAAAAATTCCAAATGCTTCCAATTTTAATGAATTTAGGCCAATCAGCCTCTGCAATGTCATTTACAAGATTTTAACGAAGGCCATCACTATCCGTATGAGAGAGGTTATGCCTTTAATCATAAATCAGTGTCAAGGAAGCTTGGTTAGGGGGAGATCTATCTTGGATGGCATCATCTCTATCCATGAAGCAATCCATTCCATATCCTTCAACAAAAAAGTTGCTTTCCTTCTCAAGCTGGATATGAACAAAGCCTATGACAGACTGAGTTGGGATTTCCTCCTTGCCATCCTGCATAAGTTCGGCTTTCATTCTGATTGGATTTCCTTAATTAAAGGATGCATCTCTTCAGCTTGGTTTTCTGTCCTCATTAATGGATCACCTACTAGTTATTTCCAGAGTAGCAGAGGCTTAAGGCAAGGGGATCCTTTGTCCCCTCTCCTTTTCATTATTGCAGTAGAGGCTCTTGGTAGATCAATATTGGTAGCAAGAGATGCAGGATTAATTTTTGGACTTCAAGTTACTTCTCAGTGTAATCCAATTACTCATCAACAATTTGTTGATGATACCCTGTTGTCCACTTTCACCTCTGTCAATGAAGCCAAAATCATCAAACGTATCCTTCTCCTGTATGAAGAAGTTGCTGGCCAAAGGATCAATTTTTAGAAAAGCAAATTGTATTTCCTCAATACTCCTTTAAGAAGATAAAATATGATTGCCAACATACTTGAATGCTCCATAGCCAATCTGCCTTCTTCCTACCTGGGCTTACCTCTCTTTATTGGAAATGCCAAAGAAAGCCTATGGGATAATGTCATCGAGAGACTTCAAAAAAAGTTGTCCACTTGGAGAGGTAATATTCTATCCCAAGTGGGTAAAATCACTCTTACCATGGCCTACCTCCAAAGTATTCCTGTCTACTTCCTTTCTTTGTTCAAAGCTCCTGTTACTGTTTACCAAAATATGGAAAAAATTCAAAAACATTTTCTTTGGACAGGATCTGAAAATAAACACAGATTCCATCTAGTTGCTTGGGACAAAGTCTATAAACCCAAAGATCAGGGAGGCTTAGGTCTAAGAAGGATCTCTCTTCTCAACCTTTCCCTCCTTTCTAAGCAATCCTGGAGACTCATTTCCAATGAAAAAGTTGAGTGGGTCAAAATCATGAGAAGGAAGTATCTTCAAGCTTATGAATTCCTATATGGTCAGGTCCCCTCTACTGGGTCTATTTTCTGGAAATCCATTTGTGAAGCTCGTTCCCTATTGCAAAAAGGACTCCGATGGCAACTTGGAAATGGTAATTCCATTTTCTTCTGGGAGGACAAATGGACTGGTGATAATCCTCTTATTCAGATTCCTATGTTTCAAAGGATTATCAACATAACTAAACATTTGGTTGGTCCTTTAGTGGCTAATTTCATATCCTCTTCCAATGGTATTATGAGCTGGAAAAGACTTGATGTCCCGAACTATGAGGATGAAATTTCTTGCTTGCAAGCTCAATTGTCTTCTATCAAAATTCCTGCTGGTGATCTTAAGGACCAACCTATTTGGGAACCTACCGATTCTGGAGAATTCTCTAGTCAAATCAGCTTACTTGCTTTCCCTTAACAATCTTGAAACACCTATTCCATTTAAGCTGGTTTGGACCAAGTACTTGACTCCCAAAATTGCCTCCTTTTCTTGGATTTGTATTCAAGATCGTATCCTTACTATTGAAAACCTAATCAAAAGGGGCATTCCTCTTCCTAACAGATGTTATCTTTGTCTCTCTGATTGGGAGTCTACTTCTCACCTTTTTTTGTTTTGTCCTTTTTCAAGAATTGTGATAAGAAAGCTTTTTCTAAATTTCCAGCTGGTTTGGGCTCATCCACCTTCCATTGTTGAGTTGTTCCTTCAGTGGCCCAATCCTTTTAAAAATCCAGTGCTTAAAGGACTTTGGAAATTCTGCCTACAACATTACCTTTGGCAAATTTGGCTTGAACGCAATAGAAGAATATTTGACAAAAAAGCCTTGCATGCTGATATCATTGCTCATAAAATCATCCTCTATGCAAAGGAAAATGTCCATGTAGCTCCTTTTGATCCTTTTCCTTGTCCTCCATTTGAGAAATCCATCCTCAATTCCTGCAACATATTCCTTGATACTTCAAAACCTGTCAATCCTTCAACTTCGAGAACCAACATCAGATGGTATCCTCCCCCAAGTGGATGGGTCAAGCTTAACTTTGATGGAGCTACTAAAGGAAATCCTGGAAATGTTGGGGCTAGAGGAATTCTTCATGATCATTTAGGCAATTCTATTTTTGCTTACTCTAAACCTTTAGGCATCATGTCCAATCACTCTACTGAAGCCAAGGCGGTTTGGAGAGGCCTCCAATTCATTAAAAACATTCCAGGGAACATCATAGTGGAAGGGGATTCTCTAAATATCATCAATTATTTAAAAACTTCAAGACTTAGCAGTTGGAGGATTAGAACAATTATGGAGGAAAGCAAACAAATCCTCTATCAACAACACAACACTATTGTCCAACATGCCTATAGGGAGGCCAACGTTGTTGCTGATAGATTGGCAAACATTGGAGCTAACACCCAAGGATTGTTGACGTGGACTGATACTCTACCTCCTGAGGTGGATGAACTTGTTAGACATGATCAAAACAATGGTACTCATGTTGATTCTTGAAAATATCTTCCACATGAAGTATTGGGCTCACATTCCAATCCTCTTGTTGGGTTTTCCTTCAAGGATTCTGCCTTACCTTGAAAATTGGCCGCATGACCCTTTGTGTTTTAAATTTAAAATACCCACCACCTCCATCCATGCTAGCACTTATTTCTTGGTAACCGATTCATTTTGGCATCCCAAGGTGAGGCCTAGCATGATTATTAATCATTCTTCTCCCGTGTGTATTGATTTGTGTAATCTTACCTCATCGAGAACCATCTTCCACCATTTAACCAGTCGCATTGTTTCGAGACCCTATGTGGTGAACATCCCTATCCTTTCTGTGTCTTGCACCAGGACCTCTTATTGGCTACATTTTTTGTGCACCCCCGATGGTCAACTATTTCATTTGACATTGATCCTCTCAATTATCTGGTGCAACGTCCGATGCCTAAAAATCCACTTTGATATCTGCCCAAGCCAATCCTTTTCCTTCAGGGGTTTTTTTCCCTTTTTGAAGCATCCTTCTTGGATTTTTTGTAGAACCCAAAGTGACGACAGTGCTTTCCTTTTATATGACTCACTGCATGCTTTGCTTAATCATCAGCCCTATACTATTGTGCCTATTTTGTTTAACCTAAGCCATTCTTTGTGCCTTCCTTTTCACTATTTTTTGTCTACCACCATGAAGGAAGGTAAACCCATTTTCATTGAGCCTGAGGTGTTTGATCTTGAACCCATGGTCAGAGACTTGTGGAAGGATAAAGGCGCACTTATTGATTTCTTCAAGTTGTTTGCTGGCATCGACGAGGAGGTGATGAAAGCCTTTGTTGAGACCTAGAACAAGGGCCTGGTTACTGTTCATGGGGTGGAATTCCAAATTACTATTGAGTTGTTGGCGGACCTGATGGGACAACCTATGGATGGCAAGGTGATCCAGAGAAACAAACATAACTGGGAAGCAGAGCTGACATTTTTTGAGAAGAACTCGATGATTCATAAGATGTATAGAAAAGGTTTGTACCGTAAACATCTTTCCACTCCTTGGCAAGAAATCTTAAAACCTATCATGCAATACCTTACTTGTGACAATCCTGAGTCCCAACTCTGTTGTTTCCATTTGGCTTACGTAAATCACTTTCGTGATGCCAAAATGATGAACATCCCTGCTGCTATATTTTGGTCCATCGATTACACCATTGTTTCCACCCGATCCAAAAAGGAGGAGGGTTTACCATGTCACCAAGGGCTTTTCAATGTCCTTTATAGATTCCTCCTTCTAAATTTCCCCAAAGGTAACATCCCTACCCCTGAGTCTGAGGAGGAAAATTCTTCCTCATCGCCCAGTCCCAAAAACTCCAAACCTAAGAGGAAGGATAAGAACGATAAACCCCATCCTGAATTCAACATCAAAAAAAAGGTCAAAGTTGAAAGCACGCCTGTTAGATGTTCCCAGAGACTTAAGCATAAATATTTGGTTGAAACCCCTCCTTCCACTTTTGTCAAACCCACTAAGGATCATTCCAATTCGCTTGACCTGGTTGAAAAGTATCTTCATAAACTGGTCATCCATGCCACCTCTGCTACAATTGATCACCTAGAAATAGCTCACATGGCCATTGGTAAAGCTATCATGAAGCTTAAGGAGCAGCGCCAGGCTCTGAGCCTTCTATTATTTTGTGATACTTTTGATGACACCCCTGGTTTCTCCATTGTGGAGGTTCCTTTCGATGCCAAGGGTGTAGCCAAATATGAGGATGTGGTTGAAATTGCCAAGGAAGCCTGTTTCGATGTTCTGAAGGAAAACCTGAAGGATGTTTCGAAGGATGAAGTGAAGGACACTACGTTGGACACTGTTGTAGCTTCACCTATGCAAACTGATGCTCCTCTCTGAGCATGTTGGTGGACATTCCTATTGTTGTATTTTTCCTTCTATTTTCTTGGTCCTTCGGCCTGAAGGTTTTATTCTGGTTTGGTTTTGCTGGCTGTTAGTTCCTCTTTTTGTTCCTTTCTGTCAGAGGAAGTCTTCCTTTTTCTTTTCTAGGCTTTATGCCTCTTTGTTGTGTTCCTCTCGAAGTTCTTCTAGTGTTCCTATTTATGTTTTCACTATTGTACAAGGCGTTGGGGCACCTTTCAAATGCCCTATTTTGAATAAAATTAAATTAACTTACCAAAAAAAAAGATTATATATATAGTTTTTTGCTATATTTTTTTTTGAAATATATATATATATATATATATGTGTGTGTGTGTGTGTGTGTGTGTGTGTGTGTGTGTGTGTGTGTGTGTGTGGGTTATTCCAAATATTATTTGTGTGTGTGTGTGTGTGTGTGGGTTATTCTAAATATTATTTGTCTTCTTCTCACGTTAAAAATGGAAGGGAAGATTCATTGACTCTTAGTGTAAATGCATTTTTGAAAAAAATTGCCCGTAGTCATATATATTATTATTTTTTTCTTAAAAAAAAAGGAAACACCTTTTTCAAGCAATTTTTTTTTTTAATTTCATATAAAAAGCTTGATTAATAGGAATTTTATTTCCTATCTTTAGTGTATCATTTTTTGCAGGAAAAAAATGGCTTTGTTTGCTTCCTTATCAATGCTCTCAGAGAAGCACGATTGAAGCTCTCAAATCTATGGAGCACCCAATTTTGGGTGCCAACGTCTCTATTCCTGACACCTCTCTAATCGATTTTCATATCTCCTTCACTAGAGACCTGTAATATTCACTCTCCATTATTTTTTGATGGTTGGTGCAGCTCTCAATAAAGTTAATTATTTAAAATCCTTTCAATTTTTTTTTATTCTTCTAGTGCACTCTTAGGCCACGTCACTTCAGTTGCAATATAAATGTTTTATACCATTCTATCTTGCGATCTTCCTTGGCGTACCTTTTGTTGCATCGATGAACTCTGTAGGAGCCCCCTTAAGCTAGGATAACATACATTTAATGTCAATTGGTGGATTTGTTCTTGGTTGGAATATTTGCAAATGGCTCTCATTACCTCCTATTTAGTTATCTCCATATCTATTCATTTCGCATTGCTTCTTATGATATTGAACTTTGTTTATTCTCGGATGAATTTTATGTGCAGTGTTATTTTCATTTTTCTCAAAAATGATGTGCCATGGTGCTGAAGCAAGCAACTAAAATTTTTTAATTCTTATTTTCATATCATTCATTTGCTATCTCTTTTAAAAAAAATTATAACAGTCCATATTTTCGTTTATCGCCTCTCTTGTTTTACTTTTTTTCTATAGGTTACAAAAGCTGAGGTGCTGCGTCTGAGAGGAACTACGTTTGCGAGCGCTAAATATAAAAAGCACTAGGTCTACACATTCTTCCACTCTCTCATCGAATGAACCAATGATATTTATCTTCTATGACACATAAAAAGAAAAACCACTTCTACCTCTCTATTTCGTGGTACCTACCCGAATAATTTTGGGTTTCCTCTTCGTGCGGCAGCAAGATCATTCTTTCATAAGTTATCTCTGTTATTTATTTTTCTTTAGCATAGTCATGAATCGCAAGCGCCTTGTTTGAAGTATATATCTTCTATTTATTTT
Organism: Wollemia nobilis; assembly: GCA_028583015.1. NCBI lineage: Eukaryota > Viridiplantae > Streptophyta > Pinopsida > Araucariales > Araucariaceae > Wollemia > Wollemia nobilis. The sequence goes on from JAQPPZ010015568.1 coordinate 489,316, forward strand.
TTTTTCTAAAGCTTCTTTGTATTGATTTTTTATCTGTCCCTTCAATTTCAAAGGTAAAAACCATACAAAAATATCCCCTTAGAATTTATGTATTTCGTATTTTATTCTGAATCAATTTTTTTTCTAAATCTTCTTTAGTGAAACGAGTCATTTGTAACCTAGTAAATGCAAAATTCTTTTTTCGGGGTGGGGGGGTGGGTTAGAGGTGCTAATTATTGCACCATTGTCTATTTTATCTTTTGAGGGGGGTCCTTTTATCTTTCCTATGTCCTTTATCTTTATTCTAGTTCTTTTTTTAAGTAACTATAATAATAATATAAGTGCATAAATTTTGAATATAAAATAAAAGTACTCACTAAAATTAAAATGGGAAATCTCAAGTTATAAAATATATTTTTTTAATCTCTAAATCTTCCCCTTTAAATGCAATTTTTTAATCATAATCTTTGCTAGTTTTTAATACACTTATTTTCAGGTTAATTCATAAGATATAGATAGAAAATAATTAAAACTTTTTTCAAGCCCTCAAAACTAATATAGTTTTTTTTGTCTTGTTGTTTGTTCTTAAAATTAAAATCTTTTCTATTTATTCTTTTTATTAATATCAAAAAATACTATTTCTAATTAATTAATTCTAATAAAAAACTTATAGTTTCTTAATTTTTTCAAGATATTTTGCCTACATTCCACGTACCAATATCTACCATAAACTTATAGTTTCCCTCTAGTTAGGATGGGTTTTTGAAATAGTTAGTATACATGCCTGACATATATTTTTTGATCATCTTATTTACAATATTGGATATATCTATTACTTATAGTTTCCCTCTCATAAGGGTGAGTCATTGAGATATTCCAATATATATATCTGGTTGATCCTACTTGCATTTCAAGCCAATCTTCCCAATATTTTTTCTACTCATTAATTATAGTTTCCCTCAAGTAAGGGCGGGTAATTGAGAAGAATGATATTGGGCCTGAAAACTATTTCTAATCTAATTTTAATATAACAAAACTCTATTACTTATAGTTTCCCTCTCGTTAGGGTTGGTAATATGAGGGTTGTGATATTAAAATAAAATCTTGCATTCTTCTTTCAATTGCGCTAATATAAACTTGAAGTTCTAAGGAGAGGTAAATTGGTTAAAACTTCAACTTTCTTCACAGAATGAATACAATTGATCTTATCACCCCTCATAACTAGCACAATTAGAAACCCAAAATTTTAAATATTATATCTCAAAAAGGGCTCACTCATTTTCTAGAAGAAAAACAACCTGAATTTGAGAAAGAATATGAAAATTTTATTCATAAATAAAATATGTGTGAAACAATGGGTATTATGAGCACTAATGTTCATGAAAGATTATGGTTTCACATTACAGATTTTAAAAATCCTTATGAACGTTGGAAAAAACCAAATAATTTGATTTGGAAAGTAGATCAAATAAGATCAATGCAATTAGAGGCAGAATTAACAACTTTATCACCTAAAGACTTCAACAATACTGTTGACTTTCTCACCAAATGCAAGGAAGTCCTTACTCAATACAAAGGTAGTGGGAAGACTAAGGCTGAAGAAGAATGCATTTATCTAATTCTTTCTAAACTAAATGGCGTATTTAAAATATTTACAACCACCTTTCTATCTACAAAATATGCTCTTGGTGTAACCTTTAAAATGCCCTCTTTAGAAGAATTTTATGATAGACTAACTAGGGAAGAAATAAAACTTGCAAGATATGAAATATCTTCTTCTTCCTCTTCCTAAAAAGCCTTAGTAGCCTCTACCTCTTCTAAAGAAAAATTAAAAAAGAAATAAATGAATCTCATAACTTGTACTCACTACAAAAGGAATGGTCATACGGAAAATAAATGCTGAAAAATATTACAACAACTAGAGGCAGCTATGAAGGATCAAAATATATACAATTAAAAGTAGATAGAAAAAACCCTAAATGTTCAAAGGAAAACCACCAATTCCTCTTCTAATTACTGGTTCCTATATTCTAGAGCAACTCCTCACATGGCTGCTTCAGATGAGTCCTCTTCTATCTCCTCAAGTTCAACATGTAGTATAGAAGTTGGTGACTCTTCCTTTATCCCAATAAAAGAAAAGGGTGACATAATCATTTATGGTGGATCTATCAATAATTTTCTCTATGTTCCAAACATTACCACAAATCTCCTCTCCATATATCATATTTACACTTATGGAAAAGGAAAAACAATTCTCTTCTCACCAACAGGAGTTGAGATAAGAGACTTTTAAGATCCAAACTCTCTCATAGCCAAAGGAAATATTGATCACAACACACCTATTTCACTTCAAAGGATTCAAAAATTCTAAATGGGCCTCCTATTTTGTTGCTTATGGAGATATTAAAAGCAAAATTTGGCATGAAAGGTTTGGGTATCTCAGTTACAACTACCTAAAATAATTGAACAACCATGATATGGTAATAGGATTATCTCAAGTCTCTTCTATTGATGGAGTATGTCCTGGATGTGCTCTTGGAAAGCAACATCAAAATCCTTTCCACTCTAGTGGTTCTCGAAAGGCCTCATCCCCTCTAGAGTTAATCTATAGTGACTTGATAGTCTTCCCAAAGCCTTCTTTCAAAGAAGAAAAATATGCATTAACATTCATTGATGATTTTTCTAGAAGAACTTGGGTATACTTCCTAAAATACAAGAGTGATGTTCTATCCCACTTCAAAATCTTCAAAGACTTTGTTGAAAATAATGCCTCTTGAAAAATCAAACAAATTCTCACATATAAAGGGGAGGAATACTTCAGTAATGAGTTCTCAAATTTTATATCTAATCATGGAATAATTCATAAACATTTTGTCTCTCATATTCCATAGCAAAATGGTATTATAGAATGGAAGAATAGAAATTTAAAGGAAATGGCCAACTGTATGCTCCACTCAAGGGATTTTCCAAAAAAAAATTGTGCAGAAGCAATTAACTATGCAAAGTATATTCAAAATTGCACACACCATAAAAGCTCTTGGCCATTTAACACCTAAGGAAGCATGGAATGGATTAAAACTTGATGTCTTCTTCTTTAAAATTTTTGGGTGTACTACTTGGGTGCATATTCCAAAGAATAAAAGGAAGGATCTAGATAAGAAAAGCAAAAATCTCATATTTTTTGGTTACTGTGAGGAAATGAAATCATACAAGCTCCTTGATACTTCAAATCATGAAGTTTTTTTCATATAAATGTCCAATTTGATGAAAAATTCACTTATAAATATCCTCAACCATCCTCTTACTTCATTGAGCCTTATCCTATAGCAGAACCTCAATATAATGAAGAACTAACTTTAGAGTTTAATTTAGATATTGATGATCAAGATGAGGAACCTATAACTCCAACTCAAAGTCTTTTCATTCCTTTTACTCCCTCCTCTATGCCCAAATGGGCCCATACCATTTTTAAAGAAGCTACTCCTTACATCCAAAATCTTCCATCATCCAGATTAACCAAATCCATAGGCACCGATCTTGTCTGTCAGTCTATTTCCTCTGGTCCTCAATCCTTCAAAGAAGCAACTGGTATTAAATAATGGGATGATGCCAATGAAAATAATTTCTCTTCCTTAATAAAAAATGAAACTTGGGATTTAGTTCCCCTACCTAAAGGAAGGAAATTATTTCATTGTAAATGCATTTACAGAACAAAATATGGAACTAATGGAGAAATTGAAAAAACACAAAGCTCGCCTAGTAGCCAAAGGTTTCTCTCAAATTGAAGGAATTGATTATGCTAAAACCTTTTCACTAGTTGGCAAAATGGATTCTGTTATATTGGTTCTTGCTTTGGTTGCTTCCCAAAAGTGGTCTATCTTTCAAATGGATGTAAAAAGTGCTTTTTTACATGGGGAATTAAAGGGAGATATTCATGGAATAGCTTGCTAGTTTGACTCAAGACTCCTCTCTTGTTTGTATGCTAAAGAAGTCTCTTTATGGCCTCAAAAAGGCTCCTAGAGCTTGGTATGAAAAATGGACTCCTTCCTTCTTTCCTTAGGTTTTTCTCATTATGAGTCTGAAAACACAGTCTACATTTGGAGAGATGAAGTAAAATCACCATACTTGTTCTATATGTTGATGATATGCTAGTCATTGGTAGTGACTTTAGTCACATTCAGACTATAAAAGACTTCCTCTCTAAAAAAAATTGATATGGCTGATTTGGGTCTAGCACATTACTTCCTTGGGATCCAAATAAATCAAACAAATGCAAGAATTTCATTATGTCAACAAAAACACACTTTAGATCTTCTTCAAAACTTTAAAATGACAGATTACAAACTGTATCCTACATCTTTTCAATCTGGAGTCAATCTAAGTACTGCCTACACATCCCCTCTATGTGATGCAACTCTATATTGTCAGCTTGTAGGGAGTCTATTATACCTTACTCATACTTGTCCAAATATCTCATATGTTGTTGGCTTAATATCTAGATTCTCACATCAACCTCATTTCAGTCACTAGCAAGCAACAAAAAGGATCCTCTGCTACTTGCAAGGAACTACTCACTTTGGGCTCTTATATGAGGGAAAATCCATGGATATCATTGGCTACATGGATTCATATTGGGAAGGTTTAGTAGAATATAAATGTTCAATTTTTGGCTATGTTTTTTATTAGGGCTCTTCACCATTGGTTATGAAAAAAACAATAACCAGTGGCCTTATCATCTACAAAGACAGAATATAGGAAAGAAGTTTTAGAAATTTAAGAATCTCTTTGGCTTCGTCAGATTCTACAGGAATTTGGATTTTCCAATGAAAACCTATTACACTTTGGTGTGACAATAAGAGCACAATTCATATTGCACACAATCCAGTTGAGAATCAACGCACCAAGCACATTAAGATACACATGCACTTCATTTGATAATATATTAAGAATGGGGACATATACTTAGACTATATTCCAACTTAAAATCAAGTTGCAGATATCTTCACCAAGTCATTTCCTTCTCCACATTACATACAATTGCGAGAGAAACTTAGATTATTGCAGCTACATTGAAACAAAGGTCTTTCACCTCTAATTTTATTATTGTATTCTTTGTAGGATGGTTTTTTACATGTGGTTTTTTATCATCTCCCCCTTACATAATATACATGAGTACCTCATCAAGCCATGTTTCTGGAACTCATCATTTTTTTTTGTATTTAGAGGACAATCTTCACAAATCAAAGACAAGCCTCTTCCTCTTTTTTTTTGATGGATGGTTTTTTCCCATGTGGTTTTACCATCTCATATAAAATGATTGTACATAAGTACCTCATCAGGACATGTTTCTAGGACTCATAATTTTTTTTCTATATTCAGAGGATAATCTTCACAAATAGAAGACAAGCCTCTTCCTCTTTTTTTTTGATGGATCATTTTTTCCCATTTGGTTTTACCATCTCATCTAAAATAATTGTACATGAGTACCTCATCAAGACGTTTATGGGACTCAATTCTATCATTTACCCCTAGTATCACTTAAGGGGGAGTGCTAGAATAAGTTATTATTCTCTTAATTTCCACTAGGATAGACACACTTGAGTTTCCACTCTTCCATGAGTCAGGTGAACTCTCAATATTGTCAAGATCAGATTTGATGGGTTGTTATAATCCAATGACTCTTAATGAGCAAATTTACTATTTATACAAAGTTTATCTATGAAATAAATCAATCAGTTCTACTTTTTCTTCATATTTTGTATAATGCTTTGCATATCTATTTTTGTATTTCCACTCCTCCATGAGTTAGGTGAACTCTCAGTATTGTCATGATTAGATTTAATGAGTTGCTGTAATCCAACAACTCTCAATGATCAACTTTGCTATTTATACAAAGTTGATTTATGGAATAAATCAATAAGTTATACTATTTCTTCATATTTTGTGTAATGCTTTGCATGTCTATTTTAGGAAATTCTAACAATAGATATATCTCTTTGGTGTAGGTTTTAAAGTTTCTTGAATAAATTATGCATGTTAGATGGCAAAAAATTTCCTCTAAGCTTTGCCACCATTATCCCATATGGATATTTTACACTTGTTCCTCTACACATGGCTCTTCTAGACTAGGTCACACCATAAGGGAACATACCCTTTAAGATTTGTGGTTATTCACTTGAATATTTTAGGGTTCTTGATTACTTTGAAATCAAAGTATCTCTCTAACTTGATGATCCAATCCACCAAGTCTTATAGATCCAAGCTCCCTACATAGCTTGAAAGATAAAACCTTGGCTTACTTCCAACCTTCACTATGGTAGTTACAAATATTTCTTCCATCATGAGGTTATATATGGTCTCACCATCATCCTTGATATCATCCCTCTTGTCACAATCATCCCTTTCATCTTCATTGATATAACCCACCACTACAACACATTTGTATTACACATCCTCAACAACCTTCAGTATTTCCAAGATGACTCTGATCATATTAGCTAGATCAACGATGCATGGGCTAGGACTATTTCTACCACTTTCTATTCCAATTTTGTGATCCATATAAATGGTTCACTTGCAAAGTAGTCACAATTGCATAAGTAATTTATATTGAACAAATATTATGAGCCAATACCATGAACATTATCCTAATCTCAGATACCAATCGATGTAGCACCATATTAGGTCAAATTAACAACAAACACATAGAAAAAAGAGTACATAACAAAAGTAGGAAGAACTATGGATGTGAATATAAAAAACTTTTTTCTTTTATGTATTATCTGTAAGGAAGAAAATATTACAATAACTACACATAGTTCTAGAGCCAAAACCTCTCTCCATTATAATCAAGCTCATATCCCAAAAACTCCTCTCCCAAAATGGAATCTGATAGAAATTTAATAACAAAACTACAAATAATAGTTTCCTGCCCAAGCCAAGAAACATTGATCCACTCCAATAAAAAAAAAAAATCGAGTTTACGATTTCCTACTTGAGATATTAATTCGATAGTCATAAATACCATAGAACTATGCATGTAAAAACCAAAAGATAATTCCTAACCTGATTGACCATAAAATAATTTCTTACCTATAATATTAATGCAATGGTCATAAAGACCATAGAACTACATGTGTAAAGACCACAAAATAATTTTTTACCCAAGCCATTAATGCAATGGTCATAAAGACCACAAAACTACATGTGTAAAGACCACAAAATAATTTATTACCCAATCCATTAATTCAATGGTCATAAATACCATAGAACTATGTGCACAAAGCCCATAAAACAATTTTCCATCCAAGCCATTAACGCAACTATCAAAAAGACCAAAGAACTGCACGGCAACTCTAACAAAACTATAGATGTTTTTTATTATTATTATTTTTTGGTTGATGCAATATTGCATGAACACAAGAATACTCCATCACAATATAACAAAATAAAACATATTATAATTATTATAATAATCAATACTTAGAATACTTACACAAGTATAACAAATTAGGAGTGTGATTAGGAAGCAAATTCAAGCTACGAGCAAGAATCACTTTTTATTTATTTAGAAGTTTTGGGAAGAATAAGGAATAAAGAATGGGTCACAAATATTAATTTAATGCATTTATATAATTAGTATTATCATTCTTCGCTCTAGATATTTAATTAAATTTACAAAATAATACATTCAGATTGTAGGAAAAAGCTAGGTAGCATGAAAGAAATTTTATTTTTTAAAGTTCAACTAAAAGTGTGGAGGGTATAATTGGAGGTATGAATTCCCTAGTTGAGGAAAAGAGGAATAATGAATCTATTACAATCCCTATCCAAGTACTAAATGTTACACTTGAAGCGATTATCAGTGATGAGATAATCAAACATGATATAACAAATGTTAAAACCAAAGGGTTTATATGTAAGTTCCATGAATATTATTTAGGTTTTTGGGGTATTAAAATTTAAATTAAGTGGAACTAAGAATTGAATTAAAATTACTCCATGATGTTTCTTCCAAAAGGATTTCCTCCCCATTATCTTCTCTAGAAAAAAAATATGAATACAATAGTGGGTGGTAGCCTACCATTTAGAGGGCTAGATTGATGATATATAAAACCATGAATTAATACATTTTAAGTAGATATGGAAACTATTGAAATGATTTTAATATGGAGTTTCATATTAGCTTATCAATTAGGAGGTTTCAGAGAATATTGACAACACTCAAGTGGAGTTTATCCAAGATCGACCAACCACTAAGTAGTGAAGGCATGTTATATATACTCAAATATGTGTTGCCATGGATATTTATAGAAATTTCTAAAATAGACATGCAAAAAATTACACAAAATATGAAGAGAAGAGTAGAACTAATTGATTTATTCCAAGGATCAACTTTGTATAAATAGTAAAGTTGATCATTGAGAGCCGTTGGATTACAACAACTCATCAAACCTGATGAAGACAACACTGATATTTCTCCTGACACATGGAGGAGTGGGAACTCAAGTGTGTCTATCCTAGTAGAACTTAAGGGAATATTCACTTATTCTAAAACCTCCCTTAAGTAATACTAGGGTAGGTTTGTACAAATGAGTCCCGACAACAAGGCCTGGTGAGGTACTCATGTATAATGTCTTATTTTTTGAAGAGATGGTAAAAACCCTATGGGAAAAACCATCAATCAAAAATGAAGTAAGGAAGAGGCTTGTCTTTGGATGGTGAAGATTGTCCTCTTATTACAAAAGCAAATATGAGTCCCGACAACTTGGCCTAATTAGGTACTCATTTACAATATATATATGGTGAAAAAACCCCTTGGGTAAACCAACTATCACAATAAAAGAGGCTTGTATTTGGATGGCCAATATTGTCCTCTTACTACAAAAGCAATGATGAGTCCTGACAACTTGGCATTATGAGGTACTCATTTACAATATATAGATGGTGGAAAAACCATTTGTCACAAAAATATCCAAGATAGAGGCATGTCTTCGGATGGTGAAGATTGTCCTCATAATATACATGTTGTTGGAGAGATGATAAAAAAACCACAAGGGAAAAAACCATTCTCCAAACAATATAATGAGAGGTGGAATACCTGTGTGTCAATGCGGCTATATTACTCCAAGTTTTTCTCGCAACTTAATGTAACGCGAAGAAGGAAATAACTTGGTGAAGATATTTACAATTTGATTCTCAGTTGTAATATAGTCCATGTATATATACCCACTCTAAATATGTTGTCGTATGAAGTGCATGTGTATCTCAATGTGTTTGGTGCGCTGATGCTCAACTGGATTGCAAGCAATATGAATTGTGCTCTGATTATCACACAAAAGAGTTATAGGCTTTTCATGGGAGAAACCAAATTCTCTCAAAATTTAACGAAGCCAAGGAGCTTCCTAACTAGCTAAAACTACTGTCCTGTATTCTGCCTCTATAGAAGATAATAATACTGCTTGTTTTTTCTTGCAAAACCAGGCTATTGGTGAAGATCCAAGGCAAAATACATAGCCAAAGTTTGAACATCTATCTTCTTCTAAACTTACCCAATATAAATCCATGTAGCCAAATATATCCATGGATTTTCCCTTATATGAGAGCCCAAAGTGTGTTGTGTCTTGCAAGTAACAAATTATTCATTTTTCTACTATCCAATGACTGAAGTGAGGTTGATGAGAGAATATGGATATTAGGCCAATAGCATATGAGATATCTGGGTGAGTATGAGTAAGTTATAATAGAATTCGTACAAGATAATGGTATAGAGTTGCATCACATAGAGGGGATAAGCAATAAGTACTAATATTTATACCAAATTGAAAAGGAGTAGGAGAAGGTTTTCAATCTATCATTTGAAACCTTTGAAGAAGATCTAGTGTGTACTTTTGTTGAAAAAATAAAACTCCTTCATCTATTTGACTTATTTGCATTCCAAGAAAGTAATGAGCTAAACCTAGATCGAGCATTTCAATTTTTTTAAAGAGGGAGTCTTTTATAGTCTAAATGTGAGTGAAGTGACTACCAATGAGAAGAAGATAATCAACATATAGAACAAGATTTGTGATTTTACCTTCATCTCTCTAAATGTAGACTGTGTTATTAGACTTACAATGAGAAAAACCTATGGAAAGAAGTAAGGAGTTCATATTTTCATACCAATCTCTAGGGGCTTGTTTGAGGCCATAGAGAGATTTTTTAATCCTGCAAGCAAGAGAGGAGTCTTGAGTGAAACTATCAGGTTGTTCCATGAAAATTTCTTCTTTTAAGTCCCCATGCAATAAAGCATTTTTTACATCCATTTGATAGACATGCCACTTTTGGGAAGCAGCCATAGTAAGAACCAGTCTAACAGAATCCATTTTAGCAACTGAAGCAAAGGCTTCTACATAATCAATACCTTCAATTTGACAAAAGCATTTGGCTACTAGGCAAGATTTGTGTTTGTCTATTTCTCCATTAGGCCCATATTTTATTTTATATATCCATTTACAATGAACTAAATTCCTTCCTTTAGGCAAGGGAACTAAACCCCAAGTTTTGTTTTTGATTAAGGAAGAAAATTTGTTTTCCATGGCCTCATTCCATTATTTAATTCATGTTGCTTCTTTGAAGGATTTAGGATTAGAGTAAATAGACTAACAGACAAGACCAATGCCAATGGGGTTGGTTGATATGGTTGATGGAAGATTTTGGATGTAAGGAGTAGCTTATTTAACAATGGTGCAGGCCCATTTTGGCATAGTGGAAGGAGTAGAAGGAGTTGAAATACATTGAGTTGGAGTTACAGGTTCCTCATCTTGATTATCAATTTCCAAGTTAATATCAAGAGTTGGATCTTAATAATATTGAGGTTATACTATAGGAGAAGGCTCAATGGAGGAAGAGGGGGACTGAGGATATTTTTGAGGGAAATTGGACATTCCTATGGAAAAATACCTCATGAGTTGAGGGGCCAAGGAGCCTATATTATTTCATTACCTCGCAATAACCAACAAATATGAGATATTTTGCTTTTATTATCTATATCCTTCCTTTTATTCTTTGGGATGTGAGCCCAAGTAGTACACCCACAAATATTGAAGGAAACATATGGTTTTGATCCAGACCATACTTCTTCAGGATTTAAAGGTCAAGAGCTTTATGAGGTGTGTGGTTTTGAATATATTTGGCATAGTTAATAGCTTCTGCCCATTTTATTTTGAAATATCTCTTGAATGGAGAATACAATTTGCCATTTACTTTAATTTATGGTTTTTCCTTTCTATAATACCAATTTTTTGAGGATTATGGGAGACACAACATTGATGAATGATGCCATGACTTGATAGAAATATGGAGAACTAAATACTACAATATTCCCCCCATTATATGTGCAAATTTTATTTATTTTGCAAGAGGCTTGGTCTTCAACTAAGGCTTTGAAGACTTTATAGTGGGATAAAACATCACTTTTATATTTTAGGAAGTAGACCTAGGATCTTCTAGAAAAATCATCAATAAATGTTAGAGCATAATTTGCTCCTTTGAAAGCAGGTTCTATTAAAAACATCAAGTCAATATGGATTAATTCTAGAGGGAATGAGGCTTTTAGAGAACTACTTGGATGAAAAGCATCTTGATGTTTCTTTCGAAGAGCACGTCTAGGACAAACTCCATCAATAGAAGAGACTTGGGGTAGACTTTTTACCATATCATGGGTACTCAATTCCTTTAGATAGTTGTAACTAATATGACCAAATATTGCATGACAAGTTTTACTTTCAATATTTCCATGAGCCACAAAATAGGAGGCCCCTTCTAAATTTTGGAATCCTTTGAAGTGAAATAGGTGATTGTTGTGATCGATATCTCATTTGGATATGAGATAATGGGGATCTTGAAGGTCTCTTATCTCAAATCCTGTTGGAGAGAAGAGAACTATTTTTCCTTTCCCAAAAGTACAAATTTGATAGATGGAGAGGATATTGGTGGCAATGTTTAGAACATAAAGAACATTATTTATAGAGCCACCATAAATGGTTATGTCTCCCTTTCATTTTATTGGAATAAATGAAGAGTCACCCACTTCTATGCTACATGTATAACTTGAGGAGATATAAGAGAATGACTCATATGAAGTAGTCATGTGATGATTAGCTCCAGAATCTAGAACCCAGTAATTAGAGGAAGAATTAGAGATTTTCCCTTGAACATTTAGCGCTTTCTCTATTTTTTTTTATTGTCTATTTTTTGATCCTTAATAGCTACCTCTAGTTGTTGTAATATTTTCTAGCATTTGTTTGGAGAATGAACATTTTTTTTGTAGTGAGTACAGATTATGGGATTCCTTTCCTTCTTTTTGAATTTTTATTTAGTAGAGGTGGAGGCTACTAAGGCTTTTGAGGAAGAGGAAGAGGAATAGGACTCATATCTTGCAATTTTAGTTTCTTCCCTAGGTAGTCTATCACAAAATTCTTCTAAATATGGCATTTTAAAGGTTGCACCAAGTGCATATTTTATAGATAGAAAAGTGGTTGAAAAGATTTGAAATGCACCATTTAGTTTAGAAAGAATTAGATAAATGCACTCTTATTTAGACTTAGTCTTCCCACTTCATTTGTATTGAGATATGACTTCTTTGAATTTGGTGAGGAAGTCAACAATACTGCTAAAATCATCAGGAGACAAAGTTGTTAGTTCTGCTTCGACTTGCATTGATCTTATTTGATCTACTTTTCCAAACAAAGTTTTAAGTTTCTCCAAACTTTCATGAGGATTTTTACAGTATGTAATGTGAAATCACAAACTCTCATGAAAATTAGAGCTAATAATACCCATAGTTTCATATATTTTCCCTTTGTGAACAAATATCTCATATTATTTTTCAAACTCAGGTTGTTTTTCTTCTAATAGGTGTGTGAGCCCTTTCTAAGAAATGAGATTTAAAATTTTGGGTTTCCATGAATGGTATTTATGAAGAGTGAGAGGATCAATTGTATTCATTAAATTCATTTTGAAGTTAACCCAAAGTTCCCCCCTTTAACTTTTAAAGAATGCAATGGATATGAGTCAGAACCCTCAAGGAAATACCAAATTCCCAAAAAAATACTTGTCGTAACAAGAGGGAAACTATAAGAAATTAGTTGAAAACTTGATATTCAATGAGAGAATGAGAAAAAATATGCCAAAGATTTTTTTTGTTTAAGGAACAACAAATAACTAAAAAATACCAGCCCTAACGAGAGGGAAACTATGAGTATTTTGAGAATATTTGATATTAATATTGTTTTAAGGATTACAAATATGTCAGGCCTATATATATTTCATTCAAATGACCGCCCTTACGAGAGGTAAACTATAAGTATTTTGAAATATTTGATACTTGGAACATAGGCTAATTTCATCCAGGCCTATATTGGTTATTGTAATAACTCACCCTTACTAGAGGGAAACTATAAGTTATATATAATTCCAATATGGGAGAGTGGAGATAAAATATTTGTTTTGACAAATAAAGTACCAATTTTTATTGATTTTTCAATTTTAAGAAAAAATTTAGGTTATGAAAATTTATGAAGAAATATTTTGAACCTATATATTTTACTTATTTATATGAATAAATTTTGAACTAAGCAAGATATATGAAAGAAAAGTACAATCAATAAATTCTTACTTTTAATTAAATTTGACCATATATTAATAAAATTAAATTTAGAGATGTATAATATAAATTTTTCTTCATAGAAAGAAAAGGAAGAAAAAAATAACATTTTCTTTTAAGAAAAATAAATTATACTACAAAGGAATTTTAAAGATGCTTTTATGATTAGTTAAAGAAAAGGTTAAATTTTTATTTTATGTAAATAAAGTTTAATAATGCCAAATATAAAGGCAAAAGGAAATGAGGCATAAAAAAAGAAAGACAATCGCAAACACAAAACACCCCCCTCGGATCTGTAATTCGTGCAAAGAAGGCACCAGAACAAGCCCCCGAAAAAATATTTTTTGTATTAAAGAGGTTACAAATGACTATTTTAAAGCCTTTGAAATATAAAAGGCAAAAATGAGTCAACCTTCGAAATAGAAAGGAAATACTTTGAAAAAAAAGGATTAAAGACAACAACAAATGCGCTTATGAAGATGCATTACAAATTTTAACAAAGATAGGCCTTCAAAAAAATGAAGGGCTAAACCAATGCTAAATAAGTAGATATATGCCTTCGAAAGCCTTTGGCACTCATATGAAGAGGGAAAACTATGATATGCCTAAAAAAAATGATTTAGAAATAGAACAAAAAAATTAGAGCCTGAGAAGATAGGCAACAAAGTCCTCACATTGACGATTCGATTCATTTTTATGGAGCTCTATTTCTGCAAAAAATAAGGTTAGAAACAAAAAGGAAAGTAACTTAGAGCCTACAAATAATAGGTCTATGAGGTCCTTTGGAAGATGGATCAAATGGCTGAGATGATCACCTCTAATGCCATGGGTACCTTCTGTCACAACGAATGTTCCTTTGATAAACCTGTATAAGAATAATTTAAGAATATAGAAACTATGCCTTAATAAGATTTACCATAACCTAAAATCTACCAATGAATATAGAAAAAATAAAGGAAAACAAAGATAGCAATGGTTAAGGTGAATGGCCCAAATGAGCTTAAAAAGAACCCAATGGTAGCTGTTATGAAACACCAAATTGATAGGAGATGATTGGTGTCGCTAGGAGTTAAAATCTGGCATGAATTGGTTCTTAATATGGTTGTCAAAATAAAATGTTACACCATAGAAAATATCCTTATATTAATTCAACTAAAAGAGGCAGTCGAACGTAGTTAAAAAGGATATAAAGAAATCTTAAACTCCAACGTTTGCAAAAAGGAACTATACCAAAATGGAGAGAGTCAGAGAGCGCTATTGCAAATCACTAGATAGACAAAAGAGAGGCACCATGAGTGCCTCTCACGGTGCCCAAATATGGGTGCCGAGGGAACCTCCCTTAGCGATCATTGAGTACACTCCCAAACAGTCACAAGAGAGGCATTTGTTGTAGCTAAGCCACCTAAAAAAGGTGCGGTTAGCATGAAAACGATCCTTCTTGAGGTTTCGAGCACATCGAGATAGAAATTTTTCTTGCAAACAAAAATTATGACAAGAATTTTCCTATTATATCAAGTTTCATTATGGAAAAAAACACCCTTTTCTAAGTTAAAGGATAAGAAAAAAATAATTAATGCATGATTATTTTACACAAAATATTCAAAAAACAAAAATTGGAATGTATTCCTTTTTTTAATTTAAAACAGATCTATGAAAACAAATGGGAAATATATCTGAAAAAAAAAATTACTTTAGAAGACCATGAATTTTCCCTTCTTTAATTTATAAGGAGATAACTAAAATCAAAATAACCCACATACAATTTTTTTTTAAATATAGCTGAAAAAAAACTATATATAGAATATTATTGAAGGCTTTTAAAAAAAGAGAAGCCAACAATAAGATACAAAGAACCAGCTCCTATAACCTTCAAGAGAGAATGCTAGCAAAATCTATCCTGCTCTGGTACCTTGTTAGAATTTTCCAAAATAGACATGCAAAGCATTACATAAAATATGAAGGGAAGAGTAGAACTGATTGATTTATTCCGAGGATCAACTTTGTATAAATAGCAAATTTTATCATTGGGAGTCGTTGGATTACAACAACTCATCAAACCTGATGAAGACACCACTGAGAGTTCTCTTGAAACATGGAGGAGTGGGAACTCAAGTGTGTCTATCCTAGTAGAACTTAAGACAATATTCACTTATTCTAACATTTATGAACCTTCAACATAATATATTTAGATTATATTTGAACCAATGTAATTGTATCAACATATTGTTTAATACGATATTACATTATGATACCATAAATATTATGAAACTAGACTCATGGAAAGAGATTTGTAAATAAAAATGGATAGAAAGATAAAACTATTTTGAAGATGCAAAAAATTTTAGTACAAAAGAGATCATACTTAAGTATAAGAGGGACTAGATCATTTATTTTCTACTCCGAAAAACATAGCAAATAGAAACCCTCTTAATAATTAAATGATAAATCCTATCATTGTTTACTTAGATGAACCACCAGAAGAAACAAAGAATAACATGAAAGACAATGATGTATAACTCATAACTTCAAATTTAGAAGGAATTAAAAGTGCAAAGGAATATGTAGAGGTAAAATTTAATTCAATTGTGTAAAGGAGGTCAAATTTAATTTAAGTAAATCATCTTCATTTTTCTCAAGTAGTATAAAATTTTCCCCTTATAATAAGAACAAAAAAAGTATAGAGATTATCCTTCGCTCTATATGATTCCAAGAGAAGCATAATGAATGAGAATGGAATTATCACATGGTATATGATGTAATAACTCCTAATATGCCCCCTATTACATCATAATTAAAATTTCTTTGTTTCTTATGACTAAATTACAATGTCTAGGGTGATGTACAAATTTTAGAGAGAAATTTCTGATGTAGGAGAATCCAGCAGCACCTGATGTAGAAGCATCCAGTGGTAGGAGGGCCACTTCTGAAGAGTCAGCTCAGGAAGAAGAAGAAGAAGGTAAAGAAAAGGTGCGAAACCGTGGTAGGCGGTATTTTCAAGGATTTTTATGGACGACACATGGCACAAGGTGCAGTAAAAGCGAACGATTACCCAGAAGCACAGGAAACAAAAAGGATGGTCGCGCAGAGTATCTTGACAGGAAGTAGTGGTGACAGGGACCGTGCAGAGTGGGGTCTTAAGTCGGGTTGGTGTCCTTATTAATGCGTAAGTTGTTTTAGAGGGTCGGGGCCTCTATAAAAACCTAGTTTAATGTAATAGATGGTGGTGGATCGGAGATTGCACACAGAGTGTGGAAGTGAGAAGACCAATCCGAGCGCTGGTCATTGTAAAGCCTGTGGGCTGTTTGTATGTATTTTCCAGATTTAATAGAAGAAAAATTTGGGAATTGCGTGAGTGTGAGCATGTGATTTTTTGGTCCCCCATTAGTGGTATCAGAGCTAATGTTCTTGAGTGTGTAACAGATCGCCAGATGTGAGGCAGTTACACCAGGATCAGTGGTAGGGTTCTGAGAGAGAGAGTGAGTTAGGGTCTTTGAGTGCGTAAGTAGATTTTCCGAGCATGAGGCAGTTTATGCCAGGACCTGGTAAAAAAAAAAAAAATGCATCCCCGAAGAAGCCATGGTAGTAAGAGCGATGCGGTGCCGGTGGAAGAGTTTGAAGCTTTGCAACAGTAGTTTAAAGCCCTACAAGAGGAGTGGCTTAGCATAAGATTACGGGATCAAGAGGAGAAGCACAAAATGCATGAGGAGAAATGGAGAAAGAAAGATGCTGGAGTGCTTCAGAAGTTGAAGCCATTAAAATCTGCAGACAAAGAGGTGTGTAGTAGTGCCGGGACCTGCCTAGAAGAAGACAGATATTTTTCTAGGCAAGAGGAGTGTGAGCAAGCTACAGATGAGGAAGTATGCAGTAGTGGGAGAATCTGTCTGAAGGAATACAAAAGTTGTTTGGACTAGGAGAAGAGGTTGGGGCAGGCTGTAGATGCAGAGAAAGGTCAGGAAGTGCTGCAGGAGGTAGTAACTAGATAGTGCAGAAGTGAAGATCACTTCTCCACTTACCCTAGGTGTCTGATGCAGGAGCATCCAATAGCACCTGATGTAGAAGCATCTAGTGGCAGGAGGGCCACTTTTGAAGAGTCGGCTTAGGAAGAAGAAGAAGGCAAAGAAAATGCGTGAAACCATGGTAGGCGGTATTTTCAAGGATTATTACGGATGACACGTGGTGCAAGGTGCAGTAAAAGCGAGCGATTACCTAGAAGCGCAAGAAACAAAAAGGATGGGCATGCAGAGTATCCTGACAGGAAGTGGCGGTGATAGGGACCATGCGGAGTGGGGTCTTATGTCGGTTTGGTGTCCCGATTAATGCGTAAGTTGTTTCAGAGGATCGGGGCCTCTATAAAAACCCAGTTTAATGTAATAGTTGGTGGTGGATCGGAGATTGCACGCAGAGTGTGGAAGTGAGAAGACCAAGCCGAGCGCTGGTCATTGTAAAGCCTGTGGGCTATTTGTATGTATTTTCTAGATTTAATAGAAGAAAATTTTGGGAATTGCGTGAGTGTGAGAGTGTGATTTTTTGGTCCCCCATCAATTTCCCCCTTATTGTAGACTTACTACCTCAATACTTGTGATTTTTGGATTATACCAATAATGCACTCCAAAAATAAGTATTTTAAAATAATTATTCAATACTCAATGCTTGAATTTTACTTCTTTAATATATTCAATTGAAGCATGTGTTACAATGCATCTGACATCACTTTTTGAATTGATTATTATTTGATTTTTGTCTTCTATATGGAGGAATGAATGTTCTATATGAAATTTTTTGCTACTTTTCCTTACATTTTTTTTAATTATGTTCAAAATCTAGATTATTTTTTAGTTCTCCATTTATCATAACCTTTGTGATATGATAAATGGGATGAATATTTTGAATTCAATCTCTAGTAGTTCTTTTCACCTATTTTAGACCTTAGAATGATCCCATAGCTGACATAATTTTTTATTCAACTAGAATGTAGCAACCTATCAATTATTTTATGGTATTTAGGTAGAACCATTAAGCACCAACAATTTGTGAAACTATCTAATAAATTCTCCTTTATCACAAACTATGTTGTTAATCTTCATGATATCACAACACATCTTATCATTTAGTATCTTGATTGCTTGTAATGTTGGTACACTTATTTATAATAATCTTATAAGATATTGTGATTTGATGATATATTTATCTCTTGTTTAAAATATAAATATACATAAACTCCTTTTAACAAGATCCATTTTTTAGGAAATTGCATGTCTTCTTAATGCTTTCTTCACAACAGGCTTCATCCTATAGATGTTTTTCTTTATATTTAGAAAAGTGAGTAGAAAATGAATTGAATTTGAACTTCCATATTTATTCCATGATGTATTGAACCTTTTTGTCTAATAGTTGTTCTATGACTTATGATTGTGATGATTCCCTTTATATTTTGATAGTGCTACCTCCTATTGGTTCCTTGGCTTGAAATTATCAGCTAGTAGAAATCTTCATGTATGATGATTTGAATGTTTCTATATTTCTTGACCTATAATATGTTTGGTGTTATACCAAACATTATTATGTTGTCTCAAGTGTGCTTAAGCAGCAAACACATGTTTTTTTCTTGTTGATTATTTTCTTCTTCTTTAGGTTGATTCTCCTTGGCTACATTAATTTAATGTAACTTTCTCAAACTTTTATTTTTCTATTCTAAGGATGGCCTATTTTACTATAGGTTTATATCTCATGAAATTAATCCATTTTTTAATGGAATATTGCAACCATACCTCATAACATGTTTACTTCTATACTATTTACATCTCTTTTGTATGTATAAAGTACTTCTTTTAAAATCATTACTTTTATTCTAAAATATCTAAAAAATATTTCTTTTTTGGAAGTACTTTGGAGATTTCATACCTCACATGAATGGTAACTTCCCTCTTTGAGACATCCTTAGTAATTTTTCTTCTTTCTTTATAGTATACGACAGTTCTACTTTTAAAGTACGTTCATAATATTCTCAAATATTGGTGTTTACCTAATAATATTTAGAGTATTAATAAAAATATTATGCTTGGATGGAAGTGATATTAAAATAATAATAACAAGTATCTCACTATATACCTATGTTCCTAGTGCTTGCAATGATACTCACAATTTTATAATTCTTCTTATGAATCCTTCTAGATTTCCTCCACTCTTCATATTTAGATAGTGGAGCAAAAATTGGAGGAATATAATATGATTTGTTTTCTTAGATTCAAATACTATATTCAACTTGTTCCATGCATCCTTTGTTGTGGTTGTATCCCTAATGTGTACTTGGACTTCATCTACTACTCCAAATTGATTATTACTCTTTCCATTATATCTACCTTGTAAAAAAATCCTTGGTATTCTCCACCTATAGTAGGACATGTAATGTTTCAATTTTCTACATGCAAAACTTCTTCAAATTCTATTTGTGTCATGAGTTTCATCGTCTAGACAACATGGTTATTTCTTGTTAACAATTTGGATTCAAGTAATGAAATCTTTCATGCTCCACTAGCTATGGTAAACTTTCACAAAATCTAAATTTCCTTTTTTGATTGAGTCTAAATCAAAAATGCTATTTTTGATGAGTATATATAAAGATACATTTAGATTTTAAATGAAGCATAAAAAATGTGAGAATCATTTCTCAAAAAATAAATGGAATGCTCCTTCCTTTATTAATATTCTTTGGAATATAATTCTTCACTTTTAAAGTAATATATTTCTATGTTTTTCAAATATTTTCAAAATGAGAATCCTCCATTGTAATCATGATTTTGATCTAAAAAATATTTAAATTCTTTGGTATCTTAGTTCTTTTCCTTTCTTCTTTCCTCAATAGATATTTCTTTGAATATGGTAATACTTAAACCTTATCACCTTTATATGCACTCCTTTTAAAAGCACGTAATATGAATCTTAATACCTTATTTCGATGTTTGTATGTTAATTTTGTCATCTTATATATTAAGAATTATGATGAATTAGTGGAGGTGTTCTTTTATTATTATGACACTATTATCCTAAGTATTTCTAGGTGGTGCCTTTCATGCTTGTTTTGAGTAACCTTCTAGGCATTATTCTAGATGATGTCTTGGGCATTTGTTCTAGGTAAAATTTTGGGCATCATTTTGAAGTGATGAATTGAGTGTGAATTATTTAATCAAACCTACTTTATGTTCTCTTCTATTCATATCATTAGTGCTAAACTCTTACTATCTTGGTGCTTGAGCTTCATTATTTTAGCGGTCAATTTTTTTAACTACACTTTATCTTTATTATTTATAGTGTTTCCTTACCTTTAAAATAAATGGAATATTGAATAATCATAGGTATTTTACCTGTTAAATATATTATAATTCCTTCTCATTAGGTGCCTTTGTTCCTTTACATATGCGTCACTATTTTCAACATGCTTTACAAAAATTTAAATGCAAGCCATATGCACTTATAATGTTTTTCTAATATTTTAATGAACTAATATTGGCTTAGATTTACTATAAGCTATATCCAATTGTAATAGAGCCTATGTTGGTGTAATATCTATTGTTTTTAATAAAAATAACAGAAATAATATATATATATATATATGAAAGTGTCTTATTGCACTACTTATAGTAACATTGTAAAGGATTCCTTCTATTCTCTAGAATATGAGATTTCCTTTTCTATGTTTATAGGTTATTTACTCACTAGTGCTTTGAACTTCTAGCTCAAAATAGGTGTGTTATTACACACTTTTATTTTGGAAATTTTATGTCTCCATGTCTTTTATTTTTTTCTCATATTGTATTTCCTTCTATATGCTTCTCCTTTGTTAGGATTATTTTCAGCAATAAATTGTATAATGTTGTAATTTCCTATGAAAGTGGACTATCTCTCGAATGCAATAATTTTAGCACTTTAAAATCTTTAGTCGATTCTTTTTTATTTTCTTAGATTTTGAAGGCTTTAATAGCCTTCAAATAATATATTTTTAATTGCTTGACTCTTGAGTAGGAAATTTATCTTTTACATCTTGCCTTAATTGTTTTCCCTACTCTTTGAGTGCTTTTCAATGCTCTACTTAGTTGTTTATATTTCATTTCTATTTTAGTTTAATAATATTACTTCTTAGAGCCAATATGTCCTTGGTTCAATGCTTGAGACAAATAGTTGATGTAGTCCACACCAAGGTTCAAATCTCAGTGGAACCAACTAGCTCAATGTGACTAAATCAATGTAAAAGGGAAAGGTCACCCCTTTCAAAATTGTATTTTTACTAAAGAAAATAAAGATCGCTACTTGGTGGGTCATAAAGACTTTGAGCCTTTTAAATTCTTATGACTATACAATTTTCTTATGTTTATTACTTATTTCTATTTTAGAAGCTTCAACATGTTTGCAACAATATACGATGAACATAAATATGATGTACAATTACTAAAAGCCACAAGTAAATTGGATGCTAGTATTTTTTGCATGAAATATTATAATATCAAGGTTGGGATCATAAATGTACATGATCTAGTTGTAGTTACTCCTTTTTCATTTTTCCATAAGGACCTCAAAGTTTTATAAAAAAATTGATTATAATTTATAATTCAAATTTGTGCATTCTTTAGGGACTTGAATATAGTTCTATCTACTTTAAAAAACAATAAAAAAACTCGTATATGGACTAAGTCAATGTAGGATTTTCATTTATTTATCAATTCAAATATCCTTTATGATGTTATCACTTCAATATTTTAATAGACATAGGATAATAAATGTATTAGATAAATATATATAGTAGATAGATTGGAGAGAATTCTATTGTACAATATATGGTTATAAGGAAACTATATAATATATATAGATAATTAGTTTTTTTTATTTACACAAAAAAATTATAATTTTATTTCAAGAATAAAATAAAATTACACTTCTTAGGTGCCTTATCACAAACAAAAATCTAGATAAAAAAATATTCAAGATATAATTATAGTCGAGCATATCGAAGAGGAAAAAAAACCCATCTTCGAAATAACATGGGGATAATAAAAACAAAATCCTTATATATCAATACTTTTAGGTAATTTTTTATGGGCATGATCAGTGTATAAAATGATTTTTAGTAGATGTTATTTAATTAAAATCTTTACTTAAATACATTTTATTTACATAAATATATCTTCAAGAGCCTAATTTCTTCTATATGGTTATATTATGGTCAAATGAAGAAAGGTATAAAGGAAAATGTATGGGTAAATTTATTCAAAAATATTAAAAATCTAGAGTGTGAAACTACTAGAAGCTCAATTCTTTCCCTAAGGGGGAGGTGCCAAAGTGTTCAGTGTGGGACCTGATGTTCAAGAGGGCTGCAGACCAAATGTTCAGAGGGACCTGTTACTATCGACGAGGGCATCGACCGCTTAAGTGGGGGAGAATATGAGCAACTTGTGTCTCCTGCAAGTTGCTTCCAACGTCCAGTGCTCCTGCCATGCTCTTTGTCGGTTTTGTGTGTTGCCAAGTTGTCGTGTGTTGCCAAGTGTTGTGCCAAGTTGCCGTGTGTGTTGAGCAAGGTGGAGGGAGCTGTCCGAGGTTGTGAGTGATACGAGTGGATGCATATCGGGACTCACTGGGCATAGTATTAGGAGGCGTTCATAACAATAACAATAATAGAAAATTAAATGTAAGCTTAATAATGTACTAGAGATAATAGAAACTAATGCAACTGGTTGAGATTCTTATATATAGAAACAACAATAACATTTTGATCACCATAAAATATTAGGATAAGTATGATAAACATATATTTTGGAAGAATTTGTAGCTTACTATGTAAAATTAATAATACTTTTGGAGCTACAATTGTTATTCCTCTATAGAAGAAAAATAGGTTTTCTAAATCTAATATTTTGATTTCAACAAATAGATTTTAGAATTAAAATTAATATTTAATTCATAGTGGATTCAAGTAATTAAAACTTATCTTTAGATCACTTAATCCTAATTGAAAAAAATAGTAATGCTTTTGATGCTACAATTCTTATGCCTATATAGAAGAAAAAATAGGTTTTCCAAATCTAATATTTTGATTTCAAAAAATATATATTAGAGTTGAACTTAAACATTCATTTATAGTGGATTAAAGTACATAAAACCTTATATTTTGATCACTTAATCCTGATGGAAACCATGGTTTCCTTAAAATAATCCCTACATGGAAAATATAGCCTCACCTAGGAGCATTGAACCCCAAATAATGGAATTCAAGGTGAAGAAAAAGACTTTAGCAACAAGGAATAACTTTAAAATGCTAAAAAAATGGGAAATTTATAGAGATAACAAATGAAGATATTGAAGAAGAAATTTATAATATCTTGGTGTTCACTTGTATATTGATTTATTGGTTTGTGGTCTTCATGGGAAACCATTGAAGGATGGATAAAAAAGGAATGGATAACTAAAGTTAGAGGGAAATTTAAAATAATACTATGTAGAAGGTATTTTTTATCACTATATTCAATATTTAAGGGGGATAAAAATGTGATTTTTAGATCTTGTCCATTATTTATGACTTCTTGTGGTCTACACATGAATGTGTGGAATCCTCATTTTGGACCCTTTGAATATACACATTTTAAAGTGCAATTATGAGTTTTTATTTCTTTCTTTTCAGGAAAGAAATTGAAGTCCATTGGAAATAATATCAAAATGTATAAAATAAATTTGGACCCAAAATATTAAAATTACATGGTAGCTTGAATGTGTATTAAGGTAATATTGATAGAGGGGCTACCAAAAGCCATCACATTATCATTCTAGGGGCTATTATATGCCTAAAACATATACTATGACTAAATATCTTTCATGTGTTCTATATATCATGAATATAGGTATTTCAAGAAAGATTTCCCTAAAAATCCTATGGCTCAATTTCAACAGCAAGAAGACTTTACAAAAGTCCAAGGAAAAAGAGGAAATAATATCTACATCCCTAAAAATTAAAATTCTAAAGAGAAAACACAAGTTCAAAATAAGTTCAACCTATTGGAAGATGATATAGAGTAAATACGAGTATCTAAATTTTAATATTAAGAAGAGATCTCTAAAAAATATCCTATGTTAAATATGGATACACTAGAAGAAGGGAAATTTTAAGAGGAATCAAAGCACTCTAGCTAAAAAAAAAAGAGAAGATAGGGAAGCGAGAATCTCAAAAAACCAATTCCAAAATAGAAAGAATGTACCCAAGAAAATAAGGAAAACACCTCATATTCAATGGCCAAAACCAAAACCAAAACCAAAGAAGGACATGTTTCAAGCACAAAGTTAAAATAGGGAGAAGCTTCAAAAAATATAGTTGAAAGTAAGTAGGATAAAATCAATAACAAATGGAAGAATATAGTCAAAAAATATGAACACAAATCTTTGTTGGACATTTTGAGTCCCTAAGTCAAAGTTGTCATTGAAGTTACCAGATGAAGTCATCATTAATGTTAAGGATCTCGACAAGAAATAAAGTCATCAAAGTTGTCACTAATATCCAAGAAGAAGATTCAACAGTGCAAAATTTAAAGGTGAAAGGGCTCCATAATATTTTAATATTATATGAGAGCGTAAATTTAAAAGGGTTTTCAAATTTAACCCAAGGAAGGACTTAAAATCCAAAGGTTATAATTATAATTTATAAAATTTAAATTCCTTGGAATTTAAATCATTTATAGATTATAAAGGTTAAATGGACTGACATCATCAAAATTAAAGCGCTATTTATAAATTTGTTTTAACGTCAATGTCATCGAATAATTTAGAGCACTGACGTTCGAAGACTATGGAGGCATCGTGTATAAAAGAGTGGCCAAAGGGCTTTACAAATTATCCCTTATCGATTTGATTAATGCAACCAAGGAAAACTTTATTGTGCGATTCATTGTTTCAGTTGAGGAAGAAGACAACAGGTTTCTTTTCGTATGCACAAGGTTTAAAACAAAGAGGATTCATTGTTTAAGGTATGTTGGACACGGTGGTCCATTGGCATCACACATTCTATGAAGGTGTTAGTGGAAGAACTAACATGCATTTGAATCTCACAAAGTGGTAGCACCAAAGGGAAGGGTTTTGATTTGTGTTCTTTCGTTCAGGTGCCAGGAGAGGAATAAATTACGATAAGAGATTTTAAGATCTTAACGTGCATTGAGAACACGTGGTTGTGGAGCCCATGGCTAGAGCATTCGTGGAGGTAAAGGTTAAGGGTTCAAAACCCGTGGAGGCCAAGGTAATTTTTAAATAAATTTGTATTGCCTAAGGTTTGATTAAATATTGTATTAGAAGTTATAAGGTAGTTTAAAAGGTTTTTTATTTGGAAATAAATTAGTGATAAGGAGACATAAGGGGTAAAAGAATTTTTTTTGTGTTGATTTGTGATCTATAAAAAGAGAAATATATTCTTTTAAATTGGAGTAATAAGGTGATAAATGAGTTTGAATTGAAGATCTATAAAGTGTTTCCTAAAGGCTTATTTTGGGTGTTATATTTAATGTTGAGATTGTGGATATTATAATGTGTATATAAGACTTGTTATATTTGTATAAAAATAATTATTGTGCAAGTATTTACAAGGGTTTTTTAAAGTGAATATTTTGCTACCTAACCATTGAAGTTGTCAAGGAAAATTGAGTGTGATTAAAACAGGTTTTGAGATCTATTCTTTACCACCAAGCAAAAAGGTATGGCAAAAATTATTCCTTGGTTGATTTGATTGAGTGGCTTTCTAGAAAGTAAAGTTTGGAGTGAAAAATAATTGATTAGGGTTTCATTTTTTAAAGTGTTTTGCTTCAAGGTTTTTTGGAATAAATATTTTTTGTTAAAACCTTGTTTGATAAGCATTGTTGTTGAAACCATTGATTGTGTGAAGAACTTGAGTTAGGAGTTGAAAAGAACATGAGTATCATTATTATGTGAAGATTGTTTTATGAGCATTGTTGTTGAAGTGAGTTGTTGTGCAAAGAACTTGAACTAGGGTTTGTGTTGGCAATTTTGGGTACCTTGGGTACATTGCCTTTGCTCTAACTGTAGATGTTGTCATTGATGTCAAGAAGGTCTTGAAGCAATTTGGTTTGATATCAAAGAATGTGTTTTTGATGAAGGTTTCAGTTTGGAAAGTGAGTTTCCAAGAAGATCAGAGTAGCCCAGTTGTAAAATATCAAGAAAAAGACAAGTAAGAAAAAGTATGCAGGCGACTGGAAAAACTGTTGCGATTTCATGACATGTTTTAGGAGAGAGAAAGTGCTGGCAAAAATTTCATGATTTCATGACATGTTTTAGGATAGAGAAAGTGCTAGCAAAACTATCGCGATTTCGTGACACGCTGGAAGACAGAGATGAAGCTGGAAAAACTGTAGTGATTTTGTGACATGTTGGCAGTGAAAGAGAGCATGTTGGAAAGTGTCACGATTTCGCGACATGTCGCATTTTCGTGACTCGAAAAGTGCAGGAAGGCAGAGAAGGAAAAGTGTCACGATTTCATGACACATTGCCAGGAAATTTGTACGGACAAAAAAGTGTCACGATTTTGCAACATAATGCAGAAAAGAGAGTCTGCAGTGTGAAGCTGTCATGATTTTGCGACAAGATCAAAGAGAGAGAAAGTTATTCAAGAACTGTCATGATTTTGCGACATGATGCAAAGTTCCAAGTGAGGATTGTCGCATTTTCGTGACATGTTGTAGAGGTCGAGTTGAGTACTGTCATGATTTTACAACATGCTAAAAAGCTCGAAGTGAGAACTGTCGTGATTTTGTGACATGCAGCAAAGGGAAGAGTCTAAAAGAAGAAGTGTCATGATTTTGTGATAGGCAGAAGTGAAGAAGCTAGTGGATGAAGTTATAGCGATTTCACGATAGGCTGAAAGAAAAGCATACGGATGGTGAAAGAGTCACAATTTCATGATAGAAACTGGAAGTAGGTCTTCTATAGGAGAAGTGTCATGATTTCATGACAAAATCTAAGAGGAAGGCCATGAAGTCAAAAGGGTCACGATTTCATGACAGAGTTGCAAATGACATCAGTAGAAGCAAATGTGTCACAATTTCATGACAAAAGAAGAGAATAAGGCAGTGAAGACTAATGCATCACGATTTCATGACAGGAGCAAAGATGACATCAACAAAAGTCAGAGTGTCACAATTTTGCAACAAGCAAGTTGTTAAGGCAGACTAAAACAAAAGTGTCACGATACTGTGACAGCAGGAAAAATAAGGCGTACGACAGGCAAAGGTGTCATGATTTCGTGACATGTTGAAGTTTCGTGCTAGAAGCTACAGGAGAGTTGTAGAGGCAGTGAAGCCGATAGAGTTAAATCTAGGCCGATGCAGCATAGGGTTTTACAGTCGATGTTGTTTTAGGGATATGCAACCAACTATGATCAAAGGTTTTAATATTGAGATTATTGGTATAAAAGGAGGGCTACATGGAGAGTTTTTGTATCGATCAAAGTGTGCGTTCGAAGAGCAAAATTTGCAGATACTGTGTGAGAGTGAAGTTCGATCATTGAAATAACAGAGTGCGAAGATCGATAGCAGTGTCAAAGTGCATTTCGTCAAATCTTCCAAGTAAGAGATACTACAAGGAAGTAGAGTGTGTGAATAAGTTGCTATTGTGTTTGTGCAAAGGTGCAAAGGTACATGTTCGATCGAGTGCAGCTGCGATTGCGTGAATATAGTGAAGGACTATATTTTATGCAGAACATAAGAAGAGGATAGACATGTGCCAGACCGAAGGACTATGTTTGGTGTAGACAAGAGAAAGAGGAAGAGGACATTTGTGTCAAACTGAAGGACTGTGTTTTGGTGCAAATTCGAAGACCAGCTTTGAGGTGATAGAGTTGATGACAAAGGTCTCCAGCCAGAGCAGGGAAGACAGGTGTCTTCTATGGATAGAGTTCCACTTGCTAAGGGTAGAAGAGGAAGAGGTATTCTATAAGATCACCAGCCAGAGAAGAGTTAGGGGAAGGTATCTCCTTTGAGCAAAGGCTCATAAATTTTGTAATTGGGAAGGTTTTCCAAATAACTGTGATATAACTTTTAGAGAAAAGTTCTATCCGTGGAGTAGCTCACTTTGGGTGAACCACGTAAATTGTTATGTCTCTTTATGTATGGTGTTTTGTGCATTACTTTGATTATTACTGTTGTTATTGCTATATTCATACTGCATAATATTGAATTGAAAGCTATTTTGAAAGGAAAAGTTAAAAGCGGTCTTATACTGTTCACCCCCCCTCTCAGTATAAGCTTGTGTTCTTCAATTGGTATCAGAGCGGGTTCATTTGAAAATGTTTAACAGCCGAAAGGAAGAACTGGTTAAGAACACAATGGATTTTTTAGGTGGCAATGCAGCACCTATTCTTGATGGATCAGATTTCGGTCTGTGGAGTGAAAGAATGAGAGTTTATCTAATGGCACTTGGTAATAAGGTATGGGAAGTGATTGAATATGAATACACTATTCCTAAACATGGTCCTTATACTAAAGAAGACAGGCTCATGCTTCACAACAATTCAAAAGCCATGAATGCAATCCTAAGAGGCTTACAAAAAGTAGATCTCACCAAATTTATTCACTGCAAGATAACTAGTGAAATGTG
This sequence comes from Wollemia nobilis, assembly GCA_028583015.1. Lineage (NCBI taxonomy): Eukaryota > Viridiplantae > Streptophyta > Pinopsida > Araucariales > Araucariaceae > Wollemia > Wollemia nobilis. Next base: position 518,570 of record JAQPPZ010015568.1, read on the forward strand.
GAAACAATTGCAGGTGGTTCATACAGGTGATGCAAATGTCTGAAAGGCCAACTTGAGACATTTTAAAGGTATGTTTGAACAACTCAAAATGAATGATGATGAAAATATTAGTGACTACATGCTTCGTATGGATGATGTTTTTAACTCCATGAAAGACCTTGGTATTGAGCTTGCTAAAAATGATGCGTGTGATAAGATTTTAAGATCTCTTCCTAATAGATTTAGTGAAAAGATTTCTATTATTGAGGAAGCTAAAGATTTAGATAAATTGAAAAATGATGAGCTCCATAGTATTCTTGCAGCATTTGAGCTAAGAACCCAAGTGAAAGTTGATGTCAAGAAAGAGGCAGCTTTCAAAGCTACCAAGAAATCAAAGGGCAAACAGATTCAAGAGAGTGATGAGTCTTCTAGTGATAAAGAGGCATATTACAGCAAGAAAGGCAAGTTCTCTAGAAAACACAAAAGCAAGAAAAACATAAGATGTTTCAACTATGTAAAGTTTTGTCATTATGCTACTGACTGTATTGTTTCCAAGAATGAAAGTGATGAAGATATACAGGATGTTAAGAGCAAGGATTTTGAAAAGCACAAGTATTATAGAAAGAACAAAGATGAGCACAACAATCAAGGAAAGAGGCATTCACACAAGAATAAGAAGAGCTTCTACCTAGACAAAGCAAGTAAGTGTTCTAGCAGTGATAGTGAAAGTTCTTCTAGTGATGATGAAAATGAGATGTTGTTCATTTCAAAAAAGGAGGAAGAACTGAAACATAAATTCATTGTCATGAAATGTTTTAGATGTGGAAATTTTGGGCACCTTGAGGATGATTGCACAAACAATGAATTGGTTGCTAGTATGTATGAGGATGCTTCAGAAAATGATAGGGAAGATGCTTGTATGGTTTTTGAAAAGGGTAGCACCTCTAGTGATAAGAAATCTGAAAAAAGGCCTTGATGATTCAAAATGCAATAAAATAGAGGATCTTGAATGTGAACTTACTAATGCTCTTAGTTTTTTGAAAAAGGAAAGAAAGAAGAATGCTAGACTCAAGGATAAATTAGATGAATGTTGCATGGAGAGAGATGAACTCATAGAAAGTCTTGACATATCTATGGCTAAGACACAAGAACTTAAGAATGAGTTAGAATATAAGATGCTTGAGTATAGTGAATTAGAACAGAAAATGGCTGCCATGAAAGAGGAAAATAAAGAATACAAGGATAAACTGTATAGGTTTCAAGAAATCTCCAAAAAGGTTAAATCTCTTATCAAAGGTCAAAGAAAGACAACAGATAAAACAGGTATTGGTTTTGTTAAACCACACAAGGAACAGGTTGGGGAATATAGCAAGAGATTTCAAAAGGAAGAGAGTTCTGATGAAGAAAGTACTTCAGATCATGAGTCTGTAAGTGATAAATGCACAGAAATAGAAAATAAAATTCTAAATTCTAAGAAAAAGGTTTCGGGACCCAAGAGGTTGAATAAAATAAATTTTCACGATAGATGTTTTTCGTGTCACAGGTTTGGTCACATGGTTGTACATTGTATGACTTAAGTGAAGAGAGTAAATGACAGTTTCAAGGGCTGTAACTTCTTTCAAGGGTATTGCTACTCTTGTTAACAGTTCGGGCACAAGGCAATTTTTTGCAAGGAAAATAATAGGAATTGGGTTAGTTAGAACAGGCAGATTCAAAGAATAGCTATGCCTAAAAGAAATAATATTGTTACTTGCTATAAGTGCAACAATGCAGGTCACACAGCCAGACAGTGCAGAGCTGATCTTCCAAGGTACAGGAACAAGAACAGTGGTATAAATAGGTCCAAGGATCAAGGTATGGACAAGAAAAGATATGAGAACAAGAACAAGAAAAGTGACAAGAACAGAAACACTAACAAAGAGTTCAAGAGAAGGACCGGCAAAGAAATTGTAGACACTGATGATGATGAGTGCCTAATGGGAGTTTCACTCCCACCCTTGTTTTAAATCACCTCATCAGGAAGTGGGGGAGGGACTAAGCTAAGAAGCTCATTCTTAGTCCCAAGCCCCAAAGGTGACCCTTTGCCATTGATGACAAAGGCGGAGAGATATGAGTAAGGGGGAGACCTTCATAGTGAAGAAGAGAGCTTCAAGTCAGGGGGAGAAAAAAATTCAAACGCAGATTCTTAGTTGTTGGATCAGTTGGTTTTAGTTTTGGCTCTTGACTAGTGTTTTTAGTTAAGGTTTGCCATCAATGACAAAGGGGGAGATTGTTGTCAATTTTGGGTACCTTGGGTACATTGCCTTTGCTCTAAGTGTAGATGTTGTCATTGATGTCAAGAAGGTCTTGAAGCAATTTGGTTTGATATCAAATAATTTGTTTTTGATGAAGGTTTTAGTTTGGAAAGTGAGTTTCCAAGAATATCAAAGTAGCCCAGTTGCAAAAGATCAAGAAAAAGACAAGTAAGAAAAAGTACTCAGGCGGCTAGAAAAACTGTTGCGATTTCGTGACATGTTTTAGGAGAGATAAAGTGCTGGAAAAACTATCGCAATTTTGTGACATGTTTTAGGAGAGAGAAAGTGCTAGAAAAATTCTCACGATTTTGTGACACGTTGGAAGATAGAGACGAAGCTAGCAAAACTATCATGATTTTGTGACATGTTGGCAGAGAAAGAGAGAAAGTTGGAAAGTGTTGCGATTTCGCGACATGTCGTATTTTTACGACTTGAAAAGTGCAGGAAGGCAAATAAGGAAAAGTGTCACAATTTTGCTACACATTGCCAAGAAATTTGTACGGAAAAAAAGGTGTCGCGATTTTGTGACATAATCCAGAAAAGAGAGTCCGTAGTGTGAACTGTCATGATTTTGTGACAATATCAAAGAGAGAGAAATTTATTCAGGAATTTTCATGATTTTGTGACATGATGCAAAGTTCCAAGTGAGGATTGTCATGTTTTCACGACATGCTACAGAGGTCGAGTTGAGGACTGTCGTGATTTTGCAACATGCTAAAAATCTCGAAGTGAGAACTATCATGATTTCACGACATGCAGCAAAGGGAAGAGTCTGAAAGAAGAAGCGTCGCAATTTCGCTACAGGAAGAAGTGAAGAAGCCAACAGATGAAGTTGTAGTGATTTTGTGATAGGCTAAAATAAAAGCGTATGGATGGTGAAAGAGTCACGATTTCACGACAGAAACTGGAAGCAGGTATTCAATAGAAGTGTCACGATTTCATGACAAAAGCTGAGAGGAAGGCCATGAAGTCAAAAGGGTCACGATTTCATGACAGAGTTGCAGATGACGTCAGCAGAAGCAGATGTGTCACAATTTCATGACAAAAGTAGAGAAGAAGGCAGTGAAGACTAATGCGTCATGATTTCGTGACAGGAGCAAAGATGACATCAGCAAAAGTTAGAAGTGTCACAATTTTGCAACAAGCACGTTGTCAAGGCAGACTAAAACAAAAGTATCATGATATCATGACAACAGGCAAAAGAAGGCGTACGACAGGAAAAGGTGTCACAATTTTGTGACATGTTGAAGTTTTGCGCCAGAAGCTACAGGAGAGTTGTAGAGGCAGTGAAGCCGATAGAGTTAAATTTGGGCCAATGCAACGTAGGGTTTTGTAGCCAACATTATTTTAGGGATATGCAGCCGACTATGATCAAAGGTTTTAATCTTGAGATTGTTAGTATAAAAGGAGGGCTGCTTGGAGAGTTTTTGGATCGATCGAAGTGTGCGTTCGAAGAGTGACATTTGCAATTACTATGCGAGAGTGAAGTTCGATCGCTGAAATAACAGAGTGTGAAGATTGATAGCAGTTTCAAAGTGCATTTCATTGAATCTTCCAAGTAAGAGAGACTACAAGGAAGTAGAGTGCACGAAGAAGCTGCTGTTGTGTTTGCACAGAGGTGCAAAGGTAGATGTTCGATCGAGTGCAGCTGTGATTGCATGAATATAGCGAAGGACTATATTTTATGCAGAACAGAAGAAGAGGACATACTTGTGCTAGACCGAAGGACTGTGTTTGGTGTAGACAAGAGAAAGAGGAAGAGGAAATTTGTGCCAGACCGAAGGACTGTGTTTTGGTGCAAATTTGAGGACTAGATTTAAGGTGATAGAGTTGAGGACAGAGGTCTCCAGCCAGAGTAGGGAAGACAGGTGTCTTTTGTGGATAGATTTCCACTTTCTAAGGGCAAAAGAGGCAGAGGTCTTCTAGAGGATCACCAGCCAGAGCAGAGTTAGGGGAAGGCATATCCTTTGAACAGAGGCTCATAAATTTTGTAATTTGAAAGGTTTCCTAAAGAACTGTGATATAAATTTTAGAGAAAAGTTTTATCCGTGGAGTAGCTCACTTTGGGTGAACCACGTAAATTGTTGTGTCTCTTTGTGGATGGTGTTTTGTGCATTGCTTTGATTACTGCTATTGTTATTGCTATATTCATACTACATAATATTGAATTGAAAGCTATTTTTAAAGGAAAAGTTAAAAGCACTCTTATACTGTTCACCCCCCCTCTCAGTATAAGCTTGTGTTCTTCAGTTTGAAAAGAACATGAGTATCATTGTTATGTGAGATTTATTGTTGAGCATTGTTGGAAACATTTTGAGTTGGTGATTACATGCTTGGACTAGGGTTTGTGAGAAAGGGTTTTTTATTTGAAGTGATTGGTTGAGTAGAGTTGGTTGAGCCTAGTCAAGTGGTTGTGTGGAGTGATTGTTCAAGTTACTTAAAAAAAACTATTCTATATTCTGATTTGAATTGAGAAAGTGATTGAGCTTTAAGTGTAGAACATATTGAGTCTCTAATTATTCTTTTTATGCTTCTATGATATTGGACAAGTTCTATGTGGACTTGTTAAGTATATTTGAGGTAAGTCTTTGAGGAGACTTGTGGACTGATTTTGTGTGAGATTTTGTGGAAGATTACAATACAAATTTGGATAAGTTATGAGTGAGCTTGTTGAGCAGTTTTGGAAAAGTTTTGAGTGAGCTTGTTGAGCAGGTTTGGAAAATTTATGAGTGAGCTTGTTGAGTAGCTTTGGACAAGTTATGAGTGAGCTTGTTGAGAAAATTTGGACAAGTTCTGAGAGAGCTTCTTGAGCATATTTGGACAAGTTCTAAGTGAGATTTTTGAGCAGATTTGAGCAAGTTATGAGTGGACTTGTTGAGCAGATTTGAGAAGGTTTTAAGTTTTGAGTATAACCTGAGTGGACCCATTGAGCATATTTAAGCATGTTCTAAGAGGACATGTTGATCATATTTGAGTAGGTTCTGAGTGGACCTATTGAGTATATTTGAGCATGTTCTAAGTGGACTTGTTGAGAATATTTGAGCAAGTTCTGAGTGGACTTGTTGAGCAAATTTGAGTAGTTGAGTGGACCTGTTGAGCATATTTGAGCAAGTTTCGAGTGGAATTGTTGAGCAGATTTATGCTAGAACGAGTAGACGGTGTTTAGTATAGATTTGAGATAAATCTTTGGAGTTGATAGAGTAGAAAGGATAGTAGTCTCTAGTGGATAGAGATCCATCAGCTAGGGTAGTGAGGATAGGTCTTCTGAGTGGGGACAAGAGTCTTTAGTGGAGAGAGATCCACAAGCCAGTGCAGTGGGGGCATTAGTCTTCTAGAGTATCACCAGCCAAAGTAGAGGATATGGAGTTCTCCTATGGATAAAGATCCATGAACCAGATTTAGGGGATCAACATCTCATTTTGATAGAGGTCCATAAAAATTGTAATAGGGAAAGGATTCCCAAGAGATTATATGAGAAATATTTAGAAGAAATATTTTCTCCATGGAGGTAGCCATATTTGGGTGAACCACATTAAATTTATGTCTCTATTGTGTGTGTGTGATTTGTGCATTGCTTTGATTACTGCTATTGATATTACTATATATACATTGTACAATATTGATTTGGAAAGAAAAGTAAAAAATGCTCTTATACTAATCACCCCCCTCTTAGTATAATATTGTATTCTTTAATTGGTATCAGATTTAGTGCCTTCATAAGAGTTTAACAGATTGAATGAAAAACTAACAAGAACACAATGGATCCTAAGGAGGTGTCCTCAAATAATTTAGCACTAGTATTTGATGGAAGTGACTATATGTATTGGAGTATGATGATGAGGATCTACCTAATGGAACTTGGAAATGAAGTTTGGGATGCAATGGAATTTGGATATGATGCAGTAGTCAATCCTCCTACAGATAATGAAGGTAATATTATACAATACTATAATTCAAAAGCAATGAATGTACTTGTGAGAGGTTTGCATAGAACAGAGTCTACGAAAGTTATGCATTGTAGAAATGCAAAATAATTGTGGGATAAATTGCAAGGCATATATGAGGGAGATAAAAGTGTCAAGAAATCAAATATACGAAATCTCAAAGGACAATTTGAAACATTGAGAATGAATGATGAGGAAAATGTCAATGCTTATCTAATTCGAATTGATGAGGTTGTTAGTGATATGCAAGGACTTGGAATGATGTTTGATGAATCAGATGTTTGTGATAAAGTCTTAACAACTCTTCCAAAAATATTTAGTGAATAGGTTTTTTCTATACAAGTGTAAATGGATGGTGATTATTTGACAAGAGATAAGTTTCTTGTTATGCTTATAGATTTTGAGATAAGAATAAAATATCCTATTCCCTAGAAGGAAGTAGCATTCAAAGCAATCAAGAAAATATAGGGTAAGTAGTCAGAATCAAGTAGTGATTCATCCAATGATGAAGAAACTAAGATCTTTTAAGTGTTTCAATTGAGGAAAGTTTGGATATTTTGAAACATATTTTCGAGAACCAAAGAACAATGATGGTGAAGAAAAATAGGATCACAGGGACAGGGAATCAAAAAGATATAGGCAGGATAAGCATAAAAATAAAAACAAGTATGGACAAAGAAGATAAGGAAAGAAATTATTTCAAAGACAAAAGAGGAGCTACTATGCAGATAATGCAAGTAAGTAATCGAGTGATAGTGATGCTATTTTTTTAGATAATTATAGAGATGAAGTCATATTTATGATTGAAGAAAAGGAACTAGTTAAGAAAACTCTAGTAAATCTCAAGTATTTTAGATGTGGTAACTTTGGACATATTGAAGATGATTGTACAAGGGATGGTTATAGTTTTAGTGACGATGAGTATGATAATGCACTTGAAGGACCGGATGAAAATATTCTAATGGCATTATAATAAGAAGTAAGTGATCCTATAGAAGATAAGCCAAAAGAGAGTAAGTATGTGGACAAAGGCAAACAAATAGAGGATTATTCAGAAGATAATGGTTATGATCTCAAGGGAGAACTTATCTATTCCCTTGAAATGGTAAATAATGTAAGAAATCAACACTCTAAAATTGAAATTCAGTTTCAATAATGTGATGAAGAAAGAAGATTGTTCATAGAGTATTTGTAAAAATCAAAGGCTAAGGCAAATAAGTTCAAGGATAATTTAGAAGCAAAGATATTGGAATGTGATAAGTTAGCACAAGAAGAGGCACTACTAAAACAATATTTAGAGGACTCCAAGATCAATATGAAAGGGTTTAAAAATAGATCAAAAAACTTGGATGAGTTTATCAAGATACAAAAACTACATCAAGCAAAACAGATCTTGGATTTGAAATCAAAAGAAATGGGAAGGAGAGTCAACTTCAAGTTTTGGAGGATAATAAACCTCAGATGAAGATACTTCATAAGAATATAGTGTAAAATAAAGTGAGACATCTAAGGATGAGTTGGAAAATAGAGGATTCAACAAAGACAAGAACAATGCACAAAGAATATACAAATGGAACAATAATCAGAATAGGAGACCAATGAGGTCAAGACAAGGAAACTTCAATGGAATTTTTCATATCATAGGTTTGGGCACATGGCTTGACAATGCAGGACACATGAAAAATAGGAAAATGGGAACATATAGCATTTTCATAGGTATTTCTACTCATGTAATTAGTTTGGTCACAAGGCAATGAATTGCATAGTTCATGATAGAAGAGGATATGGCTTCACTAGGAGAAATACTAAGACATTTGCAACTCCAAGGAATAATAAAAATAAGTGTTATAAGTGCAATAATAATGGCCACACAACAAGTGGTGTAGAGCAAATATTCCAGGAATAAGTATGAACATGAACATGAACATAAATAGGAACATGGATATGAATAGGAACAGGAACAGGAACAGGAACAGGAACAAGAACATGGATGTGAACATGAATAGGAATAAGAATAATGACATGGATAGGAACATGGATACATATAGAAATAATCAGAGGAATCATAAAAATTAGATAATAAGAAAATAGGATAAATTTAAAGAACAATGCTTTTTGGGAGTAGAAATACTCCCACCCTGAAATTAACAACCTTAACACAAGGTGGGGGAGGGTCTAAGCTAAGAGTATTATTCTTAGCCTTGAGCCCCAAAGGTGACCCTTTTACATTGATGTCAAAGGGGAAGATATTTGATTAATTGGGAAAGATTCGATATTTGAAGAGAGCATTGATCCAGGGAGATCACTATCCTAGGGGAAGCAAAATAAAAGAAAGATCAAGTTTTCAGTGAAAATAATTTGGATTACCATGAATGACAAAGGGGGAGATTGATGGACATTTTGACTCCCTAATTTAAATTTATCATTGATGTCATTCGATGAAGTCATCATTAATGTCAAGGATTTCGAAAAGAAATAATGTCGTCAAAGTTATCACTAATATCCAAGAAGAGGATCTTTATTTGATATACTGAGATGAAACTTAGAAGAGTAGGGATGATTTTCGTAGGACTTCCCAAACTACCAAACTTTTTTTGGCCATATATCACTCATCCGAACTCGGATTGAGCTGAAATTTTGAGGGTAGATGCCTGAAAAAACCCTAGAACGTCTCCACCAATTTTCATATCATTTGGAGCAACACATATCCTAGCATATACCTATGTGTGAATGATATATTTGGCAAGTGGCTATGCGAGGGTTTCATCTGGGTTGAGTGCAAGCAGCTCCAGAGGTTGGTTTTTAGGGCCTTCGGGCCCTAGCGGCCAATATTTTTGTGGTTTATGCTCAATATTTTAGCAAGAAATGTTGCAGGGGATACAATATGGGTTAGAAATTTGTCTTTCAACAGATCATACTATGAACTTGAGTGACAACGGCTTCCAATTTGCTGCTCAAAAGAAAAGTGAAAACCATACCTTTCCATGACGTCTAGGGCAAGGATTAAAGAGATCTCGAAACAAGTTTCAAGCAGTTGATCAAAAAATGGCTCATATCTCAAATGAATCTGGTGCTAAGGTGCACCCACAAAATAATTCTACTGTGAAAACCCTTGTCAAGGGTAAGAATTTTGAAGACTCGGTCCCAAAAATGAATTTTAGGGATGCCCTTCATGGTGGACAAGCTCAGCCCAATGCTAATATCAATACTAGGGCTTCCCATAAACCTCTAAGAATGCCTAAGATTGATCCCAGGAAAATAGAGTCAGGATGTCTTAAAGAAGCTGATGGAACTCCTATTGTTAAGCTTGATATGGGGAACATTCAGACTGGCATTGAAGATTTGGAAAAAAGAGGACTAATTTGTCGGTTCGTGGGTTTTCATCCGAGTCTATCTGCTTTCAAAGTCCGGGCTGCAAAAAGCTAGAAAACTAAAGGTGAGTTACAAATCTCTATTTATCCAAATGGTTATTTTCTTGTTTTATTTGCTAATAATGAAGATAGAGAGAAAACTTTTCAAGGGGGTCCTTGGTTTTTTGGAAGGGCGGGGCTTTTCATGAAGCCCTGGCATACTAAATTTAAAGTCGAAGAAGAGATGCCTTCTATAGCTCCCGTGTGGGTTAGACTCTTTGGCCTCCCTATTGAATTTTGGAATCCTACTATTTTTTCTTCAATTGGAAACTCTTTAGGAACTTTTATGATGATCTGTTGATTGTACTCAAAATTTTGAACATATTATTTATGCTCGAATTTGTGTTTTAATGGATTTTGACAAACCCCTTCCTAAAAAGATCACATTACAATTTGGGGAAGACACTTGGGAGCAAGTAGTGGACTATGAGAACATTCCTTTTCATTGTAGAATTTGCCATGAATATGGTCATTTGGCTAGTGCTTGCCCAAATAAAATTCCTGATCAAAAGAAAGAAGATATAAACTCAGCAGGTTTCCAAATACCTAAGAAGAAGAACACTAAAAAAAAAATAGTTATGAAGGATCAATCAAAGTCATTTGCTAATATGTTTGAAATACTTTCCACAAGTGAGGAAGAGGAAATAATGGAAACTGAAATCTTAGAAACACAATTTAAATATGAAGGGAAGAACTCAGAGACAAACCAACAAATCAAAGGTTTTCAACGAGAAAAAAAGGAGAAAATTTACACAAGAAAAACAATATTTCAAATGTCAAAACTTCAAATAATGCAGGTCCCAATATAGACTCCATTGAACCATCTAGTAAAATTTTGGCGAATGTATGAGCATTCTTCAAGGTTAGAAGCCATCTCAGATTCAATTGGAATAAGTCAAGAAACAAGGGAAAAAAAATTGAAGATGGATTCCAATCAAAAAATAGGTTGCAAGACCAATCAATATCATATGGTAAAAGAAGGTGAAAATCTTGTAGAGGAAGGTAAGATTAATGCCCTTCCCAACTTTTTTAGCCCTGGTATTAATGAAGATCATCACTTGGAATATTAGAGGACTCAAAGGGAGTCTTTCAAAACAAAATGAAATTAGAAGAATGATTCAAATAAATCATCCACATCTTTTTTTTCCTTCAAGAAACAAAGATGTCAATGGAGGATATGGACTTAATTGCCGAGTAAAATTTGGCCAAGTTGGAAAAGTGGTTTCCCTCGGTTCCCAAGGGACTTCGGGTGGCATTGCTTGTCTTTGGGACCCAAAAGAGGTAGTTATTCACCATATGGTTGGCGGTTGGGGTTTGTTGGCTATAGCTATTCAAAGTAGACATTCCAACTAGATTATGCTCTGCATTCTTGTTTATGCCCCAACTTCTTTAGAGGAAAAAAGAAGACAGTGGAAGGATATTACTCATATTATCTCTCATTTTCCTAAAGCTTGGATCTTGATCGGAGGAGATTTCAATACCATCCTCTCTCTGGATGAGAAAAGGGGGGAAATAGAAATTTGGACAAAAGCACGGACCTCATGAGTGAATATATTGCAAACCTCCATCTTGTGGATATCCAACCAGATAATGGCCTTATGACTTGGTCTAATAGAAGGCAAGGCTTAGCTTGTATAATGGAGAGATTGGATAGGTTTTTGCTCTCTAAAAATTTCTTAATCCATTGTCACATTCCTAAAGTGAAGACTCTTAATAATGCTTGGTTCGGATCATTGGCCGAGTCATGGTGGAAAGGTTGAAAACCAATGTGAGTTTCTCTCGTTTTCATTTTCAATTAATGTGGCTCAGATACATTTCCTTAGTTTCTTGTGTGCAACAATGGTGGAAGGAAGGTAAACCTAGGCATGGGACTAAGAAGTTCTATTTTACCAAAATACTGCAATACATTAAATCCAAAATCAAGACTTGGAGCCTGGAAAGAGTTTGGGGATGTTCATAAAAAAAAACATGAAGTTATTGCTCATCTTGAAAATTTGAATAAGAAAATCCATTTAGATGGCCTCACAGAGAAGAGAAGTGCAGATGAAATTAAACTCACAACTCGGTTAGAGGAATGGGAAAAAAGAGAAGAAATCTTATGGAAGCAAAAATCTAGAATTCAATGGCTCAAAGAAGGAGATCGAAACACAAATTTCTTTCACAAATATCTTCTAGCTCGAAGATCTCACAACTTTATTTCTTCCTTAAATTCAGATATTGGAGATGTTGTTTATACTTGGGATGGCATGAACTCTATTGTTGTTGATTACTTTTCCAATATTTTTGTTGCTACTCCTCTTGACTCGGCTTCTCAACAAAATGTTCTTCAAGCAATCCCTTCTCTTATCACTTTTGAGGAGAACTCTATTTTTATTGCTCCTGTTACTATCAATGAGCTTCAACAAGTAGTTTTTAAAATGCAAGAAGGGAAAACCCCAAGTCCTGATGGTTTTCCTATTGAGTTCTACCAAGAGTTCTGGGATATCCTTCATGTTGATTTATTAGAGGTGGTGGAAGAAGCCAGGAAAGCCAAAGAAATTTTGAAGGTTATCAATAAAACTTATATTACTCTTGTTCCAAAAGCTCAAGAGGTTGATCATATCTCATCTTTTAGACCTATTGCTTTATGTAATGTTCTTCTCAAAATCATTACTAAAATCATGGTAGAAAGGTTGAAGCCTCTTTTGCATAAGATTATTTCCCCAGAGCAAGGGGGATATGTGGAAGGACATCAAATAGTAGATGAGATAGTTCTTGCTCAGGAAGCCATCCATTCCATGGATATGCAAAATTCTCCTTCTATGTTCATTTGGTTAGACTTATCCAAAGCTTATGACAGAGTGGATTGGCACTTCCTTATCAAAGTTTTGAGGCAATTTGGTTTCTCGGGAGATGTATCTCTTTCCTTTTTCTCTAAGGTCTTTCCCAACTTCCAGAGGTATTAGGAAAGGTGACCCACTATCCCCTTATTTATTCATCATTCTTGCTGAATGCTTGGGTAGGACTATAACCAAAAAGAGGGAAAACAAAACCCTTGAGGGAGTTACCATTGCTCATGGAGCTAGACCTATCTCTCATATTCAATTTGTGGATGACTCTACTCTTTTAGGTAAAGCTACAGTTAAGGAAGCTTCTAATATTAAGAAAATAATTAGCTATTTTTCTAAGGCTACTGGGCAGTTGATCAATGAAGACAAATCTAAAGTTATTTTCTTTCACTGCTTTGCTAGACGGGAATCCATGGTCTTGGATAAATTAAGATATAAGAAGACCTCTCTTCCAATCACTTATTTAGGTATTCCCATAAATATTCAAAGGCAGAAAAATAAATATTGGAATTGGTTGTTGGACAAAGTCAAGAAGAAAATTGGAAAGTGGACCAACAAGTGGCTTTCTTCGGGGGTAGAATCACCTTGGTAAAATCAGTCCTTCAAGCTATTCCTATTTATGTTTCTTCCATTTTGAATATCCCAAAGGCTGTTCTTCGAGAATTGGATCAAACGAGTCATCATTTCCTTTGGAGTGGTACTAAGGAGAAAAGAAAATGGGCCTTGGTGAAATGGGATACTTTATGTCTTCCTAAGAGTGAAGGGGGGTTAGGATTACGGTCTTCAATTAATAACAACAAAGCTTTAGCTGCTAAATTATATTGGAGGATGTTGCATAACCCCAATGCTCTTTGGGCCAATAATCTCCATGCTAAATATGCTGAGAACAAAAGTCCTGAAGACCTTGTTCGCTATCAACTTCCTACCAAAGGTTCTCCCATTTTAGTAGTTCTTAAGACTGGTGAGGATTTGATAAAGAAAAAATTATTTTGGATCATTCATAATGGTCAACATGCAAATTTTTGGATAGATTCTTGGGATGGTCACAAGCCTTTAATAACTCAGTTTCCCGATTGGAGGCCTTTGATGGAGGAGCTTCACCGAGCTAATTGGATAAAGGTGGCTAATTACTATCGGTACCATATTGGTAATTCAAAGGTTGGTAGATATTGGATCCCTATTGAGGACTGGCCTATTCAAATCCTAGAAAGGCAAAGACAAGATATCCAAGGCATCCTTCATATGAGATCCCTCTCTTGGTCCCATGAAAAAGATTGTTTTGGATGGAACAACACTACTAAGGGTGAGTATTCCGTTGCTCAAGGTTATTTGACCTTATGCCATAATAATCCCAACCATTCTTCTGACATATTTTCTCAATTGTGGGCTCAAAAGATTTGGCCTAAGGTGAGGTTCTTTAATTGGCTTTTATTGCATCGTAGGGTGCTTACTGGTGAGCAACTTATGAAGCGTGGTTTTCATGGCCCTTTTAGATGTGAAATGTGTGAAGAGAATGTAGAAAATATCAACCATATTTTTATTGAGTGTACTTTAGCCTCCGAGCTATGGAGGAGAATGGCCACTTTACTTGGCTTACGGTGGTCCAATTTTTTTACTTTTGAACAACTTTGGAGGGATTGGCCTAATCAAGAGGGTGTTGATCATTTTATTAGGTAGTTAGTTTGGATGGGTTCTACCATTCTTCTTTGGAATATTTGGAATGAAAGGAACAACCAAATTTTTAATCAAGATAGGAAGGATATTCACTATATTTGGCAAAAGACCATAGCCAACTTAGTTGAATCGAGTCCATCAACTCCTTAATCACCCTCAAAACTCCCACCAAATATGGGATCAAGTGATGCAAATATTGAAGATTAAACCTTCTAAGGGCAACCAACTTAAAGGGAATGTGAGTATTAGTAAGATGGATAGGACTAGAAATTGGCAACCTCCTCCTAAGGATTTTGGAAAAGTCAATACTGATGGAGCCTCTAGAGGGAACCCTGGAAAAGCTAGTGTGGGAGGAATTGGTAGACTTTCAGATGGCTCCCTGGTTTTTAATTTTGCTTGAGAATTTGGTTATTATTTCCAATAACCTTGTTGAGGGGTATGGTATCCTCGAGAGGCCTTCGAGGAGGCTACTAAGGTTGGATGGGAAAAGGTGTTAGTTGAGTCTGACTCTCAACTTATGATTAATCTCTTGAAGACTCCTTCTAAGAATCATAAGGTGGATTGGAGAATAAAAAGAATTATTGAGAAGATTCGAGTTAATCCAGGATGGGATTTTTGAAAGTTGATTACCGATCATGTGGTCAGAGATCAAAACAAGAGTGTTGATGCTTTAGCTAATTGGGCTTTGGACAAAGGTGATCTTACTTGTTATGGCCACCCTCCTATATGGTGGGCTTCTCAAATTAGGGAAGCTCTTCTTTCTATCATTTCTTTGGATGGCTCCAGTTCTGAAGGTACCTAGTTTCTTCTTGTTTTTTTTTTTTTTCGCTTCTCTTTGGTTCATTCAGTTTTTTTTAGTTCCCTAGCTCATTCTATTCTTTATTTTGTTTCCTCTGTTGATTCTTGCCTTAATAGTCTTCTGGTCTAGATAGGTCATTGTTTTGTTCATTATTTTTTTTTCTTTTTTCTTCTTTGTTTTTTTTTGTTTAGTTTTTTAAGGTGGGTGGGTTCTTTTGTTTTGTTTTGTTTTTGTGTTCTTTGTGTTGTTTTTCGTTGTTCTTGTGTTTTTGTTGTTTTATTTTTTTAATGTTTTTTGTTATTGTTCTTGTGTTTTTTTCGTTCTTGTTCTTGGGTTTCTCTTTGTTTGTGTTATTTCATGTTTTTATGTGTGAGTGTCTTCTATGTCTTTTGTTTTTGTTTATTGTCTGTTGTTGGTTGTTTTTTTTTTTTTTTTTTAGGTTTTGGTTGTGTTTATTTTTCATGTTTTTTTTTGGGTTATGTCTTTGTAGTGTTCTATTGTTTTTGTCTTGTTTGTGTTTTGTTATGTGGTTCTTGTGTTTTTCTATGTGGTTTGTGTTGTGGTTTATTTTTCTTATTGTGCGTGTTTGGTTGTGCTTTTGTTTTTGACACACTCAAGGAGCATGTTTTTTATTTTATTTTATTATTTTTGTTGTTATTTACTTATTTTTAAATTGGTTTTGTGTGTTTGTTTGCTCCTTGAGTATGTCAAAGGTGGTAGGCCAGGTCCGAGTCCTGGGCATTTTTGGCGGAATGGATACCCCTGCCTCCTTGGGTCTTACTCGAAAGTGGCATCCCTTTTGGGATGTTTTCCACAAATAAATAAATAAATAAATCCAGGAAGAAGCTTCAACAGTGCATAAGTTAAAGATAAAAAGGCTCCATAATATTTTAATATTATATGAGAGAATAAGTTAAAAGGATTTTCAAATTTAGTCCAAGGAAGGCCTTAAAAGCCAAACGTTATAATTATAATTTATAAAATTTAAATTCCTTGGAATTTAAATCATTTATAAATTATAAAGGTTAAATGGGTTGATGTCATCAAAATTAAAGCACCATTTATAAATTTGTTTTAATGTCGATGTCATAAAAAAATTTGGAGCTCTGACATTCGAAGAGTATGAAGGTATCATGTATAAAAGGGAGGCCAAAGGACTTTACAAATTATCACTCATCGATTTTATTAATGCGACTAAGGAAAAATTTATTGTGTGATTCACTCTTATGTGCAAGGTTTAAAACAAAGAGGATTCATTGCTTAAGGTATGTTGGACGTAGTGGTCCATTGGTAGCACACTTTATGTGAAGTTTTTAGTGTAAGAAATAACCCAGTTTCAAATCTAGTGAAGTGGTAGCACCAAAGGGAAGGTTTTTGATTTACGTTCTTTCATTCGAGTGCTAGGAGGGAAATAAATTATGCTAAGAGATTTTAATCTCCTAACGTGCGTTGAGTGCACATGGTTGTGGAGCACGTGGCTACGACATTTTTGGAGGCAGAGGTTAAGGGTTCGAAACCCATGGAGGCTAAGGTAATTTTTAAATAAATTTTTATTGCCTAAGGTTTGATTAAATATTGTATTAGGAGTTATAAGGGAGTTTAAAAGGTTTTTTATTTGGAAATAAATTAGTGATAAGGAGACATAAGGGGTGAAAGAAAATTGTTTATGTGTTGATTTGTGATCTATAAAAAGAGAAATATATTCTTTTAAATTGGAGTAATAAGGTGATAAATTAGTTTGAATTGAAGATCTATAAAGTGTTTCCTAAAGGCTTATTTTGGGTGTTATATTTAATGTTGAGATTGTGGATATTATAAGGTGTATATAAGACTTGTTATCTTTGTATAAAAATAATTATTGTGTAAGTATTTACAAAGAGTTTTTAAAGTGAATATTTTGCTACCTAACCATTGAAGTTGTCAAGGAAAATTGAGTGTGATTGAAACATGTTTTGAGATCTATTATTTACCACCAAGCAAAAAGGTATGGGAAAATTTCTTCCTTGGTTGAGTTGATTAAGTGGATTTATAGATGAAAGCATGAGATTCTGAAAGTTGAAAAGAAACACTAAAGCTATGCAATGCAAAACGAAATGTAATTCTTTAATCCTAGAAATTTGAAATGCGTGAAATAGGGAAAAGAGACGAATTGAGACGAAATGAAAGAAGTAAGAAAGCACAACCATTTTTATTTATACTCTCTCAATATTAGTTACAAAGATGTCTCCTACATTTTCAAGGGCTAGGAGCATTAACATGTTTTGGTTACAATGGGGACTAGTGATCCTCCTTCCGCGTGCCCACATGTAAAATGGACGGGCCAAAGCGTCACCGCCACTGGTGTGAATGAATATCTAATATTTGCTACTCCTCCTACATTCAAATAAACAACAAAATTTTTAGTAGCACCTGTGGCAAATATGAAATGTTTGTTCTCTAAAAACAATGAAAGATGTATGCAAAAGATTGATTACAACGATAACTGAGCTGATTCTAAACAACCAAAAAATTTAATAAGAACCAGGGAACATTACCAAAGGGCCAATGCCATTAGAACAGTCAGACAGTTCACCACCGATTTGAATTTTCTCTTGGGCGGGATGAATTCGACTGTAATTCATCTTGGGGTAGGACAAATTCACCTGCGACAAAGCACTGAAGTGATACTACCCAAAATGTTGCATCTAGGGAGGTCCAAATGACCTAAAAACTTGGGGTTAGCTAATTGGAGGCATTTTGGGAAGACCCAGATGGTCATATTTCCCCAATATTTCCTCCATCCATGGGAATTTGATACTGATATCTGCAAGTTAGTGAGGACAACAAAAGCGATAAAACATGATAAGATTTGATCAAAGCATTACGAAATAAGAATTACAAGATATTTAAGTAGCATAATATGGAATGCAAAATAAAAAAATGACAAAAATAACAATCTACCATGAATTCCCAATCATTCTTAAAAAATAAGATTAGGCTCGCAGTAGTGCGGGGCACCTGAGCGGGCCGCCCACCATTGGAACCTGATTTCGGCACCAATCCACTTGGGATGGGCCCAAAATATCTTGTAATGGGTTTTCAGTGAATTGGTAGATCAATATGGTCAAATTTCAGATTTTGGATCCGGATTCACACTTCCAATCACCACCCAATGACCTCCTTTGCGAAAGATATCAAGGATGTGGAAGAGGTGAATCAAAGGTAAAGCATGGTATCAATTTGGTACCACTTCATTGCTTAAAATGATTCCAACCTATCCTCTTTGGGTGAGAAAGTTCACCATTTTATAGACCCATGGGGTCTCTTTGGATGGGCATGCATGGGCGCCATGTGGCAGTCATGCCTTCCTAAGAGGGAGGAGACTCCTCCCTGAATTGGGCTTCCATGATTGCCCTTGTGACAGTCCTCTAACGTTCACTCTGCTCACCTACATGCGCATGCAAGGTAGGAGGCATTAATGGACTATCCTTAGCCACCACTTGCTAAGATTTTTCTTTTTTCCCGTTGAACCTGGAATTCATCCTACCCCAGAGCAAATTAAGAATTCATCCTTGGGTGGGGCGAATCCCATTTTGAATTCGTCCCAGGGTGGGATGGATACTGAGCAAAGTGCCTGAATGTGCCAAATTGATTTTTGACCTTCCAAAATTGTTGTAAAAGTGGTTAGGACCATTGTTTAACCTCTGAGGGCTGCCCTGGGGGCTGTGTGTGTCGAAGCAATCAGTTTTTGCAGTCACATAATCATATTGGTGTTGTCTGACCTTCCAAAATTGCTGTAAAATTGGTTAGGATCACTGTTTAAACTCTGAGGGCTACCCTGGGGGCTATGTGTGTCAAAGCGATCAGTGTTTGCAGTCACATAATCGGATTGGTGCTGTTTTGGTGTCTAGAATAGAAAATAAATTTTTGAGTGAAAAGGACTTGATTAGGGTTTCCTTTTTTACAGTATTTTAATGCTTCAAGTTTTTTTGGAATAAAGAGTTGTTAAAACCTTGTTTGATAAGCATTGTTTTTGAAGCCATTAGTTGTGTGAAGAACTTGAGTTAGGAGTTGAAAAGAACATGAGTATCATTGTTATGTGAATATTTGTTTATGAGCATTGTTTTTGAAGTGAGTTTTTGTGCAAAAAACTTGAACTTGGTTTGAAAAGAACATGAGTATCATTGTTATGTGATATTTATTATTGAGCATTTGTGGAAACATTTTGAGTTGGTGATTACATGCTTGGACTAGGGTTTGTGAGAAAGGGTTGTTTCTTTGAAGTGATTAGTTGAGTAGAGTTTGTTGAGCCTAGTCAAGTGGTTGTGTGGAGTGATTGTTCCAGTTCCTTAAAACAAAACTATTCTATATTCTGATTTGAATTGAGAAAGTGATTGAGCATTGAGTGTAGAACATATTGAGTCTTTAACAATTCTCTTTATGCTTCTATGAGATTGGAAAATTTTTGTGTGGACTTGTTAAGCAAATTTGAGGTAAGTCTTTGAGGATACTAGTGGACTATTTTTGTGTGAACTTTTCTGGAAGCTTACAATACAGATTTGGACAAGTTCTGAGTGAGCTTGTTGAGCAGGTTTGGACAAGTTCTGAGTGAGATTGATGAGAAATTTTGGAAAAGTTTGTTTGAATTTCACAATAATAGATATGCAAATTATTACACAAAATATGAGGAGAAGAGTGGAATTGATTGATTTATCTCTAGGATCAACCCTGTATAAATAGCAGAGTTGAACATTGAAAGTCATTGGATTACCACAACTCATCAAACCTGATGAAGACACCACTTAGAGTTCTCCTGACACATGGAGGAGTGGAAAATCAAGTGTGTATCCTAGTGAACTTAAGAGAATATTCGCATATTCTAACACCACCCCTTAAGGGATACTAGGGGAGTTTCTACAAATGAGTCCTAACAACGAGGCCTGACTAGGTACTCATGTACAATATAGATAGTTGGTGGAAAATACCCCTGTGGGAAAAAACCAACTATCACCCCTTTGTTATGAAATGATGGTAAAAACCCATTAGGAAAATCCATCAATCAAAAAGCAAAGAAGTATGAAAGAGGCTTGTCTTTGGATGACAAAGATTGTCCTCTTTAACAAATAAAAGATGAGTCCCGGCAACAAGGCCTGATTAGGTACTCATGTATAATATAGATAGTTGGTGGAAAAAAATCCCTATTGGAAAAAACCAACTATCACCCCTTTGGTTTGAAGTGATGGTAAAAACCCAGTGGGAAAATCCATCAATCAAAAGCAAAGAAGTATGAAGCAGGCTTGTCTTCGGATGGCAAATATTGTCCTCCTATATAAATAAATGATGAGTCCCGGTAAGAAGGCCTGATGAGGCACTCATTTATAATATAGTGAGAGGTGGAATACATCTTTGTCAGTGCAGTTGTAATACTTCAATTTTTTCTTATAACTGAAGGCAACGCGGAGAAGAAATTGACTTGGCGAATATGTATGCAATTTATGCCTCAGTTGGAATATATTCCAAGTGTATGTCCTCCCTCTAAATATTTTTTTGAATGAAGTGCTTCTAAGAATAATAAAAAGAATGAGAGAGAGGTGAAAAAACTCTATGCACCAATATACTTAACACCCCCCCTAAGTGAAAGTAGGGGTAAGTGAAAAAGGAATAAACAATATGTGGCATACCTATATAATATGAGTCCCAAAAACATGGCATGATAAGGTACTCATGTACAATAGAGATGGTATAGCCACAAAGATGAGTCCCGACAACAAGGATTGATAAGGTACTCATTTACAACATGTGATCAAAAGAATAAATATCTTTAAAGAAAAGTCCCCTAAAACCAAAGTGAAGATAGGATGGAGATAGAACCACAAAAAATTGCATGGGTAGTCCAAAAATGACTCCACAAGCATGAGTATGTGGTTTCCACCTATATGAGTACAATGGGCTGATAACTAGATCCAAAACTTGTGGAAAAACAATAAAATTAGGGTAATGGTAGAAAATATCAAGGGGAAACCACCTGCCAGAATAGAATAATAGAGAAGATGTGCATGGAGGATTGAGAGGAAGGAATATGTCCTCTTCAACCACTTGTTTAGGAAAAATTCCATTAAGAAGCTTGCAATGGACCCATTAGATGTCTCAGAAAAATTAGAGACTTGTTTCAGAAAATAATTCATACTCCCATACTGGTGCTCACGAACCATGAAATCAAAGTGTCTCACAAAAATAATGTGAAGATAGGATGGATAATGAACCACAAAAAATTGTAAGCTATGTCCAAATTGAATCCACAAGCATAAGTAGTGGTATCCACCTGTATGACACAATGGGATGAATAACAAGGTCCAAAAAATGAACAACCAGCAAAACAAGGGCACCAATGCTCGGAGTGTCGGGTTCAACCGAGAGTGCACTCTATGATACAATTTTTTTTTAAAAACATCATTGAAAAAAATCTTGAAACTAAAAAATGGACACCACCATTGTGTTCATCTCAAAAAAACCTTTTCGACTATAAATACCCCTCCATTAACTTCAAATGAGAAATTGAAGTGAAAATGAGAGATTTGGTTGACCAAAAAATATACTTTTTTGAGTTTTAATATTTTTTTAGTTAATGTTTATAGGAATTGCCAATGTAAAGATCCTATAAAACAATAAAATAAAAATATATTTGTTTTGATATAAATGAGGGTGGGCATGAAGTTAGTGAATATCTTCTTATACTTTTTAGAGATTTTATAAACAATATATACCTCTAAAAATTAAAGGCTACTATAAAGAAAGCTAGAAGAATACACCCTCCCTAAAAGATAAAACAAAAAAGGAATTTAATTATTAGGTTACAAATGATGTTTTTCTCATTAGCCCTTTGAAAGAGAAGGAGATTTAAAATTTTGGGTTCCCTTGAGTGAAAGTTATGAGGGGTGAGGGGCTCAATTGAATTCATATTAACACAAGAGAGGGATTGAAGTTTTAAATTACCAATACTCCCCCACTTAAAACTTATTTAACAATAACACTCTTAGAGAAGAATAAAAGGTGAGAAAAATCTATTTCTTAAAATAGTTAGTTTGAATATATTAATAAAGTAAATGATAAGAAAGAGTAAAAAATTAATTTCAAAGGAAAAAAGTAACTTCTTGTGTAAAATTATTATTTTAACAATAACAATTTATTAGAAGATATTATAAGGAATATAGCTTTTCTTAAATTTTGATAAACAAGATAGGTGAGAAAAGTAATTAGAGAGTGAATGTTTAAATAATGAAAAAACTAAAAATTTTAATGATGACTGTTAGATTAAAATATATTTCCCTTAATGCATAAAAAAAATGATAGAAGATTTTCTTTATAGAAAGATAAATTATAATTTAAATTTAAGTTTAAGAATACTTTTAATCTCAAGCAAATTAATAAAATAAATAAAAATCTTTGCGTTTTAAATATTCAAAGGGAAAGAAATTTAAAAAATATTTTCCTTAAGACTATATGTAAAGAAGAAAAACGTCAAGTAAAAGGTAGAGAGATGAGATGCAAAATACACAAATACAAGAAGACTCCCCTCCCTGAACTGTGATCAGTGCTTAAAAAAAAACACCCGAACACCCCTCCTAATATAATCTTTTTATTATAAATATACAATTTAGTTATCTACCGTTTTGAGGAGAGCCACAATAAATAATATTGGGCCTGTCAAAAAAACATATATAATGGATTACGAAACCCCACGATTCAAAAAAATTGAGATCTAACAAAAGGAAATGCGAACAATTAAAAAATATATATGAAAAAATAGATCTTGGTAAACTTAAAAGGTAAAACCAAAATAAATTTTAACTTTAAATGAAGTAGCTTCCGTTATGCTAATATTGATCCAAATATTAATCCCTTATGTAAAATAAGAAAATGAAGTAGCTTCTGTTATGCTAATATTGATCCAAATATTAATCCCTTATGTAAAAAGAGAAAATGAAGTACCTTCTATTATGCTAATATGATCCAATTATTAATCCCTTATGTAAAATAAGAAAATGAAGTAGCTTCTTAAACTATTTGAGGAGAATATGCAAAGACAATAAACCCCCCTTTGACTCACAATAGTGCAAAAATTTGCACTAAAATATCCCCCCCAAAAAAAAGAATATTTTATTAAAAATTTACAATATTTGTCTTTCGTTGTTTGCGGAGAGCCACAATAAATATATGTGGCCTACAAAAACTTAGACAAGGATTTGAAAAATGACGATTCGATTGAATCTAACCTAAAAGAAAATTTTGAGAAGAAAATATCCCCTCCAAAAGAATATTTTATTAAAAATTTACAATATTTGTCTTCCGTTGTTTGCGGAGAGCCACAATAAATATATGTGGCCTGCCAAAAAACATAGACAAGGATTCAAAAAAATGACGATTCGATTGAATCGAAGCCTAAAAAATAAAATACACCAATTTTGCCATGAAATAGCTAGTGGTGGAAATTGAAACCGTCGAAGTGTCCGACGAATGAAATTACGAGCAATCCTCCAAAGTCCAACACTGGTGAATGTTCAATCCATGAAACACTACAGAAATTTAGATAATATTTTCCTAGATTGTAATCACGAATTCTGCTTAAGTCATTAGAGAACAATATAAGCAGAGAAAAAATATTTTAAGGAAACCAATATATCAAAAATTATAATATGGCAGAGAAAATATTTTAAATAACAGGCCTGTGTATATCAAGAAACCTGCAGAAAAATGTTTGCGCCAAACTAATGATTTTTAAGCATTTAAAATGTTTTGAAAAAATAGAATTATTTTAATATGCTGCCTCTTGAAACCTACAGAATACGTTAGTGCAAAATAAATAAAATGACATCAATGTTGTTAATAAACATTTGAAAATCATTTTGAAAAACAAAAAAATATTATATGCACCAAATCGTAAATCCTTTGTTTGAAACTTGCAAAAATTGTAAATGCTTCCAAAGGCCCCAATGCACGGAAGGTAGAGTGCTCGAGAAACCTGCAAAAAATGAAATAAGGATATATTGCTTCCAAATGCCCCAATGGACGAAACAATCACCTATGAGCAGACCTTAGTTCTAAAAAAATGTAACGCTACAGTAATGTTATTATAAAAAATGATGCTTTAAAACATTTAAATATTTTTTCAAAAGGAAACGTTTTGAAAGCACTCTAAAAAATGTAACCCTGTAGAAAACGTTAGATAGTGTTGTTGTTGCTTAAATCTGAGATACCGTCTAAGATAGAGAGCATCGATTGAATAGAATATGAGAGGAACAACTCATCAAACAGGTGAATCAGACGGGAGTGCACCAGAGTGATTTAGAGGCTCATTTGAAATGGAACCAACTAGAGTGCGAATGGGAGCTCCAAGGAGAGTGCACCAATGAGAGTGGTAGGCCTTCTCAATGACTATAAACTCACGAACATTGAGAACAAACATTGAGATCGAACGAGCCCAACGTTAAGAATGAACGTTGAGTTCTAGAGCGTGAGATAATTTTGAGATCAAACGTTGAGTTTAATAATAATGAGTGAGGTATTTAAATCCTCATGAGTAAAAAGAAACTCATATAACAATATCTAATATAACACTTGAGATATTCCGTGATTTTCTCTTTTAATAGCAGAAAAAATTGAATTAACTAGAAGTGTTAGAATACGAATACCAACATGAATATGCTGAGGGAAAATAAAATAAAAATAAAAGGCTATTTTCCTTTAAAAACAAAGGCGATAAAAGTGCCTTCACATAGGGTAAAGCATGTTAAATAAATGAAGTAGCTATATTTTCTTAAAATTTCCTCAAGCAATTCAAGAATATGCAACATACAAAAAATAAATATGCTGAAAACAAAAATACCAATGGATAAAAGGAGACTAATGCAAACT
Organism: Wollemia nobilis; assembly: GCA_028583015.1. NCBI lineage: Eukaryota > Viridiplantae > Streptophyta > Pinopsida > Araucariales > Araucariaceae > Wollemia > Wollemia nobilis. Next base: position 543,389 of record JAQPPZ010015568.1, read on the forward strand.
TTTGAAGTTAGATTACCAAAAAAAATTATTCAAAGTAAATGAATCAGATCCTAGAACCTTCAAGAGAGAATACTAGCAAAATTTATCTTTCTCTGGTACCATGTTAGAATTTCACAATAATAGATATGCAAAGTATTACATAAAAGATGAAGAGAATAGTGGAATTGATTGATTTATCTCTAGGATCAACTCTATATAAATAGCAAAGTTGATCATTGAGAGTTTTTGGATTACAACAACTCATCAAACCTAATGAAGACACCACTTAGATTTATCTTGACACATGGAGCAGTGGAAATTCAAGTGTGTATCCTAGTGAACTTAATAGAATATTCACTATAACAAATTTCTAAGTGATCTTGTTGAACATACTTGGACAAGTTCTGAGTGAGCTTGTTGAGTAGATTTGGATAAGTTCTGACTGAGCTTGTTGAGTAGATTTGAGAAAATCTTGAGTGAAATTTTTGAGGATATTTGAGTAGGTTCTGAGTGGACCTGTTGAGTAGATTTGAGAAAGTTTTGAGTGGACTTGTTGAGCAGATTTGAACAGGTTCTAAGTAGACCCATTGAGAATATTTGAGTAGGTTTTGAGTGGACCTGTTAAGCATATTTGAGAAGGTTCTTAGTGGACTTGTATAGCATATTTGAGCAATTTTTGAGTGGACTTGTTGAGCATATTTGATCAGGTTCTAAGTGGACCTATTGAGAAAATTTGAGCAAATTCTGAGTGGACCTATTGATCAAATTTGAGCAGGTTCTAAGTGGAACTATTGACCATATTTAAGCAAGTTATGAGTGGACTTGTTGAGCATATTTGAGAAAGTTCTGAGTGGACTTGTTGAGCAAATTTGAGCAGGTTCTAAGTGGACCTATTGAGCAAATTTGTGTAAGTTCTGAGAGGAATGTTTGAGTAGAATTATGCTAGAATGAATGGACTATGTTTAGTAAATATTTGAGATAGAGCTTTGGAGGTGATAGAACATAGAGGACAATAGTCTCTAGTGGATAGAGATCCATCATACAGGGTAGTGAAGACATGTCTTCTGAGTGGGGACAAGAGTCTTTAGTGGATAGAGATCCAAAATCTAGTGCAGTGCAAGAAATAGTCTTCTAAAGGATCACCATCCAAAGAAGAGGATAAGGAGTTCTCTTGTGGATAGAGATCCACAAACCAAATTTAGGGGATCAACATCTCCTTTAGACATAGGTCCATAAACATTGTAATAGGGAAAGGATTCCTAAGAGATTATTTGAGAAATATTTAGAAAAAATATTTTCTCTGTGGATATAGCCATATTTGGGTGAACCTCGTTAAATTGGTGTCTCTAATGTGTGTACGATTTGTGCATTACTTGGATTAATGCTGTTGATATTGCTATATATACATTGCATAATATTTATTTGGAAATAAAAATAAAAAGTGCTTTTATATTGTTCACCCACCTCTCAGTATGAGCTTGTGTTCTTCAATCTTAGAGAGAGAAGCTTCAAAAAATATAGCAAAAGGGAAGGTAGCCATAATTTAGGATGCATTAAAGAAGACAATAAAGAAAATTTCCAAAAATAGGTAGGATATTTTGACCCATATGCTATCCATATTATAAATTATAAAATTTATTATCTAGAATATTGAGGTGTTTCAATAAGAAAATAAGAAAATAGAAGCAAAAGACTTGATCATACAAGAAAAAAAAATATATTTTTGGTCCAAGAAACCAAACTAGATCTATAAAGAGTTAATACAACAATGTGATTTTATTTGCCCTCATACAAATATTTATCAATATAACCATGACAAATTGTAGAGGGGTTTTAATAGCCTAGAAAATTAAACAAAAATGCTTGTCAAGAAACACATATAAAAGGAGGAATAAAAAAATATAGTTGTCTAAAAGAAATGGTCTATAGAGTAAGATATTATTATTTTCTAGTATAAGTGGACATGATAGAATTCTATTGAAAAATAGTCTACAAAGAAAATCATTATTAGTTGTTAATATTAGTATAAAATATACCCAATCTGCATCTTGGTAGTAGTCTATAAAAAAGTCTATGAAATAGGCCATTATTAGTTGATAGTCTTGCAAAATTACTAAATCTATAGTTTACTAGTCTGATATGGATATGTATGTACTTTCTATAATTATTTTTCCATCCTTAAATACAAATTTATTTTACTTTTAAAAATATGTATTATGAAAGGAAGAGTCACATTTGTCCCAAAAATCAAGGGATATATGGATTAAGGAAGCGTATAAATTTTTTAAACTTTTATATATTATAGATAAAACAAACTTGTATTTTCTTCAAACTAAAATATTGCAAATATAGATGGAACATATATTATGAAATCATAATATATCAATAAGAAAGAAATTTTTTATTTGAAATATATTCTCTCAAATGTTGAGAAATATTAGAAGGATCAAGGTAATATTTTAGAAAATATTCTATTAATTATCAAACAAAGAAAAAATGAAAGCTTGACCAAGGTGATATCTATGGAGGAGTTTTAGGAGGGAGTTTTCTCTTTGCACACTAACAAGGAACCTAGTCCTAATGGATTTCATTTAATTATTTTAGAAATTTTTTGGATTTATTAAAGAGTGTTATGATGGGTATGGTAGAGTCCAAGAAAATTAAGGCTACAGTAAGTGTGAACAATTCCATATTTATTAAATTTATTTCCAAGAAATAAGTGATTTTTTTTATATAATTTTTATCTAATGAACCTTTGAAATATGAATTATAGGATAATTCGAAAAAATGGTAAAAATATTGAGAAACATTCTAGATTGTGTTATTCATAGGACCATGATGGTATTTTTTTATGTTAAATGAATTTTCAAAAATAATTTTTGGTAAATGTTGCTATCAATAGTTTAGATTTTGTCATAACACTTTAAAATATTTTATTTTTATGAATCTATCCCTTGTTAGATACTTTGCATCATCTCATGGGCATTTCTATGGTGACCTAAAATCTATCATTCTTTTACTTATTTAATTATTTGATGCATTATAAGGATATTTCTCAAAGATAAAATAGGATGGAAGATTCAAAGTTATTAAAATATAATAAATGGTCCTTTCAAAATTTATATCTAATTTATTGATGATGATACTTTCTTTTGGGTCAGTCCATAATCAAGAAGACCATGGAGTTTATGTTGGTTAATACTACAAAATCCAATATCCATTTTATTAACACTGCCCTAGATTTATAATAGATTATTTTTTATATTTTAGGGCTTAAATTATTAAAATTATGATCATTAGATTTGGACATTCCTTTGCTAACAAAAGGTAAGAAGAGGAGTATTTGGAATTTAAATTTGTATCAAACCAAATATTAGTTTTTAGGTTACAAAGGTAATTTATTAACTGCCAGTAGAAGGTTAGAGCTCATAAAGACTACTTTGAGCCAAATCGAGCGATTAAATAAAAATAATATTTATTAAACTCAAAAAATTACATTGAAACCTCACGAAATTCTAATATTTATAGGGAGTAGGAGGTTATGGAGGAAGGGGAGGTGGAAGGATAAGAAAGGAGGCGGTGGAGGTATTGTCGGTGAGGGGGGATGAGGAGGAATAAGGGATGAGGAGGAAGCGGGAAAGGTGGCGGGAAATATGGGAGGAGAGAATTTAGGAAGGGGCAAAAAAAATTTAGGCGAGGGAGTTCAAAAACCAAAAAAATCATGCCGAAAAATACACAATGCATTCACACTTGGGCCTAGAAATATCTAGACATTTCTGGGCCTAAACCCTTTTCACACTTGCAACATTCTCCCCCTTAAAGTTGAGAGAACTGACTACACAGTCTCTCAGCTTTAAAAATTGAGCTTTAGCCATCGCTTTGGTGAATATGTCAGCAACGTTCTCCAAAGTGCGGCAATATTGAAGCTCAACAATTTCATTTTCCACCATATCTCGGATGAAGTGGTACTTCATATCAAAATGTTTCATTTTGCTATGGTGGATTGGATTATATGCCAACTGAATGGCACTGATGTTGTCGCAGTAGACTCTAGTCGGACCACTTTGCTGCTCTCCAATTTCTTCTAACACTTTTCTTAGCCATAGGGCTTGAGTACTAGCATAGGTGACTGCTATATACTCAGCTTCTGTAGAAGACAAGGCTACCACAGTTTGTTTTTTGGAGCTCCATGTTATTAGTCCTGATCCCAGACTAAAACAGTTCCCTGAAGTTGATTTCCTGTCATCAATATTACTGCCCCAATCACTATCACTGAAGCCTACAAGCTTAACAGTGTTACATTTATGGTACTGGATTCCAAAATCCAATGTACCCTTCACATATCTGAGAATTCTCTTAGCTGCCTGCAAATGCAGCTCAGATGGGCTAGCCATAAATCGAGAGACAAGAGAAACAACATACTGAATATCGGGTCTGGTGTTGGCGAGAAACATCAAACTCCCAACTATGCTTCTGAAAGTGGTCACGTCAACTTTTGATGCTCCATCATCTTTGCTCAATTGGATCCCATGTCCAACTGGAGTTGCAACTGGTTTGCAATGCTCCATAGCAAATTTCTTGATCATGTCCCGAGCATACTTATGTTGACAGATGAAGATCCTTGTATCTGACTGATGAACTTCCAATCCAAGGAAGTAGTGCATTAAGCCAAGATCCTTCATCTCAAACTGCTTCATCATGGAGCGCTTGAACTCCATATTCACTTTTCTATTACTACCCATGAATATGAGGTCATCCACATACAAGCAAACTATGAGGATGTCATTACCTTGCTTCAGGTAGTAAAGAGTGGGTTCATTTCTGCTTCTAGTGAACCCAAAATCTTTGAAGTACCCATCAATGCATGAGTACCAAGCTCGTGGTGCCTGCTTGAGGCCATAGAGTGCCTTTTTCAGTTTGTAAACAAGGTGCTCCTTACCTTGCTTTTGAAATCCCTGTGGTTGCTCAACATACACTTCCTCTATCAAGTACCCATTGAGAAAGGCACTTTTCACATCCATGTGTTGGACTTTCCATCCCTTGTGTGCAGCTAAAGCAAGAACTATTCTGATGGTCTCCTGTCTGGCTATAGGAGCAAATGTCTCCTCATAATCAATACCATACTTTTGTGTAAATCCTTTTGCAACCAATCTTGCTTTGTGCCTTTCAATGCTTCCATCAGCATTGAATTTGGTCTTGAAGACCCATTTACATCCAACACACTTTTTTCCTTTAGGAAGCTCTACCAACTCCCAAGTATCGTTGTTTTTTATAGAGGTTATCTCCTCTTTCATGGCTTCTTGCCATATCTTCTGAGTACAAGCCTTCTCATAACTAGAAGGTTCAAGTTGTGCACTAGTTAACAAGGCATAGTTAACTACATCTCCCCGAGGTTCTTGGGAGTCATCATCTCCATACAAATGCATATTTTCAAGTCTTTGCAAAACTGAACCCATTTCACTTGCTTGACTTCTAGTATATCGTCTTTGAAAATTTGTATCCAACATCTGATAAGATGGATGATGCTGGAGAGTTCTCTTACCTCTAGATGGAGAATCAATATCCATTGGTGAGGAACTAACTGACCTTTGTGGAGAAGGACTTGGTGATGATGATGATGAACTGGAAGTCGAATGTCTGCTTGGGCTTGAAGGAGGAGGAGACTTCTTGCTTTTTTGTGGCACCTGTTGAATTTGTGAAGAACCTGTGTCATGAGATTCAACATCACTATAAATTTTGGGATTTCCCCATTCTCCCCCTTCATCAAAAATCACATCCCTGGAAAGTATTATTTTTTGAGTCCTAGGATTGTAGAGTCTGTAAGCTTTTGTGTTTTCACAGTACCCTACGAAAATGCATGCTTGACTCTTAGGATCGAGCTTCTTCCTCTGTTCATCAGGAATGTGTGAGTAAGCCAGTGAACCAAACACTCTGAAATGCTTGACATTCGGTTTCTTACCATACCATGCTTGGTAAGGAGTTTTCCCTTTCAAACTTGAAGTAGGGCTCCTATTCAAAATATACACACTGGTCCTGGTTGCATCTGCCCAATACATATTGCTCAAATGCTTCGTTTGAAGCATAGATCTTGCCATCTCTACAATGGTGCAGTTTTTTCTTTCAGCCACACCATTCTTCTATGGAGTATAGGCAGTAGTGAACTGCCTCTTTATTCCATGTTTTTTACAAAAATTCAAAAATTCATTAGAGGAGTATTCTCCTCCTTTATCTGATCTAAGACACTTAACAGAATATCCACTCTCATTTTCAACTCTTGCTTTAAAATCTACGAAGCAATCAAATGCTTCATATTTATGCTTCAAAAAATATATCCAACACATTCTTGAAAAATCATCAATGAAAAGAAGAAAGTAAGAGTTGTTACCAATGCTCTTGGTCTGCATCGGACCACAGATGTCCGAATGCACTAGCTGGAGTGGATAACTGGCTCGCCATGCTTGTCCATGAGGAAATTTGGTTCTAGCATGCTTGCCCAAGGCACAACCTTCATAGACTTCCTTATTGTCCTAAACTTTAGGAAGTCCGGTCACCATCGCTTGAGAAGTTAACATCTTCAAACTGGCTGAATTCAAATGACCATATCTCAAGTGCCACAACACACTTGGATTTGCAATAGCAACATTTACTAATTGATCTCCTCCTGGCTGGCCAAAATTTAAAGGAAATAACCTGTTCCTTGTCATTGGCACTTGAGTAATGACTCTATCACTATTACTCTTATCAAAAATGGTACATTTACCCTCATCAAATAGTAATTTATAGTTCTTCTCTAACATTTGACCAACACTTAAAATATTGTGTTGGAGATGAGGTGTGTAATAGATATCACTTACTTGTTTCATGCCCTCTTTTGTTGGAACCTCCATGGCTCCAATGCCTTCAACTGCCAATGACTTGTCATCTCCCAATTTGATGTTGGATTTGTAGGAAGAATCCAGAGTAGCAAAGAGTTCTTCTTTGCCACTCATATGATTTGAACACCCAGTGTCCAAGATCTAGGTATCATTCAGGTTCTGATCTGACTTGCCATATGAGAGAAAGATATTTGAGGTCCCTTCCTCTTCTCCAAAATTGCCATACTGATTGCTCTGACTACTGCTCCCTTGAGAAGATTTTGACCAACAGTCACGAGCAAAATGGCCAAGTTTGCCACAATTGTAGCAAGCTTGTTTTGACTTGTCACTTCCTTTTCCTCATCCTGGATGCTTCCCTCTGTTCTGTTGTCCACCTCTATTCTGACTTCCACCTCTGTTTGAAGATCCTCCTCTGTTAGGAGTTCCACCTCGTGGACTATTCCTACCTCTACCTCTGTGCTGACCTCTGCCATGACCTCTACCTTGTCCTTTTCCTTCTTGTGAAGTGAAGGCTTTGTCATCACCTCTGTGGCTAGTGGAAGGAGATTCCTGCAATCTCTCTTCATGTGAAAGAAGAGAACCAATTAGTGCATCAAAGGAAAGTGCAGTCAAATATTTTGACTCTTCAATAATAATTGCTACATGATTCCACTTAGGAAGAAGTGTTCGCAACACTTTCTTCACTACAACCTCTGGTTTAATCTCTTCACCTAGAGTGACCATTTTATCTACTACGGCTTTGACTCGCACGCAGTAGTCTCCTACTTTCTCATTCTCCTGCATTCTGAGATTTTCAAAATATCTTTTAAGAGTTTGAAGCCTGACCTGCTTCACTTGATCACTCCCTTGAAAACTTTCCTTTAAAGCCTTCCAAGCATCTTGAGTTGTTATACAGGATGCTATCCTAGGAAATATGCTTTTATCTAGGGCTGCTTGTAAATGATATAGGGCAAAGGAATTATTTTTCTGGGCTTCTTTCTTGGTTTTTCTATCGACAGCACTTAAGGTAGACCAGTCAATAGGAGAAGGTTCTGTGTAACCCTCTTCAACTATTTCCCATAAACCTTTACCAATCAACATAGTTTTCATCTTTATTGACCAGTATTCATAATCACTACCATTAAATTCAGGAATTGGGAGATTCGAATTTGAAGCCATTTCTACTACTTGAAAGCAAACTTTGATTTGACTAAAAAAATAGGAAGTACAAAGCAATTACAAGTTCAAATCAAATCTAGATTTCTTAACTCTCTCACTGATTTCTTGTTCTTCTTCTTGAGGATTGCCTAGTACTGGAGGCCCAAAATTGTCTGCAATGGAATCCTCGTCGTCACTGATGACAACTATTTTAGGAGCTGCCACTGGCTCGGCCTATGCTGGCTCAGCCTCTGTTGGCTCAGGTTCTGCTGGCTCAGGCTCTAGAGAGCGTGGGGTATAACTCTCACTAGATTGTTCCTCAAGTTCAAATGCCACTGAATCGGACTCCTCCACTCATTGTCCAAAAATATTGTCTTCTGAGTCAGCCTCGTATCCAGAATCCGGATTCCTTTGGTGGGCTATAACAGAATTCTGTAGCTGACTGAATACGACATGCAGTCCGTCTCGTCGAACTCGTTCATCAAAAGCTTCAGCAGTTTCTCTCCATAGTAGAGAGCACAAAGCATGGTAACATCCGGTAGATCTGATCATCTACTTATCAAGGCAAAAAGAAAACTTCGTTAGAGCTTCTGAGGTTACAATTTTTGCTCTTTTACAGCCGCTGAGGCTATTACACAAAATTTTTAGCCTTGAACGGGGTTCCAAGGGGCAGCATCCCTAGCATGTCGTAAGGCTCCAAAAGCGATAAACGGGCGCTCCGGAAGGCTTCCCGTCACATTTTTTTTACAATGCTTGCCTCTCAGGCTATTACACAATTTTGCAAGGTTTTCTATATATATATATTTTATAAAGTCTTTTTAAAAAAAAATTAATAATATTTTTATATCTTTAATTATTTTTTAAATATATATTTAAAAATAATTAAAAATATAAATAAAAAACTATTAAATTAATTAACAAAAAACTTTAAAAAAAATAAAAAAACAATTTCAAACCTTTTCTTTATGCAAAAATTTTTCTTTTGTTTTTCGAAGCGGAGGGGAATCGATCCCCCAACCTGTCGCTTGCAAGAGGGGTGTACAACCGCTACACCACGCGGCTCGGATGGACTATCAAGGCACCTCGTGCCTCTTATACTATTCCCGGTGCTAACTTCACAAAAAAAATTATGGGCGGGTTTTGAACCCTGAACCTCGCCGCAGCTAACCGAAACACCTTGCCGCCACACCACGTCGCCTGACGTGTTTACAATGGAAGAGCACACGTTAATAAACACAATTCAAAGTTGCAGCTTTAAAAAAAATAAAAGTTTAGTCCCACATGCAGTGGGCAAAGGGTATGGGAACAGTTTTAATATGCGCATGGGTGCATAATCAAACGATTGCCTTCGGGCAATCACCAACGCTCTTTTGCTATCGACGAATGATGAACCTCCATGCGTGCCACGTCAACAAACTGATAATCACCACGTGGTGACTTCTTTGCCACTCGCTCGTGCCATGTTCGCACTTGTGCTGCCATGTCACTACCTCGGGATTCATGCCCATGCTGCCAGCTCAGCCTGTCCAGTCAGCACCTATGTGCCACCTCGAGATTCATGCCCAACTACCACCTCAGCTAGTGCTTGCCTCGAACTGCGTGTCGCTACCTAGTCAGCATCCACATCAATGCCTACACGCCTTGAAAAACATGCCCGACTCTGATACCAGTGAGCCAAATCGGGCGATTAAATAAAAATAATATTTATTAAACTCAAAAAATTACATTGAAACCTCACGAAATTCTAATATTTATAGGGAGTAGGAGGTTATGGAGGAAGGGGAGGTGGAAGGATAAGAAAGGAGGCGGTGGAGGTATTGTCGGCGAGGGGGGATGAGGAGGAATAAGGGATGAGGAGGAAGCGGGAAAGGTGGCGGGAAATATGGGAGGAGAGAATTTAGGAAAGAATTTAGGCGAGGGAGTTCAAAAACCAAAAAATCATGCCGACAACACTTTGCCGACAAATACACAATGCATTCACACTTGGGCCTAGAAATATCTAGACATTTTTGGGCCTAAACCCTTTTCACACTTGCAACATACTTTTCACTCAATCGACCTATAATCTTGATCAAAAAATATACTGGATTACTAATCAATAAGGGTGATTATACAAAAATTTTAATTTATGGTTTGTTGAATCATCTTACTCATATTTCAAATTTAAAGTGGAAAATATTGGCTCTTGTAATTTTACCTTATAAAATTTGAACGGTTAAAAATTATATTAAGGAGAGCAACAACTCTAGCTCATGAATTCCTATAAGCAAACTAGTTGAAGGAAAGGACATTAAACATTTAGTGGTTGATATTCAAATGATACTTTATGAGTTCTATTTATCTATTTTTGTATAAAAGGAAGATTTGATTTGAAATCTAACAACAAATTATGATACTCATTCAAGTAAGCACATCAAGATTTAAAGCAACCAAAATTTCAAATTCCCCAAAAATTTCTCCTTAAGGTCTTGATATTCCTTTTGTTAGCAAACCAAGATGATATCATGTACCTTTTAGGTGTTTATTGAATGAGAAAGATTTGTAATATTAATCATTTAATTTTTCATTGTCCCTTTTCTTATACAATGAGGGTTTGCAATTTTTTTTTTAAACATGAGAATATATTGAGTAGCCCAAATAACATAAAAATAGTATGACATATTTTATTAACTATTTTAAATCTAAGGTATTATGCATACCATGAAGGATTGGTCCTACCATTATTTCTTGAAATTTATAGTTTGGAAGGAATGATAGACTTTTTAAAAATAAATTTCAAAATCATGCCTATGTTTGGAACCATATTCTTGCTTTTCTTGAAAAATATTTACAAACATAGTGCTCATCATAGGATGTCAAAAGTATAAAAAAATATGATACTAGCCTGTTTGATACAATATTTAAATATATGTACAAATTAGAATCATCCATGTCAATGGAATTAAAACACATTTTTTTTTTCATCTTGGTAAAATTGAATGCCTAAAAGATGGGTTTATTCCTTTTTGATGGTCCTTCAAGAAGAATTATGACAAAATCTAGTGGAGATGGTGTTTTTTAAAAATTTAAAGAAAACATTGTTCTTAATTACTCAAATTAATGTGGAATTTATAATAATAGCTATGTAAATGCTAGGAACTTTCATTAAAAGAGAATGAAGATATCTTTCAATAGAGGGTTATTCACAAATTATTATTAATATTACGCAAAAATATGTTTGGATTGGACGAAGAATAATAATATTTTTATGTCCATCAACTACACAATATCTTAGAAATCATATCTATAGATGAGGAAATCTTGTAGTGTATAATTTAGTCAAACATGATGTTTTTTGTTATGGTAAAATCTAAATCCTAGAATCCAACTAGCTAAGTGATACTTTACTTATTAATGAAATCAGGTTGTAGTTAATTTAACCAAACAAGATGTTTTTTGTTTGGGAAATTTTTAAATTTTAAATTCCAATGAGCTATGTGATACTTTATCTTACAATGAAAATGGTTTGAACTGGTTATTTGTGAAAATATAGTTGTTTAGGAAGATGAAGAATACTTTTTTATAGAAAAAAATAAATAAAACCTTTGATATAAATACTAGACATGATTTAACCAAATATAATGACATCAATATATTGCTTAGTTATTTTAACAATACTAACCCTATAAAAAGCAAAAAAATAACTTATTATAATAATAATAATAAAATATTAACTTTTATAACAACAATAATAACCAAAATTTAAAATACTAATAAAAATATAAAGAATTAAAATTGTCTTAAATTTAGGGGAACATGTTTTTTCCTAACATTATTAACATTACCCATTAAAATACATATAAAACCTATTTATTAACAGCAAGCAATGTCAAACCTATTATAATTATTAATCCAATGTCAAATTTAGAACCTATGTATTAACGAGTGTGCATCCTTTTTTATTTATTGTTATTATTAGTACGAGGGGTCCATACACATTGGACCGAAAGGATAATTTGGTTGACATGTACACTAAATTGAAACTTCCCTCGAACTCGGAAGGACTTTATTATTAAAAGAGGAAAATCTTTATGGAAAGTTTTGGAACAAATTATTTAGCCCGGAAAAGCAACCACCTCGATCTTACCTAAGGCTTCCGGAATAAGTAAAACCCACTCGAAACTTAACTTTTCAGTAACGTTATCACATCTCGTGGTTAAAATCAGGCCTATATGGCGGGGAAGGAGAATCTCTCCCGGAGCTTCCCTAGAAGTTCTGCCAAAAGCGTCCAGGATTGTGCATTATTGAGTTTATGTTTTTGTGATTTAAACTTTCTTCCACACTATAGGGCATTGTCTTCCACATTTTCTCATTATTAAAACGGTGAATGCGGCCCAATGCGACTTGAAGAGTCTGTAAGTCCATATTTGCAAAGCAGAATCTGAACCATCCAGCCTCCTCACAGTGGCAAGATGACCCCGGTGACACATTCAGTCCAATTTCTTTTATTATGCTCTTCCATAGCTTCATCTCTCCTTCCTTCCCCGGTATCTCCAACAGATGCCTCATGTCCACCCAGCAGAACAACCCCGTATTGCTGTCCAAACATGATATGCCTGCCTTCCTCAATCCTCTCACAAATACATTATGCCTCTCTTGCAACCTCTTTCGATTCTCTTCAACATATTCTCTTACAAATGTCTCGTCACAAAGCATGGCACCAACCAAATGCTGCGTCTGTGAAGACACCAAGCAGAAACTCGACATTCTGCGAGCAGCAGTAACCACTGTATTGTTATAGGAATATATCACACCAACCCTGAAGCCCGGCAGTCCCATGTCTTTTGAGAGACTGTAAATAATGTGAACACGGTCGGTGTCGATGTTGGCAGCGGCCACAATTTCTGCGATGCTCACGAATCTTGGGGATGAGAAAACTGAGCCGCCATAGATCTCATCGCATATGAGATGAATGTTCTTCTCGCAAGCGAAATCAAGTAACATTTTCAGAGCGTCAGCATGCATTGTGGTTCCCAACGGGTTTGAGGGATTCGTGATGAGAAGGCCCTTCACTGTTATATTTCGAGACAGAGCGTGCTGATACGAGCGTTCAAGGGCGCTTACTGTCACCTGGAAATTGTTGGAGCTGCTGCACTCCACTGCGATTAGCTCTACTCCTGTACGCCATTTTAGGTCTCTATCAAATCTGTGCCACAAAAACAAGTAAACGAATTAGCATGACCCTTACTTTAATTTTACTAAACCTAGGATTACTTGTAAACATACATTGATCGCTTAAAGAAAGAAAGTAGGAGTATTGTTCAAGTTCAAGCTGATGGATTAAAAGGTTGGCAAGATATGCCTTGTCTTAAATTTGCATCAATTTTGGAATAATAACAGAGGAATTAAATGTTTTACCCTGGATAATATGGCGATGGCACAAGTAAAGCTTCTCCTGGATCCGCTAAACAGAATGTTAACACCTCATGGGCAGCAGTTGCTCCAGCTGCGAGCACTATTCTATCGCTCTCGAATTTCACTTTTCTTACCCCTATTTCTTCCATGAACGATGCAATACCCTGCATTGTCGCATTATTTTCCATTCCAGTCATGCTGCAGTTAGTTTATAGCCAGTCTTCCATTGAAACTATTAGATATTAAGACCCTATACGAGCATTTTAGGTATTAATTCGCTTCTTGTAATTTCTACCTTTCTGAAAGCAGGTAAGCCATAATAGTTTTGGAAGTTCGCGATTCCCTTAAACCTCGATATTCCTTCCTGCCCGCAAAAGGACGCCTCTGGATGTTGCTTCAACCAGTTTTCTAACAAATCATAGGAAATCTGCAAAATATTTCAAACAGTGCGATTATTAAGGTGAACTCAGCGTTAGATATCGTCTTCGTGCGCAATATACCAATAACGAATATTTATATTTCATCTATCAAATATACCAAAATAGGCTATTAAAAATGATCGCAGATGGGGAACACATATCATTGTTATTCAGCTTGCGTTATTTCTATATCTGACACTATATTTAATTCCACTCTTCATATATATACCTGATTTTCTGCTAAGCCCATTTGGATAATTCCAGATGGGTTAGTTTGTGGATGGTAAGGGTTGATGTCGTACTCCTTCCAGCCGTCGAAGTAAGAAGAATCTTCACCGTGGGCGTTAGACGTTGCCCTGCTCGAAAGCTTCGACGCCGGTTTCATGGTTTTTTTCTTCTTCTTTAAAGACTACCACGCTGAAAGCAGCCCGCCCTTAAGCGGGATGATTGGATAAGCGTTCTATTCTTATCCCACTTAATGGCTTGCCGCGATGGGAGATTGTTTCCATTGCCTTGCTATTTGTAAGGTAATGGAACAGTGATGACCGACGAATTGAGTGTTTTTAAATCATAAATGCTTGCCGCCTTTGCACGTGGATACAGCGAATCCAGGGATCCTTCATCTGTTGAAGGATATCTAACAATTATATAAAATTTTTGGTAAAGTTCAACAATCAAGCTGTGTTGAGAGTGCCAGCCTGTCAATGAATGCTACTACTGTTGTACCGGAGGTTCTTGAGAAGTTGCTGCCTACCAAAAAGGTGTTTCTTCCGTGCTTTCTAATGATCGACCGACCACGAATATATTCAATCCATAGAGTCTTTGCCACCGTGGGCAATTATTTGGATTTTTTTTTTTTTACATACAATGCATATATATATATATGGGTAAAAATGGGGTTTGAAAGATCTCAGGGAATCGTCAAAATTTACAATCTTTAATTTAGCATAAAGGTAGGTTCAATAGAAAGGTTGTCCGAAGAGAGTTTTAAAAGGAGTGAAGGAATCGTCAAAATTTACAAATCTTCAATCTAGCACAAAGGTAGGCTTAATAGAAAAGTTGTCCGAAGAAAAAATAATCGAACTTGCATTCTCGGAAAAAATTATCGAACTTGCATTCCCGTTCAACGACAACACAACAATTTGAACACAAAATCAAAATCAAAATTATCCTCAATCCTCATCCCGCTTAGGGGGAGGACCAACCAACCTACCAATAGTACCATCAAACATTGACAACCAGGACTCAAGGTATGAACGATTCATCTCCCAGGCATAAAAAACATAGGGCCCCCACACTTCCACAAAAACAAAAAATGTTCTTGGTTGAGAACATCACTGGGACCTGAGCGTAGAAGAAGGATTTGAACTTTGGATCACCCGTTCAACAAATTCAATAGAAACAAGCTGCCGAATATGGAGATCTACAACATATTACTCTAATGATAGTAAAACCCTCCATCTCAAAAATCTATGAAGATTAAAACCCTTAGAACAAAAATAGGGGCGATGGAGCAATGTTTTGGAAAGGACCCAGAACCTTGGGATCTATGAATTCAAACCTCATAGACAACCAATGAGGAAAACCCCCACCCGTGTGGGTTCTAATCCTACTAGTATGCAGAAGAATAGAAGACCCCCAATGAAGGAACCCAACAAAACAAAAGCTATCAAACACTGCCCTTGAACTGAAAAAGCTCTCTTCCACTGCCTAGTCAAAATAACAATAACATTTTGAAAAAAGCTGGACTAAGAAACTTTGGTACTAACATCAGGTCACTCCGAAACACAAAATATGTTTCACCATTACCTAGTCTATTACACAATAGTCAATTGGAAAAAACTGAACACAAAAGTGTGACACATCAGAATCATCGTCAAAACAAAAAAATCTTGAATTTAAAAAAAAAAATTAAAACCTTACAATTTTTTTTCAATTATTTTGATATTTCTTTTGTAGTACGCTCGATGAGCATTCTCAAACTATTGGCTTTTGTATTTTTATAAGTTATGCACTCTTTCCAATGCGTATACAATGTCATGTATCTCTAAATTTTTTTGCAAAGTTGATAAATCATTTATATATTATTTTTTATGTTAATGAAAGAGTTTTGGTTATAGGTTATATTATTATTTTATAATTTAAAAATTAAAATATAAATTATTATTTATTTATAAAATTCTTTTAAATATATTATAATTTAATTTTTAAAATTAATATTTATAATAATAATAACTGTAAATTTAAGATTTGAAACTTCTTATACTTAATTATTAAATAAACTAAATAAACTGTTTAAAACTAAACCTTAAGTACCTCAAATACTTTTGGAGATACTATGACTAGATTAGATTGTGGGCCCTTCTTCTTATACTACGTCAACCTAAGTAAAATATGGAATATTATGTCATTCGGTAGGGAAGCCATAATGTGCATTTCCAGCTACTCTCGGAAGAAAGGCAGCGATTTGACGTTGGTTTTGAATATTTTTAAAAGTTTTTAATGATTGGAGACGTATTTTACGTTGAGTGACGTGAATTCTTCTTACAGTGCCAGGGGCTAACCACAAAACATTATAAATAAAAAGAGTACTTCTCAGAAATATTATGGGTTAGTCGACATACGTAATAGTTCACAGCAAATCTATTCAATACAATATATTTTTTCAAAGAAAAAAAAAATAATAATTTGCATGAGGGTCTTTAGAGGATCTCACACCCTTAAACTTTAAGTTTCTAAGGAAAACAGAGACTTACAACCAGCAATCTAAAAACGTATACAATTAATAAAAAGTAAATGATTGGAAAAAGAAAAACTAAATCCAATCACTCTACCAGCTTAGAAAAAGTACAATAATTTTCGTAGGAAAGACAATAACTTGACAACCTAAAAGGTGTCAACAACTCATCTTCGAGGTAGAGATCATCATAAATAAAACAATAAATGTCCATGGGCGGAACTAACCACCACTAAAAATCCCGCCAGAAAAGAGTTTCAAATTAGAAATCAACTTCACTATCCAACTACCGACCATCAAAACTAAAAATTGAAAGTCGAAATCCTACAGCAACACCACAGTCACCACCAGAAGCACACAAAATTTAAAAAATTATAAAAACCCTCCATAATAGTGCTTCAGCATTGAAAACTAGTCCCAAACCAAATTTTTGCCTGACCAAAAACAAAAACCAAAGAAAACCAGGAATGAAGAACCTTATAACAACAAGGTCACGAGAAAAAAACCCACAGATACAAACCCCCTAGGTAATGAGCAACAAGGTAGCGAGCAAGGATCTAGAACCTTGAAACCTGTGGGTACAAACCTCACAGGCACCCACCCAAATAAAACCCCAAACCCTATAGGTTCTAACCCCACAACTATACAAAAGATGAAAACCTCCACCAAGATAAGGACCCAACATCTGAAAGCACTGCCACCGGCCCCGACCAATGGCAAAGCGCTAAACACGAAAACCACTGCCCAACCAACTGACATTGAACAAATTCCCCACCAAGGAGAGAACCTCTTGGCCCTTCATCCAGCCATCTGCCCCACACTAGTGCTTTGGAAAAATCTGGTACAGGAGGTACCCTAGACACCACCACAAGATCAACACTACCCGGTAGAAAGAAGACATCACAACCCTCCACGGATTCTCTTGAACCATAAGAAAACTTTGGTCTTCCAATCTTAGCTTTCTCTCTCACTCGCAAAATACAGGATTGAGAGGCAAAAAGAGATTCTAGCTCAGCTGGTGAAAAAATAATTTATGCAAAACCTTTATATAATATTAAGATGTACATAATGAAAAATCCTTCTTAAAGGGTTATTATGAACTTCTAGTTTTGATTTTTGAGATTGGGTCATTTCAAAACACAATGAAATGAACAAGGAAGTAAACAAGTAGTTGATTGTCAGTTTTGATTTAAATGAACAAGGCTATAGTTCTTTACTCATGATGATAGAAAACTATGTAAAACTATGAAGGGTTTAAAATTTTCAAATCCAACCCCAAGACAAATTAGGAATCAAAAGAAAGGAGGGATTGACGTGGGAGTGGAAACCAAACGTGGAAGGCCAATAAATAGGAGATTAGAAAACAAGAAACTACGCCCGAAATTGCAAATAAAACCTAACTACCTTAATTTGGGGCAAGAGAAAAAGATTGTCTAAGAGAATTAAGAAATGAAACTGCTGTCTTGGAAAGCAAACATGGAAGGCCGATAAATCAGGAGATTAGAGAAAAGAAAGGAAGGATTGATGTCCGAGTGGAAAGCAAATGTGGAAGGCCAATAAATCAGGAGATTAGAGAATGAGAGACAATGCCCAGAACCCAAACTACCTTAACTTGGGACAAGGGGAAAAGACTTCCTGGTAGAATTAAAAAATAAAACTATTGTTATTAGGACCATTGAGAAGCAATGTAGCCTGATGTAGGACCTGTGAAAGGAGATTGGGCAGTTTGTGAACGAACAAGAAAAGAAGCTCACGGAAATTGTGGAAAGCTTCCAAACTTATGGCTAATGGTCGCCTCTAGTTTCTTATTTTTTTGTTTCTGCTTATTCTTTGATGGTTTGTGTCTAATGCATGATGTCCAGCTATAATGTAGAATGTGGAAGGAATGTTTGTATTACAACTTTCTTTGATTAGTATAAATGTTTTGTGAACCAAAAACTGTATTTTTTGGACATATTGTTAAAATATTTATATATACCGTATAAAGGATTGAAGACCACCCCTTCTCAAACTTTTTAATTAAAAAAAGAAAAAATTAAGCTACCAATACCCTTGAAAACTTTATTGAGTTTTGACAAGACAACCAAACTAGACTGTCAAATGTAACACCTAGGAGCCTGTTGTCTTTTCATGTAGTTTATTTTTTATATATGTAGTTTAGTTTTTATATTTTTATGAAGGTTTTTGGATAGGTATTTTAAAGTAAAAAATTTAATTTTAATTATATATATATAATTTAAATACCTTAAAAAATTATAACTAGCTGAAACCTACCATGCAAGTGAAGCTTGCTGTTGTTTAACGAAATTCTCTGCCTCTTTATTCCACGGACTTCTGTGCGTTTCATTTTGGCTCCACGTCCTTATCGGCAAGTGAAGTTTGCTGTTGTTTAACGAAATTCTCTGCCTCTTTATTCCACTGACCTCTGTGCGTTTCATTTTGGCTCCACGTCCCTATCGGTTTTATGTAATACTTTTAGCATGTAAAAGTAACAGATAAGGGTGAAATATTATCTGTTTTAATCCAAGTTCGAGGTCCGCTGCTTGGTTAAGAGGGAATATCGTATAAACAAATAAAATTGAAAGCTTCATAGATACGATAGAATGGACATGGTAAGAGTAGATTAGATAGCAACCGGGAATTCGGGATCTATCTGCCATAAAGCCCCTGAGTCACGTGAATTCACGACCTTGTCCAATGTTGGCAACCTAGATGTCAAACTAATTATAGTTTTTCGTCGTCAACGAATAAAGAAGACTATGCTTGAAACAAATCTGACGTTACCTAACTAAAAGGTAAAATAGTCCTTGCGATATCCTACTAATATACTTTATGTTTTTCATGGTTTATTTTTTTTCATTTGGAAAACTCCAAGATAAAATAAATGTGGGTGTGTTTTAAAAAAATAAAATAAAATGATATGACATCATTAAAATATCTACTTTATATGGAATAAGTTAATTGGCTCTTTAAATTTACATATGCATTCCAACGGCTTGAGAATATAAATAAATATGTTATGTAAATTATAATGTTTTCTTTTATGTGTTGTGGAATTTTAAAAACATTAAATTTGAAATCAGCATTCTGATTCAAAATATTGTCTTCTTAACATGGTAAAATAAAATATTTATTATAAAAAGTAATAAAAGTAATTTAAAAATTAATACAAATCTTAACATTATTTTATAATCTAAAGTTTTTTTTTTATTAGACCTTAATATATTATTTACAAGTTTAGAGGGGATGTGAGTTGAGCAAGCTCCATTAGGTAGTATGGATAAAATATTATATTTAAGAGCTCCAATAGTAAGTCACGATGCCCTAGCTCAAAGTATCGATGCCTAAGTTACATATAAGTAGAAGAACACACATATAACAAGTTTGATCAAAGTAGAAAATTTTACACCAAAGACATTTTTCAGGTATAAGATGATCAAGCATGTTCAAATGGTTCAAAAAAGTAGAGGGTTAATATTTATGTTTTATGGATATTGATGAGGGTTATGGGAGATTCAAAATTAGATCAAGTGGAAGTGGTGATTGAGTTTAGAATACGCTATGCATTTTATTCCTAAATATTTTTTCTTCATCATCTTTTCTTGTTTAGAAAGTAGGGATAAAATAATGGGAGGTGGTCCATAGTTTAGGGGCAGATATGCCCTTTAATTAAGGCCATGAAGAAAAAAAAAATTGTGAAGGAAAAAACTATTAAGAAGATTCTAGTGTCCATTATGCTTTTTAGAATTCCATATCAACCTATGAAGAAGTATGTTTTGAAGAATATTGAAAATATTGCTGGGGAAAAATATGCTATAGATATTTTTAAACCATTTCCACAATCCATTAAGATTAAATTTGAATTAAAAAATGAGATCAACAAGTGGATTTTGAAAATAACACATTCTAATGCCATAGTTTTTATGAGATTAGGCATATGGAAATATATTGCAATGTTAAAACTATGACAAAAAAATAAAAATTCAGGTCATGAGATAAACTTCAAGATAAAGTAAGAAAACCATATTGTAATAGAAGTTGGATTAGATCAAGTATATTTCACTCCAAAAATAAAAGAAAAAGAAAAAATATCTGCAACATTAAATAGAAAATTCCAGTATGGCTCACTTGGAGCAATCATTAGAAGAAACAAAGAAGGATATAAGAGATGCAAAAATACAATGTGCAAGCTCAAGTTTAGAAAGAATTAAAAGTGAAAATAAATATGAAGATGACAAGAGAGATCAAGTTCATTCTAGGTAAATAATATCCATCTTCCTCAAGTAGTATAACTCGTAATAAATGTAAAAGTAGTGAAAAAGTTATCCCTTACACTTTTTTTTTTTTTTTTGTGTGGAAAACATCCCAAAAGGGATGCCACTTTCGGGTAAGACCCAAGGATGCAGGGGTATCCATTCCACCAAAAACACCTAGGACTCGGACCTGGCCTACCACCTTTGACATACTCAAGGAGCAAACAAAAACATAAAACCAATTTAAAAAATAAGTAAATGTAGACACCAAAACAACACCAATCCGATTACGTGACTGCAAACACTGATCGCTTTGACAAACACAGCCCCCAGGGCAGCCCTCAGAGGTCAAACAGTGGTCCTAACCACTTTCATAGCAATTTTGTAAGGTCAAAAGGGCAATTTGGCACATTTAGGCACTTTGCTCGTAATCTGTCTCACCCAGAGACGAATTCAAATCTGTCTCACCCAGAGACGAATTCAAAATTAGAATCTGTCTCACCCAGAGACGGATTCTGAATTCGTAACTGGTAGGGACGAATTCTGAGTTTAACGGGCAAAAGGAAGAATGGTGCCAAGTGGCAGCCCAGGATAGCCAGTTGATGACTCTTGCCTCGCACGCGTGTGTAGGTGGACAGATAGGGCCGTTAGAAGACTGTCACAAGGGGCAATTATGAAAGCCCAAGTCAATGGAGGACTCCCCCTCCCTCATGGGAAGACAAGACTGCCACATGGCACCTATGACCAACACGTGGCACCTATGCTTCCCTCTCAAAAGAGACCCCATGGGTCTATAAAAGGTGGGACTTTTCTCACCCAAAATATACAGGTTGAAGGAGATTTCAAGCAACGAAGTGCTGCCGAGTTGAAGACCCACTTGCATCCCTTTTGGTTCACCTTCTCGCATCCACCAATCTCTTTTGCAAGGGAGGTTGTTGGGTGGCTTTTGGAAGCTTGAACCTGACCCAAATCCAACACATGGACACCCGAACCAACCAATTCGCCGACCCCCCAATCCTAAGAGGTTTTGGGCCCATCCCTAGTGGATTGGCGCCGAAATCAAGTGCCAACGGTGGGAGGCCCACTTGGGCACCCCCGCACTTTCTAAGTTTTAGAGCATTCTAGATTACTTTTTCAGGTTGCATTTTGTGTTATCATGTTTGGTTAACTCATAGCCGCAAGTTCATAACTTTTGATCAGATTCTAGTATGTTTTGTGTCGCTTTGTTGTTTCACTAACTTGCAGGTGGCGAGATCAAATTCCCGAGGGTAGAGGCCAAATTGGGAGAATCCGACCATCTGGGTCATCCCAAAATGGCCCCAATTACATAACCCCCTTGTTTGCAGGCATTTTGCAGGTCTCGAGAATCGACATTGGAGCAAGCAAGCAGGTCGGCTTCTTCAACACGGAAGAATTCGTCCCACCCAGGGACGAATTGCAGTCAGAATTCGTCCTGCCCAGGGACGAATTCCAGTTGAAGGCAGATTGGCCAGCTGTCTCAGTGGCAATGGCCTTCTGGTAACTTTTTCTGTCTTCTATCAAGATTTCAAGCCATTTGGACTCATTGTATTTACTGTTTCAGGCAAATGTTTACATGCATATTTCGTTAATTTTAGAGAACGAACACTTTCCATTTGCGGCAGGTGCTACTGACATCTTGGTTGTTTCTTTGTTCGTAGGAGAAGCAACAGAGGTGAAGAACTCATCGACATCAGCGGCGGCATCATCTTGGCCCGTCCATTTCAATCGTGGGCACGCGGAAAGAGGAACATTAAGTGATTGTAATCAAATTCTTTTAGCGCTCCTAGCCCCTGAAAAGGGAGGAGGCGTCATTGTAACAGAGATCAAGAAATTTTAATGAAAGGGCTGTGTTTTATCCATTTGCTTGTATCTCATTTTAATGCGTCTTTTTCCTTTCATGCACTTTACATTTCTAGGACTTAAGCGCATTTGATTTTGGTTGCATCGCAATTAGTGTTTCCTTTGCCCGAAATCTCGTGCTTTCAGTGGCGATCACGGTGGGACCTTTTCCCTATTTTTAAAATCACAGAAAACTGATCAAAGTTTTGTGTTTGTGCTTGACAGGTAAATTTTTTTGTTGCAGATTGCTATTCGTCTCCGATCGTTACGAATTCTTAACTGCAATTCGTCTGACCCTGAGACGAATTCAAATTCGTCTCTGGGAGGGACGAATTCTGTTCTGCAATTCGTCTCCCAGAGGGACGAATTCCTTCCTACGGATTTTCAGAGCAGAAATTTAGAAGCAACTGGAGCAGGCAGAGAAGAGGTAGGGATTTTTATAATCTCTGTTAAAATTTCTGTTTTTGTTTCTGTTTCTTTGACTCGTTTTCATTTTATCCCGCATTACTTAGGGAAAGTCATTTATGCTTGTTTCATTTTCGTTAAATAAAATGAATCCCACACACATCACGAAACAATTTTAAACCAAGGAGCCGGTCGTAAGACCCCAGCCCTTGAGCAAGACCAACGGTGGGTTCATCACCACCTTGGCTTAGCTTTGCATCCATTTCCCGATTGTCAACTCGTTGTTAGGCGTAAATCCCGACGAAAGCGGACCGAGTGTCGCCGGGGTGATTCCCATGCACGCGAGGATAAGTTTTCTATGGTAGGTGCCATTAACAGGACAATCCCCCTTTCGTACCACCTACGTACCACGTACCTTCTGCTCTCACGTACCTATAGTCTCCCTCTCGTAAGGGCGGGTATATAGAGAGGTTGGTATATCGGCCCGGTTGGTATATTGAAGGGGCGACCGTTTTGGGAGTTATATGAGCCGTCATAATGCATTTAAACGATCTTCAAAACCTACAAAAACAAAACAAAATATCAAAATGCACTAAACCAATTTAGGACACACCAATAATCCTTAAAAGAGATAATCACGAATTGTGTATGCGTGTGTTTATTTCTGCTTAGTGTAGACAAAAAGAAAATCATCATAAAAAAAAAGAGATAAAAATCTGTTTAGATAGCATAGAAGCACCGCAATGGTGTACACCCGCAGCCAAGCCCAATCAAGGGCGGAAGCTCCGGAAGGTACACAAGAAGCAGGCACGAATCGCCTTCGCTTCAGTCCCGAGGATTTGGTCATACCGCCTTATCGGTCTAACCTACAAAAGAATCCAATTCAGAATCCTCGGTGGGGTATGCCTATTCAAAGCAGCCCCTTTCGAGAGGACGCCTTACATGTAGACCTTGAGGTAAATAGAGAATCGCCCTCTCAGGTTAGACATGAGTGGCCACGGCGTGACGAAGCGCTAGACAGGCACACCATCCATTTGGAGGGACAACGTGGATATGGTATCCCTTCTTTACCTCACATCAGAATAGAGAGACAAAATCTAGAGCGTAGGGTTCTTTACACAAAATGACCTAACTCCGCCTGCCCCCTTCACACCTATGAGAGGGAGCGCGAGGAAGATCATCGCATTCCTCAAAGACAGCAACATACAACGCGGGAACCTTGCGCTTCCGCACCAGCTGGACATCATGATCACCCCTTGAGGCCAGAACCTCGAGTACAGTGCCGCCTACCTCGACAGAGGGAAGCGACCCCTTGAAGTTGTAGATCATCAAAATCAAGGCAAACACATAGGAGGAACATTCGAACCTCCTAAGCAAAATAGGGTAGACCAAATTGACCCGATAGTCGCCCAACATGCCACCCATCAAGCCCAAATCATGCGGCTTAAACAAAGTCATCAGGAGATAGAGTATCAACACCGCTTGGATAGAGAGCGCATGCAACGCGAAGCGGATGAGCTACGCTATAAACTACCTGAGAGGGAGCCAACCCCTCGCATTCAAAGAGCCGAACAATATGTGAGACATAATCCGTTGGTGCAGGACAGGTCTCCACGACCTCGTCAAGCTTTGCCTCCAAGACCTCATGGATTCGAGAGGGAGGCAACTCCCCGAAACAATGATGGGTACCTTCAACGAGGGCTTGATCAGGGTCATAGGTTTCGCCTAGAGACTCCTCAAGAATTTTACGAGGAGTATGAACCAAAAGAGGAATATGTTGAAACTCCCCATCAAGGCAGGAGGGATGCCATTCGGCCACCCCTCCATAGGCCTCCAGCTTATCATAACTTACAACGAGAGAGAACAAGAGAGGAAGAAATAAAATCTTTCGATGCATACCAAGCGCTATTGGAGCGTTTGGAGTCTGTGGAAACAAAAGCTGCTGGGCATCAAAAACCCACATTACGTCAACTCCGCAGTAATCCGGTGCATCCCTCAGTGCCTACACCTCTTTACCCCGAGCACTTCAAGTTGCCTCAATTGGCAGTTTTTAAAGGTGAAGAGGACGCACAAGAACACGTTACAAGATTTTTAAGCCAATGCTTCGGCATCCAAGATAATGACGCATTGTTGCTTAGAACATTCATAACCACATTCGTAGGCCCTACCTCGGATTGGTTCACACAACTACCCAAACACAAAGATAAGCAACTTAGATCAATTAGTAGATGCGTTTCTTGAACGCTTTGCCTTCAACACAAGGAAGAAGGCATCACCGAGTGATCTGGCGAGCCTCAAACAATTTGAGGAGGAAACAATGGCAGCATACGGGAATCGATGGAGGGCTTTGCTTTCTAAGCTACCCTACCGTCCCCCTATGTCTGATCTCACGCAGATGTTCGCAAAAAGTTGCTTAAAATCAATCTCTGGTCTATTGTTGCTGTGGCAATACGACAGCTTAGAAGAAGCTTTGGCGCAAGCCAGAGTCATAGAAGAGATTAAAATAGGTGAAGGCGCAATCGCTAAGCCTAAAAAGAAAGAGTGGAATAAAACCACTAAAATCGGGACAACGCAACCACAACACGCCGCAGTCAACCAAGTTGCGATAAATGTTCCCGTGCCTGTGCAAGAAACGCAGCCCCAAAAGGCTAATTACTGTGCAAAGTGCCTCCCGCTTATGAAAGAGATAATAGAAGACAGGAGCAGAATTACCCGCGTCGCCCTAGACGACATTTCACCCCATATGCGGAGTCTAGGGATTCCTTATTTGACCGCTTGTCAGCGGCAAATTTAGTCACTCTACCAAAAATTCAAACTATAGACCCTAACATTCCCAAGCCTAGGGGGTACAGAGAAGAATTGTATTGTAGATTCCATAGGCGCAGAGGACATGACTTGAATGGGTGCTGGAAATTCAAAGAACTAGTCCAGGATTTGATCGACAATAGAACATTGGTCGTGGACAACCCCATCGCACCAAACAACCAACAAATGGGGGTATTCAAGGACCCCTTGCCTGCCCACGAGGCACAGACTAAACCACTCCAGATTAACAAGGTGCGACAGGATCTTCCCATGCAGGGATTTGTGGGAATGATTAGCATAGTAACGAGGAACAGAAGGTACCCAAGTAGCTTGCCCCCGAGGTAGCTACGAGGGAAGTTCCGACAACATCACAGCCTCAACAACGCCCAACGCAGCTTGCCTCCGCCTAGACCCGAGGTCACAATACGAACCAAACTCACGCAGAGTTTGCAGACCACATCGGCTAGGCTGTCCATTTACGAGCTTATTCAACAACCAAGACCCCATAGGGAAGCTCTTATGGACATTTTAAAAGCCATTGAATTACAGCCCCACGAAGTAAATTCTTTCAACAACTTCGTAGGACATGTGAAACGATGTACGGAGCCGGTCATCACATTCAGAGAAGATGAGGTCAAAACGATATCGAATGACATGGCAGATCCACCCCTACACGTCATCGCGTGGGTCAACGGGATTCCGTACAAGAGAGTGCTGATAGATACTGGCTCATCCAAAGAACATCATTACCACCGCAGCCTTAAAACATTTGAAGCCGCCAACCTCTCACATCACAGCCTCCACGTACACACCGCGAGCTTTTAACGATGCAATATGCTCGACAATCGGCACAGCTTGTTCTGCCTCGTCCGTGTAGGACAAAAGTCAATACCTACACCGTGCCATGTGCCGGAAGGCGAAATGGCTTATAATATACTCGCTGGGCGGCCTTGGATCGTGGACATGAAGTGTGTCCCTTCGATCGCCCACCAATGCTTGAAGTATGCTTATGAAGGAGAGATCCATGTAGTCCCAATGGACTTAGAGCCCTTCAAGTATTGCAATGCAAGTACAATTCATGCCTCAATCGACCCTCCCTTCAACACATTTGGATTTCCAGTTAAATCCATCTAAACAGGGTCCAATACCGCAGGCATCACCGGTGACCAACAAGGCAAAATCCCAGCCGGGTGAGACTTCATCACCTGCTCCTTCATCATCAACGCCACCTATCACGGCCCAACAGAAGGACAAGGGAAAACAGATCATGGAAGAGGTTAAGCCTCTAGAAGAGGGGTTGCCCATAGTTTCAACAATATCAACAGAGGAAACACCCAACACAACAGAAACCAAGACTCCTGAACCACCAAAAATGGAATGGACTCAAGAAGGACTACCGTTTCCTCCCACCCAATCATCAACAATCACTGTTGAAATGGCCAGGATGGGCCTCGGGGGAGTACTTAGTGCAAAATGTTGTTGCAACCCCTACATTGGAGTCAGTACAGGACATGGGAAGACCTCGCCTTCCCATAGGGACAATTGTTCCTCTAGGCTACCCACCAAACCAGACAAATTTTGTGTATGGGGGCCTTGATCATGGTCTTGAAACATGCCAACAAAAGGAAGCAGACGAGGAACCTTTTGTTGAAAACATCAACTATCTGTCAAACCCGTATTTTGCCCTAAAATATCTCGGCCAATGCAATTGGCATGGATACGGGCTAGGCAGATATGAGCAAGGGATGCGGGTCCTTTGCCAACCAAGATATCAGATGCCATATGACAAGTCAGGGGTAGGGTTCAACCATCCCCCGCCATTAGACATCTTGGTTGAAAATATGCAAGGCCTAGAAATAGGCAACAAGGGGGGATTGGCATTAGACCCTTATGCCAATCCAAATACAGAATACACATTGGGAGACTACCTCCCATGGTCAACAAACACCCCTGGAAATAGCAATAATCCCTCTCCTTTGCTAGAGAGAGGCGAAAGTTCGGACAGCTGGTCCTCAAAGAGAAAACCAACGGCCGTCGGACATCTTTCTCGAAGTCGTTCCCCTTAGAGATTCCAGATGAAACAACACAACATCAAGAGAATCAGGTCCCTCCACCAAGAGTGGAACAACCACAATGGGACCAGATTAACTTATTGGAACAAGGAGGATCCTCAACGTCGCAATCAACAGTTGCTGGAGAGGATGAACAATTTTGGATCTATGAAAGCGATTCAGAAGATGAGACTGAGATGGACTATCTCGGACATGCGCGAAGACATCACCGCGCTTTAACTCATGAAGATCTAATGGGACAGATGGGCATACTCATCGGGGCATGAATGGCAAGTAGACCCAAGGAAGGTGGGACCAAGTGTTAGACCCATGGCTCCAAATTCAAGATGAGCATCGTCCACCTCGAGATCCCATCATGACAGAAGTGCCGAGGGAAGACCCCGCCCTCCTTTTCACAAAATTTGCACCTATGGAAGATCCATTCGTGCCCGTTCCCGTAGAGCCAGATCCAGAGTATAGGGAGAATCTAGAAGAATCAAGTAATCACACCCGCGGTTCTGGAGACCAAATTCATTCCATCCACATGATCTCCATTGATTTGACCGCACCCATCCGCAATCCGGCCGATCCATCGCGGTCATTGCATCTAGACATAGATGCCATCGACTGGGATCGCGTCAATTCACCATTATCACCATCATAGTACTGGCCTTTCGATGAAATACTTCATTTTACCCCAAGGACAACTCAGGATGTCTTTCAAGCCGAAGAGGGACCCGAGGTTCCAAACGTAGATCTAAACTCAGCTAATGATATCCATTTGATCCCAACTCCACATCAGTTAGAGGACGGATCCCACATGTCAGTCGAGGAGACGACTGACGTAGATATCGGCACAGATACAAAGAATCCACAAATTATCAAGCTGGGGGTAAGCTTATCCCCTGAAGAGCAAGCCGATTACATTGCCCTTCTCAAAGAGAAGAAGGAAGTTTTTGCATGGTCGTACAAGGATATGCCAGGACTAGACCCGCAGCTAGTCACGCATAATTTAACGCTTGATCCGACAATCAAGCCTGTAAAGCAAAAACTACGCAAGATGCACCCAACAATGGCCTTGATGGTCAAAGATGAATTACAAAAGCCGTTGGACGCACAATTTGTCATCTACGTGGATTATCCGCCATGGTTGTCCAACATGGTTCCCGTCAAGAAGCCCGACGGGAGGATTCGCATATGCACCGATTTTTGAGACTTAAACAAAGCGAGTCCTAAGGATGATTTTCCCTTGCCGAGCATCGATGCGTTGGTAGACGCTACAACAGGTCACGAAATGCTTTCCCTAATGGATGGTTTCTCAGGATACAATCAAATTCGTATCAATCCTGAGGACCAACTAAAAATGGCATTCACAACGCCTTGGGGGACATTTTGTTATAAGGTCATGCCTTTTGGCCTTAAAAATGCTGGCGCTACATACCAACGTGCCATGACGTATATCTTCCACGATTACATGCACAAAACTTTGGAAGATTACATGGATGATTTGTTAGCCAAGTCTCTCTTGCGTTCAAATCACATCAATGACTTAAGCAAGATTCTCGATCGCCTCATAGAGCATAAGGTCAGATTGAACCCCAAGAAGTGCATTTTCGGCGTCACATCTGGAAAACTCTTGGGTTTTATAGTCTCAAAGCGAGGCATCGAAGTGGACCCAAACAAAGTCAAGGCAATCCTTGAAATGGCTCCCCCAACCACTATCAAGCAGCTCATAAGTCTGCAAGGAAAGGTCGCGTCGATTAAACGCTTCATAGCGCAATTATCTGACAAATGCCGACCCATGAACAAATTATTGCACAAGGGGGTCACATTTCATTGGGATGACGAGTGCCAATCAGCCTTTGACGAAATCAAACAATACTTGGCTTCGCCGCCGTTGTTGGCACCACCTAGACCAGGAGTGCCGTTCTACTTATACATCTCAGCCACCGAGGTGGCACTCGGGCGCCATGCTAGCCCATAAGAATGAACTCCACAAAGAACAAGCTACTTACTATCTTAGCCGCACCCTAGTCGGGCTACGAACTTAACTATGCATACATTGAGAAACTCTGCTTGGCAAGTGGTGTTTGCTACCAAAAAGCTACGCCACTACATGCTCGAGCAACACTACGTATGTTGTGTCTAAGGAGAATCCATTGCGATACATGATGAGTCGTACTTATCATAGTAGTCGCACGGCGAAATGGATCATGTTGTTGACGGAATTTGACATTGAATTCATCGGACAAAAATCTATCAAAGGACAAGTCATAGCCGATCAACTAGCAGAGGCTCCTCTTGAAGACGATCAGCCTTTGGTAATAGAACTACCCGATGAGGGGGTCTTCCATGTCTCATAATCGCCAGATTCTGATGAGCCCGAGTCACAGCCGACATAACCCCTGTTCTTCGATGGTTCTAAGTGTGAGCAAGGTGGTGGCACAGGAATTGTATTCTTCACACCGCAGGGCGCTCCAATGCCCCTGTCATTTAAATTAAACTTCCAAAGGCACCAACAATAATGCAGTAATATGAAGCCTTGCTCCTAGGTCTTCGGACAACAATCGCCATGAACATCAAAAGACTAAACATCTTTGGTGATTCGCTGTTAATCGTCAATCAAGTCAAAGGGGTATATCAATGCAAATGCCCAGTCCTAGAAGGCCTACAAAGCCCTCGTGGACAAATTCCTGGCAAAACTTGAATGGTATGACATCGAGGCACTCCCTCGATCATCGAATCATTTTGCGGACACAATGGCCTCCCTGGGGTCACTAATTCCGCAAGACCTTTCTGGTGATATGACAACCATCCAAGTCAAAACCTTATCGCAATCCACGATGGAGCGTGCAAGCCCAGACTTGACGCCAGGAATCCACATGATCCAGATCGAACCATCCTCGGATAAGTTCTTTCGAATCCGAGATCGTCTGAAACGTGCCAACTGGGGGTCCTTGTTTTCCCCTACTCCCATTAATAGCAACACAATGCTATTTTTACAAGTTTTATCCCAATCAGCATTTGTTAGGGAAGAACTTCAAAAGGGATTGGCTCAAGGTTTCTGATCAACAGGACTGGTATTTACCCATAAGATATTACCTCAAATTAGGTAATCTTCCCTTTGGATTGACGCACGCCGCAAAACGAACATTCAAGCAGAAAGCGGCTAAGTATGTCTTGATAGGAGACATTTTGTATCGTCGAAGCTATGACGGAATTCTTCTTCGCTGTTTGGACCAACAAGAGTCTACTTGGGCAATCGCCCAAGCGCACGACGGTACATGTGGCGGCCACTTCAGTGGTATGGCCATTGCAAAGCGCATTCTCCGCATAGGCTATTATTGGCCATCTTTAGAGCGAGATTGTTGCGAGTATGTCAAGAAGTGCGTGAAGTGTCAACATCATGCCAATTTGATGCACGTACCTTCCTAGGCCCTACAGATACTCCAATCTGCTTGGCCATTTTCATAGTGGGGCCTCGATCTAATCGGAAAGATCTCCCCGCATCGTCAAAGCCGTCACACGTTTATCATAACGGCCATAGAATATTTTACCAAATGGGTGGAAGCAATTCCGTTAACCTCAACGAAAGGACCCCGCATTGTGGAGTTCATCTTGCATAACATCATATGTCATTTTGGTATTCCATCCAAAATAATCTCAGATAATGGGCCATCATTCAAGAACAAAGACGTGCGTGCTTTGACCACAAAGTACAAAATTTAGCACAGCTTTTCAACGCCCTATTATCCGCAAGCAAACGGGCAAGCAGAGGCATCAAACAAAACACTAGTCGCCATCCTTAAAAAGACAGTCGCAGATAGTCATAAGGATTGGCACATACAAATCCCACTTGCCCTTTGGGCTTATCGCACTAGCATTCGGACGCCCACTGGGGCAACTCCGTTTTCGCTCGTGTATGGCTCAGAGGCAGTAATGCCTCTCGAGTTGGAAATTCCTTCCCTCCGCATATCAATGCAGGAGTTCATCGATGATAACACTGCGCGGCAGGCCCGGTTAGGACCAACTTACGTTGCTTGACGAACGACGCGTTAATGCTCTCGAGCATTTACGTATCTATCAAGAGCGACTTAAAAGGGCTTACAACATGAAAGTTCACCTAAGGGACTTTCGGGTTGGTGATTTGGTTTTGAAGGAAAACCAACATAACTCAAATTTTCCGTCCCACATGAGGGACAAATTCACGGAAAATTGGTTAGGTCCATATGTCATTGATAGCATAATAGGACCCGGGACATACCGGCTAGCTTCTCTTGATGGTATCAAGGAAACAGAACCCTTGAATATCAGTCATTTGCGACCATTCCACATCTAAGAAAGCCATATCCTCAAAAAGCTCCAAGGATTATCACAATCACTTGGTCACCACAAAAGCTCCAAGGATTATCACAATCACTTGGTCAATCCAAAAGCTCCAAGGATTATCGCAATCACTTGGTCAAAACAAAAGCTCCAAGGATTATCGCAATCACTTGGTCACCACAAAAAGCTCCAAGGATTATCGCAATCACTTGGTCAAAACAAAAAGCTCCAAGGATTATCACAATCACTTGGTCAATCCAAAAGCTCCAAGGATTATCGCAATCACTTGGTCAAAACAAAAAGCTCCAAGGATTATCGCAATCACTTGGTCACCACAAAAAGCTCCAAGGATTATCACAATCACTTGGTCACACCAAAAAGCTCCAAGGATTATCGCAATCACTTGGTCAAACCTAAAAAGCTCCAACGATTATCGCAATCGCTTGGTCAATTCATCAATAGAGAGTTCCTCTAGCACCGCATATTCACATTCACAAAATCAATCCATCAAAAATACAAAAATACGTAGCTGCATTAAGCATTGCATCCATACATTGCATATTTGTGGTCGTATAGGTCAAAGGCACCATAGGCTGCAATTGCTCTGCTAGTCCATCTTGTTCCGCATAGTTCCATTTTACAAAAACAACAAAAACACCATGCATAACTTTTACCACACTATAGTTAGTGGTCTGTAAATGTACCAAGAGTTTCAGTGATTCAGTCATCATTTTCCTCTTTAACCATGTAATGTATCAAATCGAATAGATTTTACGAAGGTAGAGTCATACTTGAAATACACCTTGTTACGTAACATCCCAACACAAATTAA
The DNA here is from genome assembly GCA_028583015.1 of Wollemia nobilis. Classification (NCBI taxonomy): domain Eukaryota; kingdom Viridiplantae; phylum Streptophyta; class Pinopsida; order Araucariales; family Araucariaceae; genus Wollemia; species Wollemia nobilis. The sequence goes on from JAQPPZ010015568.1 coordinate 576,462, forward strand.
AACACTAAAAATTCCCAAGTTGTGTGAACGAAAGATGAAACCTGCACAATAATCTAGGTCACCATAAGCGAAACGGTTATCTTGCTCATCCCCCGTGCAAATGACCCAAAGAATGCTGAGAGTTGGCAAAAGGACAAGCATCCTCCCTACCCAATTCCTTAAGAATCCCTAAATTCTCAATAGTTGCAAAACATCAAAAATTTGCAACATGTCAAAACTCAAATACTTGACATCTTACAATGCACAAATCAAATGGCACAAACGATAGTGATTTTCATCACTCCATATCCCCAATCCCTTGCTCAAAAGAAAAACAAATCAAAATAAACAATGATCTCATCACTACAAAAGAGCAAGTATCCCAATATAATTGAAGAAAAGAAGGGAGTTGACCTTGAATCCCTGGAACTCTCAAGGATTCTATAGGTCATAAGGCAAGCTTCAGCACCAATTTGGTTGATAGCCTATCGATAATGAAGTAAACCTCCCGCATGACGATATATCTGTCACATTAACTTGCGTACGGATCAATGTTTGCATGTGGATGAGCTAGCTTATGGCATCCTGGATTACACCGCAGATTAATCTTAGTACATACAACAAAGGAATTCATGGAGCTAATTAGGTGATCCTCAATACAGGTTCGGTTGAAAGCCCATCTGGCACTGGCGGTATCCTAACAAATACCACTAAATGAACTCAATTGCACACACAGGGATGTAAAATAACTCGGTCAAAAACAAGTCCGATTCATACCTTGACCAAAAGTCTTGTAAGATAAAGTACAACCATGGATAATGAGTTAAAACTCGTCTCGAATCTCGTAAAACATTACATACATTCCTAAACCATCTACGCTACCTATCATCCTTATAATACCATCAAAAAATACAAAAATAGAAAACCACATATATCCATACAAGAGTCATACACCATAACAATAAAGAGCATCTTAAACGTAGCCTATGGTGCCATAACCAATCATCACAAAATTCCATTCATTTACTTTGCATATCACATAAAAAAAAAATCAAAAACACTTGCACTCATCATAACATCTGAATCCATCAAAATAGATAAACATACATACATCCATAGTCATTAGCCATCACGCATAACAAAAATCAAACATCACATGTACAAAACCAAATAAAACCGGTATATATATATATCGCCAAAAATATGCCAGCAGGCTACAAAAATGGTCCTCAGACCCCGCAATCATACCCAAAAACCCAACCTAAGGCGTCCACCAACATGATCACGTAGGATCGGTGCGACGGGAACTACCCCCCGTGGTGTGGGTCCTATGGGACCCTGCAGGGCGGCTATTGCCAACCCCTGCATCATGCCTACTACCACCTCCCTCATCTAACCGCCTACGACGAGATGATGCTGACTGCTCGCTCAGACTATCCCTCGTCCGCCGCAAAGATCCACTGACCGAAGGCTCAGGTAGCCGCCCACCAAGGCGGATGACCTCCCTCTCCAAGTCTATCCGATGCAGACACCACTCTGCCTCTCGTCGATGATAGTAAGACAATGCATCATCGCGCTGTGCCAAAACTCTATCTCGCTCTGCTAGCTGGGCCCACAGGAAATCCCTCTCCCGCAGCGCGTCCCCGCCTCCCGCCTTGCATCCCCCAACTCCAGATCCCATATCCGTAGCAGCTCTATCGTCACGCAATTTCAGCGCGTATCTCAGACTCCATCTCCTCTGATCTGTCGGACGCACAGGACTCGCCGGAGCAGCACCCTGCTCGGGTTCCCACTGCTCCTCCACGTCCTGCATGTCCGGCTGATCCGAAACGCCCAAGTCTACAGCCTCATCACCCACATCAACCATGTCCGCGTCATCCAATGGAGCCCCCAATCACCCCCTGCTGCCTCAGCATCCTCCACTACCGCCTCCGCGCCTCCCAATGGCCCCTCTCCTCTCCATCACCGTAAAACCCACCACGAGTCATACTCGGTGGTAGTCCCGACGTCATCCACGTCCGGGACACCAATCACTGCATCGGACTCCTCGCCCAATGGCGCAGTGATCGGTGGCTCTAACCCCCTCTCATCTCCATGCCTTCGATAGACCACGGGCTCACTAGGCAACCCCTGGTGAACCCTGAACTGTCGTGTAACCCGACCGTACGAAAAGAACTCATGCTCCGTCCCGTGCCGCCCAGTCAACCACCGCTCCTTGCGTACCCGTCGGAGCCACTCTCCAGCCTCGTGCCAGGCCGGGATAGTCCCGATAGGGACGCCAAAACACCTCCCTGGAGTGAGCCGAGAAAAGGCCTCAGTGTAGTGCTCAACGACACCCGCCCATCGCCGACTCTGCCCCTGCTCCGTAGACCGCCGCCACAAAACTGCATAACCAATCTCCTCATCCTCCATCGCCACCCGAGTCATCCATGGTAACCCGATAGGCCTCTCAACAGCTATGTGCTGCCAACCCCAGCACTGCAACAAAAAACTGCAACTGACACCCTTTCGTCGTCGACAGCGGACCCCATACAGCCTCCCCGTAGAGCCGTGCCAACAAAGTCTGTCCCCATCTCGGAATCAACGGTGCCTCTATCGGGCACTCGCCAACCGCCACACCAAATCCAAGCAGGTTCCACGGGAACCTCGCGCTCGACGAATCAGGGAGAAGAATGTTAGAAATGAGGCCCATCAGGAATGCGTGCCTCACTCCTAACACCCCCTCTCCTCGCCACCAGCCTAACCAAAATCCCGCCGACCTGGCAATCCACCTCGACTGTCTCCACTGGGTTTGCTACACCCATCTGCCCCCCATGCCCAAAACATCTCGTAAGTATAGCAGTCCGCTGATCAAACGACGATGTCCTAATAGGCAGACCATCTATCGAATCCGAAGCACCGATAGACGTCCCCAAGAGTCACGCTCATCCCCTGTCGGGAGATGGAAAGTATTGGTCCACGGATCCCAAAGCTTGATCGGGGCCGTCGGATAGGGCTCGATCCGGGACCACGAGCTCCGGCCGAGCCACCTGCTTGAGCCCAAGGGCATCAAGCCATTCCCAGTCATCATCGGTCAATGCCAACCGTGCCTCGAAGAAAAAGCAGGTACACGGTACCAGCTCCTAACAACCCGCAAAACAAAAAACAACACAAACACAAAAAAATCAAAAACCTAAAATTTTTACCTTATATTCAAAAACAACACAAACAAATCAAATTTTCAGTTCTAGGGTTTCTAACCTTAACTTTTAAACAAAAACATCACAAAAATTCAAAAAAAAAAAAAAAAACATGGACTCTTGGGGTTTACATTCAGTTTATCCTAAGGTTCAGTTAAACAAATAAAATATTTTACTTACATTTTGAACTACGTTTAGTGTGCACTAAATATCAGTTGTTTTAATCTAAGTTTAAAAGTTCAAATCTTAAAGTTTTGAAAAGCGTCAACACAAAAACAATTCATCAAATAAAAGCAAAAATAAACTCTAGGGACACTTACAGGTTTCGCTTCGGCTCCACCGCTCGAACCAGTTTGTGCACTCATGATGGCAGAGAGAATTCCAGCAGCGCTTCGCTTCGCAGAATTACCTCCTCCTCCCAGAGCTCCAAAATCGCAAGAAAAAAATGACACAAATGAGCCCAAAATCAAGTTTTGGCCATTAAATAGGCCTTTGGCACTGGAATTCGTCCTTGACTGGGACGAGCGCTCTGATTAGCGCTCGTCCCACCCAGGGACGAATTCTCCACTGGAATTCGTCCCACCCAGGGACGAATTCAGGCCAGCACTTCAAAAAAAATCAAAAAATGACTAAAAATGCACTAAAAACAGACAATAAAATTGCCCGACAGGAGTGATACTGCACCTGACAACAAGGGCATACAAAATAAACATTGGAGTCACAAATTGTCACTATCATACTCCCTAAGAAGGCTACCATAGCCGGACCACTCCACGGAAGACGGATTTTTGACAATTGCATCTCCAAACGCGTCAAAAAAAAAACAACAAAAACTGTACAAAATTCAACAAAAACAAACAAGCAATAAACATTGCCGGACACAAGTGCTCTTGCACTTAACCTCTGGGCAAAGAAAATCGATGTTGGGGTTCAAATTATCGCTCTCCTACTTCCCCAAGAAGGCTATAATAGCCGGACCGCTCCACGGGAAGTTAGATTTTCGATGATTTCACCTCATTACGGCATCACCAAAAGGGTTAACACCCACCAAAAATAGGTCCAAATGTTGGAAAAATTGCACATGCTTAATGGTAAACCCTCTAAACGCACCCTTGCACAAGTCATCTTGGGTCAAGCGACTCGTCGCTTTGCTCACGAAGGTCATTCCCTCATCGATTCGTCGCTTGAGGGGGTAGTCACACTTAGTCACCAATCAACAATCACACACCCAATTAAGGAAAACGAAATGCATTCAAAGAATCATTGACAAATACAATCACGCTCTTGCTTGGGGCAGTAAACAAGCAACAATCAAATCAATCAAACACTTGGCATTTCGTGAATCATGAACACAAGGTTCCCCCGAGGATAAAACGCCCTTCGCCTATTCATGACCGATCAATGTCTAAGTTCAAGTCACACCTCACCAAAACAGGTTAACACTTGAAATCAAATTCCTTAGCTCGTCAGAAGCAAGGATTCAAGAATGCATGCCCTTTCCATGCTTGGGGCATCACAAGTTGGTTAGGTTACCAAGAAACCCTAATCATTAGTGCTTTGGTTATCTATTTTTGCTCAACGCTGCGCCATGCACGCCGCCTCCCAAAAAGGGGCATCTGTAGACACCAAAATAGCACCAATCCGATTACGTGATTGCAAACACTGATCGCTTTGATAAACACAGCCCCCAGGGGCAGCCCTCAGAGGTTAAACAGTGGTCCTAACCACTTTTATAGCAATTTTGTAAGGTCAAAAGGGCAATTTGGCACATTTAGGCACTTTGCTCAGAATCTGTCTCACCCAGAGACGAATTCAAAATTAGAATATGTCTCACCCAGAGACGGATTCTGAATTCGTAACTGGTAGGGACGAATTCTGAGTTTAACGGGCAAAAAGAAGAATGGTGCCAAGTGGCAGCCCAGGATAGTCAGTTGATGACTCCTGCCTCGCACGCGTGTGTGGGTGGATAGATAGGCCATTAGAGGACCGTCACAAGGGGCAAGCTTATGAAAGTCCAAGTCAATGGAGGACTCCCCTCCCTCATGGGAAGACATGATCGCCACATGGCACCTATGACCAACACATGGCGCTTATGCTTCCCTCTCAAAAGAGACCCCATGGGTCTATAAAAGGTGGGACTTTTCTCACCCAAAATATGCAGGTTGAAGGAGATTCCGGGCAAAGGAAACACTAATTGCGATGCAACCAAAGTCAAATGTTCTTAAGTCCTAGAAATGTAAAGTGCATGAAAGGAAAAAGACGCATTAAAACGAGATACAAGTAAATGGATAAAACACAGCCCTTTCATTAAAATTTCTTGATCTCTGTTACAATGATGCCTCCTCCCTTTTCAAGGGCTAGGAGCGCTAAAAGAATTTGATTACAATCACTTAATGTTCCTCTTTCCACGTGCCCACGATTGAAATGGACGGGCCAAGATGATGCCGCCGCTGATGTCGATGAGTTCTTCACCTCTGTTGCTCCTCCTGCGAACAAAGAAACAACCAAGATTTCAGTAGCACCTGCCGCAAATGGAAAGTGTTCGTTCTCTAAAATTAACGAAATATGCATGTAAACATTTGCCTAAAACAGTAAATACAGTGAGTCCAAATGGCTTGAAATCTTGACAGAAGATAGAAAAAGTTACCAGGAGGCCATTGCCACTGAGACAGATGGCCAATCTGCATTCAACTAGAATTCATCCCTGGGCAGGACGAATTCTGACTGCAATTCGTCCTTGGGTGGGACAAATTCTTCTGTGTTGAAGAAGTCGACCTGCTGCTGCTCCAATGTCGAATCCCGAGACCTGCAAAACGCCTACAAACAAGGGGGTTATGTAATTGGGGCCATTTTGGGATGACCCAGATGGTCGGATTCTCCCAATTTGGCCTCTACCCTCGAGAATTTGATCTCGCCACCTGCAAGTTAGTGAAACAACAAAGCGACACAAAACATACTAGAATCTGATCAAAAGTTATGAACTTGCAGCTATGAGTCAACAAAACATGATAACACAAAATGCAACCTGAAAAGGTAATCTAGAATGCTCTAAAACTTAGAAAGTGCGAGGGTGCCCAAGTGGGCCTCCCACCGTTGGCACTTGATTCCGGCGCCAATCCACTAGGGATGGGCCCAAAACCTCTTAGGATTGGGGGGTCGGTGAATTGGTTGGTTCAGGTGTCCATGTGTTGGATTTGGGTCAGGTTCAAGCTTCCAAAATCCACCCAACAACCTCCCTTGCAAAAGATATTGGTGGATGCGAGAAGGTGAACCAAAAGGGATGCAAGTGGGTCTTCAACTCGGCAGCACTTCGTTGCTTGAAATCTCCTTCAACCTACATATCTTGGGTGAGAAAAGTCCCACATTTTATAGACCCATGGGGTCTCTTTTGAGAGGGAAGCATAAGCACCATGTGTTGGTCATAGGTGCCATGTGGTAGTCATGTCTTCCCATGAGGGAGGGGAGTCCTCCATTGACTTGGGCTTTCATAACTGCCCTTGTGACAGTCCTCTAACGGCCTATCTATCCACCCACACACGCGTGCGAGGCAGGAGTCATCAACTGACTGTCCTGGGCTGCCACTTGGCACCATTCTTCTTTTTGCCCATTAAACTCAGAATTCGTCCCTACCAGTTACGAATTCAGAATCTGTCTTTGGGTGAGACAGATTCTAATTTTGAATTTGTCTTTGGGTGAGATAGATTTGAATCCGTCTCTGGGTGAGACAGATTCTGAGCAAAGTGCCTAAATGTGCCAAATTGCCCTTTTGACCTTACAAAATTGCTATAAAAGTGGTTAGGACCACTGTTTAACCTCTGAGGGCTGCCCTGGGGGCTGTGTTTGTCAAAGCGATCGGTGTTTGCAATCACGTAATCGGATTGGTGCTGTTTTGGTGTCTACAAGAAATAACAACAAAAATAATAAAATTAAATTAAAAACATGCTCCTTGAGTGTGTCAAAAACAAAAGCACAACCAAACACTCACAATAAGATAAAAGAAACCACAACACAAACCACATAGAAAAACACAAGAACCACATAACAAAACACAAACAAGACAAAAACAACAGAACACTACAAAGACATAACCCAAAAAACATAAAAAGTAAACACAACCAAAACCTAAAAAATAAAAAAAAAAATAAAATAAAATAAAAATAAAAAACAACCAACAACAGACAATAAACAAAAACAAAAAACATAGAAAACACTCACACATTAAAACACAAAAGAACACAAACAAAGAGAAACCCAAGAACAAGAATGAAAAAAACACAAGAACAATAACAAAAAACATAAAAAAAAAACACAAAACAATAAAAACACAAGAACAACACAAAAAACACAAAAACAAAACAAAACAAAAGAACCCACCCACCTTAAAAAACTAAACAAAAAAAAACAAAAAACAAAAAAAGGAAAAAAAAATTGAACAAAACAATGACCTATCTAGACCAGAAGACTATTAAGGCGAGAATCAACAGAGGAAACAAAATAAAGAATAGAATGAGCTAGGGAACTAAAAAAAATTGAATGAACCAAGGAGAAGAAAAAAACAACAAAAATAAACTAGGTACCTTCATAACTGGAGCCATCCAAAGAAATGATAGAAATAAGAGCTTCTCTAATTTGAGAAGCCCACCATATAGGAGGGTGGCCATAACAAGTAAGATCACATTTTTCCAAAGCCAAATTAGATAAAGCATCAGCACTCTCATTTTGATCTCTGACCACATGATTGTAATAAACTTTCATAAATTCCATCTAGATTAACTGAATCTTCTCAATAATTCTTTTTATTCTTCAATCCACATTATGATTCTTAGAAGGAGTCTTCAAGAGATTAATCATAAGTTGAGATTCAGACTCAACTAACACCTTTTCCCATCCAAAATTAGTAGCCTCCTGAAAGCCTCTGAAGATACCATACCCCTCAACAAGGTTATTGGAAAGAATACCCAAATTCTCAGCAAAAGTAAAAACCAGGGAGCCATATGAAATTCTACCAATTCCTCCCACACTGGCTTTTCCAAAATTCCCTCTAAAGGCTCCATCAGTATTGAATTTTCCAAAATCCTTAGGAGGAGGTTGCCAATTTCTAGTCCTATCCATCTTACTAATACTCACATTCCCTTTAAGTTGGTTTCCCTTATAAGATTTAATATTCAATATTTGCATCACTTGATCCCATATTTTGTGGGAGTTTTAGGGGTGATTAAGGAGTTGATGGACTGATTCAACTAAGTTGGCTATGGTCTTTTGCCAAATATAGTGAATATCCTTCCTATATTAATTAAAATTTTCATTTTTCCTTTCATTCCAAATATTCCAAAGAAGAATGGTAGAACCCATCCAAACTAACTACCTAATAAAATGATCAACACCCTCTTGAATAGGCCAATCCCTCTAAAGCTGTCCAAAAGTAAAAAAAATGGACCATTATAAGCCAAGTAAAGTGGTCATTCTCCTCCATAGCTCAGAGGTTAATGTACATTCAATAAAAATATGGTTGATATTTTTTGTATTCTCTTCACATATTTCACATCTAAAAGGGCCATGAAAACCACACTTCATAAGTTTCTCACTAGTAAGCACCCTACGGTGCAATAAAATCCAGTTAAAGAACCTCACCTTAGGCCAGAGCTTTTGAGCCCATAATCGATAAAATATGTCAGAATAATGGTTGGGATTATTATTGCATACGGTCAAATAACCTTGAGCAATTGAATACTCACCCGTAGTAGTGTTGTTCCATCCAAAACAATCTTTTTCATGGGACCAAGAGAGGGATCTCATATGAAGGATGCCTTGGATATCTTGTCTTTGCCTTTCTAGGATTTGAATATGTCATTCCTCAATAGGGATCCAATATCTACCAACCTTTGAATTACCAGTATGGTACCAATAGTAATTAGCCACCTTTATCCAATTAGCTTGGTGAAGCTCCTCCATCCAAGGTCTTCAATCGTGAAACTGAGTTATCAAAGGCTTGTGACCATCCCAAGAATCTATCCAAAAATTTACATGTTGACCATTATGAATGATCCAAAATAATTTTTTCTTTATCAAATCCTCACCAGTCTTAAGAACTGCTAAAATGGGAGAACCTTTGGTAGGAAGTTGATAGCGAATAAGGTCTTCAGGACTTTTTTTCTCAACAAATTTAGCACGAAGATTATTGGCACAAAGAGCATTGGGGTTATGGAACATCCTCCAATATAATTTAGCAGCTAAATATTTGTTATTATTAATTGAAAACTAGAATCCTAACCCCCCTTAACTCTTAGGAAGACATAAAGCATACCATTTCACCAAGGCCCATTTTCTTTTCTCCTTAGTACCACTCCAAAGGAAACGATGACTGATTTGATCCAATTCTCGAAGAACAACCTTTGGGATATTTAAAATGAAAGAAACATAAATAGGAATAGCTTGAAGTTCTGATTTTACCAAGGTGATTCTACCCCTAGAAGAAAGGAACTTGTTGGTCCACTTTCCAATTTTCTTCTTGACTTTGTCCAACAACCAATTCCAATATTTATTTTTTTGCCTTTGAATATTTATGGGAATACCTAAATAAGTGATTGGAAGATAGGTCTTCTTATATCTTAATTTATCCAATACCATAGATTCCTATCTAGTAGAGCAGTGAAAGAAAATAAATTTAGATTTGTCTTCATTGATCAACTGCCTAGTAGACTTAGAAAAATAGCTAATTATTTGCTTAATATTAGAAGCTTCCTTAACTGTAGATATACCTAAAAGAGTAGATTCATCCACAAATTGAATATGAGAGATCGGTCTAGATCCATGAGCAATGGTAACTCCCTCAAGAGTTTTGTTTTCCCTCTTTTTGGTTATAGTCCTGCCCAAGCATTCAGCAATAATGATGAATAAATAAGGGGATAGTGGGTCACATTGCATAATACCTCTGGAAGCTGGGAAAGACTGAGAAGGCCTACCATTAATAAGAACTAAGTAGGAAATTGAAGTGATACATCCCATAATCCAATCCATCCAATCCTTAGAGAAACCAAATTGCCTCAAAATTTTGATAAGGAAGTGTCAATCCACTCTATCATAAGCTTTGGATAAGTCTAACCAAATGAACATGGAAGGAGAATTTTGCATATCCATGGAATGGATGGCTTCTTGAGCAAGAACTATCTCATCTACTATTTTACGTCCTTCCACATAACCCCATTGCTCTGGGGAAATAATCTTATGCAAAAGAGGCTTCAACCTTTCTGCCATGATTTTAGTAATGATTTTGAGAAGAACATTACATAAAGCAATAGATCTAAAAGATGAGATATGATCAGCCTCTTGAGATTTTGGAACAAGATTAATATAATTTTTATTGATAACCTTCAAAATTTATTTGGATTTTTTGGCTTGTTCCACCACCTCTAATAAATCAACATGAAGGATATCCCATAAATATTGGTAGAACTCAATGGGAAAACCATAAGGACCTAGGGTTTTCCATTTTTTCATTTTAAGAACTACTTTTTGAAGCTCATTGATAGTAATAAAAATGGTCAAAATACAGTTCTCCTCAGAAGTGATAAGAGAAGGGATTGCTTGAAGAACATTTTGTTGTGAAGCTGAGTCAAGAGGAGTAGCAACAAAAATATTGGAAAAGTAAGCAACAACAATAGAGTTCATGCCATCCCAAGTATAAAAACCATCTCCAAAATCTTATTTTAAGGAAGAAATAAAGTTGTGAGATCTTTGAGCTAGAAGAGATTTGTAGAAGAAATTTGTGTTTCGATCTCCTTCTTTGAGCCATTGAATTCTAGATTTTTGCTTCCATAAGATTTCTTCTCTTTTTTCCCATTCCTCTAACTGAGTTGTGAGTTTAATTTCATCTGCACTTCTCTTATCTATGAGGCCATCTAAACGGATTTTCTTATTTAAATTTTTAAGATGACCAATAAATTCATGTTTTTTTTTATGAACATCCCCAAACTCTTTCCAGTTCCAAGTCTTGATTTTGGATTTAATGTATTGTAGTCTTTTGGAAAAATATAATATCTTAGTCCCATGCCTAGGTTTACCTTCCTTCCACCAATGTTGCACACGAGATCTGAAGGAAATGTCTCTAAGCCACATTAATTGAAAACGAAAAGGAGAGAAAATCACATTGGTTTTCCACATTTCCACCATGAATGGCCAATGATCCGAACCAAAATTATTAAGAGTCTTCACTTTAGGAATGTGACCATGGATTAAGAAATTTTCAAAGAGCAAAAACCTATCCAATCTCTCCATTATACAAGCTAAGCCTTGCCTTCTGTTAGACCAAGTCATAAGGCCATTATTTGGTTGGATATGCACAAGATGGAGGTTTATAATATATTCCCTCATGAGGTCAGTGCTTTTATCCAAATTTCTATTTCCTCCCATTTTCTCATCCAAATATAAGGATGGTATTGAAATCTCCTTCGATCAAGATCCAAGATTTAGGAAAATGAGAGATAATATGAGTAATATCCTTCCACTGTCTTCTTTTTTCCTCCAAATAAGTCGAAGAATAAATAGTAATGCAGAGCATAATCTGGTTGGAATGTCTACTTTGAATAGCTATAGACAAAAAATCCCAACTGCCAACCATATGGTGAATAACTACCTCTTTTGGGTCCCAAAGATAAGCAATGCCACTCGAAGTCCCTTAGGAACTGAGGGAAACCACTTTTCCAATTGGCCAAATTTTACTGGCAATTAAGTCCATATCCTCCATTGACATCTTTGTTTCTTAAAGGAAAACAAGATGTGGATGATTTATCTGAATCATTCTTCTAATTTTATTTTGTTTTGAAATACTCCCTTTCAGTCCTCTAATATTCCAAGTGATGATCTTCATTAATACCAGGGCTAAAAATGTTGGGAAGGGCATTAATATTACCCTCCTCTACAATATTTTCACCTTCTTTTACCATATGATATTGATTGGTCTTGCGACCTACTTTTTGATTAGAATCCATCTTCATTTTTTTTTTCCCTATTTCTTGACTTATTCCAATTGAATCTGATATGGCTTCTAACCTTGAAGAATGCTCATACACAACCAAAATTTTACCAGATGGTTCAACAGAGTCTATATTGGGACCTGCATTATTTGAAGTTTTGACATTTGAAATATTGTTTTTCTTGTGTAAATTTTCTCCTTTTTTTTCTTGTGTAAATTTTCTCCAAGCATAAATAATATGTTCAAAATTTTGAGTACAATCACTAGTCATCATAAAATTTGCTAAAGTGTTTCCAATTGAAGAAAAAATAGTAGGATTCCAAAATTCAATAGGGAGGCCAAAGAGTCTAACCCACACGGGAGCTATAGAAGGCATCTCTTCTTCGGATTTAAATTTGGTATGCTAGGGCTTCATGAAAAGCCCTGCCCTTTCAAAAAACCAAGGACCCCCTTGAAAAGTTTTCTCTATCTTCATTATTAGCAAATAAAACAAGAAAATAACCATTTGGATAAATAGATATTTGTAACTCACCTTTAGTTTTTCCGCTTTTTGTAGTCTAAAATTTTAAAGCAGATGGACTCGAATGAAAACCCACGAACTGATAAATTAGTTCTATTTTTTCCAAATCTTTAATGACAGTCTGAATGTTACCCATATCAAGCTTAACAATAGGAGTTCCATCAGCTGCTTTAAGATATCCTGACTCTATTTTCCTAGGATCAATCTTAGGCATTCTTAGAGGTTTATGGGAAGCCCTAATATTGATATTAGCATTGGGCTGAGGCTGTCCACCATGAAGGGCATCCCTAAAATTCATTTTTGGGACCGAGTCTTTGAAATTCTTACCCTTGATAGGGGTTTTCACAATAGAATTATTTTATGGGTGCACCTTAGCACCATATTCACTTGAGATATGAACCATTTTTTATCAATTGCTTGAAACTTATTTCATGATCTCTTTAATCCCTGCCCTAGACGCTGTGGAAAGGTATGATTTTCACTTTTCTTTTCTACAGCAAATTGGAAGTCATTGTCACTCAATTTCACAGTATGATCTATTGAAAGACAAATTTCTAACCCATCTTGTATCCCCTGCAATATTTATTGCTAAAATATTGAGCATAAACCACAAAAATATTGGCCACTAGGGCTCGAAAGTCCTAAAAACCAACCTTTGGAATTGCTTGCACTCAACCCAGATGAAACCCTCGCATAGTCGCTTGCCAAATATCTCGTTCACACATAGGGATGCACTAGGATTTATGTTTCTCCAAATTATATACAAATTGGTGGATACGTTCTAGGGTTTTTCAAGCACCGACCCTCAAAATTTCATCTCAATTCGAGTCTGGATGAGTGAGATATGGCCAAAACAAGTTCAGTAGTTTGGGTAGTCCTACGAAAAGCATCTAATCAATTTTGACTAATTTTTTTCCATGCTATCATCCCTTACACTTTAGGGTTTCAAGAGCAACACAATAAAAAAAAGAGGATGGAAGAAATCAATAACAATTTAAGGTTATAAGGACAACATAAGAAGGTAATTACTATTGAGGAGCATCCTTGCACTTAAATATTTCTAGCTCAATGTAAATAAGAATGTTCTTTTGAGGTTATTTCTTGCACTTCAAATCCTTTAAAACAAGGTAAACCTAGCAGTGTACGAAGATTGGAGACATTGATGAAGATGAAAGTTTTGGTGGGAATGAAAAATAATGAGGAAAGCCCAAGAATAAAAAGAAAAGAGAAAAATAAACTTAAAATGATATTGATATGGGAAAGCAAAAGAAAATATCTTAAGTGTTAACAAGAAGCAGTGCTAAACCCACACATAAAAACAAAAAGTAATGAATTTTAAGGGCATAAACATAACCCCTAAAAAATATATATTATGAAATACTTAGGTTGTTATAGACAATAAATTTATAGTTATGCAAACCATGTAGAAAATATTTTAACCATTTATGGTGTTGAATTTCATCTTGGCAAAATTTAAATTTAAGAAGAAAACTATATGAGTGATATTTTATCTCTTAATAAATTTGATATCTAGAAATTGATTACAAAAACTTAGTAGTTTGATGATCTTTGATAAAAATAAAAGTTTGATGTGGTTTAATTAACTTATAAGCAATGTAATATTTTGTTATTTAGGTGGGAGTGAAGCCCAATAGAAGCCAAACATAGATTATTAAAAAAACAAAATCATTTTTTTAAATATATGTATCTATTTATACTCTAAATCGTGTGTTTAGAGTAGAAAAAATAATTTAGGTTGGAAAACATATGGTCGTAATATACATTTAAAATGCTTCAATTTATTAGTTTATACACTTTTTAAATTCTTAATGTTGATACCTTTTATAAATATTTATGTTCTTTCTATTGATACTATAATCTAAGCTTATGATTGCATAGGTGAATCTTTACGTGTTTCTATTGGATTCGAGGATTGGGATGGGACACATAATGTTTTACAATGTAAATCAAGGTTTCAATCTCATGACTTAAAATTAATAATTTTTCAAAGATACAATGGAGTGATGGTAAATGGGAGGTAGACATATGAGTGTAGTCCAAGATCAAAATTTAATATTTTTATGGACACTTTAATGACAAGGTAACATGCACTCATAAAGGATGTTGCCTCAAAACTTAGCATTTTGTTTTAATATCATGATAATGTGACTTGCTAAAATAAATATAAGAGGGAAGTTACCTCAATCAAAATATAATCAATGTTTTAAAAAGGGGTTTTTATTATAACACCCACAAAATATGGACATGCTTCTATTTATCCATCAAAGTACAAGCAAGATAGATCAAAGTATGGATGCATAAATCAACCAACTAATGTGTTGGTCATCTATTCATGTTTTCTATCATAGTCACCACTTGAAGGATCACACGTATGATGAGTGAAATTTTATTCTTAACATAAAAAATATAATGTCTACACAAATACCATTTTTTTCATGAATATACTTATATAACATCATATTAAGCACTCTTTATATTTCAAATTGTTATAATTTCCTAATATAGTACCTATTTGTATCAACACCATATAGAAGCAAAGACATAGTTCAGGTGTGTACATTAGAAAAAAATTATTGCATATTTTAAAACTAATTTATTGTTTGACAATATTTTTCATCTAGATTAAGAAATTTATGAAAAACTATAGTGTAGATAAAAAATGGTCATCACATATATAAAAAATGAGTCCATATTAAGTATTGAATCTTTATATGTATTTATTTGGCATACATTTTAGTTAAATATTAAAAATTTACCAGTATCTTTCATTATTTACCTTAAGGACATGTGTAATGCAATAATATGTTAACATAGATCAATGTCTCAACAATCCATAAGGACCCATAATTTTTATATAAATTTAAAAGTTTTAACCTAATTTTATCTATAATTTAATGTATGTTGGATACTAACCTATCTCATTTAAAGTGATCCTACATCACCTATATGCCATAGGTGCATAGGCTTGCTATATCAAAGTGAACTAGCAGATACAATTTAGATTTTGAAGTTATTTTTATCAAAATAAGTGTTGGAATATATTACATTATTTGGTACATGTCAATGTACCACCTTGGGTACATCTTTAGATTAGGATTTTATTTTATATTGGGATTTGAGTATGTACAATATGAATTGTAAACAAATACACGTTTTAGAATGTGCAAAGTACTTGATGATGTAAATGTGTATGTAGTCCACATGTACATGAGTCATAAAATAGGAAGATGAAGAGTCATAGGTAGGTGAAAGGCCAAGAGACATATCTATTTATATATAAGCCTTTAATAGAGAGAAAGAGTGAGCATATAGAATTGTAGATAGTATATATGAGTAGAGAAAGTAGATACAATGTAGAGCATGTATGAATTATGGAGTGTTTGAGACCTCCATTATACACATTGTACTATTTTTGTGAGATTTCATTAATGGCAATTTTATAAGTTATTATAGAAGTTTCTTATTAGTTTTTCCTACATATTATATTGATATTATCATATAGTTAATATTGATTGCTCATTTTAGTTTTTGTGGTTATGTTTCCTTTAATATATAGCATCATAAGCTAACAGTGGTATGAGAGAAAAAGGTATATTGATAAAAAATAGAGAGAGCCACAAGAGAGATTGAGAGGAAATAGGGAGAGTTCATTTCTAGTAATTTCAAAAATTCTAGAATTGCTATTTGGCTAGAGTCTTTCCACAGAGTTGCAAAAAAACTTGTAAAGACTAGGACTCAACATATATATCTTTCCACTAGATTGAAGGATAATTAGTGATTTTTATTGATTTATAGAGATCTAGATATTTGCATGGATTTGTTTGCTACTATCTATATTTTTGTTGCAAAAAATCAGCTCTCAGAAGTTGAGAATATTTTTACAATGGATAAAGAAGAATTTCATCTTTGATTATCTAGAAGTCTATGTTCTTTCCTTGTGTAGGGATTAGTTATTTATTGCAAAAAAGTAGACATTGAATATTGAGAACATGGAATAAAATCTCCATAGAAACTTAAAGATTTAAAATATTAGATTGAAGTTTGAGAAAAGAGAAAGAGGCTAAAGGAGCCCTATTGGATATTGAATATTGAGGAGACTTAATGAGAAGGTTTCATAGAAGATTGATGACTACAAATTGTAGAATGAAGAAAGTAGAAAGAATATCTAGAATGAGGAGACCCAAGAAAGAGGTCCCACTAAAAAAAATCTAAATTTAGAAGATATGAGATTTAATATAGAGGAGGACTAGGAAAATTCCTATTGAATATTTGAGAAGCTACAAAATTTATAAATCCAAGGTAGGAAATAAGTGAACCAAATTACCAAGAACGATTGCTACAAACAAGGCCAAAATAAGGTTTGAAAATTGGTGTTATTAAAGTCTTTTTTATCCAAGTATTATTTAATTTTCTTGAAAACACCATATTAGAGTTATTAAAGTTAGCCAAAAGGAGTTTAAGTTTAAGGTATTCGAGTCAATAAAGGAGGTACCATTATCATCTTGAAACCTACAAAATACATGAACATAAAATAGAGTTAAAAGTTGTTTTAGGAGTAATAAGAATAAGTACATAGAGATCTACTAAAGTGCAATATTATTAAGCAAGGAAAGGAATAACAGTGCACAAGAACAAGGCTGAGTTAGAGTGTCCAAAGACACATAGGTGAAAGCTAGAACAAGTCTTGGTGAAAAGGAGCCACCAAGGGAGTAGTAAAGCCACAAAGATAAAAAGTAGGTGCCATTATATTAGAACAAAAAGGGCCATTTGATAAAGACATGAAGGCAATCTATAAAAGGAGACTAAAAAGATCTCAAACTTTTGGTGCAATAAAGGTATTTTATCTTAGTTTAAAACAAATTTATTTCTAGTTTATAAAAGCACCATATTTGTCTTTTCTAAAGTAGCAAAATAAAGACAAGAGTTGAAGTGTCTAAAGACACAAAAAAGGCACAAAAAATTGTGGTCATTAGTGGTAGGATCATCAAGAGAAAAAGGAGAAGCCACGAAGTGAAGAAGAAAGAGCTGAATAAGGCATCTAATCTAACATATTCAAGATGTATAAAGACACAAAATAGAGTGCTAAAACTCCAAGAAGGAAGTACCCACATTGGATCAAAATTTGTAGTAAGATAAAGAAGAAAAAAATAAAATAAGAACAAATCTAAAGTAAGGATAAAACTATTGCTAAATATTTTAATCCATGTCGTTTGCTTCCACTTTGCTTGCAATCATGATTCATGTTTTTTTAGAGTGTGGTATGCATTTTTTGTGCCACTGCATGTGGAGTTTGTCCGGGGCAAGATCCCATTTATTTTTAATCAATGCTTTTCGGTACCTTATGATGTTATCTTTCCTCCATACTTTACCTACTCTGGTGATTTTCCCTAAAAATCCCTACCTCTGTCCTAGACCTATTATGATGGCTAAATTCAATCCTACTACCCTCCATCTAACTTCTTTGGTTGAGGATATTTTCCACAATCATGGCTTGCTCAAATTTTCTCCATCTATTTAATAACCATGTAGCAAATATTTTAGCCATTTATGGTGTTGAATTTCATCTTGGTAAAATTTAAATTTTAGAAGGAAACTATATGAGTGATATTTTATCTCTTAATAAATATGATATCTAGAAATTGATTACAAAAACTTAGTATTTTGAAGAATATGGTGAATCAAAGTTGGATGTGGTTTAATTAACTTACAAGCAATGTAATATTTTATTATTTTAGTTGGAGTGGAACCCAATAGAAGCCAAACATAGATTATTAAAAAATCAAATTTTAAAAATATATGTATCTATATATACTCTAAATCATGTATTTAGATTAGAAAAAATAATTTAGGTTGGAAAATATATGGTCGTAATCTACATTTAAAATGATTCAATTTAGTAGTTTATACATTTTTTTAAATTCTTAATGTTGATACCTTTTATAAATATTTATGTTCTTTCTATTGATACTATAATCTAAGCTTATGATTGCATAGGTGAATCTTTACATGTTTCCATTTGGTTTGAGGATTGGGATGGGACACATCATTTTTTACAATGTAAACCAAGGTTTCAATCCCATGAATTAACATTAACAATTTTTCAAAGTTACTATGGAGTGATGGTAAATGAGGTGTAGTCATATTAGTGCAATCCAAGATCAAAATTTAATATTTTGATGGACACTCTAATGATAAGGTAATATGCACTCATAATACCTCAAAACTTAGCATTTTGTTTTAATATCATGATAATGTGAATTGTTAAAATAAATGTAATAGGGGAGTTGTCTCAATCAAAATATAATCAATGTTTCAAAATGGTGTTTTATTATAACACCCATAAAAGATAGACATGCTTCTATTTATCCATCAAAGTACAATCAAGATAGATCAAAATATGGATTCATAAATCATTCAACTAAAGTGTTGGTCATCTATTCATGTTTTCTACCATAGTCACCACTTGAAGGATCACATGTATGATGAGTGATTTTTTATTCTTAATTTAAAAAAATAATGTCTTCACAAATATGATATTTTTTATGAATATATTTATATAACATCATATTAAGTACTCTTTATATTTTAATTTTTAATATTTTCCTAATATAGTACATATTTGTATCAACACCATACAAAAATAAAGACATAGTTCAAGTGTGTACATTAGAAAAAAAATATTTTATATTTTAAAACTAATTTATTGTTTGATAATCTTGTTTAATCTAGATTAAGAAATTCATGAAAAACTATAGTGTAGATAAAAAAGGTCCTCACATATACACATAATGAGTCCATCTCAACTATTAAATCTTTATATATAATTATTTGGCATACTTTTAGTTAAATATTATAAAATTTACCAGTATCTTTCATTATTTACCTTAAGGACATGTGCAATGCAATAATATGTCAAGATAGGTCAATGTCTCAACAATATATAAGGACCCATAATTTTTATAGAAATTAAAAAGTTTTCATCTAATTTTATCTATAGTTTGATGCATGTTGTATACTAACCTATCACATTTAAAGTGATCCTACATCCCCAATATGCCATAGGTGCATATGCTTGCTATATCAAAGTGAACTAGCAGATACAATTTAGATTTTGAAGTTATCTTTACCAAAATAAGTGTTGGAATATATTACATTATTTGGTAAATGTCAATGTACCACCTTGGGTACATATTTAGATAAGGATTTGAGTTTTTACATTATGCAATGTAATAAATACACAAGTGTTAGAATGTGCAAAGTACTTGATGATATAAATGTGCATGTAGTTCACATGTAGATGAGCCATAAAATAGGAAGATGAAGAATCATATGTAGATGAAAGGCCAAGTGACATGTCTCTTATATATAGCCCTTTAATAGAGAGAAATAGTGAGCATATAGAATTGTAGAGAATAAATATGAGTAGATAAATTAGATACAATGTAGAGCATGTATGAATTATGGAGTGTTTGAGACCTCCATTATACACATTGTACTATTTTTGTGAGATGTGAGATTTCATTAATGGTACTTTTGTGATTTTTTGCAAAAGTTTCTTATTAGTTTTTCCTACATATTATATCATTATTATCATATAGTTAATATTTATTTCTCATTTTAGTTTTTATGGTTGCATTTACTTTAACATATAGCATCATAAAGCTAGGAGTGCTATAAGAGCACAAGGTAGATTGATAGAAAATAGAGAGTCACAAGATATATTGAGAGGATATAGGGAGAGTTCATTTCCAAAAGTTTCAAAAATTCTAGAATTGCTATTTGGCTAGAGTCTTTCCATAGAGTTGCAAAAAAAATTGTGAAGACTAGGACTCAACATAGATCTCTTTCCACTAGATTGAAGAATAACTAGTGATGTTTATTGATTTATAGAGATATAGATATTTACATGGATTTACTTGTTACTATATATATTTTTGTTGTAGAAAATTAGTTCTCGGAAGTTGAGAAGCTTTTTACAATGGATAAAGAATAATTCCATCTTTCATTTCCTAGAATTCTAAGGGCTTTCCTTATGCAGGTATTAGTTCTTCATTGAAAAAAATGTAGATATTGAATATTGAGAACCTGAAAGAAAGTCTCCATAGAAACTTATAGATTTACTATCTTATATTGAAGTTTGAGAAGAGAGAAAGAGACCAAAGGAACCCTATTGGAGATTGAATATTGAGGAGACTTGAGAAGAAGGTTTGCATAGAATATTGAAGACTACAAATTATAGAATGAAGAAAGTAGAAAGAATCTCTAGAAGGAGGAGACCCAAGAAAGAGGCCCCACTAAAGGATCACACATATGATGAGTGATTTATGTTATTTCTATTTATAGCATACTTCAGTCATCTCATAGATTTAATTTCTTTTATATTATTCTGCATCTTGTGATTGTTATCTCCCATTGCTCATTACATCAAAAGCTAACATGATAAACACCTCTATATTAGGATTTACTAACCTTTTCTTTTGCTAAAATGGTTTGGCATTGGCTAGAAATTCTATAGTATGATTAATGGTTTATTTATTGTACACCTTCAAGTCATCATAGTCCTATGTGATGATGTCATTGTATTCTCTACATAGAATTACTAGTTGTTGCACTTCCTCTTATGAATATTTTACACCAATATTTAAATTCTTTCTAAGCTCTAGTTGAACCTCTTTGAATTTTATTCATTGATTTTCATTTTTTTGTCTAGTTGGCTAGTCACTATTATCAAAAAGACTTTTGAGAGTGAGTAGTACCTTAGAAATATTATTGTTCTTTAGTTGGACCATTTCATCGTTGGAAAGTTCTTCAATCACTTTTATGTAATCTATCACCTAAATCAAGAAATCTACTATCTATATATCATTATCAAATACTTGTCGAAAGATTTCTTTATCTAGCATTGATGGCAAGAATGCCAATTTGATAGATCTTGAGTTCTTTATTAAATTAGATGATGGGTAAAAGTTGGCTCCATGATAAGGTAATACATTAGCTTGCAATTCAATTCCCTAAGAATTTCCTTTATGTTCAATGCCTCAAAGCTTCCAAATATGCCCCTAACACTATTTTGATAAGCTTTAAGATAATGTTGCTTACAATTGCATATTTCTATTACTTAATTTACCACCAACTCTAAATCTCCATAAATCATCAATTACTTGATTCTCATATTTTTTTCTTGATTGAGCCTAATGCATAACACTTTGTACCCTACTACATTATTGTTATAGCTCTAAATTAGTCTGTATGATAGCCTTTTAAACTCCCTAGCTGGTGAAATCAACATGACACCGGCTTCAATGCTATTTTTATAGCTAGGTCCATCAAAATAGAGTTTCCATCTCATTCTACTTAGTGTCCTCTGCTTTTATGGCCAAGGAAATTTTTCTTTTTAGCTTGGAAATAGAATAGGTTCCACTACCTATCTTGATCATATCATTGAAATTCTTAAGTGAGAATTGCTTCTTAGTCTACAAGTCCTCTATAATTTCCTTTACTTGATCAATTTCTTTAGTAATCATACCATACTATTGTTCGACTAAACCTCATCTTCAATTTTTCCTATCAGCTTGGTGAATGGATTTTCTTAGTTTATTTTAACCTTCCTAAATTTGTGAGGGATTTCCATGTATAAATAATCTAGGGATAGATATCCACCTATCTTAGCAATGAATTCACAAGAGAGACACATAACAAAATAAGGCTTTAAATCCACAACCATTACCTTTTGTACCACTATTTTTTGAGGCATCCTATGTAGTACCATGGAAATATCCTTGATCACCCCAACTATCTTTACTAAAGTCTCATTCAACTACAAAACTCCTAGACTAGAATAAATATATTCCATGTGCATCTCTTCACATATTGTCTTCAACATAATCATAGTTTCTTCTTTGGAGTCTACCATGCAATTATGCACAACCTAATATTCCATATGTAGACACATATAGAAAGGTGACAACCTATTTTTATCAGCTCCAAGAGCAGGTTTACCTTGTGCTAGATTATTTTTTGGCTATTGCATATATTTTAATTTGATAGATTTTAGTGATGCTCTTAGCAGGTCAATCTATCCTAGAATCATCAAAGCATCATACATGTTGGCTTTGGATGACATCTTTATGAGCTCTTCCACTATGTTGAAGTTAGAATATTCTAGCTGCCCCTTTTTTGCTCTTCTTGTATTCTTGCATTGCTTTGATCCTTTGTCATTTGGAGATAGAATGATACCAAAGTTTGATTCTCCTAATGGTTAATTCAAGTGAGTTATAGTTGCGTTTACCATATGATGTTCTAGGTAGTCTTTCTTTGCCTCTTCTTTTACATTATCCTTATCTACTTCAGCTTCAATTATAATATTATTTCCTTACTTCATCTTGATAGGTATCTCATTACCAATTTTTTTTTAGTTTCTTTTAGTATTCACTTATAACTCTTTTACTATATATTTAGCATCAATATACAATACTTTTATAATTCGCTTGTTAATTTCATTATAATAAAAATTTAATCTTAACAATTTGTGACTAAAGTTTCAAAATATAAACACATGTTCATGTGTTAGCTCCTTATGAATTCCCTAACAGCATTTGAAACATTCTTCAAATTATTAATAAGCGTGAATGCACGTTGATCTGCGTTTGGAACAAAAATTAGGTTGGATGCGCTGGTTCGGAAGAACCACATCATTTTCGACCGAACATAATTTGCCCGAACATTGTGCCTATCTTACGTGATGGTTTGGCCGCAAGTTGTTCCTTAGAACATAAATTATGTCTATATGCTTAGAAAATATAGAACAGATATTCCAATTTACGAAAATCCCCATTTAATTTCGATTTAATATGATTTTTTCTTATTTAACACGGTTGTCGATTTAAATGGAATCAAAATTCTGATTTTCTTAAGAAACAAGTGATTTTTTGTCTTCGTCTTTTTTAATCGTAATTTTTAAGAACAATAAAGATTTTTTAATTAATTTTTCCAAAAATAATTTGTAATATACATGGAAAAAATTATTTTCTTCGGTTTTCTCTTTCTTTCTCCTTTGTTCTTTTTTAACTAATTCCTAATTTTTTCCGATTTCTTTTCTATACCGATTCTGATCCCATTCTGATTTTCTCAACTATTTGAGGTTTTTTTGAAAGAGAGTAAACGAATATACTAACGAGGACGTTACAAAATTTGGACGGTATGGGTGAAACTAAGTCAGTCTTCATCTTATTAAACCTAGATTGGAAGGCTCAAAGTGGATCAATGACAGAAAATGGGGGCATTTTTAAAAATATTTTTTTGAACTTTATAATGGCTTTTGTCATATTTGTTTTTTTTGTTCATGTGACTAGTGTTTTTTGCAGCTGGTGGGGTACTCATATAGGTTTTTTATCTACAAATTCATGCATGGGAAACATCTGCTTTGGCCTCAAGTATTTCCCAAGGTGTGTTTGGATTCGATGTCGCAAAAAGGCCCTAGCAAGAAATAACAAAGTGTTGGAGATCCTTGACAATGAGGTACCAGACCCCACCATAATAGTCTTGGAGAAGATGACAATTTCATCAGCCTCCAACAGTATCAACCAGACTTGAAGAGTCCGTCTGGCCTCATCAGTGCAGCCGTTGATTTGTGTGATTCTCTAAATCTTCTCGTTTTATAGCCGCAGTCCAGGGGAACAAGGAGTCGAAGGAAAAATCTAAAGATGATGGCAAGGAGGATGATAAGAAGTTAGATGAGGACTACAAGGAAGACTGCTTGGCCTCTTGGCTGTCCATTCTATGGGATGTTTTTTTTTTACCATATTCTATTATTTTATATGGGCACAAGCTACTCTGCATGGTGCTTGCATGATTAGTTTTTGTCTTTGTTAGTTCTATTTTACGTCTTTCTTTTCTGATGGCCATAATATTAGGCTTCCATAGTTTAGTTTGGCTGTATTCTGATGGAAGAGTAGGTCTTGGCCCTTTTTGTTGTCAGTTTAAACTTTTAGGGCTTGGCCTTTGTCCAGTTGATCAGTGGACCCTATTTTGTAAAATGGTTTTGGGTCAACCAATTAAAACCCGGTGTTAATTATAATATTCTCTTACTTACCAAAAAAAAACCTATATTTTCATCTGCATCTTGCAATTGTAAATCACAATAACATGTCGAAAAGAACACTGGCTTTTGATTTCTACCGGCCTTTTCCTAAATGTAAATCATAATTACCACCCTTCTCCTTCTAGCTATTTTTTAAGTTCAATCAGCGTGAAGGGTTCTCAAAATGTCTGAGAAATAGAAAATATCATCTTAATAACACAATGGAATCGACACCTCCATTAGTAAGATATTCTTCGAGGTTGTAAGTGTCTCAGAAGGGATCGCATGTGGAGGACCGGATACAACTTTGCCAGGGCGGCCATCAAACTTAAAATCCGCACAGTATTCGGGATACGTCACCGTCGATTCAAATGCCGGCAGAGCTCTTTTTTACTATTTTGCCGAGGACACCGAAAGTTCGTTACATTTCAAGGTCGGGATGTTCTTCGTTTATTGGTGCAATGGAGGAATTGGGACAATTTTGCGTCAAATCCGATAGGAAAATGCTCTATACAATTCCATATGCCTCGAACAATGGTTTCTATATGTTTTATTTTCCCCTTTGTGCGAATATATTGGCAATACCGGGTAATAAAAAAAAAATAATAATAATAATCCGCAGTGGCGAACACGTTGTTTCTGGAATCGCCACCATTACGTCCTTCGATTACGATAACAATGATGATAACAGCGGTACCTTCGTAGACATCGCATTTAGCTTCTAGTAATAGACATTTCTATCAAATTTAACAGCAGCTAGCATAATTTGTTCCATATTGCTGGTTATCTCTGATATATGTATTTCAGATCGAGATGTGTACAGTTTTCTCTTAAATTGATTTAAAAATTTTCCACAATATAATATTTTTTATTTTTACGTCACATGGGAGAGTTAGGTACCTAAATTTCATAGGTTAATCGCTGTTCCTACTGCTTCACACATTTACTTTTGTGTCACCAAAATGATGCATCGCATGTCCATGCTTATTCCATAGACTTTTCCTATGCCTGTCACAGGGGTGGGCGGAGTAAAGGTTCCACGACAGGAGGGGATATGAGCAGTAGATTCAAAAACCCTAGGGGAACAATGACTATGGAAACCCTAGCAAAGCAGCGGCAACCATAACCCTAGTAGAATGGCAATGATGCGTGCAGTGGAGGTTCCATGGCCAATGAGAATGTGGGTGATTGTGGGAACTCTGTTGTATGTTGCTTAGTTTAGAAGGAATCTTCATTTTCTTTTGGTGGAAGTGGTGCAACCGAGCTAAAGTCTGCCACCATTCCTAATTCCAGTTTTAGTTTTGAAAAATGGTTAAAAGAGTTGGAGGCTTAGGGTGGATGATCTCCCCATGGTTGGTGGCTTTATTTCTAAGCTTGGGTCTTCAATTAAACTCCTACTAGATGTTTCTTCATCAAATGCTATTTGGGATAGAGATTTCTCTCATATTTCAAATTTTCCTTCAAGCTATAAAAGGATTATGAATGATGATTCGGTTGTACCTAAGATTTAAAAAAAAAAAATTGAGCAAGAAAAGGATTGAGAGTGGTGATTCAAATGTCCCTAAGGTGAAGGTAAAAATTAAGGTGAAGGCAAATGTTGTGAGCATAGATCCAAATAATTCTATTTAGAATGTTGTCTATGAGGGGATTGGAGATGTTGCAATTGAAGTTCCCAACAATTCCCTTAAGGTATCCCCTTTTTCTTTTTTAATTAAGAGTATTTTTTCTCATAGTTTAAATGTTTGTTTGAGTGATATTTTGCATTTTTATGGGATTATGGCCAAACTTGTTGGTGGTCGGTCCATGGTGAACCTTTCTTCTAGGTGGGGGGTCTCCTCTTCCCAACCATAGCAAATCTATTGTATCCCAATTGCACCCTAGTAAAGGCGATAAATAATTTGTAGAGATGTTTGTGAGGACCAAGAAAAAGGATTCTCAGATTTTCTCTTTTGATCTTGAATTAAATTAGAGTTTGTTATCTATCCTAATGGATTTTTCGAAGCTAATCATGGAGGAGGAAGATTTTTCATCACCAAGTATTGATTCCATTAGGAAATGGGCTATTTTAAAATGGTCCTCATGTGGACTCATGGATTTAGTGGCCCTACCTAAAGGTTTATTTATGGTTAAGCTTTCAAGTGAGGAAGACATGAATCACATCCTTGGTGGTGGCCCTTGGTTTTTGGTAAGAGAAGTTTATTATTTCATATATGAAGAATGGACTTTGATGAGAATACTTAAAATATTAATATTGCTCCTATCTGGGCGAGGTTCCTTATCCATTAGCTTCGATTTTGGTATCATGCTATCCTAAGAGGCATCACAAAAATACTAGGTGATTTGGTCTTTGGTAGAATGTGTGTAATGGTCGACTTAGATGTTGTTCTCTCTAGGTCCTTTGAACTTCTCTTGGATATAGGTTTTCAAATTTAATCTATTAAATATAGAAATAATCCTCCTTTTTGTTTCGTATGTAAAAAGTGTGGGCACAATCGAGCTCACTGCCCTTTTAAAAAGTTTGACAAAATTGAAGCTTCATGTCCCTCAAAGCAAAAGAATGATGGTCCCAATTTTGGATCTTCTTCCAAGTTTTCTGATGGACCAGTTTCTAATGGATTTGAGATTGTTGAAGATGGACTTCCTATGAATGTTGCCATTCATGTTTGTGTAGTGGCTCCTTCCATAATATTTTATTCTTTGAACCCTCTTAAGGGAAATTACTTTGAGTGTTTAGCCTCTAAGAAGGACTCAACTATTATAGAAATAATTCTGCCTAAGTAATTTGCTTCAAGAAAAAATACCATTGTCTGTAGATATTCCCTACCTTTAGATTTAGGTAAGTATATTTTAGATAATTATAGGGTTCAAATAGTTTTTTAAGGAATGGTTTGTTATTATTAGTTTAAGGAATGGTTTGTTATTATTTGTTATCATTAAATCAATCTAAAGAGAAAAATATTATTAGTTTTGAGATGAAGGCAAGAAGGAATCTCAATAAAGTTTCTTGATTTTGCAATTCTGATGTAGATTTTACTTACAATTCTAGAAGATCCTATGGTTCAATGGAGGTGAAAATATCTTGGAGATTTATATCCCAGCTTTTATTTCTCAGAATACGGTTTAGGGTTAGTAAAGGAAATCTCTATGTTGGTGCTTGGATGGTTAGAATGTTGACTGGAACCCTTCAAATCTCATTCTCTCGATGTGGATCTTGCTCACCCTCTTTGAAGTTATGTTTCTTGGTCTGTGCAATTTTTTGTTTTTTGGTAGGATGGATGAGGTGGAGGCTCCTCACCTCTCTATTTTTCTCTCTTATAGTAGTTTTTACATCAGTTGTAATTTTGAATCTCTTATGGTGGCTTTCTCATTAGTTGTAATTTTGTATTTACAAGTGCACCGATGGTCTCTGACTTCTTTGTGTTCTTTTGTTCCTTTTGTCTTGTCCCTTTGGGTTGGACCCTTCTCTTCCCTATGGTCTCTATTTTTCCTGGCTATAATATTTTATTTTTTGGGCCTGGTTTATCCTTGTTAAAGGTTCGGGGATCCTCTTAAAACCCCTTCTTTTATCTAATGAAAATTATATATATATATATATATATATATATATATATATATATATATATATATATTTATTTATTTATTTAAAATCACTACTTGAAATTATCTCTCTCATTGTCATAATCACTCTACACACTTAGAGATCACTATTTTTAAATATATTTGAATGTTCTTGCTTCATATAAAATTATATTTTTTAACACCTTTAACAAATTTTATGTGCATATCAAGTTAAGAAATCCTTAAATTGATATAAAGTAAAATATATAGAACAAAACCACTATAAAAGTGATACTTATCATCGTACACTTACTCATAAGTTGATATAGAATTCTAAAAAGCCTAACTCACACTACAAGCTTCTTAAAAAAAAATTATCTTCACAAACAATTTCACTCCATAGTCTTAAATAAAGAGCATCTCTCCCCATAAATCATGAACTACCATCCATTTTTTTATTTCTAATTTCTAATATAGAAAATATGAAGAGGAAAAAAGCTTTAGAAAGAATAGTCACAAATTAATTTAAACTCAATTTCCACTTCCTCCATTTATCTATGAAACTTGCATATTAATTGTTTACTTTTTAAATTCATTATATCATTCTCAAACTTCTCATCCTTGATAATCACTTTTAGTTTAATATTTACTACCTAGGTCAAAATTGTCATATATAGCTTATAGTTTAACATTCACTATCTAGATAAAATCTACCATAAATTTATTCTTTTGATTATCTTTAACTAAGACATCCATACTTCTGATGAAGACATCTTGAATTCTAATAAAACTTTAAATTAAGGTTTTGTAATATAAATATCCTTTTATATTACTTAATAGAACTTGCACCTTTTTACTCACACTTACTACCAACTTACTCACTCCCAACTAAATTTACAAAGAAACTAAATCAAGCCATAAATTTAAAAATGCTCAGTATCTACTTATAACATGAATAGCTTGATTAAATGAACAAAATAAATAACTATGATTTTCTAATGTAAATTACATTATCCTCATCCATTGTTATAATGAATAGTAATATAGTGTGAAAGAAATGTTTGAGTGCAAATGCCATTTGGAATAAGAATTATTCTTAAAAATATTATAATTATTTAAAAAAAAAATCTAATTTAAAATATACTATGAAAATGTATATTTTAAATTACATTTCACTATTTTCTAATTTTTTTAATAAATAATCTCAAAAATTTACATATAATTTTTACATTGTGTTTGAATATCAACAATAGAAATAAAGAATAAATTTTTTGACCTTCAAACATTTAATTTAAATTATAACATAAATATTTAGTTATCAAAAACTATTTTACATAATATTAATATGTAACAACATTTATATATATATAATTTTGAACTTGAAACATAAATATTATTGATCATAAATAAATAAATAAATTTAAAAAATAATGTATGAGAAGCTTATGCTTAAAGAGTGAACAACTACCCAAGACAATATAAGAGATAATACATAACATATAGAAAGCTCAACAAAGATTGAATTTTTAAAATGTAATCTTCCCTTAGAATTGAATTGAGTAAAATACAAAGTAAAAATTAGATTTTAGTTGACATGACTTATTTTGGATGTTGTTAACTTAATCCACATTTTATTGCTTTTTACATTTTCTTCATACATTTAATTTCATAGATAATATTAGTATACCATTTTTATTATAATTAGATTTATTATTTGTAACAACCCAATTCTAACCATCCAAGAGAGAGAATATATATTTTTATAATACAATAAGGTTCAACGAAATCTTTCAACCACATTTTGAGTTCCATATGCTATAGCATCCTTCAAGTGGATAGGTGTGGCCAATTTCCTATAACAACTATGGGGTTCACCTTGTACACTACCCATATAGCTTAAAGGATACCTTCACATGGTCTCCCCATTTCCTTACCTTCCTTTGAAGGACATTTTGACCATATCATAGGGATTAACCCTATCCTCTTCTATTGATTAGGGATGTCAATTCCTCGACCTGTCTTAGTCCATCTCTACTAGTACATAGGCATAAAGCTTTTTTAGTTTTACCCACTACACCATGTGTAAAAATAACATGCTCAATTAATCAATCCCCCTAATGGTTTAATTGAGGTGAATAACACCTGTGTGATATCCCTCACTTGGATACACAATAGGCACTCAGGGATTCTAGTGTTTATAACACCAAATGATATCCCTCATAGGTTTACCCAACCATCTATCGGGGTTCCTATGATTATCATTCATGTGACATATCTCACATGGATACCTCATGGTTCATCAAAGTTTTATCACCCAAATCTAGTTACAATGGGAGCCAAGCCTCTACAGATGTAAAAGACAATTTAAGGTTCACCACTTGATCCATTTACAAAGACTTTCATCATTTGTGGGCCAAATTTTAAGGTCCATTATCGAAGTACCCATTGTAACCCTAAGGGTTTATTACACCACAATTACCTTAGTTATGGTACTATCCATTTTGGTCTAAATAGATTGGATTCCTAAGGTGATTCCCATAGATAAAAAATATAAGTCCAAAAATGCTTAGGAACCTAAACATTCCTTTTCCTCTCTCTCTTCTTTCATCATCACATTTATTATTCTATCAATTTATATGCATTAAGTAAAGTATAACATCTACTTACTTAAGATATGTACAAAAACTTTAAACATACATGTCATAATGAAATAAGCATTCTAGTAATAAAGCATTACACACTATATCAAAATTTCCTTTTCTTAACCCTTTGAATTCATCTAAACATAAAAAGAAAATAGGCTTATTGGTTCATAATTGAATATATTTCAATTTACAAAACATCCTTATCAAATATCATAAAATAACTACTTATTGCATTCTTTAACAACAAGTACTTCTCTTTACAAAGCTCATAAAATAAGGAGCTTCTAAGAAAACCTCAGTGAAGCTCTCCAAATAACACTTTCCTTGGTCACCTTTGAGGAGCAAATATGTAAGGGATCAAGATAACTCCTTTATGAAAATGCAAACCTATATGCATGATTATTTTCAATGCATATATAAACAATGTTTACATAAACACAAATTTTATTCTTTTAAAAATAAAAGAGGAGAAACCTCCATAAGTTTTCCTCAAGCATACACATTTTATTTAGTGTAAATAAAATACTCCCATAAGTATTCCTCTAAATGTATTTATATGAAACCCTTATAAGTATCCCTCTAAATGCATTAAAATGAAAACCCATAATTTCCATAACAACATATGGACTTCATGCTGAATTAAGTATTTTTAATGTTGATACTTCTGGTAGGAGGAGGATTAGACGTTTTTCGTAGGACTGCCCAAAATGCCGAACTCGTTTTGGCCATATATCACTCATATGAACTTGGATTGAGCTAAAATTTTGAAGGTAGATGCCTAAAAAGCCCTAGAACATCTCCACAAATTTTCATATCATTTGGAGAAACATAGATCCTAGCGCATCCCGATATGTGAACGATATATTTGGCAAGCATCTATGTGAGGGTTTCATCTGGGTTGAGTGCAAGCATCTCCAGAGGTTGGTTTTTAGGGCCTTCAGGCATAGCGGCCAATATTTTTAGCGCTGGTATTAATGAATATCATCACTTGGAATATTAGAGGACTCAAAGGGAGTCTTTCAAAACAAAATGAAATTAGAAGAATGATTCAGATAAATCATCCACATCTTGTTTTCCTTCAAGAAACAAAGATGTCAATAGAGGATATGGACTTAATTGCCAGTAAAATTTGGCTAGCTAGAAAAGTGGTTTCCCTCAGTTCCCAAGGGACTTCGGGTGGCATTGCTCATCTTTGGGACCCAAAAGAGGTAGTTATTCACCATATGGTTGGCATTTGGGGTTTGTTGGCTATAGTTATTCAAATTAGACATTCCAACCAGATTATGCTCTGCATTACTGTTTATGCCCCGACTTCTTTGGAGGAAAAAATAAGACAGTGGAAGGATATTACTCATATTATCTCTCATTTTCCTAAAGCTTGGATCTTGATCGGAGGATATTTCAATACCATCCTCTCTCTAGATGATAAAATGGGGGGAAATAGAAATTTAGATAAAAGTACTGACCTCATGAGCGAATATATTGCAAACCTCCATCTTATGGATATCCAACAAGATAATGGCCTTGTGACTTGGTCTAACAGAAGACAAGGCTTAGCTTGTATAATGGAGAGATTGGATAGGTTTTTGCTCTCTAAAAATTTCTTAATCCATGGTCACATTCTTAAAGTGAAGACTCTTAATAATGTTGGTTCGGATCATTGGCTAGTCATGGTGGAAATGTGGAAAACCAAAGTGAGTTTCTCTCCTTTTCATTTTCAATTAATGTGGCTTAGAGACATTTCCTTCAGACCTCGTGTGCAACAATGGTGGAAGGAAGGTAAACCTAGGCATGGGACTAAGATGTTTTGTTTTTCCAAAATACTGCAATACATTAAATCCAAAATCAAGACTTGGAACTAGAAAGATTTTGGGGATGTTCATAAAAAAAAACATGAAGTTATTGCTCATATTGAAAATTTGAATAAGAAAATCCATTTATATGGCCTCACAGAGAAGAGAAGTGCAGATGAAATTAAACTCACAACTTAGTTAGAGGAATGGGAAAAAAAGAAGAAATCTTATGGAAGCAAAAATCTAGAATTCAATGGCTCAAAGAAGGAGATCAAAACACAAATTTCTTCCACAAATATCTTCTAGCTCGAAGATCTCACAACTTTATTTCTTCCTTAAAATGATATTCTGCAGATGTTGTTTATACTTGCGATGGCATGAACTCTATTGTTGTTGATTACTTTTCTAATCTTTTTGCTGCTACTTATCTTGACTCAGCTTCACAACAAAATTTTCTTCAAGCAATCCCTTCTCTTATCACTTCTGAGGAGAACTCTATTTTGACTACTCTTGTTACTATCAATGAGCTTCAACAAGTAGTTTTTAAAATGCAAAAATGGAAAACCCCAGGTCCTGATGGTTTTCCTATTGAGTTCTACCAAGAGTTCTGGGATATCCTTCATGTTGATTTATTAGAGGTGGTGGAAGAAGCCAGGAAATCCAAAGAAATTTTGAAGGTTATTAGTAAAAATTATATTACTCTTGTTCCAAAAGCTCAATAGGTTGATCAGATCTCAACTTTTAGACCTATTGCTTTATGTAATGTTCTTCTCAAAATTATTACTAAAATCATGGCAGAAAGGTTGAAGCCTCTTTTGCATAAGATTTTTTCCCGCAGCAAGGGGGATATGTGGAAGGATGTCAAATAGTAGATGAGATAGTTATTGCTCAGGAAGCCATCCATTCCATGGATATGCAAAATTCTCCTTCTATTTTCATCCGATTAGACTTATCCAAAGCTTATGACAGAGTAGATTGGCACTTCCTTATCAATGTTTTGAGGCAATTTGGTTTCTCTAAGGATTGGATGGATTGGATTATGGGATGTATCTCTTCAGTTTCATACTTAGTTCTTATAAATGGTAGACCTTATCAGTATTTCCTAGCTTCCAGAGGTATTAGGCAAGGTGACCCGCTATCCCCTTATTTATTCATCATTCTTGTTGAATGCTTGGGTAGGACTATAACCAAAAAGAGGGAAAACAAAACCCTTGATGGAGTTACCATTTCTCATGGAGCTAGACCTATCTCTCATCTTCAATTTGTGGATGACTCTACCCTTTTAGGTAAAGCTACATTTAAGGAAGCTTCTAATATTAAGCAAATCATTAGCTATTTTTCTAAGGCTACTGGGCAGTTGATCAATGAATACAAATCTAAAGTTATTTTCTTTCACTGCTCTGCTAGATAGGAATCCATGGTCTTGGATAAATTAAGATATAAGAAGACCTCTCTTCCAATCACTTATTTAGGTATTCCCATAAATATTCAAAGGTAGAAAAATAAAGATTGGAATTGGTTGTTGGACAAAGTCAAGAAGAAAATTGGAAAGTGGACCAACAAGTGGCTTTCTTATGGGGGTAGAATCACCTTGGTAAAATCAGTCCTTAAAGCTATTCATATTTATGTTTCTTTCGTTTTGAACATCCCAAAGGCTGTTCTTCGATAATTGGATCAAATCAGTCATTGTTTCCTTTGGAGTGGTACTAAGGAGAAAAGAAAATGGGCCTTGGTGAAATGGGATACTTTATGTCTTCCTAAGAGTGAAGGGGGGTTAGGATTCCAGTATTCAATTAATAAAAACAAAGCTTTAGCTGCTAAATTATATTGGAGGATGTTGCATAACCCCAATGATCTTTGGGCCAATAATCTCTATGCTAAATATGCTGAGAACAAAAGTCCTGAAGACCTTGTTTGCTATCAACTTCTTACCAAAGGTTCTCCCATTTTAGCAGTTCTTAAGACTGGTGAGGATTTGATAAAGAAAAAATTATTTTGGATCATTCATAATGGTCAACATGCAAATTTTTGGACAGATTCTTGGGATGGTCACAAGCCTTTGATAACTTAGTTTCCCGATTGGAGGCCTTGGATGGAGGAGCTTCACCGAGCTAATTGGATAAAGGTGGCTAATTATCGTCGGTACCATACTGGTAATTCAAAGGTTGGTAGATATTGGATCCCTATTGAGGACTGGCCTATTCAAATCCTAGAAAGGCAAAGACAAGATATCCAAGACATCCTTCATATTAAATCCCTCTCTTGGTCCCATGAAAAATATTGTTTTGGATGGAACAACACTACTAAGGGTGAGTATTCAGTTGCTCAAGGTTATTTGACCTTATGCCATAATAATGCCAACCATTCTTTTGAAATATTTTCTCAATTGTGGTTTCAAAATCTCTAGCCTAAGGTGAGGTTCTTTAATTGGCTTTTATTTCATCGTATGGTGCTTACTGTTGAGCAACTTATGAAGCGTGGTTTTCATGGCCCTTTTAGATGTGAAATGTGTGAAGAGAATGTAGAAAATATCAACCATATTTTTATTGAGTGTACTTTAGCCTCTCAACTATGGAGGATAATGGTAACTTTACTTGGCTTACAGAGGTCCATTTTTTTCACTTTTAGTAACTATGGAGGGATTGGCCTAATCAAGAGGGTGTTGATCATTTTATTAGGCAGTTAGTTTGGATGGGTTCTACCATTCTTCTTTGGAATATTTGGAATGAAATAAATAGCCAAATTTTTAATCAAGATAGAAAGTATATTCACTATATTTGGCAAAAGACCATAGCCAACTTAGTTGAATCAGTCCACCAACTCCTTAATCACCCCCAAAACTCCCACCAAATATGGGATCAAGTGATGCAAAGATTGAAGATTAAACCTTCTAAGGGCAACCAACTTAAAGGGAATGTGAGTATTAGTAAGATGGATAGGACTAGAAATTGGCAACCCCCTCCTAAGGATTTTGGAAAAGTCAATACTGATGGAGCCTCTAGAGGGAACCCTGGAAAAGCTAGTATGGGAGGAATTGGTAGACTTTCAGATGGCTCCCTAGTTTTTACTTTTGCTGAGAATTTGGGTATTCTTTCCAATAACCTTGCTGAGGGGTATGGTATCCTTAGAGGACTTAAGGAGGCTACTAAGGTTGGATGGGAAAAGTTTTTAGTTGAGTCTGACTCTCAAATTATGATTAATCTCTTGAAGACTCCTTCTAAGAATCATAAGGTGGATTGGAGAATAAAAAGAATTATTGAGAAGATTTAGTTAATCCAGATGGGATTTTTGAAAGTTGATTACAATCATGTGGTCAGATATCAAAACAAGAGTGTTGATGCTTTAGCTAATTGGGCTTTGGACAAGGGTGATCTTCCTTGTTATGGCCACCCTCCTATATTGTGGGCTTCTCAAATTAGGGAAGCTCTTATTTCTATCATTTCTTTGGATGGCTCCAGTTCTGAAGGTACCTAGTTTCTTCTTGTTTTTTTTTTTTGTTTCTGTTTGGTTCATTCAATTTTTTTAGTTCTCTACCTCATTCTATTCTTTATTTTATTTCCTCTGTTGATTCTTGCATTAATAGTCTTCTGGTCTAGATAGGTCATTGTTTTGTTCATTTTTTTTCTTTTTTCTTTGTTTTTTTGTTTATTTTTTTAAGGTGGGTGGGTTCTTTTGTTTTGTTTTGTTTTTGTGTTCTTTGTGTTTTTTTTTATTGTTCTTGTGTTTTTGTTGTTTTGTTTTTTTTTTTTATGTTTTTTGTTATTGTTCTTGTGTTTTTTTCGTTCTTGTTCTTGGGTTTCTCTTTGTTTGTGTTATTTCATTTTTTTATGTGTAAGTGTTTTCTATGTTTTTTGTTTTTGTTTATTGTCTGTTGTTGGTTGTTTTTATTTTTATTTTTATTTTTATTTTATTTATTTTATTTTTTAGGTTTTGGTTGTGTTTATTTTTCATTTTTTTTGGGTTTTGTCTTTGTAGTGTTCTGTTGTTTTTATCTTGTTTGTGTTTTGTTATGTGGCTCTTATGTTTTTCTATGTGGTTTGTGTTGTGGTTTATTTTATCTTATTTTGTGTGTTTGGTTGTGCTTTTGGTTTTGACACACTCAAGGAGCATGTTTTTTATTTTATTTTATTATTTTTGTTGTTATTTACTTTTTTTAATTTGGTTTTGTGTGTTTGTTTGCGCCTTGAGTATGTCAAAGGTGGTAGGCCAGGTCCGAGTCCTAGGGGTTTTTTATGGAATGGATACCCATGCCTCCTTGGGTCTTACCCGAAAGTGGTATCCCTTTTGGAATGTTTTCCACAAATAAAAAAAAAAAATATGGACTTCATGCCCAAACATCAAATCATAATCTCCATAATATAAAAGGACCTTATTTATCCATAAAATAAAAACAACATATAGTTTTAATTCATTTTATTCCTTAACCATAAAATGAATAAAAACTATTTAATAATCCATTTCATCTTGTAAAACAATAATTTAGTTTACATCTATATTATTTCTCTTAAAAAATAAATATAAAATAGGTAATATCGAATAATAATACTAAACTCTTTTGTAATACATACCTATCACTCATTGTAATTCTCATTTTAAATAAGTGAAACATTACAAAATCAAACGCTAATATAGATTTTTTTAAAATAAAAATATCCATAAAAACATTTATTTTATTTACCCCTAAATATAAAATAATTAAAATCCATTCAATACTCTATTTAAAATATGAGAATTTTTAATTATCCCATATTAATTTTTCATTAGCTCAATATTTGAAAATAAACCCAATGTTCACTAAGTATTTAACCCACTTAAAAGAACATCCATTTTTTCAAAAGCTTTACTAAGTTTCACTTTTATATATATATATATATATATATATATATAGGCATATTTTTTTTTTAATAAAGAAAAATAGTATACATAAAAACTAAAGCCCTTACAATTCATTAAATCAACTCATAATTATTATCATCCATATCCCAAAGAAAAACAAATGAAACTTAGGGTTAAACCCCTCTTAATTTGATGCACAAATATATAATGGTTTTTATATTTATTTTTTCAATTCATTCTAATTATTTCAAAATATAAATAATGGTGTAAATATAGCTGCAATAGGTCAACTATGATCACATAAACTATGATAAATGGAAATAAAGTGACAAACCCACAATCACACAAAATTGCAATACATGGAAATAAACCGATAATACTTTATTTTATCATTTCTGGATTTCACCCCTTTGCAATGTGATACCAAGGGAATATATCCCCAAATAAACTCTAAAATGAAACCCTAAATCTTAAACCCTTAAATAAGAAATTACATTTTTTAAGTTATTTCATATTTAGTCCAAAAATAAAAATCACCCAAAAATGCTCAGATAGCACCCTAAATTAATACACATCATCATATCATATATATTAAGTCTCTTATAAAATCTCAACACCTAACCATATCTACATAAGAAGTTATTCCAAATACATTTTCTTCCATATTTTCAAAAAAATACTAAATCCCATTTTTAGGGCACTAGATGAAGGAATTAGAGCCCAAAATAAACCTAAAAAATCAGCTAGACAATTAAAATTGTCTTGCCATAGTATGTCCACCTCTTTATCCAAATCCTCATAAAATTTCAAGTTGATCCAATAGCGGTATCAAAAATTATACCCTTTAGAATATAGGCTCCTACATCATTCTCCTATGGTTGAAAATAACTTTGCTCCTATGAGTTCCTCTGATCAAGATCTTGCAACCACACAAATAATTTTGTTCTCCTAATTGTATCTATAAATACTGTGTACTTTGCATTACTATCTTACAACTTCTTTATGTTTCCTTCCTACAATTTTTGCATGTGCTCATCATCTGCATACTCTTTCAACAATTTTATTGCTACATGTGGTATAGCAACATCCTCAGTATCTACATTCTTTGATGTCATCACATAACAAGATCCAAATTATTTCATCCCTATGACAAATTCCTTAGTCGTAAATGGGATTTCACTCTACCCTTCTTCCATATGTGATAATAAGACCACTTTTACTCCATCCTTCTAGAATGCGTAAGTATTCCTTCCCCCATCATAGGTAGCCTTACTATCATATTGCCAAGGCCTCCCTAATAATAAGTGATATGCATCCATTGGAACTACATCACACCACTTCATCCTTGTAGTTTTTCCCAATTGAAAACTTAACCAGACACTTCTTATATACAGTTACCTTGTTCCCTTTATTAAAACAGGATATGCAGTAGGGGTATGGGTTCTTCTCACACTTCAAGTTAATTTTCTCAACCATTTCATTTGAAAACATATTTTCACTACTACTGCTGTCAATAATCATCTTACATACCTTTCCTCTAGATGCACACCTAGTTTGAAATATTCCTTGGTATGATCATCATTCTCCTTATCATCAAATTTTCTCCCATGTCTACAACAACTTCTATTTCATTTTTCTCTTCTACCTCAACTATATCGACTCTAACTTCTTCTTAATTTCTTCTTTCTTATGTAGGATAGTGTAGACATTCAAAAGATCTATGTCCTTCTTCATTGCATCTATAAAAGGTATATTACCTTTGTGGGCCATCCCAATTTCATCCTCCACCATATCCTCTTCCTCTTTGAAATCCTCAACCTCTATGATGGTTATCTTAAACCTATCCATACTCTTCTTGTTTATTTTTAGTAGAATATTCTTCCTTTGAGGGATTAAATCCACAATGCCCACTGGTTGGAGGTGACGATGGTCCTTTCCTCACTCCTCTTCTCTAATGTTTCACTTTTAATTTTAATGCAAATTGATATGCATCTTATACATTATGGATCTAAATCATACTCAAATCATATTTTATGGCATAACTTAATCCATTCACATACCTTGTAGCCTTCTACTCTTCTACTCTTCTACTTATTCAAGATCCACCCGAATTAATAATTTTTAGAATTTATTTGTGTATCCCTCAATGCTTTGATCCTTTTATTTGAGGTTCTAAAGTCTATGAAACAAGGTTTGCATATAATATTTAGGCAATAATTTTCCCTTCAATTTCTTTTTCATTTTACACCAAATCCTAATCTTTTCCTTTCCTTTTCTTTGCCTCTCCCTTTTGTAGATTATCCCACCAAATCAATGCATACCCTTTCAAATTTGTGCATGCAAGCTTCACCTTTTTTTCCTTTGAAAGGATTTTCCACTCAAAGAACTCCTCCATGCTATTCAACCAGTCTATCAAATCCTCTAGTTTCAACTCTCCTACATACTCAAAGACATCAATATTGATCCCATATTTATTTCCCTCTATGTTCCTAATTATTGTATCCTCAAACTTTGGCTTCTCCTCTAGTTCTTCCTTCGCATGAACCTTTATGTTTTGGTCTACTTCCATACTATCATTATCAAAATCGAGATCTATAAATTTTTTTGGATGTCTTTCCCTCATAAGGTCCATCATTCTAGTAAACTGAGCAACTTGTACCTACAAATCCTAAATATTATAGCTATATTTACACCTTTACAATACAATACAAAGGGAATATATATCCCCAAAGAAACACTAAAATGAAATCCTAAATATAAAGCCCTAAAAATAAGAAATTAATTTTTTTAGGTTATTTCATCTTTAGTGGTAAAATCTAAATCACCCAAAAAATCTTAGATAGCCTCCTAAATTAATACACATCATCATATCATCTATAATAAGACTTCTAGAAAATATCAACACCTACCCATACCTAAATAAGAAGTTATTCCAAATACATTTTCTTCCATATTTTCAATAAACACTAAATCCTATTTTTAGTGCATTAGATGAAGGAATTAGGCCCGAAATAAGTCTAAAAATAATATATATGATTACAATGGTCTATCTATAACATTTCCACCTCTTTATCCAGCTCTTCATAAAATTTGAAGCTGATCCAACGATCAGATCAAAATTTATGCCCTTTAGAAGATAGGCTCCTACATCAAATAATCAACTATTTATATTTTATCTTTCCGTAATTTTCTATATTCTTTAATCAAGAAAACTACACACAAGTGGAAAGCCCAAATTTTTATATTCTTTAATTATTCTAAAAAGAGTTTATCTATGGTTCTACTTTTCATGCCATTCTATAATACATTCTAGAAATTTGAAAAGTATTTTGCATTCCATAAAATACAAGAGTTCCAAATAATATAGTAAAGGATTACCTATAATTTTAAAAATTTATGAGAAGTAGAAGGAATAAATTTTGATGATGCAAACCTTTTGTATTTTTCCAACACAATACCTCTAATCTATATATCCTCCCAAAGCATTTGGATCTCTTCTTTTTTTTTGCTTTTCTATCTCTATTTTTAAAAGAGAGAATGAAAATGAAATCCTAAATTGTTTTTGCAACATAGGTTTTCAAAAAATATTAAACCCTAATATATTCATTCAATGCACCTCTTTCCCAAGGTAAAAGGGTTTGTAAAACCTAAATAAAATTTCATTTATCTCTATAAAAGAAATAAACTCATTTATATCTCTTTTAATTTTAAAATATGTATTTTATAAAATAAATAAGCTCATTTATATTTATTTTCATTTACAAGTAGGTTTTTAATAATACCATGATCATGAAAATCCTTTTTATTACTAATAAGGTACATGTGTGTATATATATAAATTAAACCCATTAGCAATCAATTTCTTAATGTTATCTAGCAACATTGAAGCATCTAATAGATTTATTTCTTTCTAATATATAAATATACCAATTGCATTTCATTTCTAATATCAAAGTTCAACATTATGATAAATCAATTAATTTAGTGCCAAATATTAATATAAATTAGTAACATTGACACTAACCATTAGAGGATTAATAAATCCTCTATATTTATTATTCTTCTCCTTATTGAATCTCTTGTCAGTTTCATAAACATAAGCAAAACATATATTTTCAATGCCTATAAACCAATATACCATTAATATAGCATTTATCTAATAAAGCACCTGAAGACATAATATTAATTATTTAAAAAAAATTATTTCGTTTTCAATGTCATCCATTAATATTTCAAAATAATCAAATCAATTTATTGCTTTCTAGGGAATTTAATTTATATTCATACCATAAGCTAATGTTTTTTTACTAGCCATGGTAGTATTATTAAGGTATTATTAAGTATCCTTACCTAATAAGTCCTTCTATTGTGGGTTTCTTTGCAAAAATATTTCAAACAAACGCATATAACTCTAGATGCTTGTGGAAAAAATAGTTAAATATGTTATACCATCAAGGAGATTATTTATCTTTTCAGGGCATCTAAACATATGCAAATAAATATTTGGTAAAGCATAGAAAAATAAAATAAGCAATCATTCACTAAAGATCTTATGATAACTTCTTGGTTATCAATATAATGCTTAAGGTGAATCCATTGCCATAAGACAACTTCCTTTTTAATGTAATTATTTTAAACAAGTAGATTATGAGATGTAACTATATGCGGTAACCACTTGTTACATTGGATGAACCTTACCCTAGATTTATTTGTCACATCACCTACTTTTGGTATCTTATTCTTGATGGTCAACTTTATAGGCCATAAATGAGAGCACCTGATCCTACATCCAAGCACAACATCAGCAACACCATATCCATATAATATAACATCATAATATTAAATTCATAAAATCTTTCAAATACATCAAAACTAAGTACTAAATAATTATTTCAATATGTAGTTTATCTCATTAAAGAGTCCTGCCAAGATGGATCATGATATAATATCCCCGTTTGACTAAACATAGTCCTTTGTATTTATCCTACAATAAACTACATATTATTTCCACTTTTAAATAAATGAGGAAAAAAATCTCATATAATCCACTTTTTCCCAAGTGGGATTTTTCCTAGAATATTTGTCCCACTATGTATTACACTATTCTAGAGTTTGGTTCCTCATAATTTTGAAATAAAACTCTAGAATCCTCTTAGGTTTTACCTCAATCACTGAGGTATCAAATATCTACAAATTTGAAACATTCCACACATGGTCAATATCATCAATATACTTCCTAAGTAGGGATACATGGAAAGTATTGTGGATCTTTGGTAGATTGGATAGTAAGATGATATGATAGGCTACTAGATTTATCTTCTCAGTGATATCAATGGATCCAACATATCGAGGATCTAAATTAGTAAAATTTATGGCACTTTTCATGGGTTTAACTATTAAAAATACTCTATCTCCTATAGAGAATTTTCTAGGTGTTCTTGTTAGATCATAATAGCTCTTTTGATGATCAGTGACTTCCTTAGGCCTCTGCCTAATCATCCTAGTTTGTTTTTCATTACTTAAACCACATATGATCTCATGACAACTTGATCCTCTAGATTATACTAAGATAGAGAAGTTATATATTTCCTACCATAGAAAACTTCAAACAGTGCCATACCCAAGGAAGAATGATGACAATTATTATTTGCAAATTCTACTAGATGCAAAAATTCTTCCCACTAAGACTTTCGGTGCATGCAATACATGTAAAGCATGTCTTCCAAGTCTTGGTTTACCCTCTTAGTTTGATCATCTATTTTTTTATTGTATGCAAAACTTATATTCAACTTTATGTGAATTACATGATGAAGAGCTTGTT
Organism: Wollemia nobilis; assembly: GCA_028583015.1. Classification (NCBI taxonomy): domain Eukaryota; kingdom Viridiplantae; phylum Streptophyta; class Pinopsida; order Araucariales; family Araucariaceae; genus Wollemia; species Wollemia nobilis. Next base: position 619,864 of record JAQPPZ010015568.1, read on the forward strand.
AGAACACAAATGTAAATCTAGAATCTCTATCTAAGATAATAACTTTAGGAAATCCATGTATCTTGAATATAACTTTGGATAATTTGTTAGACACTAGAATAGCATCATCCTTCGTACTCCATTTTATAAAGTGTATAACCTTGGTTAACTTATCAACCACTAGAAGGATTAAATCATGTTGGTACCTATTCTTAGGTAATCCCAAAATAAAGTCCATAGATGTGACCTACCATTTTATATATATATATATATATATATATATATATATATATATATATATATATATCATGTGCATATAAATATCCTACCAGATACCAATGCTTAGCTTTCACTTTTTGTAATTTCATGCATCTCGTGAAAAAAATTAGTGAAATCTTGCTTCATACCCGACCAATAGAAGGTCTTTTTCATATTTTACTTCATCTTAGCCCCTTCACAGTGACCAAAATAAGGAGATATATGTACATATTGCATGATAAATCTCCTTAAATAACAAATATTTGGTATGAAAACCTTGTCTTTCACAAAAGCCCATATTTTATGCGAAAATATTTTTTTCCCTAGGATTTCTTATCAATTTTACCTGAATATCATTGTAATATTCTTGTGATTGTTTTTCTTGACTTGGTCCATCAATTCTATTTGACTATGAGTCAGAGTAGCTATATGGCTTCTTCTACTTAAGGCATTAATGACCTTGTTTTCCTTACCTTTTATATACTTTATACAAAAGTTATACTCAACTAAGAACTCAATCCATCTTCTCTATCTAACATTGACCATAGGTTGAGTGAAGATGTACTTTAAACTCTAATGATGGATTTTTAACTCAAAGGGTTTTCCTAGAATATTATGCTACCACATCTTGAGTGCATGGAGAACTACTACTAGTTCTAAATCATGTGTAGCACAATTCACCTCATGCTTCTTGAGTTTCCTTGAATCAAATACTACAACTAATTCACCCTAGTATAGCACTATTCCTAGCCCTTCCATTATTGCATTAGTACAAACTAAAAGGTTTACCCAAGGATATATACTATTTAGTATAGATACTATAGTAATATTTTTACTAAGCAACTTAAAAGTAACCTCAAACTTATCTATCCATTTAAATTCTATTCCTTTCCTTGTAATATTGGTTATTGGATAGGTGATCTTCGAATAGTCCTTCAACAATTGTCTATAGTAACCCATAATGCCCATGAATATTTGTACTTGAAACACATTGATGGATAGTGGCCAGCTCAAAGTAGCCTTAATCTTCATGGGATCTATTGCAATTCCTTATGTAGATATGATATGCCCTAGATGTTGCACGTCTAGGACATAGAAATCATATTTTAACAAAATGCAATAGATTTGGTTCTTTCTTAGCAGTTTGAACACTATCCTCAAGTGCCTATCATGTTATTATTTATTCCTAGAATATATCAATATGTTATTTAGAAATATAAATACAAATCAATCCAACTACTTTCTAAATATATTATTCATCAGATTCATGAATGTTGTTAGTGCATTGGTCAACCCAAAAGGTAGTACTATGAACTTAAAATGCCCGTACTATATCTTAAAAATTGTTTTGTGAGTGTTGTCCTCATGGATTCTCAATTGGTGATAACCTGATTTTAAGTCAATCTTGGAAAATATGGTTGCACCCTTAAGTTGATCAAAAAAATCCTCAAACGTAGACAAATAATATCTATTTTTGGTGGCTACTTTGTTCAACATTCAATAGTTGATACACAATATGAGTGGTCCATATTTATTTAAAAAAAAGGATGGGCGCACCCCATGATGACACATTGGATTTAACTAGCCATTTTTCTAACAATCCTTGAATTTGCGCTTTTAACTCCATTTCAATAGGATTAATCCTATAAGGAGTTCTATGTATAGGTTTAGTTCTTTGCATCAGTTCAATGGTGAAATTGAACTCTCAATTTGGTAAACTTCCAAGAAGATATTCAAGGAACACATACATGCTTTTAAATCAACTCCTCCTTTATATCATTCTCAATTTTTTTTATCTTTACAATGCAAACTATTCCTCCTTTTCTAAAGGCATTCTTAAATTGCATAGTTGATAACAACTAGGGTCAAAATAACCCTTGTTCATTGTAGATTCTTAGTATTTCCTATATTCATTTGTATACTCAATTCATCTATCTTGGAATTTAATCATGGTCTTCTAAGCATTTAACCAGTCCATCCTCAAGATGATGTTAATTTTATTAACCCATCATAATCCAGTCTATGATGGTTCTTCTAGGTGTAATTCCTTTATGTCTAGTTAGTTGCACCTCTATGATGAACTACTAGCCCTTTTATACTTGGATATTCCACCATTCCAATATTGTATCCTTTAAGTGGAGGGTAGCCCAAACTATTTGGATTACTAAATAATAATTCTTCATGGAAAAGAATATTTCCAACTCATTCAACCCAATATTGGTTGATTCACATCCATTATTTCCATTAAACTTGAATATCTTGGTGTCTTTCATATCCTTAGCTATCTTTATCTCTATAAGATATTTGACCACCTATTCTTTTGTAGTAGGATTATTTTCCTATCTAACATTAAAATTTTGATTCTATGAATTCTGATTCACTACTATTTCCAACAACTACTTTTTTGGGTTCAATTATTTCTTATGTTGCTCTATATGCTCTTGTAATAAAGAGTCAACAAAAATTATGTTTTCCACCTCTCTATTTGGATTCTCAAAATATCACTTCTAGTTTCATCTAGCCTAATTGGCATTGGATTCTAATAATATTTTCTTATTCCTATCCTTAAATTGTGTTCCATATCTCTTGGCCATACAAAGGAGTTGGATAAGTTAAATTTCTCCCAATTGTTGGTTACACCATTAAAATTCTTCTAGTAATAGTCACAATCATACTTTTATCCTATAAGGTGTCATTCTATTATAACCATTATCACTTCTCTAGTAATTATTTGGATTGTGCTTACCTCACCGTAAGTTTCCATATTAGTTATAAGTATTATCACTCCATTGAAAATGTTCTTAGTCACACTTGCCCAACTACAAGCTATTTTTTCCCTATCCCCAAAAGGATTTGAATTAGGTTATAATTTTCTATAAATTATACTCCCAAGTTCTAGTTAGTTTCATCATCCTCATGGACTAGCATAAAACACTATTATCATCCCCTAATAATATCAATGGTCATACTTACTCCATATAAAGTGCCATACCCGATGGAAGATTATTTTCTTCTAAAAGTGACTCACCAAGTCTAGTCATTCCTAAGTTTCACTTCATGGAAGCTACTAGTCCTACAACCTAGAGCTCCAATACCAACTATAACAACCCAATTCTAATCATCCTAGGAGATATTATTTTTAGAACACAAGTAAATTTTACCAAATATGTACCAAATAGGTTTAATAGAATCTTTCAACCACATTTTGAGTTTTAGATGTCACAACATCCCTCAAGTGGATTAGAGTAGTCAATATCCCATAATGACTCTAGGGTTCATCTTGTACACTACCCATATAGCTTAAAGGATTTCTTCACATTGTCTTCCCATTTTCTTACCTTCCTTTGAAGGCTATTTTGACCATAGCATATGGATTAACATTATCTTGTTTTATTGAGAAGAGATGTCAATTCCATGATTAGTCCCATTCCACCTCTACCAGAACCTAGACATAAAGCTTCTTTACTTTTACCCACTACACCATGTGGAAAACTAACATGCTCAATTAATACATCCCCTTGATGGTTTAACTGAGGTTACTATCACCCATGTGACATCCATTATCTGAATGCCCAATAGTCATTCAAGGATTCCAATGACTGTTATATATCATGGTTTCTATGATTATCATTCATGTGACATCTATCATATTAATACCTCATAGTCTGTCAGGGTCCCATCACCCAAAATTAATTACAATGGGATCCAAGCCTCCGCAACTAGAAGAGAAGATTCAAGTCTCACCACCTTTAAACTGACATCGATGGTCCACTATAGAAGTATCCATTACAACTGTAAGGGTTTGTTACACCATAATTCCCTTAATTTTGGTACTATCCTTTTGGATCTAACTAGGTTGGTTTATTGAGGTGATTCTCATAAGTAGAAAACCAAAACCCAAAAATACCTATGAATCCAAATATTCATTTTCCTCTCTCTCATTTATCTAATCATCATATTTATTATTCTATCAATTTACATCCATGAAGTAAATTATAACATCTACTTACTCAAGATATGTACATAAAATTTAAACATACATACCATAAGGAAAGAAGCATTCTAGTAACTAAGTAATATGCACGATATAAAAATTGTATTTTCTTTAACCCTTTTAATTTATCTAAACATAGAAAGGAAATAGTCTTATTGATTTATAATTGAATATATTTTTATTTGCAAAATGTCCTTCTCAAATAGTATAAAAAACTACTTATTACATTCTTTAACAACAATTACTCGTTACAAAGCTCATAAAATAAGGAGCTTCTCTATTATCCATAATGAAGCTCCCAAAATCACACTTTCCTTGGTCACCTCTAAGGAGAAAATAGTTAAGGGATCATGACAACTCATTTATAAAAATGTAAACCTATATGCATGATTCTTTTCAATGCATCTGTAAATAATGTTTACATAATAACATATTTCATTATTTTGAAAATAAAAGAGGTGAAACCCCCATTAATTTTCCTCAAGCATACACATTTAATTTAGTGTAAATACTCCCATAAGTATTCCTCTAAATGCATTTATATGAAACCCCCATAAGTATCCCTCTAAATGTTAGAATTTCACAATAATAGACATGCAAAGCATTACACAAAATATGAAGAGAAGAGTGGAACTGATTGATTTATTTCAAGGATCAACTTTGTATAAATAGCAAAGTTGATCATTGAGAGCCGTTGGATTACAACAACTCATTAGACCTGATGAAGACACCACTGAGAGTTCTCTTGACACATGGAGGAGTGGAAACTCAAGTGTGTCTATCCTAGTGGAACTTAAGAGAATATTCACTTATTCTAACACCCTCCTTAAGTGATACTAGGGGAGATTCATACAAATGAGTCCCGGTGACAAGGCTGGTGAGGTACTCATGTACAATGACTTCTTTTTGAAGAGATGGTAAAAACCCAATGGGAAAAACCATCAATCAAAAGGAAGTAAGAGGCTTGTCTTCGTATGACTAAGATTGTCCTCTTAATACAATAATTAGTTGGGAAAAACCTGGGGAAAACCAACTATGAGAAGAAAGGCCATAAATGCCCTTACAAAAAAGATAGTCCCGACAACTTGGCCTGATTAGGTACTCATTTACATTATATAGTTGGTGAAAAAACCCCTGTGGGGAAAAACCAACTATGAGAAGAAGAGAGGCTTGTCTTCGTATGGCGAAGATTGTCCTCTTTATACAAAAAAGAAAGATGAGTCCCGACAACTTGGCCTGATTAGGTACTCATATACAATATATAGTTGGTGAAAAAACCCCTATGGGAAAAACCAACTATTAGAAGAAGAGAGGCTTGTCTTCGTATGGCAAATATTATCCTCATAAAACCAATCAATGCAGTTGTATAACTCCAAGCTTATCTCACAACTGAAGGTAACGTGGAGAAGGAAATGACTTGGTGAAGATATCTGCAATTTGTTTCTCAGTTGGAATATATTCCAAGTATATGTCCCCGCTCTGAATATGTTGCCTTATGAAGTGCATGTGTATTTCAATGTGCTTGGTGCGTTGATGCTCAACTGGATTGCGTGCAATATGAATTATGCTCTGATTGTCACACCAAATAGTAATAGGCTTTTCATGGGTGAAACCAAATTCTCTCAGAATTTGACAAAGCCAAAGAGCTTCCTGACTAGCCAAAATTGTTGCCCTGTATTCTACCTCTGTAGAAGATAAGGCTACTACTTGTTGTTTCTTGCATAACCAGGCTATTGGTGAAGAACCAAGGCAAAAGACATAGCCTGAGGTTGAACATTTATCTTCTACTAAACCTGCCCAATATGAATCTGTGTAGCCAATGATATCCATGGATTTTCCCTTGTAGAAGAGCCCAAAGTGTGTAGTGCCCTACAAGTAATGGAGGATTCTTTTTGTTGCTTGCCAATGACTGAAGTGAGGTTGATGAGAGAATATGGATATGAGGCCAACAACATATGAGATATCTGGGTGAGTATGAGTAAGGTATAGTAGACTCCCTACAAGCTGACGATATAGAGTTGCATCACATAGAGGGGATGAGTAGGAAGTACTAAGATTAATTCCAGATTGAAAGGGGGTAGGAGAAGGTTTACAATCTATCATTTTGAATATTTGAAGAAGATCTAGAGTGTACTTTTATTGACACAAAGAAATACTTGCATCTGTTTGACTTATTTGGATCCCAAGGAAGTAATGAGCTTTACCTAGATCAGCCATTTCAAATTTTTTAGAGAGGGAGTCTTTTATAGTTTGTATGTGAGTCAAGTTACTACCAGTGAGAAGAATATCATCAACATATAGAACAAGAATGGTGATATTGCCTTCATTTCTCCAAATGTAAACTGTGTTATCAGACTCACAATGAGAAAAACCTACTGAAAGAAGGAAGGAGTCCATATTTTCATACCAAGCTCTAGGGGCTTTTTTGAGGCCATAGAGAGACTTTTTAAGCCTACAAACAAGAGAGGAGTCTTGAGTGAAACCAACAGGTTGTTCCATGAATATTTCTTCTTTTAAATATCCATGTAAGAAAGCACATTTTACATCCATTTGATAGACATGCCACTTATGGGAAGCAACCAGAGCAAGAACCAATCTAACAGAATCCATTTTAGCAATTGGAGCAAAGGTTTTTGCATAATCAATACCTTCAATTTGAGAAAAACCTTTGGCTACTAGATGAGCTTTGTGTTTGTCTATTTCTCCATTAGGCCCATATTTTATTTTGAAGATCCATTTACAATGAACTAATTTCCTTCCTTTAGGCAAGGGAACTAAATCCCAAGTTTTGTTTTTGATTAAGGAAGAAATTTTTTTTTCCATGGCATCATCCCATTCTTTAATACCTGAGGCTTCTTTGAAGGATTGAGGATCAGAGGAAATAGACTGACATACAATACCAATGCCTATGGGGTTGGATGATCTAGTTGAAGGAAGATTTTGGATGTAAGGAGTAGCTTCTTTAACAATGGTGCGGGCCCATTTTGGCATAGAGGAAGGAGTGGAAGGAGTTGAAAGACATTGAGTTGGAGTTAAAGGTTCCTCATCTTGATTATCAATGACCAAGTTAACTTCAAGAGTTGGCTCTTCATAATATTGAGGTTCTACTATAGGAGAAGGATCAATGGAGGAAGAGGGCATTTGAGGATATTTTTGAGGGAATGTTTCATCAAATTGGAAATTCCTATGAAAGAAGACCTCATGAGTTGAGGGATCAAGAAGCATGTATGCTTTCAATTCTTCACAATAACCGATAAAGATGAGATTTTTGCTTTTCTTATCAAGAGCTTTCCTTTTATTCTTTGGGATGTGAGCCCAAGTAGTACACCCAAAAATATTGAAGTAGGAAACATATGGTTTTGAGCTAGACCATGCTTCTTCAGGAGTTAAATGGTCAAGAGCTTTATGAGGTGTGTGATTTTGAATATAATTGGCACAATTAATAGCTTCTACCCAAAAAACTTTTGGAAGATCTCTTGAATGGAGCATACAATTTGCCATTTCTTTTAATGTCTGGTTTTTCCTTTCTACAATGCCATTTTTTTGAGGATTATGGGAGACATAATGTTTATGAATGATACCATGACTTGAAAGAAACATGGAGAACTCATTACTGCAATATTCCCCCCATTATCTGTGTGAATCTTCTTGATTTTGCAAGATGCCTGATTTTCAACTAAGGCTTTAAAAACTTTAAAGTGGGATAGAACATCACTTTTATATTTTAGGAAGTAGACCCAGGATCTTCTAGAAAAATCATCAATAAATGTTAGAGCATACTTTTCTCCTTTGAAATAAGGTTCTGGAAAGGTCATTAAGTCACTATGGATTAAATCTAGAGGGGATGAGGCTTTTAGAGAACTACTTGGGTGGAAAGGATCTTGATGTTGCTTTCCAAGAGCACATCCAGGACAAACTCCATCACTAGAAGAGACTTAGGGTAAACCTATTACCATATCATGGGTGTTCAAATCCTTTAGGTAGTTGTAACTAAGATGACCAAACCTTTCATGCCAAATTTAGCTTTCAAGATCTCCATGAGCCACAAAATAGGAGGCTCCTTCTAGATTTTGGAAACCTTTGAAGTGAAATAGATGAGAGTTATGATCAATATTTCCTTTGGCTATAAGAGAATGGGGATCTTGAAAGTCTCTTATCTCAACTCCTGTTGGAGAGAAGAGAACAATTTTCCCCTTTCCAAAAGTACAAATTTGATAGATAGAGAGGATATTTGTGGAAATGTTTGGAACATAGAGAACATTGTTTATAGAGCCACCATCAATGGTTATGTCCCCTTTTCCTTTGACAGGGATAAAGGAAGAGTCACCCACTTCTATGCTACAAGTAGAGCTAGAGGAGATAGAAGAAAAAGACTTATCTTAAGCAGTCATGTGATGAGTAGCTCCAGAATCTAGGACCCAAAAATTAGAGGAAGAATTGGAGGTTTTTCCTTGAACATTAAGGGCTTTTCCTATTTGCTTTTTATTGTCTATATTTTGATCCTTTATAGTTGCCTCTAGTTGCTATAATATTTTCCAGCATTTTTTTGTAGAGTGACCATTCTTTTTGTAGTGAGTACAGGTTATGGGGGTCTTTTCCTTCTTTTTAAATTTTTATTTAGAAGAGGTGGAGGCTACTAAGGCTTTAGAGGAAGAGGAAGAAGAAGATATTTCATATCTAGCAAGTTTTGTTTCTTCCCTAGTTAATCTATCACAAAATTCTTCTAAAGAAGGTATTTTAAATGTTGCACCAAGAGCATCTTTGGTAGATATAAAGGTGGTAGCAAAAATTTGAAAAACACCATTTAGCTTAGAAAGGATTAGATAAATGCATTCTTCTTCAGTATTAGTCTTCCCATTGCCTTTGTATTGAGTGAGGACTTCTTTGAACTTAGTGAGGAAGTCAACAATACTACTAAAATCTTCAGGAGACAAAGATGTTAGTTCTGCTTCTAGTTGCATTGATCTCATTTGGTCTACTTTCCCAAACAAGGTTTTTAGTTTCTCCCAACTTTCATGAGGAGTTTTACAATATGTAATGTGAAACCACAAACTTTCATGAACATTAGAGCTAATAATACCCATTGTTTCATGCATCTTTCCTTTATGAACAAAAATTTCATATTCTTTCTCAAATTCTGGTTGCTTTTCTTCTAGCAAATGAGTAAGACCTTTTTGAGAGATAAGATTTAAAATTTTAGGTTTCCAAGTGTGAAAGTTATGAGGGGTGAGAGGTTCAATTGAATTCATCATTTTAACACAAAAGAAAAGTTTGAAGTTTTAACCAATATATCCCCCCTTAGAACTTCAAAATTTTGATTAATGCAATTGTTATAAGGGAAAAATGAAGCTTTTCAATATTAAAAACTCAATATACCCACCCTAACGAGAGGGAAACTATAAGTATAATGAGGTTTGAATATTGTTCACTTTTGAAATACCAAATCCTCTTAGTTCCTCTCTATACCCACCCTTACTTGAGGGAAACTGTAAGAATAGAGAAGAATTTTTCAAGGGTTGTAGGCTTGAAATGCAGAGACTTCAACCAGTTCTTATTTTAAATTTTCTCAATACTCACCCTTACGAGAGGGAAACTATAAGTGAGAGAGATATCCAAAAGAAATAATGGATGAATGAAAAATATATGCCAGGCCTTTATACCAAGTGCCTCCAAAAACTCGCCCTTACGTGAGGGAAACTATAAGTTTTTAGTGGTAATGATACATGGAACGTAGGCAAATATATTTTGAGGAAGAAGACTTTAAGTTTTAGATTTATGATATATTTATGAAAAGAGGAATGTGTAGAAATTTTAAGAGATAAATTATTAACACATTTCTAAAATATATTTGTTAAGGTTTAAGAATTAACAAATATGAATTGAAGTTGATTATTTTAAAGAATATATTAAATTCAACAATAACACCTTTTAGTTACTTAAGTAGAACTAAATGAAGTAAGAAAAAAAGGTTATAAAGCTCTTCCTTAAAATATTAATTTGTAAAAAATTAATAAACATAAAAGGAGAGAATTGAACAAATATGATTAAAAAAATAGAATATCTTTTGAAATATTAATATATTTTAACAATAACAACTCTTAGTTACTTAAGGAGATCTAAATGAAGTTAGAAGAAGATAGATAAAATGTTATATAGATTTTTCTTTAATATTAATTTGTTAGAAAATTAATGAACAAAATAGGAGTGTATTTTTAATTAGAGAGTGAATGCATATGAAATATATTATCTGAAATTTCAACAATTACACCTCTATTAAAATATATTACCTAAAAGGAAAAAGACTTTGAGGAGATTATAGAGAAAAAAATTATACAACCCCCTATAAAGAGACACAAATGTGCAATAAATTGCACATAAACCCTCCCCATTTTTTTTTTATTATAATGGTTACAATATGACTACGACTTATCAAAGGCTTCTTTAAATAATTAAAAGGCTCTTTGAGAAGGAGTCAAATTATATACTTTGAAATCGAAGTTTCTAATAACCTTTAAAAAAAATGGAGGAATATATATTTTTTTTGAACAATGCCTTACAGTTTATGAGAAATAGATGCACTTAAAAAAAATAAAATAGTGAGCTCCCTTCCTTTAGATGCGTTGCTTTGAACCAGGTGGAGGCAAACAGTAGAAAGGAGGATCCGAGGACGACGAGAAACCTAAGACGCCACCTGCAGACAATATTAAAGGTTCTAGAGAATATATAAAAAAAATTGAGCTCTCTTCCTTTAGATATAGATGGTCAGGAAGAAGAATACACCCGTTACAAGCAAAACAAAAATTGTGAGCTCCCTTCTTTTAGATGTGTCATTGGTTCAAACCAGACAGAGGCAAACAACAGAAAGGAGGATCCGAGGATGTCGAGAAACTTAAGATGCCACCTATGCAGACAATATTAAAGGATCTAGAGAATATATAAAATATATATTAAAAAAAAATTATCCTTGTAGATCTCTGGTTTTCTTCCGATATGAGAGCTCAGAAGTGGCTACAGAGGGGATCGCTCTATAAAAATAAAATATAGATGAGCGTTGTCTTTTGAAAAAACTTATTTGCAAAAAAAGTTAAAAAAAATTGCTAAACTTATGACGAATCAAGGAATGATAGGCTCGAACCAGAGATATAGAGAACAACAGAGCAAATGTGGTTTCTTCTATCAGGGGAGGAGTATAAATGGAGCGTCATTGATATTGAGTGTCGGATTCACTTACACCCAGTGTTGAAGATATGGAGATACGTTTCAACGACACCAAGGGTGATGTCGAGGACACCGAGAGCCATGTTGCAGGTGGCACACCAAGTCTCAACATAAATAAAAAACTCACACTTTTGTTGATCTAAAACATACATATCTGGTTAGAGACAATAGAGATTCGTGGAATAAGTTAGCTAAATTTTTTAATAAACTATTACCGATCTTAGTGGGCCAAAAAAAAAGTGGAGCCACGTATTAAGAGGCAACGCCAAAATAAAATATTTGGGGCTGCAAAAAAGTATGCAACACCAATCAATGATTTGGGCCACGAAGAATAAAAAAAATGCAACATCTCTCTAAGATAAGAAGAAGAGACGCTAGCTAAGTATTGAATGCTATATTGAATTGAAATGAGTGTTGAGTTTTTGATAAAGTAAAGAGGGCTCTTACTTTAGAAATAATAGTTGAAGGCATACAAAATGAATAAAGGAAGAGCGCAGAAATATTAAAAAAAACCTCGAGCATGAAACAATATCAACCTTTTTTTAAAAATAGAACAATACATATATTATCAAAAATAAGAATTTTGCTGAGAAAAAAATATGGATAAAACTGACTACTGTAGTATTTCAAGCAAGTTAGTAAAAAAAAATATCCAAAGCAAATGAACCAGATCCTAGAACCTTCAAGAGAGAATGCTAGAAAAATCTATCCTGCTCTGGTACCATGTTAGAATTTCACAATAATAGACATGCAAAGCATTACACAAAAGATGAAGAGAAGAGTGGAACTGATTGATTTATTTCAAGGATCAACTTTGTATAAATAGCAAAGTTGATCATTGAGAGTCATTGGATTACAACAACTCATCAGACTTGATGAAGACACCATTGAGAGTTCTCCTGACACATGGAGGAGTGGAAACTCAAGTGTGTCTATCCTAGTGGAACTTAAGAGAATATTCACTTATTCTAACACTAAATACATTAAAATAAAATCTCCATAAGTTCCATAACAACCTTTGGACTCCACACCCAAACATCAAATCATAATCTCCATAATAGAAAAGACCTTCTTTATCCATACAAGAAAAACAACATATAGTTTTAATTCATTTTATTCCCTAACCATAAAATAAATAAAAACTATTTAATAATTCATTTTTTGAATGAAAGGACCTTATATTAATTGGAAATAATCACTTTCATACAAAAAGGTTGGGTGGAATTAACACACCTTATGGCACACACCCAAAAAATTATAGGATCACATGGATCAACTCAAAAAGCCAATATTACATCAAAACTGAGTAAAGAAAAGAAGACAAAACAGAGACAAGTGTATGCAGCCACTGGTGCAATTGGAATCAAACGAACATCCCATACACTAGAGGTGCAAAATTGGACTGCAGTGGAGACCAATGATGCTAAGAAGTTGGAGCAGATAACTGATCTCTACGACCACTATGAGAACGAGCTGAAGGTGAGCCTGTGTGAGAGAACCCACGAGTTTTGGACACATGTTTATCAAAACAAAGCCAGCTAACAGAGCAAGGTGCATTAGCCCAATGATCCAAAAGTGATCTAAGATATTGCAGCTCCACCTGAACTTTCTCCACCTAAGTAAGGATCTGTAACCAGCAATCATAGAAGAGAGCATATCGAGCAGCAATAGAGAAAGAGGTAGAAGCCTCCTTTCTCCCAAAGATAATATTATTTTTGGTTTTCCAGAGATGGTATAAAATATTAAGATGAAAAATATGCCAAACTTCATTTAGGGGAAGAGAAAAATCTAGGGGATCCCCAAGTAGTGCATTAACCCAAGAACATTGCTCCAGTAAAAATGAATTGAAAAAAGAAATAACCCAATCCCAAGCATTTTTGGTTGTTTGACAAGCCCAAAACACATGAACAAAATTGTCAGGACCTCTACAAAAAGCACAAACAGGATTAGCAACCCCCATATATTGTAACCTATGACCAAGGGGAAGACCTTGATGTAAGAAACTCCAGGCAAAAAAACAATGCTTAGGTTCAATATAGGACTGCCAAACCACAAAAAAGCGAAGGCTCCATCTAGATTGAGAAGAAACTAGATCCCAATGGTGGTTTAAAGTATCAACCAGAGGAGCATTAGGGGACAACATATGATACCCTAAAGAAGGTTTATATTTCACCAAAGGAGTATGATTAGACCAACACCAATCAGATGACCAATGTTGTGGAAATTTCTTACCAAAATGTAGCCAAATAGAGAAAGGAGTGTTGTCGATAACCACATCAAAAGTTGCTCGATCATCTGGCTTAAGACCAAACTTCTGGCAAAACTGATCCCAAGAATACCAATGCTTGGTATGAGCATCAAAGAAATCTGAAAATGTTGCAATACCTTTTTTGAAGAAGCGTAATTCTCTAACCCATTGAACTTTAGCCAAAGGTAGGCCCTCTGAAGTGACTACAGGAGACCACCAAGGACTTAGAGTGGATATAGAAGCTCCGATAGATTTATCTTTACCCTGCCATTGGAGCCTGGGTTTGAATGCTTCCCATGCCTTCCAAATACTTTGCATCACAAAAGAACCTATAATTTTAAATGGGGCTGGAGATGTCAATATGGTTTGTAAGGTCAGGCCCCGCCACCCTTTCCTCCCAAAGGGTAGGCCAGAAGAGATGCAGTGTCGTACAAGAACTTTCCAAGCTTCATCACCCTTAAGTGCCCTAAAAATCCATTTAGCACATAAAGCAAACCCCTAAAAATGATAGTTAAATAAACCCAGACCCCCTGCATTTTTAGGAAGACAACAAACATTCCATGCCACTCTATGAAACCCCTATTTTTGTTTATTTGAAGCCCAAATAAAATCCCGCAAGAGCTTGTCCAGATTATGGTAACAATTTTTAGATGGGACCCAACAAGAAGAGTAATATACATGTGTAGAAGCTAGCACCTTAGAGCAAACTTGAAACTTACCAGCCAAGGAAAGCTTTTTAGTAGACCAGTAGCCCAACTTCTTCTCAATTTTTTGGACAACCATATTCCAAAGTTGAGCAGGAGAGAAGCCTGGAAGGCAAAAGGAATACCCAAGAATTTGAATAATTCTCCTGGTTGAATCCAATGCCAAGAGTAAGAAGCTAACCACTCAGGAAGTGGCGTTTGAGCTTGTCTATAACAAGATTTTTTCTTCCACTGAATTTTAGAACCAGATGCTAAACAGAAAGTCTCAAGGCATTGTAAAGCTGCAGTTACTAACTGCTCATCTTCATTTTGTCTTGTAAAACAATAATTCAATTTCCAACTATATAATTTCTCTAAAGAACTAAATATAAAATAGGGAATTTTTAATAATAATACAAAACTCTTTTGTAATGCATACCTATAATTCATTGTAATTCTTATTTAAAATAAATGAAACATTATAAAATCAAAACTTAATAAATATTCTCTTAAAATAAAATGATCCATAAAAAAATTTATTTCATTTACCCTTAAAATATAAAATTATTAAAATTCATTCAATACTCTATTTAAAATATGAGATTTTTTAAATATCCCATATTCATTTTCCATTATCTCAATATTTGAAAATAAACCCAATGTTCACTAAGTATTTAACCCACTTATAACAAAATCCATTTTTTTGTACAAATGTACTAAATTTCACGTATATATAGGTATATTTTTTTTAATAAAGAAAAATATTATACATAAAAACTAAAGCCCTTACAATTTATTAAATCAACTCAGGATTATTATAATGCATTTCCTAAAGAAATACCATGCAAAAGACAAACAAATGAAACTTAGGGTTCAACCATTTTTAATTTCACATATAAAAATATAAGGATTTTTATATTTCTTTTTCAATTCATTCTAATTATTTAAAAATATAAATATTCCACTATTTATATTTTATATTTCCTTAGTTTTCTATATTCTTTAATCAAGAAAACTACGCACAAGAAAACCTAAAAAAAATTATATTCTTTAACTATTCTAGAAAGAGTTTCTCTATGGTTCTACTTTTCATGGCATTCTATAATACATTCCAAAAATTTGAAAAGCATATCACATTCCATTCAATGCAAGAGTTCCAAATAACATGGTAAAGGATTACCTGTAATTTTTAGAAGTTATGAGAAGTAGAAGATGCAAATTCTAATAATATATACCTCTTGTATTTGTCCAATGTAGTGCCTCGAAGCTCACTATCCTCTCAAAGCATTTGGATATCTTCTTTTCTTCATTTTCCATATTTTGTTTTTAAATAAAGAAATAAGATGAAACCCTAATCAATTTTTGCAGCGTCTTCTTGTTTTTTACTTTTACAAAAAATATCAAACACTTATCTATTTATTAAATGCACCTCCTTTGCAAGGTAAAAGGGTTTGTAAAACCTAAATTAAATTTATTTTAACTTTATAAAAGAAATAAACTCATTTATATCTCTTTTAATTTTAAAATAAGGTTTTTATGAAATAAATAAGCTCATTTATATTTCTTTTAATTTACAAGAAGATTTTTAATAATACCATGATCATGAAAACCATTTTTATTGCTAATAAGGTACGTGTGTGTGTCTATATATATATATATATATATATATATATATATATATATATAAACTATTCACAATAAATTTCCTAATGTTATGTAGCAATATTAAAGAAACTAATAGATTTATTTCTTTCTAATATATAAATATACCAATTACATTTCATTTCTAATGTCAAATTTGAACATTATGATACATTAATTAATTAATTATTCTTTAATTAATTAATTTAGTGCCAAATGTTAATATAAATTATTAACATTGACACTAACCATTGGAGGATTAATAAAGCCTCTATATTTATTAATCCTTCTCCTTATTGAATCGACATACCCTTAATGTAACATTTATCTAACCAAGCACTCATATAATATTAATTATTTTAAAACAATTTTTTTTTTCCAATGTTATCCATTAACATTTAAAAATAATCAAATAAAGTTATTGCTTTATGAGGAATCTAATTTCAACTCATACAATAAGCTAATATTTCTTATTAGCCTTGGTATTATTATGAAGGTATTATTAAGTACCCTTACCTAATAATTCCTTCCATGGTGGGTTTCTTTGCCAAAACCATTTCAAGAAAACACATATAACTCCAAATGCTTATAAATCAATATACCCTTAATGTAACATTTATCTAACCAAGCACTGATATAATATTAATTATTTTAAAACAATTATTTTTTTTCCAATGTTATCCATTAACATTTCAAAATAACCAAATCAAGTTATTGCTTTATGAGGAATCTAATTTCAAATCATACAATAGGATAATATTTCTTATTATCCTTTTTATTATTATGAAGGCATTATTAAGTACCCTTACCTAATAATTCCTTTCATCGTGGCTTTCTTTACCAAAACTATTTCAAGCAAACACATATAACTCCAAGTTCTTATTGAAAAAAATTTCAAAAAAAAAATACCATCACGGAGATTATTTATATTTTCAAGGCATCTAAACATATGCAGATAAATATTTGGTAAAGAATAGATAAAGTAAAATAAGTATTCATTCACACAAGATCTCATGATAACTTGTAATTTATCGATATCTTGTTTAATGTGATTCCATTGCCAAAGGAAACTTCCTTTCCAATACAATTATTTCAAATAAGTAGATTATAAGATGCAACTATATGTAACAACTACTAGAGATGCAAACATATAAATGAAATAGGCTTATTGATTAATAATTGAATATATTTTAATTTACAAAACATCCTTCTCAAATAACATAAAAATACTACTTATTAATTTTTTAACAACAAGTACTTCTCTTTACAAAGCCCATAAAATAAGGAACTTCTCAAAAAGCCATAGTGAAGCTCCCCAAATCACACTTTCCTTGGTCATATTCGAGGAGAGGATAGCTAAGGGATCAAGACAAATCATTTATGAAAATGCAAACCTATATGCATGATTCTTTTTAATGCATCTGTAAACAATATTTACATCATCACATATTTCATTCTTTTGAAAATAAAAGAGATCAAACTCCCATAAGTTTTCCTCAAAAATACACATTTAATTTAGTGTAAATAAAATAATCCCATATGTATATTTATAAAACCCCCATAAGTATCCTTCTAAATGTATTAAAATAAAACCCCCATATATTCCATAACAATATTTGGACTCTAAACCCAAATATCAAATCATAATCCGCATAATATAAAAATATCTTCTACATATATACAAGAAAAAAAACATATTATTTTAATTCATTTAATTCCCTAACCATAAAATGAATAAAAAATATTTAATAATTCATTTCATGTTGTAAAACAATAACTCAATTTGCAACTATATTATCTCTCTAAAAATATAAATACAAAATTGAGAATGTTGAATAATAATATAAATCTCTTTTTTAATACATACCTATCACTCGTTGTAATTCTCATTTAAAATAAATGAAACATTATAAAATCAAACCCTAATATAGATTCTCTTAAAATAAAAGAATCCATAAATATATTTATTTCATTTACCCCTAAAATATAAAATAATTAAAATCCATTCAATACTCTATTTAAAATATGAGAATTTTCAATTATCTCATATTAATTTTCTATTAGCTCAATATTTGAAAATAAACCCAATGTTCACTAAGTATTTAACCCACTTAAAAGAACATCTTTTATATATATATAGAGGTATATTTTATTTTAACAAAGAAAAATAATATACATAAAAACTAAAGCCCTTATATTTTATTAAAATAACTCACGATTATTATCATGCATCTCCTAAAGAAAGACCATGCAAAAGACAAACACATGGAACTTAGGGTTCAACCTCACTTAATTTCATGCACAAATATATATATATATATATATATATATATATATATATATATATATATATATCAATTCATTCTAATTATTTCAAAATATAAATAATCCATTATTTATATTAAATATTTCTTTAGTTTTCTATATTCTTTAATCAAGAAAACTATGCACAAGTGGAAACCCTAAAAATTACATATTCTTTAATGATTCTAAAAAAAATTCTTCGTGGTTCTACTTTTCATGGCATTCTATAATACATTTTAGAAATATGAAAAGCATATCACATTCCATTCAATTCAAGAGTTTAAAATAACATAGTAAAGGATTACCTGTAATTTTTAAAAGTTATGGGAAGTAGAAGATACAAATTTTGATGATGCAAACCTCTTGTATTTGTCCAACATAGTGCGTCCAAGCTCTCTATCCTCCCAAAGAATCTGGACCTCTTCTTTTTTCCTTTTCCATATCTTTTTTAAAAGAGAGGAAGAAGATGAAACCCTAAATTATTTTTGCAACATCTTCTTGCTTGTTACGTTTTCAAATAACATCAAACCCTAATCTATTCATTAAATGCACCTCCTTTGCAAGGTAAAAGGGTTCTTAAAACCTAAATTAAATTTCATTTATCTTTATATAAGATATAAACTCATTTATATCACTTTTAATTTTAATTTATAAAAGAAATAAACTCATTTATATTTATTTTTATTTACAAGTAGGTTTTTACTACTACCATGATCATGAAAACCCTTTTTATTTCTAGTATTTTCTAGTAAGGTATGTGTGTGTGTATATATATATATATATATATATATATATATATATAAACCTTTAAAAATCAATTTTATTAATGTTATATAGCAATATTAAAGCAACTAATAGATTTATTTCTTTCTAATGTATAAACATACCAATTGCATATGCAAATAAACAATTGGTAAAGCATAGACAAACAAAAACAAGAATTCATTCACAGAAGTTATCATGATAACTTCCAGGTTATCAATATCTTGTTTAATATGAATTCATTGCCCTAAGGCAACTTTCTTATCGATGCAATAATTTTAAACAAATAGATTATGAGATGTAACTATATGTGGTAACCACTTGTTACCCTAGGTAAACCTTACCCTAGAGCCATTTATCACATTATTTCCCTTTTAGTATCTCATTCTCGATGGTCAACTTTCTCGGCCATCCATGAGAGGACTTGATCTTGCATGCAAGCACAACATAAGCAACACCATATCCATATAATATATAAAATTATAATAATAAATGTATAAAATATTTCAAATGCATTGAAACTAAGTACTAAATCATCATTTCAATACATAGTTTTTCTCATTAAAGAGTCCTACCAAGGTGGGTCATGACATTATTGACTAAATATCTAATCCTTCTAATAAGTGGTAATCAACAAATAAATATTTCTTTTTTATAGCTATAATATTTTTAATATTATATTTTATTCATTATTAAATTGATGATCTAATTGAATTGATCTTAATTCTATACTTATATTTTTTAAAAAATAATCAACATAATGATAGATAAAAATAATCTCGATGGGTTTAAAATAAGTTATAATGAACAAGAAGTCCAAATTGTAATCTAAGATTGTAATATTATAAATGAAAGTTATCTTTTTAATCTATTGGGTTTGATGTAAGGTATAAGTTCCAAGTGATTTCTCACCCTAATCCAAGGTTTTAAATCCATGGCTAAACCTTTGACCTCTTAACACAAGAGATTTAGGCATGCAATGGAAAGAAATGATTTTCACACAATAATCATTGTTTTAATTGTTGGGTAATTATTACATTATTACACATCATGGGAGGTTGCATGGAGGTTAGATATGTTAGTAATAGTATCTTGATCTATTATAGCTTGATCTCTTTCAAAGATAAAATTGTATGTAACTAATCTATTGTATTTTTATATGATATTTATGTAATGAGATTGCATCCTTTTCTTGCTCTATCATTCATTTGGTACTAAAGTAGTTATAATTTTTTGTGATACTTTTTCCTTTTTATTACCAACATTAGGTAGTGAGGAAAGTTGCATCCATACTTCAAGGAAAGTATTAGACTCATTTGTAAGGGATTGGAAGAACAATTTGTTTAGCAAGTACAAAAGCCAAAAATCAATGTGCATAGTCAAAATTTTAGCTTCAAGAGTCAGTATTTTAGGGAAATAAATAAAATATGGTCATACAGGTCTTGGAAAAACCAACACAAAGGATACCAACTCATTCAAATGAGACTTGATAGAATCCTATTGTCCATATAAGACATCCTAATCCTCGAGGATGCTATATTGTCATCCCTACCAAGAATAGCTTCTGATCACAATCTGATGCTTTTGGAAGTCTCAAGACCGAATCCTACTCACAAGCACCTATTCAGGTTTGATTCTATGTGGCTTCAACACTCGGATTTTAGGCCAAAAATATCTAAATGGTGGAGGCAACCCATCAACAATTTGTGTATATTCAAGGTATGCATGAAACTTAAATTCCTCAAAATTCAGCTTAAGAAATGGAATAAGGAATTGTTCAAGAATATTTTTGAGTCACATAGAGTAATATGCTCCTTTAAAAGAAATAGAAAATCAGGTTCAAAATGACAATGCAACCAATGAGGTTAGAATACAAGAGAACTTACTCGTAGCTGAGTTCCACAACTTGCTAGCCAAATATTAAATATTATTGTGGCAAAATTCCAGAGCCTTGTGGCTCAAAGAAGGTGACTTGAACATAAAGTTCTTCCATACCACCACAATGAGGTATAGAGGTGTAAATGTTATTAGATGTATCCACAAAGAGTATGGGTCACCTATTGAAGGTACTAAAGATATTCAATCTAAAGTTGTGGAGCATTTTTGCACCATCCTTGATCATTCATAGGTGTGCTCTACCCATGTGTCATAATTCCTTCTATAGAACATCCCACCCCTCGTATCTCAAGTTGATAATAATTTTTTGTTGTAGCCCTTATCTCGAGATAAAATAAAAGAAGCCCTCTTGTCTATGTCTGTTGACAAAGCCCCCAGATTTGATGGGTTCCCTCCAAGTTTTTTCAAACATTTTGGGATATCATTGGAGAATATTTTTCTAAATCCATCCTTGAAATACAAATATCTAAGTTTATCCCGAGATACCTTAACTCCATATTTCTTACCCTTATCCTGAAATCCCATGAATGTTGCTCCATGTTCGATTTTCGTTCTATTATCTTGTGCAATATGTTATATAAAATCCTCATCAAATTCATGGCAAATAGAATGAAACTCATCATGCCTAATATCATCAACCTATGCTAGGGTAGCTCTGTCCAAGGAATATTCATTATCAATAGTGTGATTACCATCCACAAGCTCTTCCATACTATCACAACTAACAAAATACCAAGTTTTTTTTTAAACAAGACATTAGAAAAGCTTTTGATAAAATATCTTGGGACTTTCTCATCATCGTCCTAACTCAGATTGGCTTCCACCATAGATGGGTCCACCTAATCAAAGCCTAAATTTACTCAACATGGTTTTCGGTCATAGTCAACGAAGAAATGGTAGGGTACTTCAGAAGCAGATGTGGTATAAGATAGGGTGACCCATGTCACCATTTGTATTCATCTTGGTGGCTGATAGTTTGGGAAGGGCTCCTAAGGATTCTTGAACTATAGGTGATATATCTAGGATACAAGATTCAACTAGCATTCCCCCAATGTCTCATCAATAATTTATTGATGACACAATATTGGCTAACCTCTCTAGCATCCCAAAAGCTAAAGTCATTAGGTCCATTTTAGAGTATTATGAGTAGTCTACCGACAAAAAATTCAATTATCTAAAAATTAGTATTTACTTCATCAATACACCAATTGAGAGACATATAAGAATTACCTAAATCTTTGGATATGCTATTACAAAGTTTTTTGTGATATATCTTGGCCTTCCTCTTTTCCAAGGACATCCCTCAGAGAGAATGTGGGACAATGTCATCCAATGGGTAATGAAGAAGCTAGCAGGATGGAATGGAGCCCTTCTCAGTAGTGTAGGGAAGTTCACATTAGTTCAATATTACCTTTAGAGTGTGCCAATATACTTCATGTCCTTATTTAAGGCCTCGATCATTGTATGCAACAAATTGGAACAAATTCAAAGGAAATTTCTATGGTTAGGATCGAAGAACAAAGGTATATTTCCACTCATCGCATGGGATAAGGTCTATCTTTCGAAGTGTAGAGGTAGACTAGACCTTCGAAGAGTCCACTAGATGAACATGGCAATGATCTCAAAATAGGGATGGAAGGATGCAACCAACTCCCCAACTCAATGGGTGGATATTGTAAGAAGCAAATATCTCAAGCAAGGGTCCTTGATAGACAATTCTCTCATGCCTTCTGGTTTCATATTCTAGAGCTCAATGTGCCATACCAAACCTATCATTCAGAAAGGGTGCTAATGGAATCTTGGATATGGATCTCGAATAAGATTATAGGAAGACCCTTGGATTATGGCTCAATATTTGATCCATAATCAGTCTATAAGTATCCTCAAACCTGCCGCTGATCTAATTTTTTGTCCCAAATTTGATAATTTTATCATTCATGAAGCCATTTTCCCCACTGGGTTACCCTACCTATTGATCTAGAATCACCTGAAATTCACTCAGCAAGTCTCCTCTTATCCAAGCTTCTCCAAAATTAGTTGATTCCATGTAATCAACCACCCGATGCTCCCTTCTAGCAACTTAGCGATTATGGATTATTTTTAGTCAAAACAACCTATTTATCACTAATCAACCTTGAGGATGATTGGTTCACTTCCAAGATCATTTGGATTAAAAACCTTGTTCCCAAGATAGCTCACTTTAACTAGTTGGTTTTAAAAAATAGACTCTTAACCACCGATAACCTGATCACCCATGGCATGATCCTACTGAATAGATGCTTCCTCTGTAAATCCACCTTGGATTCGGTCAACCACTTGTTCTTAGACTACCCCTTTTCTGGTCATATCGTTTCATCTATCCTCTCTATCATATCCATTTTGTGGGTTGCTCCTCAACATATCAATGACCTCATAATTCAATAGCCTAACCCCTTTCATTCCACCCGATTGAAGTTTTTGTGGTCGGTTATCCTCCCTCACTCTATGTGCTAAATTTGGATAGAAAGGAACAACAACACCTTTAGGTTTTTGATACTTGACCCTGAGTCTATGTCATTGATAATTATCACATTTTCCTCCAAAAATGCCAACACCATCACATCCAAGAATTTTACTTTGTCCTCCTTTGAGATCCATGTGGTATGTTCTTCTTACCTCTTATTTGAGGTTCCTAGCAATCCTCATTCCGTGGTGGATAGATCCCTTATTTTATGGATTTCACCTCCCCCCAATGGCTCAAGCTCAATTTTGATGGTGTATCCAAAGGTAATCTTGGTGAAGTGAGTTATGGGGGAGTGATCCAAGATGACAGAGGTAAAATAATTTTAGCCTGTGCAAAAAGGCTTGGTATAGAGTCAAAAAAATTTTCCAAGGCTCGTGCTACCTTTCATGGTATTCAATTAGCACTAGATTCTAATATCCAATATTTTATCATTGAAGGTGACTCTCTAAACACCATAAACTACATAAAATGGGTTTTGAAGCCACCTTGGAATGTGGGGCCACTCATCCAATAAATGATCTTCCACCTAAGGGTGATCAGCAACACATATATTGAACACATATATAGGGAAGGTAACAAATTCGTTGATGCCATGGCCAACTTTGGGTTAATAGTTCAGTCCTTCTAGATATGAATGGAGTACCTTCCTCAATGCATCATCAAATCTTACCATAAACTTGTAGTTTCCACCTATTATTAGTTCCATGATGTCAAAGATCCCTTTGCCCCACCCTATATGGTGTTTTTATGGACCCTACTTCAATACAGTTTTGGGGTGGTATTCTAACATTCATCTTAGTGTGAGGAGATATGATGGATATTTGTACCTAGGAGTCATTATTGTCACTCCTTGGGCTTGAAGCCCTTAGTGTAGTGGTATTATAAAAGTGGGGGTATCCTACTATCTCAATGGTGGTTTTACCAATAAATTTTATTGGAAATATGTGTATGGATAAAGAGCACAGTAAAAGCACCACAGGAAATGGGATCCTCTTCATGTGCAAGGAATGATTCATCTAGGGACTTCCACCTTGTGCTAAGCAACTGAATACACTGTGAGTGATGAAATACTTATGATTATTGCATCCCATTTAGATTCTAGCATGGAATTAAATGCCCTAAAGTCTCATCAATAGATGAATGTTGCAGATGTGGCTGGCCCCTAGTGGTACAACCTATCCAATATTAAAATTTCCAACTACATTTTCTAGATTTTTTCACCACTCTGATCGCATCTATTTTTATGCAGGTTTACCATATGAACCAAATCATTCTCTAAAACTGATTAGACCGTGCTTCAAGACTTCTCTGCTTAACCAGCCTAATCAATAATAGAAAAAAATTTTGAAGGTTGAGCATATCAGTATGAACCATTTCAGACTATTAAAAGGAAGGCTTTTTTTATGCCAAGTCATAGAGAGAACCAGAGTACTCATTACATAGAATGGGACATTGAAGTGGTGGTACGAAGTACTTTATTTAGAGGTGGTAATAATGGCATTGTTTGAGCTTGACTAAATACAACTAGACCCAATTATCGAAGAGATTCTAGTGGCTCACGGTTTGATAAATTTCTTGAAGAAGTTTAGTGGCCACAACCCTGATATATCACATAAATTTATCCAAAACTAGGATAATGGTACTATATCTCTAAAAGGATTAACCTTTGATGTTACCATAAACATGTTGATGGATATTACTGAAATCCCCAATGAAGGGGAGATTATTCGTAGGGACAAGTATTATATGGATGGAGAATTGGTGCTTCTTCATGATAAAGGGAATTACTTAACTAAGAAGGACAATAGCTATGTTATGGAAGGGCTTCCCCACCATGGAACCAGGTTATGGTACCTATAATGCAAATTTTTACTATGGATGACTCGATATCACCCCTTCACAATTTCCATATGGTGTTTCTTAATTTTCTCAAGGATGTCAAGCAGATCAACATCCTGGAGTACCTGTATCGGTTGATGGAGATATTAGTGGATAGTGTTAGGCAGGTAAAATACACTCACCCCAAGTACCAAGGCCTCCACTATATTATCTTTAAGTTTGTAAATTATAACCCTTACTAGTATGCTTTGGAGTAGGAGAGACCAGGAAGTCACCCTGAACCTGTTCCCACATCTCTTATGATTTTGGATGGCACTCAGTATGCTCTACCGGTTGAAGTGGATAGTGGCAATCCAAGTAGAGATAGTTGTCCAAGGGTATTATCCCTTACAAAGTCTTCTGGTACCCCCACATGGTGCTCTATCAAGGTTAAAAATACAAATGAAAAATCAAGCCCATCCCTTGCTCACAAGAGCTAGAGGACTGCATTTGTTCCATCTTCAGGTTCATGTTTCATCCAGCATATGAGATACGTGGACCATATCACTGACCTGGAAGACATAGTCACCCTAGCTACCTCAATGCTTCTTAGAGCTAGTAATATTATAACCTTGATGCATGAGTAGAAGAACACCATTTTTGTGGAGGACGATCCCGAGGAGGATGAGGATGTCCTAAAATTAAAATATGATTCCAAGAAGCTCCTTCATTGGATTATCCTATTTTGATATTCAAGATTATCCCTATGCTATCTCTAAATTTTATGGTTTCCCTTTGGTGCCTATGGGCCGTTATTGTAATAGGTTTCTATTTTTCTTCTGTTGTATGGACCCAATGTATGGTCCACTTTTGGCTTGTTCTATAGAGATTTTAACCTTCACGATATCCTCTCTACAACATGTTTATAAGGTTTTGGGTTCCTTTCAAAACATGTTATCAATAAAAAACATGATAGTGAAAAATAAACTTATAATGGTACACTTATCGTATATAATTTTTTACAAGAATACTAGAATGATGTTCAATGACTAGAAGTAAGGGGGAGTCTAGGTAGAATGGCATCAGGTAGCATGTTGCTCACTCACATAGTAGCCATGTGCTACCCTCAAACATAAATTCTATCATATTCTCTATCTAATAGAGCCATAACAAACTTGTTCTCAACCCATCCCATGTAGTCTAGGGCTTGCCAAAGGCCTAGCTAGTTCTCACCATTGTCATAAAGTGGTCATTCCTACACCTTATCTTCCATATGGAACCCCTAGGTTTTTAGCTATATCACTAAGTCTTGGTTATGATAAGATGTGTTGTGGTACTCATTACCATAGATTAAGAACAATGACTTGATACCACTAAAGTAGAGGATGAAAAATGTATCTACCACATCTATAAAGTTGACAAAGCATAAGTTACTCCTTTGTTTTATTCTAGAATTTGACCTCCATTATATACCAATCTATGGCATGCCCATGCCCATGTTGGTGAACTAGGGGATAGATTAGTTGATATCACTTCCAAAACATACAAAGGTAGATCATAGAATTGGAATCATGGTAAAGTAAAAGGTTTTTAAGCTACCTATACCAGGTTCAACTCCTTCCATTTAAGTTTTTCTTTAAAATTGCATTAAGTTTTTTAAAAGTGGTCAAAAGTAAAATTTCTATTTTTCATGCATGAAGCATTAAGTAGAGGATTTGGCAAGGTGAAACAAAGTATAAAATTTTAAATTAGAGGTCAAGAGGTAAAAATCCACAATGACCAAAATTTAGTTTTTACCACCCTAGGAAAGAATTTATTTTAATTCCGTAATTTCCTATAGTATTTACAGATAAATAAATGTAAAATTGACTATAGTAAATATTTTTTAAAATTAAGGGGGTAGTAAATATTTTTGCAAAAGTAGAATTTTTGGCTATGATTAACAACTTCAAATTTTCAAATATTTGATTTTAAAATTGTGTACACCAATTAAACTTTTGTTTAAGCACATAAGCAACATTTGGTATCAATAACAATTCTGGACTACATCTACAAGTAAAGTTATTGCATTGAGATACTATGTATATAACCTATCAAATTTACCATAATGATGTTTGGACATCGACCCTTTAAATCATTAGGGATATATAAGGATATCAATTTTTATAATAATTTTACTTGATCATTTCCTACCCTATTTTTAAATATTTTTATACATAAGCCATAAAATTAATATTTTTTAGTATATAGGGAAGTTACACTAGCATACAAGGATCTCTCTTTAATAAGGTGTTATTGATAGGATGGTTTTTATACTACCTTGGTACTCTATATCATTCTATTTCAAGTACCTTAAAGTATATCACACTTAAAATCATGTATATCAATAGGATTAGCTTCTTCTATGTATTATTAGGTATATAAGAAGGACAAGCATATAGAAAGGTTTGATATATTATACTGGGTGTATATTAAAAGGGGGATAATTTAAAAGTTATAAGGAACCCTCACCATGCAAGTATCAAATGGTTTCTGAAAGCACGAGGATATGGAAACAAAAAGGAAACACCAAGTGCGATGCAAACAAAACTAAACTTAACGCTAAAACCTACTAACTGAAATGCATGAAAGGAGAGGAACATAAACGCATTGAAACAAGGTATAAAAGCGAATATGGAGTACAACCCTTTTTATTAATATGCTTTAGAACCCAGTTATGTCCGTCTCCTCCCTTTTCAAGGACTAGGAGCGTTAAACATGTTCTTGTCACATCAACAGATGGTATTCCTTCTTCCGCATGCCCACATGTAGAATGGGCGGACCAAATGTCGCCGCCACTTGCGTTGATGAGTCTTGACTCCTTTCTACTCATCTAATGTTGAGATCCTATGTTCAAGGAAATATAAAATAGTTAGTAGCACCTGTAGATAAAATGAAACATGCAATCCCCAAGCCTACGATTAGTGCATGCAAAAAATGAATAAAACGATAACTAAATAACATCAAAATTATCTAAAAATTTAATAGAAGCATGAGGAAATTACTAGGAGGGCACTACAAATGGAACAGTCAAAAAATTTGCCACAGATTTCTAATCGCCTTAGGGTGGGACAATTAGACCTACAACAAAATGTCAGAAAGCATAGTCCCAAATGTCACATATGAGAAGCTCCAAATAATCTGCAAAATTGGGGGTTAGGTAAAACGTGGTATTTTGGAAAGACCCAAAAGGTCAGATTTTTCCAATTCAGCCTCTATCGCCAGGAATTTTATGATGCTACCTGCATGTTAGTAAAAGCAGGAAATGACAAAAACATGATCAAAATAGCTCAAAATGATGTGAAATTTAAATGACAACCTATATAAGAAACATATAATCAGATGCAAAAATAACAGAAAGGAAATCTGCTACAAATTTCTAATCACTATGGGGCGGGGAGATTAGGACTGTAGCAATGTGGGGGGCACACGGGGGCAGGACGCCCACCGTTTGGGGCCCGATTTCGACACCAATCCACTTGGGATGGGTCTAAAACCTCTTGTGGGGTGTTGTCAAAAAATTTGGTAGGATGTTATGGCCAAATGTCAAGTTTTGGGTTTCATATTTGCGCTTCCAATAACCACCCTATGACCTCCCTTCCAAAAGAGATGAAGGATGTGAAAGGCACAAATCAAAAGGTGTGAGGATGTAAAATGATAGCACTTACTTGCTCAAAATTCTCCTTCTCTATATCTTTTTGGGGTGAGAAGACTCACCATTTTATAGACCTGATGGTCTCTTTGGATGAGCATGCAGAGACGCCACTTGGAAATCATGCCTTCCCATGGGGGAGAAGATTCGTCCCTGATTAGGGGCTTCATGACTGCCCTTGTAACTACCTATAGTGCTAAAAAATGCTCACTCACACTCCCATGCAATGAAGGAAGAGTTAAGTGGAAGATCTGAGCTGCCATTTGTCATGATTTGACTTTTTTCTCGTCAAACCTGCTATTCACCCCACCCTGGAGCGAATACTGCTAATTGTACTTGGGTGGAACGAATACCAGTTTGTAATCGTCCCTAGGTGGAACGAGTAGACAACAGAGTGACTGAAAGGTGCCAAATTGATCTTTGACCTTCCAAAACTAATGTGTGAGTGGTTAGTACCACTTTTTAACCTCTAGGGGCTACCCTAGGGGCTATGTGTGTCAATGTGATCAGTGTTTGCAGTCACATAATTGGACTGGTGTTGTTTTGGTGTCTACAAATACCCATTTTTGGGATGCGCTATGCGTGGCGTAGTGCTGAGAAAAAATAGATAACCAAAGCACTAATGATTAGGGTTTATCAGTAACCTAACCAAATTTTGATGCCCCAAGTATGGAAAGGGCATGCATTCTTGAATCCTTGCTTTTGACAAGCGAAGGAACTTAATTCAAGTGTTAACCTTTTTTGGTGAGGTGTTACTTGATCTTGGACATTGATCATTCATGAATAGGCAAAGGGCGCAACCCTTTTTCTATGGGAACCTTGAGTTCATGATTCACGAATGCCAAGTGTTTGATCAGCTTGTGATTATTGCTTGTTTGCTACCCCAAGCAGGGACATGATTATCTTTGTCAATGATTCTTTGAATGCATGCCATTTCCTTGATTGGGTGTGTATTTGTTGATTGGTGACTAAGTGTGACTACCCCCTCAAGCGATGAATCGATAAGGGAATGACCTACATGAGAAAAATGATGAGTCGCTTGACTCAATATGACTTAGGTAAGGGTGCCTTCAGATGCTTTTCTTGGGTTTTAACCCTTTTGGTGACATCGTTTGGGGATGGAATTGTCAAAAATATGTCCTCCCGTGGAGCGGTCCGGCTATGGTAGCCTTCTTGGGGAGTAGGATAATGACAATTTGTGACCCCAACGTTGGTTTTGTATACCAGTGAATTGCGGGCGCAAAGGCACCTTTGTTTGACAATTTTATTGCTATTTTTGGGTGGGTTTGGACCCTTTGTGGGATGCCATTTGGGGATGAAATTCTCGATAATCCGTCCTCCCATGGAGCATTCCGGCTATGGTAGCCTTCTTAGGGAATAGGATAGTGAGGATTTGTGACCCCAACATCTGTTTTGCATGCCGGAATGTCAAGTGCAAAAGCACTCTTATTGGACAATTTTATTGCTTGTTTTTGTGCATTTTGGTGTAGTTTTTGTTGTTTTCGCAATTTTTGCTCTGTAATCATCCTAGGGTGGGACGAATACCAGTTTTGTAATCGTCCCATGGAGGGACAAGATCTAACTAGAGTGCTCATCCCATGGTGAAATGATTACAAGCCTAAAAGCCTATTTAAGGGTCAAAACTAGGGTTTGGGCTCATTTGTGTTTGATTTTTCTGGCGATTTGGAGCTCTGAGGAGGAGGAGGTCGATTCTACGAAGCAAAGCGCTGTCAATTTTTTCTCGACACCATGAGTTCATGATTCGGATTGGGCAACAGAGCCGAAGTGAGACCGGTAAGTGCTCCTCTTCATTATTTGCTTTTGTTTTATGTTATAGTTTAAAAATCACAATTTATTTTGAATTTGTTTTTTCGTTTAAACTTAGGTAAAACCCAAGGTGAAAACAAATTGAAAAAAACTAAAACTATAACCCTAGGTTAAACTAAAACCCTAGGTTGTGTCGTTTCTTCTTTTTGTTTTTGTTGTTTGTTTGTTGTTAAACTAGAACCCTAGGGTAAACTAAACGAAAACCCTAGCTTAGAAAAATTGTTTTAATCTAACTTTTTGTTTTTAAACTGAAATCCTAGGGTAAACTGAGAGCAAAACCCTAGCTTTAGAAAATTGTTTTTATTATGATTTTTCATTTGTAAACTTCAGTTATAAACCCGAGGTTAATGAAAAATGTTATTTTGATTTTGTTTTTTTTGTTTTTATTTATCAGTTTAAACGTAGAGTTTTAAAAAAAGAAAACCCTAGGTATTGACAAACTTTTTTTGAATTTTTTTTTAATTTTGTTTATCAGTTTAAACGTAGAGTTAAAAATCCAAGGTACTGACAAACTGTTTTTTGAATTGCTTTTGAATTTTGTTGCTAGTTATTTGTCTGTTTTTAGCTGTACATTATTTTATGCATTGCTGTATATTCATGTTATTGTTATACAATTTATCATGTTTTTAATGTTTTTGTTTTGTTTTATTTTGCAGGTTGTGAAGAGCCGGTACCATGTGCCTATGGTTTTCTCTGAAGCATGGGAGGCACTGAATTTGGCTGACTAGGGGTGGCTTGATGCCCTTGGGCTCAATAAGGTGACTCGGCTAGAGCCGGTGGTGGGGGATCGGGCCTATCTGATGGCCCTGATCAAGTTGTGGGATCCTCAGACCAATACCTTTCATCTCTTGATAGGGGAGATGACGGTGACGCTGGAGGATGTCTATTGGCTTCTGTGGATTTTGATAGATGGACTTCCTATTCATACTACTCTACATGATCAGTAGATAGCAATGTTGACACGATGCTTCGGTCATGGGGAGGAGTTGGATGTGGACAGCCCGGTGGAGAGGGTAGAGGGTGATTGCCAGATTGGCAGCATTTTGGTGCGATGGTGGCTAGAGAGGGGCGTGTTGGGAGTGAGGCATGCATTATTGATGACCCTCATTTCCAACATGTTGTTGCCCGACTCATCAGGTGTGAGGTTCCCTTGGAACCTGTTGGAGGTGGTCTTTAGACTGGTCAAGTGTCCGACGAAGGCACCTATGATTATGAGATGGGGACAAACTCTACTAGCACAGCTTTATGATGAGTTGTACGAGGTCTGCTATCGAATGTGGAAGGGTATTGGATGTAGTTATTTGTTGTAGGGCTGGGCTTTGTAGCACATAGCTATGGAGAGGCCAATGGAGTTGCCATGGAAGACTCGGGCGGATATGGTTGACACAGAGATAGAGTATGCAGCTCTGTGGCGATGGTATGAGGAGTAGGGACAGAGTCGGTGGTGGGCAAGTGCCATAGGGCACTATGCCAATGCCTTCGCTTGGCTTGCTCCATGGGAGGTTTTCTAGAGCCCATACTAGGACTGTCCAGCCTATCTTAAGCTTGGAGAGTGGCTTTGGTGGGTGCACTAGGGGATATGGCCAATCGGGTGACATAGGACCGAGCAGGAGTACTTCCCGTACGTTCGAGTGACACAACAGTTTGGGGTGCACCAGGGGTTTCCTGGTGAGCCTTTGATCTATCGACATCAAGCTGACAAGAGGAATTTGGCCTGGCTTGTCATTGCACCACTGGGTGAGGATTTAGATATAGTGATTGACATCCCGAATTTGGATGATTTCGGAGCTACCACAAAGTATGACCAATGGTGGAATTTGTGGTAATGGCGAGACGAGGGGCCTCTAGGGGGTGCAAAGGTGTTAGCAACAGGTGGTGAGGATGCAGAGGCATCAAGAGAGGGCTGGGGGGTTTTGCTGGAGGATACAGACATGGTAGAGGTAGATAGCTTGGGGGGATGATTTTGGGGTTTCAGAGTAGCCAGATATGCAGGACGTACTGAAGCAGTGGGAGCCATAGTAGGCTACCATTTTGGATATGTCGATGCCTTAGGCTGTCCTAGAGGATACGAAGACAGGGTTGCGCGCTGAGATAGCACGCTTGGAGGGGCTACTTCGAAGACAGGATGAGGAGCTTGAGGATGTGTTGCAGGAGAGGGATCTCCTACGGACACAGCTAGTAGAGAGGGATAACGCATTTGCTGCATACCATCGACGGGATGGGGATACTGATGTTGCACGGGAGATGGATCTCTTATGGACGCATCTGGCATAGTGCGACGAGAACTTAGCGATAGTTTTTTGGTGGGAGATGGACTTGATTTAGAATCAGTTTGAGCTGGAGGCAGAGATTATCTTCCTCGATGGGTAGATTCCTATGGTTAGCGGATGAG
Organism: Wollemia nobilis; assembly: GCA_028583015.1. Taxonomy (NCBI): domain Eukaryota; kingdom Viridiplantae; phylum Streptophyta; class Pinopsida; order Araucariales; family Araucariaceae; genus Wollemia; species Wollemia nobilis. The sequence goes on from JAQPPZ010015568.1 coordinate 653,078, forward strand.
GATCATTGCACCGCATGAGAGGGAGCGATACTGAGTAATCAGCATCCTCTTGGCGTAGGCGACTGGATGAGGGAGATGCTAGTAGGCATGATGCGAGGGCTAGCAGCAACCGCCTTGAGGGGTCCCATAGGACCCACACCATGGGGGTAGTTCCCGTCACACCGATCCTACGTGATCATGGTAGCCGACACCCTAGGCTTGGGGGTGTTTGAGGTTTTGCATTTTTGCTAGGTTAGAGGACCGGTTTATTATAACCTGTGAGCATTTTTTATGATATATATATACAGATGACTTTCTTTTGTTTATACACATGTTATGATTTGATTTTATGCACAGTGACTAATGTTTGATAGATGCATGTTAATTTACATTATGTATGGATATGTTGTGATGAATGCTTAATGTTTCTAATTGATATGATATGCAAATGGAATGGATGAATTGAATTTGTGATTTTTTGCGGTGGCACCATAGACTATTTAGAACTAATGGATTTTTTTCCTAGGCGATTGCTGTGGTAAATGACTTTTTATGTATACAAGTTATTTTTTGTATTTTCTGATGGCAATGCAAGGACGAAAGATATCACAGTTGGTTTAGAATGTAGTTAAGGTTTTTTGAAACTCAGATGTTTTTAACTAACTAGCCAAGATTGTATTTTTATCTCACAAGACTTTTGAACAAGGTATGAATCTGACGTGTCTTTTACCAAGTTATTTCACATCCCTATGTGTGCAATTGAGTTTGTTTATGTGGTATTTGTTAGGATACCGCCAGTGCCAGATAGGCTATCACCCAAACCTATACTAAGGATCACATAATTAGCTCCACTAACTCCTTTATTGTATTTAGTCAAATTAATCTGCGGTGCTATCTAGGATACCATAAGCTAGCTCATCCACATGCAAACATTGATCTACACACAAGTTAATGTGACAAATATATCGTCATGCGGGAGGTTTGCCACCAGTGATCGATAGGTTATCCACCAAACCGATACTAAGGTTTACCTCATGACCTTTTGAATGCTGAGAGTTCCAAGGATTCAAGTTTGATTCCCTTCTTTTCTTCAATTGTATTGGGATACTTGGTCTTCTATAGTGATAAAAATCACTGTTTATTTTAGTTTTTTCTTTTGAGCAAGGGATTTGAATATTGAGTGATGAGAATCACTATTATATGTGTCATTTGATGTATGCATTTTGGTTGTGATGTCAAATTGAAGAGTTTTGACTTTTGCAATTTTTTTTGGTGTTTGCAACTTTTTGAGAACTTGGGATTCTTGGGGAATTGGGTAGGGAAGATGCTTGTCCTTTTTCCAACTCTCAGCATTTTTGGGGTCATTCACATAGGGGGATGAGAAAGATAACCTTTTCACTAGATGGTATCCTGGATTGCTTTGCAGGTTTCATCCTTCGTTCACACAACTTGGGAATTTTTATGTGTGTTTTATCTTGTGTTGAGATGCTACGTAAGAAGGTGTGATCCAAGTAGAACTCTACCTTTGTAAAATCTGTCCAACTTTGTACAATATTTGGCTAGAAATCTAAAGATAGCTAAATGATGAAAACTCTAGATACATGAGAAGACAACTGATGCATGATATGGTGAAACTATGGATGGCATTTATTTTTTTATGGACTGTTTATAGAGTGGAGAGATGTGTAAAATGATGGATTTGTCGAGTAATTATAGTCTATGGTGCCTTTGACCTGTATGACCAACAAATATGCAATGTATGGATGTGATGCGTAATGCAGCTATTATTTTTGTGTTTTCGATGGATTTATTTTTTTGAGTATGAAGATGAGATGCAAAAAAAGAGTTCTTTATTATTGTGATGATTTTGGGTATGCATGGGAATGAGATGCCAATTTTTGTTATTTTTTGATGATTTTATTGTTTTTGAATTTTCTTATTTTTGACCAAGCGATTGTGGGAGCCCTTGGAGCTTTTGGTTTGACCAAAGGGATGATGGGTACCTTTGGGGCATTTTGGGATTGACCAAGCTATAATGAGAATACTTGGAGCTTTTGGTTTGACCAAAGGGATTATGGGTACCTTTGGGGCATTTTGGGATTGACCAAGCGATAATGAGAATCCTTGGAGCTTTTGGTTTGACCAAAGGGATTATGGGTACCTTTGGGGCATTTAGGGGTTGACCAAGTGATTGCGGGAATCCTTGGAGCTTTTGGTTTGACCAAAGGGTTTATGGGTACCTTTGGGGCATTTTGGGGGTTGACCAAGTGACTACGGGAATCCTTGGAGTTTTTGCATTGACCAAAGGGATTATGGGTACCTTTGGGGCATTTTGGGGGTTGACCAAGCGACTACGGGAATCCTTGGAGATTTTGGGTTGACCAAGTGATTATGAGAATCCTTGGAGCTTTTGGTTTGGGCTATGGCTCTTTTAAATATGGAATGGCCACAAATGATTGATGTTCAAGGGTTCTAGTTCCTTGATTCCATAAAGAGAGGCTAGCTGGTATGTTCTAGGTCCTATTTTACTCTCGATGACATAAGGACCTAACCAGTTTGCCACGAACTTGTCCCTTAGATGGGGTGGTAAGTTCAAGTTCTACTGGTTCTCTTTTAAGACCAAGTCACCAACCTGAAAGTCCCTCAGGTGAACCTTCATGTTGTATGCTTTCTTAAGTCGCTCTTGATAGATACACAAATGCTCGAGAGCATTGACGCATCATTCATCGAATAATGTAAGTTGGTCTAATCGTGCCTTCCATGCAATGTCATGATCGATGAACTCTTGCATTGATATGCGCAGGGAAGGTATTTCCAACTCTAGAGGCATGACCGCCTCAGAGCCATAAACCAATAAAAATGGAGTTTCCCCAGTGGGCGTCCAGATGCTAGTGCAATAAGCCCATAGAGCAAGTGGGATTTGAATGTGCCAATCCTTATGACTATCTACGAATGTCTTTTTGAGGATGGCGACTAGCATTTTGTTTGATGCCTCTGCTTGCCCATTTGCCTGCAGATAATAAGGTGTCAAAAAATTGTGCTAAATTTTGTACTTTGTGGTCAAAGCATGCATGTCCTTGTTCTTAAATGACGTCCCATTATCCGAGATGATCTTGGATGGAATACCAAAATGACATACGATGTTATGCAAAATGAACTCCATAATGCGGGGTCCAATCGTAAAGGTAAGAGAAATTGCTTCCATCCACTTGGTGAAGTACTCTATGGTCATTATGATGAACGTGTGATGACCTAACAATGTAGGGGAGATCTTTCCGATTAGATCTAAGCCCCACTACAAAAATTTCCAAGTCGATTGGATTGGCTGCAAGGCCTGAGAAGGTATGTGTGTCAAATTGGCATGGTGTTTAAACTTCACACACTTCCTTACATATGCACAACAATGCATAGAATGCACTTTGCAATGGCCATACCACTGAAGTGGCCATTGCATGCACCATTGTGTGCTTGGGTGATCACCCAAGTGGACTCCTACTGGTCCAAGCAATGAAGAAGGATTCCTTCGTAGCTGTTACGGTACAAAATATCTCCTAACAAGACATGTTTAGTTGCTTTCTATTTAAATGATCTTTTCATGACATGTGTCAATCCAAGTCGAAGGTTACCTAACTTAAGGTAATATCTTATGGGTGTGTACCAATCCTATTGATTAGAAACCTCGACAGTATGAACAACCAATCCCTCTTGAAGGTCATCCCTAGCAAAAGCTGAGCGAGAAAGATCTTGTAAGAATAGCATTGTGTTGCTATTAAGGGGAGTAGGGGAGAACAAGGACCCCCAGGTGACGTGATTCATACAATCATGGATTCAAGAAAACTTGTTTGGGAATGGTTCAATCTGGATCAGGGGTATTCCTGGTGTTAAGTGATAGCTTGCACACTCCATCACGGATTGTGATAGTGTTTTGACTTGAATGGTTTTCATATCACTAGAAATGTCTTGCGGGATTAGTGACCCCAAGGAGGCCATAGTGTTTGCAAAATGATTTTATGATCGAGGGAGTGCCTTGATGTTGTACCATTCAATATTTTCCAAGAATTTGTCCACAAGGGCTTTGTAGGCCTATAGAACTGGGAATTTACATTGGAATACCCCTTTGACTTAGTTGACAATTAATAGCAAATCACCAAAGATGTTCAAATGTTCATGGTGATTGTTGTCTGAAGACCTATGAGTAAGGCTTCATACTCGACATTGTTGTTGGTGCATGGGAAATCTAATTTAAATGATAGAGGCATTGGAGCCCCTTGCGGTGTGAAGAATACAATTCTCACACCACCACATTATGAGGTTATGTCATCCTGTGACTCAGGCTCATCAGAATCTGGTAATTCTGATACATGGAAGACCACATCATCAGGTAGTTCTATGGTCATAGGTTGATCATCTTCGAGAGGAGCCTCTACTAGTTGATCGGCGATGACTTGACATTTGATGGATTTCTATTCAATGAACTCGATGTCAAACTTCGTCAACAACATGATCGATTTCACCGTGTGGCTACTATGATAAGTATGACTCATCATGTATCGCAATGGATTCTCCTTAGACACAACATACATCATGTTGCTCAACATGTAATGGCATAGCTTTTTGGTAGCAAACACCATTGCCAAGTAGAGCTTCTCGACGTATGCATAGTTAAGTTCATAACTGACCAAGGTGCGGCTAAGATAGTAAGTAGCCTGTTCTTTGTGTAGTTCATTTTTTGGGCTAGCATGGCACCCAGTGCCACCTCAGTAGCTGAGATGTATAAGTAGAATGGCACTCCTGGTCTAGGTGGTGCCAATACTGGAGGTGAAGCCAAGTATTGTTTAATATCATCGAAGGCTTACTGGCACTCATCATCCTAGTGAAATTCTACCCCCTTGTGCAATAATTTATTCATGGATCGGCACTTGTCAGATAGTTGTGTTACTAAGTGCTTGATTGATGCAATATTTCCCTACAGGCTTTTGAGCTACTTGATGGTAGTTGGGGGAAGCATTTCAAGGATTACCTTGACTTTGTTTGGGTCCACCTCGATGCCTCGCTTTGAGACTATGAAACCCAAGAGTTTTCTTGATGTGACATCAAATATGCACTTCTTGGGATTTAGTCTGACTTTATGTTCCATGAGGTGATCGAGGATCTTGCTTAAGTCATCGAGATGATCTAGGTGCAAAAGAGATTTGGCAAACAAATCATCCATGTAATCTTCCAAAGTTTTATGCATGTGATCATGGAAGATGTATGTCATGGCACGTTGGTAGGTTATGCCAGCATTTTTAAGGCCAAAGGGCATGACCTTAAAACAAAATATCCCCCAAGGCATTGTGAACGCCATTTTTAGTTGGTCATCGGGATTGATACGAATTTGATTGTATCCCAAGAAACCATCCATGAGGGATAGCATTTCATGGCCTGCTGTAGTGTCTACCAATGTGTCGATGCTTGGCAAGGGAAAATCATCCTTAGGACTCACTTTGTTTAGATCTCGAAAATCAGTGCATATGTGAATCCTCACATCTGGATTTTTGATGGGCACCATGTTGGACATCCATGGTGGGTAATCCATGCAGATGACAAAATGTGAATCCAACAGCTTTTGTAATTCATATTTAACCATTAAGGCCATTGTTGGGTGCATCTTACGTAGTTTTTGCTTAACTGGCTTGACTTTCGGATCAAGCGTTAGGTTATACATGACTAGCTATGGATCTAGCCTCGGCATGTCTTTGTAGGACCATGCAAAAACCTCCTTCTTCTCTTTGAGAAGGGCAATGTATTCGACTTGCTCTTCTAGGGATAGACTTACCCCTAGCTTGATAATCTATGGATTCATTGGATCAGAGCCGATGTCTACGTCAGTTGTCTCCTCGATCGACATGTGGGATCCATCCTCCAATTGATGTGGAGTTGGGATCAAGTGGATATCATTTGCTGAGTTTAGATATGTGTTGGGAACCTCGGGTTCCTCTTCAGCATGGAAGATATCCTGAGTTGGCCCTAGGGTAAAATGAAGCATCTCACAAAAAGGTTAGTACTCTGATGGGGATGGTGGTGAATTGACGCGATCCCAGTCTATGGCATCTATGTCTAGATATAATGGATTTGTTGGATCGGTTGGATTGTGGATGGGGGTGGTTAAGTCAATGGAGATCATGTTGATGAAATGATTTTGGTCTCCATTATCGTGGGTGTGGTGACTCGGACATCCTGAATGATTTTTGTGCTTCGAATCTAGCTCTGGAGGTATTGGCATGAATGGATCAGCCCTATGTGTAGGGAGGAGGACAGGGTCTGCCCTCGGCATTGATATCTCTATAGGGTCTCTGGGTGGTAGGTGTTCTCTATATGCCCAAAGTGGTGGATTCAACACTTGGTCCCACTGCGATGGTTTTAGGTGCCACTCATGCCCTAACCCTATGTTTAGTTGTTCAAATATGTCATCAATATCTAGGGGGTATTGTTGTTGCATCTATTGCATGTGATTGAGATATGCCATCTTAGTTTCATCTTCATAATCACTGTCAAAGATCCAAAGGCCTTCATTGGTTCCAACAACTATTTGTGGCACATGAGGCTCATCCTGCTTGAGCAAATTGATCTGGCCCCATCAGGGTTGCTCCACTCTCTATGGAGGGACCTAATTTTCTTGAGGTGACACTTGCTCGATTGGAGCATCCAAAGGGAACATTGCCAAGAAGCTTTCTTGATAATCATCCATGGGGGTCACTTGTGAGTGATTTCTATCTGATTCAAAGGGGTCCCATGATGCTACCTCATATTGTGACTCATCTTTTGAAGATCCTTCTTGACCTTGTCTATATCCTTCTTGTAGGTGAGCTCTCGAGCTTTCTCCTTTCTCGATCAAAGGGAAGGGATTGTGAAGGTCAACAAGGTTGGTTTTCGAAAATGGGAGATAATCCCCCAATGTATATGTTGTGTTAGGATTAGCATATGTATCAAATGCCAACCCATCCTTGTTGCCTATCCCCAAGCCTTGCATTTTCTCTACCAATATGTCTAGGGGTAGGGGGTGGTTGAACCCTACTTCTGACTTGTCATATGGCATATGATATATTGGTTGGCAAAGAACTCGCACTCCTTGCTCATATCTTCCTAACCCATATCCATGCCAATTGCATTGGCCAAGATATCTCAAAGCAAAATTTGGGTTGGACAAATAGTTGACGTCTTTAGCAAAGGGCTCTTCATATTTGTCCTCTTACATGTATGGTTCAATACCATGATCAAGGCCCCCATACACAAAGTTTTTCTGGTTCGGTGGGTAGCTTAGAGTAACAATAGTACCGATGGGGAGGCGAGGTCTCCCCATGTCCTGCATGGACTCCAGTGTAGGTGTTGATACAATATTCCACACCAGATACTCCCCTAGGCCTGTATTGGCCATTTCAACAGTGATTGTTCACGATTGAGGGGGAGGGACCGAAAGTTCTTCCTGAGTCAACTCCATGTCGGGTGAACTAGGAGCCTCAAATTCCATTCTATTAGGTATATCCTTAGTAGATATGGTTGATACTGATGGTGGTGTCTCTTCCAGGGGTTTCTTCCCTTTGTCCCTTGGTGTGGCCATCATGGGTGGCATCGTTGGTGAAGGACCAGACAATGAAGATGGACCCGGCTAGGGATTTGATGGACTTGTCAATGGGGATGCCTATGGAATCGAACCCTATTTAGATGGATTCAACTGAAAATCCAAATGCATTTATGGAAGGGTCGATTGTGGCATTAGCTACACTATATTGTAATACTTGAAGGGATCCAAGTCTACTGTGACTACATGCACTTGCCCTTCAAATGTATACTTTAAGCACTGATGAGCTATCGAAGGGACACACTTCATGTCCCTAATCCATGGCCGACCCAACAAGATGTTATAGGCCATATCACCCTCCATGATGTGGCACAATGTAGGTATAGTCTTTTGTCCCACTTGGATGGGTAGGACAATTGTGCCATCTATCGAGCATATTGCATCATTGAATGCTCACAGCGTATAGGTGGAGGCCACTATGTGAGATGTGGGCAACTTTAGGTGCTTCAAGGCCGCAGTTGTAATGATATTACTGGATGAGCCAGTGTCCACCAATACTCTCTTGTACAGAATCTCATTGACCCATGCGATGACGTACAGGGGTGGATCTACCATGTCACCAGCCACTGATTTCAATTCATCCTCTCGAAAGGTGATGACTGGATCAATGCATCGTTTGACATGTCCCATGAAGTTTTTGAAGGAGTTTGCTTCATGGGGCTGCAACTCGATGGCTTTTAGTATCTCCATTAGATCCTCCCGATGGGGCGATGATTGTTGTATGAGCTCATATATGGAGAGCCTAGCTGATGTGGTCCTCAAATTCTGGGTGAGTTTGGTTTGAATCATGGCCACTAGTTTAGGCAGAGTAGGTTGTGTAAGGTGTTTTTGTGGTTGTGACGTTGTTGGCACCTCTCCTGTAGCTTCTACGGGGGCATTTGTGCTCGAGTACCTCTTGTTTTGATTCACTATACTGATCATCCCTACATACCCCTACATGGGAAAGTTCTGTGTTACCTCATTGACTTATAGGGTCTTTGCCTACGGATCATGGGAAGGCAAGGTGTCCTTAAAGACCTCCATTTTTTGGTTGTTTGGTGCCATGGTATTATCCACTGCTAATGTCTTGTTATCTATTAAGTCTTGCACCAACCCTTTAAACTTCCAATATGCATTAAGGTCATGTCCCTTCCATCTGTGGAACCTATAGTACAAGTCTTCCCTATATCCCTTAGGTTTTGGTGCATTGGGTTCTATGGGTTGACTCTCGGGCAGGTTGATCAAGTTTACCACTGACAAGCGGTCAAACAGGGAGTCTTTGGACTCTATGTAAGGTGTGAATTGTCACCTAGGGCGATGCTGCTGATTTTGTTCTTGCCTCTAATTTTCTTTGCCATAACTTTTGAGAGGCACCACTTGATAGTTAGCCTTTTGGGGTTGTGTTGCTTGTGTAGGCTTAGGGACGTTTATAGCAACCTGATTGACTGCAATGGGTTTATGTTGTGTGGTCCCTATTTTGGTGTTCTTAGACCATTTTTTATTCTTTGGCTTGGCTATCTCGCCATCCTAAATATTGATCTCCTTAATGATTCTAGCTTACACCAAAGTTTCCTCTAAAGTGGCACATTACTGCAGCTGTAATAGCATGGAGATCGATCTCAAACAACTCTTTGAGAATATTTTGGTGAGGTCGGACATAGGAGGGAGGTAGGGCATCTTTGAAAGCAAAGTCCTCCATCGGTTCCCATAGGCCACCATGGTTTCTTCCTCATACTGCTTAATGCTGGATAGGTCACTTAGTGATGCCTTCTTCTTTGTGTTGAAGGTGAAGCGTTCGAGGAACGCATCCACTAGCTGATCTAAGTTACTGATGTTGTGCTTTGGAAATTGAGTGAACCAATCCGATGCAGGGCCAGTGAACGTGGTTATAAATGTTCTTAGCATCAAAGAATCATTGTATTGAATTCCAAAGCATTGGCTCAAGAATCTAGTCATGTGTTCTCAGGCATCCTCCTCACCTCTAAAGATTGCCAACTGGGGAAGCTTAAAGTTTTCATGGTAAGGGGGTGCTGGCATTGATGGATGCACTGGGTGACTACGAAGTTGGCATAAAGTGGGATTTTGAGGCCCAGAAGTCTTTGTCTCCATAGACTCTAAGTGCTCTAGCAACACTTTATATGCATCGAAAGATTTTATCTCTTCCTCCTTGGTTAGTTCCCGCTATGGGTTGTGGGAAACTTGAGGCCTATGGAGGGGTGGCTGGATAGCACCCCCTCTACCTTGGTAGGGTGTTTTGACTCGCTCTTCTTCTTGATCATACTCCTTATAGGCTTCTTGAGGAGTTTATGGGTGAGACCTATAAACATGGGTGGGTCCTTGCGGAGGGTGCCCATCGTTGTTCCTGGGAGTAGCTTCCCATTCAGGTCTAGGAGGTCTCAAAGGCAACACTTAGTAAGGTCATGGAGACCTATCTCACACCATGGGGTTGTGCCTCTCATATAGTTTTTCTATTTGGGTGTGAGGGGTTGGAACCCTCTCAGGCATAGTTTTATGGAGTAGCTCATCTATTTGATGTCGAATGCACTCTTTGCTAAGGCGATACAGGTGCTCCAACTGTTGTTGGTCTTGCTCAAGCTGCATGATTTGAGCTTGGTGGGTGGCATGTTTGGGAAATTCCAAGTAAATTTGTTTTGTCATATTAGGTATAGGGGGCCTAGATACCTCTCCTACATGTTTATCTTGATCGTAATGATCCGAGATCTCTATAGGTCGCTTTTCTCTATTGATTTTGGTGGCATTTACTTGAGGTTTCGGCCTCAGTAGGTGATTATGGTAGATAGCAGGTGTGAAGGCGCATTGCTCTCATGCTGTGTATTGTTCTTGAGGAATGTGATAGTCTTCCTCGTGCTCCCTTTCATATATGTGAAAGGTGTAGGCAGAGTTGGCTCTCCCTGTCTGAAGAGCCTTGTGCTCTAGATTTGGCTTATTATTCTTAATAGTGATGGGGGGTAAAGGAGGGACGACATAATCATGTGGCCTCTCCTCATGGACCCTATGCTATTATAGTGCTTCATCATGTGATGGCCACTCATACCAAGCATCTAAGGGAGACTTTTCATTTATATTGAGTGCCATGTGTAGGGACTCCTCTTGAAAGGGTCTATGTTGTACGGGAGTGCCCCTCGAAGGGGTGCCTCTATAGTCCCATTCTAAAATGGCATGATGTGGACTATCTTGTGGGTCGAGCCACCAAGGTGGTATGACCAAGTCCTTGGGGCTATAGCAAAGGTGACTTGTGCCCCCTTGTACACTCTTCGTAGCTCCTACTTGTGATTGGGCTTGGCTACGGGTGTACACCATGGTGGTGTCTCTCTACAATCTACGTAGGTTTTTATCTCTTCTTATTTTTTTTTTTATGCTACACTAAACAAAAAATATCACACACACACAAAGCAATTATTATCTTATTTAAATATTAAAGGTGTGCCCTAGACGTGGTTAGTGTGTTTTGATTTTTGTTTTGACAGTTTTGTAAAGAACATTTTGTAGCAAATTCAATATGATGGCTCTTATGACTCCTAAAAAAGGTCGCCCCTTCGATATACCATTGCCAAGCTATTATACCAAACCTCTCTATATACCAGCCCTTACGTGAGGGAAACTATTGGTACATGAGAGCATAATGGTACGTGGAACATAGGTGGTACAAAAGGTGGATCACCCTATTTTTGACACCTACCATAGAAGACTTATCCTCATGTGCTGGGAATCACCCTAGCTACACTCGATTAGCTTTCGTCAGGATTTACGTCTAGCAATAGTAACGATCGAGGTTATGGATGTAAAAATTCAAGCCAAGGTGGCGATGAAATCCACCGTTGGTCTTGATCAAGGGCTGGAGTTTTATGACTAGCTCCTTGGTATTTAAATTGCCATGTGATGTGTGGGGTTATTTTTATTTTGCATAAAATAAAGTAAACATGCAGTAAAAACTTTCCCTAAGCAAGCAAATAACCAGAAACAGAAAACAAAAAGCAAAAAATGACAGAAGGTGTTTGGGACCCCTACCTCTTCTCTGCCCAAATTGGATGGCTCTGAATTTTTTCCCTAAAACTACATAGAGAGCTATTTGTCACTGGGTGGGATGAATAATAGAACTGTATTCATCACAGGGTGGGGTGAATTCCCATTCGTCCTTGGGTAATATGAATTCCAGCTCTGTATTTGTCACAGACTAGAACGAATAGCAGTCCAGTGTTTGAAAACTTGGTACCTGTAAGCAAAAATAAGCAAATTTTTATCAGATTTCGGATCTCAAAAATAGAGGACAAGGTCCCAATGTGATCACCACTGAAAGCATGAGGATATGGAAACAAAAAGGAAACACCAAGTGTGATGCAAATGAAACTAAAATTAACGCTAAATCCTATGAATTGAAATGCATGAAAGGAGAGGAACATAAATGCATTGAAACAAGGTATAAAAGTGAATATGAAGTACATAAATTTTTACTAATATGCTTTAGAACCTATTTACAATCTGTCTCCTCCCTTTTCAGGGGCTAGGAGCATTAAACATGTTCTTGTCACATCAACATATGATATTCCTTCTTCCGCGTGCCCACATGTAGAATGGGCGGACCAAATGTCGCCACCACTTGCGTTGATGAGTCTTGACTCCTTTATACTCATCTAATGTTGAGATCCTATGTTCAAGGAAATATAAAATAGTTAGTAGCACCTATAGATAAAATGAAACATGCAATCCCCAAGCCTACGATTAATGCATGTAAAAAATGAATAAAATGATAACTAAATAACATCAGAATGATCTAAAAATTTAATAAAAGCATGAAGAAATTACCAGGAGGGCACTGCAAATGGAACGGTCAAAAAATTCACCATATATTTCTAATCACCCTGGGGTGGGACAATTAGACCTGCAATAAAACATCAGAAAGCATATTCCCAAATGTCACATTCGGAAAGCTCCAAATCATCTGAAAAATTGGGGGTTAGGTAAAATGAGGTATTTTGGAAAGATACAGAAGGTCAGATTTTTCCAATTCGCCCTCTATCACCGATAATTTGATGATGCTACCTGCATGTTAGCAAAAGTGGGAAATAACAAAAACATGATCAAAAAAGATCAAAATTATGTGAAATTTAAATGACAACCTATATAAGAAATATATAATCAGATGCAAAAATAATAGAAAGGAAATATGCTACAAATTTCTAATCGATCCAGGGCGGGGTGATTAGGACTGCAGTAGTGTGGGGGGCACCCAGGGGCAGGACGCCCACTTTTTGGGGCTCAATTTTGGCACCAATCCACTTGGGATGGGTCCAAAACCTCTTGTGGGGTGTTGTCAGCAAATTTGGTAGGATGTTATGGCCAAATTTTGGGTTTTGGGTTTTGAATTTGTGCTTCCAGTAACCACCCTATGATCTCCCTTCCAAAAGAGATCAAGGATGTGAAAGGCACAAATCAAAATGTGTGAGGATGTAAAATGGTAGCACTTCATTGCTAAAAATTCTCCTTCTCTATCTCTTTTTGGGGTGAGAAGACTCACCATTTTATAGACCTGATGGTCTCTTTGGATGAGCATTCAGAGGTGCCACTTGGCAATCATGCCTTCCTAGGGGGGATAAGATTCCTACCTTATTATGGGCTTCATTAATGCCCTTGTAACTTCCTCTAGCACTCAAAAATGCTCACTCACACTCCCATGCAATGAATGAATATTTAAGTGGTGGATCTGAGCTACCATTTGTCAAGATCTGAATGAGTAGAGAAAAGAGTGCCTAAAAGGTGCCAAATTGACCTATGACCTTCCAAAACTACTGTGTGGGTGGTTAGGACCACTTTTTAACCTCTAGGGGCTACCATGGGGGCTGTGTGTGTCAATGTGATCAGTGTTTGTAGTCACATAATCATATTGGTGTTGTTTTGGTGTCTACATTTTCCTTAAATATTCTCAAGTAATCAAAGGTTCAAAATTTAGACCTTAGAATATTATGATGAGAACTATCTTGGTAGCTGAGAAACTTTAGAATATTATGGCTAGAAAAGTCATTCAAACTAAATAGCATGAAGAATATAAATAGAAATTTGATGATGTAGATGCTAAAGAATTAATGGTAATCACCCTTGTGATAGTATATGTTCTTCAACAATACATTTATAAGTGATAAACATCCAAGGAGTTATGGAACACACTTTCTACCTTATATGAAGAGAAGAATGAGACAATAATACTTCACCTTTAGTCTCAAATCCACACATTGAGAGTTAACAATGTACAAATCATTGAGGTTTTTATTTTCCAATTAATACAATAGAAAACCAAATTGAATACCATGATTGAAATAGTGGAAGATAAGTTCTTATTACCCATCATACATTGATATCTATTAAATTAATTTTGGGTTTTGATCACTTCCTTGTAAGTTTTATATAGGAATGTATCTATTTTTGAGGTAGTGAATATGCTTTAATTGAAAGAAGCAACTACCTAGTTGAGGGAACAATTGAAAAATAATGTATTCATTTCCAAGGAATTCATGAAAAAGAAGCCATAGAAGGATCATTCCCCATCATCATCATCACCATAGAGACAACCTCAAAAATAGAAGAGGTGATATCATATCTATGATAAAAAAGGAAATGATATAAATATTTATTAGTATAACTCATTACTCAATGATATCAAGTATGCTCACCTTACAAAAATAGTCATAGTACAAACCACGTCCCAAGAAAAAGCACCAACAAGGGCATGTTGTACATGAAGAATCAAATTTAGACTTAGAATAGATACGTATGACCCTAATATCCAAAGAAAAAAAATACTAAATTATGATGTTTGGTACATTGATTTATATGCTAGCAAGCACATGATCAGGTATAAAGTGTGGTTTGAATCCTTATAAGCCAATTATTATAAACTAGTCACCATTGTATATGATAAATTTTATCATGTCCAAGAAGTAGCAAATGTTCCTTTTAATCTTCCTATAGGTAAATTCACCATTGAAAAGGTACTAAATGTACCTATATTGGAAAATAACCTATTGTCTATAGCACAAGTTCTAGATCATAACATGGTGGTTAAATTTTAAGTTGATGGAAACAAGAAGTATTTTATCACAAAACATAGACAATATTGTGGTAACATTTTACTCCAACAATGGTTTGTTTGCACTCAGTGTGATATCCTCCCTTAATATCATATTACTAGTAACCAAGATAGATGTTACCTCTCTTTGGCATAGGAGATATGGTAATTTTATTTTAGGATACCTACTCTAGTTGAGTAAGCATCACATAGTGTAAGGTATTCCAAACCTTTCACCAACATTATTAGTATGATTAGTTTATTTAACATGAAAACAACACCAAGTATATTTTGCGTTGAGCACCCATAGAGCCAAAGGAACATTAGACGTGATACACAACAATTTTTGTGAATTTACATCAATCACTTTTTGTGGACAAAGGTAATTTTTTCTACTTGTATATGACTACTAAATGAATATGTGGGTGTATTTACGAAAACTGAAGTCAAATTTGCTTAAGTATTTCCAATGCTTTAAGATACATGGAGGAAAAGATACTATTATTTTTATTCACTTTTTCTACTCTGATCAAGGAAGAAATATATGTCTAGTAATTTCTTAAGGTTTCTCATGTATAATTGATTAAGTGATAACTCATTATAGCATGCACTCTATATTATAATGGGTTTGCTAAAAGGAGGAACTATTCCATTGTGGAAATGGTTTGCTACATGCTTATAAGAACCAATATGGAGTAATAGTATTGGGCTGAAATATTCTCCACTAAAATGTATTTTTTAAATATAACATCCACAAAGAAATTACAAGGAGTTAAACCTAAAGAAGCATGCTATGGTAGGAAAACTTTGATTACACATCTTAGAGTTTTTAGAATCAAGGCATACATGCATGTGCCAAACTAACATGAGATCATATTGGATGCAAAGGCGCTATCATGCATATTTAATAGATAAAATGATTAGTCAAAATTCTATTGACTAATAGATCCAGTCACCAATAAATTACATATAAGTAAATACATGGGTGTTTGACAATGAATTTAAAACTAAGTCAAATACTGAGGATTCTAAGGAGTTTTATGATCCCACATCTCTAGTTGTGAGTATAGAGTTTTATAAGGATGTATATGAGGAATTTACAAAATATACTACTCAACTTGTAGTGATTGATGTATCGATAGATGAACCTATGGTAGTTGATGTACCTATAACTCCATATTAATGTATAAAGACTCCAAAATGGCTAACTAGTACCATTAAAGGCAATAAACTCAATGCACCCCTTGATCTCTCTTTGATATGATAATATACTTATAGTAGTACTCATTACAAAGTAAATCTAGAATGAATGGATTGAGTGATGGGTAACTTATAACTAGCATTAGTGAAGGAAATGCTTAGTTTTCTATAATGAAAGGTAAAAATAGATGCATAATATCAATCTCTAATGAAGAACAACATATGAAATATTATTGATCTACTAAAAGGTTAAGAGCCCATAGGTTGTAAGTGGGTCTTAAAAATAAAATACAAGGTATATGGATCCATTAATAAGTATAAAGCACAACTCATTACCAAGGGTTATGCATAAAATAAAATAATTCATTATATCCACAACAAAAATTAAAACCATCTATGTACTATATGCATTGGTAGCATAGTTTGGTTCAAAACTTTTGCAAATAGTATCTTTCTTAATGATAATCATTAAAAAGAGGTGTGCATGACACAACCTAAAGGTTTTATTGTTGATAGGCAACATCAAAAGGTATACAAACTTAAAATTTATTGCATGGGTTTGAGTAGGCTCATAGACCTTGGTACATTAAAATTAATGATCACTTATTGTACCATTGTTTCACCAAAAGTACCTCTTATGCAAATATATATATTAAGAAAGTTGAATCTAAGATAGCAATACTCATGCTATATGTTGATGATCTAGTCATAATTGATAGTTTACATGATCTCATAAATTGTGTGAAGAATGACTATAAAAAGCCATCTAATATGACAAATATATGACTTTCACATTATTGTATTTAGTTAGAATTATGACAAAGAAATAATCACATTGCAGTCTCATGGATAAAGTATGCCAAGACACTACCAAAAAATACCATATGATATATTATAAACCAAAGGAAATACCAATGGAGCAATGGTTACAATTATATTGATATGACAAATTGCCTTAAGTATTTGGTACTCGTTATCCTCAACTAATTGAGAGTCTCATATACCTAATCAATACTAAGATTGATATTATATATGTTATAAGTTATTTTTTAAAGTTCATTTTAGAAACCTAAGATGAGTTATTGGAAGGTAGAAAAGATGATATTGCATTATATCCATTGTATAATGGAATATGATATAGAGTACAAGAATAATAATAAATTATTTATACAAGGATATATAGACATAAATTTTGCTCAATCTATAGATGACACAAGGTCAACATTTGGATATGTATTTCATGTAGGATGTAAAATTATTTTGTGGCATAGATATAAATGATAGGCAAGAGTATTTTCATCCATAGAGGTAGAATATCATATTGCACAAGGAGTTGTGTGTGAAGTGATATAGTTACGTTGTATATTATCATATTTTATATATATATATATATATATATATATATATATATATATATATATATATATATGTATGTATATGTATATGTATATATATATATGTATGAAAAGATAGTTTATAATGTTGATTTTCAATAATCAAGGTGTTCAAAAATTGGTGAAGAATCCAATCATTCAAGAAAGAACAAAACATTTTGAAGTTAAATGTCACTTTGTTCAAGAACAAGTTTAAAATTACCAGAATTTATCTAGAGTACATTCCCACCAAAGAATAACTTACGGATATTTCCACAAAGGCTCTTGCACATGTTGAATTTAAATTATTTTAAAACTTTTTTTATGTATAATATAATGTTATAGTTGGATGTTAGGTAATTATTATTATAGAAGGTTACATGGAGGTTAGATAAGTTAGTAATGGTATCTTGATTCATTATAGATTGATCAAATATCGAGTTGTATGTAACTAATCTATAATATTTTTTAGTAAGATATTGAATTGATCAAATAGATTGAATTTATTTCTTAATCCTTAATTAATCCCATTGGTGAACCTTCACATTGTCCATTGATCTAAAATTGAGTGTGTGAAGTGGTTCACTTCCATTAAGAATATTACATTCAAGGATCAATGGGAATAGACACCTTATGTGTGAGAGTAGTTGGTGTTTTATGTCAATTGTAGTTGTCATGGCATCACTATAAATGAAATCCATGACAACCTTTTAAAATATTAATTCTAAATAAATTTAATATATCAATTGAAAATGACATATAATGTTTCACTAAAACAACCTAATTAATGTTATAATTAATATATATTCATTGTAGTCACCACCATATAAATCAAAAATATCTTACAATACTACATTAATATTTAATATCTATAATAATACTTCAATATTTAATTATTGTTAATATTATGTAAACAATAATAATTCAGATTCAAATGCCACAAAAAATATGCAAATATCAAATTTATAAATAATTTAATGCAATAGCAAATTCATAACCACTAAAAGAGGGTAAAGTTTCTTATTTGCATCGAGGTGATTTAAATCAAATTTATTCAATGATCAAAACTAATAAAATATTATTCTTATTTATATATGAAATCAATAATTACCTAAAACTAATTATCAAGGGTTGACTAACTAAATCTATGGTCTAGGATAAAAATAATTAGCCGATATGGCTATAGTGGGACTGTCACATGACCTCTCCTTCAAAATGCTTTGTCTTCAAGAAAATACTAGAAAATGATCTCAAGCCCCCATGTAGAATATTCTTCTAGAAGGTCCTACCACTTAAAGAGAAACTTAAATTTTTCAATATTGAAGATGATAAATATTAGACTACAATACTATATAGGGCTAAAGCGTAATTTGACCTTCTTCATAAAGTAATGGAAGCTCTATCTAAGACTACACATTTTGGCTAATAAAATATTTTAGATATCATATATAAATATTGGATGGATGTAGGAAGATAGTGGAATATCCAACTGGTATGCTACTTTACCAATCTGATAAACCATCTTGTTGGCACCACAAAATTAAGGAGCCAACTTCTAACTAGACTCTATGTTTAATTATAATTTATTGTAAGTTTATAGGCATAAAAATACCATATCTCCTATATTGAACTATCATTTAGAATTGTGTGAGTCTTTTTATTGCTTCATGTGGTTCTAGACCTGGGTTAAATTATCCTTAAGAAGCTAAAGCACAATTTGTACTTTTTGTAACAAATAATCTACTAGGGAAAATTCATAAGATACTAGAACATAGTCTATGATTGATGAAGGTTTTTTACCATACAATGCTTCAAACGGAGACATCCTAAGGGAAAATTTGTAAGAACTATCACCATTATGCTAAAAAAAGACATTAGACACAATGATACTACTTGTGTTGAGAAAAAAGTAAAAGTACCCAAACATTTATTAACAATCTCTATTTGACCTTCAGACTAAAGATAATATGAGTAAGACATATGTACCACTTAGAAAAAATGATTCCTTCCATAATTTTCTAATGAAGATAGGTTCATGGTCACACATAATGGTTTTAGGTATACCATGTAATTTAAAAACATAATCAAGAAATATCTTGGCCTTGTTTCTTGCCAAATATAGATATTGTAATGCACAAAAATGAAAATACTTGGAAAAAAAATCTATTACCACAATATCACTATTTTTCACTCTAATATGGGAAGGACCTCAATTAAATCCATGAATATGTACTCCCATTGATGGTTAGATATAGGCAATATTTACAATGATCTAGGAGGTTTAATTATTTTTCTTTGTTACATTGACACACCTTACACTCAACCATAAATGTCTTGACATTTATTTTTAAGCATTTCCATGAAAATGATTGCTTCACTCGCTAGTATATTTTCAAGAATCCTAAGCATTCTTCCAAAGGAGATACATTCAATTATTAAAGAACCTTTTACATAATAGCTAAAAATTTACGAAGATAAACGTGATATTTTATGCAAAACACTCCATCAAAGTATGAGAAGAAATAATGCAATAATGATCATATTTTCATATCCTAAATGATATGAGTGGTGTTTTAATCAACAAGCCAATCTTCTCAAAGTTGAGAAAACCATTGTGAATGATCTGAGTATTTTTTAAACCAATAAGCTAATATTCTCAAAGTTGAGAAATCCATATTGAACAAGGACTAAATATGGCATTGATAGCCACATCATCATTGTATTTGCAAGATAAAGAATTAGCCACCATAATTTCTTTACCTTTGTTATATTCAATAACAAAATAATAATCCAAGATTTTAGTCATACATTTATTTATTTTAGGTATAAGATATATTTTTCTAATAAATGCTTTAATATATTATGGTTAATATTAATTATGGAACAACTACTCAACCAAAAATACCTCCATTTTCTCTATGGCATGTAAAATAGCTAGAAATTATTTCTCATAAGTGGATCATCCCAAATTATTTTGCTCAAACATTGCTTGTATTAAAATTAAAATGCCAATGCATTACCATATTGCATTATCTCCAATACCTATGTCAAAAGTATAATACTCAATGGTAAAAGGATTGCTAAAATTAGGAGTGGCAAAAATTGAAGTGGAACATATGACTTCTTTGAGGTCTTGGATAGCCTAGAAAATATTTTCAATCCAAACAATAGAATCCTTATTTGTGATGAAAGTTAGAGGTGCATAAATATTGCCATAGTTGTAGATATTGTTTCTATAATAACTTGTAAGTCCCAGAAATCCATGGAGTCCTTTAAGAGATTTAGGAAAGAGATAATATTGAATAGCTTTTATTTTATTAGAATATACCTTAAATCCTTTATGATATACTATATATCCCATATATTCTACCTCTTGGAACTCAAATGTATATTTACACATTTTAATAAAGAGTTTTTCTTTTTGTAACAATTGAAAACAATTATCAATATGAACTAGATGATCCTCACAAAATTTGTTGTAAATTAAAATATCATCAAAGAAGACTAGGATAAACTTATAGATAAAAGGATGAAAGACATAGTTCATGATACTTTGAAAAGTATAAGGAGCATTAGTGAGTCCACAAGGTATGATTAGGATCTCATAATGAACCTCATTTGTATAGAAAGTAGTCTTAGGGATATCCTCTTATCTAAATCTAAATTACTGAATTCTATAATACAAGTCTATGTTAATGAAGTATCTAGCACTATGTAATTCATCCAAAAAATTATCAATAACCATCTATAATGATCTTATTAAGAGGGTGAAAAATAGGAAACATGTGCATGAGTTATCCTAACATTGTACCATCATGACCAAAGTAGAATATGGACTAATGCTTGGATAGATAATTTCATATTCTAACATTTCTTTGATCAAATTCTCAAATTTTGACTTTTTAGGTTGGAGTAGTGATAAGGATGCATAGTAGGAGGTTGGATTCCTGGAACTATATGGAAATTATGATCATGTGTGTGCTTGGTGGTATATCCTTTGGCTCACTAAATACCACCTCATAGTGATCCACAATACTTTGGAGATGCAATGGAAAACCTAGAAGAGATGGATCCAAATATCAAACCTCCTTGCAATTGACTTGGACAAAGAATCAAAGACTACCCTTCCTTAATATATTTTTTATAATATGGGAAATAATGACCTTGGAAGGGGGATTGAATCATGGATATATAAAAACATTCCATTCTCTATCCACTTGATACATTATTTTTATATATTGATAGTAACCTAACCAAGTTGAGATAGTCATTGTGCTCCTAAGATAACATCTAAAATTCCCAGGTTCATAGCAAAGATATTTCCTACCCAATTATAATCTCCTATTTTGGTTGTAACTTTATCTATTCAATCCATACACTAAGTAGTACCCCCATTTGTAATTAAGACTTAAAATTTATCTTTATTTGAAGTACTAATATACAAGTCTAAGGATTTTATTGTATTAATATCTATAAATTTAGGTGTACTACCTAAATCAATCAACACATTGATATCTTTTCATTTGATAAATACCTATATCTTGATAGTATGATGATATTGGAGACCATAAGTGCATGAGTAGAGAGAGTCACAATATCATTGTATTTTTCTACTTCATCCATTTCTACTAGTTGTTATCCTAGTTTTATTAATTTCTCATATTGTAATAAATATTCATCCTTAGAAACTAATGTATCTCCATATTCCAAGAGAAATTTATGAAATTATTTATAGACATGATATCAAGGATGGTGTGAATACTATTTTCAACAAAAAATCTTATGTAACACTCAAAATTGTGATAAGGATGATGAGAGTTGAAATCACATATATATGGAGAACCATAACATTAGAGATTTTGTTCTACTTCTAGAGTTATATGTTGTGCATCATCAAGAGTTTAAATATTATGCATGTCACATTTCTTCTAAATTTTATCCTTAGCGTCATAGCAAATGGTAGAAAACACCACTAATAGACAAAATTACTAGGTATATATGAGGAGACTTGTGAACTTGAGGCAATAGTCTTCCACTAGAATATTGTGCAAATAGACAAGGCCTTCCATTTTGGCCAAATATGGTCAAGGTTAGACACATTTAGAGGTAGAAATTTTGATGCAAGGAACCTTAACATCTTGAGGTCATTCTAAGAAAGTGGAAGAAATGTCTATTGAGGATTCCACATCAAAGGTAAATCCTAGGTCATAAGAGCCAAAATCTAGAGGATCATGGCTATTGTGGAAGAATATTAATATTTCATGCTTGAGGACCAATAGTTTTTTGTGACCCTTGGACAAGAGGAGGAACAATAGTGGGTGCAAATAAGATTATTTAAATTTCATTCAAGATTTTGGTTTGATTATTCAAGATGTTGACAGTGGAAGCAACCATTTTTTCTTGGGTAGAATTCAATAACTAAGAAAAAAATAGGGGGTGTCTAATAATTTTAACAAAATAAAATGTGCAAACGAGGGGTTTTGTACTTAAATAATGAAATGTGAAATTGTAGATATGTGGGGAGAAGAACAAAAATATAAATTATAAGGGAATTCTTGCTCTCTCTATTAATAATTAAATTAAATTCAATTATTAATATAAATTAGGGAAGTGATTTAAGCCGAATAATTTAAAAAACTTAATTATTTTCAATAAATATGTACCTTTTTGGAAGATATATTTTGAAAACCTTTGTTTCTCTACAAAACGATTGAAAGATTTATTTTTAGGGTATAAAATATCATCATTACTTTCCATTAATTCCAAAATCAAGCTCTAATACCACTTGTTATGATACTCTATAAATATTAAATACCTGCAATAATACTTCAATATTAAATTATTTTATCAAAATGTAAACAATAATTACTCAAATTTAAATGTGACAAATAATATGAAAATATCAAACCTATAAATATATTAATGTAATAGCAAATCCTTAGCCACTCAAAGAGGAAAAATTCTCATATCCATTTTGAGAGAGTGAAGTCTCTTATGTACACCAATGTTACTAAAATCTAAAAATTTTTATCATAAAAACTAATAAAATATTCTTCCTCTTTATAGATAAAATCAATAATAATCTAATCATAATTCTCAAGGGCTAGCTAACTAAATCTATGGCCTAAGATAAAAATAATTATTTGCATGGCTATATTAGGACTTGTTTGAATATATTATATTATTGATATATGAGAAGATCAAGAGTATCTTAAATAGGTTTCAATATAATAAGATCAAAGATTACTTTGTGAAAGATATATTATGGATGGTAAGATCGATAGCATGATTGTACAAGATCTTTATATAAATTTTTTTATGTATTGTATTCTCTACTGTTAAGTATATAAAATTCATTATTATCATTATCTTGATCTTTCTATATTATTGCTATCACATATTTGGTCCTATGGTAATTATCTTGTAAGTTTCATCTTAATATTAATTCTTAAAAAGCCATTAGTTGTATCAGAGACTCTATTTGAAGGACTTGAAAAAATCATTGTCATTCAACGGCAAGCCCAATTGAAATTTGTAATTGAAATTATATTCAAGAGGTAATCTTCTTTAAATTACAACAATCAAGCTTCAAAAGTGATTAGAGGATAAATACTCAAGAGGTAATGAAGGAGACCCTTTGAAAGAGGTCCCATTGAATAAAGAAACAAGCTTTTATCAATGAAAATAGAAGAGGCCAAAATTAAAGAATTTTTTATAAGAAAAAAGAGTCATTGATGAAAGCCTCTATAATAAGTTTGTATTTAGTTAGCTACATTCATCTAGTGAATAGGGAAATATACTCATCTAGTGGATAGTAATAGCTACACAACTAATTGCATAAGAAAGAGAAGACCAAAGTTTCATGTCTATGATAGTATAAATACTTCCAGTAGTAAGGATAAAAGTAAGTACATTATCAACAAACAATATGAAGATACTCTACTTTGAAAATAATAATATAGAGAGTTAAGGAAAAACTCTATGTAATAACAAAAAAATACGAGTACAATTAGAGTAATAGAAATAAAGGGCATCCATATAAGCACAAGCTAGCACTCAGACAGCAAAACGTTGAAGCAACACTTGATAGAGAAGTACCCAAAGCCAAATCAGAAGAACCATTTAGAAAAATATTAGACAATTGGTTCATATAGAAGTACCTAAAGCTATTAACTTCATTGCTTAGTGTCCAATAAAATAGAGCACCATAAAATGTAGAATACCAACAATAAAAAACTAAAACATAGCTCAAATTGAAATCAGAATGTGAATGAAAATAGTTTGAAGTTGAATAGATATTTCTCCAATTTGACTAAGTGATTTAATAAAGTCTGTTAAATAATGATTAACATTTGAGCATTATATTTTGTAATGCTATCTATGGAACTTACCTCAAATTATGTGAAATACAAAGCATTAAAATATGAAACATCTAACTTGCATGAGATGTTTGTATTAGGGAGTTTGGTTTCCATAGTCCATGAAAGCACATAAGTAGAGAAGGAGCATGAGAATCAACGTAAGGAGGTAAAAATATTTAAAGGTTTTTAAATTTGAATTTAAATCAAGTTTAAATTGGAGGTATAAGGTTTAATATTTGATTAAGTTAGAATATTAGAATATTTAATTTAGAGTGATAAGTAACTTAATAGGAGAATTTATTTTTTGATTATTTATTGATAGTGGAGTAATAAGTAGAGTAAGAGTAGAGATTAAAGAATTAATTTTTTGGATTTATAAGTTTTCGAAGCTTTGTTTATTAATATTTTTTTGAAATTCAAATTTTATAGAATATTTACAAATTAGTTAATTTTGGAGAGAAAATAAAGCCTACTTCAAATTTAGGAAATCAATTTTTGCAAAATTGATATTTTCTTGGGAGACATAAGGAAGTCAACTTCAAGTCTAAGAAAAATTGAACAATTCATAAGGATATATAAGGGTTACTACTTTAAATATAATTATGGATTATTGGTACATAGATTATGGAACTAATAGGCATACTATTGGAAATAAACAATGGTTTAATATATTTCTTGAAAAATATGAGAAACCAATTGCTATAGCAGATAGTAAGACTTATGAATTCAAATGAGTAGGATATGTTTTAGTCAATATAATAGATAGAAAAGGAAAAATTAATAAAGTGTTATATGTTCCAAGATTGACTACTAATCTTTCTTTAGTTTCTCAACTTATGGATCAAAACATGGCAATAGAATTTAAAGTCATAAATGGAATAAAATAGTGTCGTATTATCAAACAAGAAAAAATGATAGCTTGAGGATCTTACAAATATAGTTTGTTTACTCTAGATATAGTCATAAATTTGGTTCTTATAGTAGAAATACATAATACAAGATAATTGTTGGACATTTTGAGTAGATGAATTGTTATTGATGTCAAGAGTTAGTTTCAATGAAGCGGTGCAAGTAGTTGAGTTGTCATTTATGATATGGTCAACGTTTAGCAAGGCAAGGTTTCCTCCTAAGTTGATGATTAACATGTTTGAATAAGGTTTTATGGTTGAAGTTTGAATATCAGATTGCAATGGAGTGCAAGTAAAAATTAATATTATAATAATTTATTATTATAATATTTATGGCCATCAGGGCCATTCAAGGAAGGAAATCGGTTATGCATTAGCCAAAGCATTTTAAAATAAATAAATTTATTATTTTAACCCTAAGGTTAAATATCAATAAAATTAAAATATTTTATTAAGTGATAATTCTAAAATTTAAATGAGCCAATGTCATGCAAATTGAAGGAAATATATGTTTAAGGCTAAGCGCCTGAGGTGGAAGGATATGATTTTTAATTAAAATATAAAATAACACTTGCACGAATTCGTCTTCACATGTGGCAGAGGGAAGTAAGTGGATTCACAATTTTTAGAAGAGAAGAAGAAGTCAAAGGTTAAATACCCTTGTCCTCACTCATCCACCATAGCATTCAATCTGGTAAGCAAGGATTACACAACGCTTTGGGAGTCATGAGGTACGGGTTCCAATTTGTGAAAGGCACGAGTTTTGTTTGCTAGCATTTTTTCCCCTATGCACTGATAGCAGTGGTGAAGAAGGAGTGAGCGCTCC
This sequence comes from Wollemia nobilis, assembly GCA_028583015.1. Lineage (NCBI taxonomy): Eukaryota > Viridiplantae > Streptophyta > Pinopsida > Araucariales > Araucariaceae > Wollemia > Wollemia nobilis. The sequence continues at coordinate 679,406 of JAQPPZ010015568.1, forward strand.
TTGGTCTATGTGGGAGGCTTAGCCCATTTGGTTGAGGCCCTAGTGCTAGGGCATGCATGACTTTAGAGGTGGCAGGTTCAACCAAGGCGACCGCTATTTTAGTAGAGGCTTCAATTAAGTGGCGACGATTTTTGTGGAGGCTTCAATATTCTAAGGTACGCTCGATAATTGCCTTGGTTTGAAGTTATAAGGTAGAAAAGGATTTTTACCTTTTGCATAGTGGGAGTTATAAGGTGAAAATAAATTATTTTATTTTTACCATATTGAGAGTTATAAGGTGATGTTAATTATTTTTGTGTGATTTTATGATTGCTAATTTCAAGGAGTAATAAGGTGTATTTGAGTTTGATTATTTTTGTGATTGAGAAATATATTGAGAGAGTGTTAGTGTGATATTTTGTCATCTAACCATTGAAATTGGTAAAGAAGAAAATTGTATTTATGATACGTTTTGAGGTTATCTTCTTCATCAAACAAAAATGTATGGGCACATCTTCCTAATGAGTGTTTGTTGAATGTTGTGAATGCTAAGTTAGAGTGAAAAGGATTGTTTTATTAACATTGTTTTTGGAGTGAGTGGTTGAGTAAAGAACTTGAACTAGGGTTTGCAAATATCATGAGTATCATTGTTATGTAAAATTGTTTGATAAGCATTGTTGAAAATAAGTGAGTGAGATTTAATATGCTTGGACTAGGGTTTGTAGCAAGGATTATTTCATTAAGTGGTTGGTTGAGTAAGAGTTGGTTGAGCCTAGTCAAGTGGATGTGTTGAAGTGATAGTTCAAATTCTGTAAAACAATTTTTAATAAATTCTCAATTGATTTGAGAAAGAGGTTGAGTGATTGTAAGTGTGAAATATATTGATTCTCTAAGAATTCTCTATATTTTTCTATGATATTGAACAAGTTCTAGTGAGGACTTGTTGAGCAGGTTTGAGGTAAGTCTTTGAGAAGACTTATGGATATATTGGTGTGAGCTTTTATGGAAGCTTACAATATAGATTTGAGGACAGAGATTGAGGATAAATTTGAGGATATATTTGAGGACATATTTGAGGATATATTTGAGGATATAGTTTGATGTAGATTTGTGGACAGGTTTGTGCCATACTAGAGATAAATATTGAAAATATTTGTGCTAGATCGAAGGATTGTGTTTAGTGCAAATTTTAGATAGAGCTTTGGATGTGGCATAGTATAGAGAGTGACAGCCTCCTGTGGATAGAGATACATTAGCCAAGGTAGTGAGGATAGGTATTCTAAGTTAGGATAGGATTCTTTAGTGGATAGAGATCCATTAGCCAGTGTAGTGGAGGAAATAGTTCTTCTAGAATATCACCAGCCAAATCAGAGGAGAAAGGAATTATCCTATGGATAGAGATCCATGAACTTGATTAGGGGATTGGTGTCTCCTTTGGACAAAGGTCCATAAACATTGTAATAGAGAAAATACTCCCAAGAAAATTTATTTGAGAATAGTTTATAGGGAATATTTTCTCTGTGGAGTGGCCCACATTGGGTGAACCATGTTAAATCATGTCTCTCATGTGTGTTATGCTTTATTTTTATTGCTTTAATATTGTTTATGGTACCATATGGATTAAAAAGCAAAAAAAATTATCTTATATTGTCCACCACCCCTTCTTAGTATAAGCACATGTTCTTGAATTGGTATCATAGTGGGTCTCTCTGTGAAAAGACTAACAGCTTGGAGGAGGATCCATCGAAAATACACGACTTCAAAAAATTAAGAAGTTACAATGTTTGATATAAAAGAGGAATTATTTAATACTCTAAGGAATTTGGAAAGGATTAGATAAAATAAATCAAGCATGAAATAACAAATTCAATAGGATGAAGAAGCAAATATGGAACTTCGACAATGTGTCACATAACTTAAGATAAAGGTAGAAGAGGGAAAGAAGATCGAGTAGTATATGAAAGATCTATTAATAGCAAGAGAAACATAATGTGAAATATTGGAAGTAGAAATTATTTATCTAAGTAATGAAGTTGAAAGGACCAAGGTACTACAAGATATAGAGTATGGAAAATAGAAAGAAGAGTTAAGTATTTAAAAAGGAGAAACTTCAAATAAAGATAGACAAGTAAAGTATACTCCAAAAGGAAAAGACATCAGGAAGGAAGAAATCAAAGAAGAAGAACCTTGGATGAGAGTTACTCACAAAGGGAGAAGCACTCAACCACAATCTCAAAGGCATCCAAACAAGTTACATAATTTCTTCCATGGCTATTATTTTTCTTATAACAAATATGGTCATAGAGCTATACACTGCGTTGGTTATGGAAAAAAGGATGTCAATAGAAATTTTAATTATTTACACATCCTATGGATAATGATATTATATGTTACAAATGCAATAATTTTGGGAACAAGGCTAGATGGTGTAAAATGATAGTTCCTGAATCTAGTAAAAGAAAAAAAGCTAGGAAAGAGAAAAGTGGGACGAAAAGGATAGATCAATGTTAGTTCAAATAGACCTTCATTCTCAAGATAAGAATAATAATGGTATATTGATAATGGTTGCTATAGACACATGATAGAAGACAAAGAAAAATTTATTGAACTAAAAGAAACCAATAGAGGATCGGTAAGTTTTGGTGATAATGGATTAGCAAAAGTTGGTGGAAGAGGAACTTTGAGTTTAGATAATGGGAAAACAAGAATAGAAAATGTATTATATGTCAAAAGGTTAAAACATAATATACTAAGTGTAAGTCAACTTTATGATCAAGTTCATATGGTTACATTTCACCTAGATAGATGTGAGATAATAAAATTAGAAACTAGAAAAGTCATTGGAAATGCAAGAATAACTCCAAACAATCTATATATGCTTATTGAGATCAAAGGATAAAAGTGCTTTCTCCCACAAGAATATGAGATTTGGTTGTGGCATAGAATATTAGGTCACTTTAACTTTGAAAATATAGTCAACATAAGCAATAAGCAGGCTGTTAGATATTTACCCAAGCTAAAAAGACCACAACGCATAATTTGTGCACCTTGTCAACATGGAAAACAAACTAGAACAAGCTTTAAAAAAAAAGGGATATATATCATCCAAACCATTAAGTCTAATACATAATGATCTATGTGGTCTTACCAAAACACAAAGTATTGAAGGTGAGATTTACTTCATATTGTTTTTAGTTGATTATTCCATAATGGTTTCAGTATATTTTCTGAAAGATAAGTCAGAAGCATTTGGAAAATTCAAAGCATTTAAAGAATGAGTTGAAAATAAAACCAGAAAAAGGATTAAGTGTTTGAGATCTGACAGAGGAGTAGAATTTACCTCAAATGAATTTGTCTATTTTTGTGAACAACATGGAATCAAGAGAGAATACTCAACTGTAAGAACTCCTCAACAGAATGGAGTAGTTGAAAGGAAAAATAGGACTATTGAGAATATGGCTAGAGCTATGTTAAATCAGTCCAAATTTTTAGATGGATTTTGGAGGGAAGCAATCAACACAATGGTATATAATCACTAGGACTCAAATGAGGGTAAACTATCACAAAAATCCATATAATATTTGGAAAGGAATATCGACCACTATAAAATACTTCAAGGTTTTTGGAAGCAAGTGCTACATAAAACAAGAAGAGAAAAACTTGGGCAAGTTTGACCCAAGGTATGATGAGGTATATTTTCTTGGTTATTCCACTAATACTAAAGCTTATATATGCTTCAACAAGAGAACATGCACTATTATAGAAAGTATAAATGTAACAGTTGATGAGAAGATAGATTCAAGAGAACTAGTTCAACAAATTGTGTATCAGGAAGATGGAAGTTGTCAAGAATATTTCATGAAGAATCATATGAAGAAGAAGAAGAATCACAAAGACTTATTATTAAAACTCCATCCATGTATGTATAGAAGAATCATACAAGAGATTTAATCATTGGGAATCTATATGAAATACATACAAGGAGAAGTATAATAACACCATATCAATAAGCAAATTTTTCTTTGCTATCTAAGATTGACACAAAGGACTTCAATTAGAAAAGTGAAGATGAGTTCCGGATTAATGCAATGGATGAGGAATTAGATCAGATAGAGAAAATAAATACTTGGGAACTCATTCCATGACTAAAGGACACAATTGTGATCAGTACAAAATAGGTATTCAAAAACAAGTTATATGAATATGGACAAGTAGTAAGAAACAAAGAAAGGTTAGTATGCAAAGGTTATGCACAGGTAGAGAGAATTGAATTTGATGATACATTTTCTCTAGTTGCACGACTTGAAGCCATAAGATTGTTCATAGCCTTCTTAAGTTTTAAAAACTTCAAGGTATATCATATGGATGTTAAGTCAACATTTCTAAATGGTGTTATAGAAGAGGAAGTCCATATTGAATAGCTAGAGGTATTCATATTAACAGATAAACTAGATCATGTATGTATATTGAAAAAGGTATTGTATGGTCTAAAACAAGCTCCTATAGCATGGTACTCAAGATTGGATAAGTATCTTCAGGAACAAGGATTCAAAAAATGAATAGTGGACAACAACTTATATATCAAAAATGAAGGGAATAATCTACTAATTGTGGTTGTTTATGTTGATGACATCATTTTTGTGGGAAGCAATGATAAAATGTGTAAATAATTTTTAAAGAACATGTAGAATGAATTTTATATGTCTATTCTTGGTGAGTTGTCCTTATTTCTTGGACTTCATATTTCACAATAAGAGAAAGGGGTATTTATTTCACAAAACAAGTATATAAAAGAGATGCTAAAGAAATTCAAGTTACAAGATTGCAAACTAGTAAGTACCCCCATGGTTATAGGATGTAAGTTAAGTAAGTATGATGAATATATAGAGGCAGATAAAATATTATATAGATCTATGATTGACAATTTGTTGTATGTTACAACTACAAGACTAGACATAGTGCAGTCAGTGGAATTAGTGGTAAGGTTTCAGGCAACACTTAAGGAAACACATGTGGCAGAAGTAAAGAGAAATCTTAGGTATCTAAAAGGGACTATGTACTTTGGGCTCTGGTATCCAAAAAGTAAAATTTTCACACTCACAGTGTATACATATGTAGATTGGGCTAGTAACATTGATGTCAAAAAAAGCATGAGTGGAGAAGCATTATTTATTGGAGACTATTTAGTCTCTTGGCTAAGTAAGAAGTAGGCATCAATATCTTTATCTATAATAGAACCAGAGTATATTGCAGTAGTATCCAGTTGTACACAAGTATTATGGATGAAGCAAACTCTAGAAGACTTCAAGATAAAACATGATCATCTTATTCCCATATTATGTGTTAGTAAAAGTGCTATAAGTATCTCAAATAATCCAGTGATGCACTCTAGGACAAAGCATATTTCGATAAAATATAATTTTCTAATAGAATAGGTGACATATAAATATGTCAGGTTGGAATATGTTACTACAAAGGAGCATATATCAAATATCTTCACTAAACCACTTTTGAAAGAGACTTTTGAGTATCTTAGAGGAAAATTGTGAGTAATACTTCTACCCTAGAATTAACCACCTCAATAGGGGTGGTGGAGGGACTAAGATAAGAGACTCATTATTAGCCCTGAGCCCTAAAGGTTACCATTTTCCATTGATTTCAAAGGGGAGATATTTGAGTAAGGGGGAGAGATTTGATTTAAAGGAAAACATTGAGTCAACGGGAGTAGTATCCCAGGGGGAGAAAAACAGAAAAAAGGTTAAGAAAGTTGTAAAAGGTAATTGGATTGACATCAAAGACAAAGGGGGATATTGTTGGACATTTTGAGTAGATGAATTGTCATTTATGTCAAGAGTGAGTGGTAATTGATGTCAATAGTGATTTTCAGTGAAGCAGTGCAAGTAGTTGAGTTGTCATTGATGATATGATAAAAGGTTAGCAAGGTAAGGTTTTCTCCTAAGTTTATGATTAACATGTTTGAAAAGGTTTGATGGTCAAAGTTTGAATATCAAGTTGCAATGGAGTGCAAGTAAAAATTAATATTATAATAATTTATTATTATAATATTCAGGGCCATCAGGGCCATTCAAGGAAGGAAATCGGTTATGCATTTGCCAAAGTATTTTAAAATAAATTAATTTATTATTTTAACCCTAAGGTTAAATATCAATAAAATTAAAATATTTTATTAAGTGACAATTTGAAAATTTAAATGAGCTAATGTCATGAGGGAAATATATATTTAAGGCTAAGTGCCTAAGGTGGAAGGATATGAGTTTTAATTAAAAAATATAAAATAACACTTGCACGAATTTGTCTTCGCATGCGGTAGAGGGAAGTAAGTGGATTAGCAATTTTTGAAGGAGAATAAGAAGTCAAAGGGGGAAGACCCTTGTCCCCACTTATCCATCATAGTATTTGAGCTAGCAAGCAAGGCTTGCATAATGCTTTTGGAGCTGTGAGGTGTAGGTTTCGATTTGTGCATTGTGTGGGCTTTATTTGCTGGCCTTTTTGACCTCATGCACCGGTGGGAGTGGTGAAGAAGGAGTGAGCACTCATTGGTCTATGTGGGAGGCTTAGCCCACGTGGTTGAGGCCCTAGTGCTAGGGCATGCACAACTTGAGAGGTCGTGGGTTCGAGCAAGGCAAGCATTGTTTTAGTGGAGGCTTCAATTAAGCAACGACCGTTTTTGTGGAGGCTTCAATATTCTAAGGTATGCTTGATAATTGCCTTGGTTGGGAGTTACAAGGTAGAAAAACATTTTTACCTTTTGCATAGTGTAATTTATAAGGTGAAAATAAATTATTTTATTTTTAACATATTAAGAGTTATAAGGTGATGTTAATTATTTTTATGTGTGATTTGATGATTGCTAATTTCAAGGAGTAATAAGGTGTATTTGATTTTGATTATTTTTGTGATTAATAAATATATTGAGAGAGTGTTAGTGTGATATTTTGTCATCTAACCATTGAAATTAGTAAAGAAGAAAATTGTGTTTAAGACAGGTTTTGAGGTTATCTTCTTCATAAAACATAAAGGTATGGGCACATTTTCCTAATCAATGATTGTTGAATGTTGTGAATTCTAAGTTGGAGTGAAAAGGATTGTTTTGTTAGCATTGTTGTTGGAGTGATTGGTTGAGTAAAGAACTTGAACTGGGGTTTTAAAATATCATGAATGTCATTGTTATGTGAATTTTTTTGATAAGCATTGTTGGAAATAAGTGAGTGAGGTTTCATATGCTTGGAATAGGGTTTGTAGCAAGGATTATTTCATTAAGTGGTTGGTTGAGTAAGAGTTAGTTGAGCCTAGTCAAATGGATGTGTTGAAGTGATAGTTCAAGTTATGTGAAATAAATTGTTCTAAATTTTAAATTGATTTGAGAAAGAGGTTGAGTTTTTGTAAGTGTTAAACATAATGAGTCTCTAATAATTCTCTATATGTTTCAATGAGATTGAACAAGTTCTAGTGAGGACTTATCGAGAAGATTTGAGGCAAGTATTTGAGAATACTTATGGATAGATTAGTGTGAGATTTTGTGGAAGCTTACAATACAATTTTGAGGACAGAGATTGAGGATAGATTTGAAGATAGATTTGAGGATAAATTTGAGGATAGATTTAAGGAAAATTTTGAGGACAAAGTTTGGTGTAGATTTGAGGATAAGTTTGTGCTAGACCAGAGACAAATATTGAGAAGATTTGTGCTAGACCGAAGGACTATGTTTAGTGCAGATTTGAAATAGATATTTGGAGGTGGTAGAGTATAAAGTACGATATTCTCCAATGGATAGAGATCCATTAAATATGGAAATGAGGATAGGTCTTCTCAGTGAGGACATGAGTCTTCAATAGATAGATATCCATTAGCCAATGTAGTGGGGATAACAGTTCTTCTAGAATATCACCAACCATGTAGAGAAGAAAGGAGTTCTCCTATGGATAGATATCCATGAACTTGATTAGGGGATTGGTATCTCATTTGGATAGAGGTCCATAAAAATTGTAATAGGGAAAGGATTCCCAAGAGAATTTATTTGACAAAATTTTATAAGGAATATTTTCTCCGTGGAGTAGCCCACATTGTGTGAACCATGTTAAATCATGTCCCTCATGTATGTGATGCTTTGTGTGATTTTTATTGCTTTAATATTATTGATGGTATCATATGGATTAAAAATTAAAAAAAAATATCTTATATTGTTTAGCCCCATCTCAGTATAAGCACATGTTCTTCAAGAACTTTGACATAAATGAATACGATATACAAGGGCATCATCATTAAATGAAATGGTTAAAATGGTATAAGGGTTGTCAAAATTCTCCTAGGAATGTACAATATATCTAGAATGTTTAACAAGAAAACAAAATAGAATACCTTTCGAATTTCATCAACATAGAGCTCAAAATCCACTACAATTAATACATACACATTTATGTGGTCCAATGAATATTACTAGTATTGGACGACATAGATATTTTCAATTATTTGTTGATGACTACACTAGAAAAAATTGGGTATACTTTATGAAATACAAATGTAAATAATTTGGTTGTTTTAAGCATTTCAAACTTTAAGTTGAAAATGAATGGGAGAAAACTATCAAAACTCTTCATTCGGATAGAGGAGGTAAGTTTTTGTCAAAATAGTTCAATTTATTTCTAGAATAAAATGGAATAAAGAGACAAATGACTACAACGTATTCACCACAACAAAATGGAATTACAAAATGAATAAATAGGTCTATCATGGAAATGGATAGATGCATGATAAAATAAGCTCATCTTGATCATCAGTATTGGACAAAAGTAATTAAAACAATTGTATATTGGCAAAATATATTATCTACATGAATGCTCATGAATGTTACACTAGAATAAGTATGGTTATGACAAAAACCAAATATAGAGAGATTATTTTTTGACGTAAGGCCTATATGCATATTCCAAAACAAAACAAAAAAAGATAAAACTAGATGAAAAGACTATGTATGGTATATTTATTGCTTATGATGATGAAATTGTAGGATATAAAATAATTGATCCAACAAAAAAGAAAATCTATGTAAGTAGAGATGTAGTTTTTTATGAAAAAATAAACGATGGCATTAAGGAGCAAAAAGCTGACTCAAAATTAATCCTAAATGTTTCAAAATAAAATTCATCAAATGAAGATACAAAATTAGAATCTCAATTTGAACAGAGTGAAAGTACAAAAACTTCTATAATTTCACAAAAGAAGGAACCTATATGGATTAGAAATTCACTCAAAGAGTCAAATATTGAGTAAATGCTAGATCTTACTACTACAAGATCTCAAACTCATAGTCTAACTAGAATAAATAGAGGGTTGTTAAGCACCATGGAAGAACCAAACACAATACTTCAAGCTTTAAATCATCTAAAATGGAAGGCAACCATGGAATAATAATACACTTCATTACTAAATAATAAAACATGGAATTGTTGGCAGTTTTGCAACTTTACCACATTGCAATTTTGTTAAATATTAATTGTAAAATTTTGATGAATTTACTAAAGGAAGGCGCTACAATTTTAATGCTTATTTTACTGTATTTTTGTCCCTTTTTAATATTGCATTATTGTAAATAAAACGGAAATCACAAACATTATGAATAATTTTTTTGAAAATATTTAAGCATCAAAAGTGTTGGCAATAAGTAAATTTTGAAGGGAGAAGCACCTCAGGAAGAGCAAGCAAGTTATTTCATCCTTTCCAGGGGTGAAAGTATTTTTACCCTCTTTTAGAAGTGGGACTTAGTCCAAGAATTGTTTCACCTAGTATAATGTAAAGGTTGTTAGTCTCACAATGACACTGAGAGGGGGAGGTGAATCAGTGTAGCTCTTTATAACTTAAATCTTCAACTCTTAAAGCTGAAACAATGAAAACTTAAAACCAAATAAAGAAAGTATAACAAGAGAACATCACACAACACAAGATGTATCGAGGTTCACCGATTTGGCTACTCCTCAAAATGACTGTTTGGACTCCCATCCAAATCCAGCATTTACAAAGCACCAACTTTACAATCAATTTACCAGCACCCACTGGAAGGAGCATCAACCCCTGATTTACTAGCACCAACTGGAAGGAGCACCAACCCCTGATGCCAAGCACCAACTTGGACTTCAATTTTGAAACTAGAAGATTGACATAAAAATACCTTCACTTTTACAAGACCCTGACTGGTCTATTGCTTACCCAATGTCTACCACAATTCACAAAACACACACACTCATCGCACTTCACAAAATAAAATCCCCTGCTGAAATTATCCAAGCAACACTCCTTTTTTAACTATCCTTTCTCTTTGTAACTCCAATTGTAACTCCTTATTTCATATTCTCATACGTCACTTGTCAATTGTAACACCTTCTTTCATATTCTCATATGCCACTTGTCAATTGTAACTCCTTATTTATGTAACTCTTTTTGTATATATTGAGAAGGCATTTCGTCAAACACATCACATGCAAATAATTGACACCATATTCTCCTACCATGACTATTCGTTTTCTTGGTCATGACTGTTCTTTTTCTCCTTCAATGACTGTTTGTTTTCTCCTTCATGAATGTTCATTTTCTCCTTCGATGACTGTTCGTTTTCTCCTTTGATGACTATTCATTTTCTCCTTCATGACTGTTCATTTTCTCCTTGCATGACTATTCGTTTTCTCTTTGCATGTCTGTTCATTTTCTCTTTGCATGACTATTCATTTTCTCTTTGCATGTCTGTTCGTTTTCTCTTTGCATGACTGTTCATTTTCTCCTTGCATGACTGTTTGTTTTCTCCTTGCATGACTGTTCATTTTCTCTTTCCCTTATGCATGCATGTGTTTTGGTTTCCAAAAAAGGCTTTTCGTTTCTATTTTGTGGCCCTTCATTTCATTTTCTCCACATGGGCATGTGTTCGCTTCTTTCCATGTGTAACGACCATCTTAAATGATTTCAAATCATTAAATATTCCTTATGGGTCCATGTCACCATGCAGTCTTCAGTTTCACCATCCTAGTGTTCATCACTAATATCAGACGCACTGTCAACTACTCTGTTCCTTTGGCAAAAATGCAACATGTCGCGATATCGTGACACTTTTGTTTCTCTGCCTGTCTACCCTTTTTGAGTCATGAAAATGCGACATGTCACGATATCGTGACACTTATTCCTTCTTGCTATTTCTCTTTGATTTGGATCACGAAAATACAACATGTCGCGATATCGCAACACTTTTTTCTCCTTGCTCTTTCTCTTTGCTTTGGGCCGTGAAAATACAACATGTCGCGATATCGCGACACTTTTTCTCCTTGCTCTTTCTCTTTGCTTTGGCTTGTGAAAATACAACATGTCACGATATAGCGACACTTTTTCTCCTTGCTCTTTCTATTTTATTTGGCCCACAAAAATACAACATGTCGCGATATCGCGACACTTTTTTTCTCTTTGCTCTTTCTCTTTGCTTTGGCCCGTGAAAATACAACATGTCACGATATCGTGACACTTTTTTTCTCTTTGCTCTTTTGGCCGTGAAAATGCAACATGTCGCGATATCGCGACACTTTTTTCTCTTTGCTCTTTCAGCCACGAAAATGCAACATGTCACGATATCGTGACACTTTTTTCTCCTTGCATTTTCTCTTTGCTTTGGACCACAAAAATGCAACATTTTGCGATATCACGACACTTTTTTTCTTTGCGGTGTTTTGCTTTCTCTTTGATCTTTAGCATATGGGCCACTTTGGTCTTCTTGAAAAATATGCAAAAAGGTGGGTAAACATCCTCATAAGAATTTAACATCACTATACATACTCTGAGTAACCTCTAAAATCCTATCCAATGCATCAACCGATCCATCTGACTGTGTTGACAACAATGACAATACTATCGTTGCACCTTGCTCAACAATCTCCCCCTTTGGAATTGTTGGCAACACACGTGCAATTTCTTGTAACTCTTCTCCCCCTTTGACAACAATATCAAAGGGCTGCTACAAATTCCCCCTGAGTCCATCCACAACATTCTCAGGCAAAAATTATTACACTTAGCAAAAATCACAAACATGAACAAAAAGATAAATACACAAATGCTCCCCCTGAGAATGTGGTCTCGATAGCTAGTCAATTCTTGGGAAGTGTGACCACTCCCAATTTATTGCGAAGGTACTCAAAGACTTCCTTGGGCAACGGTTTTGTGAAGATATCCACTACTTGCTCTGTTGTTGGAACAAAATCCAACTTAACCTCACCTTTCATGACTTTCTCCTTCAAAAAGTGATACCGAATAGCAATATGTTTTGTGCGAGAATGCATAACCGAATTCTTTGAGATGTTAATGGAACTGGTGTTATCACACTTAACTAAAATTGGCTCATTGATGTTAATACCAAGATCTTTCAGGGTTTGTTTCATCCATAATACCTGCGTACAACATGTTGTTGCTGCAATATATTATGCCTCTGCTATGGATAAGGAGATTGACTCTTGTTTCTTACTATGCCACGCGACCAACCTGTCTCCAAGATAGAATGCACCTCCACTGGTACTCTTTCTATCATCTACACATCCTGCCCAATCTGCATCTAAATACGTAATAAGGGTGAAGTACTTACCTTTTAGATACCATAACCCATACTCCATAGTACCCTTGAGGTATCGAAGAATCCTCTTCACTGCTGTCACATGAGTCTCCTTGGGACTAGCCTGAAATCATGCTACCATGCATATTGCCTACAAAATATATGGTCTGGTAGCTTTCAAGTATAGCAAGCTCCCAATCATAGATCTGTACATGGTTTCAACATGTGGAGATTTGTCATCCTTTCTCAACTTGCAACCTGTCATCATGGGAGTGCTAACTGGATTACAATCCTCCATTGTGAACTTTTTTAGTATCTTTTTCACATATTTAATTTGAGAAATAAATATGCCCTTCTTATTTTGATTAAATTGCAACCCGAGGAAATACGAAAGTTCACCAATCATTGACATTTCAGATTATTTCTACATCTTCTTTTCTAAATATTTACATGACTCATCTTTGCTGCTACCAAATATGATATCATATACATATACAAAAAGAACAATAAGATGGCCATTTTCTGTTTTGACATACAAATTACTATCTACCATACCTTTCTTGAACCCTTGTTGAGTAAGATAGTTGTCTAGCCTTGCATACCATGCTCGGGGTGCCTGTTTTAAGCCATATAATGTTTTCTTCAACTTGCAAACCAAGTTGGGATCATCACCAAGTTGGAAACCATTTTGCTGCTCAATATAAACCTCTTCTTCGAGTTTCCCATTCAAAAATGCTGATTTCACATCCATTTGATAAACTTTGAAATTCTTGTAAACTTCTAAAGCCAGAAACATTCTAATTGCCTCTAGTCTAGCCACAGGTGCAAATGTTTCCTCAAATTCAATACCTTCAACTTGTGCATAGCCTTTACATACCAATCTTACTTTATTCCTGACTACCTGTCCGTCTTCATTCAATTTTTTTTTAAAGATTCATTTAGTACCGATTATATTTTTATTTGCAGGTCTTGGTACTAACTCCCAAGTTTTGTTTTTCTCGATCTGATCTAATTCTTCATTTATTGCCTTCATCCAACTTTCATCTTTGCTTGCGTCAACAAAATTTTTGGGCTTAATGCTGGATAATAGAGAGTAGTTGCTTACTACTCTTCTTCTTGTCTGAACACCAACTATGGGGTCTCCAATTATTTTATCTCTAGGATGATCTTTCTGCCAATTGCCTGTTTTGAATTTCTTAGTTTTTTCCACTTCTGAATCACTGTTTGAATCATTTGAGTCAATTTTTTCTTTCTTTTTCGTTTCCTTTCCCTCATATCCTTCAATAACCTCTTTATAAATTGGGTAGTTATCTTCATAGCTAATTACTCGTTCCCTACCTTCATCATCTTTAACATTGGCACTATCCATAATTTTCCTTAGCTTCTTGTTGTAGCATTTGTAAGATTTGCTTTTTGACAAATAGCCAAGAAAAATACCTTCATCTACTCTATATTCAAACTTATCAAGGTTTTATTTAGTTCTTTTGATGTAAAACTTGTTGCCAAAAACTTTAAAGTATCTTACTGTTGCCATTTTACCAAACCACAACTCATAAGGAGTTTTGCTTTCATGCGTCCTCAACATGCACCTATTTTGGATGTATACCATAGTATGTACTGCCTCTTTCCAAAATTTGTCTGCTACTTTTCTCTCAGTCAACATAGTCTATGCCATTTCTTGCACTATCCTGCTCTTTCTTTCTACTACACCATTCTTCTAAGGTGTCCTGGATGCTGAAAACTGTCTTCTAATACCATATTTTTCACAGTACTCTGTAAAATCCTCTGAAATAAACTCTCCTCCTCTAGCTGATCTTAAAAATTTAATCCTTTTTCCTATTTTATTCTCAACTTGGTTTTTTAAAACCTTGAACATATCAAAAGCTTCTTATTTATGCTTCAAAAATAGTACCCATGTCATCCTGGAATAGTCATCTATAAACAACATAAAATATTTGTCACCATTTATGCTTTGCATTCTCATGGGTCCACATAAATCAGTTTGTATTAGTTCCAAAGGTTTTCTTGTGTAGTACTCTTTTGTTTTAAATGATACTCTAGTTTTCTTCCCCTTTTGGTATGAAGTACAAATGCTATTTGATGATTTTCCAATGGTGGGAATATCTCTCACTGCCCTTTTTGAGCTAATTTTTTCTAGATTGTCAAAACTAATATGACCGAGCCTCTTGTGCCACAACCAATTTTCTTCTTCCTGTCCAATCAAGCAAGCTCCTTCTAAAGTCTCTGAGAGAGTGTACAGGTTGTCATATGTCCTCGATCTAGTTTCTATCAACTTTCCACTATTTGTTTTTTTGACTTCACAACCTTGCTTCTTAAAAATCACTTCATGACCTCTATCACAAATCTGACTTACGCTCAACAAGTTATGCTTCAGACCAACCATAAAAAAGACTTCTTTTGACTTGATTTTTCCATCATTGATCTTAACTGAACCTTTTCCAACTATCTTAGCTCCATCATTATTTCCAAATTTTACTGAACCACCTTCATATTGCTGTAACTTCTCAAATTTATGTTTGTCACCTGTCATATGACTGGAGCATCCACTATCAAGAATCCATGGTGCAGATTTATTATGTGCTTTAAATGGTGTTTGTATGATCAGGGATTCCTTTTCTTCCTTATATCCTTATTTTTATTTCCACTCTGGTTTGATTATAGTTTTGGGCTCTTGTTTTGACTTTTCCTTTTCAGTAGCTTGTGCATGTTTTTCAAGAAATTTTCTATTTTGTCTCATTCCATTTGGTTGAAATTTTCTTCCCTGAAATTGATTTGATGCAAATGGTCTTTGACAATTTCTTGCAATGTGTCCAAAATTATGACAGTTATAACATTCTACTGTATAATCCATCAATGGTGAAAAAACATTTCAACTAGTAAAATTCCTTGGTCCTACGTTATACTTACAATTTGAAATCTTATGTTCATAACCATTGCATTTAAAATAGTAACCATAAAAGAGATGATTGAACCTGGGTGATGGTCTTTTCCATGTTGTTGTAGGAGTCATAAATCTTCTTCTTCCTTGATGTGTGACATTGGTGAATCCATCGTTGTCAATTCTCCTTTCATGCCTTGCATTATTGCTTTCTTTTGCATGAGTAAATTTTTCTTGATCAACCCGTTTCTTATCTTCATTATTTGATCCATTTGATGATTCTCCTTCATCAAAGCCCAAACAAAATTTGATGCCTGTAGTCCTTTGGTTATTTATGATCTTATCCAGCTTCATAGAACTTTCTTCACGTTTGTGATAACAACTAATTTTATGATTCATCTCTTCTATATGCATCCTTAAACCAACAGTCTCTTCTTCTAGCTTGCTACAATAATATATTTTCATGGTTATTTGCACTTTGATATCTTCAGATATTTTCTTGGATTATTCTATATGTACTTTCAAACTGGTTATGATTTCATTTGCATCCTCAAGATTTCTTGAAATTTTCTTATTCTTTTTTCTTTCTATCTTCAATTCATCTAGAGGTGCAATTAGTTCCTCTTCCAAATTTACTTTTGCATGAATTTCTTCTTCATCACATTCTTGTTCTTTTTCTATTTTATCTTCTTTTAGTGCCATGAAAAGAGCTTCACCTAGTTCCTTTTCAGAATCCTCACCACAACTGTCTTCTGATGAACTGACATTCTTGGAGATGAAACTTTTCTTCTTGAAGTTGCCTTTTCTAAAATTTGTTTTTTTCTTCCAGTCACTTCTTTCTTGGTGTGATCCTTCATCACTTTTGTTCTTCTCATTAAGTGGAAATTTAGCTACAAAATGCCCAATGCCTCCACAATTGAAACATTTAAACATTAACTTTCCTCTGTATTTTCCTTTTCCCATTTTTAGTTTTCGAACAAAGTTTGCTTCCATTTCATCTGATGTCTTTTCTTCCTCGGATTCTTGTTTTGCTTTCATATTTTTATGGGCTTTAAAAGTAGCTTCTCTGTATGTGGGTTTAGATTTTCCTATTCTCATCTCATATGCATTCAAAGAACCATGCATCTCATCCATACTAAAAGAATTTAGATCTTTAGCTTCTTCTATAGCTAAAACTTTAGAATCAAATCTTTGGGGAAGAGATCTTAATATCTTTTTCATGATGACATAATCTTCGATTTCCTCTCCTAGTCCTCTAATTGCATTAATGACTTCATTAACTCTCAGCATATATGCCTCTATGTTCTCATCGTCATTCATATTTAATACTTTGAACTGAGCTCGATGTGTTTGTAACTTGGCCTCCTTGATCTTAACGTCTCCTTCATGAATGCTCCTCAGTTTGTCCCATATTTCTTTTGTCATTTTACAACTCATAATTTTTACCAGTTCATGGTCCACTAATCTGCACATGATAGCATTCTTTGCTTTTGAGTTATTCTCAAACAGTTTCTTAATGAAAGCATCGGTTGGAGAAGTGGTGGGTATTCTGTATCCACTATCTATTGAATCCCAAATGTCGTATCCCAGAGCACAAAGATATGTATGCATAATGAGTCTCCAAAATGCGTAATTAGTTATGTCAAACAATGGTTCTTTATTTGATGAGAAGCCTTCACCACCTACCATTGTGTCACTTCCAAGATCACCCTAGCCGGTTAAGCTTGTTCAGGAACCTTGCTTTGATACCAATTGTTAGTCTCACAATGACACTGAGAGGGGGGGTGAATCAGTGTAGCTCTTTATAACTTAAATATTCAACTCTTAAAGCCAAAACAATGAAAACTTAAAACCAAATAAAGCAAGTATAACAAGAGAACATCACACAACACAAAATGTATCAAGGTTCACCGATTTGGCTACTCCTCAAAATGATTGTTTGGACTCCCATCCAAATCTAGACTTTGTAAAGCATCAAATTTATAATCAATTTACCAGCACCCACTGGAAGGAGCATCAACCCCTGATTTACCAGCACCAACTGGAAGGAGCACTAACCCCTGATGCCAAGCACCAACTTGGATTTCAATTTTGAAACTAGAAGATTGACATAAAAATGCCTTCACTTTTACAAGACCCTGACTGGTCTATTGCTTACCCAATGTCTACCATAATTCACAAAACACACACACTCATTGCACTTCACAAAATAAAATCCCCCTGCTAAAATTCTCCAAGCAACACTCCTTTTATAACTATCATTTCTGTTTGTAACTCCAATTGTAACTCCTCCTTTCATATTATCATATGCCACTTGTCAATTGTAACACCTTCTTTCATATTCTCATATGCCACTTGTCAATTGTAACTCCTTATTTATGTAACTCCTTTTGTATATATTGAGAAGGCATTTCATCAAACATGTCACATGCAAATAATTGACACCATATTCTCCTACCATGACTGTTCGTTTTCTTGGTCATGACTGTTCGTTTTCTCCTTCGATGACTATTCATTTTCTCCTTCATGACTGTTCATTTTCTCCTTCGATGACTGTTCATTTTCTCCTTTGATGACTATTCATTTTCTCCTTCATGACTGTTCGTTTTCTCCTTGCATGACTATTCATTTTCTCTTTGCATGTCTATTCATTTTCTCTTTGCATGACTGTTCATTTTCTCTTTGCATGTCTGTTCATTTTCTCTTTGCATGACTGTTCATTTTCTTCTTGCATGACTGTTCATTTTCTCCTTGCATGACTGTTCGTTTTCTATTTCCCTTATGCATGCATGTGTTTTGGTTTCCAAAAAGGCTTTTCATTTCTATTTTGTGGCCCTTCGTTTCCTTTTCTCCACATGGGCATGCGTTCGCTTCTTTCCATGTGTAACGACCATCTTAAATGATTTCAAATTATTAAAGATTCCTTATGGGTCCACGTCACTATGTAGTCTTTAGTTTCACCATCTTGGTGTTCATCACTAATATTAGACGCACTGTCAACTACTTTGTTCCTTTGGAAAAAATGCAACATGTTGTGATATCGTGACACTTTTGTTTCTCTGCCTGCCTGCCCTTTTTGAGTCACAAAAATGCAACATGTCGCAATATCGTGACACTTTTGTTTCTCTGTCTGCCTACCCTTTTTGAGTCGTGAGAATGCGACATGTCGTGATATCATGACACTTTTTCTCTCTTCCTCTTTCTATTTTCTTTGGACCGCAAAAATACAACATGTCGCGATATCGCGACACTTTTTTCTCCTTGCTCTTTCTCTTTGCTTTGGCCCGCAAAAATACAACATGTCGCGATATTGCGACACTTTTTCTCCTTGCTCTTTCTCTTTTCTTTGGCCCACGAAAATACATGTCGTGATATCGCGACACTTTTTCTCCTTGCTCTTTCTCTTTGCTTTGGCCCACGAAAATACAACATGTCGCGATATTGTGACACTTTTTTTCTCTTTGCTCTTTGTCTTTGCTTTGGCTCCCGAAAACACATGTCACGATATCGCGACATTTTTTTTCTATTTGCTCTTTCGGCCGCAAAAATGTAGCATGTCGCTATATCATGACACTTTTTTATTTTTGCTCTTTCGGCCATGAAAATGCAACATGTCATGATATCGTGACACTTTTTTCTCCTTGCATTTTCTCTTTGCTTTGGACTGCAAAAATGGAACATGTTGCGATATCGCGACACTTTTTTCTTTGCGGTGTTTTGCTTTTTCTTTGATCTTTAGCATATGGGCCACTTCGGTCTTCTTGTAAAATATGCAAAAAGGTGGGTAAACATCCTCATAAGCATTTAACATCACTGTACATACTCTGAGTAACCTCTGAACTCCTGTCCACTGCATCAACTGATCTATCTGACTGTGTCAAAAAAAATGACAATACTGTCACTGCACCTTTCTCAACAAAGGTAATGAAGGAATGTTTGTTTTTAAACTAATGGTAAAATTTAAAAGAGAGATGAATAAAATTGCTTTCACCCCAATCTGCACTTACAGAGGAGTTTCATCCCCAAAAAATACAATGAGGATCATGATTTAACTCAAGAGTAGTGAAGGAAAGAATAAGATAATTTTCATCCCAATTGAGGAGTGAAAGTCGCTTCCACCCCTCTTGGAGGTAAAACACATTTCAAAGGGAAAGGAATAATGTCTTGAGTTGCAAATGAAAGAGAAATGTGATTTCACCCTAATTGAGGGGTGAAAACCCTTGTTGCCTCTCTTTGGGGTGAAAGTTGTGAACTAAATTTTAAAGGCCCTTTTTCCCCAGGTGGGGATGAAACTCCCTTTTGTTATCCCTTATGGGTGAAACATATTGTAAAAGAAAAGTGTTAAGTAGCACTATGTGGGCCAAGCACCAACGAATCAAGGCAGAATTTTAAAAGGAATTTCACCCCAAGAGAGGGGTGAAACTCCGTATCACCCATATTTGGGATGAAATATATCTTAAGGAAGAATTTAAAAGATGGCATGGTGGTCCCAACATGGGCAATTTGAAGAAGCACTTTTACTCCAAGTGAGGGGTGAAACACATTGTCGTCCTTCTTTGGGGTGAAAAGGAATTTTGAATATGTTTAAATGTGAAAGAAATGAATGGTGACATGGAGCTCATTTCAAATACTATAGGGGTAGAAATAAAATTAAAGAGCTCAATGGCAAGTCAAAGCATAACAAATTAATGTCACCTCTATAGAGAGGCACCATGTGGTTTCACCTTTCTAGGGGGTTAATGGAGTTTGAAGATTTAGTTTTAGAAGAAAGTGTTGCTTAGTGCTCTACATCAAATTTTAAAGTGATGTCACCTCGCAAGAGGGGTAAAAGTCTCTATCACCCTCCTAAAAGGTATAATTAAAAAAAATGATTATAAATAAGATAATTAAGGGGTGAAATTGCTAAGATGTCAAACCAAGTTGCATTGTATCTCGTTTCTGCCTTAAAAAGGTTGTTTTATCCTGTTCTTGGGCAAAATCAATTCTTTGGCATTAAATTTCTAGAGACATTGCTTTCAAAGGTGTGATTTTGTAGATTCTATTATAAAGAGGTGAAGAAAGATAAAATTTAATTCTTGGAGTAATGCAAACAACACTTCTAGGATGTTCGCTTCAACTTTGCAGGATTAGAAGAAATTCTTGTTTATTTTGATGCACCACCTATCAATATTACCAGTTTTCAAAGCAGATTTAATGCTTGATGGATTTTCTTGGTGAAAGTGTATTTCTGAGGTGCAAAGGCAAAGAAAATTCAATGACCAAGCACCTAAATTCCAAGAGATTTTATTGCATCCCAATGTTTTGAAATGCAAGGTTACTTCTTAGCATTTAATCATGCTGATTTCTTTGTGTGATTCTCCCACCAAAGCTGGATCACGATTTCCATTCAAAATATTTTGACTAGAACATGACTGATGCCAAGGAGGAAATTATTCTCACCAGTTTTAATTTGTCAACATTTTTTTTGTAAGCACATTAAATGAAAGAGGTGCAACCCTCTATAAATACTAATCATATTTTATTGTAAAAAAGGATGGACACACTATAGAAAAACATCTTAAGTTTTTTGCATTGATAGAAATGATTCAACTTTTGGTTCTCCAAATAGTTTTATACTTGATAATTCTCTGTGTGTATTATTTTTGAATGCTTCCACTTCCATTACTTACTGTATTTTAAATTTTGATTCTAAATTTATTTTTATTTATACGAAAATGAATACCAAGATGCTCTTTAGAGGTTGTCATTGCATAACTGCAAGGAGTTTTTGTGCTTGTGTTTTTTGTTGTATGCTATTAATTACTGCTTTATGGAATTTTGGCTATTAGTCTATCCCCATCCTATATTTTTGGCTTATAGTCATATTTCCCTATATATTTCATGTCACCTCAATATTTCAACAAAATTAGATTAGGAAGAAAGCCAACCCTCTTTGGAGATTGTCTCGGAGGACATTTCTTTTCTCCAACATTTCAATGTTGGCTAGGTCAAGGACACACGAGGCATAGACTTTGTAACTAGGTGGATTCATAACCAATAGTTTTTGGTATGCCTGGTGGGACTTTGAAAAGGTTCCACTTTTAATAATATTAAGGTTTGATGTTCACCTAGTACTGTATTATTAGGACATTTGGTGACCCAGCTCTACGTAGAAGCCTCCAAACATGAAGTAAGTGAAATTTTCCTTCATGATTACAAGATCGAAGGCTAAAAATTCCAAAGAGCCTATTGTCCCATAAACTATAACATCTTCTTAGTTAGATGATGTATTTTTCATTCTTTCAAGTCTTGCTAGTACATCTACTAGTTTTCCACCTCCCAAACCATAGACACCAATCAACATGCCTCAAAATACACCACCTATCACAGCCACCACCAAGGTAGTTTCTAGTATAGAACCATTCTGGACCTCTAAATCTACAAGCTTAGTACCTGATTATATAAACAATGATGAAGGTTTTACCAACTTACAATGGTATGAGAAAGATAACCTATGAGCATTTTCAAGATCTAGTTGCTTTAGAGATAATTCATGGAATCACAGAAGAAGATATAATGGTGAGTTTACTTGTTCTCTCTTTTCAAGGGAAATTACTTTACTAGTATCGATCATTACATATTGCAACCATTACTACCTGGGACTAGTTATCTAAACTATTTATTAAAGGGTTCAATGAATAAGTAGATCTCTTTTCCTTGTTGCATCAGTTCACTACTATTAAAAGGCATCTGCAAGAAGAAATTATGGACTTTAATGTCAAGTTTTCCTAAATTTGGCATAGGGTTCTTGATAGTCTTCGATAGATGCCCAAACAAGTAGCCTTTTACTACCTTTGAGCCTTCAACTTTAACATCAGTATGGCCTTCCAATATTCCAATGCCAATATATTCCTTGATCTGTATTTTGTAGTACAAAATGTCGAAGTTTGTCTGATCGCTATCGGTAAGCTTTCATTAAAAATTGTCACACCTATTTTTCTTAATCTTCCATAGTATTTGTATGCCAATGCATCTTCCCAACCCTTGCCCATGTCACGCATGTATCCAATACCTTCATGTAATCCAAGTACATCCCAAACTACAAAAATAGTTTCTATTCCAAAATTAGCTACTCCAATCATTTGGTAATTACCGTCCGTCCTTCTATCCCAATATTACCTCCTCTTCCAGTACCTTTACCTTTGTCAACACCTCCAGTAGCCTCAAATACTGATACCAACATGAAATTATTGTAGGATATGCAATAACTTAATTAAAAATTGCGGACAATGTCAAATGAAATTACATCCATCAAGAAGAAGCAAGCTGAAGCTGAATTTTGATCAAGAATATTTCAAATACTGCTGATTACTAGAGAGCAAGCAACTTCAAGTAGAAAAGGTGCTGAGAGAAATACAATCATATTGGTCAATGAATAAGCCATTACATCAAAGAAAATATATTGGTGCTCTACCTGTAATGACCCTCATGGTGAAGATACCCATATGGTTCATTTTAACTATGTGTAGACACTGGCGAAAAGTGCTTCTAGTGGTCAAGTTAACATGATCACAAAAATTGATCACAACTTCATGGTCCCATTTGTCAAGCAAGTATTATTTCTCACAAGATCTAGGAAGAAACATGTAATTGTTGATCCAGTAGATATGGAGCCACTAAGAGTCCACACAAAGCAGAAGGTGCTGAATGAAAAGAAGCAGTATCAAGAAAAAGTCCTTGCACCAAAATCTAAACTAGATATGTCTATCTTCTTGAAGGACATTTTTTCTACCCTAGAAAAGGACCAAATGCAAGCAAAAGCATATACTTTGCAACCTTCAGCTACACAAGCACAAACAAAAATGAGATAATAGGTGAAGGAGAAGCTCAAGTACCCATCTTTGACCAAGCATTAGAGGGTAGAGGCTACGCAGTAGTACTAAAAAAATATGAAGCTACTGGTGAATCAAGGTAGCCTAACATACATTCATATAATATTTTCAAATAACTAAAGAATATTCTCACCAAGGTGAGTTTCTATGATGCACTACAACTACCTGGACAAGTTGACTTGTTCCAAGAATCATTGAAATTCATGAAGGATAAGAAGAAAAACTCTACGTAGATGGTGTTGGATCAAACACTACCCACTTTAGCCATGGGAAAAAATAGACCTCACCCATTCTATATATCTCTCAGGATGGAGGGTTGGATTGTAGACAATTGTATGATTGAATCTAGCATAGTGACAATTGTTATGCCAAAGGTAGTATGTGAAATTATGGGTATGGAATATACAAGAAGCATCCGGGACATCTTGCAGTTGGATGGCATTCCTATAAAAATGGTTGGGGTGACAAAATATATCCTAACTTTCTTACACAGTATACCCTAGATTACTATCATTCAATAAGTTATGGTAGTAGACTTGGAGTCGTACTTCAGCATGTGCCTATCAAGGGAGTTCACTTGTAGTTTAGATTCTATTCAAAGGAAGGATAATACATATTTATAATGAAAATCCCCCAACATATCATATTGAAAAAATTGAAGAGGAAGAAATATATGTAGAATAAATCAAAATGGTGACTGTGAAGAGCTAGAGGAAATGGATCTGATGGAGGAATCTTTGGATGAGCTTTGGTTAGAGGATAATTTTTCTATGCTTGATTTCAATGTAATTATAGAAACCAAGATCGGTTGCTATACCATCATTAAGCCTAAGAATAGTGAAGAGAAGGTTCCTGATAACCTAGGTTTTGCCCTCGATCAACTTTGTAAAATGTACTTTGATGGTGCTAGATGTAAGAATGGTTTTGGAGCTAGAGTAGTATTCATCTCTCCTTCAAGAATCCAAAAAACATACTCATACTGGTTGACCTAGATTGTACAAATAATGCCACTAAGTACAAAGCATTGTGCTTGGTCCTAAAGAAATAAAAAAATCTTAGGATCAAATAGTTGTAAATTTGTGGATATTCTAAGATAATTATCAACTAGATGACTAGTAAATGTGTTTTAAAGCAGCACTACCTAAAGGTATACCACAACAAGGTATGTAATTTATTCGAATCATTTGATGCATTAAATTTTCAAGTGATTTTGTGAGAATTAAATAAGCATGTAGATCTCCTGGTATCCCTTGGTGCAAACTTATCTCCTATTGAAATTGTGGTACAAAATCCCAAGACTATAAGGATGATATATAGACCCTCAGTCCCAGATAAGAACATACACTGGTAAGATTTTGATAACGATGAATAGATTGTAAAATTTTTGATCAAAGAAACTGGTAGTGTAGAGGGAAGGATCCTGGATGAAGATGAATCTAAAGGTATAATATAGATGAGGAATAATCACATCCTAAAATGATTGATTATATTAGAGAGCATCTTTGATCAGAGTGATAGAGCAAAAAAATATAGGATCAAGGTGGACAAAAAAGAGTATATTGAGCTAAAGTTGGTACCTGACAAGATCATCAAAGTTGGGATACATTTCTCTCTAGAAGATCTTGAGGACATTAAGAACCTATACTCCGAATTCTCTAAAACTTTTCATGGAGTTATCATGGTTTGAAAGGATATGAAAAAAATGTGATTCAACACACCATTGAATTGTAGGAAGGGTTGAAACATTTTTGGTAGTAGTTGTCTGTTAACCCAAATATTGAGGTACTTATGAAAGCAAAATTGATGAAAATTCTAGAGGTAAAAATTATCTATCCCATCAAACACTCAACTTGGATGGCAAATTTAGTTCCAGTACGAAAAATGGAGATATTCATTTGTGTAAATTTTCGTAATTTGAACCAGGCATCTTTGAAAGACCACTATCCCTTACTATAGATTGATCATATCCTCCATATTGTTACTGGAGCACAAATATTTTCATTGTTTTATGGTTTCTCTGGCTATAACCATATCTAGGTAAATGATGAGGACCATCACAAAACAATATTTACTACCAAGTGGGGCACTTTCTCCTATAAAACAATGCCTTTCAATATTTCCAATGTTGGTGTTACTTTTCAAAGAGCAATGGATGTCACTTTTTGTGAGTTGCTGGATTGAATAATTGTGATATACCTTGATGATATGACTATTTTCTCACATCGCAAGGAAGAACATGGATCTCATTTGAGACAGGTTTTTGAAAAGTCTCAGGAATTTGGTTTCTCCATCAACCCAAAGAAATCTATCTTTTTTGTCAAGGAGGAGAAGCTCTTGGAACATGTGATTTCAAAGGAGGGGTTAGCCATTGATCTTGCGAGAGCTGAAGCTCTCTTAAAATTACCACTTCCAGCAAATAAGAAGGATTTGTAGTCCTTTTTCAGCCAAATCAATTTTATCTAAAAATTCATCATTGAATTTTCTCAGGTAGTGAAGTCGATGACTAAACTCCAAGGCATAATTAAAAAATATGATTATAAAGAAGAGAATTAAGGGGAAAAACTTCTAATATGTCAAACCAATCTACATTGTATCTCTTTGCTACCTTGAAAAGGTTATTTCATCATATTCTTGGGTGAAATCAATTATTTGGTGTTAAATTTTTGGAGACATTGCTTTCAAAGGTGTGATTTTGCAGATTATCTTAGAAAGAGGTGAAGAAAGATAAAATTTAATTTTTGTAGCAATGCAGATAACACTTCTTGGATGTACGCTTCAACATTATAGGATTATAAGAAATTCTTGTTTATTTTCGATGCACCACCTATCAACCTTGCTAGTTTTCAAAGCAAATTTAATACTCGATGTATTTTCTTGGTGAAAGTGTGTTTTTGAGATGCAAAGGTAAAGCAAATACAATTACCAAGAACCTGAATTCCAAGAGATTTTGTTGCATCCCAATGTATTGAAATGCAAGGTTGCTTCTTAGAATTTAATCATACTGATTTCTTTGTGTGATTCTCCCACCGATGTTGGATCATGGTTTCCATGCAAAATATTTTGACTAGAACATGACTGATGCCAAGGATGAAATTATTCTCATTGATTTTAATTTATTAGCATTTTGTATGTAAGAAAATTAAATAAAATAGGTGAAATCCTCTACAAATACTAATAATTTTTTATTGTAAAAATGGATGAACACTTTATAGAAAAACATCTTAAGTTTTTGATAGAAACAATTCAACTTCTGGTTCTCCAAATAGTTTTGTACTTGATAATTATTTGTGTGTGTTATTTTTGAATGCTTCCACTTCTATTACTTGTATTTTAAATTCTTCTTCTAACTTTATTCTTGTGGGTATGGAAATGAACACTGAGATGCTCTTCATAGGTTGTCATTGCATAACTGCAAGGAGTTTTTGTGCTTGTATTTTCTGTTGTATGTTGCTAATTACTTCTTAGTGGAATTTTGGTTGTTAGTCTATCCCCATCCTGTATTGTTGGCTTATAGTCATATTTCCCTATATCTTTCCTGTCACCTCAACCTTTCAACCAAAGTAGATTAGGAAGAAAGCCAATCCTCTTTGGAGATTGGCTCGAAGGATATTTATTTCCTCTAACCTTTCAATATTGGCTAGGTCTAGGGCACACAAGGCATAGACTTTGTAATTAGGTGGATTCGTGATCAAATTTTTTTGGCATACCATATGGGAATCTTAAAATATTCCACTTTTAATATTTTTAAGGTTTTATGTTCACATGGTACTATATGATTAGGACATTTGGTGACTCAAATCTAGCTAGAAGCCTCCAAACATGAAGTAAGTGAAAGTTTCCTTCATGATTACAGGATCAAAGGCTAAAAATTCCAGAGAGCCTATTGAGTTTTACAAACTTGACATCCAAGATCTAGGAGAACATCCTAGGTTAGTTACTCCAACTATTCCATCAACTACAATATCTTCTCAATTAGCTGATATATTTTTCATTCATTCAAGTCCTTCTAGTATAGCTACTAGTTTTCCACCTCCCCAACCACATACACCAATCAACATGGCTCAAAATCCACTACCACCATAGCCACCACCAAGGTAGTTTCCAGCATGGAACCATTATAGACCTCTTAATTTGCAAGCTCAAAATTTGATTCTATAAGTAGCAATGAAGGCTTTAACAACTTACGATAGTACGAGAAAGATAACCTATGAGCCTTTTCAAGATCTATTTGTTTTAGCAAAAATTCATAGCATCACAGAAGAAGATATAATGGTGAGTTTACTTGTTCTCTCTTTTCAAGGGACATTTCTTTACTAGTATCTATCATTACAACCTGCAACCATCACTACCTAGGACCAATTAGCTAAACTATTGATTAAAGGGTTCAATGAACAAGAAGATCCATTTTTATTGCTACATTAGTTCACTACTATTCAAATGTATCCACAAGAAGAAATCATAGAATTTAATGTCAATTTTACCCAAAATTGGTATAGGGTTCCTGATGATGTTTGATCGATGCCCAAATAAGTAGCTTTTAACTACCTTTGAGCCTTTAACTTTGACATCAGTATGGCCATCCAATAGTCCAATGCTAATATATTCCCTGATCCATATTCTGTACCACAAAATATTGAAGTTGATCTGATTGTTATTGTAAGATTTTGTCAAAATGGCCATGTCTATTTTTCTCGATCTTCCATAGTATTTGTACGTTAATGCATCTTCCTAGCCATTTACCATGTCACCCATGTATCATTTACCTTCATGGAATATAATTACATACCAAACTACAACAACAATTTTCGTTCCATAATTACCTGCTCCAGTAATTTGGTAATTACCTGCCCCTCCTTCTGTCCCAATATTGCGTCCTCTGCCAGTACCTTTATCTTTACCAGCACCTCCAGTACCCTAAAATACTTATACATACATGAAATTATTGTAGGATATGCAATAAATTAATTCAAAAGTGAGGATGATGTCAAATGAAATTACATCCATCAATAAGAAGCAAGTTGAAGCTGACTTTCGATCAAGAATATTTTAAACACCACCGATTACTAGAGAGCAACCAACTTCAACTAGCAAATGTGTTGAGAGAAATACAACTATATTGGCCAATGAATAATTTGTTACATCAGAGAAAACATATTGGTGCTCTACCTGTAATGATGCTCATGGTGAAGATACTTGCATGGTTCATTTGAACTATGTGTAGATACTAGTAGAAAGTGCTTCTAGTGGTCAAGTTAAAATGATCACAAAAATTGATCACAATTTCATGGTCCCATCTATCAAGAAAGTATTATTTATCATAATATATGGGAAGAAACCTATCATTTTTGATCTAGTAGATATGGAGCCACTAAGATTCGCCACTGAGAAAAAGGTGTAGAATGAAAAGAAGCAGTCTCAAGCAAAAATGCTTGCACCAACATCAAAAAATATATACCTATCTTCCTCAAGGATATTTTGCCTAACATACAAAGGACCAAATGCAATCGAAATCATATACTTTGCAACCTTAAGCTGCACAAGCACAAACATAAATGAGATAATAGGCGAAGGAGAAGCTCAAGTACCCATCTTTGACCAAGCGTCCAAGGGTAGAGGCTACGCAGTAGTACCAAACAAAATATGAAGCTACTGGTGAATCAAGGGAGCCTAACACATATTCATATATATTTTTGAATAAATAAATAATATTCACACCAAGGTGAGTCTCTATGATATGCTACAACTACTTGGAAAAGTCAATTTATTACAAGAAACATTGAAATTCATGAAGGATAAGAAGAAAAACCCTATATAGACAATGTTGGCTCAAACAGTACCCACTTTAGCCATGGGAAAAAATAGACCTCCCCCATTCTATCTATCTCTCAGGATGAAGGTTTGAATCGTACACAATTACATATTGACTCTGGCATAGCGACAACTGTCATACCAAAGGTAGTATGTGAAATTATGGGTATGGAATATACAATAAGTAGCCCAAGAATATTATAGTTGGATGGCACTCCTATCAAAATGGTGGGGGTGATAAAATATATCCTAATTGTATAAAACAATATGCCCTAGATTACTGTCATTCAAGAAGTTGTGGTAGTAGACTTGGAGCCGTACTTCAACATATGCCTATCAAGGGAGTTCACAGCTAAGTTGGGAGGCTACCTATATTTGGACTATTCTCACCTGAATATTTTGTTCAGAGGAAGGAGAATACATATTTATAATGAGAAGCACTCCACATATCATATTGAAAATATTGAAGAGGAAGAAATAGTTGTAGACTCAATCAAAATGGTGACTAAAGAGCTAGAGGAAATGGATTTGATAGAGGAAGCTTTATATGAGCTTTGGTTAGAGGATAATTTTGCTATGCTTGATTTCAATGCAATGATGGAAACCAAGTTCGGTTTCTATACCATCACTATACCTAAGAAGGGTGAAGAGAATGTTCCTGATAATCTAGGTTCTACCCTCAATCAACTGTATAAAATGTACTTCGATGGTGCTATATGTAAGAATGGTTTTGGAGCTAGAGAACTATTCATCTCTCCTTCAAGAATCCAAAAAACATACTCATACTAGTTGACCTAGAGTTGAACAAATAATGCCATCAAGTACGAAGCATTGTTTTTGGGCTTGAAGAAAGCGAAAAAGATTAGGATCAAGTAGTTACAAATTTTTGGAGATTCTAAGCTAATTGTCAACTAGGTAACCAGTAAGTGCATTTCAAAGCAACACTACCTGAAGGTATACCGTAATAAGGTATGGGATTTTTTTGAATCATTTTATGCATTAAATGCTCAAGTGATTTTGTGAGAATGAAATAAGCATGCAAATATCCTAGCATCCCTTGGTGCAAACTTCTCTTCTATTGAAAGTGTGGTATGAAAGCCCAAAATTGTAAGGATGATCTATAGACCCTCAGTCCGAGATAAGAGCATACACTAGAAATTTTTTGATAACGATGAATATATTGTAAATTTTTTTATTAAAGAAGCTGGTAGTGTGGAGGGAAGGATTTTGGATGAAGATGAATCTAAAGGTATAATATATCTTGGGAATAATCACATCCTAAAAGGATTGATTATATTAGAGAGCCTCTTTGATTAGAGCGATAGAGAAAAAAAGCATAGAATCAAGGTGGATAAAAAAGATTATACTGAGGTAAATTTGGGACCTGACAAGATCATCAAAGTCGAGACAAATTTCCCTCTAAAAGAGCTTGAGGAAATTAAGAATCTATACTCTGAATTACCTAACATTGTTTCATGGAGTTATCACAATTTTAAAGGGTATGAAAAAAATATGATTCAGCACACCATTTAATTACAGGAAGGGGCGAAACATTTTTGGCATAAGTAGTGGCATGTTAACCCAAAGATTGATGTGCTTATGAAAGTAAAACTGCTAAAAAATCTAGAGGTAAAATTATTTATCCCTTCAAACACTCAACTTGGGTGGCAAATTTAGTTCCAGTACGAAAAAAATGGAGATATCCACCTATGTGTAGATTTTTGCAATCTGAACCGGGAATTTTTGAAAGACCACTATCCCTTACTACAAATTTATTAGATCCTCCACGTTGTTGTTGGAGCACAAATATTTTCACTACTTTATGGTTTCTTTGTCTATAACCAGATCTGGGTAAAGGACGAAGACTAGCACAAAATGACATTTACTACCAAGTGGGGCACTTTCTCCTATCAAATAATGTCTTTTAGTATTTCTAATCTTGGTGCCACTTTTCAAAGAGCAATGGATGTCACTTTTGGTGAGTTTATAAATAGAATAATTGTGATATACCTTGATGATATGACTATTTTATCACATCGCATGGAAGAACATGGATCTCATTTGAGATAGGTGTTTGAAAAGTGTTAGGAATTTGGTATCTCCATCAACCCGAAGAAATCTATGTTGTCAAGGAAGGGAAGATCTTGAGACATGTGATTTCAAATGAGGGACTAGCCATTGATCCTACGAGAGCTAAAAATCTCTTAAAATTACCACTTCCAGCCAATAATAAGGATCTATAGTCCTTTTTTAGCCAAATCAATTTTATCTAAAAATTCATCACCGACTTCGCTCAGGTAGTGAAGCTGATGATTGAAATCCTAAAGAAAGATGTAGACTTCAAACGGATGGAGAAAATGAAGTAGGTATTTTAGGAGATTAAAGAAATAATAGTTCAAGCATGAGTGTTGATCAATCTAGACTATTCTAAGAATTTTATCCTTTATGTAGTAGGTGAGCAGGAAATTTATGTCGTTGTGCTTACACAAAAGTGAGATGATGGAGATGAACAATGTTGGCAATTTTGGGTACTTTGGGTACATTGCCTTTGCTCAAGTGTATAAGTTGTCATTGATGTCAAGAAGCTCTTGAAGAATTTGATTTGATGTCAAACAATTTGTTTTGATGAAGGTTACGGCATGACAGTTTCAAAGGTATTTTGTAAACCCCAAGTTGGCAAGTTTAAAGACTACAGGTGGATGCATTAGTTTAATGCATTTTGGTCCAGGAGGAAGTATTTATTTAAATAATTAAAAACCTTGTTAATTTTCCTTTTAATTATTTTTAAATAATTATTAATTTTTTTTTTGCATTGGGTTCTCCTAACCCATGGCGCAAATGTCTTAACTTTGATGGCGCTATGTTCTAAGATTGTGGGTGCTAGCCAAGACCTCCGTCGACGTGTTAAACTCCTCCGCCGATGTGTTAAACTCCTCGTCGACATCAAGAGTTTATGGGAAATATGCATATAAATCTCCCATGATGAAGATCAAAGATTATCCCATTCACATTTTCAAAAAGTGTTGCTCGCTGTGAATTCACGATCTGATGTTCGTTTTCTTCCTTGCTGTGATTTCGTGATCTGCTATTTGGATATCCGTCATTCATTTTTTATCTGTCGTAAGGTTTCGTCATCATCGTTCACATTAGAAGACAGGGAGGAGTGTTGTTTACTTTAGCCCTGGCACATAAGGTACAAGGGAAACAGAGTGAGGTTTAAACCTCACTGGACGCCTTTGGCGCACCGGTAGCGGCTAGGTTGTTGGCGTGCTACCTGAACGGGAGGTTCCATGTTCGAATAATGTGAAAGGGTTTTTCTTCATTGAAGTGGATGCAGCGGGTGGTGTTAGAGTTCATGCGCAATTTCTCCATAGCGTGATTTTTGGTGTTGGCCAAGGTATTTTCGAAATTAATTTTTGCTAGTGTATTTTGCGGATGGAGGAAGCTTATTAGAGAGAAAAACAACTTAGGAGTTATAAGGAGTTTGAATCTTGCTTTATTTTGATAAAATATTCTTTTGAAAGTGTTGTTTGCATTATCTTATTGCATTCTTATGAGAGATAAAGTTTATTGTTGATAAGACTATAAGGGAGAAATAAGGTGTATAAGGGATAAATATTTCTTGTAATGTTGAGAGTGCTTTTGGTTGATTATGGAAATGAAAGCATGATGTTTTAAGGTTAGAATTGCTTCTTGTGTGCAGTTGTGAAACCTTAAGTGGGCAGCTTTGAGATTGACATTAGCTTTAATTAAATTGGTTATAATCAATCTATTCTTTACTTGGTTAAAGTGTTGGGTTTACTCCTTTGTTAATGATTTGAAAAGTTGTTTTGTGCTATTGTGATTTGAGTTGGTGGATGCTTTTTGTTCAAATAATGTTGGAGAGAAAAGGAGTTCTACTTGTTTACTTTTCTAATGTTGATTGTGAAATGCTTCAAGGTTGTATTTTGAGTTAAATGGTGTTGATTAAACCTTGGTTGATGAGCATTGTTGTTGAAGCCCTAATATATGGTGAAAATAACATGAGTATCATTGTTATGTGATTCTTTGCATAGTTGGCAATTATTGGGGTTTCATGTTTTTGAAAGAAAGCACTCTATTCTATCCATTTCAGATATTGAGGTGAGTTTTCAGATTTGAGATTGAGATTGAGTTGAGTTGATTTGAGTTGAGTTTTGATATTGGGAGTTGAGTATAGAACATATTGAGTCTCTAAAAATTCTCTTTATGCTTCTATGAGTTTGAAAAATCACATTGGGTCTCTAACAATTCACTTTGTGATTTCCTACTAAGAAAGTTTTTCTTGGTGAGCTTGCTGAGTTTTTGGATAGGTTCTGGTGGGGACTTGTGAGCAGGTTTTGGAAAGGTTCCGGTGGGGACTTGTGAGCAATTTTGGATAGGTTTCGGTGGGGACTTGTGAGTAGATTTGGATAGGTCCTAGTAGAGGACTTGTGAGCTGAGTTTGATAGTTCTATCAGAGAACTTGAGGACAGAGATGCACTGGTTCTATGAGAAGAACCTGAGGACAAATTTGGCAAGTATTTGAGAAGGCTTGTATGCAGAGGATTGATTTGTTCAAGAGTTGGACAGATCTGATAGACAAAGTAAGACTTGTACTAGATGAACTAACTGTGTTTGGTACAGGTTGCTGAGCTACTGTGGATGTGATCATAGAATGCAGAGGTATCTTAGGCTAAGCATTGAGGACAAGAGGTCTTCGATGAAAAGGATTTCCATGTTTTGGCAAGAGGTAGATGCAGTTGATCTTCTGAGGGATCATTTCCAGAGCAGAGGGGAAGGTATCTCCTTTGAGCAGAGGCTCATAAATTTTGATTGGGGTAAGGTATCTCCTTTGAGCAGAGGCTCATAAATTATGATTGGGGGAAGGTATCTCCTTTGGGTCGAGGCTCATAAACATTGTAATTGGGAAGGATTCCCAAAGAACTTTGAGATAAATTTTAGAGAAAAATTTTGTGGATGTAGCCCAGCCATTCTGGGTGAACCACGTTAAAATTTGTGTCACTTTGTGGATGATATTGCGCATTACTTTGATATTTCTTTAGGTATATTGCTTTACTATTTTGAAGTATAATGGAAAAAGTAAAAAGAGGTCTTATACTGTTCACCCCCCCTCTCAGTATAAGCTTGTGTTCTTCAATTGGTATTAGAGCAGGTGCCTTCGAAAAGTTTAATAGCTTGAAGGAAAAGCTAGTAAAGAACACAATGGATCATTCAAGTGGCAATGCAACACCTATTCTTGATGGGTCAGATTTTGGTCTTTGGAGTGCAAGGATGAAGGTTCATCTAATGGCACTTGGGAATGAGGTTTGGAAAGTGATTGAAGATGAGTACACTATTCCTGAACATGGTCCTAATACTAAAGAAGAAATTCTCCTACATCACAGCAATTCAAAAGCAATGAATCCAATCTTGAAAGGCTTACAGAAAGTAGATCTCACCAAAGTGATTCACTGCAAGACAGCTAGTGAAATGTGGAATCAGTTGAAGGTGATTCATACAGGTGATACAAATGTCAGAAAGGCCAAGTTGAGACACTTCAAAGGTATGTTTGAATAACTCAATATGAATGATGATGAAAATATTAGTGACTACATGCTTCGTATGGATGAGGTTGTTAACTCCATGAAAGACTTAGGTCTTG
Organism: Wollemia nobilis; assembly: GCA_028583015.1. NCBI lineage: Eukaryota > Viridiplantae > Streptophyta > Pinopsida > Araucariales > Araucariaceae > Wollemia > Wollemia nobilis. Next base: position 714,220 of record JAQPPZ010015568.1, read on the forward strand.
AGCTTTCTGAAAATGATGTTTGTGATAAGATTTTAAGATCTCTTCCTAATAGATTTAGTGAAAATATTTTTGCTATTGAGGAAGCTAAAGATTTGGATAAGTTGAAAAAGGATGAGCTCCATAGTATACTTGTAGCATTTGAGTTAAGAACTCAAGTGAAGGTTGATGTCAAGAAAGAGGCAAATTTCAAAGCTACAAAGAAATCCAAGGGTAAACAACTTCAAGAGAGTGATGAGTCTGTTAGTGATGAAGAGGCATATTACAGCAAGAAAGGCAAGTTCTCTAGAAAGCACAAAAGTATGAAAAATATAAGATGTTTCAATTGTGCAAAGTTTTGTCATTATGCTACTGACTGTACTGTTCCCAAGAATGAAAGTGATGAAGATAAATAGGATTCTAAGAACAAGGATTCTGAAAAGCACAAGCATCATAGGAAAAACAAAGATGAGCACAACAATCAAGGAAAGAGGTATTCTCACAAGCACAAGAAGAGTTTCTACCTAAAAAAAGCAAGTAAGTGTTCTAGTAGTGATAGTGAAAGTTCTTCAAGTGATGATGAAAATGAGATGTTGTTCATATCAAAAAAAGAGGAAGAACTGAAACATAGATTCATTATCATGAAATGTCTTAGATGTGGAAACTTTGGTCACCTTGAGGATGATTGCACAAATAATGATTTGGTTTCTAGTATGTATGAATATGCTTCATAAAAATATAAGGAAGATGCATGTATGGTTTTTGAAAAGGGTAGCACCTCTAGTGATAAGAAATCTGAAAAAGGCTTTGATGATTCAAAAAGCAAACAAATAGAGGAAGATATAGAGAAAGGAGAAGTAGATCTTAAAGGTGAACTTATTAGTGCTCTTAGTGCTTTGAAAAAGGAAAGAAAGAAGAATGCTAGACTCAAGGATAAGTTAGATGAATGTTGTATGGAGAGATATGATCTTATAGAAAGTCTTGAATTATCTATAGCTAAGACACAGGAACTCAAGGATGAGTTAGAGTCCAAGGTTCTTGAGTATAGTGAGTTATAATAGAAAATGGCTTCTTTGAAAGAGGAAACTAAAGAGTACAAGGATAAGATTTACATGTTTCAAGATAGCTTCAAAAATGTTAAGTCACTCATCAAATGTCAAAGAAAGACAAAAGATAAAACAGGCCTTGGTTTTGTTAAGCCACACAAGGAACAAGTTGGAGAGTCTAGTAAGAGACTCCAAAAGGAAGAGAGTTCTTATGAGGAAAGTATTTCATAAAAGGATTCCTTGAATGATAGATGCACAAAAATAGAAAACAGAATTCAAAATGAGAAGAAGAAGTTTTCAGAACCTAAGAGATCAAATAAAGGAAAGTTTCAAGGCAGATGTTTTGCTTGTCATAGTTTTGGTCACATGGCTTCACATTGCATGGCTCAAGTGAAGGAGGTAAATGACAGTTTTAGAAGTGCTAGTTACTTTCAAGGGTATTGATACTCTTGTCAATAGTTTGGGCACAAGGCAGTTTATTGCAAGGCAAATAACAAGAACAGGTTTGGTCAGAATAGGTTTGGTCAAAATTGGTGGATTCAAAGATTAGGTTTACCTCAGAGAAACAACATCGTAAAGTGTTTCAAGTGCAAAAATGAAGGTCACATAATCAGACAGTGTAGAGCTAAAATTTTAGAATATAGGAACAGGAATAGTGGCATGATCAGGTCCAAGGATCAAGGCATGGACAAGAACATGGATGAGAACGAGAACAAGAGCAGTGAGAAGAATAGGAATATTGGCAAATATTTCAAGAGAAGGCCCGACAAGGAAGTTATAAACACTGATGATGATCAATGCCTAATGGGAGTTTTACTCCCACCCCATAATTAATCACCTCATCAGGATGTGGAGGAGGGACTAAGCTAAGAGGCTCATTCTTAGTCTCAAGCCCCAAAGGTGACCCTTTGCCATTGATGACAAAGAGGGGGAGATATGAGTAAGGGGGAGAGCCTCAAAGTGAAGAGGAAAGCTTCAAGTCAGGGGGAGAAAAACTTCAAAGGAAGATTCTCAGTTGTGGGCACAGTTGGTCAGTTGTTAGCACAATTGGTTTTAGTTTTGGCTCTTGAGAAGTGTTTTCAGTAAAGGTTTGCCATCAATGAAAAAGGGGGATATTGTTGGAAATTTTGGGTACTTTGGGTACATTGCCTTTGCTCAAGTGTATAAGTTGTCATTGATGTCAAGAAGCTCTTGAAGGAATTTGATTTGATGTCAAACAATTTTTTTTGATGAAGGTTACGGCATGACAGTTTCAAAGGTCTTTTGTAAACCCCAAGTTGGCAAGTTTAAAGACTACAGGTGGATGCATTATTTTAATGCGTTTGGTTCTAGGAGGAAGTATTTATTTAAATAATTAAAAACCTTGTTAAGGTTCCTTTTAATTATTTTTAAATAAATATTAATTTATTGTTTGCATTGGGTTCTCCTAACCCATGGTGCAAATGTCTTAACTTTGATGGCGCTATGTTCTAATATTGTGGGCGCTAGCCAAGACCTCCGTCGATGTGTTAAACTCCTCCGCCGACGTGTTAAACTCCTTGTCGACGTCAAGAATTTATGGGAAATATGCATATAAATCTCCCATGATGAAGATCAAATATTATCACATCTGCATTTTTGAAAAGCTTTGCTCGCTGTGAATTCGTGATCTAATCTTCGTTTTCTTCCTCGTTGTTATTTTGTGATCCGTTGTTCGGATATCGGATATGTGGGCTAAGCACCAACGAATTAAGGCAGAATTTTAAAATGAATTTCACCCCAAGAGAGGGGTGAAACTCCGTATCACCCATATTTGGGATGAAATATATCTTAAGGAAGAATTTAAAAGAAGGCATGGTGGTCCCAACATGGGCAATTCGAAGAAGCACTTTTACCCCAAGTGAGGGGTGAAACACATTGTCGTCCTTCTTTGGGGTGAAAAGGAATTTTGAATATGTTTAAATGTGAAAGAAATGAATGGTGACATGGAGCTCATTTCAAATACGATAGGGGTAGAAATAAAATTAAAGAGCTCAATGACAAGTCAAAGCATAACAAATTAATGTCACCTCTATAGAGAGGCACCATGTGGTTTCACCTTTCTAGGGGGTTAATGGAGTTTGAAGATTTAGTTTTAGAAGAAAGTGTTGCTTAGTGCTGTACATCGAATTTTAAAGTGATGTCACCTCGCAAGAGGGGTAAAAGTCTCTATCACCCTCCTAAAAGGTATAAGTAAAAAATATGATTATAAATAAGATAATTAAGGGTTGAAATTGCTAATATGTCAAACCAAGTTGCATTGTATCTCGTTTCTGCCTCAAAAAGGTTGTTTTATCTTGTTCTTGGGCAAAATCAATTCTTTGGCATTAAATTTCTAGAGACATTGCTTTCAAAGGTGTGATTTTTTAGATTCTATTATAAAGAGGTGAAGAAAGATAAAATTTAATTCTTGGAGTAATGCAAACAACACTTCTAGGATGTCCACTTCAAATTTGCAGGATTAGAAGCAATTCTTGTTTATTTCGATGCACCACCTATCAATATTACCAATTTTCAAAGCAGATTTAATGCTTGATGGATTTTCTTGGTGAAAGTGTATTTCTGAGGTGCAAAGGCAAAGAAAATTCAATGACCAAACACCTAACTTCCAAGAGATTTTATTGCATCCCAATGTGCTGACATGCAAGGTTACTTCTTGGCATTTAATCATGCTAATTTCTTTGTGTGATTCTCCCACCAAAGCTGGATCATGATTTCCATTCAAAATATTTTGACTAGAACATGACTGATGCCAAGGAGGAAATTATTCTCACCGGTTTTAATTTGTCAACATTTTTTTTGTAAGCACATTAAATGAAAGAGGTGCAACCCTCTATAAATACTAATCATATTTTATTGTAAAAAATGATGGACACACTATAGAAAAACATCTTAAGTTTTTTGCATTGATAGAAATGATTCAACTTCTGGTTCTCCAAATAGTTTTATACTTGATAATTCTCTGTGTGTATTATTTTTGAATGCTTCCACTTCCATTACTTACTTTATTTTAAATTTTGATTCTAAATTTATTTTTATTTGTACAAAAATAAATTCTAAGATGCTCTTCAGAGGTTGTCATTGCATAACTGCAAGGAGTTTTTGTGCTTGTGTTTTTTGTTGTATGCTATTAATTACTACTTTATGGAATTTTGGCTATTAGTCTATCCCCATCCTATAGTTTTGGCTTATAGTCATATTTCCCTATATCTTTCATGTCACCTCAATCTTTCAACCAAAGTAGATTAGGAAGAAGGCCAACCCTCTTTGGAGATTTTCTCGGAGGACATTTCTTTCCTCCAACTTTTCAATGTTGGCTAGGTCTAGGACACACGAGGCATAGACTTTGTAACTAAGTGGATTCATAACCAATAGTTTTTGGTATGCCCGGTGGGACTCTCAAAAGGTTCCACTTTTAACAATATTAAGGTTTGATGTTCACCTAGTACTATATTATTAGGACATTTGGTGACTCAGCTCTACGTAGAAGCCTCCAAACATGAAGTAAGTGAAATTTTCCTTCATGATTACAAGATCGAAGGCTAAAAATTCCAAAGAGCCGATTGTCCCATAAACTATAATATCTTCTTAGTTAGATGGTGTATTTTTCATTCTTTCAAGTCTTGCTAGTACATCTACTAGTTTTCCACCTCCCCAACCATAGACACCAATCAACATGGCTCAAAATACACCACCTATCACAGCTACCACCAAGGTAGTTTCTAGTATAGAACCATTATGGACCTCTAAATATACAAGCTTAGTACCCGATTATATAAGCAGTGATGAAGGCTTTACCAACTTACAATGGTATGAGAAAGATAACCTATGAGCATTTTCAAGATCTAGTTGCTTTAGAGATAATTCATGGAATCATAGAAGAAGATATAATGGTGAGTTTACTTGTTGTCTCTTTTCAAGGGAAATTACTTTACTAGTATCGGTCATTACATATTGCAAACATTACTACCTGGGACTAGTTATCTAAACTATTTATTAAAGGGTTCAATGAATAAGTAGATCTCTTTTCCTTGTTCCATCAGTTCACTACTATTAAAAGGCATCTGTAAGAAGAAATTATGGACTTTAATGTCAAGTTTTCCTAAACTTGGCATAGGGTTCTTGATAGTCTTCAATCGATGCCCAAACAAGTAGCCTTTTAGTACCTTTGAGCCTTCAACTTTAACATCAGTATGGCCATCCAATATTCCAATGCCAATATATTCCTTGATCTGTATTTTGTAGTACAAAATGCTGAAGTTTATCTGATCGCTATCGGTAAGCTTTCGTTAAAAATTGTCACACCTATTTTTCTTAATCTTCCATAGTATTTGTATGCCAATGCATCTTCCCAACCCTTGCCCATGTCACCCATGTATCCAATACCTTCATGTAATCTAAGTACATCCCAAACTACAACAATAGTTTCTATTCCAAAATTACCTACTCCAGTCATTTGGTAATTACCCGTCTCTCCTTCTATCCCAATATTACCTCCTCTGCCAGTACCTTTACCTTTGTCAACACCTCCAGTAGCCTCAAATACTGATACCAACAAGAAATTATTGTAGGAGATGCAATCACTTAATTAAAAATTGAGGACAATGTCAAATGAAATTACATCCATCAAAAAGAAGCAAGCTGAAGCTGAATTTTGATCAAGAATATTTCAAATACTGCTGAGTACTAGAGATCAAGCAACTTCAAGTAGAAAAGGTGCTGAGAGAAATACAATCATATTGGTCAATGAATAAGCTATTACATCAGAGAAAATATATTGGTGCTCTACCTGTAATGACCCTCATGGTGAAGATACCCATATGGTTCATTTGAATTATGTGTAGACACTGGCAGAAAGTGCTTCTAGTGGTCAAGTTAACATGATCACAAAAATTAATCACAACTTCATGGTCCCATTTGTCAAGAAAGTATTATTTCTCACAATATCTGGGAAGAAACATGTAATTGTTGATCCAGTAGATATGGAGCCACTAAGAGTCCACACAAAGCAGAAGGTACTGAATGAAAAGAAGCAGTCTCAAGCAAAAGTGCTTACACCAACATCTAAACTAGATATGTCTATCTTCCTGAAGGACATTTTTTCTACCCTAGAAAAGGACCAAATGCAAGCAAAAGCATATACTTTGCAACCTTCAGCTGCACAAGCACAAACAAAAATGAGATAATAGGTGAAGGAGAAGCTCAAGTACCCATGTTTGACGAAGCATTAGAGGGTAGAGGCTACACAGTAGTACTAAAAAAATATGAAGCTACTAGTGAATCAAGGTAGCCTAACATACATTCATATAATATTTTCAAAGAACTAAAGAATATTCTCACCAAGGTGAGTTTCTATGATGCACTACAACTACCTGGACAAGTTGAATTGTTCCAAGAATCATTGAAATTCATGAAGGATAAGAAGAAAAACTCTACGTAGATGGTGTTGGATCAAACACTACCCACTTTAGCCATGGGAAAAAATAGACCTCACCCATTATATATATCTCTTAGGATGGAGTGTTGGATTGTAGACAATTGTATGATTGAATCTAGCATAGTGACAACTGTTATTCCAAAGGTAGTATGTGAAATTATGGGTATGGAATATACAAGAAGCAGCCGAGGTATCTTGCAGTTGGATGGCATTCCTATAAAAATGGTTGGGGTGACCAAATATATCCTGATTTTCTTACACACTATACCTCAGATTACTATCATTCAATAAGTTATGGTAGTAGACTTGGAGTCGTACTTCAGCATGTGCCTATCAAGGGAGTTCACTTGTAATTTAGATTCTGTTCAAAGGAAGGAGAATGCATATTTATAATGAAAATCCCTCGACATATCATATTGAAAAAATCAAAGAGGAAGAAATATCAGTAGAATAAATCAAAATAGTGACTGTGAAGAGCTATAGGAAATGGATCTGATGGAGGAATCTTTGGATGAGCTTTGGTTAGAGGATAATTTTTCTATGCTTGATTTCAATGTAATTATAGAAACCAAGATCGGTTGCTATACCATCATTAAGCCTAAGAAGAGTGAAGAGAAGGTTCCTGATAACCTAGGGTTTGCCCTCGATCAACTTTGTAAAATGTACTTTGATGGTGCTAGATGTAAGAATGGTTTTGGAGCTAGAGTAGTATTCATCTCTCCTTGAATAATCCAAAAAACATACTCGTACTGGTTGACCTAGATTGTACAAATAATGCCACTAAGTACAAAGCATTGTGCTTGGTCCTAAAGAAAGAAAAAAAGCTTAGGATCAAATAGTTGTAAATTTGTGGATATTCTAAGATAATTATCAACTAGATGACCAGTAAGTGTGTTTTAAAGCAGCACTACCTGAAGGTATACCACAACAAGGTATGTAATTTATTCGAATCATTTGATGCATTAAATTTTCAAGTGATTTTGTGAGAATTAAATAAGCATGTAGATCTCCTGGTATCCCTTGGTGCAAACTTCCCTCCTATTGAAATTGTGGTACAAAATCCCAATACTGTAAGGATGATATATAGACCCTCAGTCCCAGATAAGAAAATACATTGGTAAGATTTTGATAACGATGAATAGATTGTAAAATTTTTGATCAAAGAAACTGGTAGTGTAGAGGGAAGGATCCTGGATGAAGATGAATCTAAAGGTCTAATACAGATGAGGAATAATCACATCCTAAAATTATTGATTATATTAGAGAGCCTCTTTGATCAGAGTGATAGAGCAAACAAATATAGGATCAAGGTGGACAAAAAAGAGTATATTGAGCTAAAGTTGGTACCTGACAAGATCATCAAAGTTGGGATACATTTCTCTCCAGAAGATCTTGAGGACATTAAGAACCTATAATCTGAATTCCCTAAAACTTTTCATGGAGTTATCATGGTTTGAAAGGATATGACAAAAATGTGATTCAACACACCATTGAATTGTAGGAAGGGTTGAAACATTTTTGGTAGTAGTTGTCTGTTAACCCAAATATTGAGGTACTTATGAAAGCGAAATTGATGAAAATTCTAGAGGTAAAAATTATCTATCCCATCAAACACTCAACTTGGATGGCAAATTTAGTTCCAGTACGAAAAATGGAGATATTCGTCTATGTGTAAATTTTCGTAATTTGAACCAGGCATCTTTGAAAGACCACTATCCCTTACTATAGATTGATCATATCCTCCATATTGTTACTGGAGCACAAACATTTTCATTGTTTTATGGTTTCTCTGGCTATAACCATATCTAGGTAAATGATGAGGACCATCACAAAACAATATTTACTACCAAGTGGGGCACTTTCTCCTATAAAACAATGCCTTTCAGTATTTCCAATGTTGGTGTTACTTTTCAAAGAGCAGTGGATGTCACTTTTTGTGAGTTGCTGCATCGAATAATTGTGATATACCTTGATGATATGACTATTTTCTCACATCGCAGGGAAGAACATGGATCTCATTTGAGACAGGTTTTTGAAAAGTCTCAGGAATTTGGTTTCTCCATCAACCCAAAGAAATCTATCTTTTTTGTCAAGGAGGAGAAGCTCTTGGGACATGTGATTTCAAAGGAGGGGTTAGCCATTGATCTTGTGAGAGCTGAAGCTCTCTTAAAATTACCACTTCTAGCAAATAAGAAGGATATGTAGTCCTTTTTCAGCCAAATCAATTTTATCTAAAAATTCATCGTTGAATTTGCTCAGGTAGTGAAGCCGATGACTAAACTCCAAGGCATAATTACAAAATATGATTATAAAGAAGATAATTAAGGGTAAAAACTTCTAATATGTCAAACCAATCTGCATTGTATCTCTTTGCTACCTTGAAAAGGTTATTTCATCATATTCTTGGGTGAAATCAATTATTTGGTGTTAAATTTTTGGAGACATTGCTTTCAAAGGTGTGATTTTGCATATTATCTTAGAAAGAGGTGAAGAAAGATAAAATTTAATTTTTGGAGCAATGCAGATAACACTTCTAGGATGTCCACTTCAACTTTGTAGTATTAGAAGCAATTCTTGTTTATTTTCGATGCACCACCTATCAACCTTGCCAATTTTCAAAGCAAATTTAATACTCGATGTATTTTCTTGGTGAAAGTGTGTTTTTGATATGCAAAGGTAAACAAATACAATGACCAAGAACCTGAATTCCAAGAGATTTTGTTGCATCCCAATGTATTGAAATGCAAGGTTGCTTCTTAGAATTTAATCATACTGATTTCTCTATGTGATTCTCCCACCAATGCTGGATCATGGTTTCCATGCAAAATATTTTGACTAGAACATGACTGATGCCAAGGAGGAAATTATTCTCATTGATTTTAATTTATTAGCATTTTGTATGTAAGAACATTAAATAAAATAGGTGAAATCCTCTACAAATACTATTAATTTTTTATTGTAAAAATGGATGAACACTTTATAGAAAAACATCTTAAGTTTTTTACATTGATAGAAACAATTCAACTTCTGGTTCTCCAAATAGTTTTGTACTTGATAATTATTTGTGTGTGTTATTTTTGAATGCTTCCACTTCTATTACTTGTATTTTAAATTCTTCTTCTAACTTTATTCTTGTGGGTATGGAAATGAACACTGAGATGCTCTTCATAGGTTGTCATTGCATAACTGCAAGGAGTTTTTGTGCTTGTATTTTCTGTTGTATGTTGCTAATTACTCCTTAGTGGAATTTTTGTTTTTAGTCTATCCCCATCCTGTATTGTTGGCTTATAGTCATATTTCCCTATATCTTTCCTGTCACCTCAACCTTTCAACCAAAGTAGATTAGGAAGAAAGCCAATCCTCTTTGGAGATTTGCTCGAAGGATATTTATGTCCTCCAACATTTCAATATTGGCTAGGTCTAGGGCACACAAGGCATAGACTTTGTAACTAGGTGGATTCGTGATCAAAATTTTTTGGCATACCAGATGGGAATCTTAAAATATTCCACTTTTAATATTTTTAAGGTTTTATGTTCACATGGTACTATATGATTAGGACATTTGGTGACTCAAATCTAGCTAGAAGCCTCCAAACATGAAGTAAGTGAAAGTTTCCTTCATGATTATAGGATCAAAGGCTAAAAATTCCAAAGATCCTGTTGAGTTTTACAAACATGACATCCAAGATCTAGGAAAACATCCTAGGTTAGTTACTCCAACTATTACATCAACTACAATATCTTCTCAATTAGCTGATATATTTTTCATTCATTCAAGTCCTTCTAGTATAGCTACTAGTTTTCCACCTCCCCAACCACATACACCAATCAACATGGCTCAAAATCCACTACCACCGTAGCCACCACCAAGGTAGTTTCCAGCATGGAACCATTCTAGACCTCTTAATTTGCAAGCTCAAAATTTGATTCTATAAGTAGCAATGAAGGCTTTAACAACTTACGATAGTACGAGAAATATAACCTATGAGCCTTTTCAAGATCTATTTACTTTAGCAAAAATTCATAGCATCACAGAAGAAGATATAATGGTGAGTTTACTTGTTCTCTCTTTTCAAGGGACATTTCTTTACTAGTATCTATCATTACATCTTGCAACCATCACTACCTAGGACCAGTTAGCTAAACTATTGATTAAAGGGTTCAATGAACAAGAAGATCCATTTTTATTGCTACATTAGTTCACTACTATTCAAATGTATCCACAAGAACAAATCATAGAATTTAATGTCAATTTTACCCAAAATTGGCATAGGGTTCCTGATGGTGTTTGATCGATGCCCAAATAAGTAGCTTTTAACTACCTTTGAGCCTTTAACTTTGACATCAGTATGGCCATACAATAGTCCAATGCTAATATATTCCTTGATCCATATTCTGTACCACAAAATATTGAAGTTGATCTGATTGTTATTGGTAAGATTTTTTCAAAATGGCCATGTCTATTTTTCTTGATCTTCCATAGTATTTGTACATTAATGCATCTTCCTAGCCCTTTACCATGTCACCCATGTATCATTTACCTTCATGGAATATAATTACATACCAAACTACAACAATAGTTTTTGTTCCATAATTACCTGCTCCAGTAATTTGGTAATTACCTGCCCCTCCTGAAGATACTTGCATGGTTCATTTGAACTATGTGTAGATACTAGTAGAAAGTGCTTCTAGTGGTCAAGTTAAAATGATCACAATTTCATGGTCCCATCTGTCAAGAAAGTATTATTTCTCATAATATATGGGAAGAAACCTATCATTTTTGATCTAGTAGATATGGAGCCACTAAGATTCACCACTGAGCAGAAGGTGCAGAATGAAAAGAAGCAGTCTCAAGAAAAAGTGCTTGCACCAACATCAAAAAATATATACCTATCTTCCTCAAGGATATTTTGCCTACCGTACAAAGGACCAAATGCAATCGAAATCATATACTTTGCAACCTTTAGCTGCACAAGCACAAACATAAATGAGATAATAAGCGAAGGAGAAGCTCAAGTACCTGTCTTTGACCAAGCGTCCGAGGGTAGAGGCTACGTAATAGTACTAAAAAAAATATGAAGCTACTGGTGAATCAAGGGAGCCTAACACACATTCATATATATTTTTGAATAAATAAATAATATTCACACCAAGGTGAGTCTCTATGATACGCTACAACTACTTGTAAAAGTCAATTTATTACAAGAAACATTGAAATTCGTGAAGGATAAGAAGAAAAACCCTATATAGACGGTGTTGGCTCAAACAGTACCCACTTTAGCCATGGGAAAAAATAGACCTCCCCCATTCTATCTATCTCTCAGGATGAAGTTTTGAATCATACTCAATTACATATTGACTCTGGCATAGCGACAACTGTCATACCAAAGGTAGTATGTGAAATTATGGGTATGGAATATACAATAAGTAGCCCAAGCATATTATAGTTGGATGGCACTCCTATCAAAATGGTGAGGGTGATAAAATATATCCTAATTGTATAAAACAATATGCCCTAGATTATTGTCATTCAAGAAGTTGTGGTAGTAGACTTGGAGTCGTACTTCAACATATGCCTATCAAGGGAGTTCACAACTAAGTTGGGAGGCTACCTATATTTGGACTATTCTCACCTGGATATTTTGTTCAAAGGAAGGAGAATACATATTTATAATGAGAAGCCCTCCACATATCATATTGAAAATATTTAAGAGGAAGAAATAGTTGTAGACTCAATCAAAATGGTGACTAAAGAGCTAGAGGAAATGGATCTGATAGAGGAAGCTTTATATGAGCTTTGGTTAGAGGATAATTTTGCTATGCTTGATTTCAATGCAATGATGCAAACCAAGTTCGGTTTCTATACCATCACTATGCCTAAGAAGGGTGAAGATAATGTTCATGATAATCTAGGTTCTACCCCCGATCAACTATATAAAATGTACTTCGATGGTGCTAGATGTAAGAATGGTTTTGGAGCTAGAGAATTATTCACCTCTCCTTCAAGAATCCAAAAAACATACTCATACTAGTTGACCTAGAGTTGTACAAATAATGTCACCAAGTATGAAGCATTGTTCTTGGGCTTGAAGAAAGCGAAAAAGCTTAGGATCAAATAGTTACATTTTTTGGGAGATTCTAAGCTAATTGTGAACTAGGTAACCAGTAAGTGCATTTCAAAGCAACACTACCTAAAGGTATACCGTAATAAGGTATGGGATTTTTTTGAATCATTTTATGCATTAAATGCTCAAGTGATTTTGTGAGAATGAAATAAGCATGAAAATATCCTGGCATCCCTTGGTGCGAACTTCTCTTCTATTGAAAGTGTGGTATGAAATCCCAAAATTGTAAGGATGATCTATAGACCCTCAGTCCGAGATAAGAGCATACACTAGAAAGTTTTTGATAACGATGAATATATTGTAAATTTTTTTATTAAAGAAGCTGGTAGTGTGGAGGGAAGGATTTTGGATGAAGATGAATCTAAAGGTATAATATATCTTGGGAATAATCACATCCTAAAAGGATTTATTATATTAGAGAGCCTATTTGATTAGAGCAATAGAGCAAAAAAGCATAGAATCAAGGTGGACAAAAAAGAGTATATTGAGCTAAATTTGGGACCTGACAAGATCATCAAAGTCGAGACAAATTTCCCTCTAAAATAGCTTGAGGACATTAAGAATCTATACTCTGAATTACCTAACATTTTTGGATGGAGTTATCACAATTTTAAAGGGTATGAAAAAAATGTGATTCAGCACACCATTTAATTACAGGAAGGGGTGAAACATTTTTGGCATAAGTAGTGGCCTGTTAACCCAAATATTGAGGTGCTTATGAAAGTAAAACTGCTAAAAAATCTAGAGGTAAAATTATTTATCCCTTCAAACACTCAACTTGGGTGGCAAATTTAGTTCCAGTACGAAAAAAATGGAGATATCCACCTATGTGTAGATTTTTGCAATCTGAACCAGGAATCTTTGAAATACCACTATCCCTTACTACAAATTTATTAGATCCTCCATGTTGTTGTTGGAGCACAAATATTTTCACTACCTTATGGTTTCTTTGTCTATAACCAGATCTGGGTAAAGGATGAGGACTAGCACAAAATGACATTTACTACCAAGTGGGGCACTTTCTCCTATCAAATAATGTCTTTTAGTATTTCTAATATTGGTGCCACTTTTCAAAGAGCAATGAATGTCACTTTTGGTGAGTTTCTAAATAGAATAATTGTGATATACCTTGATGATATGACTATTTTATCACATCGCATGGAAGAACATGGATCTCATTTGAGATAGGTGTTTGAAAAGTGTTAGGAATTTGTTATCTCCATCAACCCGAATAAATCTGTGTTGTCAAGGAAAGGAAGCTCTTGAGACATGTGATTTCAAAGGAGGGACTAGCCATTGATCCTACGAGAGCTAAAAATCTCTTAAAATTACCACTTCCAGCCAATAATAAGGATTTATAGTCCTTTTTCAGCCAAATCAATTTTATCTAAAAATTCATCACCGACTTTGCTTAGGTAGTGAAGCTGATGATTGAAATCCTAAAGAAAGATGTAGATTTCAAAAATATGGAGAAAATGAAGTAGGTATTTTACGAGATTAAAGAAATAATAGTTCAAGCATGAGTGTTGATCAATCTAGACTATTCTAAGGATTTTATCCTTTATGCAGTAGGTGAGCAGGAAATTTATGTCGTTGTGCTTACACAAAAGTGAGATGATGGAGATGAACAATGTTGGAAATTTTGGGTACTTTGGGTACATTGCCTTTGCTCAAGTGTATAAGTTGTCATTGATGTCAAGAAGCTCTTGAAGGAATTTGATTTTATGTCAAACAATTTGTTTTGATGAAGGTTACGACATGACAGTTTCAAAGGTCTTTTGTAAACCCCAAGTTGGCAAGTTTAAAGACTACAGGTGGATGCATTAGTTTAATGCATTTGGGACTAGGACGAAGTATTCATTTAAATAATTAAAAACCTTATTAAGGTTCCTTTTAATTATTTTTAAATAATTATTAATTTATTGTTTGCATTGGGTTCTCCTAACCCATGGCGCAAATGTCTTAACTTTTATGGCGCTATGTTCTAAGATTGTGGGCGCTAGCCAAGACCTTTGTCGATGTGTTAAACTCCTACGCTGACGTGTTAAACTCCTCGTCGACATCAGGAGTTTATGGGAAATATGCATATAAATCTCCCATGATGAAGATCAAAGATTATCCCATCCGCATTTTCAAAAAGCATTGCTCACTGTGAATTCACGATCTGATGTTCATTTTCTTCCTCGCTATGATTTCGTGATCCGATTTTCGGATATCCATCATTCATTTTTTATCCACTGTTAGGTTTCATCATCGTTGTTCATGTCAGAAGACAGGGAGGCCTATTGTTTACTTTGGCCCTGGCGTAGAAGGTACAAGGGAAATAGAGTGAGGTTTAAACCTCACCGGACGCCTTTGGCGCATTGGTAGCGGCTAGGTTGTTGGCATGCTACCTGAACGGGAGGTTTCACGTTCGAATAACGTGAAAGGGTTTTTCTTTGTTGAAGTGGACGCAGTAGGTGGTGTTATAGTTCATGCGAAATTTCTCCATAGCGTGATTTTTGGTGTTGGCCAAGGTATTTTCGAAATTAATTTTTGCTAGTGTATTTTGCGGATGGAGGAAGCTTATTAGAGAGAAAAACAACTTAGGAGTTATAAGGAGTTTGAATCTTGCTTCATTTTGATAAAATATTCTTTTGAAAGTGTTGTTTGCATTATCTTATTGCATTCTTATGAGAGATAAAGTTTATTTTTGATAAGACTATAAGGGATAAATATTTCTTGTAATGTTGAGAGTGCTTTTGGTTGATTATGGAAATGAAAGCATGATGTTTTAAGGTTAGAATTGCTTCTTGTGTGAAGTTGTGAAACCTTAAGTGGGCAGCTTTGAGATTGACATTAGCTTTCATTAAATTGGTTATAATCAAGTTATTCTTTACTTGGTTAAAGTGTTGGGCTTACTGCTTTGTTAATGATTTGAAAAGTTGTTTTGTGCTATTGTGATTTGAGTTGGTGGATGTTTTTTGTTCAAATAATGTTGGAGAGAAAAGGAGTTCTACTTGTTTCCTTTTCTAATGTTTATTGTGAAATGCTTCAAGGTTGTGTTTTGAGTTAAATGGTGTTGATTAAACCTTGGTTGATGAGCATTGTTGTTGAAGCCCTAATTGATGGTGAAAGGAACATGAGTATCATTGTTATGTGATTCTTTGCATAGTTGGCAATTGTTGGGGTTTCATGTTATTGAAAGAAAGCATTCTATTCTATCCATTTCAGATATTGAGTTGAGTTTTCAGATTTGAGATTGAGATTGAGTTGATTTGATTTGAGTTGAGTTTTGATATTGGGAGTTGAGTATAGAACATATTGAGTCTCTAAAAATTCTCTTTATGATTCTATGAGTTTGAAAAATCACATTGGGTCTCTAACAATTCACTTTGTGATTTCCTACTAAGAAAGTTTTTCTTGGTGAGCAGTTTTTGGAAAGGTTCCGGTGGGGACTTGTGAGCAGTTTTTGGAAAGGTTCCGGTGGGGAGTTGTGAGTAATTTTGGATAGGTTTCGGTGGGGACATGTGAGCAGATTTGGACAGGTCCTAGTAGATTACTTGTGAGCTGAGTTTGATAGTTCTATCAGTGAACTCGAGGACAGAGATGCACTGGTTCTATGAGAAGAACCCGAGGACATATTTGGCAAGTATTTTGGAAGGCTTGTATGCAGAGGATTGATTTGTTCAAGAGTTGGACAGATCTGATAGATAGAGGAAGAATTGTACTAGATGGACTGACTATGTTTGGTACAGCTTGCTAAGATACTGTGGACGTGATCATAGAATGCAGAGGTCTCTTAGGCTAAGCATTGAGGACAAGAGGTCTTTGGTGGAAAGGATTTTCATGTGCTGGCAAGAGGTAGAGGCAGTTGATCTTCTGAGGGATCATTTCCAGAGCAAAGGGGAAGGTATCTCCTTTGAGCAGAGGCTCATAAATTTTGATTGGGGGAAGGTATCTCCTTTGAGTAGAGGCTCATAAATTCTAATTGGGGGAAGGTATCTCCTTTGGGCCGAGGCTCATAAACATTGTAATTGGGAAGGATTCCCAAAGAACTTTGAGATAACTTTTAGAGAAAAGTTTTATAGACGTAGCCCAGCCATTCTGGGTGAACCACATTAAAATTTCTGTCACTTTGTGGATGATATTGTGCATTGCTTTGATATTGCCTTGGGTATATTTCTTTACTATTTTGAAGTATAATGGAAAAAGTAAAAAGAGGTCTTATACTATTCACCACACCTCTCAGTATAAGCTTGTGTTCTTCAATTGGTATCAGAGCAGGTGCCTTCGAAAAGTTTAATAGCTTGAAGGAAAAGCTAGTAAAGAACACAATGGATCATTCAAGTGCCAATGCAACACCTATTCTTGATGGGTCACATTTTGGTCTTTGGAGTGCAAGGATGAAGGTTCATCTAATGGCACTTGGGAATGAGGTTTGGGAAGTGATTGAAGATGAGTACACTATTCCTGAACATGGTCCTAATACTAAAGAAGAAATGCTCCTACATCACATCAATTCAAAAGCAATGAATGCAATCCTGAAAGGCTTACAGAAACGAGATCTCACCAAAGTGATTCACTGCAAGACAGCTAGTGAAATGTGGAATCAGTTGAATGTGGTTCATATAGGTGATACAAATGTCAAAAATGCCAAGTTGAGACACTTCAAAGGTATGTTTGAACAACTCAAGATGAATGATGATGAAAATATTAGTGACTACATGCTTCGTATGGATGAGGTTGTTAACTCCATGAAAGACTTAGGTCTTGAGCTTTCTAAAAATGATGTTTGTGATAAGATTTTAAGATCTCTTCCTAATAGATTTAGTGAAAAAATTTATGCTATTGACGAAGCTAAAGATTTGGATAAGTTAAAAAAGGATGAGCTCCATAGTATACTTGCAGCATTTGAGTTAAGAACTCAAGTGAAGGTTTATGTCAAGAAAGAGGCAGCTTTCAAAGCTACAAATAAATCCAAGGGTAAACAACTTCAAGAGAGTGATGAGTCTGTTAGTGATGAAGAGGCATATTATAGCAAGAAATGCAAGTTCTCTAGAAAGCACAAAAGTATGAAAAATATAAGATGTTTCAATTGTGGAAAGTTTGGTCATTATGCTACTGACTGTACTATTCCCAAGAATGAAAGTGATGAAGATAAACAGGATTCTAAGAGCAAGGATTCTGAAAAGCACAAGCATCACAGGAAAAACAAAGATGAGCACAACAATCAAGGAAAGAGGTATTCTCACAAGCACAAGAAGAGTTTCTACCTAGACAAAGCAAGCAAGTGTTATAGTAGTGATAGTGAAAGTTCTTCAAGTGATGATGAAAATGAGATGTTGTTCATATCAAAAAAAGAGGAAGAACCGAAACATAGATTCATTATCATGAAATGTCTTAGATGTGGAAACTTTGGTCACCTCGAGGATGATTGCACAAATAATGATTTGGTTTCTAGTATGTATGAAGATTCTTCATAAAACTATAAGGAAGATGCATGTATGGTTTTTGAAAAGGGTAGCACCTCTAGTGATAAGAAATCTGAAAAAGACTTTGATGATTCAAAAAGCAAACAAATAGAGGAAGATATAGAGAAAGGAGAAGTATGTGAACTTATTAGTGCTCTTAGTGCTTTGAAAAAGGAAAGAAATAAGAATTCTAGACTCAAGAGAGAGATGATCTTATAGAAAGTCTTGACTTCTCTATAGCTAAGACACAAGAACTCAAGGATGAGTCAGAGTCTAAGGTTCTTGAGTATAGTGAGTTAGAACAGAAAATGGCTTCTTTGAAAGATGAAACTAAATAGTACAAGGATAAGCTTTGCAGGTTCCAAGAAAGCTCCAAAAAGGTTAAGTCATTCATCAAAGGTCAAAGAAAGACAACAGATAAAATAGGCCTTGGTTTTGTTAAGCAACACAAGGAACAAGTTGGAGAGTCTAGTAAGAGACTCCAAAAGGAAGAGAGTTTTGATGAAGAAAGTATTTTAGAAAAGGAGTCCCTGAATGATAGATGCACAAAAATAGAAAATAGAATTCAAAATGAGAAGAAGTTTTTAAAACCTAAGAGGTCAAATAAAGGAAAATTTCAAGGCATATGTTTTGCTTGTCACAGGTTTGGTCACATGGGTTCACATTGCATGGCTCAAGTGAAGGAGGTAAATGACAGTTTTAGAAGTGCTCATTACTTTCAACAGTATTGTGACTATTGTCAATAGTTTGGGCACAAGGCAGTTTATTGCAAGGCAAATAACAGGAACATGTTTGGTCAGAACAGGTTTGACCAGAACAGGTTTGGTCAGAATAGGTTTGGTCAAAATAAGTTTGGTTAGAACTGGTGGATTCAAAGATTAGGTTTACCTTAAAGAAACAACATAGTAAAGTGTTTCAAGTGCAAAAATGAAGGTCACATAATTAGACAGTGTAGAGCTAAAATTTTGGAATACAGGAACAAGAACAATGGCATGATCAGGTCCAAGGATCAAGGCATGGACAAGAACATGGATGAGAACAAGAACAAGAACAGTGAAAAGAACAGGAATATGGGCAAAGAGTTCAAGAGAAGGCCCGACAAGGAAGTTATAAACACTAATGATGATCAGTGCCTAATGGGAGTTTTACTCCCACCCCATAATTAATAACCTCATTAGGATGTGGGGGAGGGACTAAGCTAAGACGCTCATTCTTAGTCCCGATCCCCAAAGGTGACCCTTTGCCATTGATGACAAAGAGGGAGAGATATGAGTAAGGTGGAGAGCCTCAAAGTGAAGAGGAAAGCTTCAAGTCAGGGGGAGCAAAACTTCAAAGGAAGATTCTCATTTGTGGGCACAGTTGGTCAGTTGTTAACACAATTGGTTTTAGTTTTGGTTCTTGAGAAGTGTTTTCAGTAAAGGTTTGCCATCAATGACAAAGGGGGAGATTGTTGGAAATTTTGGTTACTTTGGGTACATTGCCTTTGCTCAAGTGTATAAGTTGTCATTGATGTCAAGAAGCTCTTGAAGGAATTTGATTTGATGTCAAACAATTTTTTTTGATGAAGGTTACAGCATGACAGTTTCAAAGGTCTTTTGTAAACCCCAAGTTGGCAGGTTTAAAGACTACAGGTGGATGCATTAGTTTAATGCATCTGGTTCGAGGAGGAAGTATTTATTTAAATAATTAAAAACTTTTTTAAGGTTCCTTTTAATTATTTTTAAATAAATTTTAATTTATTTTTTGCATTGGGTTCTCCTAACCCATGGCGCAAATGTCTTAACTTTGATGGCGCTATGTTCTAAGATTGTGGGCGCTAGCCAAGACCTCCACCGATGTGTTAAACTCCTCCGTCGACGTGTTAAACTCCTCGTCGATGTCAATAGTTTATGGGAAATATGCATATAAATATCCCATGATGAAGATCAAAGATTATCCCATCCGCATTTTTGAAAAGCGTTGCTCACTGTGAATTCGTGATCTGATGTTCGTTTTCTTCCTTGCTGTGATTTCGTGATCCGTTGTTCGGATATCGGATATGTGGGCCAAGCACCAACGAATCAAGGTAGAATTTTAAAAGGAATTTCACCCCAAGAGAGGGGTGAAACTCCGTATCACCCATATTTGGGATGAAATATATCTTAAGGAAGAATTTAAAAGAAGGCATGGTGGTCCCAACATGGGCAATTCGAAGAAGCACTTTTACCCCAAGTGAGGGGTGAAACACATTGTCATACTTCTTTGGGGTGAAAAGGAATTTTGAATATGTTTAAATGTGAAAGAAATGAATGGTGACATGGAGCTCATTTCAAATACGATAGGGGTAGAAATAAAATTAAAGAGCTCAATGACAAGTCAAAGCATAACAAATTAATGTCACCTCTATAGAGAGGCACCATGTGGTTTCACCTTTCTAGGGGGTTAATGGAGTTTGAAGATTTATTTTTAGAAGAAAGTGTTGCTTAGTGCTCTACATCGAATTTTAAAGTGATGTCGCCTCGCAAGAGGGGTAAAAGTCTCTATCACCCTCCTAAAAGGTATAATTAAAAATTATGATTATAAATAAGATAATTAAGGGGTGAAATTGCTAAGATGTCAAACCAAATTTCATTGTATCTCGTTTCTGCCTCAAAAAGGTTGTTTTATCCTATTCTTGGGCAAATTCAATTCTTTGGCATTAAATTTCTAAAGACATTGCTTTCAAAGGTGTGATTTTGTAGATTCTATTACAAAGAGGTGAAGAAAGATAAAATTTAATTCTTGGAGTAATGCAAACAACACTTCTAGGATGTCCACTTCAACTTTGCAGGATTAGAAGCAATTCTTGTTTATTTCGATGCACCACCTATCAATATTACCAGTTTTCAAAGCAGATTTAATGCTTGATGGATTTTCTTGGTGAAAGTGTATTTTTGAGGTGCAAAGGCAAAGAAAATTCAATGACCAAGCACCTAACTTCCAAGATATTTTATTGCATCCCAATATGCTGACATGCAAGGTTACTTCTTAGCATTTAATCATGCTGATTTATTTGTGTGATTCTCCCACCAAAGCTGGATCATGATTTCCATTCAAAATATTTTGACTAGAACATGACTGATGCCAAGGAGGAAATTATTCTCATCGGTTTTAATTTGTCAACATTTTTTTTGTAAGCACATTAAATGAAAGAGGTGCAACCCTCTATATATACCAATCATATTTTATTGTAAAAAATGATGGACACACTATAGAAAAACATCTTAAGTTTTTGCATTGATAGAAATGATTCAACTTCTGGTTCTCCAAATAGTTTTATACTTGATAATTCTTTGTGTGTATTATTTTTGAATGCTTCCACTTTGATTACTTACTGTATTTTAAATTTTGATTCTAAATTTATTTTTATTTGTACGAAAATGAATACTAAGATGCTCTTCAGAGGTTGTCATTGCATAACTGCAAGGAGTTTTTGTGCTTGTGTTTTTTGTTGTATGCTATTAATTACGACTTTATGGAATTTTGGCTATTAGTCTATCCCCATCCTATATTTTTGGCTTATAGTCATATTTCCTTATATCTTTCATGTCACCTCAATCTTTCAACCAAAGTAGATTAGGAAGAAATCCAACCCTCTTTGGAGATTTTCTCGAAGGACATTTCTTTCCTGCAACATTTCAATGTTGGCTAGGTCTAGGACACACGAGGCATAGACTTTGTAACTAGGTGGATTCATAACCAATAGTTTTTGGTATTCCCGTTGGGACTCTCAAAAGGTTCCACTTTTAACAATATTAAGGTTTGATGCTCACCTAGTATTGTATTATTAGGACATTTGGTGACTCAGCTCTATGTAGAAGCCTCCAAACAAGAAGTAATTGAAATTTTCCTTCATGATTACAAGATCAAAGGCTAAAAATTCCAAATAGCCTATGGTCCCATAAACTATAACATCTTCTTAGTTAGATGATGTATTTTTCATTCTTTCAAGTCTTGCTAGTACATCTACTAGTTTTCCACCTCCCAAACCATAGACACCAATCAACATGCCTCAAAATACACCACCTATCACAGCCACCACCAAGGTAGTTTCTAGTATAGAACCATTCTGGACCTCTAAATCTACAAGCTTAGTACCTGATTATATAAACAATGATGAAGGTTTTACCAACTTACAATGGTATGAGAAAGATAACCTATGAGCATTTTCAAGATCTAGTTGCTTTAGAGATAATTCATGGAATCACAGAAGAAGATATAATGGTGAGTTTACTTGTTCTCTCTTTTCAAGGGAAATTACTTTACTAGTATCGGTCATTACATATTGCAACCATTACTACATGGGACTAGTTATCTAAACAATTTATTAAAGGGTTCAATGAATAAGTAGATCTCTTTTCCTTGTTGCATCAGTTCACTACTATTAAAAGGCATCTGCAAGAAGAAATTATGGACTTTAATGTCAAGTTTTCCTAAAATTGGCATAGGGTTCTTGATAGTCTTCGATCGATGCCCAAACAAGCAGCCTTTTACTACCTTTGAGCCTTCAACTTTAACATCAGTATGGCCTTCCAATATTCCAATGCCAATATATTCCTTGATCTGTATTTTGTAGTACAAAATGCCAAAGTTTATCTGATCGCTATCGGTAAGCTTTCGTTAAAAATTGTCACACCTATTTTTCTTAATCTTCCATAGTATTTGTATGCCAATGCATCTTCCCAAACCTTGCCCATGTCACCCATGTATCCAATACCTTCATGTAATCTAAGTACATCCCAAACTACAACAATAGTTTCTATTCCAAAATTACCTACTCCAGTCATTTGGTAATTACCCGTCCCTCCTTCTATCCCAATATTACCTCCTCTACCAGTACTTTTACCTTTGTCAACACCTCCAGTAGCCTCAAATACTGATACCAACATGAAATTATTATAGGAGATGAAATCACTTAATTAAAAATTGAGGACAATGTCAAATGAAATTACATCCATCAAGAAGAAGCAAGCTGAAGCTGAATTTTGATCAAGAATATTTCAAATACTACTGATTACTAGAGAGCAATAAACTTCAAGTAGAAAAGGTGCTGAGAGAAATACAATCATATTGGTCAATGAATAAGCCATTACATCAGAGAAAATATATTGGTGCTCTACCTGTAATGACCCTCATGGTGAAGATACCCATATGGTTCATTTGAACTATGTGTAGACACTGGAAAAAGTGCTTCTAGTGGTCAAGTTAACATGATCACAAAAATTGATCACAACTTCATGGTCCCATTTGTAAAGAAAGTATTATTTCTCATAAGATCTGGGAAGAAACATGTAATTGTTGATCTAGTATATATGGAGCCACTAAGAGTCCACACAAAGCAGAAGGTGCAAAATGAAAAGAAGCAGTCTCAAGCAAAAGTGCTTGCACCAACATCTAAACTAGATATGTCTATCTTCCTAAAGGACATTTTTTATACCCTAGAAAAGGACCAAATGCAAGCAAAAGCATATACTTTGCATCCTTCAGTAGCACAAGCACAAACAAAAATGAGATAATAGGTGAAGGAGAATCTCAAGTACCCATGTTTGACCAAGCATTAGAGGGTAGAGGCTATGCAGTAGTACTAAAAAAATATGAAGCTACTGGTGAATCAAGGTAGCCTAACATACATTCATATAATATTTTCAAATAACTAAAGAATATTCTCACCAAGGTGAGTTTCTATGATGCACTACAACTACCTGCACAAGTTGACTTGTTCCAAGAATCATTGAAATTCATGAAGGATAAGAAGAAAAACTCTACGTAGATGGTGTTGGATCAAACACTACCCACTTTAGCCATGGGAAAAAATAGACCTCACCCATTCTATATATCTCTCATGATGGAGGGTTGGATTGTAGACAATTGTATGATTGAATCTAGCATAGTTACGACTGTTATGCCAAAGGTAGTATGTGAAATTATGGGTATGGAATATACAAGAAGCAGCCGAGGCATCTTGCAGTTGGATGGCATTCCTATAAAAATGGTTGGGGTGACAAAATATATCCTAATTTTCTTACACACTATACCCCAGATTACTATCATTCAATAAGTTATGGTAGTAGACTTGGAGTCGTACTTCAACATGTTCCTATCAAGGGAGTTCACTTGTAGTTTAGATTCTGTTCAAAGGAAGGAGAATACATATTTATAATGAAAATACCTCCACATATCATATTGAAAAAATCGAAGAGGAAGAAATATTTGTAGAATAAATCAAATGGTGACTGTGAAGAGCTAGAGGAAATGGATCTGATGGAGGAATCTTTGGATGATCTTTGGTTAGAGGATAATTTTTCTATGCTTGATTTCAATGTAATTATAGAAACCAAGATCGGTTGCTATACCATCATTAAGCCTAAGAAGAGTGAAGAGAAGGTTCCTGATAACCTAGGTTTTGCCCTCGATCAACTTTGTAAAATGTACTTTGATGGTGCTAGATGTAAGAATGGTTTTGGAGCTAGAGTAGTATTCATCTCTCCTTCATGAATCCAAAAAACATACTCGTACTAGTTGACCTAGATTGTACAAATAATGCCATTAAGTAGAAAGCATTGTGCTTGGTACTGAAGAAAGAAAAAAAGCTTAGGATCAAATAGTTGTAAATTTGTGGATATTCTAAAATAATTATCAACTAGATGACCAGTAAGTGTGTTTTAAAGTAGCACTACCTAAAGGTATACCACAACAAGGTATGTAATTTATTCGAATCATTTGATGCATTAAATTTTCAAGTGATTTTGTGAGAATTAAATAAGCATGTAGATATCCTGGTATCCCTTGGTGCAAACTTCTCTCCTATTGAAATTGTGGTACAAAATCCCAAGACTGTAAGGATGATATATAGACCCTCAGTCCGAGATAAGAACATACACTGGTAAGATTTTGATAACGATGAATAGATTGTAAAATTTTTTATTAAAGAAACTGGTAGTGTAGAGGGAAGGATCCTGGATGAAGATGAATCTAAAGGTATAATACAGATGAGGAATAATCACATCCTAAAATGATTGATTATATTAGATAGCCTCTTTGATCAGAGTGATAGAGCAAAAAAACATAGGATCAAGGTGGACAAAAAAGAGTATATTGAGCTAAAGTTGGTACTTGACAAGATCATCAAAGTTGGGATACATTTCTCTCCAGAAGATCTTGAGGACATTAAGAACCTATACTCTGAATTCCCTAAAACTTTTCATGGAGTTATCATGGTTTGAAAGGATATGACAAAAATGTGATTCAACACACCATTGAATTGTAGGTAGGGTTGAAACATTTTTGGTAGTAGTTGTATGTTAACCCAAATATTGAGGTACTTATGAAAGCGAAATTGATGAAAATTTTAGAGGTAAAAATTATCTATCCCATCAAAAACTCAACTTGGATGGCAAATTTAGTTCCAATACGAAAAATGGAGATATTCGTCTATGTGTAAATTTTCGTAATTTGAACCAGGCATCTTTGAAAGACCACTATCCCTTACTATAGATTGATCAGATCCTCCATATTGTTACTGGAGCACAAATATTTTCATTGTTTTATGGTTTCTCTGGCTATAACCATATCTAGGTAAACGATGAGGACCATCACAAAACAATATTTACTACCAAGTGGGGCACTTTCTCCTATAAAAAAATGCCTTTCAGTATTTCCAATGTTGGTGTTACTTTTCAAAGAGCAATGGATGTCACTTTTTGTGAGTTGCTGGATCGAATAATTGTGATATACCTTGATGATATGACTATTTTCTCACATTGCAGGGAAGAACATGGATCTCATTTGAGACAGGTTTTTGAAAAGTCTCAGGAATTTGGTTTCTCCATCAACCCAAAGAAATCTATCTTTTTTGTCAAGGAGGAGAAGCTCTTGGGACATGTGATTTCAAAGGAGGGGTTAGCCATTGATCTTGCGAGAGCTGAAGCTCTCTTAAAATTACCACTTCTAGCAAATAAGAAGGATATGTAGTCCTTTTTTAGCCAAATCAATTTTATCAAAAAAATTCATCATTGAATTTGCTCAGGTAGTGAAGCCGATGACTAAACTCCAAGGCATAATTAAAAAATATGATTATAAAGAAGAGAATTAAGGGGAAAAACTTCTAATATGTCAAACCAATCTGCATTGTATCTCTTTTCTACCTTGAAAAGGTTATTTCATCATATTCTTGGGTGAAATCAATTATTTGGTGTTAAATTTTTGGAGACATTGCTTTCAAAGGTGTGATTTTGCAGATTATCTTAGAAAGAGGTGAAGAAAGATAAAATTTAATTTTTGGAGCAGTGTAGATAACACTTCTAGGATGTCCGCTTCAACTTTGTAGGATTAGAAGCAATTCTTGTTTATTTTCGATGCACCACCTATCAACCTTGCCAGTTTTCAAAGCAAATTTAATACTCGATGTATTTTCTTGGTGAAAGTGTGTTTTTGAGATGCAAAGGTAAAACAAATACAATGACCAAGAACCTGAATTCCAAGAGATTTTGTTGCATCCCAATGTATTGAAATGCAAGGTTTCTTATTAGAATTTAATCATAATGATTTCTCTGTGTGATTCTCCCACCAATGCTGGATCATGGTTTCCATGCAAAATATTTTGACTAGAACATGACTGATGCCAAAGAGGAAATTATTCTCGTTGATTTTAATTTATTAGCATTTTTTATGTAAGAACATTAAATAAAATAGGTGAAATCCTCTACAAATACTAATAATTTTTTATTGTAAAAATGGATGAACACTTTATAGAAAAACATCTTAAGTTTTTTGCATTAATAGAAACAATTCAACTTCTGGTTCTCCAAATAGTTTTGTACTTGATAATTATTTGTGTGTGTTATTTTTGAATGCTTCCACTTCTATTACTTGTATTTTAAATTCTTCTTCTAACTTTATTCTTGTGGGTATGGAAATGAACACTAAGATGCTCTTCATATGTTGTCATTTCATAACTGCAAGGAGTTTTTGTGCTTTTATTTTCTATTGTATGTTGCTAATTACTCCTTAGTGGAATTTTGGTTGTTAGTCTATCCCCATCCAGTATTGTTGGCTTATAGTCATATTTCCCTATATCTTTCCTATCACCTCAACCTTTCAACCAAAGTAGATTAGGAAGAAAGCCAATCCTCTTTGGAGATTGGCTCGAAGGATATTTATTTCCTCCAACCTTTCAATATTGGCTAGGTCTAGGGCACACAAGGCATAGACTTTGTAACTAGGTGGATTCATGATCAAAATTTTTTGGCATACCAAATGGGAATCTTAAAATATTCCACTTTTAATAGTATTGAGGTTTTATGTTCACATGGTACTATATGATTAGGACATTTGGTGACTCAAATCTAGCTATAAGCCTCCAAACATGAAGTAAGTGAAAGTTTCCTTCATGATTATAGGATCAAAGGCTAAAAATTCCAAAGAGTCTATTGAGTTTTACAAACTTGACATCCAAGATCTAGGAGAACATCCTAGGTTAGTTACTCCAACTATTACATCAACTACAATATCTTCTCAATTAGCTGATATATTTTTCATTCATTCAAGTCCTTCTATTATAGCTACTAGTTTTCCACCTCCCCAACCACATACACCAATCAACATGGCTCAAAATCCACTACCACCGTAGCCACCACCAAGGTAGTTTCCAGCATGGAACCATTCTAGACCTCTTAATTTGCAAGCTCAAAATTTGATTCTATAAGTAGCAATGAAGGCTTTAACAACTTACGATAGTACGAGAAAGATAACCTATGAGCCTTTTCAAGATCTATTTACTTTAGCAAAAATTCATAGCATCACAGAAGAAGATATAATGGTGAGTTTACTTGTTCTCTCTTTTCAAGGGACATTTCTTTACTAGTATCTATCATTACATCTTGCAACCATCACTACCTAGGACCAGTTAGCTAAACTATTGATTAAAGGGTTCAATGAACAAGAAGATCCATTTTTATTGCTACATTAGTTCACTACTATTCAAATGTATCCACAAGAACAAATCATAGAATTTAATGTCAATTTTACCCAAAATTGGCATAGGGTTCCTGATGGTGTTTGATCGATGCCCAAATAAGTAGCTTTTAACTACCTTTGAGCCTTTAAATTTGACATCAGTATGGCCATCCAATAGTCCAATGTTAATATATTCCCTGATCCATATTCTGTACCACAAAATATTGAAGTTGATCTGATTGTTATTGGTAAGATTTTGTCAAAAATGGCCATTTCTATTTTTCTTGATCTTCCATAGTATTTGTATGTTAATGCATCTTCCTAGCCCTTTACCATGTCACCCATGTATCATTTACCTTCATGGAATATAATTACATACCAAACTACAACAACAGTTTTCGTTCCATAATTACCTGCTCCAGTAATTTGGTAATTACTTGCCCCTCCTACTGTCCCAATATTGCCTCCTCTACCAGTATCTTTATCTTTACCAGCACCTCCAGTACCCTAAAATACTTATACATACATGAAATTATTGTAGGATATGCAATAACTTAATTAAAAAGTGAGGATGATGTCAAATGAAATTACATCCATCAATAAGAAGCAAGTTGAAGCTGACTTTCGATCAAGAATATTTTAAACACCACCGATTACTAGAGAGCAACCAACTTCAAATAGCAAATGTGTTGAGAGAAATACAACTATATTGGCCAATGAATAATTTGTTACACTGGAGAAAACATATTGGTGCTCTACCTGTAATGATGCTCATGGTGAAGATACTTGCATGGTTCATTTGAACTATGTGTAGACACTAGTAGAAAGTGCTTCTAGTGGTCAAGTTAAAATGATCACAAAAATTGATCACAATTTCATGGTCCCATCTGTCAAGAAAGTATTATTTCTCATAATATATGGGAAGAAACCTATCATTGTTGATCTAGTAGATATGGAGCCACTAAGAGTCGCCACTGAGCAGAAGGTGCAGAATGAAAAGAAGCAGTCTCAAGAAAAATTGCTTGCACCAACATCAAAAAATATATACCTATCTTCCTCAAGGATATTTTGCCTACCGTACAAAGGACCAAATGCAATCGAAATCATATACTTTGCAACCTTCAGCTGCACAAGCACAAACATAAATGAGATAATAGGTGAAGGAGAAGCTCAAGTACCCGTCTTTGACCAAGCGTCCGAGGGTAGAGGCTACGTAGTAGTACTAAAAAAAATATGAAGCTACTGGTGAATCAAGGGAGCCTAACACACATTCATATATATTTTTGAATAAATAAATAATATTCACACCAAGGTGAGTCTCTATGATATGCTACAACTACTTGGAAAAGTCAATTTATTACAAGAAACATTGAAATTCGTGAAGGATAAGAAGAAAAACCCTATATAGATGGTGTTGGCTCAAACAGTACCCACTTTAGCCATGGGAAAAAATAGACCTCCCCCATTCTATCTATCTCTCAGGATGAAGGTTTGAATCGTACACAATTACATATTGACTCTAGCATAGCGACAACTATCATGCCAAAGGTAGTATGTGAAATTATGGGTATGGAATATACAATAAGTAGCCCAAGCATATTATAGTTGGATGGCACTCCTATCAAAATGGTGGGGGTGATAAAATATATCCTAATTGTATAAAAAAATATGACCTAGATTATTGTCATTCAAGAAGTTGTGGTAGTAGACTTGGAGCCGTATTTCAACATATGCCTATCAAGGGAGTTCACAACTAAGTTGGGAGGCTACCTTTATTTGGACTATTCTCACCTGGATATTTTGTTCAAATGAAGGAGAATACATATTTATAATGAGAAGCCCTCCACATATCATATTGAAAATATTGAAGAGGAAGAAATAGTTGTAGACTCAATCAAAATGGTGACTAAAGAGCTAGAGGAAATGGATCTGATAGAGGAAGATTTATATGAGCTTTGGTTAGAGGATAATTTTGCTATGCTTGATTTCAATGCAATGATGGAAACCAAGTTCAGTTTCTATACCATCACTATTCCTAAGAAAGGTGAAGAGAATGTTCTTGATAATCTAGGTTCTACCCCTGATCAACTGTATAAAATGTACTTCGATGGTGCTAGATGTAAGAATGGTTTTGGAGCTAGAGAACTATTCATCTCTCCTTCAAGAATCCAAAAAACATACTCATACTAGTTGACCTAGAGTTGTACAAATAATGCCACCAAGTACGAAGCATTGTTCTTGGGCTTGAAGAAAGCGAAAAAGCTTAGGATCAAATAGTTACAAATTTTTGGAGATTCTAAGCTAATTGTCAACTAGGTAACTAGTAAGTGCATTTCAATGCAACACTACCTGAAGGTATACCGTAATAAGGTATGGGATTTTTTTGAATCATTTTATGCATTAAATGCTCAAGTGATTTTGTGAGAATGAAATAAGCATGCAAATATCCTGGCATCCCTTGGTGTGAACTTCTCTTCTATTGAAAGTGTGGTATGAAATCCCAAAATTGTAAGATGATCTATAGACCCTCAGTACGAGATAAGAGCATACACTAGAAAGTTTTTGATAACGATGAATATATTGTAAATTTGTTTATTAAAGAAGCTGGTAGTGTGGAGGGAAGGATTTTGGATGAAGATGAATCTAAAGGTATAATTTATCTTGGGAATAATCACATCCTAAAAGTATTGATTATATTAGAGAGCCTCTTTGATTAGAGCGATAGAGCAAAAAAGCATAGAATCAAGTTGGAGAAAAAATAATATACTGATCTAAATTTGGGACCTGACAAGATCATCAAAGTCGAGACAAATTTCCCTCTAAAAGAGCTTGAGGACATTAAGAATCTATACTTTGAATTACCTAACATTGTTGCATGGAGTTATCACAAGTTTAAAGGGTATGAAAAAAATGTGATTCAGCACACCATTTAATTACAGGAAGGGGTGAAACATTTTTGGCATAAGTAGTGGCCTGTTAACCCAAATATTGAGGTGCTTATGAAAGTAAAAGTGCTAAAAAATCTAGAGGTAAAATTATTTATCCCTTAAAACACTAAACTTGGGTGGCAAATTTAGTTCCAATACGAAAAAAATGGAGATATCGACCTATGTGTAGATTTTTGCAATCTGAACCAAGAATATTTGAAAGACCACTATCCCTTACTACAAATTTATTAGATCCTCCACGTTGTTGTTGGAGCACAAATATTTTCACTACTTTATGGTTTCATCGTCGTTGTTCACATCAGAATACAGGGAGGCCTATTGTTTACTTTAGCCCTGGCATAGAAGGTGCAAGGGAAACAGAGAGAGGTTTAAACCTCACCGGACGCCTTTGGCGCACCGGTAGCGGCTAGGTTGTTGGTGTGCTACCTGAACGAGAGGTTTCACGTTTGAATAACGCGAAAGGGTTTTTCTTCATTGAAGTGGACATAGCAGGTGGTGTTAGAGTTCGTGCACAATTTATCCATAGCATGATTTTTGGTGTTGGCCAAGGTATTTTCGAAATTAATTTTTGCTAGTGTATTTTGCGGATGGAGGAAGCTTATTAGAGAGAAAAACAACTTAGGAGTTATAAGGAGTTTGAAGCTTGCTTTATTTTGATAAAATATTCTTTTGAAAGTGTTGTTTGCATTATCTTATTGCATTCTTATGAGAGATAAAGTTTATTGTTGATAAGACTATAAGGGAAAAATAAGGTGTATAAGGGATAAATATTTCTTGTAATGTTGAGAGTGCTTTTGGTTGATTATGGAAATGAAAGCATGATGTTTTAAGGTTAGAATTGCTTCTTGTGTGAACTTGTGAAATGTTAAGTGGGAAGCTTTGAGATTGACATTAGCTTTCATTAAATTGGTTATAATCAAGCTATTCTTTACTTGGTTAAAGTGTTGGGCTTACTCCTTTGTTAATGATTTGAAAAGTTGTTTTGTGCTATTGTGATTTGAGTTGGTGGATGCTTTTCGTTCAAATAATGTTGGAGAGAAAAGGAGTTCTACTTGTTTCCTTTTCTAATGTTGATTGTGAAATGCTTCAAGGTTGCGTTTTGAGTTAAATGGTGTTGATTAAAACTTGGTTGATGAGCATTGTTGTTGAAGCCCTAATTGATGGTGAAAAGACCATGAGTATCATTGTTATGTGATTCTTTGCATAGTTGGCAATTGTTGGGGTTTCATGTTATTGAAAGAAAGCATTCTATTCTATCCATTTCAGATATTGAGTTGAGTTTTCAGATTTGAGATTGAGATTGAGTTGAGTTGATTTGAGTTGGGTTTTGATATTGGGAGTTGAGTATAGAACATATTGAGTCTCTAACAATTCTCTTTATGCTTCTCTGAGTTTGACAAATCACATTGGGTCTCTAACAATTCACTTTGTGATTTCCTACTAAGAAAGTTTTTCTTGGTGAGCTTGCTAAGTTTTTGGACAGGTTCCGATGGGGACTTGTGAGTAGTTTTTGGACAGGTTCCGGTGGGGACTTGTGAGCAGTTTTGGATAGGTTCCGGTGGGGACTTGTGAGCAGATTTGGACAGGTCCTAGTATAGGACTTGTGAGTTGAGTTTGATAGTTCTATCAGATAACTTGAGGACAGAGATGCACTGGTTCTATGAGAAGAACCTGAGGACAGATTTGGCAAGTATTTGAGAAGGCTTGTATGCAGAGGATTGATTTGTTCAAGAGTTGGACAGATCTGATAGACAGAGGAAGACTTGTACTAGACCGACTGACTGTGTTTGGTACAGGTTGCTAAGCTGCTGTGGACGTGATCATAGAAGGCAGAGACCTCTTAGGCTAAGCATTGAGGACAAGAGGTCTTCAGTGGAAAGGATTTCCACATGCTGGCAAGAGGTAGAGGTAGTTGATATTCTGAGGGATCATTTCTAGAGCAGAGGGGAAGGTATCTCCTTTGAGTAGAGGCTCATAAATTCTGATTGGGGGAAGGTATCTCCTTTGAGAAGAGGCTCATAAATTCTGATTGGGGGAAGGTATCTCCTTGGGGCCGAGGCTCATAAACATTGTGTTGAGTGTTAATTTGTCTTATTACAAATAATAACACGCAACTTAGAGTCTCGAACAAAAGACTCTTTATTGCAAAGAAATAATTTATTTTATTTTCCTTCCTTTTATTATTTCTCCAAGCTTCTTTGTGAAATAGCTTTTACGTATATAAAAATGAATTTCAATTTAATACATACAACTGATATATCCCAAAATAACTCAAATCCTACAGATAGCTGTTAACAAGGGGCCTTTGTTGATTCTCAATGAACTTTATAATCTTGACTTGTTTGATTAATCAAAAATAAACAAAAATCCTTTTGATGTTCTTATATTCACAATTTATTCTAAGGTTAACCTGTTCGTTTTATCTCTATTCAATAGTTCTGTTATTTCAATGTTAGTCTCTGACATGAAATTAAGCATATCAAGGAATAAAATAGAAACTGTTATTTTGAGTCAGCTGGAAAATAATGAAGGATATTAAAATGGTTAACGATCTCCTCCCTGCAAAATCCCAAGTTAAGAGATGAAGTCCCCAAAACAACCCAACCGATCAGATCTGTACTAACACACAATCTAATCAGATTAGATGCAAGACTCTAAGGAAAAGAATATAACTACATCATTCTACCATTCACCTATCGTAACCCATCCCATGGCATAAACGAAATAGATACAAGACAAAATGATGCAACGGAAATATTGACAGTAAAACAATAGTTTTGGCTTCGATCTCATTTTGATTTTACACACAAAAGTTGTGTTACCAAAGAAAAATCCTTTATTTCAATAAATAATGCTTTTTGTTACAGTCTCCAGCCCAGTATCCATCTACATTTCTACTATTTAACCTTTCTGTCACGCGTTCTCGGCTATTCCATGACGCTTCGTTTCGACTCCCGAGACCCTTCGCTTCAATTCCCGCCTTTTGGTATTCTAACCTTTGCGTGCATTCGTAACGCTCGATCTCTGCGGCCAGTAAATGTTGTTATGAAACGTTACTCTGGTTCTGTCATTTTTGCCATGTGTCCTGCGTCTCCTACACCTTTTGTAACGCTTTCCTATGGAAATCCTGACAGAATTTGCATTTGGCCTCTTCCGTTTGCTAGCCGTGATAACGCGACATGTCACGAAATCGTGACATGTCGCGATATCGTGACATGTTCTTGGTCCGTACGCCCGCAGTAGCTCGTTGTAGCAATATCGCTATCGACTTTTCTTTGCCTTATTTTCAAAAAGTGGTAGCGATATCGCTACCACTTTGGTTCCGAGCCTTCCTTCGATGAAGTGGTAGCGATATCACTACCACTTTGGTTCCGAGCCTTCCTTCAATGAAGTGGTAGCGATATCGCTACCACTTTTTGTCTTGAGCCTTTGTTTCACAAAGTGGTAGCGATATCGCTACCACCTTGCTTTCACACCTTTTGATTTGTAAAGTGGTAGCGATATCGCTACCACTCTTCTTTCACGCATTTGCTTCACGAAGTGGTAGCGATTCTCTACCACCTTTCTTTCGGCAACTTGTAGCGAAATCGCTACCATTCTCAACTTTTCGTACGCTTCCAAAAAATGCGTCACGGTTTCGCAACACCTCTTTTCTTTGCCGTCGACACGTCGCGATTTCACGACATCATTTCTGTCTTGCTGCCGACACATCGCGATTTCATGACAGATTTCAATTTTTCGCAGCGATGGAGAGACAGGTCGCGATTTCGTGACCCTTTCAACACTCAGGCATTTTTCTTCTTTTCTTCATTTTTAGCATCCGGGTCTTTGAGATCTTCCCTAAAACCTACAAAAACAAAGGTGGGTCCCCACTTTTGGGGTGTGTTGTGGATGAACCACAACAAATGGTGACTCTGCTGTCAAATGCTCTTGAGCATTTTAGTAAGAACCCAACCTAACACAAATCACAAATTTGAAAACATGGGTTAGCCCATAATCAATATAACTAATGCCCAAAATCAGAAGTACATGAATTATCAGAATCATCAAGTACTAGCTCGGTGTGTGCAATGAATTCCTTTCCTTATCATTTGAATTTGATCCACATTCCATCATCGGTTTTGCATGAATGCATATGCGAAATTGTGAATGATTTGTGTATCCTATTGAATATGCCATGAGAAAATGCATAGTCACTCTTGTAGTATTATGTGCAAACATTCAAGACTGCCAAACCCTCTTAGGATCCACTAGTGAATGGTTCATTATATCCCAAAGTTGGTTATGAGTCCCTACTATCTTGAACCCATGTGCAAGTGGATGTGAAATCAGAACTTTGGGGAATCAGACTCCCAACCAACCGAGATGAGAGTTTAACCCTATCCTTACTATTCTGATTTAGAATTCTTTACCTCACTTTGAGCAAAATAACTAAACCAATTATGGAATAAATGGTCATGCTAGTCTAACCCTCTAGACAATCAGTGGTCTTATTTTTTAGGCAAGACATGATGCCATGCATGGGCCTATCTAACCCCATAATCCAAAAATTATCTTCATTTCTTTGGACCTTGGGGATGACTACCCATCCCTTGTAGAGGACAAGTAGTATGATCCTTACAATCCAATATAAGGATGAGATGGGAAAAATTTATTTATTTTACTTCTTGGACCTTGGGGATGACTACCCATCCTGGTTAGGGACAAATAGTACGATCCTTACAACCCAAGATTTTAAATGTAAATGGAAAATATTAATCTTGTTACTTAGACCTTGGGGATGACTACCCATCCTTTGTAGAGGACAAATAGTATGATCCTTACAATCTAAGACTTAATACGAAATGAAACATAAGAGCTTTGGGGAATCAGATTCTCAACCAACCGAGATGAGAATTTATACCCTATCCTTACTACTCCATTTTAGGCTTTAAGCTCTATGGAAGTGGTCAAAACCACTATTTTTAGGATCATGTTGCATAATAGGATAGACATGAAAACCATTTTCGCCCAACCTTTTCCTCCAAGTTAGGTTTTGATCATTTTGCTCAAGATCCCTTTTAATGTATGAAACGTGCTTGGTCCTAGATACTTCAAGACTCGGTTTCCAACCTTAGGATTTACTTAGATTTATGTTATAACATAACCCTAAGAGGATTCAGCATACTCAAATGAATTGCACCTAAGATGCATATGCCACTATGGTGAAATGTATGAAAAGTGAGATGGAACATGAATGCATTATTTCTTGAATTGAAAATGAGATGATTTGTCATGCAAAACTGACTTTTTCATGCATCACAAGCTTCAAATGATCTAAATTAACTGTTTGTATTACATGTGGAGCTTTTACAACATGATTCCAATGTTTCATATTCTCCTAATCTTAGGCATGTGTTCAACATCAAGCTTTTATTCCCTTTTTTTTTTTTATAAGGCAATGAAAAGGAAATCAAAGGAACACCACCGCCTAAATGTCCAACCTGCACACAAACACAAAAACCCAACATTAATACAAGAAAAACCTGAAATAAAAAAAAATGAATACATACTAACATATCAAATCTGCACATCAAGAAACTAAATTACAACATTGACACAAAACTAGATATCTCCTGAAACACACACTTAAGTATCAAATCTGCACACAAAGAAACAGATCACAACATTAATACAAAGCTTAGAAATGTCAAAAAAAACAATAATACACACCTAAACATGAAAAATGAAATCAAGAAATTACAGCGTTATTACATATAATACAAAGCCCAACCACCTCATGCTTGAAAGTAATGCTTCAAGTGCAACCCATTGATAGGTAGTGCCAAATCCTTTCCATCCAAGGTTTTTAGTCTAAAACTATTTTCCCCTAGGATCTCTGAAATATGGTAGGGACCTAACCAAAGGTAATCAAATTTATCATGTTCCCCCTTCTTCTCATGTCTTTTGTCCCATAACAACACTAAATCTGAAATTTTAAACACCTTGGCCTTAGACATTTTGTCAAACCATATTTTTACAATGTCTTGGTGTTTACTAAAATGAAGCATAGCTTCATCCCTTTTTTCGTCCAAGCGCATTAATTGCGTTAGTCTAGACTCAAGTTTATCATTAGTTCCAAAATAATCTTTCATGAAGTGCAGCGTTTGTAATCTGAGATTTGCAAGAAAAATGGGATCTTGTCCATAAACCAGATGGTAAGGATATGTCCCTATTGCTTCTTTGACTTTGATTTTATCAGCCCAAAGGGCCAACTTAAGCTTATTGTGCCAGTCCTACGGATTCCTTTCCAACAATTTTTTTATGACAGTCAACAGATTCTTATTGGATGACTCGGCCAATCCGTTACCTTGCGGGTAATAATTGGAGGAGAACTTTAAACTCACGCTGTTATCAAATGCCCAATTAGAAAACTCTAGAGAGGAAAAGGCCGAACCATTATCACTTACGATGGAGTTAGGCATCCCGAATCTAGTGACAATGTTATCTTCTAAAAATTTAATGACCACCTCTGTAGTAGCATTCTTTGTGGGGATAGCTTCGGTCCATCTCGTGCAATAATCCGTAGCCGTCAGAATATATTTGTGAGAATCGGATGAATTGGGGCTGATAATCCCAATAAAATCCAGGCCCCATTGTGCGAAAGTTCTGGAATCGATTACAGACCATAAAGGCATGGAAGCGTTTCTGTCTCTATTGGCTGCAGTTTGACATATGTGACATGACCTCACATGAGAATGGGCATCCTTGAATAGTTGAGTCCAATAATAACCGGCTCTGAGGATTTGATGGGCTGTGGCATTAGCAGACCCATGCCCTGTCCCATGTTTACCATGAAACTCTAAGAGTACTCGCACTGCCTCCTCTTGATCAATGCAACGAAGGTAAATACCTTCATGGTTCTTTCTGTATAATGTGCCAGATCTAACTAGAAAATTAGCAGACTTCAAACGCAAGGCTCTTCGTTGAGTAGCATTCAAAAGTGATGGACACCTACCATTTAGTAGATAGTACACCACATCCGCATACCACTCCTCCTTGGTTACATCAGCAACTTCATAATGTTGACAAGGAATTGCGAGATCCTGTTCTGCGATTGCCTTAGCTAACCCTTACCCCCGCACTATCTTCATTGATTGAATCTCCAGATCAAATTCCTGCAAATTTGAAACCCACTTACCACGCTTCTCACCTAATTCATTCTGAATGAACATGGCTTTGACAGCAGGATCTGGGACGATAGCAAAGACCCTACTGTGGACTATGTAGTGCCTAAATTTTTTTACAGTCTTAACCAACGCATACATTTGCTTGTCTAGGGTAGAATATCTCAGCTTCGCATCTTTGAGAGGACTACTCAGGAAAGCAATGGGATTTTCAATGCTGCCTTCACTCTTCTGAGTTAAAACACTCGCAAAGGAGTGATCTCAAGCAAATGTGTAGATATAGAAAGGCTTCGTATAATCGGGACTCACCAAAATCGGGG
This sequence comes from Wollemia nobilis, assembly GCA_028583015.1. Taxonomy (NCBI): domain Eukaryota; kingdom Viridiplantae; phylum Streptophyta; class Pinopsida; order Araucariales; family Araucariaceae; genus Wollemia; species Wollemia nobilis. The sequence continues at coordinate 752,681 of JAQPPZ010015568.1, forward strand.
CTTTAGAAATCGCATCCTTGATATTATCAAAAGCCTCTATCCTTTCATCTCGTCCAAATGATCTGGACCTCTTTCTTTAGCATGTCGTTCAAAGGTCCTGCTATCTCTGCAAAATCTGTGATAAATTTTCTGACAAAATTGATCTTTCCGAAAAATGATCTCAACCCCTTCTTGCTATTGGTATGAGGAATTTGCTGTATGGCTTCTATTCTCTCAGGGTCAATGGAAATTCCATCCTTAGATGTTATATGCCCCAACAGTTTTCCTTCTGTTACCCCGAAGATGCACTTCTTTGGGTTGAGAGATATACCATGTTCCCTGCATCTTTGAAATACTTTCTTAAGATCCCTGACATGGTTTTCCCTGTTCTTAGAAAATATAGGAATTTCATCGACGTAAACAATGATGCACTTACCAATAAGCCCTTTAAAAGCAAAATCCATAGCTCACTGGAAAGTGGCACCTACGTTCAATAGTCCGAAGGGCATTCTCCTGTATGCAAAGGTGTCCCATTTTGTCGTAAAAGCAGTCTTCATCCTATCACTAGGATGGATAAGAACCTGATTATATCCCGAATAACCATCCAGGAATGACATCATCTCCGACCCGTTTACCTTTTGGAGTATTTCATCGATGATGGGTAACGGGTAGTTGTCCTTTTGGGATGCCTTATTGAGATTTTTGAAATCAATGCACAACCTTATTTCTCCACTCTTTTTCCTCACAGGGACTAGGTTAGCAACCCACGTGGAATGCCTAACGGGAAAGATGATCTTAGCTTCTAACAGTCACTTCACCTCTTTCTCTATCAAGGGCTCTAATAATGTATTAACTCGCCTTTGTCTTTGCCTGAAGGGCTTGGACTCTGGCTTCAGTGGAATCGTGTGCATTATGACATTCTGATCATAGGTTTTCAACTCCTTATAACGCCAAGCAATGCAATCTATGTATTCTTTTAATGCATTTGCTATGGAATCCTTCTCCTGCTTGGTACATGCTTTTGCTATGAATACCTCCCGAGGATTTTCTGCACTTCTAATGTTAACCAAATCACGAGCCTCTCCAGGAGATGGAACCCTTTTACCTTTTCTTGGTTTGCATCCGATATCAAAGATTTTTTCTAATGAAGCTATCTCATCAGGCATCCTGTTGTTTTTTACAGGATTTTTATCTTTCGAAACTACCTCCTCTACGTCCCTTTCTTCTTCATCTATGTACTACTTTTCAAATATACCAGAATTAGTGACAAAATGAAATATGTGCCTGTCACTATCAAATACTTGGAAGTTCGTAACATTATCTAGTATCGAGGGACAAGGGACCAACTCTATAGAGAACTTCTTGCATTTCTTATGGTCCACTGGCTTCAACATACTCGTTGCTACAGCTAGGGAGTCTTCCAGACGATTGCCCTTTCTCGAGATCAGAGAAATGTTAAAGGCATCAAACTCATCTATTAAATCTCTGACCCTAGTTCGGTAAAGCCTGAGTCACCTGTCCTTGCATATGTATTGTCCCCTCACTTGTTTCACCACCAGTTTCGAATCACCAAGGACTTTGATATATTTAATTTTCTTCCGAATGGCCAGCTGTAGTCCAAGAATCAAAGCCTCATATTCTGCCATATTGTTGGTGGTAGGGAACTGTAGTCTGTATGCAGCGAATATAGGCTCCTGGTCCGAACATGACAATTCAACACTGACTCCTGCTCCTTGCCTGGACTTGGATCCATCAAATCTTAAGGTCCAAATGTCTTGATGTCCTTCAGTAAAGTTGCACCCAATCCTTTCATCATGGGTATTTTTGAGTGCTTCTATGTCCAAACAGTACGCTCCCAACTCAGCTTCAATGTACTGGATCTCGTTCAGCTTATTGTAATCTATGATCATCTCTTTGAGTCGGGGTTCACTGTTAATTCGAATTTGATTGGCCACTCCCCTCCAAGGCAGCCACATGTGTGAAGAGTCTATCACAATGTAATCATTTAGGTTCTTACTCCAATCTCTTCCCAATACCATGCCATATTTGATAGGAATATCGAGCACCAATATGTCTATGCGCTGTTGAACTCTGGGTTCTGAATTGACTTGAATATGCACATCACCCAGCTCTCCTATCGCCTCCATGGTTGACCTGTCCAACTGCACCACCTTGCTCCTAGAAGGCTTTGGTGTAAGTCCCAATATTTTACAGATTTCTAAGGGCATGATAGTAGCCGAGGCCCCTGAGTCTATTAAACAATTATGCAAGTTTTTACCTGAAATTTTAATGGTTACCAAAAAGGGAGGTATATCTCATTTTTCTTTTTGTACAACCACTTGGGACTCAGCACTTTTAGCTTCATGAAATTGTGCAGATGGATTTAATCCTTTTGGTGAACTCACTTCTTGGCCTAATAATCGGGCCATGTCATACATCGATACATTGGCCCTATTCTTCTTCATATCTTCCACCAAATCGTAAGTGAGCTTTTCTGGATTTGGCAAGTTTTGCATCATCTTAGACTTTTTGACCTTCGATGGAGGAGGGGGATTGACATATCCTTTAGGGTCAGGAGGGAGTAATTGATTATTAGGAGGAGCAGAGGAAGTTTTGGGCTCTTTAGAACTCCTAGTGTAATATTTGTGATTTGCTTTCCCAAAATGTTTGTTTGCATGAACTTCAAAAGCTTCTTCATCTTCGCTTCCAAAAAATTCTACATCCTCCTCTTCTTCACTTTCATGGGAATGTATGACCTCCGTTAGCATAGAATCCGGTTTCACATGGCCACAATAAGGGCAATCATTATCACAAGATCCTACATCTCCATAGTCTTTCGAAATGTCTACCTGGTTGGCAACGGGATTGGGTACCCACCCGTTGTTAGGCTACGTGTTATACATTCCTTTTCCTCTATGATTGTGAGGTCGGTTATGGCCCATGGCCTAATCAAATTTTTTATTGACATTCCCCACTATTACCAACACCTTGGCCAATGTTTATTTCATATTTTCTATGGCTGCTTCGGACCCTTGTGGTTGAGGCACTGCAATTGCAGGTCCAGTTGTGTTGGCTGCATTAGCCACCTCTGGACTGGGTACAATGGCTTGGGTTTGGGCAGGTGGATTCCATCCTGGATTCCCATTTTGAATGGCTTGAGTTTGGGCAGGTGGATTCCATCCTGGATTCCCATTTTGAATGGCTTGAGTTTGGGCAGGTGGATTCCATCCTGGATTCCCATTTTGAATGGGAGTGATTGTTGGATAAGTCACTGAGCTTGGCGTGTTAATTAGAGAAAACCCCGACATGGTCAATAGATTATTGCCCATACCGAACCCCTGCAAACCCATAAAGTTATTTTGAATCAAACTCTTTGTTTGAACAACGGCATTCAGATAACCTGACAATGGCATAACTTGGGTGGGTGTTTGGAAGTTGTTCAACATCGGAGCCTGTGGTGCTACTACCTGGTTCATCATGGCAAATTGGCTGTATGGGCCATATTGTCCCATCCCAGTCAATTGAGACAATCCTGCACCTGGCAGGTTCATCTGCTATTCGAGAGTCATTGTTTCTGCATAAGCAAAAGGAAGGGTTGTAACCTGAGGGTTCCTTCTAGTCAACAAAGATGTTAAAGGATCTAAGGCTCCGAAGTATAGCTACAAGGCAATTGCAGGGTCTATCGCAAAGTGATGAGTCACATTCGTATATAGATTTTGAAATCTCTGATTGAACGTTCGAATGGGTTCATTGGTTTGTCTTTTGCAAGATACGAAGAAATTGTATGTCATGGAGGGATCTACTAACTGTCTGAATTGACCTATGAACGCAGTTTCTAGTTGGGCCCATGAAGTTATGGACCCTCGCTGGCAAATTTCGATACCATTCGTTAGCAATGTGGTCTAGACTAGCAGGGAAAACTCGACAGGAAACATCCTCATGAGTAACCCCCTGCCTAAACATGTAATCTTTATAGATTTGGACATGATCTTCTGCTGTTGTTGGACCATCATGAATGAATTTGGGTAATCCGCTTTCAATGTTTCTAGGCAAGTCATGGACTGCCCCGGGAATATCTAAAGGGGAACTCTGAGCACCATACCAAAGGGTAGGTGGCTGTTATTGTTGTTGTTGTTGGGCCATGTTATTCAAAGGTGTCAACCCTGTGGGAACAATTGGAACTCCCGGAACTCGTGGAGACAGATACAACCGGTGTTACTATCCCACTTGAACTTAAGGGTTCGGGCCCACTAGAGGTACTTGAGTCCAAATAAATCCCTAACTCAAGTATACTGGGTGGTATTTCAACTTCTAATGTTTTGTTTTTCGGCCTCCTAGCAGTGGGAGAAAGGCTTTGGAAGATAGTTTCCCTTGTGGTTTTAGACCTAGTAGCAATGTACTTAGGTTGGGCCAGCTTGGAAACTCTAGGACTCTAAAATATTTCTCAACTCTGCTGCCAGATAAAATGTCTAAATGTTACACCTGCAAGCACAATAGGTGGAAACAAAACTACCCACGTTAATTTTTAGAACAAATCAAAATTGCAAAGCAATACAGAAGGCCTCCTTCTAGTGCCAAAAAGTTGAGTGTTAATTTTTCATATTACAAATAATAACACGCAACTTAGAGTCTCGAACAAAAGACTCTTTCTTGCAAAGAAATAATTTATTTTATTTTCCTTCCTTTTATTATTTCTCCAAGCTTCTATGTGAAACAACTTTTACGTATATAAAAATGAATTTCAATTTAATACATACAACTGATATATCCCAGAATAACTCAAATCCTACAGATAGCTATTAACAAGGGGCCTTTGTTGATTCTCAATGAAATTTATAATCTTGACTTGTTTGATTAATAAAAAATAAACAAAAATCCTTTTGATGTTCTTATATTCACAATTTATTCTAAGGTTAACCTGTTCGTTTTATCTCTATTCAATAGTTCTGTTATTTCAATGTTAGTCTCTGACATGAAATTAAGCATATCAAGGAATAAAACAGAAACTGTTATTTTGAGTCAGCTGGAAAATAATGAAGGATATTAAAATGGTTAATGATCTCCTCCCTGCAAAATCCCAAGTTAAGAGATGAAGTCCCCAAAACAACCCAACCGATCAGATATGTAATAACACACAATCTAATCAGATCAGATGCAAGACTCTAAGGAAAAGAATATAACTGCATCATTCTACCATTCACCTATCGTAACCCATCCCATGGCGTAAATGAAATAGATACAAGACAAAATGATGCAACGGAAATATTGACAGTAAAACAATAGTTTTGGCTTCGATCTCCTTTTGATTTTACACACAAAAGTCGTGTTACCAAAGAAAAATCCTTTATTTCAATAAATAATGCTTTTTGTTACAGTCTCCAGCCCAATATCCATCTAAATTTTTGCTATTTAACCTTTCTGTCGCGCGTTCTCGGTTGTTCCATGATGCTTCGTTTCGACTCCCGGGACCCTTCGCTTCAATTCCCGCCTTTTGGTATTCTAACCTTTGCGTGCATTCGTAACGCTCGATCTCTGCGACCAGTAACTGTTGTTATGAAACGTTACTCTGGTTCTGTCATTTTTGCCACGTGTCTTGCATCTCTTGCACCTTTTGTAATGCTTTCCTACGTAAATCCTGATAGAATTTGCATTTGGCCTCTTCCATTTCCTAGCCGCGATAACGCGACATGTCACGAAATCATGACATGTCGCGATATCGTGACATGTTCTTGGTCCGTACGCCCGCAGTAGCTCGTTGTAGCGATATCGCTACCGACTTTGCTTTGCCTTCTTTTCAAAAAAGTGGTAGCGATATCGCTACCACTTTGGTTTCGAGCCTTCCTTCGATGAAGTGGTAGCGATATCGCTACCACTTTGGTTTCGAGCCTTCCTTAAATGAAGTGGTAGCGATATCGCTACCACTTTTTGTCTCGAGCCTTTGTTTCGCAAAGTGGTAGCGATATCGCTACCACCTTGCTTTCATGCCTTTTGCTTTGTAAAGTGGTAGCGATATCGCTACCACTCTTCTTTCACGCCTTTGCTTCACAAAGTGTTAGCGATTCGCTACCACCTTTCTTTCGGAAACTTGTAGCGAAATCGCTACCATTCTCAACTTTCCGTACGCTTCCAAAAAACGCGTCACGATTTCGCAACACCTCTTTTCTTTGCCACCGACACGTCATGATTTCACGACATCCTTTCTGTCCTGCTGCCGACACGTCGTGATTTTGTGACAGATTTCAATTTTTCGCAGCGATGGAGAGACAGGTCGCGATTTCGTGACATGTCGCGATATCGCGACATGTCGCAATTTCGCGACCCTTTCAACACTTAGGCATTTTTCTTCTTTTCTTCATTTTTAGCATTTGGGTCTTTGAGATCTTCCCTAAAACTTGCAAAAACAAAGGTGGGTCCCCACTTTTGGGGTGTGTTGTGGATGAACCACAACACATTGTAATTGGGAAGGATTCCCAAAGAACTTTGAGATAACTTTTAGAGAAAAATTTTGTGGACGTAGCCCAGCCATTCTGGGTGAACCACATTAAAATTTGTGTCACTTTGTGGATGATATTGTGCATTGCTTTGATATTTATTTGGGTATATTGCTTTACTATTTTGAATTATAATGGAAAAAGTAAAAAGAGGTCTTATACTGTTCACCCCCCTCTCAATATAAGATTGTTCTCTTCAATTGGTATCAGAGCAGGTGCCTTCATAAAGTTTAACAGCTTGAAGGAAAAGCTAGTAAAGAACACAATGGATCATTCAAGTGGCAATGCAACACCTATTCTTGATGGGTCATATTTTGGTCTTTGGAGTTCAAGGATGAAGGTTCATCTAATGGCACTTTGGAATGAGGTTTGGGAAGTGATTGAAGATGAGTACACTATTCCTGAACATGGTACTAATACTAAAGAAGAAATGCTCCTACATCACAACAATTCAAAAGCAATGAATGCAATCCTAAAAGGCTTACAGAAAGCAGATCTCATCAAAGTGATTCACTACAAGACAACTAGTGAAATGTGGAATCAGTTGAAGGTGATTCATACAGGTGATACAAATGTCAGAAAGGCCAAGTTGAGACACTTCAAAGGTATGTTTGAACAACTCAAGATGAATGATGATGAAAATATTAGTGACTACATGCTTTGTATGGATGAGGTTGTTAACTCCATGAAAGAATTAGGTCTTGAGCTTGCTGAAAATGATGTTTGTGATAAGATTTTAAGATCTCTTCCTAATAGATTTAGTGAAAATATTTCTGCTATTGAGGAAGCTAAAGATTTATATAAGCTAAAAAATGATGAGATCCATAGTATACTTGCAGCATTTGAGTTAATAACTCAAGTGAAGGTTGATGTCAAGAAAGATGCAGCTTTCAAGGCTACTAAGGAATCCAAGGGTAAACATCTTCAAGATAGTGATGAGTCTTCTAATGATGAAGAGTCATATTACAACAAGAAATGCAAGTTCTCTAGAAAACACAAAAGTGTGAAAAATATAAGATGTTTCAATTGTGGAAAATTTGGTCATTATGCTACTAATTGTACTGTTCCCAAGAATGAAAGTGATGAAGATAAACAAGATTCTAAGAGGAAGGATTCTAAAAAACACAAGCATCACAGGAAGAACAAAGATGAGCACAACAATCAAGGAAAGAGGTATTCTCACAAGCACAAGAAGAGTTTCTACCTAGACAAAGAAAGTAAGTGTTCTAGTAGTGATAGTGAAAGTTCTTCAAGTGATGATGAAAATGAGATGTTGTTCATATCAGAAAAAGAGGAAGAACCGAAACATAGATTCATTATCATGAAATGTCTTAGATGTGGAAACTTTTGTCACCTCGAGGATGATTACAAAAATAATGATTTGGTTTCTAGTATGTATGAAGATGCTTCATAAAACTATAAGGAAGATGCATGTATGGTTTTTGAAAAGGGTAGCACCTCTAGTGATAAGAAATCTGAAAAAGGCTTTGATGATTCAAAAAGCAAACAAATAGAGGAAGATATAGAGAAAGGAGAAGTAGATCTTAAAGGTGAACTTATTAGTGCTCTTAGTGCTTTGAAAAAGGAAATAAATAAGAATGCTAGACTCAAGGATAAGTTAGATGAATGTTGTATGGAGAGATATGATCTTATAGAAAGTCTTGACTTCTCTATAGCTAAGACACAGGAACTCAAGGATGAGTTAGAGTCTAAGGTTCTTGAGTATAGTGAGTTAGAAAATAAAATGGCTTCTTTGAAAGAGGAAACTAAAGAGTACAAGGATAAGCTTTACAGGTTCCAAGATAGCTCCTAAAAGGTTAAGTCACTCATCAAATGTCAAAGAAAGACAACAGATAAAATAGGCCTTGGTTTTGTTAAGCCACACAAGGAACAAGTTGGAGAGTCTAGTAAGAGAATCCAAAAGGAAGAGAGTTCTGATGAGGAAAGTATTTCAGAAAAGGAGTCCCTGAATGATAGATGCACAGAAACAGAAAACAGAATTCAAAATGAGAAGAAAAAGTTTTCAGAACCTAAGAGGTCAAATAAGGGAAATTTTCAAGGCAGATATTTTGCTTGTCACAAGTTTGGTCACATGGCTTCACATTGCATGGCTCAAGTGAAGGAGGTAAATGACAGTTTCAGAAGTGCTCGTTACTTTTAAGGGTATTGTTACTCTTGTCAATAGTTTGGGCATAAGGCAGTTTATTGCAAGAGAAATAACAGGAACATGTTTGGTTAGAATAGGTTTGGCCATAACAGGTTTTGTCAGAACAGGTTTGGTCAAAATAGGTTTGGTCAGAACTGGTGGATTCAAATATTAGGTTTACCTTAGAGAAACAACATCGTAAAGTGTTTCAAGTGCAAAAATGAAGGTCACATAATCAAACAATGTAGAGCTAAAATTCTAGAATACAGGAATAGGAACAAGAATAGTGGCATGATCAGGTCCAAGGATCAAGGCATGGACAAGAACATGGATGAGAACAAGAACAAGAACAGTGACAAGAATAGGAATATGGGCAAATAGTTCAAGAGAAGGCTCGACAAGGAAGTTATAGACACTGATGATGATCAATTCCTAATGGGAGTTTTACTCCCACCCCATAATTAATCACCTCTTCAGGAGGTGGGGGAGGGGCTAAGCTAAGAGGCTCATTCTTAGTCCTAATCCCCAAAGGTGACCCTTTGCCATTGATGACAAATATGGAGAGATATGAGTAAGGGGGAGAGCCTCAAAGTGAAGAGGAGAGCTTCAAGTTAGGGGGAGAAAAACTTCAAAGGAATATTCTTAGTTGTGGGCATAGTTGGTCAGTTGTTAGCACAGTTGGTTTCAGTTTTGGCTCTTGAGAAGTGTTTTCAGTAAAGGTTTGCCATCAATGACAAAGGGGGAGATTGTTGGCAATTTTGGGTACTTTATGTACATTGCCTTTGCTCAAGTGTATAAGTTGTCATTGATGTCAAGAAGCTCTTGAAGGAATTTGATTTGATGTCAAACAATTTTTTTTGATGAAGGTTACAACATGACAGTTTCAAAGGTCTTTTGTAAACCCCAAGTTGGCAGGTTTAAACACTACAGGTGGATGCATTAGTTTAATGCATCTGGTTCTAGGAGGAAGTATTTATTTAAATAATTAAAAACCTTGTTAAGGTTCCTTTTAATTATTTTTAAATAAATTTTAATTTATTGTTTGCATTGGGTTCTCCTAACCCATGGCGCAAATGTCTTAACTTTGATGGCACTATGTTCTAAGATTGTGGGCGCTAGCAAATACCTCTGCCGATGTGTTAAACTCCTCTGTCAACGTGTTAAACTCCTCACTGAAGTTAAGAGTTTATGGGAAATATGCATATAAATCTCCCATGATGAAGATCAAAGATTATCCCATCCGCATTTTTGAAAAGCGTTGCTCGCTGTGAATTCGTGATCTGATGTTCGTTTTCTTCCTCGCTGTGATTTTGTGATCCATTGTTTGGATATCCATCGTTCTTTTTTTATCTGCCGTAAGGTTTTGTCATCGTCATTCGCATCAGAAGATAGGGAGGCCTATTGTTTACTTTAGCCCTGGTGCACAGATAGCAGCTAGGCTATTGGCGCGCTACTCGAACGAGAGGTTTCACGTTCGAATAACGTGAAAGGGTTTTTCTTCATTGAAGTGGACGTAGCGGGTGGTGTTAGAGTTCATGCGCAATTTCTCCATAGCATGATTTTTGGTGTTGGCCAAGGTATTTTCGAAATTAATTTTTGCTAGTGTATTTTGCGGATGGAGGAAGCTTATTAGAGAGAAAAACATCTTAGGAGTTATAAGGAGTTTGAAGCTTGTTTTATTTTGATAAAATATTCTTTTGAAAGTGTTGTTTGCATTATCTTATTGCATTCTTATGAGAGATAAAGTTTATTTTTGATAAAACTATAAGGGCGAAATAAGGTGTATAAGGGATAAATATTTCTTGTAATGTTGAGAGTGCTTTTGGTTGATTATAGAAATGAAAGCATGATGTTTTAAGGTTAGAATTGCTTCTTGTGTGAAGTTGTGAAACCTTAAGTGGGCATATTTGAGATTGACACTAGCTTTCATTAAATTGGTTATAATCAAGCTATTCTTTACTTGGTTAAAGTGTTGGGCTTACTCCTTTGTTGATGATTTGAAAAGTTGTTTTGTGCTATTGTGATTTGAGTTGGTGGATGCTTTTTGTTCAAATAATGTTGGAGAGAAAAGGAGTTCTACTTGTTTCCTTTTCTAATGTTGATTGTGAAATGCTTCAAGGTTGTGTTTTGAGTTAAATGGTGTTGATTAAACCTTGGTTGATGAGCATTGTTGTTGAAGCCTTAATTGATGGTGAAAAGAACATGAGTATCATTGTTATGTGATTCTTTGCATAGTTGGAAATTGTTGGGGTTTCATGTTATTGAAAGAAAGCATTCTATTCTATACATTTCAGATATTGAGTTGAGTTTTCAGATTTGAGATTGAGATTGAGCTGAGTTGATTTGAGTTGAGTTTTGATATTGGGAGTTGAGTATAGAACATATTGAGTCTCTAACAATTCTCTTTATGCTTCTATGAGTTTGACAAATAACATTGGGTCTCTAACAATTCACTTTGTGATTTCCTACTAAGAAAGTTTTTCTTGGTGAGCTTGCTGAGTTTTTGGACAGGTTCCGATGGGGACTTGTGAGCAATTTTTGGACAGGTTCCGATGGGGACTTGTGAGCAGTTTTGGACAGGTTTCGATGGGGACTTGTGAGCAGATTTGGACAGGTCCTAGCAGAGGACTTGTGAGATAAGTTTGATAGTTCTATCAGAGAACTTGAGGATAGAGATGCACTGGTTCTATGAGAAGAACCTGAGGACAGATTTGGCAAGTCTTTGAGAAGGCTTGTATGCAGAGGATTGATTTGCTCAAGAGTTGGACAGATCTGAAAGACAAATGAAGAATTGTATTAGACTGACTAATTGTGTTTGGTATAGGTTGCTGAGCTGCTGTGGACATGATCATAGAAGGCAGAGGTCTCTTAGGCTAAGAATTGAGGACAGGATGTCTTCGGTGGAAAGGAGTTCCATGTGCTGGCAAGAGGTAGAGGCAGTTGATCTTCTGAGGGATCATTTCTAGAGTAGAGGGGAAGGTATCTCCTTTGAGCAGAGGCTCATAAATTTTTATTGGGGGAAGGTATCTCCTTTGAGCAAAGGCTCATAAATTATGATTTGGGGAAGGTATCTCCTTTGGGCCGAGGCTCATAAACATTGGAATTGGGAAGGATTCCCAAATAACTTTGAGATAACTTTTAGAGAAAATTTTTGTGGACATAGCCCAGCCATTCTGGGTGAACCACGTTAAAATTTTTGTCACTTTGTGGATGATATTGTGCATTGCTTTGATATTGCTTTGGGTATATTGCTTTACTATTTTGAAGTATAATGGAAAAAGTAAAAAGAGGTCTTATACTGTTCACCCCCCCTCTTAGTATAATATTGTGTTATTCAAATAACCAATTACTTTTCTAAGCCAAGTTATTTAGTCGTACCAAGAGAAATACATTTTCATTGAAAAGTAAGTTTATGTAGTTATGAAGTCCCTGAAGAAATTCTAACATTTTATCTCACAAATCAAGATAATTGTCTATGTTATTCATCTAGACATTAGGAATTTTATCATTTAAGGTGAACTTAGGAATAAAAGAGCAGGCTAGATCTCCAAGGTTCAAGAATATGATGTAGAAATTTGATCGACTAAATTGGTTCATGGTTGGATACTCTATCAATAGTTGGCTAAAAGTATAACTTCTTATTTTTCAGTGCCATTACATGATGAAGTTATTAGTGAGACTAATATTTCTAACCAATCAGTAGGCAATCGTGACTGGAAATAGGACCTTGTTGAATTTTCACATTCGAAATGTGTCCATCTCACCTTAATCCTTATAAGATCCAAATATTAAGGCTACAAAACCTCATATACATTTTACTGTCGAGAGTTTTATTCCACAAGACCATAGGAAGAATACTCCTCAAGTACATCAAGGAGTGAAAAATAGAAAATTTTGGAGGATTTCCACTTTGGTTTTTCTGGTGGGCATTATGTAGGGATGCCTATGGCTTTGAAAATTATTTGAGCTAGATATTTGTAGCCCACTCTTTTCACAAATACACACAAAGTGAGCTAGAGCTGTGATAAATATCAATGATATGTCGATAGGAGTAATAAGGCATCCTTACATCTACATATGATTTATGTAGAAGATCCATTTCAATAGTGGGGCTTAGACTTCATTAGGTTCATTGACCCACATTCTTCTACTGAACATAGATATATTTTGATAGCAACTGATTACTTTACCCAATGGGTGAAAGCCATCCAAATAAATAAAGTAGGTCAAGTGACATTAATTTCTTTCCTTGAGGTATTTATTACCCATTTTGGTGTGCTATATGACATTATTACTGATAATGAGACCTCGTTCATTAGAGAAAAAATTACTGAGTTTACGAGTAGGTATAGGATTTACCTAAAAGCACATTATAATTATTATCCACAGGGAAATGGTTTCATTAAAACATGAATCAATTCCTTGGTGTATGGCAAGGAAGCAATTTTGCTTAACCATATTGAACTTGTTGTCCTCCAGACTTTGCAGTTGCTTACTTATGAGGGTGATGAAATTAATTCTATGAGCGCGAGACTAGCGTAAATATAACATCTTGAAGAAGAAAGAGAGAAGGCATTTAACACTTTTATGGAGCACACCAGATCAATACATAAGTGGTTCAAAAAAAAGACATCTGAAAGGGTATTTAAAGTCGGTGACTTGGTGTTGAAGTGGAACACAGATAAAGCAAAACCCATAAAGCACCATAAATTTGAGTTGATATGGGAGGGTCCAATCCAAATTTCAGGAGTAAATTTAGTTAATGATTATTATCTTCGGGACAAGGATGGTCGATATCTACCAATTCCCATAAATGGTCTTCATATGAAGGCCTACTTTCATTGAAACTTCTGGACACAAGTATGTATATATATATAGTTTTTTTTTTCAAATATGTTATGCTCATATGTATGTTAAAAAAAAAAAGGAAGAAAATGGTCTTATTTTACCCCAAGCAAGTAGATTCTCCTGGAAGCACATCTTCAGGGATAAAAATTGATTTCACCCCAAAAAAATGTTTTCATGATTTTTATTTTTAATTTTGGGCGAAAATCAATAAATAGCTTTGAAAAGAGCAACTTCGATGAATTTGTTTTGATGATACGTTTAGGGGGAAATAGACAAGAGAAAAAAGGAAGAAGATATATATATATATATATATATATATATATATATATATAAGAGGAAAAGAATAAAAAAAAAAACACTCTCACCCCAAGTTAGAGGTGAAAGTTGTATTCGCCTCCTCTTAAGATGAAGAAGAAAGAAAAAGAAAACATTTGAAAATAATAATAATAATAATAATAATAAAAGAAGGTAGTTAATTTTTTTAAAGTTTTCTCCCATAGCTTTATACCATGCAGATTTTAGAAAGTCAAGGTGAAAGTCTATTTTAAAAGGCACAACTTCTAAAAGCAGAATAAAAAGAAAGGAAAATATCATGCAGAGGGAAAAAGCTTCAGTTTAAAAAGAGTTATTTCCAGCAGAGGGGCGAAATAGACTTATTTTGCTTTTCTAGAAAAGCAATTCAGTTAAAAGCTTGATTTTATTAAAAAAAGTGTATTTTAAGGGTGAAATCAAGGAAGAGAAAGTTATTTTAAAAGGTATTCAATCAATGTTTTGGCCAAATAAAAGGAAAGGATGATTTGTAGAGCATAGATCATTGAAGGAATATCAAGTTTTGAACTATTTTCTCCTAGAGAAGAAGGAAGCACGCCTATTGAAGGTTTTCCCTACAAGAACGATTTTGGAGCACCTTTGACGTCATAAAAAAATTAAGTGCACCCGAGAAAAGTTGAATTTTACTCAATTCACCCTAGAATGATGTTTTGAAGATTTTAAGTAGCCAAATTAATTTGTTTTCATCTTGATGCATGCCTTTCATTGAAACTTGATAGTTCTCATTCCCAGAGCTACCTGCTGAGATTCGTGGGACACTTTTCAAGAATAAAGGTGGTAGAAGCACAAGAATCAAGAAATATTTTCAGTGAAGGGAGGTTGAAGATAGTTAAAATAATATTAAAATCATGCCCAACGTAAAGTTTAAAATGCACATTCATCCAACTTCTTCAAAAATTAGCATGTGCATCTAATCTGGTTTATAAAGGCACAATTATAAATTTGGTGCACCCATAGAGAGGAGGTAAAAGTTTCATTTTATATTTTCTAAATTATTGTTGCGTCGGTTTGAATTAAGTGCAAGAATTACAGGTGCTTGAAAATTAGAGATGGGTAAAATAGTTGATGCATAAAAAAGCACTGAAGAACCGAAGAAGGTGTAGAAGAAGACTGAGGGAGGAAATAAATCCAAGAAAGCCAGGTGCCATGAAAATATCAAATCTGGATCCATATTTTGATATGCTAGATCAAGTGGGAAACTACATTATTAAAAATAATGATGTTGAGAAATTGTGCCAGGATGTAGATGTTGCAGTTTGAATGAGGTTAACACCAAAAAGTCCTCTCACCATAGCATACCATACTCATATTTTTTGGTTTTTATGCACACCATTTCACTATTGCCCGAAGTAGGTGGAAGTTATTTCAAATTTTTATAATCTTAATACCAAGAGAGTGGAGAATACTAAAGGGGATGTGTTGTTTACTATTTCATTTGAAGATATCTAGGAGGCATTCGCTTGTGGAATTACACCTCCCTCAAACTTCATATTTAAGAAATTGCACATTGGCAAGTAGAAAGAAAAATATCAATCCATGGTGACGTTGCATCAATTTATGGAGACCCAATTGATTAAAATACCCCAGCATGGTGAACTGCCAATGTTGCCAAATATATTGACATATTTTAAGAGCCTGGATTTGTTTTCTATGGTGGCTTGGATGGTTGGTCTTCCATCAGATTCTACAGTGCACAAGTGGTAGGCTACATTGGTGTAGTGCATATCCCAAGTGGAATTCTATGTTTCCACTACAATGATTGCAAGTACGAATAACATTTTATTTTACTAGGCTGACTATGTTACCAAAGAATGCACACCCAATTGGAAAAGATATAGAGTGAAGAAACAAAGGCATTCAGGTACACATCCTTTTTATTTGGTATTTATTTTTTCACCTACACAAGAAATTTTCTTTCATTACAAGTAGGCTTGACAAGGAGAATTAGAAACTGCCAATATATTTGTGGACCTCTAGCTTATCAAGGTAGGAGTCCTTTTGTAATTTTAATCGTATATTTGTGGGTGTTACCCTAGATTTATTTTTTTACAAGAGTGAGAGGGTACAAAGGGTAATGAGAGAATAAATCATCTCAAGGCAAAGAGGCGATATATTTTTATTGATGTAGGGTGTGGTGTTATGCATTTTCGTCTACACTGGCAAGCTAGTTATGCTCCCATATTTTACCACAGGCACTTGTTTTCTTTGGAGGTTGTTCAACAACATAATTTTATTAATCATGTGTATGGGGAAGGGTGTGGAAAGAAAACCATATGCGCTAGGTGGACTAGAATAATTTAATAATTGAGACATTTTATGACATTGAAATGGTGTATTTGCCACAAAAATGGAATTATGATCATTTGGGTCTCTTTGCTAAAAAAATAAAGGTTAAAAATTTTCATTGTTGTTTGAGACTAGATATTGAGAAGCATCAAAACAATCTGAATGGGTATGACTTAGAGTGGCATGTGGAGAACATTATGTTACTCCCACAATGGCATGATTTTTGTGATATGGAGGCTGAATATAATCCTACTGTACATAAGCATCAAATTCTTATGCAAGGGTTATTTAGTTAAATCAAAGAATAGCTTCCGGGTTGGTTAGAATAAACAATTACAAACTAGTGGATTATGAGGGCTAATCGAAGAAAAATTGGATAACCATATGTCCTGGTGATGGATGAAGCATTTAAAACACTTATTATGACTTCTACACCAGTTATTAGCCAATCACTTTCATTGGTATTGTACCTTGAAATTTGTAAAAATATAGCAATGAGGAGAGCATGACCAAAAAAGAGCATCCTGTGACTCAGAAGGTGCCACTTGTAGAAGAAGAAGAGCAAGTTCCAGAGGAGCCATTGAAGTATAAGGTGAAAAGCAAGCGAGAAATGTTATCAGTTATTAAAATATCAAATAAGTGAAGAACTAGTGTAGTTTCATCAAACCCTCCACCCTTGGTTTCGACTGAACAAGCAGAAGTATTAGAAGCCATTTCCCTGGTCTGAACGGAGTCGTTGGTCCAAAGTGCCAAAATTATAGATATTGAATAAGATATTGTGGTTGAGCCAAAGGATCAGGCTAATAAGGATCCATTATCACAACCACATTCATCATAATCAGCTCAACTAGCATCCAATCTCGAAGGTATGTTTCTTTCCCTTTATCCTATTCTTGAGCAGTTGGTAATGGTTACTTCCTTCCCCCTAGTTTACACTTTTGCATCACCTTAATTTGGCATACCTTCCACTTCTATTTCACTTTCTATTTCCTAGTTGTCACTCACCAATGATACTTCCTCTTCTCTTCCCACTTCTTCTACTTCCATTTATTTTAGTTCTTTTACATCCACCCCAAATCTATTTTCACTTCTCATATCATCCATTCCAGCAACCTCCATCACTGATGTAAGTACACAAGCTCCTCATCGAGTGAGTGTGACTATGGTTGAACTCCATGCATCTATTTTTGCCACCATTTCCATTCCTGCCACTATTTATACTATGTCTTTTTCTACTTCCCTCGAGCCGAATCCACAATAGGCTTGTTTCTCTTTCACCCCATTTTTGGAGCTACAGGTGTTGCCTGAGTTGGAGGTAGCAACTATACTAGAACAAACCATTTTAGAAAAAATTATCTAGGCTCACCTAATTTCATTGTAATGGTTGAAAACTCAAAAAATAAGAGAGGCTCTCGTACCAACAAGGCCACTAAAGAAGGTATATTTTGATCCCAATGCCATGTGGACCCATATAGTGAAGATATTTCCTTAGGTTCAAAAGCCTCAAGGGAAGATGACTCAGGATGATTATACTTATGAGATTATCATCAAGGACTTGATAAAACTCAACACCATATATATTATGGGAAAAATTTAGGTAGAGACAAGCTCCATGTTCTTGCATGGTGAGCACTACACAAATAATTTTTCAAGGCTGAGGCTAAGATCATAGACTTGGATTAGTGATTGATAAAAATTTGAGCACAGTTACAATATGTACAGTCAGAGGTAACTCATTGGTAGAAAAAAGCAAAGGAGTTGGAGAAGATGATTCAAAAGCACCAGTAATTAAAAGTGGGAGGAAAGTAGTAGGTGGAAGCATTGAAGGATCAAATTTAGAAGTTACATGATCAAATGGCTATAAAATCAACGCAGGTGATTGTTATGATGAAAGAAAAAGTCAAGGAGGTCCGTATTCAGTTGCTTATTTATTGTAATATTGTGGTGCTGAATGTGACACATGTTCTCATGTACCTTTAGGAGATACAAACCGTTGTATCATATGGTCGACACATAGTGGAGTATGGTGAGGATCACTTGGATTCCCTCCTATTAAAGGCAACACAAATGCATATGTTGAGTAGAACAAGTATTATATTTCATGCCAAGAGTGACATGGCTCAATATTGAGTAAGTGCCAAGGTTAAATTATGCCAATATTTTTCAAAATTGGACCAAGTTAAGGAGGCTTGAAAGATACTAGATGTGTTCCATCAAGAGAAGATTTTTAGAGCTCTACTTTAATGCAGTAGCTAAAAATGGTTTCCCTAGTTCCATTGATGATAAGGGGAACATTCTGTCAAAGGAAGACTTGGAAGCATTTTGGATGATATTCATTGATGATGCTTCTAATGAGTGGGACAAGCCTCTCACCGAAGATCATGTGTTGCCTCTTATGAGAAAATTAACATGCATCGAATCTGGTTTATTGGAGATCAGTCAGAGGGTGAATTTCATTGATATGGAGCAAGTGGAAACTTTTACATACCTTGTAGATTTACCTAATGGCCCATAGTTGCTAAATATAGAGGCTTTGTGAGAAGCCATTACAGTGTATGAAGCTATAGTTACTCATATTTTAGATATGGAAGGGTAAGTTGTAATGAATGAGGCCAAGGAGAAAAACATTGGAGCGAGCAATAAGTAGCCTAATACACCCAGTAGAGCTGACTCTTAAACCCAATGGATGAAGGCCTAGTGCCAATTGCATCCATTCGAGCTGCATACCCCGTGAGCCACCAAGAATACTGGTTGTTTTACAACTTTACCACATTGCAATTTTGTTGAATGTTAATTGTAAATTTTTTATGAATTTACTAAAGGAAGGTGCTACAAATTTGATGCTTATTTTACTATATTTTTATCCCTTTTTAATATTGCATTATTGTAAATAAAATGGAAATCATAAACACTATGAAGAATTTTGTTGAAAATATTTAAGCATCAAAAGCACTAACAAGGAGTTAATTTCGAAGGGAGAAGTACCTTAGGAAGAGCAAGAAAGTTGTTTCACCCTTTTCAGGGGTGAAAGTGCTTTTGGCCCCTTTTAGAAGCGAGACTTAGTCCAATAATGGTTTCACCTAGTATAACATAAATGCAATGAAGAAATTCTTGTTTTTAAACTAATGGCAATGCTTAAAAGAGAAATGAAGAAAATCAATTTCACCCCAAGATAAACTTGTAGAGGTGTTTCACCCCAAAAAATACAATGAGGATCGTGATTTAACTCAAGAGTAGTGAAGGAAAAAATAATAGAAGTTTCACCCCAATTGAGGGGTGAAAGTTTCTTGTGCCCTTCTTGGAGGGGAAACATAATTCAAAGGAGTGAATTCACCCTACAGAAGGGAAAAAGTGAGTGTATTGAGTTGCAAATAAAAGAGCAAGGCACTTTCATCCCAATTGAGAAGTGAAAACCCTTATCACCCCTCTTTGGGGTGAAAGTTATTTAAAAAAAAGAACGCAAGTAGTTGTGAACTAAAGTTTAAAGGCCCTTTCACCCTAGGTGGGAATGGATCACCCTTTTGTTTCTCCTTCTAGGTAAAATATATTGTAAAAGAGAAGTGTTACGTAGCACTACATGGACAAAGCACCAATGAACGAAGGTAAAATTTTAAAAGGGCTTTTGCCCCAAGAGAGGGGTCAAACTACCTATCACCTGTATTTGGGGTGAAAGATATCTTAAGGAAGAATTTAAAAGAAGGCATGGTGGGCCTAATATGGGCAAGTCAAAGAAGTGATTTCACCCAAAGTGAGGGGTGAAACTCATTGTCACCCCTCTTTGGGATGCAAAGGGATTTCAAATATGTTTAAAGGTGAAAGATATGAATGACGATGTGGGGCTCATTTCAAATAAGATAGCGGAAAAAATAAAATTAAAGTGCTTAATGCAAAGTCGAAGTGTAGAAAATTATATTTGCCTCTATAGAGAGGTGCCATGTGGTTTTTCCTTTACATGGAGTGAATGGAGTTTAAAGATTTATTTTTTATGTGAAAGCGTTACACAATGCTCTACGTCAAATTTAAAACTAATGTCACCTCCCCATAGGGGTGAAATTCTCTATCACCCTCCTCCAAGGTGAAAGTAAAAAATATGATTATAAAGAAGATAATTAAGGGGTGAAATTGCTAAGACGTTAAACCAAGCTACGTTTTTGCCCATTCCTGGACCAAAAATGCTATTTTGCATTGTTCTTGGATGAAATCAATTCTTTAGGATTAAATTTATAGGTATATTTGCTTTCAAAGGTGTGATTTTGTAGATTCTCTTGGAAAGCGGTGAAGAAATATAAAATTTAATTCTTGGAGCAATGTATGCAACACTTCTAGGATGTTCGCTTCAACTTTGCAGGATCAGAAGCAATTCTTGTTTATTTTTGATGCACCACCTATCAACCTTGATAGTTTTCAAAGCAGATTTAATGCTCAGTGGATTATCTTGGTGAAAGTGTATTTCTGAGGTACAAAGATGAAGCGAATTCAATGACCAAGCACCCGACTTCTAGGTAATTTTTTTGCGTCCCAATATCCTGACATGCAAGGTTGCTTCTTAGAATTTAATCATGCGGATTTCTCTTGTGTGATTCTTCCCCCAAATTCATATCATAGTTTCCACACAAAATATTTTGACCAGAACATTATTGATGCTGAGGAGGAAATTATTCTTTCTCATTTTTATTTACCAAATTTTTTTTTGTAAGCCCATTAAATGAAAGAGGTGCAACCCTCTATGAATACTAAATCATTTTTTATTGTAAAAATGGATGGATACTATGCAAAAAAATACCTTAAGTTTTTTGTATCAATAGAAATGATTCAGCTTCTGGTTCTTTGAGTAGTTTTGCACTTGAAAATTCTTTGTGTGTTATTTATAAATTATTTTGTTGGAAATATGAGCAATTTTTGTTGTCATTGATGTCAAGAGTTAGTTTCAGTGAGTTTCGTGAGCAGTGCAAGAAAATTATTGCTTCTAGACCTAAGGGAAAATAATATTATAATATGCTTATTATAATATTCAAGGTGGTCAAATAAGGTCTAAAAGAGCAAATTGGAAGGCCCAAGAAAATAATATTATAATTTTATATTATAATATTAAAGGTCTAAAGTATAGACCTAATAATTAAATTAATTATAAATTAATTATAACAACTTTGTTATAAATTAATTTATAAATTAATTTAAATTAAAATAACCCTAAGGTTAGGGTTACAAAGGGAAAGCAACAAAATTTGAGTGCCAACATTGATTATTATTTCCACCCACTTGAGGGAGAGCAAAATTTAATATATATTCTATATGCTTTGGTAAACAAAAATCCATCCTTTGAATACTTTAATCGATGTGCATGCAAAATTTGCGAATGTGTGGAATAAGAGGCAAGGGTCTTGTGCTTGTGTGGTGGTCAACTTACGAATAAGAGGGAGTGGGCTCTAAGCCTAATAGCCAACCATGGAAATTGGACCAATGGTAGGCGACTATGGCTTAAGGTGTTAACTAGCAGGAGGTACCATGATAGAACCCTAGTGGATGCATTTTGGTGAAGGTTTGAGTGTTTAATTTTTGGTGCCAAGGTAGAGGTTTAAAAGTGCATGAGGCACTTTTGGTTCGAAGGTGATAAAAAAGCTCATGTTGCATGTGGAACATGAATATGGCACTGGGGAGGCGCAAGTAGGAGTTTGAATCCCACCGAGGATAGAGGTACTTAAATTTTTTATTATTAAAATTACTTCTAGGGTTTAAAAGGTGGCATGATAAATTTTTATTAAGGAGGAGTTATAAGGTTTTTAAGGTTGATTGTTTTATAGTGATTTTTGATAAAGTGAATTGATATAGGAGTTATAAGGTTGAAAAAGGGAATTATATTTTTAATTGGGTTGAGCTATGATGTGTTAAAGAGATAAATGTTTATAAAAAAATTATTGTGATTATTTTATTTACACAAATTGTTGGTTTGCATTTTGAAGTGTGGAGACTATAAGGTGTAAAAGAGATTTATTGCTATGTATTGTGAAATATTTTGAGGGATCAAATTGGGTGAATGATTGAGAAGATATTGCTACCTAACCTTTGAAATTGGTAAATATTTGATTGTGATTGAGACAGGTGTTTGAATTCAAGTCTTCTTCAAACAAGAGGTAAGGGCACATTATCCTTGAGAGTGATTTTTGGATATTGTGAATGCTAATTTGGAGTGAAAAGGTTTTTGTTTGATAAGCATTGTTGAGTAACCCTTTGTATGCATGATTTATGAATGCTTGAATGAGAATTTTTGAACTATCTTGAAGTAGGGTTTGTGCAAGATCACGAGTATCATTGTTATGTGAGTTTGTTTAATAAGCATTATTGAATAAGCCTTCATTGAGAGATTGGTTGAGTGGAGTTGATTGAACCTAGTTGATTGGAAGTATTGGAGTGATAGTTAAAGTTCTGTAAAAAAAATTGTTCTATATTCTAAATTGATTTGAAAGAGGTTTTATACAAGATATTGAAATGAGTTTAGGTGCAAGTTTTGTAATTTATTTGAGCAAGATTTTGTGAGAGCTTGCAAATATATTTAAGTAAGTCCTTGAGGGGACTTAAGGATAAAATTCAGAAATATTTTGTGGAAGCTTAAGGACTAACTTGAGTAAGCTTTTGTGGAAGCTTACAATGCATATTTGAGATAATTCTAGTGAGGAATTGTTGAGAAGATTTGAGGTAAGTCTTAGAGAATACTTGAGAGCTGTTTGGAAAAGTTCCAGTGAGGAATTGTTGAGCAGATTTGAGGTAAGTCTTAGAGAATACTTGAGAGAATATTCGATAAGTTCTAGTGAGGAATTTTTAGATATATTTGAGACAAGTCTTTGTGAATACTTGAGAGTAGAGTTGATTAATTGATTTGTTCAAGATTTGTGTTAAGGCCTGGGGAAAATCTAGTAGAGTTGATTTGGGATTGGATCAAGATTTGTGTTAAGGATTGATGACAGATTTATGCCAGACCAAAGACAGATATTGAGAAAATTTGTGCTAGACTGAAGGATTGTGTTTAGTATAGACCAAAGATAGAGATTGAGCATATTTTTCCTAGACCGAAGGACTATGTTTAGTGCAGATCGAAGATAAATATTGAGATGATTTATGCTAGACTAAAGGACTATGTTTAGTGTAGATTTGTGACAAAGCTAAAAGCAAGATTTGGAGGTGAGAGAGCAGAGGAAAATAGTCTCTAGTGGATAGATATCCATTAGCCAAGGTAATGAAGACATGTATTCTAAGTAAGGACAAGAGTCTTCAGTGGAGAGAGATCCACAAGCTAGTGCAGTGGAGGCATTAGTCTTCTAGAGGATCACCAACCTGAGTAGAGGATGATTTCTCTTATGGATAGAGATCTACAAATCAATAGAGGATATTGGTGTCTCCTATAGATAGAGATACACAAACTTGATTAGGGGATTGGTGTCTCCTTTGGATAGAGGTCCATAAATATTGTAATATGAAAGGATTCCCAAGATACTTGTTAAGAAAATTTTAGTAAAATATTTTCTCCGTGGAGTAGCCCACATTGGGTTAACCATGTTAAATTGGTGTCTCTATTGTGTGTGATGATTTATGCATTTATTTTGTTACCATTGTTGATATCGCCATTGATAGTATTGGATAATATTGTTTGAGAAAGAAAAGTAAAAAGTGCTCATATGTTGTTCACCCCCATCTCAATATAAGTTTGTGTTCTTCAATTGGTATCATAGCAGGTTCCTTTGAAAAAGGTTAAACATATTGAAGGAAGATCTTACAAGAACACAAATGGTAAAGAAAGGAAAAGTAAAACCATGAGACATAAGAAGAAAAGAACACACATGGTAATGAAAGAAAAGGAATATTAATTTAATGTTGTTTTGGGAGGAGAAATGAAAATAGATTCAAGAGATGAATCAAGTAGTGGATAAAAAACAAGATCGATAAAGTTTTGTACTAGATGTAGGAAGACAGGTCACCATGTAGCTTATTGTCCACAAGAAGGTGAAGAATGTTTTGTTTGTGGTCAACTTGATCATGATGTAGGATATTATAATGCTTTTAGTAGTAGTTAATATGAATATGATACTTTTAAAATTGAATTCCTAGAGGATGGTTTAGAAAAATATAATAGGGACATTCAAAATAGGTATATAGCATAAAATCTACTTTGGATAATAGAAGAAATTGAAGACCAAAGAGAAAAATTTATAAAAATAAAAGGAGAAAGCCACACTTAAGGAATTGGTTGGTTTGAAAATGGAGAACTTAGAATTAAAGGCTAAAATACAAGAATATGAGAAATGTAAGACAAATATTCTACAAGATCATACAAGAAGATGAGAAATTTAAGACAAATATTCTACAAGATCTCTCTGACTTGAAAGATAAGGCAAGGATAATTGATAAAAGTATGGCTGAACAGTCAAAGGTAAAAGAGCTATAATGTGAAAGAATTATTTATGATTTTGAAGAATTAAAAAGAAATAACTCTAGACTAAGATTTCAAGCTCAAGAATATGAGAAATCAAAAGCAAATTTTCTACAAGAGTTCACCGACCTTAAAATTAAGGTTGAAGAATCAATGAAAATTGAAGAATTTATGGCTAAAAAATTAAAGATAAAGTATCTAGAGTGTGAAATATTAGAACATGATATAGTTTCACTAAGGATGGAAGTGAAAGACTCTAAGGGTAAGCTACACAAGTTTGAGAAAAAATTAAAGTCCTTGGACAGGATTATCAATACACAAATGTCATCAGTCACCAAAATAGGACTTAGTATTGAAGAAGAACAAGAGAAATAAGAAGTAGAAAAAGGAGAGTCAAGCTCAATCACCAAATAAGAAAAATATTCAGAAGAAGAGAGTATAAGATAAAGTGATACTTTTGAGTATAATTTAGACAATAGAAATATCAATAGGGAAAGGAACAATGCATAAATGAGAAACAAATCGAATAGGAAATAACATAGGGAAGAAGAGACTAAGAGACCAATGGGGTTAAGGCAAGGTTTATTCAATGGATGATGCTTCTCATGTCATAGGTTTGGGCACAAGGCTACACAATGTTGGACACATGAAATATAGGAATATGGGACCTTCACAAATAGGAAAGTTTTTCAAGGGTATTACTACTCTTGTAATCAGTTTGGTCACAAGGTAGTTAATTTCAGGGTTCATAAAAGGAATGGATATGGCTTCACCAGGAGGAACTACAAGACATTTGCACCTTCAAGGAATCATAACATTAAGTGTTATAAGTGCAATAATATTGAGCATATAGCAAGGTGATATAGAATAAAATTTCCACATCTTCCAAGGATAGACAAGAAGGAGGATTTTCAAAATATTCAAAAAGGTATGACTTCAAAGGTATGGAAAAATAAGGTGGACAAAAGTAAAGAGAAATGTATGTTGTGATTAGAGATACTCCCACCCCAAAATTAACCACCTCTATAGAGGAGGTGGGGGAGGGTCTAAGCTAAGATTCTCATTTTTAGCCCTAAATACCAAAGGTTACCCTTTGCTATTGATGTCAACAAGGGAGAAATTTGAGTTAGGGGGAGAGAATCAAGTCAGGGTGAGCAATTTCTCAAGGGGAGTAGAATAGAAAAAGGTTAAGGAAATAGTAAAAGGAAATTAGGTTTCCATAAATGACAATGGGGGAGATTGTTGGAAATATGAGAAAGTTTTGTTTTCATAGATGTCAAGGGTCAGGTTTAGTGAGCAGCATCACTTTTTGTGAGAAGTGCAAGAAAATGATTGCTTCTAGGTATAAGGGAAAATAATATTATAATATGCTTATTGTAATAATCAAGGTTGTCGAATAAGGTCTAAAAGAGCAAATTGGAAGGCCAAAGAAAATAATATTATAATTTTATATTATAATATTAAAGGTCTAAAGTATAGACCTAATAATTAAATTAATTATAACAACTTTGTTATAAATTAATTTAAATTAAAATAACCCTAATATTAGGGTTACAAAGGGTAAGCAATAAAATTTGAGTGCTGAAGTTGACTATTATTTGCACCCATTGACATGTTGAGGGAGAGCAAAATTTAATATATATACTATATGCTTTGGCAAAGAAAAATCCATCCTTCGAATACTTTAATCGATGTGCATGCAAAAATTGTGAACGTGTGGAATAAGAGGTAAGGGTCTTGTGCTTGTGTGGCAGTCAACTTGCAAAAAATAGGGAGGAGGCTCTAAGCCTCATAGCCAACCATGGCGATTGGACCAATGGTAGGTGGCTACAGCTTAAGGTGCTAACTGGCAGGAGGTATCGTGATCGAACCCCAACAGTTGCATTTTGGTGAAGGTTTGAGTGTTTAGTTTTTGGAGCAAAGGTGAAGGTTTAAAAGTGCACAAGGTGCTTTTGGTTCTAAGGTAAGCATCTAGCTCACGTGGCACATGGCCACAACTAGGGCACTATGGAGGTGCAAGTAGGATTTCGAATCCCGCCGAGGATAGAGGTACTTAAATTTTTTATTATTAAAATTGCTTCTCAGTTTTAAAAGGTGGCATGATAAATTTTTATTAAGGGGAAGTTATAAGGTTTTTAAGGTTGATTATTTTATAGTGATTTTTGATAAAGTGAATTGATATAGGAGATATAAGTTTTAAAGAGGGAATTATATCTTTAATTGGGTTGAGTTATGATGTGTTAAAGAGATAAAGGTTTATAAATAAAATTATTGTTATTATTTTCTTTACACAAATTGTTGGTTTACATTTTGAAGTATGGATATTATAAGGTGTAAAAGATATTTATTGCTATGTATGGTGAAATATTTTGAGGGATCAAATTGAGTGAATTATTGAGAAGATATTTCTACCTAACCTTTGAAATTGATAAAGAGTTGATTATGACTAATATATATGTTTGAATTCAAGTATTATTTAAACAAGAGGTAAGAGCACATTATCCTTGAGAGTGATGAAGAACACAAGCTTATACTGAGAGGGGGGGTGAACAGTATAAGACCACTTTTTACTTTTATTTACAAATCAATATTATGTAATGTATAGATATTAGTATCAATAATAGTAATCAAACAAATGCACAAATTACAATACACAATAGAGAAACCAATTTAATGTGGTTCACCCAAAGATGGCTACCTCCATGAAGAAAATATTTCTTATAAATTTTCTCAAATAAATTCTCTTGGGAATCCTTTACGTACAATTTTTATTGATATTTATCCAAAGGAGATGTTGATACTCTAAATCAAGTTTGTGGATCTATATCTATAGGAGAACTCCTTATCCTCTGCTCTAGCTAGTGATCCTCTAGAAGACTACTACCTCCACTACACTAGCTTGTGGATCTATCTCCACTAAAGACTCTTTTTCCCACTCAGAAGACCTATCCTCACTACCCTGGTTGATGGATCTCTATCCACTAGATACTATTGTCTTCTTTGCTTTGTCACCTCCAAAGCTCTATCTCAAATATACACTAAACTCTATCCTTCGGTCTAGCAAAAATTTGTTCAATCTCTATCTCTGGTTTGGCATAAACCTATCCTCAAATTTACACAAAAATTTGCCCCAAAAGTCCACACAACACTTGCTCAAATATGCTCAAAAAGTTCATAGAGAACTTACTCAAATATGCTCAACAAGTTCACACAAAACTTACTCAAATCTGCTCAACAAGTCCACTTAGAACTTGCTCAAATATGCTCAACAAGTCCACTCAGAACTTGCTCAAATTTGCTCAAAAATTCCACTCATAACTTGCTCAAATATACTCAACAAGTCCACTCAAAACATGCTCAAATATGCTCAACAAGTCCACTCAAAACTTGCTCAAATATGCTCAATAAGTCCACTCAGAACTTATTCAAATATGCTCAACAAGTCCACTCAAAACTTGTTCAAATATGCTCAACAAGTCCACTTAGAACCTGCTCAAATATGCTTAATAAGTCCACTCAGAACTTGATCAAATATACTCAACAATTCCACCCATAACTTGCTCAAATATGCTCAACAATTCCACTTAGAACTTGCTCAAATATTCTCCACAAGTCCACACATAACTTGTCCAATCTTCTCAACAAGTCCACATAGAACTTGTCCAAATCTGCTCAACATGTCCACATAGAACTTGTCCAATCTGCTCAATAAGTCCACACAAAAATTGTCCAACCTACTCAATAAGTCATTTCTAGAACTTAACCAAATTTGTATTGTAAGCTTCCACAAAAATCTCACACAAAATAAGTCCACAAGTCTCCTCAAAGACTTAACTCAAATCTGCTTAACAAGTACACACAGAACTTGTCTAATGTCATAGAAATATGAAGAGAATTGTTAGAGACCCAATATTTTTAAAATCAATGCTCAATCACTTTATCAATTCAAATTAGAATATAGAATAATTTGTTTTATTGAACTTGAACAATCACTTCACACATCCACTTGACTAGGCTCAACCAACTCTACTCAACCAATCACTCCAGGAAACAACCCTTGCTCACAAACCTTCCAATCATATGAATACTTACTCAAAATATTTCCAACAATGCTCAACAACAAATATCACATAACAATGATACTCATGTTCTTTTCAAACCCTAGTTCAAGTTCTTTTCTTAACAACTCACTTCAACAATAATGCTTATAAAATAATCCTCTCATAGAAATGATACTCAAACCCTAGTTCAAGTTCTTCACACAACCAATATTTTCAACAACAATGCTTATTAAATAAGATCTTATTCACAACTCTTTATTCCAAAAAAACTTTATGCATTAACTCAAATAATCTCAAAAGGAAACCCTAATCAATTCCTTTTCACTCCAAACTTATTTTCTAGAAAACCAACCAATCAAATTAAACTTTGGAAAATGTGCTCATACCTTTTTCTTGATGATGAAGGA
Organism: Wollemia nobilis; assembly: GCA_028583015.1. Classification (NCBI taxonomy): domain Eukaryota; kingdom Viridiplantae; phylum Streptophyta; class Pinopsida; order Araucariales; family Araucariaceae; genus Wollemia; species Wollemia nobilis. The sequence continues at coordinate 781,651 of JAQPPZ010015568.1, forward strand.
ATATTCTAAATATACCAAAAATATCAAACCCTTCTTGCCAAGCTCAAAGAAATTATAATGTGATTAACTTCCTCAAAATATAATATAAATATCAAAACAGACATACACCTTATCACTTCATATTAAAGAAAATATTCATCAACATTTACAAAAAGTAAATTACCACTTACACCTTATAATCTACCAATAATATTCAATGCACTCTTCTTTTCAAAATAACCTAAGACAAGAATCTCCCTCTATATTTTTAATATTTCAATAAATCAATATGTCAAAAACACTTTATTAAAATAAAATTTAACACCTTATTCCTCCAACTTATCAAAAATCATTTCCAACTAACAATCCTTTCATGCACCCTTTTAACTCCAAACTTTAGGCAACACACAAAAATTAAAATCAAAATTTATTACCTTACCTGGGAGGGAATCAAAAACACCGCAAAACCTCAACTGACACCCTAGCCATGGATCCCAACACCATGCAAGTTAGGCATCTTCTTGGGGACTAACAAGGACCACATGCTCCAAAATCTTCCCTGCTCACCTTGTGCAAAACATGCACATTTCCTTGGTACTCTCCAACACCAATGCAACTGCCATAAGAAAACACTACCACTATGTTTCGAACATAGACCTCCTTGCGCCCAACACCCTAAAATTGTCCTCTTTGCCACTAGGCCACTTGCACCATTGGTTCTTGGTATTTTGGTGCAAATTCACTTGACGTCATTCATTGGTGCTTAAAAAGAATGGTCACTGCTCTTTCTTCCTCATGAATTCAAACACAATTATACACATTTGATTATAGATCAAAAGGATGAATTAAAATACCTCTAAGGTATTAGCTTATATACTAAATTTCTTCCTCCATGCATGCTATTGACGCTCAAATTACCTTCAATGATTTTTGGACGTCAACGCTCAAATTTCCTTTGGAGATTTATTAATTTATAAAATATTTAAATTCTTTTGAATTTAAATTTTATAAATTAATTCTTTAAAAATATTTGGTTTTATTTAAACCATATTTCACTTTGCACCTTGGTATAAATAATATTTATTTATAGAATTTAAATTTTATTTTGAATTTAAATAATTTATCAAATAAATATTAAACCTTCCTTTAGCTTTGCAATAGTTTTTATGAAAACCATTTAACTTATGCTTCTACATAATATTTAAAAATATTATGGAGCCCTTTGCCTTTAACCTTTGCATTTTTCCTCTTGACCTTTGACTTTATTAGAAGCTTCTTCCTGGATATCAATGACAACTTTGATAACTTGTTTCTTGAAAAATTCCTTGACATTAATGATGACCTCATTTCTTGACATCAATGACAACTTTGACTTAAGTACACAAAATGTCCAACAATATCCCCCTTTGTCATTGATGGCAACCCAAATTATTTTTACCAAAAAATTGACTTCTTCTTCTTTTCTTCTCACCCTGGGACATTGCTCCCCCTAGCTCAATGCTCTCTTCAAATACCAAATCTCTCCCCCTTACTCAAATATCTCCCAATTTGACATCAATGACAAAGGGTCACCTCTGGGGATCAGGGCTATGAATGAGCCTCTTAGCTTAGCCCCTCCCCCACCTCCTCTTGAGATGGTTAATTCTGGGGTGGGAGTATTTCCACTCCCAAAAGGCATTGTTATCTACCTTTATCCTCTCTCATTCTTATCTGATCCTTTTGATTCCTCTAATTGTTTCTTTCCATGTCCATGTTCCTATTTATATTATTTTTCATATCCATATTTCTATTCATGTTCCTATTCCTGTTCATATTCATGTTCTTGTTCCTATTTCTATTCATGTTCATATTCATATTCCTGTTTCTATTTTTGTTCATACCTATTTCTGTAATGTTTGTGCTACACCACTTTTTTGTGTGACCATCATTTTTGCACTTGTAACACTTAATGTTATTATTACTTGGAGGTGCAAATGTATTAGGATTTCTCCTAGTGAAGACATATCTTCTTCTGTCATGAACCCTACAATTCATTGCCTTGTGACCAAACTAATTACATGAGTAGCAATACCCATGGAAAAGTTGTATTTTCCCATATTCATGTCTTTCCTGTGTCCTACACTATGAAGCCATGTGTCCAAACCTGTGATATGAAAAACATTTTCCATTGAAGTTTCCTTGTCTTTACCTCATTGGTATCTTAGTCTCTCTTGACCTGTTCTGATTGTTGTTCCATCTGTATCTTCTTTGTGCATTGTTATTGTCTTTGTTTAGCTCTCTATTGTCCAAAACATCCTTAGATGTATCACTTTATTTTACACTTTATTCTTCTAAAATATCGTCATCGAAAGTTTTTCTCCTCCAAAACTTCAGGTTGACTCTCCTTCCCATTTATTTTGAACCTGTTCAAATCCAAGACCTATTTTGCTTGATGTAGTCTTTTGTGTCTTGATGAACTTATCCAAGTTCTTTGATATATTTTTGAATCCTTTCATATTGACCTTGGAGTCCTCTAAATATTCTCTTAGTAGTACCACTTCTTGTGCTAAGTTTTCACATTTTAAGTTATTTACTTCTGACTTATCCTTGAACCTTTTTGCCTTAGCCTTTGATTTTTATAAATCCTCAATGAGAAATATTCTCTCTTCATCACATTCTTGGAACTGAATTTCAAGTTTAGAGCGTTGCTTTCTTACCTTCTTTACCATGTCAAGGGTATAAATAAGTTCTCCCTTGATATCATAACCATCCTTTTCTAAATATTCCTCTATTTGTTTGCCTTTATCGGTATCTTTATTTTCTATTGGCTTGTCTTATATAGGATCACTTTATTTTTTTTATAATGCCATTAGAATATTTTCATATGGTCCTTCAAGTGCATCCTCATATTCATAATCATTGAAACTATAACAATCCCTTATACAACTATATTCAATATGTCCAAAGTTACCACATAAAACACTTAAGAATTATTGGAGTCCTTTTCTTAACTTGCTCTTTTTCTTCAATCATAAATAGGACTTCATATCTATCATTGTCTGAAAAACTAGGATCACTATCACTTGAATACTTAATTGCCTTATCCACATAGTAGCTCCTCTTTTGTATTTGAAAGAACTTATTTTCTTGTCTGCTTTGTCCATACTTGACTTTCTTCTGGTGCCTATATATTTTTGATTCCCTGTTCATGTGATCTTGTTTTTCCTCACCATTGTTGTTCTTGGGTTCTTGACAATCTGTTGTAAAATATCGATACTTTCCATAATTGAAACACTTAACATATCTTTGATCTTTGGATATTGTGGAATATTTATCTTTTTTTCCATAATTAGCTTCTTCATCATTGCATGACTCATTGCTTTATTTTAACTTCTTAACTTTTGTCTTCTTGATTAATTTGAAGGTTGCTTCCTTTTGGGGAATAGGATCTTTTGTTCTTATCTCAAAATATGTAAGCATCCCAAGCAACTTATCTCTTGTCAAATAATCACCATCCATTGACACTTCTATAGTAGAAACTTTTTCACTAAATATTTTTGGAAGAGTTATTAAGACTTTATCACAAACATATGATTCATCAGTCTTCATTCCACATCCTTGCATATCATTAATAAAATTATTAATTCAAATTAGATAAGCACTAATATTTTTCTTATAATTCATTATTAATGCTTCAAATTGTCCTTTGAAATTTTTTATCTTTGCTTTCTTAACACTTTTATCTCCTTCATATATACCTTGTAATTTATCGCACATTTATTTTGCAGTTCTACAATGCATGACTTTCACAGACTATGTTCTATGCAAACCTCTCAAAAGTGCATTCATTAATTTTGAATTGTAGTGATGTAGGAGCTTACATTCCTTATCTATAGCAGTATTGATTAAGGTATCATAACCAAGATCAACTACTTCCCAAATTTCATTTCCAAGTGCTAGCAGGTAGATTTTCATTATCATGCTCTAATACATATAGTCACTTCCATCAAATAGTAGTGCTGAATTATCTGAAAACCCATTATTATAATCCATTGTGTTCTTGTTAGATTTTTCTTCAAGTTGTTAAACTCTTCTGAACAAACCCTCTCTGATACCAATTGAAGAACACAAGCTTATACTGAGAGGGGGGATGAACAATATAAGACCACTTTTTACTTTTCTTTCCAAATCAATATTATGCAATGTATAGATAGCAATATCAATAGCAGTAATCAAACCAATGCATAAATCACCAGACACAATAGAGACACCAATTTAACATGGTTCACCCAAATGTGACTACCTCCATGGAGAAAATATTTCATATAAATTTTCTCAAATAAATTCTCTTGCAAATCCTTTCCTTACAATGTTTATGGATATCTATCCATAGGAGAAATCCTCCTCTCCTCTGGTTAGTGATCCTCTAGAAGACTATTTCCTCCACTGCAATGGCTTGTGGATCTCTCTCTACTTAAAACCCTTGTCCCCACTCAAAAGACCTATCCTCACTACCCTGGCTAATGGATCTCTACCCATTGGAGACTACTATCCTCTTTCCTATTTCATCTCCAAATATATGTCTCAAATTTACACTAAAATTTATCCTTCAATATAGCAAAAATCTACTCAATATTTATCTCTGGTCTGGAACAAACCTATCTTCAAATATTCACCAAAATATGCTCCACAATTCCACATAGAACTTGCTCAAATTTTCTCAATAAGTTCACACAAAACTTGGTAAAATATACTCAACAAACTCACATAGAACATGCTCAAATATACTAAAAAATTCCACTCAAAAATTTCTCAAATATGCTCAACAAGTCCACTTAGAAATTGCTCAAATCTTCTCAATAAGTCCACTCAGAACTTGCTCAAATCTGATCAACAAGTCCACTCAAAACTTGCTCAAATTTGATCAACAACTCCAATTAGAACTTGCTCAAATCTTCTCAAAAAGTCCACTCAAAACTTGCTCAAATATGCCCAACAAGTTCACTCAAAACTTGCTCAAATCTGCTCAACAAGTCCACTCATAACTTGCTCAAATCTGCTCAAAAAGTCCATACAGAACTTGTCTAATATGTTCAACAAATCCACATAGAACTTGTCTAAATATGCTCAAAAAGTACACATAGAACTTGTATAATCTACTCAATAAATCCACACAGAACTTGTCCAATATGCTCAATAAGTCCTTTCTAGAACTTAATTCCATAAAAAGCTCACACAAAATCAGTCCACAAGTCTTCTCAAAGACTTACCTCAAATCTGCTTAATAAGTCCACATAGAACTTGTCCAATCTCATAGAAACTTAAATAGAATTGTTAGAGACCCAATATGTTTCAACTCAATACTCAATTACTTTCTCAATTCAAATAATAATATAGAGTATTTTGTTTTATTGATATTGAACAATCACTTCACACATCCACTTGACTAGGCTCAACCAACTCTACTCAACCAATCACTTAATGAAACAACCCTTGTTCACAAATCCTAATCTAATCATATGAACACTTACTCAAAATGATTCCAACAATGCTCAAAAAAAAATCTCACATAACAATGATACTTAGGTTCTTTTCAAAACCTAGTTCAATTTATTTTCTTAACAACTCACTTCAACAACAATGCTTATAAAAAATCCTCTCATAGCAATTATACTCAAACCCTAGTTCAATTTCTTCACACAACCAATGTTTTCAACAACAATGCTTATTAAATAAGGTTTTAATCACAACTATTTTTTTTAATAAAACCCAAATGCATTAACTCAAACACTCTCAAAAGGAAACCCTAATCAAGTCCTTTTCACTCTAAACTTATTTTCCATAAAAGCAACCAATCAAATTAAACTTTGGAAAATGTGTTGATACCTTTTTTCTTGATGATGAAGGAATCTTCTAAATATACCAAAAATATCAAACACTTATTGCCAAGCTCAAAGAAATTATAAGGTGATTAACTTCTTTTTAATCTTTCAATACATCAATATGTCAAAAACACTTTATTAAAATAAAACTTAACACCTTATTCCTCCAACTTATCAAAAATCATTTCCAACTAACAATCTTGTCATGCACTTTTTTAACTCCAAACTTTAGTCAACACACAAAAATTAAAATTAAAATGTATTACCTTGCCTTGGAGGAGAATTGAACACACTGCATAGCCTCAACTGGTGCCCTATCCATGGATCCCAATGCCATGCAAGCTAGTCACTTTCTTGGGGACTGACGAGGACCACATGTTCGAAAAGCTTCCCCACATACCTTGTGCAAAACGTGTGCCTTTCCTTGGTGCTCTCCAAAACCAATGCAACTACCACAAAAAATGTTGCCACCATGTTTCAAACATAGACCTCCTTGCAACCAACACCCTAACATTGTCCTCTTTGCCACTAGGCCACTTGCCCTATTGGACCTTGTTACTTTGGTGCAAATCCCCTTGACGTTATTCATTGGTGCTTAAATAGAATGGTCCCTACTCTTTCTTCCTCATGAATTCAAACACAATTGCATGCATTCGATTATCGAGTAAAGGGATGAATTAAAATACCTCTAAGGTATTAGCTTATATACCAAATTTCTTCTTCCATGCATGATGCCGGCGCTCGAATTCCCTTCAAAATTTTTTGGACATCGATGCTCGAATTTCCTTTGGAGATTTATTAATTTATAAAATATTTAAATTCTTTTGAATTTAAATTTTATAAATTAATTCTTTAAAACCCTTTGGTTTTATTTAAACCATATTTCACTTTGCACCTTGGTATAAATAATATTTATTTATAAAATTTAAATTCATTTTTAATTTAAATAATTTATCAAACAAATATTAAACCTTCCTTTACCTTTGCAATAAAAATTCTTGGATTTTTATGAAAACCATTTAACTTATGCTTCCACATAATATTTAAAAATATTATGGAGCCCTTTGCCTTTAACCTTTGCATTGTTCCTATTGACCTTTGACTTTATTAGAAGCTTCTTCTTGGATATCAATGACAACTTTGATAACTTATTTCTTGAGAAATTCCTTGACATTAATGATGACTTCATTTCTTGACATCAATGACAACTTTGACTTAAGGACTCAAAATATCCAAGAAGTGATTTTTGAATGTTGTGAATGCTAAGTTGCAGTGAAAATTTTATTGTTTGATAAGCATTTTTGAGTAAACCTTAATATGCATTATTAATGAATGCTTGAGTGAGAACATGTGAACTATATTGAACTAGGGTTTGTACAAGATCATGAGTATCATTATTAAATGAGTTTGTTTGATAAGCATTGTTGAATAAGCCTTCAATGACTGATTGGTTGAGTGGAGTTGATTGAGCCTAGTTGATTGGAAGTATTGGAGTGATATTTAAAGCTTTGTAGAATAAATATTCTATATTGTGAATTGATTTGAAAGAGATTTTCTGCAAGATATTGAATTGAGTTTGTGTGCAAGTTTTGTAATTGATTTGAGTAAGATTTTGTGAGAGCATGCAAATAGATTTGAGTAAGCCCTTGAGGGGATTTAAGGACATAATTAAGAAAGATTTTGTAAAATCTTAAGGACTGGTTTGAGTAAGATTTTATGAAATATTACAATACATATTTGAGACAAGTCTAGTGAGGACTTATTGAGAAGATTTGAGGTAAGTCTTAGAGAAGACTTGAGAGCAGTTTGAACAAGTTCTAATGAGGACTTGTTGAGCAGATTTGTGAAATGTCTTAGAGAATATTTTAGAGTAGATTGGATAGGTTATAGTGAGGACTTGTTGGATATATTTAAGACAAGTCTTTGTGAATACTTGAGAGCAGAGTTGATTGATTGATTTGTTCAAGCTTTGTGTCAAGGCTTGGGGTAGATATAGCAGAGTTGATTTGGGATTAGATCAAAATTTATGTTAAGGCTTGAGGATATATTTGAGAACAATATTTGGTGCATATTTGAGGACAAGTTTGTGCCAGACCAGAGATAAATATTGAGTAAATTTTTGCTAGACCGAAGGACTGTGTTTAGTACAGATTAAAGATAGAGATTGAGTAGATTTGTGCTAGAGACTGTGTTTGGTATCTATTGTGGATAGATATCCACAAACTTGATTAGGGGATTGGTGTCTATTTTGGATAGAGGTCCATAAACATTGTAATAGGGAAGGATTCCCAATAGATTTGTTGAGAAAATTTTAGTGAAATATTTTCTCCGTGGAGTAGCCCACATTGGGTGAACCATGTTAAATTGGTGTCTCTATTGTGTGTGATGATTTGTGCATTGCTTTGGTTACTATTTTTGATATTGTGATTGATATTATTGGATAATATTGTTTGGAAAAAAAAGAAGTAAAAATTGGTCTTATACTGTTAACCCTTCTCTTAGTTAAGCTTGTGTTCTTCATCTTCCACTTCCATTAGTTGTGTTTCAAATTATGATTCTAAATTTACTTTTACGGGTAATAAAATGAACATTGAGACGCTCTTTAGAGATTGTCACTACATAACTACAAGTATTTTTTGTGCTTGTGTTTTCTATTGTATGTTTCTAATTACTGCTTAGTGGAATTTTAACTGTTAGTCTATCCCCATCCTGTACACTTGGCTTATGGTCATATTTACCTATTTCTTTTCTATCACCTCAACCTTTAAACCAAAGTATATTAGGAAGGGAGCCAAACCTCTCTAGGGATTTCCCTAGAGGAAATTTCTTTCCTCAGGCCTTCCAATGTTGGTCGAGTCTAGGGCAAAGAAGACATAGAATTTGTAACTAGGATGATTTATGACTGAACAAAATCTAGTGGAGATGCCTCTAGGAAAGAAAGTTGTATGTTACAAATGAATTTATAATTTAAATATAAATAAGATGGTTCAATTGAAAAATATAAGGTATTATTAGTAGCAAAAGGATATACACAACTAGATGGAATTGCTTATGAAAAAATGTTTGCTCCAACAACAAGGATGACTACTATTAGAAAAATGTGTTCATCAACAACACACCATGGATGGAAACTTCATCAAATGGATGTAAATAGTGCATTTCTTAATGGAGATCTTGAGGAAGAAGATTATGTGGCATAAACAAAAGGATTTGTAAGTAAAAGAGATAAGAGCAAAAAGTTTGCAAATTAAACAAGTCTTTATATATTCTCAAGCAAGCTCCTAGAGCATGGTACATAAAAATTAATAATTATCTATTACAACATAACATTAAGAGGAGCTTATAAAATCCAAATATGTATACAACGAAGGTTATAAATTATATAATAATGGTTATAGTATATGTTGATGATGTCATGATAACAAGAAGCTCAAATATTTTAATAAACGAAGTTAAAAAGGATCTTGAAAAAGATCTTGAAATTATTGAATGTTAAAAATTCTTAAAAATGAATATAATATTACAATAACATAGACAAAATATGCAAAAAATTTACTCGAGAAATAAAATATAACCAATTGTAAGCCCAAATATATGTTTATGGAACAAGGACTATAGTTTTTTTTATCGGTTAAAAAAATATATTATGAACGAGTTTTAACAGGGACCCAAAACCTTATTACAAAAAGGCTATAAAAGCGAAAAGCCCAAAGGATATCAAAAAAAGACACATTCCATAAAAAACACATACCACCGAAGCTATCCTTAGGAACAAGGACTATATTTATCCAACTATGATGAAACATCTTTTGTTTTAGCAACAACTTACCGTCAATTAATTGGAAGTATTCTATATCTAACCAATACATGACCAGCCATAGTTTTTGTTGTAAATCATATTTCAATATTTATGCAAGAACCTAGAGAAAGTTATTAGAAAGCTACGAAATAAATATCGCAATATATCAAAAAGACTGTTGATTATGGACTAACATTAAAAAAGGATAAGAAGAACTTTTATCTACAAGGATATTTAGATTTTGATTATGCTGGTTCTATTGATGATAAAAAATTGACATCATGGTACATGTTATATCTAGGTTCAGGACCAATATCATGGTATGGTAAAAAATATGTACTAGCACTCTCCTCTACTGAAGAAAAGTATCATGCAACAAAGGATGTAGTTTGTGAAGCATCATGAATATAATACATACTATAAAACATGGAAATAAAAAGAACTCCAACCATAATAAGTTATGATAACCAAGGAGTAGTAAATTTAATTAAAAATCCAATTATACATGAAAGAACCAAACATATTGAACCTCAATATCATCTTATTAGAGATCACTTCCATGTTGGAAATTTTGAGTCCCTAATCTGAAATGTTGTCATTGATGTCAATAGAGCAATAAATGTCAAAAGGATCTATGAAGGGTTTTTGTGAAAACCAAGGCAGGGAAAATAAAAGGTTTTATTTAAAACCATGGACAACATATTTGATAGGGGATCAACATCTCCTTTGGACCAAGGTCCATAAACATAGTAACTTGGGAAGGATTCCCAAGAGATCATTTGAGAAATATTAAGAAGAAATATTTTCTCTTTAGAGGTAGCCCACATTGGGTGAACCACGTTAAAATGGTGTCTCTTATGTGTATGATGCTTTGTGTGATGTTTATGGTTTCATTAATGTTGATGCTTCTATTTGGAATTTTTTTTTATGTTATATTGTTCACCCCCCTCTCAGTATAAGCACATGTTCTTCAATTGGTATCAGAGTCAGTCTCTCTAAAAAGAGTTTAAAAACTTGGATATGGATCCATAAATATCAAACATGTGCTCAGACTTTGAATAAGTGCTCTCCAAGTGTCTCCAAGATCTTGAAAGGATTCAAGAAGAGAATGCACAACTAAGGGGACAAATTCAATATTTTGAATTAGCAAGAATTGATATTTTGAAAAGGCTAATAGAACTCAAAATGGAAGTGAAAGAAAAAAGTGAAATTGAACATCAATTAAGAGATATGTTGGAAGCCAAAGAATTAGGACTTGAGAGAGTGGCAGCAAAAATTGTTATGTTAAAATATAGAATTGAAATAAAAAAGATATTAAGTCAGCAAGAGGCAGAAACATCAAGAAAAAATAAGGTACCCCACCATATCTCTAGAAAATAATATCACAAAGGAAAGAATACCAGATTGAGTCCTCATCAAAACAGGTTACAAAATTTCTTCCATGGACATTGTTTCTCTTGTAATAAATATGGTCATAAAGTTGTGCATTGCATTAATAGAGACTATGATAGTAGTATTATGGATTCTCTTGTATCATATATGGATGATTATGTTGAGTTCTACAAATGTAATAAATTTGGGCATATAGCTAGAAGATGCAATCTAGAAAATTCTAAGTCTAGTAGAAAGACCACAACTCAATCTACTAAGAAAGAAGAAAAAGGAAAAGGAAAACTAAAATATTTTCTAGTTCAAATAGCTTTGCATGCTTAGGATAAAGAAGATAAATATTTTCTGGATAGTGGGTGCTCTAGACACATGCCAGGAGAAAAAGAAAAATATATAACTTTGAAATAAGGAAATAGAGGGTCAGTAAAATTTGGGGACAACGGTTCAACAAAAATCAATGGAAAAGGAACTCTAAGTATAGGCAATGGGAAAGAAAAAGCTGAAAATTTTCTATATGTGGAAGGCTTGAAACACAATATCTTGAGCATTAGTCAACTTTGTGATCAAGGTCATATGGTAACATTTCATCAAGATCAATGTGAAGTCAGGAAGTCTAAAACTAGAAAACTGGTAGCAAGTGCTATAAGAGAAAGAAATATTTATGTACTCAATGAGATCAAGAAGGAAAAATGTCATTTTTGGAATATAAATAATTGAGTGATCCTATAGAAAGCAAGTCAAAAGAAAGAAATGATATGGACAAAGGTAAACAAATAGAGGACTACTTAATAGAGAATGGTTATGATCTCAAAGGTGAACTTCTCTATGCTTTTGACATAGTGAAGAAGGTAAGAAAGCAACAATATAAGCTTGAAAGTAAGTTTCAAGAATGTGATGAAGAAAGATTATTGCTCATAGAGGACTTAGAGAAGTCAAAGTCCAAGGCAAGTAAGTTTAGAGAAAATTTAGAAGCGAAAATCTTGGAATGTGAGAAGTTAGCACAAGAAGTGGCCACTCTAAAGAAAGAGTTACAAAACTCGAATATCAAGATGAAGAGTTTCACAAATAGCTCTAAGAACTTGGAGAAGTTCATTCGTGGACAACAAAGAACATCATGTTTAACAAGTCTAGGTTTTGGATAGAAATAGGAAAAGGCAAATTCTACTTCAAGTATTGAAGAAGAAGAAACAACATCAGAAGAATATACTTCAAAAGAGGTATTCTCAGATGTAAGTGAAAGTCAAACTTCTAAGGATGAGTCAGATTGTAGTAGGTCCAATAGGGACAATAGGCAAAGAAGATATAGATGGAAAAACAATCAGAACAGGAGACCAATGAGGTCTAGGCAAGGAAGCTTCAATGGGAGATGCTTCTCATGTCATAGGTTTTGGCACATGGCTTCATAGTGCAGGACACATGAAATACAGGTATATGGAAGAGAACAACTTTTCCAAGGATATTGTTATTCATGTAATGAGTTTGATCATAAGGCAATAAATTACAGGATTCATGATAGAAGAGGATATGGCTTCACCAAGAGAAACTCTAAGACTATTGCACATACAAGGAATAATAACATTAAGTGTTATAAGTGTAATAATGATGGTCACATAGCAAGATGGTGTAGAGAAAATATTCCAGAAACATGTATGAATAGGAACAAGAATATGAACATGAACAGGAACAGGAATATGAACATGAACAAGAACAAGAATATGAATAGGAATAGGAACAAGAACATGAACAGAAATAAGAAGATGAACAGGAACAAAGAATAAGAAAATAAAAGAGACTCATAAAAGAATGAGAACAAGAACATGTACAAGAACAAGAACATGGATGAAAAAAATAATGAGAACAAGAACAAGTACAAGAACAGGAACATGGATAATAATAGGAACAGGAACAAGGATGATGACTCAGAAATAAACAATGAGAGAATTCAAAAAAAAGAAAAAGGAAAAGACAAAGTCTGAGAACAATGCTTTCGGGGAGTAGAAATACTCCCACCCCATAATTAACCACCTCATGTGGAGGTGGGGGAGGGGCTAAGCTAAGAGGCTTATTTCTTAGCCCCGAGCCCCAAAGGTGACCCTTTGCCATTGATGTCAAAGGGGGAGAGATTTGTGTATTATGGGGAGAGTTTTTGGATATGAAGAGAGATTTGATATCTAAGAGAGCATTGAGCCAAGGGGAGAAAAGCCCCAGGTGGAGCATAAAAGAAGATCAGTATTCAGTAAAAGGATTTGGGTTACTATCAATGAAAAATAGGGAGATTGTTGGACATTTTGAGTCCCTAAGCTGAAATGTTGTCATTGATGTCAATAGAGCAATAAATATCAAAAGGATCTATGAAGGATTTTTTGTGAAAACCAAGGCAAATGAAATAAAAGGTTTTATTTAAAACTATGGACAACATATTTAATCTAGGTTTTTCTTAAAACCCACATTGGGATTTCGTTTCATCGAAAAAGGTGCCCCGATGATGGAGTTATTTGAGTTTTAATGTTTGGTTTAAATTTTAATTATTTAAAATTTAAGTTCAAATTTAAATGGAAAGTTTTCCGTTGACATCATCATGCAAATATAATTTTAATATTTCCTCTGACATGTTCAAAGTGTTATTAAATACTATATAAAGGGGTGGCAATTAAACCAAATATTATCCTTGCTCTCATGTGTTAATTGCCTTGGAATTCAAAAGAGCTCGTGCAAATTGTTGAAAAGGAAGTAGCAAAGAAAGCGCAGTGATTTGGAAATCTCAAACGTGGTATGAGGCATGGTGCATTGGGGTATCGATTTTTCTAAGATTGTGGGTAGCAAAAATATCAAGGATCGAATCCCCTTGACGACAGTGTGTAGGAAGCGCTTTGGCACTTTGTCCTTTGTGGTAGATGGAGGAATATTAAAGGCCCTTTTGGCATTTGCTTTTCCAATGAGTGCTTTGGCTCAGTTGGAATGTTAGTCGTGGCTAAGATGCTCTTGGTGTGTGACGAACGGGGGTTCAGATCCCCTTGAGAGGTATTTATGTTTTTGCCTTTAATAATTTTTATGAGCCCTAAATTTTGGAGTTATAAGGTATTTAATGGGAATTAAACTTTATCATTAGGGTTGTGATTATTATTGCAAAAGTATATTTGATTTATATTTTATTTTTATGGAAATGGAGAATTGATTTTAGGAGAAATAAGGAGTTGTTAAAGTGATTTTGAGAGATTTATTGTGGGTTATTCTTGATAAGGGTTTTTATTAAAATAGGCTTTGGTGGATGTGTTTATGAAGTTGGAGTGAAAAGGGTGTAAATTAAATTATGCTTTTATTGTGATTATTTAAAAGACCACTAACCCTTATTAATATTGAAAAGGAAAGTTGTGATTAAGTGTGGCAGATTTTATGGACAACTTATTGGCATCAAAAAGGTATGGGCACATTCTCCTATTGATTGTTTGTGGTGGTTGATTTCTGAAATATCATTGGAGTGAAAAGGATTAATTGAAGTTTCCTTTTTAAATATGGTTGGTTGAATGCTTCAAGGTTTTCTGATTTGTGAGTTGTATTTAAACCTTGTTTTATTAGCATTGTTGTTGAAGCCCATTTATGATGAAATAAAATTGAACATGATCTAGAAAATAACATGAGTATAATTGTTATGTGAGACTTGAGATAAAGCATTGTTGGAAACAATTTGAGTTTGTTGATACATTATTGGACTAGGGTTTGTGAGAAAGAATTGTTCCTTGATGTGATTGGTTGAGTTGAGTTGGTTAAGCCTAGTCAAGTGGATGTGTGAAATGGTTGTTCAAGTTACATAAAACAAACTATTATATATTATGATTTGAGTTGAGATTGAGATTTAAGAATAGGACATATTGAGTCTCTAACAATTCTCTTTATGTTTCTATTGAGTTGAGATTAGGATTTGAGTATAGAACATATAGAGTATCTAAAAATTCTCTTTATGCTTCTATGATATTGATTTGAGTTGAGATTGAGATTTAAGAATAGGACATATTGAGTCTCTAATAATTCTCTTTATGATTCTATTAAGTTGATATTGGGATTTGAGTATAGAACTTATAGAGTCTCTAACAATTCTCTTTATGCTTTTATGAGATTGAATTGAGATATTGATAGTACTTTGAGCTTAGAACATATTGAGTCTCTAACAATTATATTTATGATTCTATGAGATTGAACAAGTTCTATGTAAGCTTGTCAAGTAGATTTGAGACAAGTCTTTGAGAAGGCTTGTGGAATATTTTGAGTTAAGCTTTTGTGAAATCTTGCTTGAACATATTTGAGAAAGTCCAAGAGAGGACTTATTGAGAAGATTTGAGAAAGTCCAAGAGAGGAATTATTGAGAATATTTGAGCAAATCCTAGAGAGGATTTGTTGAGCATATTTAAACAGGTTTTGCGTGAACCATTTGAGTAAATTTATACAGGTTTTGTGTGAACCTATTGAGCAATTTTAGACAGGTTTTGTGTGAACCTGTTGAGCATATTTAAGCAGGTTTTGAGTGAACCTATTGAGAAAATTTTTACTAGACTAATTGTACTATATTTAGTGCAAGAGATTGAGCAGAACTATGCTAGACCAACTGAACTGTGTTTGGTATAGTATTGAGATAGAGCTTTGGAGGTGACAAAGTATAGAGGACAGAGTCTCAGTGGATAGAGATCTAGCAACCAGGACAATTGAAGACAAGATCTGAGTGAGAAGTATTCAAGTGTAGAGATATCCACCAGTCAGTGCATCATAGAGAAATAGTCTTCTAGAAGATCACTAGCCAGAGCAGAAGAGGAAAGAGTTCTCCTGTGGAAGATATCCACGAACTTGAGATTAGGGGATCAACATCTCCTTTGTACCGAGGTCCATAAACATTGTAATTTGGGAAGAATTTCCAAGAGATCATTTGAGAAATATTTAGAAGAAAAATTTTCTCTGTGGAGGTAGCCCACATTGTGTGAACCATGTTAAAATGATGTCTCTTATGTGTGTGATGCTTTGTGTGATGTTTATGGTTTCATTAATGCTGATGCTTCTATTTGGAAAAAAGTTTTATGTTATAATGTTCACTCCCACTCTCAGTATAAGCACATGTTATTAGTTTCAAAATCATCATACCAAGTTAAAACACATTCCTACGAAAAACTAGATTGTAGATATTTTCACAAAATTTGTATATTAAACAAGTTTTAGATATTTAGATATCATCTATGGAAATCAAGAGAAATTCACATCAAGTAATGTAATACAGGGGGATGTTAGAATATATTACATTATTTGATATATTAGAATATCAAGAGTCTATTCAATAGGTGTCAAGATAAGAAGATAAAATATCACTTTGTAAAAGCTATATTATGGATGCTAAGCTCCATAACATGATTGTACAAGTTGTTTACATAATAAAAGTCCTATGTATTGTGTTTTCTCTTATTAAGTATGTAAATTTCATTATTTTCATTATCTTAATATTTGTATATTGTTGCTATCACATATTTGGTCTTGTCATAATTATATTCTGAGATTTATATTAATATTAAGGATTCAAAATCCATCAGGACCATTACAAAATCCAACCATAGAATATTGCCTTGATAAAGACACAATCAATAAATTAAATTGATTGCAGGATCTATCTTGTGTACACAACATCAAGGATCACATATTAATAAAGTTATGTCAATGTTAAGGTTGATAAATTTCATAAATTGAGCTAATTTATTTTTATTGGATGTGTGTGTGTGTGTGTGTGTTTTTATTTGTGTATGTACTCTTATAATGAATTTTATTAAAACTACCTCTTATAAAGGAAGGTTAGCTAAATTTAATTTAGTTATATAAAATTACTATTCAACTATAACAACCCCAAATGTAGAAACATTGGCTATCTTTATTTTTATTATCTTGGTTCCTTAGTCTAGGATAGTCATCTCTTGAGCATAAAGGTTAGGTTTTGATACTTTTTTGGACTATAAATAGAATAGATATAATGTAGTTATATGATCATTCATTTATCAAACTTTTATCACCTATGGTACATACAAGAGACTTTGTTGTCTTTAAGTGGCCAATAGACATTGCCTTTCTAGATGACCTAGATTTTTTTTAGGAATGTAGATCAACAATACTATATTAGATTTATTGTTCTAGAATCTAATTGTATTAAAAAAATTCTAGTGTGTGCTATTTTTATTGTAAATATTCTAAAATTTTATTATTGGATATGTTGTTTTTCTAAATATTTCTTTGTTACAAGTGGTAATAGACTAATGGATCCTTTACATTGCATAAACGTAGAAATAAAATATATAAAATATGTCTAGACCCTTTAGAGAGACATAATTTATTTTCATCCTTATTGAGCCAATAAAAATAAGATATATCTCTAGTAACCTATTTTTGCATAGTTTTGGTTCTACTCTAGGCTTATTGTCCAATTGATTGTGTATATTTAACCATTCTCTTTCAAAAGGATATTATAGTTCAACAAGTACATACAAAGGATAAATATCACTAAGGATGATTATATGCATAAAATAAACTACCACAATGAATCATGAAAAGCACCATAACATTCTTGAGGGTATTAATAACTTCAATCCTCATGCTTGATTAGTCATTGATGTCATGACTTCCTCTTTCACTCTCCCACTTAACACCTCAAATTAATCAATCCTCCCTATCCAGTTATGGAAATATGGACTTACAAACATATTTAAATAATATAAAGAATTTCATGACATGATATATTAGCTTAGTAATAGTCAACACACATGTAACCAAAATCTAGATACAACGATCAAGTCTATCACATGAATTGAAAATAAATTGATTGACCTTTATGCTAGAAACCCTAGATGAAAATAATTGTTTTATTTTACAAAATATAAGAGGGTACTATAAGGGAAATTGTAATAGGTTTTCTTGGGGTAATTTAAATTAGTAGAAGGGTCCTAAGATCCTAAAAACCAAACATGCACTTGTTAGTCACCTCTAGATAAATTATTTAGGCCAAGTTTCACAAATGAAATTTTAGTAAGATCTAGGGTGATCCCATTTTGATATAGTATATTTCCATCCTTATATGAACAAGGCATATAAAAAATGTCTAGGATAAAACTCTTAATTTAGATTTTTCAACCAATGTTGTTGCCTAACTTCTTGAATAATCCTATCATATTTTGGTCCCTTGTATTGATATGATGAATGTTTATGATGAAGACCCTAAATAATGGATATCTAAAATAGAATAAACCATAAAATTACATAGAGTTATAGAATAGGGCAATATGACTCTTGGCAAAATGGCATATACTAGACTATAGCAGTGGGGATGTCATCTTTCTTGGCTAGAAATTTAGACAACATTCCTAATAAAATTTCATAAATGTCTCTCTATAGAAAGTTGTAATTGAACTTGTGGCTAAGCCTAAGATTATATAATGTACTTTTATATGATTCTTTAAATCATAAATTTAATAATGTATTTAATTATACCTTATGTATATTCTATATACCATGGCCAACCTTGTGATGGTTAAACCTTTTAACTTATAATTAATCTAGATCTTGCATATTATGTTGGCTTAGGTTCATTTATGTTCTAGTGTTTTTGGTATTAGTATAAATGGTCCCACACATTCAATCCATTATATCTAAGTATTGTGATTATTATCGACATAAAATATAGTTATTATTTGGTGACTAGGGACATCCATAATTTGTGTTTCTATCTTATTTATTTTTTGTCCTATTATGGTTTTTGTGTAAGATCTCAGGGAATCAATTGCTCCCATTCTTTATTAGAAATTATCATAAAATCCAACATGGTATCAAAGTGTGTATGGAGTTCTATTGCTTAATTTTATAGAATATTTGTTTGTATCCTTCAATCCTTTTACAAATTCTAGGGTAAACTACTTTTTGAAGCTTCATAAGTTTTTTTTGTATAATTGGTGAAAATAAGATTTTATCATATTTTTGTGACCACCAATCCTTCCAATTATTTTCAAGAATTTATGCCTACTCCAATTTCTACTCTATTATCATCAATGTTTGTATGCATTTTTAAATTCCATTATACATTATGAACACCTTATTTCTTTCTCATAGAGTGGCCACAACACTTTACATAGTAGGATGAGTCAATTGCTTCTTTCAATAAAATTTTATAGACATTATATTTACCATGCATGACATTATTTTTAAAAATTTTGAATCCTTCCATTATTTTTGGGAGTGGAATTTATCTTCATGAATAAGTTAATGCTCCTATGTGATTGCAGGGAATTTTATTATAGTCATATGGATATTCTTAAGATAATTTTCCTAGGATAGTTGTGGGTTTGATTCAAATCCCTCCTATTTTTTTCTATTTAGACAATGAATATAGAAATTACAAGTTATTTAGTTTCTTTTAGATTAGCTAGAATTCATGGTGATTTATTTGAGTAGGGATTGATTTGTGCATGTGGGGAAAGAGGTATTGGGTTCAAAACATATGCCTTTCTATTTTAAAAAATAATTCTTTCTTCTTATTTTTTTTTGGGGGGGGAGGTGGGGCATGTGAGGGGGTTGGATGATGTTCTTCAAGGAGACATTGGTATCCTCAGAATGACTATGATTATGGAATTTATAGTTAACTTAAGCATATTAAGGAAAACTAGTTACACATTTAGATTCCTATATGGAAATAATTTTGCTATTTTATTGCAAATCGACTAAGGAAATTTTGTTGCTATATTGGAGGTAAGTGTCTTCTATACCTCAACACATACATTGGTGGTTTCAATAGAATGAAGAGATTACATCTCAATAAACCTATGATAAAATTTATTTGAAATATTTGACACTATTGGAAATATGTGGTGGACCCTTGGCCAATGTGATTCCCTTGCATATCACCAAATAAGTTTCTTTACATATGTAAAATTGACTAATTAAATTTTGACATTTATTGAAACCATACTCACATTAGATGTCTAGTAGAAAATAGGTAGGGGATTATCAGTACAAGTCATTAATGAATTAGTGGGTGCCATAGGGAAAATTATTTTTGATGCAATATTTCTATGGTTTGAGGGGTTGGTTTTTTAAAATTTGAGATCTATTAGGAAAAATATTTTGGAGGCCATAAATTTTGTATACAAAAGATTTTTTTGACTATTATTTTCAAATCATATAATTTTTAAGATATTCATATTAGTGATATTAGTTCAAGGACCTACTACAATATTAGAATATAAATTTATAATATGGATCTATGAGCTTATGCACATCAAGTTAATTGATAACATTATAATATATGATCAACTTAAATGAGCAATTTTTTATGTAGTAAGAACCTATGGCATATAATATAAGAGAAGAAAGCAAAAAACCTCCATGATGAAACTTACAAATAAAAGTGGGAAGAGGATATTGGTCTATTTTCCTTGTTCATTACTATAATTTCTTTTCCACACCTAACATGAGGATGAACCTATCAAGGTACGAGCTAAATTGCATGATTTATTTGGAAAAGTGAATAATTACATGAAACTAGAGCTTTCTTCCCTTGAAATTCTTATGTTGTGAGACATAAGATATTGAGATTAAATTTTGAATATTATAGAGGTAAAAAGAAATATGATGTAGAATGTTTCAATATTATACCTTCTAATCTCTATCCTCTCTTTTTTATTCTTTCACTAATGGTTCATGTGGTTCCTATATATTTTTAGAAAAACAAAAAATCTAAACAATGATCAACTTTTCTCTGTTCAAGTTCATTTATAGGTAGCAATGAGAAAATATGGTGTTTCTCCATAGATGCAAGTCGATGCAAAGGAATTCAAACCCAAGGATAAAAGGAATAGGTGCCCAATATCCAAGTTAATTATTTAAAGAAGTCAAATACTATTTGTATGGAATAGATACATGATTATGCAAAGGAATTCAAACCCAAGGAGAAAAATAAATAGGGGCCCAAGATCTAGGCTAACTCTTTTAAGTACTTCAAATACTATGTTGATGGCTTTAAAAATAAAGGACATCCAAATAAAAAAATCGTATTAAATCCAAAATGGATTGAATCTAACTTTCTTAACATAAGTTGTCATATTCTTGATTATGAGGGAGAATAAAAAAAAATCTCCTCAAATAGAATGTCATAATAGAGCATCCATTTTAGGGCAATATGTTATTGTCACTCATGTTTTCTCTCCTTGACCCCTAAATTTAGATTATGAGAGGGTGTTAAAAGTTATAATCCGAATTAATGTAAAGCTTGACATTGTATAATGTAATTTTGTGTAAGCCTATAAGAACTCACTACATAATTTATTTAATTATTATTTTGGTATGCTCTAGGGCATATGGTTAACCTTGTCATGGTTAAATATTTAAGTTGCAGCTTGTACTTAATATAAATACCACTTTTATTTTAGATTAAGTTATCTTATATTTTGTAGATTTTGATAAATGTATAAATACCCCACCTATTCCATCCATTGTATCAAAGTGTTGTGATATTTTTTTATAGATAATACATTGATTATTTTTCAATTACGGACATTCATCATTTATGTGCCTACCTTCTTTTCTTTTTCATCACTCTATAATTTTTGTGAAACATTTAAGTGAATGGATTGATTAAATTTATTAATCAAACCTAGTGTGGAATCTAACATCTTCTAACACTTATATGGTGAGGTTGATACAAATAAAGTAAAATAGGACTATGGATGATTAATGTATATAATTCATGAGCCTCCTCACTATCATCTATATCATGTAGTGGTGTTTTTAACACACATGCATGGGATAAATCATGAAATCATATAATAAGTAGATATAAATGATATATACACCTTTTATAATATTGAGTGTATAACTCATGTATAAAAAATAATCTCTAATTGAAATTTTTTTATCGATTATATGGTTTCAATCCCAATGGAACTTACTTCAATACTCATAATAAGGATTGTCCACAAAATTTATTTTGCTTCAAATGTTGATCATGATACCCATGTGATTAAGCATGTGAGGAGTACATAAATTTACACATGGAAGCTAAGGATGAATATTATGAATATAAGAAAACCCTAGCATCATTGCATCAGGAGGAATTAGTGGAATTTGATAAGCTTAATCAAGGTATCTATATTGTGGCACCCTCAATATTTTTCTGAAAAGTATGTAGAATTGTAATAATATCAATGTATAAATATTTATTAAAAATAATGGGCACTATTTTGATTGGTTTTGGTAATGCATAATTTTATCAATGGTGATACAATCAAATGCCTAGGGTTCTATATAAAAAATAATAATAAAGATAAATTGAATATTTTGAATGCTATTGGTGGTAGTGTTCAATGTGTATGTTGCATTACTAATGTTTTCATATTGATATATAAATATACTTTATTCAAAATCCCATAAGTCATTGATTTATGTAGTTCAAATATTATTATTAGAATTTGGTAATTATATCAATTGAGGATGCTATTTTGAAGTTGTAGTAATTCTATATACAATAAATGGAAAATGAAAAGTTCATATATCTCTAGTGTTTGCAAACCACACAATCTAAGGTTGTCAATTCCCACTATATAAATAATATATTGAAGAGTAAAAGCAATCTATCTTCACATTGACTTATAGCATATAAGTGATTATTTTTGAACATCGACCTCGTATGCTTCCTAGTAAAATGTAGTCACTCCTTGATAAATATACAATATTTAAAGAAAATAAGAGGTCTTCTCCAACATATGTACATTACCATCCTATTCATATAATATGATAAATTCAATCATACAATATTGTCATCATAATCATAACCAACCTCCAAAGATATAAATTTAGAAGTTGATTCAAGATATGTTGGAGCAAGGTATATTATCTTCCCTAATACAAGTACCTATGAATCCCCATGATTCATGGTAAAATAGAAGGATCATCCTTGCTAGATGCAACTTAAATTCAAACCACTAAACAAGATCACTATCAAAACTAATATTTTTATTCATGTTATTGATAATGTGTTGAATGAATTTTAGGGTATACATTTTTTATCAAGCTAAACTTGCAATCTAAATTTTATCAAATTTGTATTAGAGAGGAAGATACTCCCAAAGTTGTTTTTCATATGCATGAAGAATATTATGAATATTTTGCCATGCCTTTTGGTCTTACAAATTCCACTTCAATTTTCAAAAGTTTAATGAAAATTTTCTTCTTCCATCTCCTTTAGAAATATGTGTTCATATTTTTTCATGACATCTTAGTCAATAGCCAGTCTCAAGAAATTTATTTATATCATGTCAAACATATGTCTCAACTTCTAAAGAAGCAATAACCATATACCAAAATGTCTAAATGTTCCTTTAGTGTGTCTAAAGTAGATCCTATCTTCTCTTAATCATATTAGGATCTACCTAACTCACTAGGTGTTCTAAGAAATGTTTTAGAAAATAATGAAAGACTATAGCTTCCTTCATAAAAATTACCAATATGTATCAAAGAACTCTTTAACATGAGTGTGATTTAGTTTATTATGATACGGATATATTATCCATATTTTATATAATGGAAAAATGGATGCCTTACTTGTTAGGGTGGAGTTTCATTATCAAAATTATTTGTATTAGTATTAGTTTTTTTGAAGTATATATTCTCTTGTACTAAGAAAAATAAAGGGTTGTCTAAATTTTTGGGATATGACTTCAAAATATAACATAAGAAAGCAAATGACAATGTAGCAACATATGGTCTTTCTCATAAGTCTAAATATTTGGTAGATACTAATACTATACCTAGTTGTCTTCGTCTTTAAATAAATGAGCCATGGGATGAGTGCCATTCAAATCCTAATACTCATCATTATATTTATGATGTTGAGGTTTGTAAACCACAAAATATCCACATTAATCTTATTTTATCCTCCTAATTTAAGAATAATATCCTTTATAAATGATATTCTTTTGCTTTAGCAGGACGTTTTGGGTTTCTCAAAATTTATTAGAAGGGTTAAGAATATTTTTTTAAAAAGGAATAATAGTTAGGATTCAAATATTTATAGTAGAATGTGAAGTGTGCCAAAGGAATAATGGTAAAATGGTTAAGATCCCTAGAATTTTGTAGCCCCTCTTTATTTTTTATTGCTAGTGAAAACACATATTCATGATTTATTTGAAGGAATTCTAAATCTAAAGGGTAAATTAGTGTTGTTAAAAGTGGTTTATCATAATTCCAAGTATGTCCATTTATATGTCTTACAACACCCATTCACTAGAATCAAAGTGGTCAAAGTATTCCTTGATGTTACCTTTTAATTGCATGGTATGCCCATGTTGATTATCCATGATAGTGATCCTACACTACTTCCATGCTTTACAAAAGTCTTGTTAATTTTTCAAATATTCTATCCTCATTGTGCCTTATGTGTTAATGTTTTTTCCATCCAACCCCATGAACTAGAATAGAGTTGCATCCTTGAGTGTGGTTGAAAAAAGCTTGAGTTTATTTGCATTTGACTTTTAGTCATAACTCCTACTTAAGACATTGCATTTGAAGTGAAAAATATATAGGTCTTCTATAATTAGCTAGTTAAATGTAGGAGGAAGAATGAAAAATATTCTTTATCCTAGAATCGTCTTGATACTCTTGAATAGAAAACCAAAAGTCCACCATGGTATAATTTTCTTCTTCCATATCCATTAAAATATATATTATCTAAAGCATTTAATATGTGATTCCTGGTGGAATATTAGCCTTAAAACATTGGCCTAATAATCTAACTAGTTATTGAAATACCTTGGGAGATGAATTTCATGTAATTCATCCTAGATATACAATAATAGAATGATTGTCCACTAGAAGAGGAAGATCACCTTTAAGTGTCACCTTAAGAATAGTCTTGAATGAAACTAGAGATATCTTAAGTAATAATATAACATTAGTGAATACTATAGATTTATCTATAATATATATGGTCTATTATGCCTCCTCACTATTTTTCTTTATTTTATTAGATTGTCTAGATGAGTTGTGTGATTTTCCTACTTTTTTTCCCATATACTGATCATTGTGTTATTTGGTAAATACATTCATTTTTTATACTTGGTTCAAGATATGCAAGACTACATATTATAGTATATATACCAAAAAACACCTTACAAAGACTCACTTAGGCTAAATATTTTATTTTAAGCCAACTTATCCCTATAGTGTATAAAAATAAAGATATTAAAAAGAATTAATTTCTTTACCTCCTTGGTAATGGTATGAGAAGTGATAATCATGAAGTATGTCAATATAGGTAGGTACACATATGAGTAATTAGACACTAAATACACATTACAAAATTGCTAGATATATTATCCTACATATGTAGGTAAATTTCATCATCCAAATCCACAATGTGGCCTAATCTAAGCCATGTAGTTATTTTCTAAGGCAATAGTATATCCAATGGCATGTAGCAACTTAAGGGATAGTAGTCTCAGTACCAGATGGAAGGTGTAAAGATGATATAAGTAGGCTAAAATATTGTGTAGAAGTGTAGAAATTAGTAAGGTAGAGTTGTATAAAAAGTAGGACAAGGTAGGTAGCAAAGTTTTAAGCAAAAACTTGCCAGATAGTGAAGAGGGTCAAGGAAACTAATTTAGAAACACAAACTAAAAATATGAAAATTTGAGTAAGTAGGAACATTAACCAAGCATTTGGAAGTTTGATGTTAGCAAAGGGATGATAAAATTTTGGCATAAAATAGAAGGAGTAAAAATAAAAAGGTATATGAATATTATAGCATCCAACATTCAACATTAAAGCAAAGAGCAAATAATGGAGCAAGCAAGATGAACAATAATAATAATGTCAGATCTGCTTGTTGTGGTGCAGTGGTAAATGCCCTAGGTGCTGGTAGAGGCTGACCCAGGTTCCATTCCCCTTGTCTCCATCCTGCAGATATATGGTATAGTCAGGAATGTCCTATGTATTGGTAGAGGCCGAAAAGGCTCCATTCCTCCTATGCCCAACCTGTTAAAAGTGGCACCCTAAAAGGGGTGTTTTCCACTATAAAATACTTTTACCCAGGTGTTGTAGGTGAGTTGGAGAGGAGAGGGTAATCCTCCAAAGGAGGTCCTAGGTTCGAATATCCACCCTACCCAAAAGCTGAATTGGGTACCCAAAATCCAATTGATAATGTTGGTGCGAGCAGGGTTGGGTGTGACCCCTGGGTGAATTTGACGGTGTAGAACCCCCTATTTGTGGTCTCTTAGACCAAGGTAGCCCTGCAAGGGGTTTTTCGCTTTAAAATAATAATAATAATAATAATAATGTCAGCAAGGCAACACATAATATTCAATACATTGTGAAGCAATGCCTAAGCAACAAATATTTTAACGCATTGGATATGACATCCAATATTTGATGTCTTAATATATAATGATTTCAAAGGCATCAGACTTCAGGAGGTGATGATATCATTAAAAAGACCTTAATTTCTCAACAAGCCAAAATAAAATTTGGTTAAAAATAAATCGAAGGTAGGGGACATAAAAATAAAGTATTAAGAATTAAGTAAATAAAATCGACGACTAGCATTACATATGAGTAAAATATAGTTGTTAAAATATTCAGACATTAACATCATAAAAATAGGAAAAGACCCCTAGCACTTGGCAAGAAAATGTGCAAGAACATGATGTAAAGAAAGAGTAAAAGAAAGTAATAATCAACTAAGATGAACCATATAGCAGTAGATATATGCTTTCACATTATAATACCTACATAAATAATCTATAATAACACTAGTCACCAGGATCACTCATGCCAATCAATCGCTAGACATAATTATTATCAAAATATCTTAACATTCGAAGCCTTCTCCATTACACATTTACCCCTACTCATTTGGCTAAGCATAATAAAAATTAGTATACTACCATCAGATGGTGGGAATCCAACGATGCAACATGCAAGCTAACATCAATTTAAAATTTTCATTGCACATGTCAACAAAGCATACTTGAAGCAATTAAATACAACTAACCTAAAAGTGATAGCCTCTTCCTATGCATGTTCTGATAGACCTGCAATATAATAAGTAGCTAATCACAACTAAATAATTGAATATATTATAAAATCTACATATACTAGAATGTAATTCATTCTAAGGGTTGGCCCTTTAGCATTTACAATTATGTAGCTATATATTTGAGGTTATATGCATTTTGAATGAAGATTGGATTGTTGTATAGCCTCTTGCTCAATTCTTTGTAAATAATGAATGTATGCAAACTAAGTCATTAACTATTTTTTTAAAATCTATGAATGGATAATCCTATTATAGTTATATTACTTTTTTAATTTCTCCTTGGATTTACTATTCTAGTTTTGGAATACCTAATAATACTTAGAGTTCATTATGATTAATTATTTTATCATAAGAAAAGTAAGTTGGTTTGTTAGGCAATTTATTTTAATTCTCACATGAGACTCTCATATACTATATCTCTTGATGTTGCTAAATATGCGCCACTTTCAAATTAGATTCTAACCCTTTATATTCCTTATTTTAGTCTACAACCCAATTTTAGTTAGATTAGCTAGGATCATAGGATTCAACCTACTCTAGAAGTTCACTCAAAAACCCTTGTTTCTAAGGCATCCAATATTGGTTGAGATATTGATGGTGCAACTCATCTAATTAGACGGATTTTTTATCAAGTATTATTTGGCATGCCTAGTAGGATGCAAATATCACATTACTTATTGAGAAATTTTTTGGTGATATTCTACTCTAATAGATCATTTTCCAATCACCTGGTGACTCTACTCACATATCATAAATCCTATTTCAGTTACCTAGATGACTTAGGATTTTGATTACTAGTCTTGACCTTACCTGTGAAGACTGTATTTTTACCTAGATACTTCGCTAAATTAAGAATCCAAAAGAAGTTGGTGATCCTACTAGCAAGGAAACTCAAAATCAAATGGTAAAATGTGAAAAATCCTAGATAGTTTTCCAAGCACATACTATATGAATCCACCACCATATTAGCAGAGATTTCATAGCTATGGTTGGAAAAATTTTCTTAACTTGGATTAATGCTAGACCACTTGACCTTCAAAATTTTCATGAAATTCTAGTCGATGCATTAAATTTTTTTCCTATTTATGATGGCAACAAAAAAACCACATGATCATTGCCAATATATGGTAGCTTTGGCTATCATATATAATATTTCTTTTGAATATATAATGGTCAGATTTCTAGCTTAATATCTCTAACGTAAAGCATTGTAATGGTACATGCCCTTGGAGGATAATAGTGTTAAGGCTTGGATAGACCTGGTTGAACCTCTAATATTAGTATTTGAAAATTTGGTTGATATATTTGGATTATTCACATATTTTTCAAACATTAAAAGATATTCTTTGGAAAGGCTTCTATATTTCAACATCAGATTCAAAAAAATAATGAGATAAGATTCTTGGAGAGGTAAGACCATCTCAAGAATAGGTCTATATGTATTATATCTGAGAATTAAACCAAATTTTGAGTCTATAAATACAACAATATAATGAGAGAAAATTTCCCTAGATTTTTTATGAAGCCATTAAAGTTAAGAATGTGCTAATCTCAATAAAAATTCCTCCTATATATAATAACATAGATATCACAAACCCATTTTATAAGCCTAAGGAAAAAAAGGAAACTGTAAGGACAATGTCTCCATGTTATTATTCAAATAATAAAATGCATGCACAAAGTTTATCAATAATCCAAATAGCTCAAGAGATAATGAGGGTCATATGATAACTTACAAAAGTGCTAGAAAATATTGAGCACAAAACATATGAAGTTCAATACAATAGGGATTCTCAAAAGGAAATCTCCTCTGGAAGTCAAGTTAAGTGTATGGATGGGGTTTTTATGGGAAATTTACAATGCACTAACAAGGAACAATAGGAAGAATTTTTTTTTGGTAAACTCAAGGGTTCAAGATTTAAATATTGCAATAGCAGAAACTATCATTTGAACTTTATTATAGGGGTAAATAAAAAATCGGAGGAAGTTGTATCTCTCATAATGAATCTATGCTATTTGTTTGTAATAGAAAAATGCTCTACAAAGGATCTAGATAGCTCAGATATGAGAATGGATTGTCATGAAAAGCAATCTGATGCTCAATACATAAAGAGTTTGAAGCATAAAATAGAGCAATAGGAAGCTAGATCTCACAAAGGAGGGAGAATACCAAAGGTATATCCAAATCAATGTTGTTCAGAAGCATTATGCCTATATTGTCAAAGCAAATAGGATTATAAAAAATATAATATTTGGGTAGAACAAGAACTCAATATGAGGATATGCTAATAATTTATGGATAAATAGTCCAAGGGAGTGTTATTACAAAATCCAAAGAACTAGGAAGATATTTGCTAGTATCTAATCATGTATATTTGGTTGAAGTAACCTTGTACAACCCAAAGGTCAACTATATACATAGAAAATGAACAGATGAACAATCATATTTTGTCTTTGGCAAGGTTAAATATCTACCCTTGTACTTATCAATGTGCTTAGAAGTATGGGTGCTACATAATTTTATTATGAATATAGAAGTTGATGTATCCATCATACCTCAAAAAATTTGTGAGGCTATGGGCATTAAATACAATATAATTAATTAAAAAGTTTTAAATATCAAAGGAGTAAAATCCCAAAAGTTAGGAGTCATAAAATAAGGCCTAATGTTATTGCATATGTTTTAAAACATAGTAGCAACTCAAGACATGGTAGTCATTGACTTGCCATCGATATTTTGGATGAGCTTGTCCATTGATTTCTTATCACAAATAGGAGGGAATATAGCCTAAGGTCAATTTATTATTTCCTATATTCAAAAGTTGGTTCAGGTTCAAGATAAAAAGCTCTAGCCCTATCACATTGGAAATTATCAAGAACAAAATAATATCACCTAACCAAAATAGAAATTACCAACTTGTTAGAAAAGAAGAAAGAACCAATCAACAATAGGCCTATCTTATATGGATCTAATCCATAATGGTTGTAACACATATGTAAATAGCATAATTAAGATAAAATATATGATTCACTATATCATTTGGCTAGCATAAAATCAAATCTAAATATTACAGGACAACCATAATAGATATGGCACTTTTCTTAGGAATATTCTAGATTGCATCCTAAAGCAATAACTAGTCTCCAAATTGAAGATATCTACCTAATATGGGATGTGATACACAAACCAATGTGCATTGATAAGTCACCTCGTCATTCAATTGACAAATAAAAAGTATTGGTGTTGATTTTCAATGCCGCTTTTTAAGCATCTTGGGATGTTGATATACATTAAAAGTCAAGATGGAGGTAGAACCCTGTCAAAATCAGTTACAACTTCCAAGGTGAATGTTAGAGGGAAAATTATAAGTTCAATATTATCTTGTAGTATCACTACAAATTTAGATGCAAAATTTGAAGAATAAGACACAACTGGCATACATAGATACAACATAATTTTATGTAAATTGGTCGACAAGAAAATAAAAGTTGTATATTAGCTTAAAAAATTAGTTACTTAGTAAATAGGGACAATAATAAAATTTATGAAATATGCAATGCATGTCATATGATTCAAATAAATTTCAAAAGGAGATGTTTCTTCTTGGAATTTGATACAATCATAATTTGCACTATGAGCTAGAGTGAGAATACCTTCAAGGAAAAAGGGCCTATAAATGGGGATTCCCTTCCCAATAGTAATGCACTCTTTGGAAATAATTTTATCTTAATGTTGCATGGTGGATAGACGTTAGTAAAAGGATATAATGAAGAAGGTTTCTTGGTAGAAGTTGTAGTCAAGTGTAAAAATATCTATGCCAAAATTAGGTAAACCAATGTTAGAGGAAAATGATCAATCTTAGTCTTCCCAATGTTAACTAAATTTTGCATGTTAATTAATGGAAGTATAAGAAAAATTCCAATGTTAGTTAAATCCATTATGGTGTTAACTAATAATATATTAGTGTTTGTTGGAACTGCTCCTCCATTGATAATGCTAACTTTCTTCTTGGCCTGTGAAAGGTTTCAACGGTAGTAGTCATAATCCTATGGTTTTTGGTTTCTGCTCTTTCTCAAGGATATTTCAATGATATAAAAAAATCAAGGTCTAGAGGCAAATGATGAAAATAATAAAGTCTTGGATTCAAATAATTTCAAGGGCCAATGAGCTAGCAAATCCTAATTCCTTATTAGTCGATAGGCTTGAATAGCTAAGGTGATCATTTCAAATTACCATTCAACTCGTAGAGATATGCTAATATAAATCTTGGTACAAGATAAGTAACAATTAGAATAAATATTTCATGAAAGGGAATATGATTCACCTCTTTTACTATGTTTATATTCAAATCCAACACAATAAATTCTAAGATAGTTGAAAGGTGAAGCAATCATCCAAGCAAACATCTAAGAGTAGCATGGATGGTCCTGAACATATGATATGTAGGTATGCATCTTTTATACTTTCTTCCTAATCCTCACTTCACATCATCTTCACCTTTCGCTCATCCATGTCCTTCACACTACACCCCTTCCTCCAAATTTTTCATTTTCCCACTTTTTTCTCCCTTATTTTTGACTCCATAGCCAATGGAAAAACTAGCCCAATTCATTATTCACAAATAATTGTAATAATTTTGCATGACTTTTCTAGTGTGTGAGGTTAATGCTCTCAATATCCTCATTATGAATATGGGTATCAAAGGTCATCACCATGATGTCACAAATAAAATAAGAATGTGCAATATGAATACAAATGACACTTCATAAGAAAATCTAAAAAGGTAAATCTCATACTAAGTTAATAATCATATGTTGTAGTACCAAGGTCATGAAAGAAAACACATATTGCATTAATGAAAATCCATGATTGAAAGCTATGATTGACAAAATAAAAAGAGAAATAAAGAAAATAGGATGGTTATATGTGTTGGATATTGATACAACCCATGAAAATGACAAAGCCAAAAGTTTTTCCATGAATTTGAAGAAGCCTAAAAGTTTCTATAGGCCTTGAAGAGTCATTGTGAATATTGGACTTTCAAAATGTGAAATGAAGGGTTGTAACATCATTTTCTATCTTGTAAATGTACAATAGTGTAAAATAGTTATAGAAAAATATGGATAAAGCATTTTAATACTTATAATTTCATTTGGAATGAAAAATAACATTCTATTCCATTCATTTTGTGAAATACATGCTTGTTGTCCCTGATTTTCTAAAACTTGTAGTCAAATTGCAAAGCTTATAACTTTTATTTTACAACTTTTTTATGCATGCAATACACTATTGGAAATTTTATTTTGTGTAGAATCTACTCCCATAATTTTATTGAATTTTGAGTAGTTTTGGTCCCTCAAAGTTTGATTTTACCACTAATACAACATTTGCTACACTTTTTTGCATGAATTTGAAGAAGCACAAAAGTTTCTATAGGCCTTGAAGAGTCACTATGACTATTGGACTTCTAGAATATGAAATTAAGGGTTATAAAATAATTTTATCTCTTGTAGATGTAAAATAGTGTAAAAAATATATATAAGAATTCAGGTAAAGCATTGTAATAATTTTGAGTTCATTTAGAATAAAATATAAAATTCTATTCCATTCATTTCTTGAAATTCATGTTTGTTGTCCCTGATTTTCTGAAACTTATAGTCACCTTGTAGAGCTTATAATTTTTTTTTTGCATGTGTGATAAACCATTTAAAATTTTGTTTTATTTAGA
Source organism: Wollemia nobilis (assembly GCA_028583015.1). NCBI lineage: Eukaryota > Viridiplantae > Streptophyta > Pinopsida > Araucariales > Araucariaceae > Wollemia > Wollemia nobilis. The sequence goes on from JAQPPZ010015568.1 coordinate 814,504, forward strand.
ATCTACTCACAAAATTTCATTGAATTCTGAGTAGTTTTGATCCCTCAAATTTTGATTGTCTCGCTACTGTAATTTTTACTACATTTTTTTATTGCTACAATTTTGCTGCATTTTTGTTGCATTTTTTTGCTCCTTAGTTTTGGGTCAAATGATTCAATTGGTATTAAATCTTGGCTATTTTTTGGGTTTTAATGAACTTGGGTTCGTGTTTGTTGGATAATTTCATTGAAGAAAAACTTTATTTTTTGTTGCTTCAGTCTAATGGCCAACTTCAACAACTTATTACTCATTCCAAAATATAATGGGTAAGATTATGATTATTAGAGCATAAAAATGTTGAAATTGTTAATTGGAAAAGATCTTCAAGAGGTACTAGAGAGTGGTTATTAATAACCACCTTATTGGACAACAAAAATAAAAATGAAGAAGAAGAATTCATTAGCCCTCTACCATATTTAGTTTACCCTTGAAAATAGTTTATTTCTAGGTATTGTTGTTGCTACATCATCCACAAAGGCTTGAAAATATCTTGAAGAGGATTTCCAAGGAAGTGACCAAGTGAGAATGGTAAAGTTGCAGACCATGAAGAAATACTTTGAGAATTTACATATGAAAGAGGCTGGAAGTGTGGGTGATTATTGTGTTAGAGTGAAGGATGTGGTGAAAAATATGGCCACCCTTGGGAAGAACTTGAAAAAGGAGGTAGATGTGAAGAGGGTATTGATATCTCTTACCCCTAAATTGAATCAAGCTACAAATTTTTTTGATGAAAGTAAATATTTATCTACACTTGAATTTGAATGCCTAGTTGGTTTTCCTTACGTCATTTGAGGAAACACTAAGAGAAACTAGTAAAGAAAATGAGGAGAATGCTTTATTGTAAATTAATTTTTTTTGAGAATGATGAATTTGTTCTAAAAATGAGTAAATAAGCATATGGAAGAGTAAGAAGTCATAATTAATCAAGAGGTAGAGGAGGAATAGGAAGAGGAGTTGTTGCTACTAGAAGAGGACAAGGAAGAGCTGATCAAAAAAGAGTTCAATGCTACAATTGTCATAGAATGGATCACATTGCATGATGTTCTAGAGGAGCTCACTATGTATGTGAGGATGAAGTTACCCAAGGTAATTTGCTTTTGAATAGTGACATGGCTAAAAAAAATAGTCAAGAAGTTTGGTATCAATATTCCGGTTGTTCTAACCACATGACTGGAAAGAAATAGTTGTTTGCTAACATAAATGATAATTTCAATATCAAGATCATTCTTGGGAACAATAATGCTTTGGATGTGGTTGCAAAAGGTAACATGAAGGTTGGCAGTAAATAAGGTACAAATAAAATTCATGATAACTATTATGCTTGCAATTTGAATAATAATTTGTTAAGTGTTAGGAAACTTGTAGAAAAGAATTGTAAATTTGTGTTTTATAACAATGAATGTATCATTTATGATAAGAATAATAGGAATCATGTGGTCATCAATGTTTCAAACCAAATATTTCCTTATAATTTTATAGGGATTATGAACATGGCACATATGGCATTTGAAGATAAGAATTGGCTTTGGCATCTAATATTTGGACACTCGATTTAAGAAGTCTAAAATTTTTATCTTCACAAGATATAGTAAATGGACTACCTAAGGTTGGGGAGCACAAGGATATGTGTGAAACATGTATGATTGGAAAACATGCAAGGAAGGAGTTTCCAAAATGAAAATCATGGAGGGCCTCATACCCAGTCTAATTTGTACATTATAATATTTGTGGACCTATACAAACACAAATTTTGGGTAAGTCTTCTTATTTCATCACATTCATTGATGATTTTTCAAGGAAGTGTTGGGTGTATTTTTTGAAACATAAGGATGAAGCTTTTGGCATGTTCAAAAATTGCAAAGCATTGGTTGAGAATGAAAGTGGACATAAAATAAAGTGTTTGAGAACTAATCATGGAGGAGAATTTTGTTCAAATGAGTTCAATATTTTTTTCAAACAATATGGCATCAAGAGTCAGCTCACTATAAACCTATACACCACAACATAATGGGGTAGCTAAGAGAAATAATATAACCATTGTAGAAATGGCAAGCATGCTGAAAACAAAAGGTTTGAGCAATTCTTGTTGGTATTATGTAGTTGATACAATAATATACATTCTCAATAGATTATACATAATATAAATACACCAAAAGACTCCACATGAAGCATGGTATGGTATAAAACCTATTGTAATTCATTTGAGAGTTTTTGGTTGTATTGCATATGCATATGCGAATGATGAAGTGAGAAATAAGTTGGACCTCAAGAGTGAAGCATGTATTCTTATGGGATATCATAAAACAAGGCATATAAACTATATAATCCAAAAAATCACAAGTTTGTAGTCTCTAGAGATGTAATTTTTGATGAAGGGGGAGTGTATAGTCATCCAAAATCTACAAGAGAAATATATATTGTTGAATAAGATAATACAATTGGGGGACAACCATCAAATGTTCCCTCTACTTCTCCAAGCCCATCTAGCATCCCATAAACAAGTTCAAAGGAGACTACACAAAGTTCAAGTACAAGTTGAATACTACATTCATAGTTCAACAATACATTCCCTATACTACCTTGTTTTCATATCTATAAATATATTGACTATAACAACGTAAATATTTTATAATACCTTTTTTTAATGTAGTATTTGTGACCCTAACATTTTAAGAGATCAATATCATTATGATTTTTTTATTTTATGTGTGGGTTTAGCCATAGTTCTTGTTAACGCTTGTGATATTTGCTTTAGCTTTTCCATATCAATATAATTTTGTGTTTCTCTTTCTTTTATCTTTTTGCTTCTTGGATTTTTCCCACTCTTTTTTAGTCTAACCAACACTTTCATATTCATTAATCGTTTAGATCTTCTTATACTACTCATAATGAGATTTATCACCTATAGCTTTATCTTGCTCTAAAGTATCCTAAGTGCAAGGAATAACATCAAAAGGACTTTCTTCTTTATGTTGCCTTGGAAACCCTAAAGTCCAAGAATGCTCTTCCATAGTAATTTTCTTCTTATGTTGATTTAAAAACCTTATATTAATATGGATTTACTCCATCCTCATTTCTTTCCATGTGTTTAGTCCTATAAAAATTATGGCATTAAAATGTAATATTTTCATAATCCACTTGTTGATCTCATTCTCTTGATTAATATTTAATATTAATTTATTATAGCAAGGGTTTTGAAATATCCATATCAACATATGTTTAGGTATATATAGCATGATTCACTTCTTAATAGTTATTCTCTCTTTGATGAATCCCCCTAGGGTATTTCCAATTTTCTTCAAAATGCCCTTATTGATAACCTAATGTGGATGTCTAAAAATCCTAACCCACACTGGAAGATTTTTAATCATTTATACCTTGAAAAAAAACTTTTTATTCCATGTTCTTGAAGAACATAGACTTATACTGAGAGGGGGGGTGAACGGTATAAGACTTAACCATTTATCAATTTTTACTTTAGATAACAGTGGCATCATCATAGCATTAATCATCATAGAAAACATCACACAATGAAGACCCATTTTAATGTGGTTCACCCAAGGTGGGCTACATCCACTCAAATATTTTCTCTAAAAGCTTTCTCAAAGTTCTTTGGGAATCCTTCCCAATTACAATGTTTATGAGCCTCAGCCCAAAGGAGAAACCTTCCCCTACTCAAGTATTTATGAGCCTCTGCCCAAAGGAGAATCCTTCCCAGTATTTATGAGCCTCTGCCCAAAGGAGAATCCTTCCCCTCCTCACGAATTTATGAGCCTCCTGCCCAAAGGAGAATCCTTCCCCTCAGCTCTGGAAATGATACTTCAGAATATCACCTACCTCTTATTCCACTAGCATGTGGAACTCCTTTCCACAAAAGACCTCTTGTCCTCAATGCTCAGCCTCAAGAGACCTCTGTCCTCACTGATCACCTCCATAGCAACTCATCAACCTATACTAAACACAGTCAGTCGGTCTAGCACAAGTCTTCCTCACTTTGTCAGATCTATCCCAAGCTCAACTCATAAATCTTGAACAAATCAATCTCTGTTGCACACAAGCCTTCTCAAAGACTTGTCAAAACTATCCTCAGGTTCTTCTCAAAGAACCACTTCAACTCTATCCTCACGTCCTCTGCTAGGACCTGTCCAAATCAGCTCACAAGTCCTCACTAGAACCTATCCAAATTAGCTCACAAGTCCTCACTAGAACCTATCCAAATCAGCAAGCTCACCAAGAAAAACTTGCTTAGCATGAACCCACAAAGAGAATTGTTAGAGACCCAATGTGATTCATCAACATCATAGAAGCATAAAGAGAATTGTTAGAGACTCAATATGTTCTATACTTAACTCCCAATCTCAATCTCAAATCTCATAGAAACATAAAGAGAATTGTTAGAGACTCAATATGTTCTATACTTAACTCCCAATCTCAATCTCAAAAGAATAAGATAGATGTAGTATGCTTTTCTCAAGAACATGAAACACAACCCAACAATTGCCAACCATGCAATATATCATATAACAATGATACTCATGTTATTTCCACAACCAATATCTTTTCTCAACCAATTAGGGCTTCAAAAACAATGCTCATAGACAAGGTTTAACCAACATCATTCAACTCAACATTAACCTTGAAGCATTCAACCAATCACTACATGAAAAGGAAACTAGTAGACATCCTTTTCCCTCCAAATATATTTGAACAAAATAGCCACCAACATAAATCACCAATGCAAAGAATAACTTGCTCAAATCAATCTCAATGGAGTAATCCCAAATCATGTATCAAGTAAAGCATTAACTTGATCAAAACAACCTCTATGGAAGCAACTCAACCATCAATCTCAAAATAGCCAACTAAGGGTTTCACCAACTCAAAGCAAGTAGTAAGACTTACTAACATAAACCCTAGTGCAAAAATGCTTCCTCTTCCTCAACTAGAATTATGCATTCACCCAAAAAGCTCATCAATGAGTTTAATTCATAAACAATCTTCAATATCCAGAAAATGGGATTTACACCAACAAGAATACCTAGTAGACAACCTTTTCACTCCAAACTCAATTTTAGAAAATACACCATCAAAAATATACATGGAAGAAGTTGCCCATACCTTTGTTTGAGGAAGAAGAGAATAGTTCTTCAACCTGTTACCAACACCACCCTCAACTTTACCACCAAGTTAGGGTTAGATCATAAAAGTAACCACAAAAATATTTATTCCATAAAACACCTTATGACTCCAATCCTTAGAAGTCAACTACAAAAAATATAAAGCATACAAACAATATATCCTTTTACACCTTATTTCTCCAAATTAATTAAACCATGCTCAAGGAATAATAGCTTCTAAGCAAATCTCACTCAACAATCAAGCCAAAAATCTCAACCACACACTATCAACCTTATATCTCCAAAGAAGCATTTAACATTAAAAATAATTTTAAATAAATTTTCCCAACCACTTCTTCTTTAACAAAATACAGATTTTATTTAAAAACCTTACCAAAAAAAATGCTTCCAAAAATCATGGGTCAACAGTGCCTCCAAAAAAATTGAAGCGCAAAAACTCTTCTCACACTCCACGGTGGGAGTTGAATGCTTGAACTCCCTTCAAGCACCTTCGCAGAACAGTCGTTGGCACTAGGCCAACGATGCTCGCTTGAAGGCTAGCAAGAGTCTCCTTCTCCTTAACCCTTTGGCGATGGATAAACGTGGTGAAAAAACGAAAGCCGTAGCTTTTACTTCCCAACCTTTGCGCAATTCCAATTTCTTTTTAGCCTTTACTTTGGACTATAGGTTATGGATTATATAGCCAAACTTCCATGCTATGTACGACATCAACGGGAGGATAATTTGATCTTTTCGAATTAAAATTATTTTGGCGCCTTCGAAAAAACTTTAGGGTTTATGAAACCCTTTTGATTATTTAAAAAATAATCAAAGGTATTTTAGACCTTAGACCTTAGGTGGAGAACCCACTAAATTATTAAAATAATTTAATCACTAAATAAAATAAATAATTAATTAAAAAACCTTGAAAAGGTTTTATTAATTAAGTTATTTAATTAATAAGTGTCTCCAGCCTTTGTATTAAGCTGAGAGTGGTTTTGAGAAAAATCCTTAATGCATCCACCTGGTTTTAATAAAAACCCTTAAACCTGCCATGGTTTTGATAAAAACCTTTTCATCTACCACATGGAATCTCTCCGAAATATTCTAGAAAATATTCTTTGGAATCTTCAACCTTTGAAGCCAATAAATCCTCTTGACATTAATGTCGGATCCTTTTGACATCAATGACAACTCATAGACAAGAAGTTAGGATCTCAAACCCAAAATTGCCAACAGTTCTAAATTAAAGAGCATCTCACCCTCTAAACGATAGGCCACCACCCATTATTTTACCCATGATTTCCAAACTAAAAAGATGATGAGAGAAAAAAAATAGAAAGACAAGTCACAAAGTAATTTGAATTCAATCACTGCTTCCATTTGATCCAATTTTAAATCTCCAAAAACCTTGGTCAGTGTCAGTAAAAACAAATATTAACCCTTTACTTTTGAAATAAAATATTAAACCTTTACTTATGTGATCATCTCATCCTTGATCAAACTTGTCATATATTTGTTCTTCCACTTATCTCTAACTTGAGCATCCATACTTGTATTTAGGACATTCTTACTTCTTGTTGGAGGTTTCAATTAAAATATTTTTGTCCATACTAACTAATAAAGCTTAATCTCAACTAAGATTTAATAAAAATATAAAAACTATAAATTATAAAATAATATTAAAATTTATACTAAATTTTAAATTATTTTTATTATTTTTATAGTAAACATTATATTTTATCATATTAAAAAGATAATATATATAACATAAAAACATATAAAAGTGATTATTTCCAATTAATATAAGGTCCTTTCATTTAAAAAAAAAAAAAAAAACATCATGACTTTGGCAACATATTTTTTTAAGTAATACAAAATACAACCCAAAGCCACTCCCCAAAGGCACAATAAGAAGATAACGACGTGAAGTGTCCCGTCAGCAACATAACATATTTATTTAAATTCGATAGCCTTTGGTATGCATGTGTAAAGTTAAAGAGCCAATTAACTTTTTCCATATAAAGTAGATCAGGAATACTTTTTTCTCTTTTGTCAAATCATGTCACCTTTTTTGTTGCAAGACGTCAGCTTTATTTCAAGCACAGTCTTCTTTATTCGTTGACGACGAAAAATAAAAAATTATTTCACATCCAGATTGCCAACATCGAATACAGAGATCGTTATTTCACGTGACAAAAAGTATGGTTGGGGCTTTATATGGGAATGATCCCGGATTCGCGGTTGCTATCTAATCTCCTCTTACCATATCCAATCTGTCGTACCTATGAAGCCTTCAATTATATTTGTTTAGGCGATATTCCCTCGTAACCATGGAGGGGACCTCGAACCTGGATTAAAACAGATAACATATCTCTTAGTTGCACATTCTAAAACCAGTAGTCGGTAACGGTTGGAAGAGTATTAGCAGCGTCATTAAAGTGATATTATATACAGTCTTTGTGTATACAGTACACAGTACCTTAACATCCAAAATACTCTTACAAAATTCGTTTCAGAGAACTTTGATTCTATTGGAGAGTTTTTTTTTTTCAAACTATTAAATATCTAAACTATTCCATGATATTTCTCAGAACTTTTCTTATTATTTCTAATGTTTGGTCATTAACCCATGGCACTATAAGGAAAATTCACCTTACTAATGATTTCTTCATTTTTCCACGAGGTGGATTGATGAATTGATTAGTACTTGTTTTGACAGATACTTACAAAGAAGACACCTAGGTTCAAATCTATGGGACAGCCTGTTTACAAAGGTAGTAATCTGATCTGAATCCTCTAAGTGTGCGTCATACTAACAATGACGATATGAACGATAGATGGTCCCCTTCATGTCGGGTCAACAATAACGAAGCGGAAAAGGTTTGGTGGAAGCAGCCTCTTGGGGTTTGCGCTTGTGAGTTACTAAAAATGGTGTGGTTGTGACCAACTCTTCTATGTATCCGAAAAAAAAAACGAGTTCTTGATTTATGTTTATGAATCTAGTTAGGGCTTGCATGCATCATCATGGTCAATTTATCTCACATTGCATTTTTGTTTTACATTTTTTAATAGGATTTTTTAGTTTTGCTTTTATTGTTGATCTCTTTGCAATTTTTCTGCCTTGGGCGAATAATCTGTTTTACATGGCTTCAATTATTGCGGACACTCTACTCCTTGGTGAAGTTGTTACATAGTAATTATTTCAAACACACGTCCACAAAAACATGTTCTGAAAGTGTACCACATGGTAATGTTTCCGCCCTTGATATTGTGCTTCCTACATAAGAATTTAACAAGTCATGTAGATGGCTTAAGCAACATGCTTATCTGGTATTTCCCGAGGGATATACCTAATGACACCCTCATCTGTCAATGGATCTAGAATGCATTACATCCCTATGGTATTAAACTAGAGCATCACTGAGCTTTTCTATTTTTAGTTTAATGATCCTCAACATGCCATGATTGTCTTGATTAGAAGCCCCTACTATAATAGAAATATCCTTTTGATTCAACCTTGGCACCGTATTTTTTTGTTATGAATGTCTTGTTGAAAGTGCTGGTGTGGGTAAAATTCTTGTCTCCTTCCATTATGACCTTTCGTACAACAACTGGTTGGCCCTATTGACAAATTTGTTTGCATAGAATAGCAAAAATTCTATGTTGTCCACCCTGACAAGTGTTTGTGTTGAGGATGACTTTTGTAATGACTTGAAGAATGTATTGACATCCAATTTGGATACACACATTTCCAAAAAAGGGTGGTTTATGCTAACATTATGAATACATGTTATAGATGCCAATCAACAACTCATAAAATCAAATATTGTCCCCTCATGGAGGGTTGCTTCAAATCCAAGTTCCATCCAACACCTACTCATGTACCTACACCAATGCCAATAGATGTCAATAGGTTAGAAGAATGGACAGCAATGGAAAACAAAAAAAAAAAACATAAAATTTATTATCTCTTAGCCCTCATAGGACCCTCACATGAACCCTTGTCTCCCACTATTTCAATATTGCCTTATTTTTATCCTCCCCTACCCTCGTTGCTCTTAGCTCCACATCTTTAGTTATCATTCAAATCCTCTTACAACCTCATTTTGATAACCCTACTAGCTCCTTACCATCTACCGTCATCCCTCTCCAATATCCCCTTCCTTCTTGCTCTCAACACCTCTAAGTGGACTACCCACAAGAGTGACTCATCACTCTTGGAGTTGTTATGGAGTGCACAAGAGCTCCATTGGAAAAGAGAAGACAAATTGACTTCATAAATGATAATCATCAATGTTTTATCTCAAATTCCTTTGTTTCTCTCACAAAATTTGAGGATACTAAGGAAATATAGAGGGTTTTGCTCCTTAAGCATTCTCAATGAAGTGTATTTCATGGAATGTTTGGGGTTTTATAGACCCAATTAGAAATTACTTTGTCTACTAGATCCTTTTAGATATGTCTTTAATATTTGGTGTTATCAACATTCTTTGCATGTAATAAATCAAGGTAATAGACTTTATTCTTCATAGTACTTGTAAGTTTTATATAACCCTATGGTCACTGTTACTCCACCTCTCATAATACTAGTAGAGGAGGAGCAATTATTTTTGTGTCAAATACCTACCACTCCTATTTTGTGACATGGGGAGTGGAACCAACATCTCATGTAGTTTGACTTATTCTAGAGCTTATAGGTCAGCCCCTTAGCATTCTCAATGTCTATGCTCCCAATGATGCTTTAATTAGATGTGAGATTTGGTGGCTAATTGCTTTATCTCTTTCCCCTACCACCTAGATTGTTAGTGGTGAATTTAATATGGTTGAACATGCACATGATAAAGTTAGACTCCTTCCTATGCATTGGGTTGTAGAAGAATGTGAGGATTAGTACTTTATGAAGAATAAATTGGACCATTTTACCCTAATTCATGTTTCTCCCCTTCTCTGTCTCCAATCATACCTTTTTATCCTAAAATAATGAACAACAAGGAGAAAATCAAGTGTTGAAATGACTTGATAGAGCTATGATTTATTATCAAAGTGTTTTCTTTCTTTCTTGACTATCTAGTTTCACTCCTTTCATGGAGGCTCTCTATGATGCCATCGTATTTGTCCATTTACCTATATTGTTTTCCATTGAATCCTAAATCTTCCTTCCTTATTAGTTTTCCTCCCAATTCTTTCTAAGTACCTCCTTTATTTTCTATCACACCTTTCATTTATATATTAGGATGCTATGGAAATTACATCCTTGTCCTTTTGGTACCACCGATTGGATTGAATAATTTTCAAATTCCATCCACATAATGATATCCTTTCTTACATCTCTTGGTAAACATATTAAATTTAGGCACAAATGCTGCTCTTAAACAAGAATTGATTTTTCTCTAACAACTTGAGTCTTTATATTTTAATCATGATCTCTAGTAGCATGTGATACAAGTTCATCACCAACTTATGATGGATAAACATTATGATGCTAGGGGAGCTCAAATTTGAAGAACACAAGCTTATTCTGAGAGGGGGAGTTGAACAATGTAGCACCCACTTTTTGCTTTCTTTCCAAACCAATATGAATTAGTGTACTTAATTGTAATAACCAAGTATAGCAGTGTGCATTAATGACATAGATAAAAATAGTAATCAAGAGAAAAAATCACCACACACAATTGAGACACAAGATTTAACGTGGTTCCCCCAATGTGGAGTAGTCCACAAGATAATGTCCTTATAATATTTTATAAATAAATAGGGATCCTTATCCAAATACAAATGATTACTTGATATGCTCAAAGCCAGGATATCCATCGATCTGCTTAGATGGGCAATCCACTAATCTACTCAACAAGGCAATCCACTGATCTGATCAGCTAGGCAATCCACTGATATGCTCAACTAGGAAATATTGATCTACTCATGTAGGCTATCCACTGATCTGCTCAGCAAGGCAATTCACCGATATTCTCAACTAGGCAATCCATTGATCTGCTTCAGCAAGCTCACCAAGAACCTACTCAAAATCTACTCTAGCAAGCTCACCAAGAACTTGCTCAAATATTATCCAAAAATCTCACCAAGAACTTGGTAAAATCTACTCCAACAAGCTCACCCAGAACTTGCTAAAATTTGTTTAGCAAGCTCACCAAGAACTTTCTCAAAACTTGCTCTAGCAAGTTCACCAAGAACTTGCTTAAATCTACTCCAACAAGATCACCAAGAACTTGCTCAACTCTTCTTAGCAAGCTCATAAAGAGCTTGCTCAAATTTATCCAAAATATGTCCACAAATCTATCCTAAAAGCCTTCTTAAAGGCTCAATCAATAATGCACAAAAAATGCCTCAAATCTATCCAGAATTCTATCCCAAAAGCCTTCTCAAAGGCTTAATCAATCATGCACAAAATTTGCCTCAAATACGTCTATAAATCCATCCCAAAAGCCTTCTCAAAGGATCAATCAAACATGTTCAAGTAGCACTCAAATATCATCCACAAATATATTAAGGTAAGGCTCAATGATGAACTCAACAATGAATGGTAATGCACTCTTCAATGGATGACAACAATGATCCACAATGATCTCAACTCAAATTAATATCAACTCAAATCAAGTCAAATCAATCTCAACTCAACTTAATATTATAGAAGCATAAAGAGAATTGTTAGATACTCAATATGTTCTATTCACAAACTCAATTTATTTCTCAACTCAAACTCAACTCAAATCAGAATATAGAAGTTTGTTTCATGGAACTTGAACAACCACTTCACACAACCACTTGACTAGGCTCAATCAACTCAACTCAACCAATCACCTTAAGGAACAAATTTTTATCACAAACTCTAGTTCAAGCATGAATCAATAAACTCAAACTTTTTCCAAAAATACCCAACAATAACTCTTACATAACAATGATACTCATGTTCTCCTCTAACTCAAGTTCAAGTTCTTTGTACAAGCAATGGGATTCAACAACAATGCTTATAAAACAAGGTTTAATCACAAATCTCAAACCATAAAATCTTGAAGCATTCAACCAACCACTTTCGAAAAGAAAACCACAACCAATCCTTTTCTCTCCAATGATACTTCATAAATCAACCACCATAAACAAAGTCAATGGAGAATATTGTTCATACCTTTTTGATGCCTTATTAGTTGTCCACTAATTATGCTACACTCAACAAAATTTATTTTTTAACTTTCAATAGGGGTTAGATATCTTGATTAATAACACAACAATAATATCCAAATAACACCTTATTACTCCTACTCAATAAAATACACCATGTCCCATCATGAAAGAATTAATCCCATTTGAAAAAGAACAAAGCACAATTCACTTTTGAACCCCTTTAAAAAATTATAAATATCTCTTTACACACACCTTATTTCTCCCTCTAATCAAGTTAATAAAATAGCCCTTGAAATAATATTTCCAACGATATATAATGTGATATACTTCCAAAAGGAAAACCACCAGAAATCTCTCCTTTTCCTAAAGTGCATCACAACCCTTATTTCTCCTAGGGCAACTTTAGAAAAATAAAATATTAAAAAATATTAACTTGCCTTTGTTCTTGATGGGATTCGATCCCTCGATGCCTCTTTGCTCAACGTCTTAACCGTGACCAAGATGTCACATGAGCTACAGGCTCGTTTGGAAGGGAAAGGCACCACATGCTTCAAAACGCTCCTCCCTCTCATGCAAACCAAAAATGCTTCATGTGCTCTTTCTTCCAACACTTTCTAATGCATCCAAGGGGATTCAAAACCTTGACGTTCATTCTGCCACTTGCCTTAGCCAAAAGCCAATTGCCAATGTGCCACACTGCCCAAGGTGACTAGGGTTTCACATGCCATCCAATTTATTCTTTGCTTCCATCACTTAACCCTCTTTTGCACAAGCTCTTTTTGCTTTCCAACAATTGCATTAATTCATGAGTGCAAGCCTTCGATTAATAAACCTTAGGCACCATTTTATATAGTTTTATCCCTCATATTGAATGACGTCAACATATTACTTCTATTTTTAATTTTAAAATTAAAATTTAAATTTTAAATAATTTAAAATTTAAACTAAATATTTAAAATTAGATATCTCCATCACCGGGGCACCTTTTTTGATGAAACGAAAAGCCTAATTAGGTTTTAAGAAAAACCCATTTCAAATATGCCATCCATGGTTTTAAATAAAACATTTTATTTTACCTACCTTGGTTTTCACAAAAATCCTATATATATCCATTCTCTCTAAAATATCATAAATGATTATTTATGAAGTGCTTTGGCCACCAAAAATCAATGTGATCCATGTGATATCAATGATCCATGTGACATAAATGACATCATAAAATAACTCAAATTGCCAACAATATCCCCCTTTCTCATTGATGGCAACACCTCCAATGCAAATCACTACAATCACTGCAAAAACCATCTCTGAGAATCAACGTTGCTCCCCTTGAGTCAATACTCTCTATGAAGGCTGCTCCCCCTAACTCAATGCTCTCTTTGGAGGCTACTCCACCTAACTCAAATCTCTCCCCCTTTGACATCAATTGCAAAATGGACACCTATGGGGCTAAAATAAATGACTCTTAAGCTTAGGCCCCCTATCACCTTCTCTCTTGAGGTGATTAATATTGGGGTGGGAGTACATTTACTCCCATATTACATTGTTCCTTTCCTTTGTCAACTTCCTTCCACATCTTTTTGATATCCTTTTTTTGATGAGTTACTTGATATTCTTGTCTTGAATCTATTTGACCTTCTTGCCTTTAACCTGTTTGGAATTGAGTCCTATAACATTTTGCAATATGTCCAAAGTTATTGCAATTAAAATACATGATATTGTAGCCTTTGGATGGTGCCCATATCCTAAATTATTTCTTGAAATAATTTCCATATCCATTCCTTTCCTCAACCCTGTATTGTGAATTTTTCTTTTCATAATCATTTTGACCATGACCTCTAAATTTTGCAGCTCTAAAACCAAAACCATGTTGCTTATTTTATTTGCACTGAGAATATTTATGACCAATCCTGTTGCATATGAAGCAATGTCCTTGAAAACCACACCTTATTCCTTTGAAGTTCCTTCTAGAAAAATAAAACTTCTTTGATCCATAGACCCTGTAGTGTATAGCCCTGTGTCCAAATCTATTACAAGAAAACAAATGTCCTTGAAAATCCCTTTGTTCATGCCTTGGTTCCTCATACCTATCTTGACCTTTATCCTTGTGATCATCTTTGACTTGTGCATTGTATCCTTGATCCTTCTTTGTGGTATACAAATCTTCTTCCTTAACTTCTTCCTTGCTTTCTTCTTCAAGAATTTATTTGCCTCTTGAACTTGATTCACCTATCTCAAAACAAGATCCAAACTGGATATTTGGATCCATAGGAGCTTTGGAACTTTCTTCATGAATCTTAGGTGCTTCCTTGCTTTCATATTTTAGAACTTCCTTTCCTTTTGAGTGTGATTCCCCAAACCTGAAATATGAGACCTTTGGTGCTTTAGAACCTTCCTCTTCTTTCTCTTCATTTGTGTCAAATAGCAAATTGGCATCCATATTTATTGTCTCTAAAATACATGTTTCCTTCTTGGTGAAAATATCTTGACTTTTTGAGTCATGTGATGGATAAAAATTCTCAAGTATGGAACATATCAATTCTTTTAGGTTCTCCGTAACCTCTTGTAGTTGCTCATGGATATCATTGAAGTCTCCTTTAGATCAATTGAGACATCTATCTTTCTTACAATATTCTCTTGTTTAACATCTTCTGTTTGGAGTGAATTTTCTTCTTATACTTTTTTTATCCTATAGAAAAACCCTTATTCATATTCACTGTCACTAAGATCATTATAATATTCTATAGCAAACAAAATCTCATGATTTCTTTGACCATGAATGTTTCCTTGATGTCATCTCTTCTTCACTATCACTGAAGCCACTTCAATATCCTGATCTATGATCTATTTGACCACACACAAAACATTGTTCTCTTTCACATTCTATTCCTAGGAATAGATGTTATTTTTTTTCATCATCTGACTTGTCTCTATCACTATGATCTGAGCTATCACTTGCTTCTTCAATGTAGAAAGTTTTATTTGTCTTACAAAAACTTTTTTTCTTCTCATACCTGCTTTGCTTGTATCTATCATCTTTGTCATGCTTATGCTTTCCATATTCTTTTCTTTTGTGACCCTATTTTTCATCATCACTATTTTCTTCATGTGGACACTTGTTTGCATAGTGACCAAAATCACCACACTTGTAGCATTTGAATTTCTTCATATCCCTGTAATTTCTTAAGTCCTTTTTCCTTTTGATGAAGTTAGATTCCTCATAATTATCTGAATCTCTATCTGTCTCTGGAACTTTCCTTTTATTTTTCTCTGAATCCTTGAATGCATTTTCTTTTATTGGAACCTTATGCTTACTTATCCTCATATCATAAGCTATGAGAGTTCCTTGTAGTTTTTTCATTTTTAGCTTGTTGATATCCATTGTTTCTTCTATTGTTAAAACCTTTGCATCATACTTCATGGGAAGTGATCTCAAAACCTTTTGAGTAACATTTGATTCTTTCATCTCAAATCCTAGACCTATCATGGTGTTACTAATCTCATAAACTCGAAGTAAAAAATTTGCAATATCTTCAGAGTCTTTCATTTTCAGTTCCTCAAATATTTTTCTATGAGTTTGTAGTTTTACCAAATTTACCTTGGAATATCCTTCATAGGTATTCCAAAACTTGGTAGACATTTCATTAGCTGAATTACATACCATGACATTTGCAAAATTTGTCTCACATAGCCCACTCAAAATACAATTCATTGCCCTTGCATTTATCTCAACCGATTTCTTGATAATTTCATATATCTCAAGATAACCTTCAACCTTATACTCTTTTGCAACCATATGCCATACCTCATATCCTTGTGATATCAAGTAGTTATTCATTCTCATGCTCTAGAAATCATAATTGTTACCATCAAATAGTGGAGCCTTACTTGTAGATGATCCATTCTGTGAAGCCATCTATGTTCTTGTAGAATATGCCCTCAAGTTGTTAGCCTTTTTGAAGGACTCTCATACCAATTGAAGAACACAAGCTTATACTGAGAGGGAGGGGTGAACAATATAGCACCCACTTTTTTCTTTCTTTTAAAACCAATAACAATTAGTGTCCTTAATTGCAATAACCAAATATAGCAGTGTGCATTAATGACATAGATAACAATAGTAAGCAAGAGCACAAATCACCAAACATAATTGAGACACAAGATTTAACGTGGTTCCCCCAATGTGGGGTAGTCTACAAGATAATTTAGTTATAACATTTCATAAATAAATAGGGATCCTTATCCCAATACAAATAATTAATTTTATTTGCTCAAATCTAGGCTATCCACTGATTTGCTCAAGTGGGAAATCCATTGATCTACTTAGTAAGGCAATCCACTGATCGAATCAGCTAGGAAATCCTAATCTGCTTAGGTAGGCTATCCACTGATCTTCTCAACAAGGCAATCCACTGATCTGCTTAGCTAGGCAATTCATTGATTTGCTTCAGTAAGCTCACCAAGAACCTACTCAAAATTTTCTCCAACAAGCTCACCAAGAACTTGCTCAAATATGATCCAACAATCTCACCAAGAACTTGCTCAAATCTACTCCAACAAGCTCACCATGAACTTGCTCAAATCTATTTAGAAAGCTCACGAAGAACTTGCTCAAAACCTGCTCCAGCAAGTTCACCAAGAACTTGCTCAAATCTTCTTCAACAAGCTCACCAAGAACTTGCTCAACTCTTCTTAGCAAGCTCACAAAGAACTTGTTCAAATCTGTCTCAAATCTGTCCACAAATATATCCTAAAAGACTTCTTAAATGTTTAATCAATCATACACAAAATATGCCTCAAATATGTCCATAAATCTATCCCAAAAGCCTTCTCAAAGGCTCAATCAATCATGCACAAAAGTTACCTCAAATCTATCTAGAAATCTATCCCAAAAGCCTTCTCAAAGGCTCAATCAAACATTCTCAAGTAGCACTCAAATATCATCCACAAATATATGAATTCAAGGCTCAATGATGAACTCAACAATGAATGGCAATGCCCTCTTCAATGGATGACAACAATGGTTCACAATGATCTCAACTCAAATCAATCTCAGCTCAACTCAAATCAAACCAATCTCAACTCAACTCAATATTATAGAAGCATAAATAGAATTTTTAGAGACTCAATATGTTCTATTCACAAACTCCATTTCTTTATCAACTCAAACTCAACTCAAATCATAATATAAAAGTTTGTTTCATGGAACTTGAACAACCACTTCACACAATCACTTGACTAGGCTCAATCAACTCAACTCAACCAATAACCTTAAAGATCAAATTTTTCTCATAAACCCTATTTCAAGCATGAATCAATCAGCTCAAAATGTTTCCAATAATACTCAACAGTAACTCTTACATAACAATGATACTCATGTTCTCCTCTAGATCAAGTTCAAGTTCTTTGTACAAGCAATGGTCTTCAACAACAATGCTTATAAAACAAGGTTTAATCACAAATATCAAACCAGAAAACCTTGAAGCATTCAACCAACCACTTTCAAAAAGGAAACCACAATCAATCCTTTTCTCTCCAATGATATTTGAGAAATCAACCACCATAAACAAAGTCAATGGAGAATATTGCTCATACCTTTTTGATGCCTTATTAGTTGTCCACTAATTCTGCCACACTCAACAAAATTTGTTTTTCAAATTTCAATAGGGGTTAGATATCTTGATTAATAACACAACAATAATATCCAAATAACACCTTATTAATCCTACTCAATAAAATACACCATGTCCCCTCATGAAATAATTAATCCCCTTTGAAAAAGAACAAAGCAACCTTCACTTTTGAACCCTTTTATAAAATCAAAAATATCTCTTTACACACACCTTATTTCTCCCTCTAAGAAAGTTAATCAAATAGTCCTCGAAATAATATTTCCAACGATATATAATATGATATACTTCAAAAAGGAAAATAACCAAAAATCTCTCTTTTCCCTAAAGTGCATCACAACCCTTATTTCTCCTAGGGAAACTTTAGAAAAGTAAACTATTAAAAAATATTAACTTGCCTTTGTCCTTGATGGGATTCGATCCCTCGAAGCCTCATTAATCAGTGCCTTAACTGCAACCAAGCTATCGAAATAGCTACAGGCTTGTTTGGGAGGGAAAGGCACCACATGCTTCAAAACACTCCTCCCTCTCACGCAAACCAAAAATGCTTCGTGTGCTCTTTCTTCCAATGCCTTCTAATGCAACCAAGGGGATTTGAAGCCTTGATATTAATTCTGCCACTTACCTTAGCCAAAAGCCAATTTCCAATGCACCACACTGCCCAAGGTGACTAGGGTTTCACATGCCATCCGATTTATTCTTCGCTTCCATCACTTAACCCTCTTTTGCATGAGCTCTTTTTGCTTTCCAACAATCACATTAATTCACGAGCACAAACCTTCAATTAATAAACCTTAGGAATCCTTTTATATATTTTTTTCCCTCATACTCAACGACGTTGGCGGATTACTTTTATTTTAAATTTTAAATTTTAAATAATTTAAAATTTAAACTAAATATTTAAAATTAAATATCTCCATCACTGGGGCACATTTTTCGATGAAACAAAAAGCCAACTTGGGTTTTAAGAAAAACCCATTTCAAATTTGCCATCCATAGTTTTAAATAAAACCTTTTATTTTACCTACCTTGGTTTTCACAAAAACCCTATATATATCCATGCTCTCCAAAATATCATAAATGATTATTTATGAAGTGCTTTTGCCACCAAAACTCAATGTGATCCATGTGACATCAATGATCCATGTGACATCAATGACAACATAAAATAACTCAAATTGCCAACAAAATCAAGGCTAGAATGCATTGGCTAAAAATTGGAGAAAGGATCTCTAAGAAAATTTTCTATTATCTTGGACCCCATTATCACAACACTTGCATCAAGGCCATTCAAGCAGATGGGGTTCAAATTATTGTCTTGTTAAAGGTTACTTGATCCTTTTTACTATACTATGGATAGGTATTTTCCTCAAAGGAGCCTTTCAACTAGAGGGAGCAAGCCCTCTATGATTGTCTTGTTCTGGTCCTCTAAAAAATCTTTGATGCTTGAAGGGTTGCTTGCAATTGACCACTCTCTCTTGAAGATCTTCACAAGGCCCTATTTTAATGGGTAACGATAAAAATATCTTCAGCTATATGGCTTCCCTTATGCATTTTACAAATCCTTTTGTGACCTTGTAGGCCCTTATTTAATCTAATTTTATTAGGAAAATTTGATAAATGGATCTTTAGATGAAGAGTTAATAAGGGTAACATCAATTTTATCCCAAAGGATAGAGACATTGAGTTGGTTACCAATTAGTGTATGATCATAGTTCTGAATATGTCCTACAAGATTATTACTAGAGCCTTAGCATTTCATCTATATAATTTTCTATATGTCATCATTAGAATTATGGGTGTTTTTACCACCACCCACATGCACTTTGACAAGGAGGAGTTGAAAACAAATACACTATATATCATGAAAGAATTTAAGCATTTTTGTCTATGTCTAGAGATGACCAAGAATTTTACGTCTAACTGAGGCATGACATGGTCCTGAATATCCGACCTAACTAGAATGTGTGAATCTGCCATGTCTATGAGAGGCTGAAAGGTTTTATCCTTCATCGAGGTCTAAGAAAAACTTGGACATACAACCCAGTGGATGAAAGAGTAGTGATAAAAAAATTTACACACAATCGTACCCTAGGGTGCTACAAAATTTATGACACATGCACATAGAAAAATGACCGAGTCCAAGAGGTGTCAGAGGAATCATCCCCAACAAAATCCTGGCAAGGTACCAAGTACCCAATGTAGACACCAAAATCTAGCCACTTGTCATCCATCTGTAACCTCCCTCCACAATTATGCATTATATATATATATTAATTTAATGTCATATATATATTTAATAAATATTTATATATTTATATGAATTAATTCCAACCATCCATTATGTTTTAATATTAGTCATTCATCCACCTTAATCCATGCCATTTACCCAGATTTAATCTCCACCCTTCCTCATGTTTTAATATTGATCACTCAAATTGTGTCGTCAAAACCCTAACATGTCTAAGGGAATATTATAAAGAGGAGTCATTTTAATGACTCAACCCCTAAGATCTAAGTTATCTTAAACCTCCACCCTTTGTTTCTATCCTTGCCTCTATTATCATCGTTTTCATCTCATTCTCTTCTGTCACTGCCCTTCCTGCACCACAAGAACTAGATCTAGTTCTACACCATTTCCATCAATCCCCAAATGCTCTCTCAAGCTCATTGAGCATCCACTAGAGTTTACAAATAACCCATCAGATTACGTCATCCTTGAACACCCTCCTAAGCTCATCGAGCACCCACTAAATGTTTTTGAGCACCCACTAGAGTTTATCGAGCGCCAATCAAAGTTTAATGAGTGCCCACCAGAGCCTTTCAACAACCCGTGGGTGTCTCATGCATCATATCTACAAACCTATAGCTATCGGGTGCCATTAGGAAATATTTGCAACCCTCACTAGTAGCTTTTATCTAAGTTGGAAATAGAAACAACAAGTTCATTGACAAGGTAAAATTTCATTGCATTTATTTTACGTTTTTATGCTTTGTTACAACTTTCATTGCAATACTAGGGTTTAGTAATTTTATTACTTCTAAAGATCCCATATAGTGGATCCCTCACATATATTCCTAACCACTATTATCATTTGTTGTGTGCAAGTGTAAGAAATATATTCATTGGAATTTGTTGAAGCTCGAGCGGCCCTACTCAAGATACACAATCCCACCCACAAATCTATTGGGATCAAATCAAATGCAAAGACACCAACCATTATTTTCAGTAGGGTTTCAAAGAACCCTAGTACTGTAGATTTTTGTATAAAAAATAAGCATTGTAAACCCCACATTTGGGACATATTTATTGTAACAATTGAAGATTCACCCACAATAATAAAAAAATCTATATTGTGCAATATTTATGTGTTATGGTGTTTATTTCCATTTCATAGTTTGTATTGGTGTTGCTTGATTTTGTATTTACAAATGGAAATCATGGTGGGAACCATAAAGGGTTCTCTATGCTAAATTATTTTGTCACTTCTATTTTCTATTTTTTTTTTGTAGGTCTTTAGAAATTTGACCACATGATTTTAGCAGAGTTAGGGTTTTTGGAAAGTTGTCAAAGTTGACTAGAAGTTGTGCAGATGCCCTACAATGCTCGAGGGGTGCCCTACAGTGCTTAGTGAATGCCCTGCTATGTTCTAGAGGTTCTGGGGTGCATTTCATAGAGTGGGAAAATAATACATAGGATTTTTTGTAAGTCTGTTTCAAAATCCTAACCTCTCTCCTTCATTATTTTATTTTTTTACAGATAAAGTGATAAAAAGAACATCAATCAATTTTTGTTAAAAACAATCATATTATATTTGTATTTTTAGGCACTTGCATTCATTTTTCACATTAGAGTAGCCTTGCATTTACACATTCACCATAGGTCACATTTCAAATTTAAATTATTACTTTTTTTTAATGTGTTGTACTCAATATTCTGCATATTGTTTTCAAATGAAGTGACAATGGCATAAAATAGTTTACATGATACGGTTAAGAATTTCTCTTTTATTTGTCTAAGTAGGAACAAAATCAGGATACTTAAGTATACTCCCACTGTTGGAATCCCTTGTTGATTGAGAGTCGAAGAATACGCGAACCCTCCACTGTCTAGAGTGGGTCTTAAGCGATGTACCCTACATATTTCGAGTAACTTGGTATTTATATTTTTGGATTCTAATTTTGGCCTATAAAATTGGTTATTTTGACATTGTATGTACACATTAGAAAACATAAAAATTTAAAATCAATCACACACAACATGTTTCACATTAAACAGTAATGAGTTGGATTTCATCACCAACCATTGCTTGAGATTTAAAGATGGTGGGTTTCATCTCCATCTATCAATATTTTCCCTTAGCAACCATAGGATACCCATGAGCAAAAATTTTGGACTTCATAATCAGAAATAATCTCATTTTCAACCAAGCCATAGATTTCACCTTTCATAATTTATATTATCACATCCAAAATACACAAACTACACAAAAATCAAGAAATAAAATTGTTAAAAATGAGATAAAAAAAACAAATGAGGTAAGAAACATTGTTACAAAATATAGAATTGAATTGTTTATTTTTTGAAATTTTCTTTTATATTTTCTTTGCTGCACATTTCATATTTGATTCAATAGCTTATGATCCTAAATAGAAATAAAACAAGAACATTGAGTCAAATGTCCACTAATAAAACCACTTCACCAATGGAGGGTTGATCATCTTTCCCCACCACTTCTATGATCGATCCCACTAGTGTGATATAGACAAGTTATTTAAATTTATCTGTAGGTCAATCAGACATTGTGTAAATTTCAATTATTGATATTTTACATAGGTCCAGATACACATCTATTCCACAAAAATCATGTGCTCAAAGCACATTCATCCCGTATTAGTACACCACTACCTATGGTAATCCTTTGTATAAAGCACATGCCAATGCTACTTCACAAATGTCAACCTCCATCTCATCCAATGTTTCCCATCTAATTGTAATTCCCATTGCAACTTATCCTTCATATACATCATCCATTCCATCCACATCCACACCATATACCTTAGATATGGAAATACATGAAGCATGGAAACACCTTAAAAAATTTCTTAAAAATGATAGAACACTCAGTCTTGTTCTCAATAGCAAGTTATGGTGGTCAATCCTAAGCCTCAACCTATTTCCATTCAACCCACCTTTTTCACAAAAAATACATCATGGGTGACACAATATTCTATGGTTTCCATTCCCACACATCCATCAACCCATACATATTCCATTCCCATGAGTCAACCCATCCATAGTCCTCACACATCTCCTTTTATTCATTCACAATCATTTCTTCACCAACCTCATCATTATAAATTTCAATTGATGCCCCCATTTCATCACACCATCAACAACACATTCCATATCATCCATCCACCAATACTTCCACCATACCAAAATAGACTCAAAAAACAAACCAAGGCTTAAAATTATATTGTCAACACACTTTAATTTTACAATAAATTTTAACTCAATTCACTAACATTGAGTTACAGTTGATTCGTCATCAATTTCATCATCATCCATCTCAACAACCACAACAATTGCAACATCTAGTTCCACAATCCACATCTCAGGTTATGATACATGTACCACAAATTCAACATCCAACACAATCAGACAAATGCACCAAGCATCCTACAAATTCCATTAGCAGCTACACGATGCTTTCATAATCTTATGCAATCATTTTTTAAAGGATTTTTGAAGTACAAGAGATTTAACTTATAGAAATTAAATCAAAATATTCTAATAAACCATATGGAGAAGATTATAAGAAGCAATTTTATTGTCCCTATCATCAAAAATAATGCCATGACATCAACATTTGCCATGCATTTAAAGATATTTTCCAAGATCTTATTGATATGAAAGTCTTTCCCACCAATGGACCGTCCAACCCATATGATCAGGACATTGGTACCAAATCAATCATAAAGTATACTAGGGATTATTAGGATATCACATCCTCCCAGTCACTCACATCATAAATCATCAATAATACTAAGGATTCTTAGGATATTGCATCCTCCCAGTCACTCACACCATCAATCATCAAGTAAATTGGGGATGCTTAAGGTATTGCACCTTTCCCATACAAAAAAAAAACTCCAAAGGAACCAACCTTTGGTCATATGTCACGTTCAAAAGAATCCAAAGGAATTAAAATTCCTTTGTTCACATCTCAATTTCAAAAAGCTCCAAAAGTATAAAATCCCTTTGGTCACATCTCAATTTTAAAAGGCTCCAAGGGAATAAAAATCCCTTTGGTCACATTTCAATTTCAAAATGCTCCAAAGTAACCTAACTCCTTTGGTCATATTTCAATTTCCAAAGGATCCAAATGTACTTAACACATTTTGTCACATGTAAAATATAAGACATTTACATCTATACATGTTTCTTGTTGCTATCTAAGTTCACAAGATTCAAGGAACATATACGGTTGCTAGTCTAGATGGAGATGAAGAGCCCAAACCATTTAATGTTATACACTTGAGAGTATTCTATGCATAATGTGATATATATATATATGTGTGTGTGTGTGTGTGTGTGTATGGATGTGTGTATGTATATATACATGGCTATTACACAAAAACAACATTGTATTGCACACATTTCGTTTTACACGTTGCATTCCATACATGGCATTTTACACTTTGTATTTCATACATTACATTACACACATTGCATTGCACACATTTCATTTCACAAATTACATTTCATACATTGCATTAAAATCCACATTCACAATCACATTCCACACTAAGGATCATTTATTTAGTTTAGATATTAATTGGTCCAATATAGCCATGTTACCTTAATCAGGGGCACCCTCAAAACACCATTCATTTCATTGAACTATTCCATAGAGTCACCATTATCATTTGCAAAGCCACATGTCCATAGTTCCTAGGTGTTTTCAATCACTCAGACACTCCTAGTAAGCAACCTCCAAATACATGTTGAGTTTTATTTAGGACCAAGACATATTTTTGCTAATAAAATATTGAGTTCAAGTAATTGAATCTAAAAACATTATTGAACCAAACACAATTACACATATTAAAAACATCTTGTGTCAAAAAGAGATAACACCATACTTGGGTTGTACCTTGAAGTGAATAGGGTATTCCTTGCTTGTCCCATTATGCACATAGTCCACAAAAATAGTGGTTTTCACCACTATCATAATTTAAAAATAAAAGAAAGAGTAGGGAAAATCCCCAAAACATTAAATATTTTACACATCACACACCATATATCCTCAAGTTGTAAGGATAGAACTACATTTCCATTTAGACAGTTAGGTCATTTGAATCCCCAAAGCTTGGAGATAAAATTAGTGGACTATGGATTTAATCTCCATCGGGGCTATAGATGCTTGACTAACAATGGAGTATGTTCACGTGTGGCGACATGTATCTTTTAAAAGAGATATCTAATCGCACATAAGGACAAGCTAGCTTCTTGGTCTTCTTCATAACAAAATTAACCCCAATTTAATCAATATGGGTTAATTAACTCACTTGCACACACATTGGTTCTTGATTACCTCGAGTCATTACCATGCTCATGATTTGGTAAATGAATTCATTGTACACACATTTGGTCTTAAAGAATTTATGTAGTATTTAGTGAGTTTGTTTGATGCCACTAGTATGTCTAAGTATCCAAAAAACAACCAGTTATCCATATCAACATCCATTACTTCTTCCATATCAAAATTCATATCTTCTTCCATGTCAATATCCATGTCTTATTCCATATCAACATCCATATCATTACAAAAACTCTTCCATTTCACATGCCACCAATTTGGTGCCCTTGATTAAACAACAATGTTATACATGGTCAAGAAACATCTAAACTATGAATGATAATTAGAGCATTAATTCATTTGCATTCATACAAATTATAATTGCATTATCATCCATCAAAATAATCCATCACACATATACACAAGCATTCACACAAAAGCAAAATCTATCTATCTATCTATCTATCTATCTATCTATCTATATATATATATATATATATATATATATATATATATATATATATATATATATATATATATATATATATATATATATATATATATATATATATAATTCACATATGCAAATATCGCTAGAAAGTTCTATACAACAACACAACTTGGGGGTGTTCAAGGTATCACACCTTCCTCCAATTAAACAAACAACACAAATTGGGGATGCTCAAGGTATCACACCTTTCACACCATTTCAACAAACAATTCAATCACTCAATCACATTCACATCATCAACAATTCAAAAACACCCTCATGTGTTAGGACACAAATATAATCAATCATTGCATTTTTCCATGTCAAAAACCCCTTCATAAGTTAGGGCAAAAACATAATAATTAATTTCATTATCCATACATTCGCATTCAACATCATCAATTTCATTCATCATTACACCTTCATTCAACATTTGCCAAATGCATTTGCAATTACAAGTGAACCTTGTATTTAGTGGTTTATCCTAGTCACCTAGCGATTGTAGTGATTGGTTATCCATGCAATTTAATAGGATGGGTAGATCACCATAAAGACACTTGAATTTTTCAAAAATCCCCTTTTTTGTTAGGTAAAAAATAGAATCAATCATACACATGTAAAAAACCCCTTCATTTTTTGGGGCAAAAACAGACTCAATCACTTACATTTTCACAAACCCCTTCTCTGTTGGGGCAAAAATAGACTCAATCATCTGCATTTAAAAAAACTTTTTCTATTGGAGAAAAAATAGAATCATTCATTTCATTATCCATACATTCTCATTCAACATCATCAATTTCATTCATCATTATACCTTCATTCAAAATTTTCCAACACTATTATTTTCATTCGTCATTACACTTTCATTCAAAATTTTCCAAGTTCACCTAAAAATACATGTTAACCTTGTATATAGTGGTTTATCCTAGTCGCTTGGTGCTTGTAGTGACTAGTTATCCATGCAATTCGGTAGGATGGGTAGATCACCATAAGTACACTTACATTTTCATAAAATACCTTTTTTTTTGGGGAGAAAATAGAATCATTCATTGCATTATCCATTTCATTCATCATTACACTTTCATTCAAGATTTTCCAAGCACATTTGCAAGTATAAGTGAACCTTGTATTTAGTGGTTTATCCTAGTCACATGGCGATTGCAAAAACTGGTTATCTATGCAATTCAGTAGAATGGATTGATCACCATAAGGAAACTTACATTTTCATAAAACTCTTCTCTATTGGGGCAAAAATAGACTCAATAACTTACATTTTCACAAACCCCTTTTTATGTTGGGGTAAAAATAGAATAAATCATTGCACTTTTCATAGTCAATGCATTCTATCATGTCAAAAATCCCTTCACCTATTGGGAAAAAAATAAAATAATTCATTTCATTATCCATACATTCGCATTCAACATCATCAATTTCATTCATCATTACACTATCATTAAATATTTTCCAAATACATTTACAAGTACAAGTGAACCTTGTATTTAGTGATTTATCCTAGTCACCTAGCAGTTGCAGTGACTAGTTATCCATGCAATTTGGTAGGATGGATAGATCACCATAAGGATACTTACATTTTCACAAAACCCCTTCATATGTTGGGACAAAAATAGATTCAATCACTTACATTTTCACAAACCCCTTCTCTGTTGGGGCAAAAATAAAATCAACCACTTGCATTTTACAAAAATCAATTTACATCATTCATATCATCCGTATTAAATATCATAAATTTCATTCATCATTACACCTTCATTTAACATTTACATTTCAACACCATCAAATCTGTCAACAATTGCATTTACATTCAATATTTTCCAAGTTCACATACAATTTCAAGTGAACCTTGTATCTAGTGGTCTATTCTATCTCCTTTACGATTGCAATGATTGGTTGTCCATCCAATTCAGTAATATGGGTAAATCACCATAAGGAAACATAGCCATATTCATAATTCAATATCCTCTTGTTCGAAAATTAAATCGCTTTTTGTCTCTCATTTTTTGAGTGAGACTATGCCAAGACCAATTTGCCCAATAGTTATCATGGATGCTCTTTTCCATGGGGTTCCCAACATGGATAACGTTCATAATTTCATTTACAATTACACTAGACTCCAAGGATGTAGGATGAGTAAAGTTATTGAGCAATTGTTTAGGAATTCTGTGTTGGAATTAGCTATAATCATGAGTGGCCCTAAGAGAAAGACTATTTTCATTTTTTTGGATTTTCATCACTTTGCATTTCCATGATGCCAAAAGGCACTTTCTTCAACAACATGGAATCACCTCAAACTTGGGGCAACCAAAATTTTATTTTGATTTCCCATAATGGGATACATATTACATGATCATGGCATATACACTTAGAAAAAAACCCTTTATCTATTGGGGTAAAAACATAATCAATCACTTGCATTTACAACAACCCCATTTTCTTCATTGGAGAAAAAATGGAATCCATTTACATCATTCATATCATCCTTTTACATCATTCATATCATCTACACTTACATCATACATCTACATTTACACCATTCACTTACATTTTCATTGCACAAATTTATCAATTGGCTTGCGAGATTCATTCTTCACTCACTCGCCAATTGAGGGGGTAAGCTATACAAGAAAATTCTTTTGTCTTCAAGTTCATCTTAGCATTACAATGAAAGAAATCTCCTTCATCATCAGGAAAAACTAGGTGTCTTGTATTTTTCACCATATTCATGCATTACCATACAAAAAGGGGTATTTGTAACCACAAAAATCTAGCCACTTGTCATCCATATGTAACCTCCCACCACAATTATCCATTATTTATATATATATATAATATATTTAAATATTAATATGTTATATATTATATTTATATATATTTAATAAATATATATGAATTAATCTCAATCATCCATTATGTTTTAATACTAGCCATTCATCTACCTTAATCTATGCTACTTATCAATATTTAATCTCCATCCTTCCTCATGTTTTAATATCGGCCACTCAAATTGTGTCATCGAAACCCTAAAATATCTAAGGGAATATTACAAATATGATTCATTTTGCTGACTCAACCCCTAAGCTCTAATTTATCATAAACCCCCTATTTCTATCATTACCTCCATTACCATCATTTGCATCTCATCCAATTTATTTCCACCCTTCTCGCATTGCATGAACCAGGATCTAGTTATGCACCATTTCCATCAATCCCTGAATGCTCTCTCAAGATTGCTAAGCACCCACCAAATTTCACCATGCTCACTAGTGTCCATCATCCCTTAATGCCATCTCTAGAATGTTGAGCACCCACCAAAGTTTGTTGAGCACCCACTAGAGTCTATCGAGTGCCCACCAAAGTTTTTCAAGCACCTACCAGAGCCTGTTGAGCATCCACAGGTGTATCACATACCATATATGTAGCACTATGACTCTTAGGAACTATTAGGGCATCTTTGGAACTCTCACCAATAATATTTACGTAAGCAGGAAACAAAAATAGCAAGTTCATTGACAAGGTAAAATTTCATTACAATTATTTTACGTTTTATGCTTTCTTACAACTTTCATTACAAAACTAAGGTCTAGTTATTTTATTGCTTCTGAGGATCTCATGCAGTGGAGCCCTCACAAATATTATTAACCCCTATTATTATTGGTTGTGTGTAGGTATAATAACTACATTTTTTGGAAGTTGTTGAAGCTCGGGTGGCCCTACTCAGGATACACAAGCCCACCCACAAATCTATTGGGATAGAAACAAGCGTGAAAACACCACCCATTATTTTCACTAGGGTTTCGTAGAACCCTATTATTGTAAATTTTTGTATCAAAAATAAGCATTGTAAACTCCACATTTGGGGCATATTGATTGTAACAGTTGAAGATCCGCTCGTAACAACAAATAAATCCTTATTGTACAATATTTATGTGTTATGATGTTTATTTCCATTTCATAGTTTGTATTGGTGTTACTTGATTTTATATTCACACCCAACTCACAGTGGAAAGATATTGCATTGCAAGAATCAGCTAAATATCAGTGTGATCATAATATTTACACCAAGAAGAGACCCAAAAGGTTTCCATGTATCTGCTTAAAGATAGGATGCAATAAAAAGTGGAGCATGGGGATTTTGGATGATTTGTACTTGGCCAAAGTGCATGAAGGTATCAAATATCTGACCTATTGCTAAAGTCCAACTATGGAGGCCCAAAATAGTTTTACTCGATCAACACCCGGATGGGTTCCAAACCCCCAACCTAATACCAGATGTTGCAGGATGGCAAGGAAAAGAAGCATTGATATTGTTGAAACCCTTCTTTCTAGTTGAAGTCATCCAAGATCCTAAACATATAATATCAGGACTTCACAGTGTGCAATCTTGGAAGCAAAATCAAATTAAATCCAGCATTAGAACACCTATGTGGGAATCACCTCCATCTTAGGAAATCTAGAATATAAGATCATTTGTTAGAAAAGTCTTGGTAAAGTGGTTATGCTTATTGTATCATGCAGGTGACAAGATGGCTCAACCATAAATAATCAATAAAAAACAACAAACTAGATGCAAGCAACATGATCAACACTAATTAGCATAATATAGATTTTGACCAAATAAGTTGGTCATGATGAGGCAGTTGGAGCAGCCATACCTCTAAATAATCCAACCATTTGGCACTCCCTATAACACAATAACATTCTATTTCTAAAATAATGATATCTTTTGACAATGATAGGATTGTAAAATGTCTATATATAAAAGAATGTAAAAGGAAAAGTGATCGACTCTTAGGTGTGTACTATTCATATGTAAGATAGAAATTGCATATTAATACTAAATGACTATTATCTGGCCTCTAGTTTGATTCATTTGCAAAACATATATGTTTTTATGACAACTTATTTATAATTTAAATAGTTTAATGTTTATGGTGTTAATTCTAAATATTATATTTCTATTATACTCATTCACTTGTATGGAATTTGTGGTTTTATAAAGATACAATAGATAAAAATTAAATATTCTATGATTATTTTCACAACTGGATGGTCCATTAGGTAGTTGGTTGTTTAGTTGCATGATCCTTGTTTTTGCATATGTCTTGATGTTTTTTAATTTATACCATTTTTAAGTTCTAGCTTTAATCACTTTTGTTTCTTTGAACACCCTTTTCCCCAAATTTAGGCATTTTTAGCTAAAACATCAAGGAGGTAGTCTCCTCCATAGATTGATCACTGCAATTTTCATGAGCTCCCCAATATTTCAATGTTGGTCAACGTCTATGGGTGCACAAACCTTTTTATTGCACAATTTATTTGACCAATAGTTTTTGGTACACCTAGTGGGACCCAAAGGTCCCTTAGCTAGATAATATAAGGATTGGTGATATCCTTTATTGTCAAATCTTGTCAAAATCACCTGATGAGTTTGCTCAAATCCAAAAAGTCATATCATATGATCAATTGCCTTTTAGATCTAAAAAAAAATGTGGCAATACTCTATTTTGGTCCATAATATCCATCACCTAGCAACTTTGTCCATCGATACCTATAAAATACTTGTATATCTATATTTTATCAAGCCGTCTTACCTAGATCCTCATATATATAATCACAAGACAAGCAACAAGAAATTGAGAAGATTTGATTGAATTCTTAGAACTATATTTTGGTAGTTTTAGGATCCATCTAATCTATCCATGTGTATCAACACTCTCTCTAGTCCTAGTTGTAGATTTGACCAGTGCAACCACTCCCATTACTACCAACCTAAATCCGATAATCCATCCTCCTATACCAAAAAAAATGGATTTAAACCCAAATAAAAACACTTAGAATTTCCCAACCTAAAATTATATCGGACCTTTGAATGTATCAATCTAGAATCCCATCCCCTAGGGTTTCCCTAAAATCCCTACCGACATATGATGGCATAGGCAAAATGGCATATGAGCATTGTTAAGATGTGGCAACACTAGCCACCATGCATAATATCCAATATGAGGACATCATGATAAGGTTGTTGGTAATGTCATTGAAAGGAAAGATGTCCTAGTGGCATAAAACCTTTTTGGATCTAACTATAACTTCATGGAATATATTAGTTGACAAATTAATTGAAGAATTCAATGAAAAAAATATCCCTTCTTTCTGTTGACACAATTTACTATCATATAGAGATATCAACAAGAGGAAATCATAGAATTCAACATTAGATTCAGTCAGACATGAAAAGGAGTAATGCAAGGCTTGCATCCAACTATTTAACAAGCAATGTACTATTATCTAAGGGACTTTTCCTCTAATATTAGGATGTGCATAAGGCAATAAAATGTACGTACATTCTCGAAGGTTTTTCAAGAAGCACTAAAAATAGAGAAGGACTTGATTGGTATATGAAGACTACCTCCAAAATTTGTGATTCCAAAATATCCACAATTCCCTCAACAACAACCACCAGTTCCAGATCCACCACTCTCTTTCCTAGAATGCACTCCATCAGTCAATTCTCCATCATGGCCACCTTATATAAGTCCACAAGTACTACTTGCTTCACCTGTAGTCCCATTATTCTTGGAACCTGCTACTATCTCGATATTACCCATATTGAACTCCCAGATAGTTGTCCTTTAGGAAATGACAACATTTAAGAATATCACTAATGAATTCACAACCTTGAAGAGATGATAAGTCAATAGGGACTTTTAGCTATAAAGGTTCCAATCTATCACAAGATACTAGGCTGCTTCTACTAGCAAACCCCTAAAAAATCTAATGTCCTTTATGCCAATTAGGGGGAGGAACCTTCTTCCTCAGGTTTTGATTCAACTTACTAGTGCTCAACCTGCAATGACCCTCATGGTGAAAGCACCTACATGATGAATCAACACTGTATGCAGAAAATTACCATTGAGAAAGCAGAGAATGTGCAAAAAGGGTAATTCAACATGTTGAGAGAAATAGATGATTACTATCTAATGGTGTCAACCAAAGAATAAGTGGCGGTTCTCACAAGATCCAGGAAGAAACCTCTATTCGTTGATCCTAAAACTTTAGATACTTTCAAGGTACCTCCTAAACCAAAAGATATATTTTAAAGAAGGATGTACCTCTTCATACCCTAGTTAAAAGGACAGTGCAACAACAACAAAAGGGAACCAAAGAGGGTGAAGGAAGGGAGAAGGCTAGAGATAAAGTAAAATATCCTTCCTTGACTAAATTTCAAAGTTTAAAAGTTGCCTAATATTATAAGGAAAATATGAGGAACCTATAAAAGAGCTAAGAAATCAATTAGAATCTTCTAGTTTCAACATTGTAGAAGATTTGAAGAAAACTTCATCCAAAATCATCATGTATGATCCACTCCTCATCCTTGGACGAATAGATATTCTCCAAGACTCTCTCAAATTGATTAAAAGTCAAGACAAGAAACAGGTAGAGTTGAATATAGCTCAAGGCCATCCTACTTTAATAACAGGGAAGAACATGCCGTCTCTATTTTACTTATCCTTATAGATGGAGGGATGTATGGTATACATTTGTATGATTGAATCTAGAGCAGCTACCTATGTTATGCCCAAATTAATCTATGAAGTAATAGGTATGTAATACACAAGAAGTAGTATTGAAGTACTACAGCTAGATGGTATACCTTTGAAAATAGTTGAAGTAATCAAAGATGTGCCCATGAAGCTACACATAGTATCCCAAATTACCATCATTCAAGAGATTGTGGTGGTGGATTTAGAACTTTATTTTGGGATGTGCTTATCAAGAGAATTTACTACCAATTTGGGGTGTTATTTATCCCTTGGCTACTCGCATATGTAGGTACCATTCAAAGGAAAAATATTGAAGATATTCTCTGAGAGAGGCCATCCTCATTTCATATAGAGAAGTTGGAGGAGAACTAGCAAACGAAAATAGTAAATGTTACCACCCAAGAAATGGATATAATAGAGGAATTTTTGGATGATCTCTAAACAGAATATCAATTCTCTATAAGATATTTTAATGCTACAATTGAAACTAGAATAGTCACCTATTAAATTACAAATCCAAAAGAAACAAAGCCCGCAGTGCTGGCTCATGATAATCCCAATCAAGAGTAGATATTGAAGTTTTTCTTTGATGGTTCTAGATGCAAGAATGGTGCTGAAGTAGTAGTAGTGTTATCACCAACTGGAGCATAAAATACCTTTTCATACCAATCAACATGGAGTTGCAAAAAAAATGTAGCATAATATGAAGCATTATATCTAGGGTTAAGAAAAGCTAAAAAAATGGAAATCAAGTAACTATAAATTTTTGATGATTCTGAATTAGTGATTAATCAAGTCACAAAAATATGTAGTAGCAAAAAAAATTACCTCAAAGCATATAGAAATTAGGTATAGGACTTTTTGGAATTTTGAGGCCTTAAACATCAAGGCCATTTCCAAAGAACACAACACTCATGCCGATATCTTAGCTCTTGTTGGAGAAAACATTTGCCCAATGTCCAACATCATCCGCAAAGCCAAGTCATTAAGGATGGTCTATAGGCCACCCATGTCAGATAAAGACATGTTTTAGTAGGTATTTGAGAAATATGAACAAATAGTTGATTTTCTAATTCAGGAAATGAACCATGCAGGTAATCAACTATAGAAAGGATAGGAAGAAGGTGAAGAAGGTGAAATGATGTAGCTAAAGAAAAATCAAATCCCCAAGGGGTTGATAACTTTGTAAATCTTATTTGAAAACAATGATAGACTGGATACCCAAAAAATTGAGGTTGACAACAAGAGATATAAAGGGATTCAAATTGATTTTGATAAAGATATCAACATTGGAGTATGCTATTTAGAAGAAGTCAATCCAACTGTTGAATTGTGTAAAGAGTATAATTATAATATAGCTTGGACATATGACTATCTCAAGGTATATGATAAGGATACAGTCCAGTACACTATTGAGTTGTTACCCAATACAAAACCTTTATAATAGAAGCAACGACCTGTGAACCTTGAGATAGAGGTATTAATGAAGTAAGAACTCTTAAAATTGTTGAATGCTAAGATCATATACCCATCAAGCACTCCACCTGGGTTGAAAATTTGGTTTAGGTTAGAAATAAAAATGTAGATATCCACCTATGTGTAGAATTTTAGAACATAAACTAGGATTTATTAAAGGATCATTATATTCTCTCACAAATTGATCAGATATTGCACACTATGGATGGAGACAAAATATTTTCTCTTCTCAATGCATTTTCAAGTTTCAATCGGATTTGGGTGAAAGATGAAGATCAACACAAGATCACACTCACCACAAAATGAGATACCTTTGCATACCAAAACATGCCTTTTGGGTTATCTAATGCATGTGCTACCTTTCAAAGGGCCATGGATTTGGTATTTAGTGAATTGGTAAATGAAATAATCCTAATCTATTTGAATGACATGACTATTTTCTCCCATGATAAGAAGAAACATATTGAGCATCTCTAGATGGCATTTGAAAAATGCAGAGAATTTTGGATATCTTTGAATCCCAAAAAGTTAATCTTTGTAGTACATGAGGAAAAATTATTAGGACACGTATCAAAAATAGGATTGGAAATAGACATAGATAGAGTGAAAGCTATTTTGTCTCTCTCTCCAACATAACAAGAAGGGGCTACAATTATTTTTTGGCTAAATTAACTTCGTTTGAAAGTTTATTTCATATTTTTATCAAATTATGAAGTCAATGACTAAAATGCTAAAGCAAGAATCTGAGTTTAAGTGGACGAATGCCTGAAATAAGGTCTTCAAGGATATCAAATAGGAAATATCTCAAGCTTCGATCCTCATTAATCCAAATTATTCTAAAGACTTTATAATCTATGCTTTTGGAGCAGAAAGGAGCTATGCAACTATCCTAACTCATAAAAGAAACCAATACGGTGAAAGGTCAATAATATTTTTGAGTCAGATATGTCAGGACCATTAATAAAAATACAATTTTATAAAAAACCAAGTCTATGCGGCCTTGAAATATCTAAAAATAATTAAGGTATTTCATCTCTCAAAGAAAAACCCAAGTGTATGTAGTACACCTAGATGTCTGAAATTTTGTGATTCAAGGAGAACTTGGTGACAAGAGGGCTGTCTGGGTGACAAAAATCTAGGAGTATGATGTGGATATTAGTCCAAAAAATTTGAT
Source organism: Wollemia nobilis (assembly GCA_028583015.1). Lineage (NCBI taxonomy): Eukaryota > Viridiplantae > Streptophyta > Pinopsida > Araucariales > Araucariaceae > Wollemia > Wollemia nobilis. The sequence goes on from JAQPPZ010015568.1 coordinate 850,715, forward strand.
AAGAGGTAGAGCTCTATGTCTGAATTTAGCAAAATATGCCTCTTAGAACACTAATATGTCAAATTAGGCTAAAGTTAATATCAAAATTGAAATGGAAACAAGGCAGCCGAAATATTGGATCGAATAGTTACATCACTATTTACCTTAGGAAAATATCCCGATGATTTGACTTCATTCCAAAAATAAAAATTTAAAATGCATGCCCAAAAATATATGTTGATTGGGTACATCCTCTACTAAAGAAATATTAATGGGGTGCTATTGATATGCATTCCATAAAATAAAACTAAAGAAGTGCTAGAACAATTCCACAATGGGTTTTAAAGGGGCCATTGCTTCAAATAGACTATGACAACAAAAATTCTAAGAGCTGAAAATTATTGGCTGACCATTTTGCTAATGCATTCAAATGGGCTAGAGCCTCCAAAAATTATCAAACATTTATAGGTAGAGGTAAACACTTGATAATTTTGTTACAACCAATAACCATCGAAGAACCTTTTCAATTGTGGGGATTATATTTTATTGGTGTTATCAACCTAAATTCACCCACTGGATATAAGTACATCCTAATTACAATAAACTACTTCACAAAGCAGATTGATGTGGAATATATGAAGTAAGCTAATGAAGATACTATGATTGAATTTATGGAAGGATTAATCACTATATTTGAGGTTCCAATGACCATTGTATCAAACAATACCAGGTCTTTTATAGGGGCTAAATCCATTTATTTTGCAAGGAAATATGGTATTTATTGGAACACCTCATTGAATTACTACCCTTAGGAGAATGGTCTGGCATAATCATAAAAGCTGGCATTTATTTTGGATCAAATGCTTTGGGATGATTGGATCATAGTAAGGAGGCCCCTAAAAAATTCTCCATATGCCCTAGTGTACGGTAAAGAGGTTGTGTTACTAATCAACCTGGATCTTTTGACACTATGATTCATTAAAGAAAATTTTTCGGCTGATCTACATCCATTAAAAAAAATATATGGCCAAGCTAGTCTAGTTAGAAGAATAGCACGAATAGGCATATAGTATTGTTTGGCACCATGAGATAGTTGTCAAATGCTTGTTCAATAAAAAAGCCACATCAAGAACATTTGAAGAGGGTGACCTAGTTCTTAAATGGGATGTAAAAAAAGCAAAACTCAAAGTGCATGAAAATTTTGATTATATGTACTATGGGCCATACATCATAGACCATAAGAAGGATCTAAAAAAATTTAAATTGAGAGACATGGAAGACCTTCTACTACCAATTCTGGTAAATGGACAAAATTTGAAGCATTATACTTAGAACAAATGGCACAAATTTTGTACATTTGTAAATATTACACATGTATTTTCCTTGTAGATAGAATTTTTATCTTGAAGTTGAAGTTGAGGCAGAAGAATATTCCTTACCTCAAATCCCACCAAAAACTCATATAATAATACTAAACCCAAACAAGGTAATCAAAACACCCTCTGAAGTCCAACCAAAATTATCTAGCCAAAGCTCCAAATCAGGAAAGAATTGAAAAGAGCACTCAAGTCAAGGAATATTTGAAACCAATAAGACCACAATAAAGTAAATACTATAGAAAGGAAAGGAGGAGGTAAAATGAAAGATAAAAGAACTACAATGAGAAGCACTAAGGTGTGAAGCAATAGTTGTGTGGGTAAAATTTGAAAAGGTACAAAGAGTTGGATCCAAGGTCGAACCAGTACAAGCCTTGCGGATGGAAGAACCAGAGTTTGTAAGATATAAATATGTCTCTTGAACTACATATTCCCTTGAGTCCTTCACCACTGTAATTCTTGACCCCCCTTCCTCGCTAAATTTTACCCTCTTCAAATAATCCCTATAATAACTAAAATTGAAGCAGAAGATAACCCTTCTCCTAGTTCACCCACCATTTCATAAGCCTTGCATCTACTTCACTATAAAACAATGTGCCTTCTAAGATTAACCAACACAAGATCCTACCTTCTTCACTTCACCCACAACCAAAGAGGGTAAGTTTTATAGATAATTACCCCCTCTACAAATCCTATACCATCCTATACCTTAACCCCATTTCCTACCTTCTTTGTCACTTTGGTCCTCCCAATTGCTACCCAGGAACCTTTACCAGAGATCCTTTCTGCTATTAAGCTGGTAGAAGAAAACCAATAGAGCTAGAAAATAATTTGAAGAGGACATAAGAATAAAATTATGAATATAATGCAACACTAGTTGAGGTGAAGAGCAAATTAATAGAATGAGAAGAAGTCCTATCCATCGTTGCAAATTATTTGTAGCAGGAAAGGGAGAGGTCATATATCCTAGAACATGCTGAATTGTATTGATAACTTCCCTGCTATCGAAGCACAATCTATCAAGGATGTGAATATTGGAGATTTCTAGCACAAGAAAGAAAAACTCACCTATCTATATAAAATACATATGAGAGACTAGAGTGAGATTGGCTCATTATCCAAGCCTCTATATGTTGATAAAGTTTTTGCACTATAGGTTGTCTCATATCGTATCAAAAGCATATCACCTACCTCAGAAGTATAGTGAACCTCATTATTACTATGTTGGCAGACTAAATAAAGTCATCTTGGAACTAAAATAAATTCTTGACTTACCTCTAGATATCTGGGAAAATATGTGCACACACCTCCACAAAAGATTGTTTCACAACATGAAGAATCACTAGGAACAACTACATAGAGGAAGCCTCCATAGAAAAAGGATCACAACAACATACATCACCAAGGACTAATTACAAAATTCCATGTATTATACTATCTTTTGTGGTTTTTGTACAATCACACAATAATGTCATGTTAAGAATAATGACTCTGAAGCCTAATGGAACAAGTGTAAAGCAAGATTTAGAGGTAGGTGTAAAGTCTATGTCTGGCATGACAAACAAGAAGGTAGCAATACTAAATTACCATCATTTCATAAATACTGGAGATCAGATATACATGAATGTTTGTACAACCCTTAGATCAAATCAATGACACTTGTAGGATTTATCTAAATTATAAGTAATAATGAGGTGGCAAGTTGCACAAAGAAGTTTTAAAATATACACCTATTTTAGGCCACTATTGACAAGTATCCTTCAAAATTAGAAAATGCACAATGAGGAAGAGCTTAAGAAGTTTGAGGTTGGTTGATGATATAATGAAAAGCTTCCTACTGGATCAGGTTAGGAAAAAGAAAAATAACAAGAAGCACAACAAGCAAAAGAATGGTGATTTCCTAAAGTTCCCATATTGGTTCTGAAACAACCTGTAATTGTAGTCAGATTTACTCATGAAGTCTCATGTTTTTGGATGCATATCATATTTTAGGTATCCCCCATTTTGTTTTATGGTTCCCTTTTTCCACTTTTGTACATAATTTTATTTGCAATTCATAATTTATCCCACAGACCCTAGCCTGAGTCTCCTAGAAAAATCATGTTCTCCTTGGGTTCCCATGCACAAATTTGATTTCATTACCTCCATACTACTATCACTTACTACCTTTGAAGTTAAAAATAGAGTCCATTATCAAGTCCATCACCATAGTTTTGATCACTATTTCTAACATAGTTGCAAAGGCCTTAGTGGTTTATCTCCTGTTTTAGCCCTATTTTTACCAAGTTGCATGTGGTATATGAATAATTAGTCTAAGTTTTGTTTTTATGATATAAAAAATTCCCTGGAAGCCACCAAGAATATCGATGTTTTTGACCACCACCTACATGCACTTTGATAGGGAAGAGCTAAAAATAAATACATCGCATAACATGATAGTATTTAAGCATTTTTATCTAAGTCTAGAAACTACCAATAGTTTTGTGCCTGATCAAGGCCTGGAATGGTCCTAAATATTCAACCCAATCAGGATGTGTGAATCCACCAAATATTTGTGAGGCTAGAATAGTTGTCCTTCACTAGGGCCTACGAAAATCCTAGATGTCTAGTCCAATGGATGAAGCAACAGTGACCATAAGATTTACACACAATCACACCCCAAGGTACTAAATTTTTTTTGACACATGTATATAAATAAATGACTAAGTCCAATAGGTTTTAGAGGAATCATGCTCGACTGGAGCCCAAAAATGTACTAGATTCCTAGGTCACAGTGGAAAGAGATCGCATTTCAAGAATCAGCTAAATATAAGTGTGATCGAAATATTTGCACTAGGATGAGATCCATAAGATTTCCATCTATCTGCATAGAGAAAATATGCCAATAAAAGTAGAGCATATGGGTGTCATATGATTTGTTCTTGATCAAATCCAAGGAAGGTGCCAAATCTCTGAATTGTTGCTAAAATCCAATTTTGGAGTCCCAAAAGAGTTTCGCCTAGTCAATGTCCGAATGGATGCCCAACCCATGACCTAATACTAGATGTTATAGGATAGCAAGGAAAATAAGCATTGATATCATTGAAACCCCTCTTCCCTATAGGAGCATTCCAAGATCCTAAACATATGATGTCATGACTTCACAGCGCCAAATATTGACAACTGACTCAAATTAAATCTAGCACTAGACGACTTGTTCGGGGATTGCCGCCATTTTAGGACACATGGAAAATAATATAATATGTCAAAATAATCTTGATAAAGTGGTTATACTCGTGGCATCACGCAGGCGACTGGGTGGCTCAATAATAAAAAATTAATGAAAAGAAACGAACCACATGCAAGAAATAGGCTAAACACTGCTCAGCATAACATAGATTTTGGTCAAATTAGCAGGTCATGATGAGGTAGTTAGAGTGTCCATACCTTTGAATAATCCAATAATATAGCACTTCCTTTGAAACAAAAACATTCTATTTCTAAAATTATGATGTCTTCTACTAATTATAGGATTGTGAAATGTCTATATATACAAGAATATAAAAGGAAAACTGGTTGGCTCTTAGGCATTTACAATTCATATGTAAGATAAAAATTGCATCTTAATTTAAACTGATTGCTATATAGACTCTAGTTTGATTCATTTGCAGAGCATGTATGTATTGATGATCACTTATTTCTAATTTAAACATGTTGAATGTTTATGGTGTTAATTTTGAATCCTGGATTTCTATTGTACTCATTCACTTGTCTGGAATTTATGGTCTGATAAAGATATAGTGGGTAAAATTTAAATTTTCTATGATTGTTTTCACAACTAGATGGTCTGCTAGGTATTTCATTGTTTAGTTGCATGAACCTTGTTTCTACATGTGTGTTGATGTTGCTTAATCTATACCTTTTATAAATTTTGGCTTTAGCCACTTTTATTTCGTTCAACATCATTTTCCCCCACATTTAGGTATTGTTAGCTAGAACTTCAAGAAACCAACCTCCTCCAAAAATTGACCATTGTAGTTTTCATGAGCTCCTTGATATTTTAATATTGGTCAAGTTTTGTGGGTGCACAAACCTTTCCATTAGACAGATTCTCTAACAAACAAGACTCGAGAAAACATATTTCACCAAAAGTATATATATTTTAGATAATGTTTTTTTTGTCTAAGAGGGAGTGGAATGGGCCATAAAAACCCATCCAACCAACTATTTTTCTCAAAATTAGCTTCAAGGAAACCCATGACAACAATGAATGACACCTCATTATTTCCATGCTCAAAGCCTTAGGCTTTGTCAATGTATTCATCTCTACAGTCAAGATGCAATTTTTAGATGTCTTTGCTATCCTCACTATAAATAGAACTCAATTAGATGCTAATGATATCTGTTCAATAAAACAAGGTTGCCCTCTTGCCCCCTCTATATATCATTGCAATTGAAGGTTTTAGTTATCTATTGGCTCATCAAGAGAAATTGGACCTCATTAAGGGTGTTTCCATTTCTAATAATCAATCCCAAATGATGAAAGGACACTTTGTAGATAATTATTTCCTCATAATAACTGACGATGAAGAATCCTTCACTTAGGCCATTTATTACTTGGATACTTTTTATATTACCTATGGATCCAACATCTAGTGGCAAAAGATTATGTTTCCAAAGTATACACCTCCCCTCCCAGCTTGGTTGACTCATTTTCAGTGGAGATGGATATAGAGTGGGGAAGTGTTTCAATTATTGGGTATCCACTTTACCTTCTACAATTTCCCTTCAAAAATCTGAAAAAATATCATATAGAAAATTGATGCCAAGCTTGTCTACTAGATCGCTAAAAGGCTTTCACTTTCTTGCAAGTCTCAAATATACTCCAAGATACTGGTGGAAACCCATGTGTAATACTCCTCATGTTATATCTCATCCAAGGATTGTTATTATAAGATATAGAAGTTGCTCAAATATTTTCTCTATGCATTTTCTACGTCTTGCTCTAGCTTCCAAAAATTAGCTTGGGAATTTTGTTGCTTAAACAAGAAGAATAGGGGAATGGTTCTTCTTGATTGCAAATTCTAAGGCATGACCTTATGTTCCAAATGGATAGTCAGAACCATTAAATATGAGGAAGCCTAAATTTTTTTGGTTCAACACTGTATTACTTCCAGCTCTCCCTATGGGTGAAAAGAATGGAGATAAATAAAGTTCCTCTCCCTTATTGTTGCTCCAATTCCCATCAAAATTTTAGGCATTTGTTTTTCATCCTATGTATTTGGTAAGCTTGGGAAAACATCAAAAAATGGATCTAATGGAAATATAATGGGCTTTGCGATGAAATCTCCATCAATTTTATGAACTTATGGTGGTCCCCTATCGTGACTATCTAGGGAGTCCCTTTTGCCTAAATCCCATGCATGCATGCATAATTTTTTTATAAAAGAGATATCTCCACGATGTCTAACATGTTTTGTTGATTGACTAGTTATTCACATCATTGAGATTATATCAAATTCAGCTTTAGAATTACCTCTATTGATAAGGAAACCTTTGAGGTAGTTAAAGCAAATATGCTTGATTCTATGCTTCACAATATCACAATGCACTCTCAACATTTTTGGTGGAAGGACTGGTAGTGGTATCTAGAGACACCCCTCCTTAATTATAAGGCCAATATGGGTTAGTAATGACTACCATAATACTTATCCATAGTTTACAAACTAAATGCTCATTGGGACCTCTCTTCACCTAAGTATATTTGGGCCCATGGTTTTCATACAACTTGGTCTACTTATCTTGAACCCAAACGAGTTGTCTTTATCTAGAGTTTAATTCACCAAGGCCTCCCACTTGGTAAATGACTTATCTACATTGGGGTTCCTAGCACATTGTGTACATTCTTCCATGAACTTGAATATCTTCTTCACATCTTTTGAAGATGTTGTAAGGCTTAGGATGCATGAAAGTGGAAATATTTTTTCGAGTCTTTTCTCCCATAGTGGTTCACATGGAAATAGATTATCCTTGGAGATCTCATGCCTATGTTGTTTTTAGATGTTTGACACCTCTTTAGAATTGACATTTTTTTTCCTTTATGAAAAGCTAAAAATGATTCCTTGTTATCTTAGGCCTCTCTTATTCCATTCTAGAATGTTGTTGTTAGGGTCAATGCTATTTGTTTTATGCTATTATAGACTTCACAAGCCAACATAGAGGTAATGAAGTTGGATTATTTGTACGAATTAATTAAACATTGGGGGAGTGCTCTCTATATTATTTTCTTGCCCTAACCATTTTTCTAGCTAGATACATAGAGCTTGAGACTGAATGTGGTACGTCCAACCACTGACGCGACTCCTCCTCGGTACCAAGTTGGAACAACATTACAAATAGGAAGTCATAACTAGAAGAAATCTACCAAAGATAAGCCTCCATAGTCTTGCCAGATGTGACAAAAATAGTTTATGGTCTGAGGTATGTTTGGCCACCATTTTTGATGGATAGTTAATGACCCATTTGTAGGAACAAGTTAAACCTTGGGAACTGCTCTCTGCATTGTTTTTTTACATTGACTATTTTTTTGATCAAATATATAAAGCTTGAAACTAAATGTGGTAATTCTAGCCACTAATATAACTCATCCTCTTACGCATTAAGTTAGAACACATGTTGCAACTGGAAAGTGATCACTAAGAACAATCTACCAAAAATCAATCTCCATATTACTTATATATATCTTAAAAACAAACATATTTAACCTTGATTAAATAATTATTTAAAAATAACTATATAAAATAAAATTATTATATTTTAGTTGATATAATAGTTTTAAAAAAATGATCATGTCACTCACTGATATAGGGCTATAAACAACACACAGCAGGAGTGTCGAGATCAACAATGCACAGGCCAAAATTCCAGCAAGTTTCATTAAACAGAGGTCTTTATTCGAATACAAGCAATTCCAAAATAAATGGCCAGGAGTCCCCCATACAATGCATGCACAGTATTTTTATATCACCGGCCCCAACTTCTTTCCATCATTACATCCAGTGCGGAATTCCCTGTAACCCTTCCCACGAATGTCCTGTGACTGCCTGCAACATGCTGCCAGGTGCCCCGTATTATCATGGTCTGGGGTGGCGGAGTGTGCTGCGGCCGCATGTCAATCCTTTCACCAGTTCATCATTCAAAGGGATGCGTCATAGCCGCTTGTAATTTGATGCCACACGTCCCCTTGCCAGAGTCCCTATAACCGCTCCATACTCTCGGGCCACCTGTAACTTCATGCCACGTGTCCCTCTACACTGGTCTCTGCAATCGTCGGCTGGTCAATGTCGTGAGAGCTCTGGTCACGATATCGCGATGTTTTTGCTCCAATACTTTCTCTCTCCTCTTTGGTCATGATATCGCGACATTTTTGGCGTTAGGCTTCTCTCTCCTCCTTGGGGACACGATTCCGCGACACGTCACGAAATCGCGACGTCTATGCCTTTCTTACTCGCTTTCCTCCTTCGGGCCGTGAAACCGTGACATGTCGTGATTTCGTGACATCTTTGCATTCCATACTGGCTGCTTCATTTCGGGTCGTGAAACCGCGACATGTCATGATTTCATGACCATTTCATGCTCTTGAGTCTTTGGCTCGGAAGTGTCATGATTTCGCGACCACCTTGCGCTGTTGAGTCTTCGCACCGGAAGCGTCGCGATTTCGCGACCACTTTGCGTTTTGGAACCTTGCCTCCGGATATGTCATGATTTTGCGATGTCTTTGAGCCTTGTCCTCGAAGGTGTCACGATTTCACGATGTCCTGGAACCTAGTCTTTGAAGGTGTCGCGATTTCTCAACGTCCTTGAACTTTGTCTCTGAAGGTGTCGCGATTTCGCGACGATTCTTGTGCATTAGAAATTTTTGCCAAAGATGTTCCTGTGCTTTCAAATCTTGCTTCCTGAATGTGTCGTGATTTCATGACCATTTGGCACTCAAGTGACTTTGCCTCGGAGCTGTCACGATTTCATGACCAATTGGCACTCGAACTGCTTTTCTCTGGAACTGTTGCGATTTCATGACCGTTTGGTGCCTTGACCTCTCCGACCCGAAAATGTCACGATTTTGTGACCATTTTGCGTCACGGCTGCGTTGCCTCAAAAATGTCACGATTTTGCGACAGTTTTGCACCTTGGCCTTTTTCATCAAAAAGTGTCGCGATATCGCGAAAGTTTGGTCCGCTGGCGCCCTTCTTCAAAAAGCGTCATGATATCGCGACAGTTTTGCACCTTGGCCCTTTTTATCAAAAAGTGTCGCGATATCGCGACAGTTTGGCCCACTGGTTCCCTTCTTCAAAAAGCATCGCGATATCACGACAGTTTTAGTACTTAACAAAAAAAATACATTTTGGGTGATGTAAGATTGCAGCTTCGCCACCGGATGCTCCTGCATCAGACACCCAAGGTGAGTTTGAGAAGTGACCTCACTTCTGATCTTTTCGAAGTAGACCCAGGCGATTAACCTCAACCTTTGATAACCAAGTCACGTCTTCAATGGGTCGGCCCTTCCATTTGACCAAGTACTCCGAGTAACTCTTGTTCCTAGTACTTCGGCCCTCACACATATCCAGAACTTCTTCTATCTCGTCCGTAACTGGGATGGCTGCTAGAATTCTCCACAGATCTGGACTGGGTATCTCACTGCTTTCTCCTTCATGATACTCGACCAAATTTGAGATGTTAAACACGGGGGAGATGTTAAGTTCGCTTGGTAACTCCACCTCGTAGGCATTACCCAAATCCCATTTTCCAATGATCTTACATGGCCCAAATTTCTTCATTTTCAGTTTTTTGTAGGTCTTGGCAGGAAACCAATCCTTCCTCAGATGGACCATGACAGAATCTCCTACTTGGAACTCCTTAGCTCTGCATTTTTTATCTACCCTTGCCTTGTATTGAGCATTCATCTTGGCAATGTGTTTTGTCACTTCCTCATGCACTCCCTTCAGGTGTTCAGCAAATATTTTTGCTTCAGCACTACATTTCTCCCTCGGATCTATCCTTCTTAATTCTAAAGCGTTTCTTGGGCTGCTCCCATAGATAATTTGGAATGGAGATTTATTTGTGCTCCTATTGACCGAGCTGTTATACGCGAATTCCGCTATGACGAGAACTAGATCCCATCCCTTGGGCTTGTCCCCTACCAAACATCACAGTAGGTTGCCCAAACTCCTATTAACCACCTTTGTTTGGCCATCTTTTTTGGGGTGGTATGCAGAACAGAACTTTAACTCCGTCTTCAGTTTCTTCCACAGGGTCTTCCAGAAATAACATACAAACTTGGTATCCCTATCCGAAACAATGCTTCTTGGTAGCCCATGCAGGCGTACCACTTCCTTAAAGAACAAACCAGCTACATGGACCGCATCGCTAGTCTTCTGGCACGGGACAAAGTGTGCCATTTTCAAAAATTTGTCCACTACCACAAATATGGAATCGTGCCCCCTCTGCGTCCTGGGCAAACCAAGCACAAAATACATACTAATATCTTCCCACGGTCTTTCAGGTATAGGTAGCGATTGATACAAACCGATGAGGGCTGCCTCATACCCTTTGCCATCTGGCAAATCCTGCAACTACGCACAAAATTTGCCACATCCTGCTGCAATTGTGGCCAGTAATAGTTTTCACTAACCAGTGAGATGGTCTTGTCATGACCGAAGTGTCCAGCTAAACCCCCACTGTGATTTTATTTAATGAGGTTATCTCTCATTGAGATCCTCGGAATGCACAACTGGTTCCCCCTAAACAACATTCCATCTTGAATCAGGTAATCCAACCATTTAGTCATGTCCAACGCAACAGGTGCAGTGCAGGCTTTCCAAGCTTTTGCAAAATCGAGGTCTGCAGGGTATAAGTTCTTGAGTTCAGCAAACCCTACAACCTCCACTTTCATTTCTATCATTAGACATTGCCTCCTACTCAGTGCATCTGCCACCCTATTGGATCTTCCAATCTGATGCTTCAGCACAAAGGTATAGCTCTGCAGGAACTCTACCCATTTCAGGTGCCTCTGATTCAATTTTCCTTGACTGTTAATATACTGCAGCGCTTGATGGTCGGTATAGAGAACAAACTCTTTTGGCAACAGATAGTGCCTCCATTTCTTGAGTGCTTGAACTATGGCATAGAACTCTTGATCATATACTGAATACTTTCTCCTGGCATCATTGAGCTTCTCGCTGAAATAAGCTACAGGCCTACCCTCTTGGCTCAATACGGCTCCTATCGCAGTGCCACTCGCATCGCAGTCTACCTGAAACACCTTATTGAAATCTAGAAGTGCTAAGACGGGTTGTTCAGTGACCTTCTTCTTCAGCATAGCAAAGCTTTTATCTGCTCTAACTGTCCACTGGAATTCCTTCTTGTTCCCCTTCATTGTCTCTGTAAGAGATGCACAAATATTGCTGAAGTTTCTAATGAATTTTTTGTAGAAATTGGCCAGACCATGAAATGATCTAACCTCGGTCACACTTCTTGGGACAGGCCATTCTAGGATAGCCTTCACCTTTTCGGGGTCCATTTTGAGACCATTTGCTGATATAACAAATCTCAGGTATACCAGCTCCTTCTTCACAAAGTTGCACTTCTTCAAATTGATCAGTAACTGCTCCTCCTACAGTTTCTCAAAAACCTTCCTGATGTGCATCAGGTGCTCCTCTAAGGTTCTGCTAAAAATTAGTATATCATCCAAGTAAACAATAACAAATTTGCCCAAAAATTCCTTCAGAACCTCATTCATTAACTCATAAAGGTACTAGGTACATTGGTTAATCCAAATGGCATAACCAACCACTCATATAGCCCCTCTATGGTTTTAAATGTTGTCTTCTATTCATCCCCTTCTCTAATGCGAATCTGATGGTACCCAATTTTCAAGTCAATTTTTGTGAAGTACTCAGCTCCACTCAAGTAGTCCATGATATCATCCATCCTTGGCAGTGGGAACCTGTATTTAATGGTGATCTTGTTGATTTCCCGAGAGTCGGTGCACATCCTCCATTCTCCATCCTTCTTGGGTGCTAATACTACTGGTACAACACATGGACTAAGACTCTCCCTAATCAGTCCCTTCTTCAATAGATCCTGAACTTTCCGATTTAGTTCCTTAGTCTCCACAGGCGTCATTCGATGTGCAGCCTTGTTTGGCAAGCTCGATCCAGGCACCAAATCTATGTGGTGACTGATCTTCCTAACAGGCGGTAAACCTTCAGGAACATTATCTGAAATGATATCTGGGAATTCTTCTAACAGTCCCATGACTTCCACTGGAATTTCCTTGCATCCTTCTTCCCTAACCCTAGGGATTATAGCATAGCACATATGATCCGACTTCAGGCCTTCCAAGAATATTCTACCATCAACTAGATAGACTCGTGCACTGCTGCATACTTTCTCATCCAATTCCTTCAGGGGTTTTAACTTATGGCGAACTCCATTCTTTGACAGAGAATATGTGTTGGCTCGACCATCATGGACAGCACTTCGGTCAAACTGCCATGGTCTCCCAAGCAGCAGGTGACATGCATCCATAGGCAAAATGTCACATAAAACCTCATCTCGGTAAGTTCCAATATTGAACTTCACCATGCATTGCTCACTGACCAGCACCCGATGGTCCTTTTGCAACCATGCAATCCGATAAGGGTGCGGGTGTTTTCTCCTCTCCAGTTGCAGCTTGGCAACCATTTCCTCAAAAACCAAATTGTCAGTGCTTCCATTATCAATGATGATGTTACAGACCTTGCCTGTGCACTTGCATCTTGTTCGAAACAGGCTGTTACTTTAGTCTGTATTTTCTTCTTCATTTAACAAGACTCTTCTGATGACCATTGCTTCTCCTCTTTCTACCTCCTCTGAGTGCTCAGACTCTACACCTTCATCTGCTACAGCAGCTTGGGCCTGACCCTCAGGTCTTCAATTTGGCCTCCCTTGATGCTGCGGGCAGTTGTATGCCCTGTGTCCTTCTCCGCAGTTGAAGCAGGTTCCTCAAAAGACACCTCTGCCAAACCCTCACCCAGACATACCTCTTCCTCTTGGGTAGTTGTTGTTCTGATTGTGTGGGTGTTGGTCATCCTCATATTTCACTTCTTTCTATTTCTGGCTACTGCTAGCTTCACTATTTTTCCCAAAATCTTTGTATCTTCCACCACTGCCTCTTCCACCAGCTCTTCCACCCCTGTCCTTCCCTCTCTGCTTACCATCAAACCTCCTATTCAGTTTCTCCACTTTTAATGCAAATTGATATGCATCCTCTACTGTGCTCATTCTAACCAGCCCCAACTCTTCTTGAATACTGGTTCGCAATCCATTGATGTAACGTGCGACCTTATCCTTATTCGCCTCCGAATGGCCGATTCTGATTGAGATTTGATAGAAATCTTCAGTATATTCCTTGACAATCTTACTAGCTTGTCGAAGACTGCATTTTCTTTAACAAGTCCAGCTCATAATCTGTAGGGATGAACTGCCTCTTTAGTTTCTCTACCATCCTATCCCACCTGGTGATCCTTTCCTTTCCCCTCCTGTTCCTTTCCAACAGCACTCCTTTCCACCAGATGCTAGCATGTCCTTTCAGCTTGGTTTTTGTGAACCTGATCCGATTTGGATCTGATATCTCTTCGTATTCAAAATACTCCTCCATGTCGTTGATCCAGTCTATCAACTCCTCAGGGTTGAGGTTCCCAGAATAAGTGGAGACGTCAAATTTTGTCTTCTTCTCGATCTGGGATATGGCCCTATACAGCCTAGCCTCAGCTGGATCCAAGGCCTCTTCCGCATCGAATGGAACCTCTTCTTCCCACACTTCATCTTTGTTGGGTTCTTCCCTTCTCGGCTCGACTCCTCTTCAAATTTCCTCTTGCAGGGCCTCAACTTGCCTCTGTAGGGCTCTTAGATTGACCTCCTCCCTTCTTGCTCGCCTATGCCTTATACCACCATGGTATCTATGCGGAGGCATCCTGCTTCTTCTTCGCAACCCACAACCATAGTCCTGGCGCAAACTGCATCTCTATTTGGTGATCGGTTTGCACTCTCAGAACCAACCTGCTCTAATACCACTTGATATAGGGCTATAAACAACACACAGTAGGAGTGCCGAGATCAACAATGCACAGGCCAAAATTCTAGCAAGTTTCATTAAACAGAGGTCTTTATTCGAATACAAGCAATTCCAAAATAAATGGCGAGGAGTCCCCCATACAATGCATGTGCGGTCTTTTTATATCACCGGCTCCAACTTATTTCCATCATTACATCCAGTGCGGAATTCCCTGTAACCCTTCGCACGAATGGCCTGTGACCACCTGCAACATGCTGCCAGGTGCCCCGTATTATCATGGTCTGGGGTGGCGGAGTGCGCTGCGACCGCCTGTCAATCCTTTCGCTAGTTCATCATTCAAAGGGATGCGTCACAGCCGCTTGTAATTTGATGCCACGCGTCCCCTTGCCAGAGTCCCTGTAACTGCTCCATACTCTCGGGCCACCTGTAACTTCATGCCACGTGTCCCTCTGCACTGGTCTCTGTAATCACCAGCTGGTCAACTTTGTGAGAGCTCTGGTCGTGATATCGCGATGTTTTTGTTCCAATACTTTCTCTCTCCTCTTTGGTCACGATATCGCGACGTTTTTGGCGTTAGGCTTCTCTTTCCTCATTGGGGCCGCGATTCCGCGACACATCATGAAATCACGACGTCTATGCCTTTCTTACTCGCTTTCTTCCTTTGGGCCGCGAAACCGCGACATGTCACGATTTCGCGACATCTTTGCATTCCGTACTGGCTGCTTCGTTCCGGGTCGTGAAACCGCGACATGTCATGATTTTGTGACCATTTCATGCCCTTGAGTCTTTGGCTCGAAAGTGTCATGATTTCGCGACCACCTTGAGCTGTTGAGTCTTCGCACCAGAAGTGTCACGATTTCACAACCACTTTGCATTTTGGAACCTTGCCTCCAGATATGTCACGATTTCACGACGTCTTTGAGCCTTGTCCTCGAAGGTGTCACGATTTCGCGACGTCCTGGAACCTAGTCTTCGAAGGTGTCACGATTTCGCGACGTCCTTGAACTTTGTCTCCGAAGGTGTCGTGATTTCGTGACGATTCTTGTGCCTTAGAACTTTTTGCCAAAGATGTTCCTGTGCTTTCAAATCTTGCTTCCTGGATGTGTCGCGATTTCGCGACCATTTGGCACTCAAGTGACTTTGCCTCGGAGCTGTCGCGATTTCGTGACCAATTGGCGCTCGAACTACTTTTCTCCGAAACTGTCATGATTTCGCGATCGTTTGGCGCCTTGACCTCTCCGACCCAAAAATGTCGCGATTTCGCGATAGTTTTGCACCTTGGCCCTTTTCATCAAAAAGCGTCACGATATCGCGATAGTTTGGCCCGCTGGCGCCCTTCTTCAAAAAGCGTCGCGATATCGCGACAGTTTTGCACCTTGGCCCTTTTTATCAAAAAGCATCGCGATATCGCGACAGTTTGGCCCGCTGGCGCCCTTCTTCAAAAAGCGTCGCGATATCGCGACAGTTTTAGTACTTAACGAAAAAAATACATTTTGGGTGATGCAAGATTGTAGCTTCGCCACCGGATGCTCCTGCATCACTCACCGAAAAAATATACATCTCTAATTTTAAAAACGTTGAAAATGGACCTCAAATCGTAGCATTTCTTCCGAGATTAGCCGGAAATCCACATTATGACCTCCATAATGAATGACCCAATGCTCCTTATTTTACTCTGAGGAAATCCACATTATGACTTCCATAATGAATGACCGAACGCTCCTTATTTTACTCCGAGATTAGCTGGAAATCCACATTATGACCTCCATAAAGAATGACCCAATGCTCCGGATTTTAATGACGTTTGACATGGTATACGAAAAAGGCTCACTATGTATCTGTTATATTATTTTTTGTTTGGTGAAAGTATTTTATTTTATACTTTCTTATATAATTGTCAAATGGCATTTGGTGTAATGATAGTTGCTTAGTTATTATCATCTATGTGGTTGTGAGTAGATTTCTCTTGTGTTTTTTTGAACAAGCGCTGATATCTGTAAATATTTGTAAACAATGTTCAATATAAAAAAAAACATTCCTATATAATTTAAAAAACATTAACTTCTAATTCATTATTTGATAATGAAACATAAAAAGTTTGAAATCTTATATTCATTAGTATTATTATAAAATAATAATTTTTAAAATTAAATTATAAGTTTAAAATTATAAAAATATTTTTGATATAATTAAACAATTTTTTTTTTTTTTAAATTATAAATTACAAATATAACATTAAAAAATAAAAAAAAATAAAAAATTAGGAAGACTCACACATGGTAATAATTTGGATGATTCATGTTTTTAAGATGGTAAACATGATTCTACAACTCATCTTTTTTTAAATAAAAGAAATTGTAGATGGAAGTGAAGCTTTTACTTTTCAGAATATTTATAGAGAACCGAATAGGGAAGCAGATGAAATCTCAAAGGAGGCACTTGAAATTGATCTAGGTACGTGCTAAGTACAAGAATTCAATGAAGGCAATGCAGTGCACCTGTGCAAATATCTATCTAAAGGGATTAATACACTTTAGCAAAGGGATTAATACAGTTTAGTTAAAGCAAGCATAGGTAAAGCAACTTTTTAAAAAACTAAGAAGTTAGTGATTTAGTGGACATTGTTTGATAAATTAGGAAGGTGTACAAGGATGGATCTTAGCATGATACATATAGCTAGTTATGTTGTATAACAATTGACTTTTAGGTCACTACTGAAATTTTGAAGAAATACTAAAAAAAAAAATCTGTAGAATGTAATTTCGTATTTATTTAATATAAAATTATTGTGAATAAATATATATATTATCAATAGAAAATTTATATCTAATATAATTAAGTTAAAAAAATATATCCAATATACATGATTTATATGGGTTTCAAAATTTTTAGAGAGTATTGGTTGGTAGAGGTAAAAATTTAGTTTTAGAAGTTACGGGAAGAAGATGCTAGGGTTTTGAGTATCATTATGGTCCCCAATTCTGGCATACCAATGCACAATATTGACACCACAAAAGAGAATGCATGTGATAATGGCTCCTCTCATTCAACTATGTAGGTTTTTGCTGAGACTGGTCCACAAGGTAACCTTTGTTCTCCTCCTAATGTAATTCTTTCTTTGCCTGAAGTCAATTTTGCATGTGACAATTTAGAACCTCTCATCCTTGTTAGGTGTTTCTTTGGACAAATCCCTAATTAGTCTTCCCTTAGTGCCTGGGTTAACATAGCTGCTACTCCTCATGGAGTCAAGCTAATGATGGTTCAAAACCTTACAAAGGAATTTTTTCTGTTTCCCTTTGTGGAAACAATCAATGCTAAGGTGATTTAGCCCGTGGTACATGAGAAGCTATTTGCTTAGTTTTTCTCCTTGGACCCATGAATTTTTTGTTTCTAAGGAAAGATCTACCAAAGTTCCTATGTGGGTGGAATTCCCAGGACTCCCTCTACCTTTGTGACCCTTTCTTAGTCGCATATAAGCCACTCTTGGGCATGCCATTTTGGTGGAGGCAGAAAAATTTTCCTATGCACGCCCTCAAAAACATGTTTGCATTGAGATTGATGTTTTTTGAAATCTCAAGAAGTTTATTGACATACAAGTTAGCGACACTATGTTATCCCAGTGGGTCCTCTATATTAATTTACCCAAAACTTGTTTTTGGTACCAATCCTCAACACACAATATCAAATATTGTCCCTTGATAGCGCATAACAGGACAAGCAAAGCCCTACCACACCAAGTGCACCCACTCCTCAACCTTAGGAGGATGGTTGTAAAATTGTGGGAGGGTGTAAATATGCACATTTGGTTGCTTTTAAAGGTACATAGTCCAAGTCCACAAATATTTCACAACATAAAAAAAGATATGAAAAGGAAAAAGCTAATCCTACAACTGCAACTGCCAACATGAGGCTCCTTAGTCTAAACAAAGGGTTGTAGTACTGCTTGCTTCAGAGTCCTCTAGTAGATTTCCCTCAGCTAACATCAGACGCTCCCACAGCTCAAAGGAATCTGCAGAAGAAGATGTTGCTTTAAAGAAGCGACTTCATATAACCCTTCATATGACCAATGTTCAATTGGGCAACAACTACAGTATGTTGGAGTATCTTAACAGCGGTGAGAATATATCATTGGATGTAGAGCCATAATCAATGAAATTGGCAGGTCCTCCAGAAGAAGCAAATTCTAAAGTTCCCTCCCCTTTTATGGGGTTTCGACATTCTCATAGTCTTTGACAAAGGAAAGAAGACTCGACAAAGGAAAGAAGACGAAGACACTTTACCTGAAAAAATGGTTTTACCCATTTGGCTCAAAAGTTCCAATAATTTTGCATTGGACAAATGCAAGTCTACCTTACAATTCTACAGTTTAGGGTTTCGGTTTATTTTGCTATAGTGAATGTTTTTTTTTTTTTTTTTTACCGCTTTTTTTTATTATTTGTAAAAATGTATTTTTGATGCTTTTACATAAATTTTTTTAAAAAGCCACATGACATCATATACTCCTCGGAAAGAGTGCATATCTTATAAAATACAAAATTCAGTAGTTAGGGAATACCGATGGAGCGGCCACCGGAGAATATGACAGCCAAACGAAAAATCCAATTAATTGCCCTCCCGAGTAAAGACACTATACATAGAATATGTTCGTCTACGACGGTTTCCAACGTGTCGATCATGCAGAAATCACGGAACAAAAGCCTTTTTGCTAGGCAGCTACTTCTCATGAGCCACTGCTACAACAGTTGGCTTCACTTGCTGTGGCATTCTCAACACAGCTTGACTGTTGAACTTTACCAATATCTTTATATAGTTCTCCGATATTCGTCAAGAGATAAAGGATCCCTGGATTCGCTGTATCCATGTGCAAGGCGGTAACATTCATAATTTAAAAAACCACACGACTCATCAGTCATCACTGCGCCATTACCTCATAAATAGCAAAGCAATGGAAACAATCTCCCATCGCGGCAAGCCATTAAGTGGTATAAACTATAACAGATAGAACGCTTATCAATCATCCCACTTAAGCGCGGCCTGTTTTCAACGTGGTAGATTTTGAAAAAAAAGAGAAAAACCATGGAACCTACGCCGCAGCTTTCAAGCAACGCAACGTCCAACGGTCACGGTGTAAATTCTTCTTACTTCGATCGCACGAAGAAGCACGACATCAGCTGTTACCATCCACAAACCAGCCCATCTGGAATTATCCAAATGAGCTTAGCAGATAATCAGGTATATAAAAGGAGGAATTATTGGCAGTATCGGATATAGATATAACGCAGGCTAAATAATAATCCTATCCGCATCAACGGTCATTCTTAATAGTCTATTTTGGTATATTTGATCGGTGAAATATAAATATTCGTTATCTTGCGTTCGAAGACGATATCTAACGCTGAGTTCACCGCAGTTTTCCTATAATTTGTGAGAAAACTGTTTAAAACAACATCAAGAAGCGTGCTTTTGCGGGCAGGAAGGCATATCAAGGTTTAAGGGAATTGCGAACTTCCAAAACTATTATCGCTTGCCCGTTTTCAGAAAGGTGGAAATCACAAGAAGCGAATTCATACCTAAAGTGATATTGTATATGGTCTTAAAAGTAATCAACAGGGTAGTTTAAATGGATGTCTAGCTATAAATTAACTGCAGCATGACTGGCACGGAAACTAATGCGATAATGCATCGTTCACGGAAGAAGTCGGGCGAAGAAAAGTGAAATTCGAGAGCGGTAGAATAGTACTCGCACCTGGAGCAACTCGTGCCATTGCCATATTATCCACGGTAAATTGTCATATTATCCAGGGTAAAACATTTCATTCCTCCGTTACAGGGAGGAAGATGCACTTTTTCGAATTATTACCAAATGAAATGTTGGTTTGAGTGAAGATACAATTATACCAAACAAAACAGAATATAAAAGGGATGAGTTTATTTATACAATTATTCTATTGAATACAAAAAGTAGAACCATAACAATAATATAAGCACTATAAGAGTCATGCCCCTTGCTACCATTGTCTCAATGACAGTTTCATTCGAGAAGCATATGGACGCGTTGGTTGATGCTGTTTGGTCCACGTTGCAGTCCGAGTCAGCTATTACAACAGGGAATCTTAATACATTCCTACATGGCCTGTATACCTGTTGACCACATAAATACAAATTAAAAACAGGGTATGGCAAATATAGAACAGTAAATGCTATGGATATTGTAAACATTGCAAAATTTGTGGATATTTTGGGCACATGCTAATTTTTTTTCTCGCATGTTACCATGTAGAAATTAAACATTAACTTTATTATTCTCCTCTCTAATGCTTAATGTTGGCAATACCTAACATTTACCTCATTTTTATAATTTTTGTTTTTTTTTTAATAATAATACATAGGAAGATGGGTATCAGTTTTGTAAAACTTTAGTTTAATTTGACCTTCTGCCAAAAGATTTCTGATAAGATGTTATTTAATATTAATATGCTTAGTGGGATTATGGGTGACTAGATTCTTTGTTATGACAATTGTTAAATTGTTATTACATAAATAACTATTGTCATATTTTGTTCATGTTTTAAATTTGCTAAAATATTCTTCAACCAAATTGATTGACATAAAGTTAATACTGCTACAATACATTTTGTTTCTTTTGTTGATAGTGCAACTATTGTTTGCTTCTTTGAGGAGAAATAAATCACACCTAATGCCAAACTGAGTACATTTCTTGAAGTTTTTTTTCAATCATCAATCAATCTTTCCTAATCGTTATCTGTACATCCAACCAATCCATAGTTATTAGTTGATGTATACAAAATATCAAAATTGTTTGTACCACAAACATACCTAAGTATTCTTTTTGCTACACAAAAAGGATTATCAATTGGATCCCGCATAAATATTTAAATCAAACTTACAACATACATGATGTCAGGTCAAGTGGTAGTAACATAGATAAGAATACAAAATAGGTTTTTGTGTAGTGTAGCATCTATATTTCTACTACCATCATTCTTGACTAATTCTCGCTCACAATTAAGGTTGTGTTCATTGGTTTGAAACTTTTCATTCTAATCTTGTCAAGCAAATGAACTACATATTTTTCTTATGAGATAAAAATACCACCATTCAATTGTCTTACTTCTAATCCAAGGAAGTAATGCTCAAACCCAAGTCTATCAATTCAAAATCATTCTTCATGGCAATTTTAAAATTTTCAATGAACACTTTGCTAGAACCAACGTAAATCAAATCATCAACATACAAGCTAACATTAAGTAAATTATTTGTATCTCTATAATTGACATAGAGGGTAGGTTCACTTTCACTCCTACTAAGTCTATTTTTCTTAAAATACCCATATATTATGCTATACCAAGTTCTTGGTACTTGCTTCAGTCCATAAAGAGCCTTTTTCAACTTGTAAACCTTTTGGTCTTGTCTTACAACTTTATAACCTAGTGTTTGTCCAAAAAAACTTTTTCATCCAACAAACCATTCAAAAATATTGATTTAACATCAATTTGATATACTTCCCACTTAAATTATGCTTCCAATGCCATAACAATTCTTAAGATATTCAAACTTGCAATATAAGCATAGGTCTCATTATAATCTATACCTATCTATTATGAGAAGCATATAGCTACTAATATTTCTTTGTATTTTAATGGATCCATTCACTTTATATATTGTTTTAGAGACCCAATTTAGTCTAATCACATTATTTTTTGATGAAGAATCTACTAAATCCCATGTTTCATTGCTTTCTATGGCAAAAATCTTCTTATCCATGGTTTTGTACCATACATCATGCTTATTTGGATCTTCAAAATATCTAGGTTACTTGAATATAAGATAATAAAGCAAAATTCATAATTGAACTAGTAGTTCCTCAAAATATTTTATTGAGAGTTTTTACCTTCTTTGTAGGAGGAGGACTTAAAGGAGGACTAGATGAAGGATATGTTAAAATTGGAGTGGGAGTAGAACATGATCTACTATTTGGGCTAGTAGAATAAGACAAATCATCTTGTTCTTTATCAATAATTACTATTTTTTTTGTTGCTCACTTCCATTCCATTGCCATGCTTTATTTTTAATAAAAATTACATCATGGATTACTATCAAGTTTACTATCACTATATTATACAACCTACAACCTTTTGTCTCCTCATTATAACCAATAAAATTATATTTTTCACTTTTATCATGAAGTTTTTTTCTTTTCTCTTTAACAATACGAGCATAAATAATGCATCCAAACATCTTAAGACAAGCCAAAATAGGATTTCTTCCACTCCATAACTCATAAGTAGTCATATTTTACACTATTTGTTGGACATAAATTAATAAAGTAAATATATGTGGCTATTACTTAAGATCAAAAAATGTTTGGAAGACCCTTGGTCTTGAGTATGGTTCTTGTCATCATCAAAATTGTATGGTTCTTACATTCAAATACTCTATTTTACTAGGTATAACTTGCAGTCAATTATGTTTGAATACCATGCCTCTTAAAAAATATTAAAATTCATTAGATGTAAATTCTCCACATCTATTTATATCTACTCTTCAATAAATAACTACTTTATCTTTCTACATTAATTTTAAATTTCTAAAATATGAAAGAAGGTTCTAACTTTTAGTTGATGAAATATCCCAAGTTCCTCTATAGTCATCAAAAAAAATAATAAAATACCTACGTTTGTTGAGTGATAAGGTTTATATTGGACCATAGATATCAACATGTACTAATTCAAGTGGTTTATTTGCCCTATTTTCCTTTCTTACTAGAAAATAATCTCAATGTTGCTTACCAAAAATACAATGTTCACAAACTTGATCATCTTGTTCAATAAATGATAATCCTCTCTCCGGCTAATTTAATTATAGTAGTTTTAACCCTAAATTTTTTAGATATGTATATAAGTGTAGACACTAAAATTGTGTAAATGGGATAATACTGCTATGTGCCACTCTTATTGACATCATATGACCCCATTAGGTAACCCTCAGGGGTTAGTTAGGGCTCCAAAAAATATTTTTGAAGATTTTCCTCACTTTTGGGAAATTTGGGGGCATATAACCATGACTGTCCCACCTAGGGATGACCACAGTTGATGGTCGTCCCATCCAAGGATGACCACCAACAGCCATCCCTGGGTGAAATGACCATGAACTAGACCCATAAAAAGTCAAAGGGTAGAATAAATGGTAATAAATTCCTACTATTTATCCTACTCAATCACTCAAAATTTATTGGGAGGCTATCATACAAATTAGGACCTACAAATTGGATATCTCAAATGGGTAAGCTCTCTCACCCTATGCATAGCAAGGGCATTAGCAAGTGGCAACACTTGCCCTGCATGATGGAACTTTCTCCTTTGCACATTTAACCTATTTTAGATATAAATTGAGGTACTCCTCTCAAATTTCAAGGGGAGACAATAAAAAAAATTGCTCATGAAGTGATGCTCATATTTTTCCTCACATTTGCTGACGGGGCACCGAAAAAAACCCTTCTACACAAACCCTGCCTTTTCATTAAAAACAACTAAAAAAAAATATACATGCAGAAAAATTACAGCCCGCAGGCTTACAATCACCGGCCCTCGGCTCGGTTCTCCGCTTCCTCACTCCTAGGCTCCAAGGGTATTCTCGGGTCCACCGTCCCGATTAAAACAAAATAATGGGTTTTTATAGAGGTCCCGACCCTCTCAAACTTCAATTTCCTGCCTAAACGGGTTCAACCACCCGATTAATTAAAATTTTGAAAATGGGTTCACCAACACGAAATTAATTCCCGCATGGTTTCTGTCACTGCAGAATCCGTCAGAAATACCTGCGTGGCCCATCCTTCTCGTCTTCTGTGCTTCTTGGTCATCCCCCGCTTTAACTTCTGCTTCTGCCACATGTCAAATTCTAACAGTCCTCGAAAACACCGTTCTCGCCATCTTTTTCTCTTCCTCCCGTGCCATTTTCTCTCTCCGTCGTGATATCGCGACATGTCGCGATATCGCGACGTTTCTGGCTCCTTGTGCTTTTCTGCCATTTTGGTCACGATATCGTGACCATTTTTCCTCCTCACCCGCTTGTCCAATTTGTGTCGCGATTTCGCGACGTCGCGATATCACGACCGTTTTGTCGGTCTCTCCTCTGCTCCGAAACCTGTCGTGATTTCGTGACATGTAGCAAAATCGTGGGTCGTGATTTCACGACATGTCATGAAATCGTGCCCCCTTCTGTGCCTTCGTCCCTCTCTGACAAACTGTCATGATTTTGCGACACATCGCGAAATCGCGGGTCGCGATTTCGCGATACATCGTGAAATCGTGGCCCCTTCTACTGCACTTCCTCCTTGCCAATTTCTGTCACGATTTCGCAACACGTCACGAAATCATGACGGTTTTCAGACTTGGCCATTTTTTCTTCCTCCTTGCTTCCTGCTTCTTCTTCTCCCGACTCTTCAGCATGGTTTTTCCTGAACTTTGCTGCTTTTGCTGTTGGTGCTGCCGGATGCTCCTACATCAAATAGCCGGGGTAAGTGAAGAAGTGATCTTCACTTCTGTTGGGTCTGGTTGCTGCCTCCCGCAACACTTTCGAACCCTTCTCCGTCTCTGCAAACTGCTTCGACCTCGGCTCCGGGCCCACACTTCTGTCTTCAACCGGACAGATTTCTCCACTGCTGCAAACTTCTGCTGCAGCCGGCTTTAACTCTTCCTCTTGCACAGAATAATCTGTGCTTTCTTCCGGGCAGGTCCCGGTACTGCTGCTCTCTTCCTCTACAGCCTCCTTCATATTTTCTTCCTTTTTTCTCCGTCTCTCTTCCCACATTTTCTACCATTCTTCTTTCTCTCGTAATTTCATTACGGACCATTCCTTTTGCAAGGCCTTTAATTGTCGTTGCAATGCCATGTATTCTTCTTCCGTAACCACATCTTCCTCATTGTCTCGTCTCCTTTGGGAATGCATTCTTCTTGCTTGCTTTTCTCACAAACGTTAAGTGATCCTGGTGTAGCTGCCTCACATCCGGCGGTCTGCTAACACGCCCGGGAATCTCAACTCTCTCTCAAACCCTTTCGTAGGTCCTGGTGCAACTGCCTCACCTTCGGTGGATCTTCTGCACTCTCAGAAACTCCCGCTCTGATACCACTGACGGGGCACCGAAAAACACCCTTCTACACAAACCCTGCATTTTCATTAAAAACAACTAAAAATAATATACATGCAAAAAAATTACAGCCCGCAGGTTTACAATCACCGGCCCTCGGCTCAGTTCTCCGCTTCCTCACTCCTAGGCTCCAAGGGTATTCTTGGGTCCACCATCCCAATTAAAAAAAAATAATGGGTTTTTATAGAGGTCCCGACCCTCTCAAACTTCAATTTCCTGCCTAAACGGGTTCAACCACCCGATTAATTAAAATTTTGAAAATGGGTTCACCAACCCGAAATTAATTCCCGCATGGTCTCTGTCACTGCAAAATCCATCATAAATCCCTGCATGGCCCATACTTCTCATCTTTTGTGCTTCTTGGTCATCCCCCGCTTTAAATTTTGCTTCTGCCACGTGTCAAATTCGAATAGTCCTCGAAAACACCGTTCCCGCCATCTTTTTCTCTTCCTCCCATGCCATTTTCTCTCTCCGTCGCGATATCGTGACATGTCGCGATATCGTGACGTTTCTGGCTCCTTGTGCTTTTCTGCCATTTTGGTCGCGATATCACGACCATTTTTCCTCAGCACCCGCTTGTCCAATTTGCGTCGCGATTTCGCGACGTCGCGATATCGTGACCGTTTTATCGCTCTCTCCTCTGATCCGAAACCTGTCATGATTTCGTGACATGTAGCAAAATCGTGGGTCACGATTTCGTGACATGTCACGAAATTGCCCCCCCCTCATGTGCCTTCGTCCCTCTCTGGAAAACTGTCGTGATTTCGTGACACGTCGTGAAATCGTGGCCCCTTCTGCTGCACTTCCTCCTTGCCAATTTCTGTCACGATTTCGGGACACATCGCGAAATCGCGACGGTTTTCAGACTTGGCCATTTTTTCTTCCTCCTTGCTTCCTGCTTCTTCTTCTCCCGACTCTTCAGCATGGTTTTTCCCGAACTTTGCTGCTTCTGCTGCTGGTGCTGCCGGATGCTCCTACATCATTTGCCCAAGTATTTTCCTTGAAAACCTCTTCATTCAAATGTACTTTTAGGGGTATACCAAAATATGATAATCGATTCTAAAACCTATAAAATATGATATTTATTTTAAAAAATACAATGACAACATATTTAGAAGGATTCTAAACCAAATCCTCTTGAAATTGGTGGTAAAAACCACCCAGTTTTGTGATTGTCCGTACCAGGAATGGATAATATTCCTATTTGCACTTGGTAGGTATGGAAAAGAAATAGCTAAAAATTTTGATGCAATTTTACCATATATCAATTATAAATCATTATATTAGCCTTTTATTAAATTTTGGTTAAGTTTTGAGTAGATTTGATGGGTCAATTTAGGTTTTTGTCATTACAATGTTACTTGTTCCTGCCAGGAATGACCATAGTTTTTTATCATAATTTCACTTAAATTTATGCGTATATCCTTCCAAAATCATATTAGTAAGATCATATTAAATTTTCAAGTCATTTAGAGTTGTTTTTATTTATCACAAATAAGTTTTACTCACTCTATTATATACTTTTCAAGGTTTTCAATATAAAATGCATATGCTATCAAAAAATTTCAATCTCTTGTGTGTAGGTGCAATTATTCTAGACATGAGGGAGGATCTAAGAGGTATATTAAAATAAGCCCAAGATTATCTCTCAATTGTGGGTTGTGAGAAGAACATTGAAACACACCATTAAGCTCATGGAGGGATTTGATCCCTTGTAATTTGTAATTCGAAATGTATCAAAATAAGAAGCCCTCAAAGGGGATGTATTGTAACCTTTTTTATGGATATATTTATAAATATAAGGAGAAATCCCCCATTTTTACTTCAAATTATTTTTCATTTTAATAGTTTAGATCTTTTGCATCTTTCCTTTGCATGCTTGCTTAGAAACAATAGATATTATTTCAAGTCAACCATCTAGGTGTGCCATTTTTATGCTTCTTCAGTGGTGATAATAGTGGGACCCTTGTCCCTTTTCTCCTTTCACTTTTGTCACTTTTGACATCCTTTTATGTTTTACAAGTTGTGGATTCTGGTCGTTTGGAGTAGAAACGACCCCTAAATCCCTAGTTGGAACTACTAGGGACAACCACCGTAAACATCCCACCTAGGAAGAAACACAAATTTGTAGCTATCCCACCTAGGAATGGCCACCAAAATAGGGGTTTTATGTAGAAATTTCCATAAATAGCAGGTTTTAGAATAAAAAAGGCAACCTTCCAAACCTTCAATTTACATCTAGGTTGTTTCAAAAAGCTCAAATTTTAGTTTTTCTTGTCATTCATGTGCAATTAAAATTTAGATGACATATTTCTAAAATTTCATTAAAAAAATCAAAGGAAAATAGGAAAAAGAATAGCCTTTCAAAATACATTTATTTGGTTTGCCTGCATGTGACCTACCTAAGGGTTAGGTTTTTATATAGTTTACAAATTTTGTAGATTCCTTATATATATATATATATATATATATATATATATATATATATATATATATATATATATGCTTATGAATCTAAAAGAAAAATATAATTTCATGTATTTAGTGAATGATCATTGAATGTTATCTTATTTTATTTCAATCATTTTAAAAGGAATCACACACACCGTGCTTCTTTTTAACATAAGTGAGTTGGAATTCATCCCCAACCTCTTATAGAGTACAACGATATTAGATTTCATCTCCATATGTTGGATCAAATCCCACGTACCCTTATTTTTGGCCACGGCCAGCTCCAAGAACCATATTAGCCATATAAAATTGCACATACTCATATTTTAAATGTGTATCGCTACCAACAATCAATATGGGTGAGAATTGGTAGGACCTATGATCCCTAATTAGGTATGGATTTCATCTCCATACTTTGGTTGGTTAGCATGATTGGAATTTCAATGTCGATTGTCAAGCTACGAGTGTATAGGTGAAAACCACTCAAACAATTAAGATTTACATCAACAAAAATTCAAAACATGTGAAAGAGATTATCTACAAAAGAAACAAATCTGAAACTCATCAAACAATTTAGGAACACATAAATTTTGAAAAGAGATAATCATTTGTATTCTTTTGTATTTCTATTAATTATGTATTTGAAATTCATAAAAATTGTAATGGAGGTAATCATATATAGGTTTAGAGTAAGTAGTTATGGTATATACCTGTAGCCAAGCCCACATAAGGCTGAATGTTACGGGGAGTAGGCAATAAGACATAATATCTTTGATTTGACACCAAGAACATGGTTATACCTCCTTGGCAGTCAACTACTCTCCCCAATCCTAGAAGGTCAGAAAGGGGACCTAGCCTACAAGGGAATCCTACATGGGGTACCCCCATAGGTCACAGTCCCAATATGGGAAATCATTTCCCTAATATGGATACTACAAATGCCTTATTTCAAGAAGAGCAACCACACAATGAGGCACCTCCAAATAGATAAATACCATGCATTTGCATGCTTGCTCGGTCTACTCTACACACTAGTGTGTAGGATCAAGACTTATCACCTAGGGTAGGGTTAAATGATCATCTTATGCTTTCAGATCACCCTTCCCCAAGGTACTAAAATCTAGATGAGTATGATAATCATAGTAATGGGTGAACCAATTCTACCCTACCTCTCATTTTTTATAAGGGAATACCTAAGGAGGATCTTGATTATCCTCACCCACATCATTCCATGGAAGCACGGTGTGCCTCTGCACTAGTAGATTATCGAGAATATATCTTTAGGAGTGAATCTCATGTAAATACGACTTTTCTCAATTGAGGGTCTAATACAACTAATCAAATAAACCATATAGTCAAAAGGTATGATGATCGTCAAGCTAATTTTAATCAATATTGGTAAAATAAACAATGCTTGGATATCTTATAGCATTGACAACAGTTAGAAAGATAAAAACTTGAACAACATATTCAAGAAAAATTGTGTAATGGGGTTCCTGATCCAAGCACACATAGATAGGAGGCTCGCCAAAGGCAACCTACTTTTAATCAAAATATATCTCCTAGACCTAATTAAATGTTACCTCCTAGACCTCCTAGTCCTGATCCAAACTTAGCTACTAGGCCTAATATAGATCACCTGTAGTAGGATTTTGTTCCTCCTTGTAGGCCCATTTCTAAAAAACCTTATGGGGTTTATGAAAATTTGGAACAAAATGAGAATTACTTAGAGACACCTTTTGGAGGCATGGGTTATGAAAATAAACCACTTCAATATATGCTTAATATTCCTCATCCCTCTTTATGGGTTCAAAAAAAATAAGAGGAGATTAAAATCTCGGATGCTTATTGAGCATTTCTTGAACACATGGAAACTATAGAGAGTAAGACAATTGGGATTGAGCTTCAAAAACCCACATTGCACTAGTTGTGTAGTCAACCATTGCATCCATCTATACCTTCTACTCCATACCCTAAGTATTTTAAAATGCCCAAATTGGACAAATTTAAAGGAAAATAATATATGCAAGAGCACATCACAAGATTCATGAATCAGTGCTTTATCATACAGGAGAATGATGTATTACTTTTGAGGAAATTTTTAATTACCCTATCTATCCTAGTCATTGAGTGGTTCAATCAAATTCCAAACTATAGCATCTATACCTTTGAATAGTTTGCATATGTGTTCTTGGAAAGTTTCACCTTCAGTACCAAGATAAAGGTGACCCTGACTGACCTTACTATGTTGAAACAATATGATGATGATTCTATCACTTACTATGGAAAATAGTGGTGAACGCTCTTAGGTAAGCTACCCTATCTATTGCTAATATTTGAGTTGACTCATATGTTTTCAAAGAGTTTTCTAAAACCAATATATTTATTGTTACAAATCTAGCAATATCCCACTCTAGAAGATGCTCTAGCACATGCTATAACCGTAGAAGATATTAAAATCCAAGAGGGGGAGATAGCCAAACCTCATAAGGAGTGGATAAATAATCCTAAGAGAAAATCGATGCCATCAAAGCTGAAAATAGTCAATCAAGTGGCCATTAATTTCCTAGGGACTGCACAAACGATGCCTCCTCAAAAGGTAAATCATCAGGCCCAACCTCCTCCTATGAGTTATAATAGTAATACTCAAGTGAATCAGGGCTAGAATCAATTGTGTCACCCTAATCAATAGTTTACGTCCTTCACTAAGTCAATGGACTCTCTATTCAATCATCGATGGGCTGTTAAAATGATTAATCTACCAAAAATAAAGCCTATAGACCTAAATATAGATAAACCAAAGCCTATGGGATTTCAAGAAGATCTATTTTGTATCAGTAGAGTGGGCATGATTTACCTACATGCTATGGTTTCAAACACCTAGTGAAGGATATGATCGAGAGGAACAAACTCCAAGTAGATAATCCTCTCACTCCAAATAATGGATATATGGGTGTTCTCAAAGACCTATTACCCACTCATGAGGTACAAACATATCCTTATAAATAAATGAATGAGGTTAAAACGGTATCCCCTTTGCAAGGGTACATTGGGATGGTGAGTATTGTGACTAGGAATAGATGCTACCCAAGTCATGTTGAACCACCTATAGCTTCAAGTGATGTTCCATCAATGTCACAACCCCCACCACCTCCAATACAGAGCCTTCCACCTAGGCCAACAATAATAATAAAAAGTAAGCTTGCATAAATCTTGAGGACAATATCAACTAGATTATCCATTTATGAGCTCAATCAACAAACTCTTCCTCATAGAGAAGTTCTAATGGATATTCTTAAGTCAATAGAGTTGCAACCCTAGGAGTCTAACTCCATCAATTTTATAGGGTATGTGAAATAGTGTAAGGAACTAGTGATCACATTCCATGAGCACAAACTCAAGACCATAGCAAGTGACACAGTTGATCATTATTTGCACATTATTGCATGTATGAATGACATACCATATAAGAGAGTTTTAATTGACACTATTTCATCAAGAAACATAATAACTACTAGTGCTCTTAAACACCTAGGACTTCCAGCATCTTATATTTTTGCATCCATATACACCCTTCGAGCATAAAATTATATGATATGCTCCATAGTCGGTACTATATTCCTACCCATTTAGGTGGGATGAAAAACTATATCAACACTGTGTCATGTTTTAGAGGGTGCAATAGCCTATAACATATTTCTAGGTAGAACTTAGATCTAGGACATGAAGTGTATGCCATCCATTGCTCATCAGTATCTCAAATATACTTATGAATGGTAGGTACACATAGTCTCTATATATCTTGAGCCATTTAAGTACTGCAATCTAGTGTAGAAGATACCCAAGTCGACATTACCATCGACTCATGTGGACTTATGACTAAATACACCTATTTAGGGTTCACTTCTACCTCCATTACCTTCCATTACACCACTACCATCTTCATACACACCATAATCATCATTAGACACTTCAGAGACACCTTCATCATTTTCATATCCTCTATAGAGGAATATGTCAAAGAGGCCAATCGATGAGATCCATACCATCATTTCCACTATATCTATGAAAAATATTCCTTGTCTAGAAAAAGATGAACCATATCAAGAGGTTCAAATTGATTCATCTCAAGCCTCGCTTCCATCGCCTACAACTTCATAATTCCATGTTACAATCCAAATGTTTAGTACAGGGATAAGAAAATGCTTAGTGATAAATGTCACAATAGTTCTATCCATAGAGATAGTACAATATATGGGATGACCTCATATTTCCATAAGTAGCATTGTGCCTCTAGACATACTACCCTATTAGAAAATTTGTATCTATAGGGGTATAGAGTATGGAACATTTCTAGTTCCCTAGCAAGAAGAAAATGATGAACCTTTCTCTAAGCATATAAATTATATGTCAAATACTGACTATGCCATGCGGTATCTCCATCTCTATCATTGACATAGTTATGGCCTAGGGTTATATGAATAGGGTGCTTGTGTTTCTTACCAACCACAATACTAGCTATGATAAATATAGACTAGGATACAATAAGCTAGTACCTTTAAATATACTCACAAAGAGTCTAGAATTACTACGTCTGAATTATAGGGATGATCTTGCACGCGATCCCTATGCCAATCCAAATCCTATTCATTCATTGGGAGATTATTTTCCCATTAAGATGGCAGATCAAGGGTTATCTAGTAATTTTTCTCAATATCATGAAGTGGAAGAGAGTTCACATACCTTACAATATGATAATGAGGAAGAGGATCAAGGTCCTCCTCATGAATGGACCATAGATGATGAGGAGGACTATGGCATAGCACCCATAAATTATCCAAGTTTAGATGAGGAATATGAGTGATTTATCCCTTTGGACGATGAAGAAGAGTTCTATATTCACATGTTCCTAGTACAACATCCCATTTGGAACAATATTTTACCACTTGAAGAGCAAGATCATCACCTTCCTCATTGACCATCGTCAGTTATTCCACCTCCACCACAACCATACCAACGATTTAAGAGATAACATCAGATATCTAGACCCGCTCACCCATGAAAGAGATATCATGTATCCATCAACATAATTTCCATAGATCTAATTGCACTGTTTAGAGATCTTAATAATCCATCAAATATATTGCACCTCGATGTTGAGGAAATTTACTTTGACTGGTAAGATTCTCCCTCATCACCATCAGAGTATTGGCCTTGCAAGGAATTTTTACAACTATATTATTTTTCTCCAAGAACTACTTAAAATGTCTGTCAAGTTGAGGTTTAGAAGGAAATACCAATTGAGGGTGTAAATCCAACTGATGACATTAACTTAATTCCTATTTCATATTAGTTGGAAGATCACACATATCAATTCATCCAACAATTGGTAGGGATAGTAGAAAAAATCTTGATAATCCCCACAATATAAAATTAGGGGAAATTCTATCCCATGATGAACAAGATGGTTATACAAAGTTGTTAACATAAAATATAGAATTTTTTTCTTGGTATTATAAATATATGATAGGACTAGATCCCAATTTGGTCACGCATAATCTTACATTGGACCCAAGTGTCAAACTAGTTAAGCAAAAGCTACATAATATGCATCCAATAGTCACCTTGATGGTCAAATATGAATTGTAAAAACTATTGGATGTTGAATTTATTATAACATTAGATTATCCACAATGGGTTTCCAACATGGTACCTATCAAGAAATTTTATGGGAGGATTCATATTTGCACAAATTTTAGATATCTTAATAAAGTGAGTCCTAAGGATGAGTTTCCATTACCAAACATTGATGCATTGGTAGACGCTACAAAACGATAGAAAATGCTATACCTTATGGATGGTTTCTTTGGATACACTCAACTTTGTATTAATATGAAAGACCAGATCACAAAAGTGTTCACAATACCTTGAGGAAAATTCTACTACAAAGTCATGTGTTTTGGCATTAAAAACGCTGGTGCCACCTAGAAATCAGCCATGACATATATATTCCATGACTACATGCATACAATTATTGAAAATTACATGGATTACTTACTATCCAAATATCTATTATGTCATGAACATATTAATGTATTGCAAAATGTTTTAGATCGCTTCATTGAGCATTACGTTAGGCTAAATCCCAAGAAGTGTGTATTTGGTGTCACATCTGGTAAAATATTAGGATTCATAGTATCAAAGTGAGGCATAGAAGTAGATCCAAATAAATTCATCCAACCATTTTGTAAACACAATGGCCTCCTTAGGGTCTTTAATCCTGCGAAACCCATCTTATGATATCATGACTATTCAAGTGAAAATACTATCGCAATCTATGACTAAGCATGATGAGATTAACTCTACGCTAGAAGTCCATATGATTTAGATTTAACCATCACATGAATGGTTCTATCACATATACAATTATTTGAATAATGCCACTTTAGGGACTTTGTTACCTCAAAATTCTTTTGATACTAGAACAATGCTATATCTACAGGTTCACTCTCAATAAACATTTGCAAGAGAGGAAGGTCAAAAATATTAAACCATTCATACAATTGAGGCTTTTGTAAAACAATATTGGGCCATACAAATAAAATATTATTTAAAACTAGGAAGTATTTCTTATGGATTGTCACATGCTACAAAACAAACATTTAAGAAAAAGATGGTAAAGTATATATTAATAGGAGATATAATGTATCATCAAAGTTATGAGGGTATCCTCCTTTATTGCTTAGACTCTCAAGAGTTAGCTTGGGCCATTGCCCAAGCACACGATGGTACATGTGGTGGCCATTTTAGTGGCATGGCCATCACAAAGCACATTCTTTGCATGGGATATTATTGGCAAACTTTAGAGAAATATTGTTGTGCTTATGTCAAGAAGTGTGTAAAGTGTCAACATCACACAAATTTGATACACGTACCTTCATAGGACTTACAAACAATTCAATCAGTTTGGTCATTTATACAATGGAGGTTTGATTTAATTGGGAAAATCTCATCTACCTCCTTAGGCCATCATACATTTATCATAACAACTACTAAGTACATCATAAAATGGGTGGAAGCAATTTCCCTTACCACGATAACTGGACTTCGAACTGCAGAGTTCATTTTGCATAATATCATATGTCATTTTGGTATTCCATCCAAGATAATTTTAGATAATGAGACACCATTTAAGAATAAGTATGTGCATGATTTAATGACTAAATATAATATATAGTACAATTTTTCTATGCCCTATTATCCACAAGCTAATGGGCAAGCATAGGTATCTAATAAAATAGTAGTTGCAATATTAAAGAAAACCATTAAGTAAAATCATAAATATTGGCATAATCAACTACCTCTTGCCATTTGGGCCTATCACACTAGTATTCAAATGCCCACTGAGTCAACTCCATTCTCACTAGAGTATGGTTTTGATGCCATCATGCCCTTAAAGTTAGGATTCTTGTTGTTACGCATGTCCAAATAGGAATTCATCGGTGATGATACTGCACAACAAGCTCATCTACGTGTTTATCAAGAGCACCTTAAGAGATCTTACAACATGAAAGTACACCCTAGAGACTTTCAGGTTTGTGATTTAGTTCTAAAATATAACCAATACAATTTAAATTTTTGATCCCATCTATGAGATAAATTTGTGGTAAACTAGTTAGGTCTATACATCATTACTAGTCATATTAGACCTAGAACTTATCATTTAGCATCCATCAAAGGAAGTGAAGAGCTTTAACCATTGAATATTAGTCACCTGTAGCCTTTTCATGCTTATAGAACCATGCCCACCATAAAACACTCTTAGACAATCCATGACTATCTAGTTCAACCTAAAAAGTCCCTAAGCAGTCTATAACTATCTAGGTCAACCTAAAAAGCCCCTACATAGTCTACGACAATCTAGGTCAACCTAAAATATCCCTAGAAGTTATATGACCATATAGGTAAACCTAAAATACTTCTAGGTGGCCTATGACCATCTAGGTCACCCTCAAACATCCCTATGCAGGCTATGATCATCTAGGTCACCATAAAAAGCCCTTAGGTGGTCTACAATAATCTAGGTCAACCTAAAATACCCCTCGATGGTCTATGATCATCTATGTCAAACTAAAAAGAACCTAGGAAGTATATGACCATCTAGGTTAACCTAAAAATTCTTTATATGGTCTAAGAACATATAGGTCAACCTAAAATACCCCTAGTCAATCTACGACCATCTAGGTCAACCTAAAATACCCCTAGGTAGTCTATGACCATCTAGATTAACCTAAAACACTCCTAGGTAGTCTACGACCATCTGGATCAACCTAAAAACCCCTAGGTGGTCTATGACCATCTAAGTCAACCTAAAACTCCCCAAGGTAGTCTAAAATCATCTAGGTCAATCTAGAATGCTTCTAGGTAGTCTACAACCATATAGGTCAACCTAAAAAATCCCTAAGTGGTCTACGATCATCTAGATCAACCTAAAATGTGCCTAGGTAGTCCATGACCATATAGGACAACCTAAAACACATCTATATGGTCTAAAAATTTCTATGTCACCTTAAAATACCCCTAGGTGGTCTAGGATCATCTAGGTCACCCTACAAAGCTCCTAGGCAGTCTTTGACCATCTAGGTCAACCTAAAAAGTCCCTAGGAAGTCTACAACCATATAAGTCAACCTAAAACACTTCTAGGTGGTCTACGACCATCTAGGTCAACATAAAAATCCCCTAGGTGGTCTATGACCATATAGTTTAGTTTAAAATGTCTCTAGGTGGTCTAATACCATCTAAGTCAATATAAAATACCCCTAGGTGGTCTACAATCATCTAGGTCACCCTCAAATTCTTCTAGGTGGTCTACGATCATCTAGGTCACCCTAAAATGACCCAAAGGTATCTATAAGCCCTTTTGTCACCATAAAATGCTCCTAGGTGGTCTACAATTGTCTAGGTCACCCAAAAATATCCCAAAGGCATCTATAAGCCCTTTGGTTACCCTAAAATAATCTTAGGCAGTCTACGACCGTCTATGTCATCCTAAAATGTTACAAAGATGTCTATAAGCCTTTTAGTCCTCTAAAAAACCCCAATGGCATCCATTAAGCCCATTGGTCAAACTGTATATATATATATATATGTGTATATATATATATATATATTTAAAAAAAAACCCCTTGCAGGGCCGCCTTGGTCTGAGAGACCATGACCAGGGGGTTCTACACAATCAAAGTCACTTGGGAGTCACGCTCGGCCCTGCCCGCACAAATATTATCAATTGGATTTTCAGTACCCAATTCAAAATTTTGGTAGTGTGGAGATTCGAACTTGGAACCTCCAACTCACCTACAATACCTGGGTGTATATATATCAAAAATACAAAAACATCAAAAACACAAAAATATTACTTCATTGCACTACATATCATTTGCATTTCAACATCAATTGCATTAGGCATACTCATCATTGCATTATGCATTGTTAGAAGTTGATCATAAATGTCTAGCTCAAAGTATATATACTAGGCATCTGTAAAAATTTATTATTATCATAAGTTAATGTTACCATCTATTTACATTATATGTATCATTTACATTTACACTCCATATTGTGTGTTTGTTTCCTATAACTTAGCCATTGTTTATAATACATAGTTAGGTTTTTCATCCACTCAACCATATCTAGTTTTCTTTCTTAGATCTTATAGAAATATATTCTAATTTTTAGAGGGTACAATCCCAATTCATATTATATCTTGCATGCGCCAAAATACCAACATAGTTTCACATTAATTAAATAAATATTTATCACAAGGAAATATGAAACTACATAGTGGTCTAGGTTACCTTAAGTGAAAAAGTTAATCCTACTCATCCCCCTGTGTGAGTGGTTAAAAGATGCTAAGAATTAATAAAAGGATAAGTTCCTCCTTACCCTAAATAATAAAAATCCCTTGCTTTACACCAAAATTGAGGTAAGTATCCAAAATAAAAAATAAATAGTGATTGTTATCACTTAGCAACATGCAAAAGAAAAAGTGGTTTTCACCATTAGCAAAAAGTAAAATAAATAGTGGTTCTTGCCACTACCAAAATACATTGCTCACCAAAAAAAATGGGAAACTCCCTTGAAAAAATAAAATTAAAAAAAATAAAATAAGGGAGTATTGAACTTGAATCCCTAGAATTCTCAGCATTAGAGAACCATAGAGGTGATCCTCATTACAGGTTGGGTGGCATCAAGCCCATGTGGCAATGGTAGTATCCTTATGTATGACGATATGTCTATCACATAAGAAAATTGTTTTTGTATAGGCCAATGTTTACATACGGATGATCTAGCTTTTGGTATCCTGTATTACCTAGTGGTCTAACCAACTACATACAAAACTCAAGATAATGATACTCATAAGGTGGTCTCTAGTACATATGGGCTGCATAAATCCTGTTTGGCAATAGGATAACTTTCTATGTTTTCTTAGTAATGAAATCACATGCACACACAGGGATATTGATTTTTTTGGTTATCTTAATAGATTTATACTTTGTTAAAAAGTCTTGCATGGTTACTGTACAAATTTTTATTAGGTAACTAGAGTTTTTCAGTCTCCTAAAAAATCCCAAAAACATAATAAAACATTATACTATTCATTACAATTCATATCATCCCATTATATGTTTGTTTAGTGTACATTTTCACAAGCCATTACATAGTATCATGATAATATTAAAATAATGAGATAAATTTTGTACAATATATGGTGCTAGTATATAATGTGTCAAATAGTCATCATAATACATCATATAAATTAAACAAATCATCCATTTCATTTTGCATTTACAAATACACATATCATCAAATCACATCATATAGAAAATACATGCATACATGATAAGCATCATAAAAGTACATATAAGCATTGCATACATCTCATAAAGCAATAAAAGCATCACATGATAATAATAGAAAAATCATATATATATATGAACTCAAAGGCTGCATTATCATCCATAAACTGCTTGTAGGACACAATAAAATATGTCCTCAGAACTCATAATCCAAAAAATCCAAAGAGAAACATTAGAGTCTCAAAACCATGGTGATGTAGGACTGGTACTATGACTCTAACCCTTACCCTCAGTTAGAGTTTATTGTGAACTCCCAGATCTACTACCTCCTACTCTATTTGGTCTTTGTGTAGAGCTAGTAGGCCCTATCTATGCAAAATACTATGCGATACAAGTCCTTCGATTGTAGTGCAACCCACTGGTATATGAAAGGTCTAGTAAGTTCCCCCTAAGGCACACTATATCATTCTCCAACTCATCAGTATAAGTTTGTTCTTATAAGCAATAATTTTGGTAGGTTCTCACTAAATATTTAAGCTATGCCACCTCCTCATATATCCTAGCCATCGTACCACTACTAGATCCTTCATAGATAGGGCTATGTGCTCCTACCTATACTTGAAGCATATCTATCAATGCTACCTATATATCCATATTAGCCTAGATACTCTATACCTATGCCTAAATGAGATCTCTATCCCATTAACCTCTGATAAGATCATAACGTAGCTCAATAATCATAGCATCTCAAGCTGCCAGCTATACTTGCATCCCCTAATACTCCAAGTTACCCTTGTCAATATCATCCTATAGACCCCCTAAGTCTAGCAGATCCATCCACTCATATACTACACGGTGACACACATGTAACTCACCTCCCTCTACCTCCTCATCCTCTACAGACTCATACTAACCCTCCTCTAGAGCATCCCTGGGTGCATCCTCTACCACCTCAACTGCATCACCTCCTAGTGGCCCCTCTCCTCACCACTACCATATCACCTACCAAGAGTCATACTCCTCTATCATCCTAACATCATCCAACTCTAGGATGTCTACTATAGGATCTAACACCTCTCCCAATGCCTCCATTATAGGCCAACTAATATTCCTCTCATTCTAGCAATGTTGGTAGATCATCAGCTCACTAGGTAATCATTGGTATAGATCAAACTATCGTTGGAATTGAGCATAAAGGAAGTACTCTCGCTTAGTCCTATGTCACCCAACTAGACATCTACCTCATCTCACTTGGTGAAACTGTATCTCAGCCTCATCCTATAATATATAATCTCTATAAGTTCTACAATTAATCTCCTCTAACTTGAGTCATGCAAAAGACTCTACATAGTGCTCAACCTCACCTGTAAAGAATTAGCCTATATTCTAGCCTATATTCCTGTTAGCAAGTTGTGCTCAGGTCATCTAAGGTAGTCCCTATGATTTATCCATGATAATTTGCTACCATACCCAAACCTATAGTAGGAAGCTATATGCTAAGCCCTTTTGCCCATAGGATCAGATATCATATAGCTCATCATATAGTTGTGCCAATAATATAGGACCCTAAGCCATCACTATAGGCTCCTCCTTAGTGCACTCCATAAGTATAAAAACTAACTCTATAAGGTTCCAAGGGAACCTAGCTCCTGATGAGTTTAGGAGTATCATGTTGGAGGTCAAATTTATTAGTAAGTAATATATAATATCTAATACGTCACCCAAAAACCATGACTCTACTAATATCCCTCCACTGAGTAGGTTGCATACTGCCTCCTCCCAGTGTCTCCTAGAGTATCTCTGCAACACTGCATCTCTCTGGTATCAGTAAGTGGATATGTTAGGGTACCCCTCTATAAAAATGCACAATATTTGATAGGTGTCCTCTAAAGTCACCATCATCTCCCATGTATGTAGGTGGAAGGTGTTGGTGCAAGGATCCCAAAATTCTATCAAGGTAGTCAAGTAGGTGTGATCGCCAACCATTGGCTCTAATCACATCACATGTTTAAGGCCAATTACATCAAGCTATTGCTAGTAATACTCTATCAAACTATCCCTAGTGATATAAAAAAGAGTTGAAACTTGATACTGACTCTTCACCATGTGACATAGGTAACCAAGTGTCAAAATGCACTCAAAATGCATAAAACAAAGTCCAAAAATACCCAAGAAATGACCAAAATGCGACTCCTTTTACCCTATTTTTGTGATCGTCCCACCTAGGGATGACCCCAAATTTGATAGCCACCCCACCTAGGGATGACCCCCAAAAATGGCTAAAATAGGATCATTTTCATCCCTAAAATAACCCTAAAAGTACAAAAAATAGCAAAATAATGGTAAAATAATGTATCTATTATAGAAATAAATGCTTGCATTCATACAGTTTACTACTATTACAGTTCCTTAACCAATATTTAGTGTGTTTTATGGAATAATCACTTGAAATTATACTTTCATATTAAATAAAGAGAAGGATAAAATGCAGCCCGTACCCATCTCGTATTGGCTCCGCTGCTTGTCGAGTCTTGTACTAGTATCATGGTGATGGTTAGATATTTTAGAAGCACTCGATATTGAAAAATCACTCTCCTCCTCCTCAACTCTCATTTTCCTAAGCAAAACATGTACAAATGAGCTCATTTGCCTCA
Organism: Wollemia nobilis; assembly: GCA_028583015.1. Lineage (NCBI taxonomy): Eukaryota > Viridiplantae > Streptophyta > Pinopsida > Araucariales > Araucariaceae > Wollemia > Wollemia nobilis. Next base: position 892,292 of record JAQPPZ010015568.1, read on the forward strand.
TTTTGGGCTTATATAGAAATAAAAAGAGCATGGCTGCTCCTAGGTGGTATGGTAAGATAATTTGCTGAAATTACCACTTAGGTATGACCATATAATATGCATCCATACCACCCATGGATGACCACCAAAAAAAACATACAAAAATAGCTTTAAATGATCAAAAACAATGCCAAAAACCCATCAAAAACAAGTCAAAATGGTTAAAATTAACAAGGAATCAATATTAAATCCAAAGTATTCATGGATGCTATAAAAATTATTTACTTTTCTCTGAAATAAGGCTATTATGTCTGGAACTATCCAAAAGAATCAAATATTTTGGCTCTCACTTCCATAAATTATCATTAAAAAAATCAAAATCCTAGCAGATTTGATAGGGTTTGTGATGGATAAAATTGATGGTTATCCCAATTAAGTCATATGCGTCAATTGAATCATTAATTTCATCATTAGTAATTTCCTCATTGAATCATTTCTTGAGGGGGTATTCATAAAAAATATTTCATAATAAAATCAACACTTAAACACTCAAAAGTGCAATTTTCATACATTCAAAATAATCATTGCCAAAGACAAATTTGCAAATCCATGATGGGACAAAAAATTAGTAAATGTAACAAAAAAAGTCTTGATCTCCTTGAAGCCTCAATAATTCACCCATGTCAATGCTTACAAGGAAACAAGGAACCAATAATTCACCCATGATTGTAGTTGTAGTTGTTCCTACCAGGAATGACCATAGGTTTTTATCACAGTTTCACTTAAATTTATGCTCATATCCTTCTAAAATCATCTTAGTAACATCATATTAAATTTTCAAGTCATTTATATTTGTTTTGATTTGTCACAAATAAGTTTTACCCTTTCTATTATATACTTTTCAAGGTTTTCAATATAAAACACATATGTTATTAACATTTTTCAATCTCTTATGTGTAGGTGTAGGTATTATAGGCATGAGGGAGGAGCTAAGAGGTATATTAAATCTCAATTTTGGGTTGCGAGAAGAACATTAAAACACGCCATTAAGATCATGGAGGGATTTGATCCCTTGTAATTTGTAATTCAAAATGTATCAAAATAAGAAGCCCTCAAAGGGGATGTATTGTAACCTTTTGGATTGATGGATTTATAAATATAAGGATAAACAAACCCCCCCTTTTTACTTCAAATTATTAATCATTTCAATAGTTTACATCTTTTGCATCTTTTCTTTGCACGATTGCATAGGAATAATAGATATCATTTCGGTTCAATCATCTAGGCATGTAGTTTTTCATGCTTCTTAAATAAGATTTGTTCATAATGTTTTACAACTGCTTTTAGAGCTTGATCTTTTCCATATTTAGGTATAAGAGTAAATTTTCTATTTTATAACACACTAAATTTTGCTATAGTATGTTTGCTACTATTTTGTTATAGATAATATATTAATTATTTTTTAAAATAGCAAAATCTCCCTTCTCAATATTTTTCTATACTCAATAAATTATGAGATAATATTGACACATACAAAATATCACGAAAAAATATTATCTCAGCTTGTTTTGTATTAACTATAATTGTACCTTTTCATTTGACCTAAAATTCCTTATCATCTCCAAGTTTTACTTGATATTTGATAGACTCATCCATATTTACAAATATGTTTTTTTCCTTTCCATGTGACTATTGCAACACCTATCCAAAATAAATACTTATTCAAAGATTTATTTTGTAATATAAAAAAAAAATAATAATGTGCTTTGCTCTTATTTTCCTTAAAAATAATTAAGAATATTTCTTATGTTTTTTTTAGTAGTCACATTCATAATGACCAATGTTTTTGTAATAATAATATTAGACTTGTGATTTATTAAGGTTTTTATTACATATTTTATAGTGGCTATTGCCTCTCACTCTGTAGATAATGTAGTTGCCTCTTACTAGTCCACTACTACTTCTCTATATACATGTCTTCTTCCTTTAAATTATTTTTATTCCTTTATAATATAAGCTTGTTCAATAGATTATTTTGTAGATCTATTCATCCTATACTCATGAGTTTGAATAGATCCTATAAGCTTATTAATTGATAACAAAGTTAGACCCTTTAATATTTTAATAGCAATCATAATGACATCAAAATATGGAGGAAGGATTTATAAAAAAAAACTTTAATATTTTGATCTCTTAATTTCTCTCCGTAAGATCTAATTTGATTTACCAAGGACATTACTTGAGTAAAAAAGTCTTGCATAGTTTTAAAGTATTTCATAAAAAAATTTGAAATCTCTTCAAATTTTTGAAGTTCAATTATTTTACCTTTTTAATTCCTTGATATTAATATTGAAATAGATCCCATGCCTTTGATTTTTTTTTTGCAACAATTATTCAGTAAAATGACTTATGCATTTCCTGTGGGATAAAGAAAAGGACTTTTGAGTTTTTTATGTCCTCTTGTAACTGATTTCATTGTACTTGAGACCAAGTGGAAAGAGCTTTTGCATCTATATATTTTGTGTAACCAATTTCAACTAAATCCGATAAGTATTTATAAATAAGTAGTGTCTTCAACGTAATGCTCCAAAAATAATAGTTCACTCTCAAACAATGGAATATAAGACATAAATATTTAGGCTACTACTACTAGTAGCCATATTAAACCATTACTCTTTATTTTGTTTCTAATACTAATTTCTCTATTGCAATATTCTCTACATTTTTATCATAGACAAACCTTGCTATGATATAAAATTTTGATTAGCGAGAAGCCACCGCCCTCTTGGGAAGCATCTCCCCGAGAGGAGATACTCCAATAAAGGAGTATTATTTTTTTTAAACCACAAACTGGCATGATGACCCACACATGTGGGATAATATAATTTTTTTTACCCATGACCACCCTGTAACTCTTTCGTCAACCAGTACAACCTGTGCCAATTTTTCCTTATCTCCATAGTGAATGGATCTGGAAAAAAATTTCTAGGTATAATTTGGTGATTAATCTAATGATTTTTCTAGATTAAAATCTTGAACAACCTCCAATTTATCCTTGCACACGTATTATTCATTCTCCTCGACCATCAAAATCCATAGAAGCATTCATGTTATGCAGGTTGAAGTGCAGTTTGGAGGGCGATCTGGTCGTTGTTCTATGCAGAGAGAGCTTTCTAAGAAGGCATGTCTCTGTTGAGGTTGCGGGCGTTGGGTGGATCTACTGATAAGATGTAGGTGAGAGCTCTATGGACGTCTTCTAGGACACCACCAAGGAGCCACCCATGCACGACCATGCCGCCACCAAGGAGCCACCGCTAGGTGGAGTGGAGGTGGATGCATGAAGGAAGGACTCGAGGAGTCCTCCTTAAGGATTACGATCCCATTGATCCTTTCGATTCAGCCCTCTAGACCACTTGGTCATGGGATGAGCAATAGGGCTCAGGTAGCTCCACGTTCGTGGGGTCAAAACCCCCTGATCCCCCCCCCACGACGTACCTTCGAAAGGTATATTTAAAAAAAAAAAATTGTTTAATTCTTTTTAAAGTTTTTTTTATTATTCTTTCTTTAGTTTAATAATTAAAGTTAATTACTTTTTTCATAATCAAATTATTTTAATAATTTCTTTAATGATAAAGTAATTTTTTTTATTAAACTTAGTAAAGAATTTTTTTTAAAAAGGGCTATAGTGAGTAATTTTTTCAGCATTGAAAAAAAGTAAATTTGGCATTATTGTAAAGGTGCATTTTCGGCAGCGCTCGACACCTAGAGGTTTATTTATATGGGAAATTTTGTGTTTTATGTTGCATTTTATATTTTTTATACTACTTCATTGAAAGTTAAAAATCAAATTCACTCCCTAAGTCCCTGAAATAAATAAAATCCATCCTTGCAATTTATTGCACTGCAGTGTTCGATATTTGTGATACCTCTGGCCAAAACTTACAGGTAATGATGTTGTGATTATGCTATAGTTTCCACCGCCTAATATAGCTACCAAAATTACTTATGATATTGTTCTCTATAAATCATCGAGGAGAAATAAGTATGCCATTTTGCATTTTTTACTCCATACACTACCCTAATCATTCTTGTGTTTAGGCGTAAATTCTGATGAAAGTTTTGACATTCGAAGTATGTAGGGGAACTTACACCCACACATGAGGATTGATGAATTTCTATGGTAGGTGCCATAAATGAGATGATTCCATTTCAGTACTGCCTAAGTACCACATATCGTATAATAATTGAAGTTACCTATACTCTCCCTCACGTAAGGGCGGGTAATTTCTCTAATTTTTCAAAATACCTATAGTATCCCTCATGTAAGGGTGGGTATTTTGTATGGTATAGTGACAAAATTAAGGTATACCGAAAAGGAGACCATTTGGTGATATAAGTAACCTTCACAATGTCTGCAAAATTAATGACTGATGCTCATCAATTGTTTAAAGGTCTTAATTATATGCCATGGAAAAATAAGATGAAGGTAATTCTAGAAATGGATGACTTATGGGATGTTGTATCTATAGCAACAACAAGACCTTAATATTTTATCGGAGGTACAGCTCCAAATGCTGATCAAAAATACTTTGACAAGAAAGACAACAAAGCAAAAGTGCTCATCTTGCTTGTTGTGTCTGATGAAGTTCAACCCCATATTGTTGACTGTAAACATAGTAAAGAGGCATGGGATGCCCTTAAAACTATATATGAGGGAAATAATGATTCCACCATTCTATTTATTCAATATTAATTACATAGTCTGAGCATGAAGCAGGGAGATACGAGTGAACTCTTTCTTTGTAGAGTGTCTAAATTGAAAGAAAATTTGAATTCTTTGGGAGAACCTGTTGATGACAAGCTCCTTACCTCAATTATATTGAGAGCTTTACCTAATTCTTATAGGGTTTTGATCACTTCTCTTTAGGTGTCACAACGGAAAGTTACCTTTGTTGAGTTGGTCAATATGCTTCAAGAGGAGGCACACCAACTTGAGAGAGATGATTCTTCTAACACAACCCTCTATTCCAACAAGAAGGGTCCTAAGAAGAAGGGTAATTTTAATAAAGGAGAAAATTCTAACAAAGATTCAAAAGCGAAAAAACCTCAACAAAAAAAAAGATATTGCAAGATCTGTGACAAAGAGGGTCATGATACAAAAATATGTTGGCATAAGAATAAACAACCTAAACAGAAAGGCCAAAACAAACCACAAAATAAGAATAAGAAACCTAGAGTGAATGTTGTTGTTTAAGAATTTGACTTGGATTCTGATAGGGCACACAAGGTGCTTATGAATACCACAGTTTCCAAGCAGAAGGATCTTATATGGTATGTCGATTCTAGTGCTAGTAAGCACATGACTGGTGACAAATCGTGGTTTGAGTCCTTTGAGTTCAAAGAGAGAAAACATGTCACTATTTATGATGATAATACCTACAAGGTTCAAGGATAAACTACAATTTCAATCACTATTCCTAATGGCAAGTGTTAGATTGAAAAATTCCTCTATATTCTAGGATTAGCAAAAAAACTATTATTAGTCACACAAATTCTAGACAAGGATATGTAGTGTTGAGGGAGACAAGAAGTGTTGTTCTATTACCAAAAGGGATAATAACATTGCAACCACTTCATATAAGTATGGCTTATTTTCCTTAAATGCTATATCTACTCCACATGTAACCATGACAGTCTCTACAAAGGAGGCAACATCCCTATGGCACAAGAGATATGTGCATCTTAGTTTTGGCTACTTACTTGAGCTAAGTAAGTATGATATTAAAGGGTATTCCTTCTCTTTCTACCACATTGCCAGTGTGCTCTGACTGCTTGGCAGGAAATCAGCATAGAGTACTCTTTAAGAAAATATCTACAAGAGCAAAGAATCCTCTGGAGTTGATTCACACCGGTCTGTGTGGCATTTCACACCCATTAGTTGTGGGGGGAAGAGGTATTTTCAGTTGTTTGGGGATTATTACTCATGAAATATGTGGATGTTATTTCTTAATATGAAATCTAAGGTATTTTTTTTCTTCCATCAATTCAAGCAATCTATTGAGAAGGAGTCACGGACTTCTATAAAGACCCTCCACTCAGGGAGTAACAAAGACTACTGAGGTTGATGATTTGTGTCAATATTTTGAGGAAATTTCTATATATCCAGAGAGAGACAGAGGATATGGATATAGATGATAACATGGTTTTTATGTCTTCAATGAATGAACATAAACCTACTTCTGTAAAATATGCCCTTAGTGAGCCATAATGGAAGGCTGCTATGGATGGTGAGCATAAGTCTCTGATGAAAAAAAAAACTTAGAAAATTGTCAATCTACCATACGAAAAGAAGCCCATAGGCTACAAATGGGTGTACAAAGTCAAGTACAAGGCATATGGGACAATTGATAAGCATAAGGTCCATCTTGTTGCAAAGGGCTATGCTCAAAAGGAAGGCATTGACTATGAGGAAACTTTTGCACCTACTACTCGGATGACCACTATTCGAGTTCTTTGTGCTATGGCAACATAGTATGGGTGGAAATTTCACCATATGGATGTCAAGAGTGATTTTTTGAATGGTGATCTACAAGAGGAAGTCTACATGACACAACCTGAAGGATTTGAGGTGGAAGGCCAAGAGTAGAAAGTGTGCAAATTTATCAAATATTTATATGGTTTAAAACAAGCTCCTCAAGCTTGGTATATAAAAATGGATAATCACCTACTGCAACATGGATTCAAGATATGTCCATCAGATGCAAACCTCTATTTCAAGAAATAATGTTTTGAGATAGTGTTGCTTGTACTCTATGTTGATGATCTGCTCATTACAGGGAGTTCAAAAACTATGATCTTTACTTTCAAAAGAGACTTGTGTAAATATTTTGAGATGATAGATCTCATACTTATCCATTATTGTCTTGGTATGGAAGTGATCTAGAAGAAGCACTACATCAAAGTGTCTTAGAAAAAATATGCCAAGACACTATTAGAAAAATACCGCATGACTGATTACAAGTCGATGGAAACTCCGATGGAATTAGAGCTTCAGTTATCACGATATGATGACTCAGCTTAGGTATATGGTACTCTTTATCAATAGTTTATTGGGAGTATCATATATCTAACAAATACTAGGTCAGATATCGTGTTTGTTGTCAACTATATTTCGAGGTTCATGCAGGAGCCTAATACCACTTATTAGAAAGCAACAAAACATATTCTTCACTATGTTCATGGTACAATGGAATATGGACTAGAATACAAGATGAATTACAAATTCTTCTTGCAAGGATACATGGACTCTGACTATATCGGGTCATATGATGATCGTAAGTCAACTTCAGGATATATATTTCATCATGGATTTGGCCCTGTCTCTTGGCATAACAAGAAGCAACAAGTGGTTTCTATCTCATATATAGAGGTAGAATATCACATCGCATGTGAAGTTATGTGTGAAGTGATATGGTTGCATCACATTCTAACAAACTATCCAGTACACTTATTCTACGACAACTAGGGTATTTTGAACCTTGTTAAGAATCCAGTGCATCATGAGAAAACCAATCACATTTACACACAATGTAACTTCATTCGAGATGAAGTTCCAATGCACCAAATTTAGCTTTAGTACATCTCCACTAATGCTCAAGTTGTAGACATTTTCACTAAGGCACTTGCATGTGTCAAATTTGAATTGTTTCGTAGCTCTCTATGTATTGCACAATTATGTAATCAGGGGGGATGTTAGTATAGCTAGTAGTTATCTTATTACCCAAATAATGTAATAAGGGGGGATGTTAGCGTAACTATACTCTATATTTGTTATTCTATTATTTGGTGTATTGTTATTTGTTGCAACCATACCTATTTGAAGCCTAGGTTGTTCTGTAACCTATGGGCTAATTAAAGGTGGGCAATGTATTATTTATTTCATTCAATACAAGGCAAGTATGTTTTATAGTATGACATTATGTACACAATAATGTAATATATTCTCTAACACCACATTGTATTACATTATTTGGGTATTGAAGATTTTGGTCTTCAATATGTATCTTTGTCTTGGTTCTAGAATTTGATCTCTTCTCTCTTACTTCCTTCATTGTCTTATTTTTCTAAATCTGGATGAGTATCTTGTTCTGGTTCTTCTTCTTTAGTCTGTATATGGTCAAGTAGTGCATTTTTTTTTTGTCCTCTCATTATTTTAATTTTGAACCTTCTATTTCCTCTTCTCCTCTTATGATATATAGGTTCTTCATTCAAAAAAAATTTCTTCAGGAAATGCATTAGTATTATTTTGAAATCCAATAATATCTTGTGAAATTTTGATAGAATTTGGAGTATATATATTTCTATGGATTAATTTACTGGATTTAGTCTCATTTTTATTTATAATGTGACACATATTAACTCCATTTATGTGTCTTAAATCAATTATTCTTTTGCTCTCACTATATTTTCTATTGAAATAAGATTACATGATAATCTAGTAATATACATTACATTATGTAGTAGAAAATTTGGAAATGATTTAGTAGGATTTACACACCCATATCCATGTATGTGATAGAATTTTCCATATGCAATTTTTAACCTGTAATTGTTAGTGACTTCAAGATAGAAAGACCATTGTAGATTTCCTGTCATGTGATTACTTGCACAAAAATCAATATACCAAATGTTCCTTTCATTTTGACCTATAAATTTGTTTGATTTTGAAATGATTTTGCATATTTGATATGGTATATTGGATACGATCTGATCTTGAGTCCTCTTGTAGTATGCCTTGTGATGAAATATCCCTCTTGTTATTTTTTCCACCATAGTATATGATAGAAATCCTTCAATTTTTAGTATTTTAAGAACACTTTTTATAGATGCTTTGTAGTATATTACCTTATGACTCCCTAGTTTAGAGTATGTTAACTACTTTTATAAAAATTGTCTAAGGATTAGGTGTTCTAGGATCGTTATGTCCCCTAGTAATTAGAATATATTCTAATTTTTTTTATAATTCACCTTTCAAGTTGATTTTGTAATGCTTTGGGAATGATAATAATAAACTCCTATTTCATCTTTTTTCTTCTATTGAACTATGCAATTATCAATTTAATGAGTTTATCTATGGTTGTATTTATTTTATCCCTTTAATGTGAGTATGAGACAAGTATAACCAATTAATTCCAACTCTTTTGAATATTTAATGAAATTCCTTATTCAACCTTTAATAGTTCAATTTTCTAAATCCCAATAAACTAAGGTATGATGTGATATACCTTATAACTCCCTAGTTTAGAATTTTAGAAAATAATAGTATTTAAAAATTAATATTCCAATTTACCTATGTTGAAAATCTTATGTCTCCTACTTAATTATTTACAAATATATCAATTTTTGACTATCAAGCAATTTATAATATCATCAACCTTTGCTAAAACTGATTTCTTAATTCTAAGGTTGATATTTTAATGCAAAAATAATTAAATTTTAACCTTATACTAACAACATTATAACTCTTAAATTAAAAAAAAGTAAATATTAAATGACATATATCTTTTACCTCCCTTAAAATTATAGTGAGCGAGTTGATTGGCGTACGGTGAGACTTCTAAGTTTAGATACTAATATTTACTATGTGATACAAGAATTCAATGCTATATTTCAAATGGTGTTGGTATTCTCCTCATAACCCAAGCATTCAATGCTCTACTTTCTTTCAAACGGTACTGGTATTCACCTTACAACTTGAGTATTCAATGCTCTACTTTGATCGGTGCTGGTATATGAGAGTATCTTGTTGTCATTTGACTCTTATCATGATGCTTTACTATATGCTTTCACTTCAATATTGGTTGAAGATATTCCCTACTCTACATGCCTTCTATCTTGGGCTATTAATAGTGATACATCCCTTCTTGGGATGTAATTTACTTCATGTGTTACTATACCTTCTCCCTTCTTGATGATCTTGAAACTTGGTGCATACATTGCTCAAATATGTAGGTGGAAAATGGATGTTATAATATCTTTGAACATCATTTTATGAGCCTTCAATGTTCTCCCCTTTGAAATTATTACTATACCTTCAACCTTCAAAAGATGCCTTCAATGCTTCCAAGATGAGTGTTACATCTATTCTAAGTGCTTTCTCCCTACGTAGGCATTAGAAGAATTATGAAACATATTTCTTAATTATGACAAGTTGTACTTGCATGTGAGGATGCTTTCAACGTATCTTTAACCTTCTATGCTTCTTCCCAATGGGTGCAAGCTATCCAATCTTAGGTTTATGATTTTCTTCTTGCCAACTAGTGTAAGTTGTATTTTTACAATGAGCAATAATGATATTATCCATAAATTTTTCTCCAACTATGGTGATTCTATGGTTCTCTAATACTAACATTTTGGTTGATGATTTATCTCGAATCAATGGTTGTTCTTGGTCACATTGATTACTATCTTCCTAGTTGGTGATTCATCTCCAATCAATGGTAGCTCTTGATAGCTTTAACTGGAGGTTCAACCACAATGTAACTTGGTAATGCACCTTTCATTTTAATTGTAATTTTCTTCTTTTTTCTATAATGGGTTATCTTTTAAAATTTTTATTTCTACGTTGATATACAATAGATAATTGGCCCTTATGTAGACCTTACATGTTGTAGGTATTTGCTTCTATAGGTATTTTATTTGATGGTATATGTCATGTATCTATACATCATAATGAGCTGATTATCGAGCCTTTTGAGTGGATCTTCACTCAATCACCTTGGGTTGTGATTCCATTATCAATGATGGATATTGATCCCTTCAATTGGATTGTTTCTTATTCACCTTAACTAGTGCTAATGGTCGATGTTAAGTCCCTATGAAATGGCTCCTATTCAAGAACTTTTTCTAATGTTAATGGTGGCTTCTTGTGGATAGGATGATAGGCTTCATATAATATCCTTAAGATACATAACTTTTGTCTCCCTTCGGTATAATAGAAGACAAGTTTAATGATTGAATAACAACATGTAATACCTCCTTAGTTGCACCTCAAATATGAGACTCTCCTAGTATCATTTTGTAGCTCCTTTTACTGGTTTTGATGATAGCTTTCTTATCCACTCGAAGAAATATCATCCTATTTTTTCGCTTTTCTTTTCCAAAATAATCTACTGGTTTTATGCACCGAATAGTATCTCTAGACACTTTGATATTATGCTAATTTATGCACTTTGGTTTATCATATTAACTTAAAAACCAATGCACATAATAATCCTTTAAGAGTAATTTAGTTAAGAATAACTAAAATAGTGCAATAGTAATATCACCTTATTTCTCCTTCAAAGTAACTTGCAAGATGCACTAATAGTAACTCTTAAAGAACTCTCAAATGCACTAATAATCTCTGCAACTCTAATAGTAATGTCTTCTTTGTTGTAACTAGATAATAGGAAGATGATATTTTTGTTTCTTTCTAAATATATCTAACTCCTATTTTAATGTGCAGGTATTAACCTTAAAAGAAACTATATTATGTCCTATCTTTAACACTTTAATATGAAATCTTCTCTTTGCAATTTTTAACTATAATATGTTGCTTAACGAATCTTAACAATGAACCAAAAATCTGAAGTTCAATAAATGAATATTCATGAACCCAAGTTGCTTACCTTAATGATATATATAGATGAAGGATTTCAAGGTGATTAGATTCACCTTATTTTTACCCTTTACTGGATGAACTTGCAACTCTTCTTTGCTATCTCAAAAATCTTCTCAACACACCAATTTTTAACTTTGTACCTCTTTAAATATTGATTTCTAGTACTATAGTTTGGTGGCTTAAAACTTTAGGATGTAAAACTTAGTAGCTATTGATGCTACCTAAGTTGTTGCTTTCTTGTTGTCCTCAAATCTAAAATTTTTAGATGCAAAGCAATAAATATCTCCACAAAAAATTTGTTCTTGAATCTAAAAAATTTGTAAGGGAACTCCTCCAAATAATAGTTGATATTTTTCTTCAAAAATCCTTTATTTTTTATTATAGAAACTAGCAAATCTCCTTTATTTGAATGGGTCTTCTAGCCTTTAAAGGTAATATTCAAACCTCTCAGGTTTTCTAGTAATATATTTTTTCTTTCTCCTTCAACCTCCTTATCAAATTGTAACTTCAATCAAGGCTTCCTTCTTATGAATATGAAAGTCTTGAGGTTTTCACCAATCTCCTCCAATATTTGGCAAGATTCTTGTCAAATCCTCCTCCCTTGGGCTTATTATAAGACGGTGATAATTATACCAAGTTATTACTTTATTATAAACTTCTACTTGGTGGTATATTTATCCAATTGGTTCTCCTAGGAACTCCTTTAATGCCCTTCTCCTAATATCCTTCAATGAGGCTCACCAAGATTTCTCCTTCTTTCTACTTGAGACCTATTCTTTGGGGTTTTCACTCTCACAATTTCTCTAGTCTTCTCAATGAGATATTTTCTTCAACCTTCTACTGTGGAATTTTAGAACTAAGGTCTCCATATTGAATATATTAAATCTACTACTTTAGGAACAATACTTTTTCTAGTCCTTCTCTATCCCTTTCAAAATAAGAAGCTTCAATAAGATTTCCTATAGGTTTCTTTAGATTCTCAAATTGATTTCTACTATTTATTTAGGGTGAAGTCTTCATTATTCAATGGAGATCACCAATATCCTATATTCACCAGGATTCTTCTCTAGATTCTCTTCAATATACTATTTTTAGTCTCCAGTGGTGATCACCAATCTCTAATATTCTCCTAGACTCTTATATATAGTATCTTTAATATATTATTTACTATATTCAATGGAGATCATCAATATTAATCTTATCATAGACTCTTATCTGGATTTTCTTCTTCTTAAAATATACAACAAGGCTCTTATGGCATTTTCTTATTTTTCTCTTTAGAGTTATCCAATCTATAGTAATGGGATATTTTCTATAGGCCTCTAGATATTCTATCTTCTCCTTGTTGCTTTTGGTTTTGTATTTATTATAAAGAAGATATTATTCCTGGCTCTTTTGTAGGAAGCTTCTCAAATTTCATTGAATCTCCTTTTTACTTCAAAAAAGTATTATAACTCTAATGAAAGAAACTTTAAATATAGAGAAAATTAATCTTCACTAGTTGATTTATCAATCTAGTGGAATTTATGCTAAATCCTAGTCTTCACAAGTTTTTTTGCAATTCTATGGAAAGACTCTAGTCATATACAATCTAAAAAAAATGTAAATGATAATTTTAGATTTCTCTCAATCTCATTTGTGGCTCTTCCTATATCTTATCAATCTATCGTGTGCTCTGACACTATTATTAGCTTTTTATGAGTATATGATATAGTAAATGCAACCACAAGATGCAATATAAGTAATCTATGATATCTATATGATAATTGCACTATAATATGCAAAATAATAAAGAGATAAACTTATGTAATAACTCAAAAATATGCCATTAGTGAAATCTTACAAAAAAAGTACAATGCAGTATAATGGAGGACATGAAAAATCTGCAAACTATTTAAACGAACTACATTGTACCACACTACCAATATTTACTATGCACTCTCTATTTCACTCACTATAAGGTCTTTATATAGAAATATAGGTTCCTTGGCCCTTATTGTACCTTTGAATCTATCCTATGACTCATGTACATGGGGACTACATGTCCATTTACATAATTGCACATTCTAATACATGTATATTTATTACATGCTAAAGTAACTACTTAGTTTTACTCTAAATTAAAATTATACTCTAGTAATATACCAAAGGTGGTACATTGATATGTACCCAATAATGTAATATATTCTCTAAAAAACATGTTTCCATGTTTTTTCTTCATAAAATATCTATAATCTATAATTGTAGCTTCCTTCCATTGTGGTGAACTGAACACTTCATTCACCAATTCCATTTATGGGTTTTCCACCACTAAATTCATGAAGACTAGATTTACTTCCTATCCTATACTATTTTGAGTATCTGTTCATGTGGAAGTGATGTCAGGAGATATATCAAGTTTTACATATTTGATGACACTAGTGATCCATCTTATATTATTTCTTTATTATGATGGATTTGTAGGTAAAATATATTCTTATTCATAAACTAATCTAGTTTCACCAAAAAAACTATAAAATTCCTCAACTAACTCCATATCATCACTTATGGTTAGAACTAAGAATGTGGTATCCTTATAATACTTAGTATTTGACTTACTCTCACAAGATTCATTAAACACTACATCTCTACTTTTATACAATTTCATGGTGACTAGATGCATTCGTGGATAAGATTATGATGTATCATCATACATAAGAAATAATTATCATAGGGTCTTAGAATCTAACGTGGTCCTCTACATCTTTGCAACATGCACACATTCCTACATTCAAAAAGTTTTACAAATACATAATTAAAGAATTATTCATGGACTAAATATATTTAATTGTAAATCTTTGTAGCTCCTTTATTGGTGATTTATTTAGAAGATACACAAAATTAGCAATAGATTTTTTTTGGTAGGTTAAAATTTCATTAAAATGGGTTTTAAAAGGGCCTCAAAACCTTTTTACAAAAGGTCACTAGACAAAATATAATGCCACAGGATATGTTAAAGGATAGGCCAAAGGAAATTCCAAAGTAAATTCCAAAGGAAAGGCCTAAGAATAGGCCAAAGGAAAGGCCAAAGGATAGCCTATAAAATTCTATCCAACAAAAAACTTGAAAATCCCGCCTAGTGGGAGAATTAAAATTTGAAAATCCCACCCAACAAGAAATTTGAAAAATATCATACAGTGGGAAAATTGAAAATGCTGCCTAAAGCAAGAATGAAATTCCTGCCTATGTAGGAAGAGTACAAATTGAAAAATCCCATGTAGGAAAAAAACCAGAAACTGGTATCCCACCAAGGAAAAACTAAAAAAAATACTTCCAAGCATGATGACCATCTTGAATAGCTAGATGGAGCAGAGGAACCATCAAGATACATAATACCATCTAAGGAATACCAAGATAAATGTAGGGATGCTGAAAACTTAGACCAAAACAGCATCCTACACAGGCCTAAAAAATGGAGTAAAAAACTGAGGATTTCCATAGGCCAAAAAAATTCCCTTGCATGTAATGTTAGACAGCTTGAAAACAAGAGGAAACAAATGAATTAGTAGAGGCAACAAGAAGGTACTAGGGATGTGATATGAAGGAGCCATAGGTAATAATGCTACAAATGATAAGTACAAGGCCCACCTCAGACCAAAAAATGTAATAGAAAACCTAAAACGGCCTCCAAATTTACCATAGAATAGATTTATAGAAACAGAAAAGGAAGTCTAGTGGGAACTCAACAACCAAAAAAATAAAGGCCTCCCCAATACAAGAAAAACATTGAGAACCCACCAAGTAGACCATATCTAGATACCCAAATATTAGATCCACAAAAACAAAAGTGGCCTCCATAGGCCAAAAGGATACTATGAAAACCTCCTCAAGAAGCGTTCATAAAGCTATGATGCACCACAATCAAAGAACCACTGAAACCTAACTCTAAGAAAATAATTACAATAGATCTAGGCTAGATCTGAGACCAACAAGGAAAAGGCATCCCAGAAGCACCATAAAAAACCTAGGGAGGGACCTATGGGCATCCCAGAACATAAGAATAGGAAGGAAACTCTTAAAATTACTAGGAAAATGGTACACAAGTAGAAAAGTGATCTCCCACCCCAATGAGATCGTCTGCAACCATAGACAATCAAGAGAGAAAGATCCAAAAAGTGCCAAGGAATTGGGATAGAGCTGAGCCACACCACAAAGGAAACCTACAAAAAACTAGGATAACCCAAACAGCAGAAGGGAAAAATTCCTAAAGTACAAAAAATAAACACAGGGATAGACCTAGGGATGTCCCAAAGAGTAGAAGGGAAAATGAATCCCTAAAGCACAAAAAAGGTACTGATATGGAAATAGGGATATCATAGTCCAAAATCATAGGAAGGAAACCCTCAAACTAGTGAGGAAATGGAAATACAAGCGGAAAATAGACCTCCCACCGCAAGGAGATCATCTTCAGCCATAGTTATTCGAGAGGAGAATCCACAAAATACTAAAGGATTAGGATAGAGGTAGGGGAGGGGGAATTAGATAAGCAGATCAAGACGTCCCATAGGATTTTCCCTTAATTAGCAATAGATTTAACCTAATACTACTACTATGCATTTTCTCGTATGAGCATGCAATAAATAATTTCCATGATGGAATTGTTCCTTATTTTAGCAATCCCATTTTACTATGGAGTGTAGGATCTAGTAAGCTACTAGTTCATCCTATATTTTGTGAGAAAGTATGAAAATTCATTGCAAATATATTCCTCTTTAACTTGAGTGAAGAACTTGAATGAAATATCATCATTTATTTTTACATGCTTGTTGAAGTATTAGAAATTCCTATGTGAATTTTACTTTAGAATAAAAAAATACACCCATGTTTTCTATGAGGACTCATCCATAAATAATTCAAACTACTTATATCCATAAAAATGGTAGTCACGGGTCCATATTTATTGTTTTGAATAACATCCATCCATGGTTTTTCTCTATGAGTGTTCTCACGGCTTCCTTGCCAAACAAATTGAGCACAATAGCAATGATGGTGATAGGATAGTAGACTTAATATAATTTTATGATTACTTAATTATAGTAAGTATATTAAAATTAGATGATGATATCTTCTATACCATAGGTAGGTAGCATATATCATTATAGCTAGGAATATGACATTAGGAAATGATATAACATCGAGTGAAAACAAACAAATATTGTAGATAATAGTTACCACAATTTCGGTATTCCTCAAAAAAGCATTTTCTATCACCATAAACAATATGAAATACCATGACCATGTTTGGATCCATAATTTGTGGTATTGAAAACAAGTTGTATAATAATCTAGGTAAATGTAGCATATTTTGGATTAAAAACTACCTCTCATAAGATTGAATGAAGCATCTCTAACTCCTTTGAGTTGATATATTTTATCATCAATAATTGTTACTTGTTTTCTATTTTTTATAAATAAACCAATATTTATGCATAGTCATGTGCTGGCTAGAACCTAAATTAATATATTAAACTTCATATTTCATTATTTTTATTGCCTTGGATATTAGCATCTTATATGCCTATTTTGATTCTAAATATACTTATTGATGCCCAACATACCCTTGTTTTTGCTTTTGCTAAGAATATGGTTTGTGTTGTCTTATTTTAATTATATTTGTATAATTGATCTCCTTGAGTTATATTGTTATACCAACAACACTCTATATAATGTCCATATTTACTATAGATATGATAACACCTATTTTATTTATGATGTTATTTCTATGAATATAAATATGGGGAAGATCCTTTTATGGATTTTTTCTCCTGTAATTCTTGGATATGAGTGAATTATTATTCAAATAATCTCTCAACATGTTGGTTTCCTTTTATTGAAGCATATTCATTAGCTCATCAAAAAATACCTTCCTATTTGGAATATGCAAAAAAGTGATCAACACTGAAAATGAATCTAGAAGATGTCTAAGTATGATAGGCACCCATAGCTTATCCTCCATGATTTTTTCCATGGTATTCAATTTTTATTTTTACTCTATAATATAGTGAAGAAATTTCATAATGCTCCCTCCATATTGGACTATTAATGTTTAATGTATTATTGATTTATTCTTCCTTTCATATATGGTCAAAATATTTTTCCATGTATCCTTAGATGTTTTTATTTCATAAATGTATGGGAAAATATTACCTTATATGGCAAGAGTTATGATCATCAAGTTTTTTTTTCATTTGCATCCTCTTTAGTTCAAGGGACCTTTCTTGTGACAATATCCTAGACTTTCTCAACTACAAAGATAGTTGTCATCTTATTTTTTAAAGATCCAAAGTTTCAATCTTTGAGTAGCTATGAATACATAACAAGGACTTTTGGTATGACCATGGTGAGAATTCCTTATTACTCCCAAGTAGTGCCCCTTTTAATATATTTACAGTCTATTTATTAGGTATTTCTATACACCCAACATTTTTATGTACCCATTGGTATGTGGAAGAATCTAGTCCTTTTAATATATGCAACCATATATGAGAGGAACATTAAGATACATAACAAAGAATGATATGATATGCCAAGGTAATACAAAAAAGGATTTTCTCTATCAATGACACCTAATTAAAGATAAATCCTTGTATGTGGACAAAACATTAATATATACGTGGAATTTCATAATTTTAAGGTTTATGTCTAGTGATAATAAAAAATAGGGTAATATTTTAGAGTAAAAGTAAAAAAAAATTGACCTTATATATCCTTGATGATTTAAAGGGTCAATGCATAGATATTTTTGTGGTATCTTTGTTAGGTTATAGGCACAATATCTTAATGCAACAACTTTACATATAAATGTGATCCAACAAGTCATTGATATCAAATGTTGATAATATGCTTAAGCACTTATTGTAGAGGTATTCAAAACATGAATTTAAAGCAAATTTCATAAATTTTTAAGGTATATATCATATAAGAAAATAGAACTTTGAAAAATGTTTACAATCTCACCTTTAATTTGCAATACCTTCACTATAGCATTTTTACCAATTAATTGCCCACAAAATTATAGGAAATTATAAAATTAAAATTTGTTTCCTAGTCTAATAGTGATTTTCCATTTAATGTCCATATTCTCTTGGTGGAAATGTCAAATTGAATTTAGATATATTCCATCATGTGTCCCCCTAGTTTTTATCTCTTTGCACTAATTTCATGCTTTATGGTGGTAGACTACTCCTCATGCTTCATTTGAATAAAAAGGACATTGAAAAATAAAGTGTGATAGGACATTTTTTAATCATGTAAATTTTCCTAATCGCTTGACTATATATATTTTTTAGTTGAATGGAAGCTCAATGTGTAACCTATTCAACATGAGCTATCTAGCATGTCTCTAGTCTATATTCTAGGAAACAATTACTTTTTCTCTTCCTATAATAAAAAACTCAACATACATCAAGAACCCATTGTATGCTACTCCTTCCCATGCAAATTATTCTATGTCCATAAAAATTCATTAGGATTCCCTTGCATGGTTGAATAATACAAAAATTTTTAAAATTTGAGCATGCAACTAGTTGAGGATTGTCTTAGTTACAAACTCTTTCCTTTTTTCCATAGTACTATGGGAATTCATCAATTTTTTTTAATATATCTAGTTAAATAATGGAGTTTTCTTAGTATTACTATGTATTTCTACCTATTTAGTTTGATTATGGAAACAAACCTAGAACAAAAATTTGTTGTCCCTCCAAAAAAACAATGTTGAATTTTTTTACATCGCCATGGTCACCAATATTTTGACTATGCTCCACTTCACTACAAACATAGCACAATGGTATATCCAGTACTTTACACCATATCTACATTAGCTTCTATTTCAGTCTCATAACATCCTTTGCTTATTGTTATCCTTACCTATCTTAGGTCTTTTCTTCCTCCTAATTTATAAGCATTGGAATCCAATGCTTCTATGACAGGGAGGAATGATGAGGAACAATACAAATGAAATATATAAAATATAAAAATGTAATAAAATATTAAATAAATACATGTGTATGTATTCAACCTTCTAGAAATATCTAGTCGACATGTTAGGCAAGTACATATTCTAGATCTTTCTATGGGGGTTTGTAATTCTATAAATATGTTATATTACTCCATGGAAATGCAATAAAGAATTTTGATTTTAGATTCATTAAATCCATGTTAGTTTTTATTTGAGAATAATTTATTTTATTGTAAAGTACCTTAAAATAATTTCTCTATTGGAAACACTATAGAGTTTTAATACCTCCTTTCAATGATTGCTTCCCTACTTAACTTGTAACTATAACTATTCTTCATCTTCTATAGTATGATAGACCAGTAGCTTTTGAAGAAGGTTCACCAACTTCTAAAAACATTAAATGATATCAAAAAAGCATTATAATTTGCTATGATTTATCTTAAAATAATAGTAACTATTATTTCATCAAATACCTAAGTTCGTAGTGCTTGCAATAATGCTCACAATTCTACTATTTTTATCATGATAGCTTTTGTCCACTCTTTATATTTAAAAAGTAGAATTGGATGTTGAATAATAGAAGAAATTTATTTTTATTTGATTCAAATACTATCTTCAACTTCAGCTATGCATCTTTGGTTATGATTGTATCCCTAATGTATGCTTGGACCTTATTTACTACTCCAAACATGATTATTAGTTTCACTTTTCTATCTATTTTGTTAAATGTTATTTTTTTTCTCCTTCTAAAAAAGGATATGAAGGGCTTCCATCTACTACTTTCCATACTTCTTCAAACACAAGTATCAAAAATTTTATCTTCTAGTTAGCATAGTTGTTTTTCCTCAACAATTGGAAATTAGGTAACAAGAACTTTGATTCTTCACTAGCCTTGGTAATCTTTCATAAAATATGAAAATTATTATTTTATTATGTTCACCTTATTTTCTTTTTATTATTATATATGCTTATACATGGATTTCAATTGATATTTCAAAATGTGAGAGAATTGTATATCATTGAGAAGACATAATATTTTATTCCTCTATGGAATATTTCCCAGTGTATTCCCTTGCTTTTTCCTTTTCACATTTCAAATATTTTAAGAAATAATTTAAAATTAATAGTCTATTTCTTTTGCAATATGATCCTTGTTATCGAAAATGTATTTCAAGAAACTTATACATTTTTATTCCTCTTTTCTCTTCTTTTCATAATAGAATATATGATTTCTTCTTTGCTTGCATTCTTATCCTTGAAATGCGTGTTGATTAAATTTTTGATGCCTTCAAAAAAAAAATTGTTTACACCTTTAAATTAATTTTATGCCTTTGTAGATGATATAATTTTGTTCAAATAAATGTTATGTATGTTTTGAAGTATTTTCTCTACTTATGCTTGTTCTTTTTCTAACAAATTGTGTTTCAATGTCTAGATGTTAGGGTACATGCTTTGCAATGTCTTCATAACTTAGTTTGTATTAAAATTATTTTTGTATACTACTATGACTTGTTATTTCTTTTTTAACATTTCTTTAGCTAGTGTAATTTTACTTTTGAAAGATATGCTTTTGCCTTTTCTGTTCAAAGAGATGTTCCAAGTCAGTTTAGTCACTTATTGCATTAATATCATTGATTTTTACATTCTTTAGCAATGTTTTATATTTGTAATATTTATCCTTTATAGACTTTACCACTTTCTTTTCTCATATTCCTTATGTATGTTATTATCACTTATCTACTTCTCTTTCTACTTCTCTTAGAGTTATTGCTTTTTATAAATTTCTTTTGATGGAGTGTTAAATAACATGAGTATTCCTCTTACAAATATTTTTAGATGTTTCTAGAAAGTTAAATAAGTTGCTTTATGTAGGCATATCTTAACTTTAAATCATTACCAATGAATTGGATTGGATGGATGGTGCTAGATGACACTTCATTTAGTTTTTTTCTTTTCCAAATATAGCCTTTTTTACTATAGTTCACGGTATATAGCCTTTAAAATTTTTGACAAATTTTCTTATTCTAAATATTCTTTCTATGCTTGTTAACCATAAAATTCACAAGTCATACCTAAGTATTACACTATTAATCCAAATAGCCATTTTAGTTGGAACAATTACTTCGATACCAAATGTTCATTTTTTATATTAGTTTCAAAGTGTTGAAGCATATTTGAAATAATATTTTTATTTCATTACTTTTTCTTTCTCATTTGTAGTCTTTTAAGAGACTTAATATTCTTTATCCCTTAAATTGTTCTTCCTTGAATTTTTATAATACCTACAAAAATGGATTCAATTTTACGAGCCTTCTATTTAATATTTATCAAAAACTTATTTTCAAATGAATTTAAAATTGCTTGAATGGGATATATTTATATCCTTCTATATTAGAAATTATTCTTCACTCTTCTTTAGAATGTCTTTAAAAAAATTCTAAAATTTTATTTTTATGGAGATTTTCAATAGTTTATTTTGTAATTTTTTTTGAGATTTCAATAGATTCTTTGCTATATTTTATGGAGCTTTCAATAATTTCTGTTCTTTCATATTAATTATAATTACTTATTTCATTGGTTTCTTGAATTTTCCTGGTTGTTTTATGTATGCTTTATTACCTTTTGTCTTAAATAGGGATTGAAACCATTTGAATCTTGAAGGATTTTACCTATGGAAACAAGTTTTTCCATCTAAAACCACTTGATTATGCCATGTAATTTTCCTTCATGGTCACCATATTACATAGGGTAATTTTAATTGAAACTTATTATCTCAAACATAATTGGTTTTCAAATATAGTGCACCATTGGATTTCTCTATGTTGAATCTAGAGGAGGATTAGAAAGATAACTATTCCTTCTCTTGACCTATTTTGATACCATATTATAGATCCTAATTATTTGAATAAATTACATTATGATAGTGAAGGCTATTTAAGTACATAGGATGTCTAATTTAAGCATAGCAAACCTCTAAATAATATTTCAACTATCTTGTCATATATTGCATGCATGTACCTAGTGAGGATTGGTTATACCACCTAAATTCTCACATTTTCGATGATGTAATAAATACTAACATATATATGTTGTACAAATTTTTGTAAGTCATTAATGTCTTACATGTTGTGCTCTAGCATGCTGACAACATAGATTGAACGAGTGGAGTACTATGTCAAGACCTCTCAACTACCATAGAGGCCATATAGGACATGTGGTATTTCTAGAAGCAGTAATGCAATGAACTAATCTATCCAACTCCCATGTTTTTTTGATAAACCCACACATATTTAGTCCACCCCAACCATTTTTCATTAGCCTCACTATTTTTGGTCAACCCCACTCCACTCACTTCCAATATACCTCAAAATATATCTAGTTATTAGTATTTAAAACCTTATTAGATATAAATACCTATTTTTGAGGTTATCTGTCTCATAATTAAATGGATCTTAAAATTATCTACATTATAAGTGATTTATTCCCTTCATATATTGTCGATGCTAATGTGGATTTTCTAATTTATGTTGATTTAATACTATTTACCATGGCCTAGAGTACTTATGGTGAAGGAGGCTAGATGAATGTACATAATATATTTTATAGAGGTAGTGATACCTATGTAACAATGGATGGGGTTTGTAGTTATGGCAACCTCTATAGCTAGGTTAAAAAACCAACATGGTGGTATTGAGAATTATTATTTTCAATAACTAGCTCTACTTTTTAGAACCCTATATTAACATTACTACGTAAATATGTATGTGGCACCTCGGATTCGTAGCACATATGGGCCCAAATTATGTATGGATTAATTAATGTTAGGAGTTGATAAAGGATGTAACTCTTACTTTATTAGGAATTACTAGATTGGATTCCTCATGTGTATCAACCCCTGACCATTAGCATTAGGGTGAGCAATAGTCTATAAAAAAGTAAGACTTGAATTGAAATGTACCAAGTCATTTTGTAATATTGTAATTGAGCTTTGCTTCTAAGGAGATTCCCCACTTGAATAGGCCTATTATTCTATATTACAAATTATTTTTTAAGTAATAAAGTTGTTGCATTTCCATTATATATTACAATGTCTTTATTTCAGTTCTTATTTATTACTAATTGTAGACACCAAAACAACACCAATCCGATTATGTGACAACGAGCGCTGATCGAATTGACACACACATTCCCTAGGTCAGCCCCCAGAGGTTAAAGAGTGGTCCTAACCACTCCCAAAAGCAGTTTAGAGGTTAGAGGTCAATTTGGTACCTTTTTTGCACCTTGCTCTCTGCTCGTCCCACCCAGGGACAAATACAAACTGGAATTCGTCCCACCCAGGGATGAATTCCAGCATTCACCCCAGGGTGAGGCGAATAGCAAGTTTGACTAGCAAAAATTCAAACCTCGGCAAGTCCTCTAGTTAACTGAGGCTTTAGGCCATGCAATTGTGAGGAATAGCTTTTAATCAAGGAGAGAGACTTCTATCATGCATGCATTTATTTTAGAGACCTCATGCAAGGAAATTCTAAATCAGGGAACTAGCTTTTCCTAAAAATAGGACAATTAACTCAAGTGGCACCCTCACATGCGCATTCCAAAGAAGGAGACCCTAGGTCTATAAATTGGTGAGTTTTCTCACCCAAAAAATATACAGAGAAGGAGCATTTGAGCAATGAAGTGCTTCCAATTTACATAACTACTTGCGATTTGTGCCTTCACATCCTTAATCTCTCATTCAAAAGGGAGGTTATTGGGTGATTATTGGAAGCACGAATCCTGACCCAAAACCTAATTTTTTGCCACAATATTCCACAAAATTTTTTGAAAACATCCCATAAGGAGTTTTGGACCCATACCAAGTGGATTGGTTCCGAAATAGTGTCCCAAACAGTGGGCGTTCTGCCTCGGGGTGCCCCCCAAACTATCACAGTCCTATTCACCCCACCCCGGGATGATTAGAAATATGTGATATATTTATTTGGTTTTTATTTTGCATCTTATTCTAGATATTTTAAATAGGTTGCAATTTAAATTTCATTTCATTTTGAGAAATTTTGACCAAGTTTTTGTCATTTCTCGCCTTTACTAACTTGTAGATGGCACTAGAACAATTTGGGTGATAGAGGAAAAATTGGAGAAATATGACCATCTGGGTCTTCCCAAAACACCCCCAATTAGCTAACCCCAACTTTGCAGGTCATTTGGAGCTTCCTAAGTAGAACATTGAAGAGGGTGCTTTCTGACAAATTATTGTAGGCTTATTTGTCCCACCCTTGAGCGAATACAAATCTGTGAGGAATTTCTAGACTATTATTTTTGCAGTGGTCTTCTGGTAACATATTTATGCTTTTGTAAAAATTTTAGGTCAATCCAAGGTCATTTTATTATCATTTTAATATTTTCATGCATATACTGATAGTAGGCCTTGGGAAATACATGCTTTATTCTATCTGCAGGTGCTACTAATCTTTTCTATTTCTTTGAACATAGGTTTTAGACATTAGAAGAGTAGGAAAGAGTGAACAATCATATACACAAATGGTGGTGATGTTTTAGTCTGCCCATCTTACATCTGGGCACACGAAAGAAGGATTGCTATCATGGATGTGATCAAAAATATATTTAACGCTCCTATCCCCTAAAAAGTAAGGAGACGTATTGTAACACGAATTTGAAAACACATCAATAAAAATGACCTTATTCCATATTGCTTTTATCTTGTGTCGATTCGCTCATGTTGTTGCCTTTTTATGCATTTTTCAATACATAGGCTTTTGGTGTTAAGTTTGGTTTTAGATGCATCGTATTCAACATATTCCTTTTTGTTTTCGTATCCTCGTGCTTCCAGTGGTGATCACGGTGGGACCTCTGTCCCTTGATTTTTAATATTAACCTTTTGTTTAAAGTTGCTTGTTTTTTTGCTTACAGGTACCAAGTTTTCCAATGCTGGACTGTTTTAGAGCAGAAATTTAGAGACATCCGATTTGGACAGAGAAGAGGTAGAGGTCTTAAACACCTTCTATCAAAAAATTTCTATTTTTTATCTGATTATTTTCTTGCATAGGAGAGTTTTAATTCTTGTTTGTTTCATTTATGCAGCTTAAAAATAACCCCACACACCACGTGGTAAGTTAAAACAACAAGGAGTTGGTCGTAAAACCCCAACCCTTGAGCAATACCAACGGTGGATTTCATCACTACCTTGGCTTGAGATATTGCATACATTACCCTGATCGCGATTGTTGCTAGACGTAAATCCTGATGAAAGCTGACCAAGTGTAGTTGGGGTGATTCCCAGTGCATGAGGATAAGTCTTCTATGGTAGGTGTCATAAACAGAGCGATCCCCCTTCCGTACCACCTATGTTCCATGTACCATCTGCTCTCATGTACTAATAGTTTCCCTCACATAAGGGTGGGTATATAGAGAGTTTGGTATATCGGTATGGCAATGGTATATCGAAGGGGCGACCATTTTTTGGGAGTCATAAGAGCCGTCATTTTTGCATTTAAACGTTCTTTCACAAACTTTCAAAAACAAACATCAAAAACACACTAAACCAGGTTTAGGGCACACTTTTAATCGTTAAATGAGATAATCATTGTTTGTGTGTGTGATATTTCTTGTTTAGTGTAGCACAAGAAATCCTAAAAAATAGATAAAAATCTACTCGTTTTTAGGAGCACATCACCATGGTGTTCACTCGTAGTCGAGCCCAATCATGGGCAAGCGCTACAGAAGTGCACCAAGAGGGGCAAGTCGCCTCCGATATAGTCCTGAGGACTTAGTCATGCCGCCTTGGCGGCCTAACACACAAGATAGTCCACATCACACCATAACAGAATAGAACTATAGAGGCACCTCTTTGAGGGGCACCCCTACTCAGCATAGGTCCTTTCAATAAGAGAACCTACATGTAGCACTCGAAATAGACAGGAGACCTCCCTTAGATGCTCATTATGAGTGGCCTAGTGATGAAATGTTAGAACAACAAAGGGTCCATAAGGAGGGGCCACATGATTTTTTCATCCCTCCTCTACTCCAGATTGCTATTAGAAACACTAGACCAAATCTAGAGTATCAAGATTTTCAGACAGGGCAAGACAATTCTACCCACACCTTGCATGCATATGAAAGAGAGGATGAGGAAGACTATCACGTTCCTCAAGAGAAGTACATAGTGTGGGAGCGATGTACCTCCACACTTGCCATGTATTAGGATCAGCCATTGAGGCTATAGCCTTAGGTTAATGTAGCTAACCTCGACAGAGGAAAGAAACCCATAGATATCTCAGATCACCATGACCAAGATAGACATGTAGGAGAGGCATCTAGGCTCCCTAAAAAATATACGGTGGAACAAATTGACTTGGCATTTTCCAAACATGCCACCCACCAAGCACAAATAACGTAGCTTAGGCAAGATCAAGAACAGTTGGAGCATATTTTTTGGCTTAACAAAGAGCCCATTCAACGTCAAACAGCTAAATTGCTTCATAATAATGTGTCTACAAAGGTTACAATCCCTCACACACATAAAGTAGAAGTATATGAGAGGCCTAACCCCTTGGTACAAGACAGGTCTGTGCGACCTTATCAAGTATTGCCTTCGAGACCTCCTAGACCTGAGTGGAAGGCCACTCCCCAAAAAAATGATGGGCACCCTCCGTGGGCACCCATCCATGTATATAGTTCTCAACAAGGAACTCATCAAGAAGCCTATGAGGAGTATGAACAAGAATAATAGTGGGTTGAAACGCTCTACCAAGGCAGATGGGGTGCTATCCAGCTATCTCTCAATAGGCCTCAAGTTCCCTACAACCCACGACAGGAGCAAACTAAGGAGGAAGAAATTAAATCCTCTGATGCATACAAAGCGTTGCTAGAGCTCTTAGATTCTATGGAGATCAAGACTTTTGGGCCCCAAAATCCCACTTTATGCCAACTCCATAGTCATCTTGTGCATCCATCAGTGTCGGCACCTCCATACCCTGAACACTTTAAACTACCCCAATTGGCACTCTTTAGAGGGGAGGAGGATGCCCAAGAGCATGTGACTAGATTCCTGAGCCAGTGCTTCAGTATTCAGGACAATGATACTTTGTTATTAAGAACATTTATAACCACATTCGTAGGCCCTGCCTCGGATTGGTTCACCAAATTACCAAAACATAGCAGCAGTAACTTGGATCAGCTAGTGGACAAGTTCCTCGAATGCTTCACCTTCAAAACTAAGAAAAATGTGTCATTAAGTGATCTAGCTAGCCTCAGGTAGTATGAGGAGGAAACCATGGTGGCATACGAGAACCGATGGAGGATGTTGCTTTCGAAGCTACCTTACCTCCCTCCCATGTCAGATCTAACCCAAATGTTCTCGAAAAGCTATTTGAGATCGATCTTCGTTCTATTGCAGCTGCAACAATATGCCATTTTAGAGGAATATTTGGCACAAGCTAGAGTCATTGAGGAGATTAAGATACAGGATGGCGAGATCACCAAACCTAAGAAGAAATAATGGAAAAAGAACACTAAAATAGGGACCATGCAATCGAAACCTGCTATGGTTAATCAGGTTGCCATCAACGTCCCTAAGCCTACACAAGCAACACAGCCTCAAAATGCTATCAGGCAGTGCCTCCTAACAACTATGAGAGAGAAAACCAAAGGTAGGAGCAAAATTAGCAACGTCGCCCTAGGTGACAATTTACTCCTTACACAGAGTCCAGGGACTCTCTGTTTGACTGCTTGTCAGCGACAAACTTGATCAACCTTCCAGATATTAAAACTATAGACTCCAATGTACCAAAGCCTAAGGGGTACTAAGAGGAATTGTATTGTATGTTCCATAGGTGTAAAGGACATGATCTTAATGCATGTTGGAAGTTCAAAGGTTTGGTACAAGACCTAATCGACAATAAGACATTGGCAGTGGACAACCCCGTAGTGCCAAACAACCAACACATGGGAGTATTCAGAGACCCCTTTCCTGCCCATGAGGCACAAGCAAAACCTCTTCAAGTCAATTAGGTGCAATAGAATTGTCCTATGCAAGGATATGTGGGGATGATAAGCATAGTGACTAGGAACAAGAAGTACCCAAGATCTGCACCCGCGACAGCCACAAGAGAGGTTCCATCAACGTCACAAGCTCAACAGCACCCTACGCAACTTCCCCCACCTAGACCAGTGGCCATGATTCAAACTAGACTCACCCAAAGTCTAAAGACCATGTCGGCTAGGCTCTCCATATACGACCTAATTCAACAATCAGTGCCCCATCAGGAAGCTCTAATGGAGATTTTAAAGGCCATCGAGCTACAACCCCATGAAGTGAACTCTTTCAACAACTTTGTGGGACATGTAAAACAATGTATAGAACCAGTCATCATCTTTAGAGAAGATGAATTGAAAACAGTGACTAGTGATGTGATGGATCCACCCCTGCACGTTATTGTGCGGGTCAACGGGATTCCATATAAGAGGGTGTTGGTGGACATTGGCTCGTCCAGTAATATCATCACTATAACAACACTAAAACATTTGAAGTTGCTAGCATCTCACATCGTGGCCTCCACTTATACATTGCGAGCATTCAACGATGCAATCTGCTCGACGGTTGGCACAATTGTCCTACCTATCCAAGTGGGAAAAAAGACTATTCATACATTGTGCCACATCTTGGAAGGTGATATGGCTTATAATATCTTGCTGGGCTGGCCTTGGATTAGGGACATGAAGTGTGTCCCTTCAATAGCTCATCAGTGCCTAAAGTATATATTTCAAGGACAGGTGCATGTAGTCCCGACAGACTTGGAGCCCTTCAAATACTGCAATACAGTGCAATTCATGCTGCAATCGACCCTTCCATAAACACATTTGGATTTTCAATTTAATCCATCTCAACAGGGTATGATTCCGTAGGCATCTCTAGTGATTAATCTGTCGAGTCCTCAGTTAGATCCATATTCTTCCGCTAGTCCTTCCACAACGATGCCACCTACGATGGCCACATCCAAGGACAATGGAAAGAAACCCCTAGAAGAAGAACCACCTCTAGTCTCAACCATCTTGATAGAAGAGATGCCTAGCAGAATGGAAGTCAAAATGCCTAGTTTGCCCCACATGGAGTGGACTGAGGAAGGACTCCCATTCGCTCCCCCTCAACCACTAACGATCACTGTTGAAATGGCCAACATGGCCTGAGGGAGTATCTAGTGAGGAAAATTGTAGCGACACCCACACTTGAGTCCATGCAGGACATGGGGAGGCCTCGAATCCCCATCGGATCAGTGGTTCCTTTAGGCTACCCACCCAATCAGACAAACTTTGTTTATGGGGGCCTGGATAATGGTGTTGATATTTTAATTTAAGAAGACGAAGATGAAGAGACCTTTGCTATGGACGTCGACTATCTATCCAACCTTGATTTTGCTTTAAGATATCTAGGCCAATGCAATTGGCATGGATATGGGTTGGGTAGGTATGAGCACGGAGTGCGTGTTCTTTGCCAACCAAGATATCAAATGTCGTATGAAAAGTCAAGAGTCAGGTTCAACCACCCCTTGCACCTAGAAATCTTGGTGGAAAATATGCAAGTCCTAGGGATATGCAACAAGGATGGGTTAGCATCATATCCATGTGCCAATCCTCACACAAACTATACATTGGGAGACTATCTCCCATTGCTAACAACCAACCTTATTGACCATAACAACCCTTTCCCTTTGTTCGAATAGGGAGAAAATTTAAAGACTCACCCACAAGCGAGATATGGACAAGACCAAGAAGGGTCTTCAGAGGATGAGTCGAAGTACGAGGTAGCCCCTTGGGATCCTTTTGCGTCTGATAGCAATCATTCACAAGTATATCCCATGAATGATGATGAGGCAAGCTTCCTGACAATGTTTCCATTGGATGCTCCAATTGAGCATATGCCACCTCAAGAGAATTAGGTCCCCCCCTAGAGAGTAGAACAACCTCAATGGGATCACATTAATTTGCTTGAATAAGATGAGCCTCATGTATCGCAAACCGCTGTTGGAGCCAACGAAGTCCTTTGGATCTCTGACAATGATTATGAAGATGAAATTGAGATGGCCTATCTCAACCACATGCGACAGATGCAACAACAATATCCCTTAGACATAGATGACATGTTTGAACACCTACACACAGGTCCAAGGCATAGGTGGCACCTAAACCCAATGCATTTATAGCAATTACTGCACCTGCCATTCCAGGTACATAGAGAGCATCTTCTGCTTGGAGACCCTATCAAACCATCAGTGCCTAGGGTAGACCCTATCTGTGTGTCTGTGCATAGGGGTAATCCATTTATACCAGTACCCACAGATCCAGATACGAAGCACCAAGATCATCTCGGATATCCAAGTTACAACACCCGTGGTAATGGAGATCACAATCATTTCATCAACATGATCTCCATTGATTTAATCGCCCCCATCCATGATCCAACCGACCCGACATGGTCATTGTATCTAGACTTCGATGCTATCAACTGGGATCGCACTAACACACTGCCATCCCCATAAGAGTACTGGCCTTGTGGTGGGATGTTCCATTTCACCCTAGGATAGACTCAGGATGTCTTCCATGCCGAAGAGGAACCTGATGTTCCAAACGATGATCTAAATTTGGCAAATGATATCCACTTAATCCCAACTCCACACCAGTTGGAGGACGGATCCCACATGTTGATCGAGGATATGACTAATGTAGACATTGGCTCAGATCTAGTGAATTTGCAAATCATCAAGCTAGGGGTAAGTCTATCCCCCGAAGAGCAAGTCGACTACATTGCCCTTCTCAAAGAGAAGAAGGAGGTTTTTACATGGTCATACAAAGACATGTCGGGACTAGACCCACAGCTAGTCACACATAATTTAATGCTTGATCTGACAGTCAAGACAGTAAAGCAAAAAATATGTAATATGCACCCAAAAATGGCCTTAATGGTCAAATATGAGCTACAAAAGCTATTGGATGCACATTTTGTCATCTGCATGAATTACCTGCCATGGTTGTCTAACACGGTTCCCGTCAAGAAGCTCGACGGGATGATTCGCATATGCATCGATTTTTGAGATTTAAATAAAGCTATTCCTAAGGATGATTTTCCCTTCCCAAGCATCGATGCATTGGTAGATGCTACAACGGGCCACAAAATGCTCTCCCTCATGGATGGTTTCTCAAGATATAATAAAATTCGTATTAATCCCGAGGACCAACTAAAAATGGCATTCACAACGCCTTGGGGGACATTTTTCTATAAGGTCATGCCTTTTGGCCTTAAAAATGTTGGCGCCACCTACCAACATGCCATGACATACATATTCCATGATTACATGCACAAAACTTTAGAGGATTACAAGGATGATTTGTTGTCCAAATATCTTTTGTGCCCTAATCATCTCGATGACCTAAGCAAGATCCTCTATCGCCTCATAGAACATAAAGTCAGATTAAACCCCAAGAAGTGTGTATTTGGCATCACATCTGGAAAGCTCTTGGGTTACATAGTCTCTAAATGAGGAATCGAGGTAGACCCATAGAAATGCAAGGCAATCCTTGAAATGCTTCCCCCAACTACCATCAAGTAGCTCAGGAGTCTACAGGGAAAGGTCACATTGATCAAGCACTTCATAGCGCTGTTATCTGACAAGTGCCGACCCATGAATAAATAATTGCACAAGGGGGTAACATTTCACTAGGATGATGAGTGCCAGTCAGCCTTTGATGACATTAAACAATACTTGGCTTCACCACCAGTATTGGCACCACCTAGACCAGGAGTGTCGTTCTACTTATACATCTCAGCTACTGAGGTGGCACTAGGTGCCATGCTGTCCCAGAAGAATGAACTACACAAAAAATAGGCTACTTACTATCTTAGCCACACCCTGGTCAGTTATGAACTTAACTATGAATACGTTGAGAAGCTATGCTTGGTAGTGGTGTTTGCTACCAAAAAGTTACGCCACTACATGCTCAGAAATATGACATGTTGTGTCTAAGTAGAATCCATTGCGATACATGATGAGTCGTACTTATCATAGTAGCCGCACGACAAAATGGATCATGTTGTTGACGAAGTTTGACATAGAATTCATTGGACAAAAATCCATAAAAGGTCAAGTCATCGTCGATCAACTGGCAAAGGGTACTCTTGAAGATGATCAACCTCTGACCATAGAACTACCGGATGATGGGGTGTTTCATGTTTCAGAATCACCAGATTCTAATGAGCCTGAGTCACAGGCTGACATGAACTTATTCTTTGATGGTTCTAAATGTGAGCAAGGAGGTGGCACAGGAATTGTATTCTTCACTCCAAAAGGGGCTCCAATGCCTCTATCATTTAAATTAGACTTCCCATGCACCAACAACAATGTAAAATATGAAGCCTTGCTCATAGGTCTTCAGACAATAATCACCATGAACATTAAACGTTTAAACATCTTTGGTGATTTGTTGTTAATTATCAATCAAGTAAAGGGGATATTCCGATGTAAATGTCCAGTTATGTAGGCCTACAAAGCCCTTGTGGACAAATTTCTGGCACAACTTGAATGGTATGACATTGAGGCACTCCCTCGATCATAGAATCATTTTGCAGATACTATGGTCTCCTTGGGGTCACTAATCCTATAAGACCCTTCTAGTGAAATGACAACCATTCAGGTTAAAACATTATCATAATCCAGGATGGAGTGTGCAAGATCTGACCTAACACCAAGAATTCACCTGATCCAGATTGAACCATATCAGGATAGGTTCTCTTGAATACACGATTGTCTGACTCAAGCCAACTTGGGGTCCTTGTTCTCCCCGACCTCTCTTAATAGCAACACAATGCTATTTTTACAAGTTCTTTCCCACTCAGATTTTTCTAGGGATGCACTAAAAGAGGGATTGGCTGTTCATATCGTTGAGGTTTCTGATCAGCAGGATTGGTACACACCCATAAGGGATTACCTCAAGCTAGGTAACCTCCCACTTGGATTGACACAAGCCACAAAAATATCATTTAAACAGAAAGCGGCAAAACATGTCTTGGTAGGAGACATTTTGTATCGTCGAAGTTATGAAGGAATCCTCCTCCGTTGCTTGGACCAATAGGATTTCGCTTGGGCGATCACCCAAGCACATGATGGTACATGTGGTGGCCACTTCAGTGGTATGGACATCACAAAGTGCATTCTTCGCATGGGCTATTATTGACCATATTTAGAGTGATATTGTTGCACATATGTGAAGAAGTGCATGAAGTGTCAACACCATGCTAATTTGACACACGTACCTTCTTAGGCCTTACAGCCGATCCAATCGACTTGGCCTTTTTTGTAGTGGGGATTCGATCTAATCGGAAATATCTCCCCTACATCATTCGGTTGTCACACGTTCATCATAACAACCACATAGTACTTTACCAAGTGTGTGGAAGCAATTCCGCTAACCTCTATGACTGGAACCCGCATTGTAGAGTTTATTTTGCATAACATCATATGTCATTTTGGTATTCCATCCAAGATCCTATCGGATAATGGGACGTCATTCAAGAACAAATATGTGCATGCTTTGACCACAAAGTACAAAATTCAGCACAATTTTTCAACACCCTATTATCCGTAGGCAAATGGGCAAGCAAAGGTGTCAAACAAAATGCTAGTCACCATCCTCAAAAAGACAGTCATAAGGATTGGTGCATTCAGATCCTGCTTGCCCTATGGTCTTATTGCACTAGCATTTGGACGCCCACTGGGGAAACTCCATTTTCATTGGTGTATGGCTTCGAGGCAGTCATGCCTCTTGAGTTGGAAATCCCTTCCTTGCACATTTCAATGCAAGAGTTCATCGATGATAACACTAAATGGTAGGCCCGGTTAGACCAACTGAAGTTGCTCGACGAATGATGCATCAATGCTCTCGAGCATTTGTGTATCTATCAAGAGCGACTTAAGAAAGCATACAACATGAAGGTCCACTTAAGGAAATTTT
This sequence comes from Wollemia nobilis, assembly GCA_028583015.1. Taxonomy (NCBI): domain Eukaryota; kingdom Viridiplantae; phylum Streptophyta; class Pinopsida; order Araucariales; family Araucariaceae; genus Wollemia; species Wollemia nobilis. The sequence goes on from JAQPPZ010015568.1 coordinate 926,947, forward strand.
AGGTTGGTGACTTGGTCTTAAAAGAGAACTAGTAGAATTCTAATTTTTTGTCCCATCTAAGGGACAAGTTCATAGCAAACTGGTTAGGTCCTTATGTCATCGATAGTAGAATGGAACCTAGAACATACCGGCTTGCCTCTCTTGAAGGAATCAAGGAAATAGAACCCTTGAACATCAGTCATTTGAGGCCATTCCACATTTAGAGAGCCATAGCCCAACCCAAAATCTCCAAGGATTCTCACAATCGCTTGGTCAACCCAAAATGCCCCAAAGGTATCAATAACCTCGTTGGTCAACCCAAAATCTCCAAGGATTCTCACAATCACTTGGTCAACCCAAAATGCCCCAAAGGTATCTATAACCCCTTTGGTCAACCCAAAATACCCCAAAGGTATCTATAACCCCTTTGGTCAACCCAAAAGCTCCAAGGATTCTCACAATCGCTTGGTCAACCCAAAATGCCCCAAAGGTATCTATAAAACCTTTGGTCAAGCCAAAAGCTCCAAGGATTCTCACAATCACTTGGTCAACCCAAAATGTCCCAAAGGTATCTATAAACCCTTTGGTCAAACACCAAAAGCTCCAAGGGTTACCATAACCGCTTGGTCAAACATAAATATTCAAAAACATCAAATATTCAAAAACAAGCAAAAATAATAAAATCATCAAAAATAACAAAAAAATTGCATTCCAATTCCATGCATACTCATAAAAATAAAAAATACAAAAATATAGGTTGCATTAGGCATCACATGCATACATTGCATATTTGCTAGGTCATACCAGTCAACAGCACCATAGACTGTCATTACTTGGCAATTCCCTAATTTTCTACATTAAATCCATTTTCTAAACGCATACATCCAGAATAACACCATCACAATTTTTAGCATAGTCAGTTGTCTCCTAATGTATATAGGGTTTTCGTCATTCAGTTGTCTTTAAATTTCTAGACAAAAATTTTACATAGTTAAACAGATTTTACACGGGAAAGTTTTACTTGGATCACGCCTTGTTACATAGCATCCCAACACAAATTAAAACACATAAAATAATTCCTAAGTTGTGTGAACACAAGAGAAAACTACAAAGCAGTCTAGGGTACCATAGGTGAAAGATTAGCCTGATCATCCCCCTGTGCTAATGGTTCCAGAATGCTAAGAATTGAAAAAAGGACGAGCTCTTCCCCATCCATTCCCCCTCATAAATAGTGGTCTTCACCACTACCCAAATCCCAATCATTGTTGATCCCTAAAGTTGTAAGGATTCATACTACACGTCCTTGCCAAGGATGGGTAGTCATCCCCAAGACCTAAAAGGATCAACGCCATTTAAAAACAAAATTCCAACAAACCATCATCATACCCATCTCCATTCACCTTTGGTCTCAAAGTTGTAAGGATTCGTACTACATGTCCGTGAACAGGATGGGTAGTCATCCCCAAGGCCTAAAAGATCAATGCCCTTACTTCATAATCTGCATCATCCCTTTGGTTCCCAAAGTTGTAAGGATTTGTACTACACATCCCTGAACAGGATGGGTAGTCATCCCCAAGGCCTAAAAGGATCAAGGTCATTCATAAGCCACAAACCTACAAGCTCAACCTTACAAAGTTCAAAATCCAAAATCAAATAATAGTGGTTATCACCACTATTCAAAATCCTTGCTCAAAAATAAAAACAAGAACAAAAATAAATAGTGATTTTCATCACTATGTATACGAGCAAGTATCCAAAACTATTGAGCAAATCAAAGCCTGAACTTGAATCCCTAGAATTATCAACATTCAAAAACCATTTAGGTGATCCTCATTATGGGTTTGGTGGACAACCTACCTGGCAATGGTGGTATCCTAAACGCATGATGATATGTCTGTCACATTAGCTTTGTGTGTGCATATACCAATGTTTGCATGTGGATGAGCTAGATTATGGTACTTTAGATTGTCTCATGGATTAATCTTACTAAATACAACAACGAAGTTAGTGGAGCTAATTAGGTGATCCTCAGTATAGGTTTGGTTGATAGCCTATCTGGAACTGGTGGTATCCTAAAAAATGCCACATAAGCGAACACAATTGCACACATAGGGATGTGAAATAACTTGGTTTAAATTCAAGTCGGATTTATACATTGTTCAAAAGTCTTGCGAGATAAATGTACACTCTTGGCTAGTTAGTTAAAATATCTGAATCTCAAAAAAGCTTAACTACATTTTAAAATAGCTAGCACATTTCATTCCATAAATCACCATTAGAAAATATGCAAAATACAAAAAAAAAAATTTCACATGCAAATTCATTCCACAAAGTCATCCCATTAGTACAACAAGTCAGTCAAATCTTGCACAGTCTATGGTGCATCGACAAGTTATCAACAACTCATGTCATTCATTCCATTGGCATACATCATACAAATTAGAAACATCACATTCATAATAGCATATGCATACATCAATGTAAATACATGTACATAAAAACAAACCATGAAAAGTGCATAAAACACCAAAAAAAGAGTCATCTGTATATATATCATCAAAAATATCCATAGGCTACAATGAACCGGTCCTCTGACCCCGCAACAAAAAGCCAAAAAATCAAAAACCCCCAAGCCTAGGGCGTTGGCCACCATGATCATGCAGGATCGGTGCAACGGGAACTACCCCCTACCCTAGGATGAATACATAGCAAAATTTCAAAAACAACAAAAACCGCACAAAATTCACCAAAAACAAGCCCTAAAAGTGTCCGATAAGAGTGCTTTTGCACTTGAAATTTTGGGCATGCAAAATAGATGTCGGGGTAACAAACCCTCACTATCCTATTCCATTGGAAGACTACCATATCTGGACTACTCCACGGGAAGATGGATTTTCAAGAATTTCATCCCCAAATGGCATCACCAAAAAGGGTCAAACCCAACAAAAAATAGCAATAACATTGTCGAACGAAGGCGCTTTTGCGCCTAAAATTATTGGCATCCAAAATAGACATTGGGGTTACAAATTATCCCTATCCTATGCCCTAAGAAGGCCACCATATCCGGACCACTCCGCGGGAGGACAAATTTTTGACACTTTCAGCTCCAAAATGCGTCACAAAAAGGGTTAAAACCCACCAAAAATAGGTCAGAATGTTCGAAAACTGCTTCAATGGTAAACAACTAAAGACACCCTTACCTAAGTCATCTTGGGTCAAGTGACTCATCGCTTTTCTCATGTCGGTCATTCCCTCATCGATTTGTCGCTTGAGGGGGTAGTCACACTTAGTCGCAAATCAACAACAACATACCCGATCAAGGAAATGACACGCATTCAAAAGATCATTGACAAAGACAATCGTGACCCTACTTGGGGAAGCAAATAATCAATTATCACAAGATGATCAAACACTTGGCATTTGTGAATCATGAACTCAAGGTTCCCACAGATAAAAGGTTGTGCCCTTTGCCTATTCATGACTGATCAATGTCCAAGCTCAAGTAACACCTCACCCAAAAAGGTTAACACTTGAATTAAGTTCCTTAGCTCGTCAGAAGCAAAGATTCAAGAATGCATGCCCTTTCCATACTTGGGGCATCAAGATTTGGTTAGGTTACTGAGAAACCTTAATCATCAGTGCTTTGGTTATCTATTTTTGCTTAGCACTGCACCTTGCACAGCGTTTCCCAAAAATGGGCATCTGTAGACACCAAAACAGCACCAATACGATTATGTGACAATGAGTGTTGATCGCATTGACACACATAACCCCTAGGGAAGCCCCCTGAGGTTAAATAGTGGTCCTAACCACTCCCAAAAGTATTTTAGAGGTCAGAGGTCAATTTGGCACCTTTTTTGCACCTTGCTCTCTGCTCGTCCCACCCAGGGATGAATAGCAGCATTCGCCCCAAGGTGAGGAAAATAGCAAGTTTGACTGGAAAAAATTCAAACCTCAGCAAGTCCACCAGTTAACTGAGGCTTTAGGCCATGCAATTGCGAGGAATAGCTTTTAATCAAGGAGAGAGACTTATGTTATGCATGCCTTTATTTTAGAGACCTCATGCAAGGAGATTCTAAATCAGGGAACTAGCTTTTCTTTGAAAATAGGAAAATGAACTCAAGTGGCACCCTCACATGCGCATTCCAAACAAGGAGACCCTAGGTCTATAAATTGGTGAGTTTTCTCACCCAAAAAATATATAGATAAGGAGCATTTGAGCAACGAAGTGCTACCAATTTACATACCTACTTGCGATTTGTGCCTTCACATCCTTAATCTCTCATTCGAAAGGGAGGTTATTGGGTGATTATTGGAAGCACGAATCCCGAACCAAAACCTAAATTTTGGCCACAATATTCCACAAAATTTGTCGACAACATCCCATAAGGAGTTTTGGACCCATCCCAAGTGGATTGGTGCCGAAACAGTGTCCCAAACGGTGAGCGTTCTGCCCCGGGGTGCCCCCCAAATTGTCATAGTCCTATTCACCCACCCCGGTACGATTAGAAATCTATGATAAATTTCTCTAGGTTTTCTTTTGCATATTATTCTAGATATGTTAAATAGGTTGCAGTTTAAATTTCATTTCATTCTGAGCAATTTTGACCAAGTTTTTGTCATTTTCTGCATTTCCTAACTTGCAGATGGCACCAGCAAAATATGGGTGATAGAAGCCAAATTGGAGAAATATGACCATCTAGGTCTTCCCAAAACATCCCCAATCAGCTAACCCCAACTTTGCAGGTCATTTGAAGCTTCCTAAGCAGGACATTGAAGAGGGTGCTTTCTGACAAATTATTGCAGGCTTATTCGTCCCACCTTGGAGCGAATACAAATATGTGAGGAATTTCTAGATTGTTCTTTTTGTAGTGGTCTTCTGGTAACATATTTATGCTTCTGTCAAAATTTCAGGTTAATCCAAGGTCATTTGATTATCATTTTAATATTTTCATGCATATACTGACAGTAGGCCTTGGGAAATACATGCTTTATTCTATCTACAGGTGCTACTAATATTTTCTATTTCTTTGAACACAGGTTTTTGACATCAGAAGAGCAGGAAGGAGTGAACAATCATATACACAAGTGGTGGTGACGTTTTGGTCCGCCCATCTTACATGTGGGCACGCGAAAGAAGGATTGCTATCATGGATGTGATCAAAAACATATTTAACGCTCCTATCCCCTAAAAAGGAAGGAGACATATTGTAACACGAGTTTGAAAGCACATCAATAAAAAAGACCTTATTTCATATTGCTTTTATCTTGTGTCGATTCACTCGTGTTCTTTCCTTTTTATGCATTTTTCAATACATAGGTTTTGGCGTTAAGTTTTGAAAAGGATTGAAAATCCAACTAAGTGTTCTATTATTTACAAATCAATATATAGGCACTAATTGCCCAAAATACATAACCAACCCATGAAATCATGGATTTGATTCAATACGCTTAACCAAAAGCTACAAAGGTGCAAAGGAGAATGCACGTAAACTTCTAAGTTAAGATTGCTAACTAGAAGATCCATTTTAGCTATCTTGAAGTACACACTTTAAAAATTAACCAGAGGGGTTAATTCTGAAATTTTTAAAGCTTAAATTATAAAAATGTGAGCAACAAGCTCCCACCAGTAGCTCTCCTTTCAAGATTCGGTCGACACACGACCAGCATTTGAAAGGCACCCAGATCTAAGTCGACACATGACCTAGCTTTGGAAGTCCTCCTGGAGCTCTTCAATACTCAAAAATGGGGGGGGCAGTAGGGTCAAATGGCCCCCTAATCCTAACTGGACCGTAGCTACAATCCAATCCCTTCTAAGGATCAGTATACGAAGAACTCTGGGGCAAACTTTTCCTATACCTCTTGAGCATAAGCAAAAAGTTGGAACGAGGGGTTTGTCGGCGAAGGAACTTCCTTCTCCGAATGGTTTTAAATCTCCCTTTGGGCTTAAACTGAGTCCTCAATGAGAAAATGTTTCTCACAATAATTCTATCTCCTATCCTCTCACCTCACAAGCCCTAGTGCAAACATGAACTAGGCTCTGATACCAATGAAAAGGATTGAAAATCCAACTAAGTGTTCTATTATTTAAAAATCAATATATAGGCACTAATGGCCCAAAATACATAACCAACCCATGAAATCATGGATTTGATTCAATACGCTTAACCAAAAGCTACAAAGGTGCAAAGGAGAATGCACGTAAACTTCTAAGTTAAGATTGCTAACTAGAAGATCCATTTTAGCTATCTTGAAGTACACACTTCCTACTTTGAGTTCACACTTACTAACTAACACTCTAAATGACAACTAGAAGACAACTAGTGCCCACAAGTGCATGTGAGAAAGGAGACTCACTTAAAATATGAATTTGCTAGAAATAAACTATGCAAACCTAGCTAGGAACTACTAGAGGGGTCATATGAAAGATCTAACATCAATCCTCATCAAGTTTGGTTTTAGATGCATCGTATTCAACATATTCCTTTTTGTTTTCGTATCTACGTGCTTCCACTAATTATTCCAATATTTGTGTGGATGTGATTAAATTAATTGGAAGGTTCCTGATAAATGGTATCAAAGTAATTTTTAGGGTGTTTTTTGTTGCATTAACATAAATTCTTGTCCTACCATCTATTTCCTAATAGGTATAATTTTCTTTCATTCCATCTGCTAAAAAAATTATTATAAAATATTCTATATTTTTTCCATCTAGGTTAGTGGGCTAGGTTAGAAACATTTTTGTAGGGGTTTTATAATATCATAAAAGAGATGTCACTTTTTGCTAAGTTATATTTTGCATAAATCATTAAGTAAAGTGAGACATGATAAAAATAAAATATTGAGAACTTTGATAATAGCCCTATATGACAAGGATCTCACACATGCCCTCAAATATATAAAGAGACCTCTTTAGGATTAGATAAAATATTTAGCCTTATAAATACATCATAAGTTGAAGCTACTGAATGTGCAGTAGCCATGAAACAGACGAAGGTGGATTCTCAGCTCCTAGGGTTTTCAAGCTGGGAAAATTTTACAACATTCCAAGATGATTATTTTATTTTTTGTACTATTAATTAAAAGAGGATTTTGAAAGGCCACCCAAAACCTTTTACAGTAGCTCTAAGGAGGAGCACAATGCACAAAAAATAAAGGAGAGTTTTGAAAGGTGTCCCACAACCTTATATGATAGCTCCAAGGAGGATTAAAACGTAGTTGCTATGCATCTACTACAATAAAAAACTCCAAAACAAGAACAAACAAAAACCACCAAGTAAAATAAAAATCCACACATTAGTCATTTGGTCCAACCAAAAACAATAGCTCCTACCAGAGATAAATCAATGCCATAAGACACTTCCACATAACAAAAGGTTCCAACAATAGACAACAATTCCAACCATAATTACACCACTATCAAAATAAATAAATAAAAATACCATTCATAAATGGTTCCAAACAACAAAGGACCCAGACCATAAAAATTTAAATTTTAAAATTTAAACAACCAAACCCACTCAAACAACAGACAAAAGAATCTGCTCTTGCACAGTAAAAATCAAAAAGAAAAAATTAGAACTGAAATCCACAAGCAACAATGAAGGGAAGATTTAGCAACAACCAGAAGCATAGATTTCAGCCTCCAAAACTACCCTACGTAGAAGAGACAAAAATAAAAACCAAGCAAATCCCCTAAAAAAAAAAACTAAAATGATTTTAATAGTATAGATTGAATTTCAATTTATATCTTTTAGACCAATCAAACTCTAAGTTTAATAGTTCTTTAGTTACTTCTTCCATTAAAAATTTAGTTATAAGGATTTATCAACACAATCAATGGAGTAGGTTTGTTTGGTGATTTTGTTTCTTTGTGTGAATCAAGGTTAATAGTGCTTTAGTTAGTTTCTCACCATTAAAAATGTAGTTATAAGATTTTATCAATACAATTGAGAATGCAGAAGGCACATCATCGACTCTCATTGCCCACGGTTTAGTGAGTCCCCCACAAATATTATTGTCTTTCCCCTCATTTTCCTGAGAAAGTATAGGGCATTAAATCTAAAAAAACATCAATAAACAAAATCAAATGGTGAATAGTACCAAAATTTTCGTCGAATATTAAACAAAGATAATACGTAAGAAGGTCGTAGTTTTGGGGTTTCCATATCCATTTTGGTAGTCAAAATTAGGCCTGTCATTCTATTGGTAGGTCACTTTGCCATCGAGGTAGGGACATATCCTAGTGTCATAAAAAGGATAAGATAAATAATGAACCCAACTTCCATTGAATATATCACACTTGCCATAAATTTTCACATCTAGGCTAGTAAGATTCATGGGAATTTTTTCCACACTAGATAGATAGCACACATTCCTATTGATCTCTTGGGATTATATATGGGGACCTCCATAATTTATCTTCTTTGAAGATCCTAATCTTCTCAAATCTGAAGCACCAAATGAAGAAAAATTGGAAAGCAATGAGGAATAGGAATGGGCATGAATGGAATCATGACAAATGGACAATGTAAGAAGAAGAAGAACACACAAATTGGAGAATAGAAAGGGTACCACCACCTGTGGTATTGCATAGTACTGAGAAAAAAAGGCAACACATTGAAGGACTTGTCATGTTCTCTAACTTATGAACTATTAAATAAGGACATGAAATACACTGGTATACTCTGTAGGGAATTTTTTCCAACACCGCCTTATCCACTTGAATCAGTAGCATGCCTTTCTAGCCCATCAATATCTTTTGCATCCTCTCAATAACTGAGTCTCAAATAATATTCACCAAATGACCATGGAATAGAGGGAGATCCAAGTACATCAATAGGAAGGAGGATAAGTTACAACCAATAATCATAACAATCCTTCTTTGATGATCCATTGGAGTATTGGAAAAATCTAATAAGCTTTTGTGATAATTAATGCAATACCCAAAAGTATTTTCATAGCAAATCAAGGTGTTTTTTATTTCAGTGGCTTGCGCCACTAATGTCAAACAAGGGAGCAAAGTTTCATTGTAAAAATGTTTTTGGAAGATTAGGTTGGAGATAGTCATAGGTAGAAGGTCAATTAAGGATGGATTTTGAGTGATAGACCTCCCCAGCTCTTCTGTCATTAAAATAAATAAATAATGTGAGATAGGATCCTCATGTTTGATGCCTTGGGTACTCTAAAAGAAACCTTATAGAGCACCGTTCACCATAATTGAAAATCTTCCAGTTGAAATATAAGAAAATATAAAGCTTATTCGTTTTCTATTAAAGCCAAATTTGTTGAGGACATTGAACAGAAACAACCATGAAACCCTTTGATATGCTTTTCCCGTGGCTATCTTAAGAAATAATCCCACTCTATTATTGTTAAATATTAAGTGAATTAATTCATGTATTATAATCACCCCATCAAGAATCTACCTACCTGCAATAAAACCACTTTGAGACTTGTCAATAAACATGGGGAGAATTGGTTTCAACTTATTAGCCATGGCCTTGGTCATACTTTTGTAAACTATGTTTCATAGGCTAATGGTTCTTAAATAATCAAAGGAATTTCTATAGGATTTAGATATGAGCACAAAAAAGGTCGTATTTAGGAAATCAAGAATATTAATAAAATGTTGGATCTCAATAATAGCCTTCCAAACATATTTGTCATAGATATCCCAATATATTTTGAAAAATAAATATGGGAAGCCATCATGCCTTGGGACTTTTAATGCACTCATCTGATCCATCATATATTTTAGCTCCTCTTCAAAAAAATTATCATTCAGCCTCATATTCATCTCTTTCATCACTAGAGATGGGATAGCTGAGAGCAATAAACCTTCTACCCGCACATCTCTTGGGGGATAATTACTCAAAAAAGATTTGAAAGGTGAAACTATCTTTGTTCTTATTTCCTCAATGTCTGAATATTTATTCCCATTAATTTTGGTAATTTATCTTATTTTTTGAAGCCCTTGCATAAAAGAGTGGAGGAGTGGAAAATTTGGTGTTTTTATCACCCTCCTTTATCAATAAACCCTAAAATTATATTTCCAAAATAACTCCTCACTCGCTAAGGTATTGGACATCTCTAATAGGAGGTATTTTTCTTTTTTTTTGGTGAACTCTTAAAAATATTCATCATTTTCTATCAATGACTCTAGGCTTTGAGGTCAACTTTCAAATTCTCTTTGCACTTGAAGATATCCACAAAATTAGTTTTATTCCAAACTTTCAACATACTTTTTACAAATCTCAATTTTTTAAGTTTCAACACTTCATTACCCAGGAGATATGTGGACCATCAACCTACGACCTCAGCTTCTATATTCAGATGAAGACAACACATGGTCTCAAAATAGAAAGGTCTTGGTTGAAAGGAAGTGCTGAAAAATGACTCAAGCCAAAGTGGATTATGGTTGGAGCCCACCCTAGGAAGGGTGAAGAGAGAAGCTTCATCAAAGAGGGAGATCTCCTATTGATATATTAAAAATTTTTCGAGCCTAAAAAATATAAGTTGATTCTTACATCTACGATTTCTCTAGGTAAAACTTGTGCCTCTCAGATGATGGTCTAGGAGCCCGACATCTATAATAAAGTTTGAGAAATACTCTATGCTTCAAGGGTCAGGAAAATTACCACCATGCTTCTCAAAAGGGAAAAGGGGTGAATTAAAATCACATACTAGGATCCAAGCATCATTCTCAAATAAGGATTTTAGATTGAGTAGGGAAGCCCAAAAAGGGCATCTTTCACCAACCGAGTTTGAAGCATAAAAATTAGTCAAAATCCACTTTTTGAGGGTTGTTTTACAATAAAAAAAATATTCAGTAGCCTGTCAAAAATAGAGATGACTCTACCATCTAGATTGAGGAGGTCCCAAAAACATAGAAGTCTACCAGATAATCCAATAGCTTGGTAGGCTATAAAACCAACCTCTTTCTAGACCTTCTGATGAACTAGATCACAATTACATTCATATAATTTAGACTCTTGAATGAGCAAAATATACGAAGATAGATCTCAAAGCTACTAGAACCCTCTATTTAGCAGGGCCATTGAGCCCTCTTACATTCTAGGAGTAAATTATAGATAGTATCAATCTAAAGAATAGTAGCACATTTACAATAATTTTCTTTTGTAATACTATTAGATCAAAATGTGAATGTACTAAAATAAAGAAATATCATATTTTTTCTAATTCTATTTATCATTTTATCATTCATTTCATTAGGGTCATTCATGTTTCTAGTATAAATGATACTTAACTTATCATAAACAGCCTTTGGCATATTGAAATAAAAACTTTAAAATCTATAATGGTATTGTAAAGTAAAATTTTATCCATATGAGGATAGATATAAAAGGTGGTACATTTAGTATCATTAGTGGTTAATTTTTTTATGAAGACCAAAAATTAAATGGACTTGCAGATAGTTCTCTTTCATTGAGTTACACTAACATGAATTATTTATTGATTCTCTTTGTTATATATGTCTAACTATTATATAATGTATATCCAACTCATTCAATGCTTCTTGCGATAAACTAAATTGAACAAAGATAAGTATTTAAATATAGTTACTTTGATATAATTATTTCTACTTTCCTCAATAATATTATACTGGTTAGATGTAGCATTTCTTTCTACCCCAAGACTCAATATTCCAAATTATCTTGTACCTATCTACTTGTCCTCTTGGGTAAGGTATGGATACTTCACATTCTTCTCAATAATTTTACTTTATTATTATAGTGTTTTCATAATTTGGGTGTCTATTCTAGAACCAATGGTTCTCTCTATCTAGCGTGTGCACTTTGTGAGCTATGGTTATAAGATAGAGAATATGTAGGGGACAACCAATGTTGTGATGATTTAATTAGTCCTTTCTAAGAAAGATATAATATTTACAACAATGACTATCCTTATTTCTATATCATAGAATTTTATTATAGTTCAATTATTTCCAAGGAATTGGCTATGGAATAGGTTGTGGTTGCTCATATATTATCGATTTTAAATCGCACCATGGTTCCTTCCTATTGTTGATATAATACATTATGCTTAAATAAGAACATTCTTCTTTTTACAAATCAATATTAGTAAGGAGATTACTCAAATTAGATATGGTAGAATCATATCTTGAAATAGGAAGTGGATTATCAACTATAACTTGAGGAGGTTTTTAGCTCTATAGTGCTTTATTCATTGCCCAATTCATTTATATATCTAATAAACATGTCCATAGATCATTCATATCATTATATACATAGTATAAATATTTATTCTATTTTTAATTTACATTTAAAACACAATTTTAAGTAATATTGTTTGTTGATAGATCCATCCTATTATTTTCTAGTCCATCAAAGAATTTAGAAGCATTATTATAATATCTCCTAATATATTAAATATACCTTTATTTCCATCAACCATCACATATTTTATTGTGTGCTTTTATTTTTTTTGTGGTCAATCTATTGGAAATACTCTACAAGAGGGTATGCATTGCATCTAGGTATTGATACATGTTGTCAAATCTCCTCTAATTTTGTGTTCATAGGTTTTGATATGTTAATATTGCAAGTAAACTAAAATATTATTTTGTAATAGGGAGAGATTGTTTAGGTTGTTGATATCATGCAATATTTGACAAATGATGAATATATTATGGCATAGGAAGCTACGTATATAGAACTAGATCCTTATTGATGTTCACATGATATAGTTTATGACTCACTAACTTGTACTAATATATCCTTTACATGAACTCCTACCTTTGCTTTTATAAAAGTTACTTGATTAGTTGCATTAACCATCATAGAAAAATTCAATTATAGCACTTCTACATATTTATAATGGCCTGTGAATATTTTTTTATGGTTATTAGAGTCTAACTTAACGTTCAACTAATTCTAATGTTGAAACTATACATATTCTTATGTTAATACCTTGGAATATTAGTAATATGTAATAATAAAGAATAACAACTAGCTACTTTAGCAAAGATATTCATGAAAGGATTTATAATTGTATACCAACAAGTAAATTATCCATTTTGGGGTCTACAACAACTAGTAAGCATGCATTTTGATTAGATAATATGGATATATTTTATTGTGTTCAACTCTTGCAAGTGTTATAATATTGCTTTACATTTATCATCACTAACTATTGGCAATGCCTTCAATGAAACTATTTATATATTATTGTACTATGCTATATTTAATAGAATATAAATATTCCATGTTATATAGTCATAAGGTGGATTTACTTATCCACCCTACCAAAAAGCTGAATTGGGTATCCAAAATCCAATTGATAACGTTGGTGCGGGCAGGGTCGGGTGCGACTCCCGGGTGACTTTGACGGTGTAGAACCCCCTGTTCATGGTCTCTCAGACCAAGGCAGCCCTACAAAGGCTTTTTCACTTAAAAAAAGAAAAAGTGGATTTACTTGGGCTATTTCCACTACAAATTTATTGTAAGAGAAATATTGGTCTAATTTTTCCTTTAGAGGTCTAAGTTCTTGAACATTAGGGTCATAAAAATATATGGATTTTTTTATTTTTTAATTATTTGAAGTTTTATCTTATTTTAGATATGATTTAAATATAGTTCCTTAAGAGTACTTGGTTCTAATTGCTAGAAGCTTGTATAACTTAACTAGTCTTTCTATTTTATGTATTTTGGATCTCATGAACATAAATATTGGGTTATTAGTCAAAGTTAATATTACATATTCTAGTTGAATGTGAAAATATAGGTATAATCTCTATGTCATTTAGCTAAAAAAAAACTTCCTATCAAACCATTTAATCGTTACTTTATGCTATAGGAAAAAATATTAGATGCTTTACTTTAAATCAATTCATTCATTAGAAAGGGATAAATATGTAAGTATTTTTATACTTTTTATAAAACAAATGTGAAAATGGTTATATATTGTATAATATTATATAAATACATTATTTGATTAGTTATAGTGGTTTTCACTCCTCTTGGGTAAGTAATTCGAAATCATTTATACCATTAATGCAAAAGATAAATCAACATAATTAGGATTGAGAAGTGTTAGAAAAATCAACTAAATAAGAGGATAAAAATGACCTCTAAGATTATTGGTTTTAAAATGAGGAATAAAACTGTAAACCAATGGCTAAATCAACTCATTCGCATTTATCCTCTTGGTCATATCAATTTGCTCCATCACCTTTTGATACACTATATTAGTAATGTATTTAGTGATATACTCCAATGTGAATAATTTTGGTTCGTAAATATTGATCTACTCAATAGGGCACTATGCCATGTTAGCATTATCCAACCAATTATATTAATTAATTACATAGAAAAGCAAACGTGACCATTTCTTAATATGAATATATCAATTACCTAAAATATGACAAAAATAATAACTAATAGACCAATAGAAAAGAATAAATTTGAGAGAGCAATCTATTGATCTCTAACATAGAACAACTACCATGCCAGTATTTCAAAAAATCTAAAGCACAAGATTTGCTTAGTCTCAAGTTGACCAATCTCTATTTTTCCAATTCTTTATCATTTAAATAATTTGTTGTGCTAAGTACCTATTTATCTATTTTTTGTTTGGTGTCATGCATATATCAATGTTGGCTCTCTAAATAAGTGCTAGGAAAAATAAAAATATGGACAAAGGGGTTTATCTAATTGTATAATGCTTATAATGATCTTGAGGGATATCAATAAATGCTAAGGAAGGACATGGGGACCATTGTAATTTCCCACTAAAGATGAATTGACACATTATTTTGATGTAAAAGGAGAAAATAACTACTAAAGTGCACGCAAAAGAGTATTTAGAGTTAAATTTTAATGAAAAATAAAGTGTTTACCACCAAACATCTAAATAGGATGCAATATTATACTTTATTTCTAAATTATTTGAGTTAAGATTTATTTGAAGATAGCTAGGATTATTTCAAGATATTTAAATAAATAAATAATAACTAATGATCATTTGTGAGGGTCCTTTTGACAATCTATGAACCAAAACTACTCTTTTGGTTGTAATACTAATAGGATTATTTTTTGTACTTGTTATAAATGGTTAATTACTTTTGAACTATGTGTTTTATTTCTTATCTCTTTGAATGCAAATGAAAAAATGATTATGAATTTGTACTTTTATTCTTTCTTAGGTCATTTTATATAATTATTTAAATAGTTAATTTAGCTATGAGGATTTTATGAAACACTAAATGTATCAATATTTCATGATTAGAGATCCATAGTTATATTTTTCTACTTTTTAGTTTGTCTAACCCTTTCCCCTCAAATTGGAAATGGGTTAGACTAAAATAAAAATAAATCAACACTTTATATAGGTTGATTTGGTAAAAATCTACTATTACACTCTTATTGAGGTGTAGAGTGCACATAACTATTAAACATATTAATATTAAGTGTTTTGAGCATACCCAATGTGACATGTTATGGTTTTATTAGAATATGTATAGCATGACCAATAGAATTCCCCATAATAAGACCCAACTATTTTTATATCCATATTACTTCAATGGATCAATGTAACAAAACAACTTTCAAAAATAGTATTTATATAGGTATGAGGTGTAGACCAATTGGTTCATCCAAACCCCATAGGGGGCGGAGGTCCAAGGTTCAAATCTCGGGCCTTGCCGGACTGAACGCTTGTCCCTTTCATGGTGCTTTCAGCGGCGTAAAAGGTTTAAAATGATTGTGGCATGGTGGTTATAGGGGCAGACTATGCGAAGATCTGTGTGGCGGCTTCTAGGGCGGACATCACAGAATACTGTGATGGCCATAAAAAGCTGGACAGCCTGCTCGGATTCGTGGCGACTACCGATTCCACCATGTAAATTAAAAAAAAACAAAAAACAAATAGTATTTATATAAAAATATTCAAAATATATAATAATAAAATCACATTCAATAAATTATCCATAAAAAAAAATTAAGATTATACAATTATAAATTATGAATAAATGAAATAGGTCTAGATTCTAAATCTTAAAGCAGTCCAATTGAATCAGAGATGGTAAAGTCTCTTATGTGAATAAAATATGATGAAATATTAGAATTCTAAGTGATGATCCATCTACATCATAACTCATCTACTTTAGCTCAAGAATCTTATTTGTTTTGATATTCAATAATCTAAATACCCATGTAGCTTAGATTTTGTCAACTCTTCCCATCCCTCTATAGTGTAAAAGGCGTGAACAATTCATTTATAGGTTATCTTTTTTAAATGATATCCCATGTTAAATTACTATGTTATCTATTATCATATGACTATTCTATTTATGAATTTTATTAATTTTATTAATATTATCTTCATTCAATGGTATTTTAAAAAGTTTATATAGATTCAATGCTTGGAAACTAGCTAATTTGAGCTAGTAATGGACTCTAATTTGGTCGAAGAGTGAATTTTTGGCTCTTCAAAAGACTTCAGTAATTTATGGATATTACATTGGTCTCTTTATGAATTATCTAGACACTATTGTTTTTCTTCCATGGTACTTTTGGGTATGAAAGATAAGTTTTGTTTTAGTGAAATTTAAGGTTTTTTTGAGCTAGTTGCACAAGAGCTAAGTGAAACTATGCAAAACAACATTACAATCTATTTTATAGAGACTCATTTAATGGGAATTGTAAATAAGAATTATTTAAATGAGATTTTTTATGATAATTTTGTGCCCTTAAAATTAATAAATTCTTTCATTTCTCCAAGAAAGATGAATATCCAATTACAGTGATGTGATATAATTTGTGATATAATGTATAAATCAAATTGATTTTGATGATATATATGTTGTTGATGTTGTTGTTGTATACCCTTTTTGGGGTTTTCGGTTGATTATGTTTTTTATAGGTATAGTCTAATGCGTGAGACATGATGTTTTTTTTGGGATTTTAGCTTGTTAATAGTAAAAGGTCTAGTGTGTTGATGGTTTTAGTTTAGGTTTTTCCTCGTCCGCTATTATATAGATTTTTTGTTTTGTGGATCTTTTTTGGTTTACTATGTTGATCTCTATAGTCCTTGTATTGGTTGGTTGATCCACCTTTGTAAAAGGTTCGGAGTACCTTTCAAAACCCCTTCATTCATCTTATCAAGAAAAATCATTAATTCGCGTGATGTGGTCTACCGGTAAGGATGTCACTTGCATTATCGGTGATGTGACCCGGGTTCAATCCCACGTGGATGTGGATGTGGATATATATGTATAAGAAGTATTTACTATATATATATATATATATATATAATAAACGAAAAAAATTCTTAATAAAAGAAAAAAACCCAAACAATCAGATGCCAAATACATCACTATTGAAAAAATGTAAAAAAAAAATATATCAATTCTAAAAAAAACTATATATTTTTAAAGATTAAAAAAAAAAAAAAAAATTTGGTTTAAAAAGTTTCAAAAATATATAATTCATTGGAAAGTTTTAAGATTTAAAAATAAAATAAATATTAATTTTGTGTAATATATTACACAAAATTTCATTAACAAAAGGCACTATACCTGAAAAGAATCTTCTGCACTTTTATAAATAGATTGACCTTTTTAAGGTCTATATCCGTGTGGAACGTTAATTTTCTTGAGAAGTGCACTAAGATTAAAATCCCCCGAGTTTGGAAGTTCTCTCAAACATGAACATACTAAAGTTTTTATAAAATGCTTTCCTCGTATTTATATCCCAAGGAATTACGGTTAGAGGGGAAAAAGAGCCGCCCCAAGGATTTTAACAATAAGTAAAGAATTGAGTCGCATATGATAGTTACACTGAGATCTCTATAATTCACAAGCAATTTTTTTTGTTTTTCGTGAAGCTGCCCCTGAACTTCTATCAATTAGACGGTCGGCTGGATCAATTGCATTACTGTTTACTTTTGCTGCATATAAACTTTCTTTTTTAAGTGTGGAGCAATGAAACCGATCGTCTTTTCTCTCAGGTGAAGAGCTGGCGAATACGGTATACAAGTCCGTATTAGCACAACAGATTGTGAAGGATCTGATCTCCTTACAAAGGTTTTATCCTGCCGAATATGGAGATGGCTGTTATATCACTAACAAATATGGGGATGGATCACTTGGATTGAAGGTTATGTTGGAGATAGTATCAAGTTCAATACACATATCCCCTTAACATTAGAAGGCTTTTAGTTCAGTAGAACAACCACATGTACATTCTCAACTGTCTTGATACCTGAATTGATAAAGCATTCGTATGTACACTGACATCACTCTTAACATCAATGATCCCATAAGTCATTTGTTAGAATTAGGCACGTTTGCTTAGATTTAGCCTCGAATTTTATCCATATATAATTATCAACTATTCTACCTTATTCCTGTAAGATTTTAATTATTAATCTATTATTTAAAATTTAAAATTATTTATCACTAAATTTATTTAAATCATACTTAAAAAAATATAACACAAGGACTTCAAAGAGGTCACCATGTCAGAAATATTCTACCTCAAGCATGCTTAGTATGATTATGGTATCCGGTGAACTAAAGCCAGCATGATCGCACCCCGCATTGACATAATATTGACATCATTCCAAACATCAAAAGGCCCGTATAGAACGACAATACCAAAATAATACTTCGTGGGCAACAGTAGCTCTAGCAGTGAAACGATTCTATAACTTTCAAATCTCATTTTTCTTTCGCCGCTTGATTTCCACAAACCTTGATAAGCCTTCCTGTCCACAAATGGATGCCTCTGTGAACAAAGCAAAGAGTGATATTTAGATACTCAAACAAAAGAAGACTTCACGCATGACATAGAGATACATATTGATGCAGATGTATATAGTGTGCTTGTATATGTTTGTGGAGTCACCATATTTATCTTTGTGTTTGGGCTTGTCATTTGAAATCCTCTCTATGAAGGAGCATCTACATGGCAAACTAGAAAGCCAATTGTGCAAAGGTGTTATGTAACCATCATGATGTAGTTAGACAGTAACTGATCCTCGATCCTTTAAAAAGGGGTTACAAAGGGGAAGGAAAAGGGGGTCATCCTTTAAAAAGGGATTACAAAGGGGAAGGAAAAATGGGGCAGAAGAGGAACTGGTAGGAAAAGAAAGAGCTCAATAAGCGTAAGAGTGCATAGCAGAAGAGAGGATAAAGGGATATAAGAGAAGATGAATAGGGAATGGTATGCTGAGATGAAAAGAAAAGAGAGACATATGTGTGAGGTCATTTGGATGTATGCATGATATACATGCTTGCAGATATTGATGTCTTCCATGACTATGCAATTCTAAATAGCAATAATATATAAATAAAATTTCCATCTCCCTTTAAAGGAAATCCTTGTGCTATGTTTATGTTTTGACTCTTTTTTATTTTTAACCCTTGCTATTGGAGTCTCCTTCTCGTGAAGTGGTAGGTTATAGTAGCATACCATCCTTGGAGAGAAATCAAGCATCTAAGAAATTACCCCTTACCTCTTGTCATTTTATTGATAGGTAAAAGAAGGTTCCTATTAAGACTAGGTTGTGTAAAGCTCGGTCCTAGGTTATCCATCTTAGAAGAAATCCTTATTGTCTTAATTTGTGATCCTATAGAATAAAGGAAATTTGTTGCATAAGACAAGTCGATATCCAAGATATCAATATATTGTTAAAGGGAAGTTGCCAATTGAAATTGATTACCATCCACCCTTACTAATTTGAATTGAATTTACCCCTCATTTTGTTGCATAATTGTGGTATCAGTGTAGGTAGAGTAATTTGATATGTAAAGTTTAATACATGCCAAATAAGAGATGACATAGTGGCAAAGAGGAAAAACACAAGGCCCTTGAGCCATGGATATAGCTAAAATGCTAAGAAGAATTATTGTTTGACTTGATGGAATCAAACCTTTCCAAAGGAGTGACATTAAAATCAAAGATATCAATGAGAGGAAAGAAGAAGAATTTGGCCAACAAGAAGCTCAGGATGAGTCTAACATGGGAAGGAAGCCAAAGATAAAAACCTTTTTATACAATGAAAGTTTGAATTCTAGGGAACTCATTAATTGAATTGTGGATATGGAGAAATATTTTGATTTTGAATCAATAGAAAACCTCAATGAAGTTTATCTATACAAAATTGAATGGTTATGCATCCTTGTTGTGGGATCATGTTCAAACAAAAATAAAAATGAAAGAATAAAAATAATATATGAGATAAAATGTTTACCAAATTGAAGGTCAAATTCCTCTCATAAGATTATTAACTAGGTTTTTTTAAGAAATTGTACAATTTAAGGTAAATGAAAATGAGTGTAAAGTATTATACCAAGGAATTCTATAGGCTCATTATGCAAGTTAGGCATGTAGAAGATGATGAAGAAAAGATTTAAAAGTATATAAATACACTATGATTATCCATACAAGATGAAGTTAGTATGTTGAATATAAAAATGGTAGAAGACGCCTACCATTATGCATCAAAGGTAAATTTGTTTTTGTCACAAATGCAACAAAATAATAAAATAAGAAGAGGATAGTTTTCTAGAGGAAGAAAACAATCAAATAATGGTAGATGATAGCATGTGCAAGAAGGAGAACCTAGTACTTATCAAAGTTATTTCAATCAAAATACCTAAGAAAAAGGTGAATCATTGAGAGGACGAGGTGGATTTGGAAGAGGAATAAATATAGGATTTCTCAACAAGTGTTATAGATATGAAGAAGATTATCATTAAGTATTTGAGTCTCTAACAACATAACATAGTAACAATAAAAAAAATGAGCTTATAAATCATATTATACATGTATAAGAAGAGAGTGTTATTTCTCCAAAACATGTGGATGAGCTATAACAAGGAGAATCCCTTGTGATGAAAAGGGTATTACTGAAACTAACAAAGGAGATGCATAGACTTTAGAAAAGATGGAATTTGTTTAGGATGATTTGTAACGTAGGAGTTAAATATTGTAAAGTCATTATGGATAGTAGAAATACCAATAATTTAGTTTCTAAAAATATGATATAAAAGATTGGGTTAAAAAGGATTGAACACTCAAATACTTACAAGATATCTTGATTGCAAAAGGGACACTAAATCTTAGTAAGCAAACAATGCAAGGTGATTTTTTAAATTAGATCTTATAAGGATGAGATCCTATGTGATATAATTCCTATTTATACTTATCATATGTTGTTGGGGAGATCTTGGCATTTTGATAGGAGAAAAATACATGATAGTAGGGTGAACGCCTACAATATTAAGAAATATGACAAGAGTTACACATTGAGTCTATTAAAATATAAAGAAAAAGAAGTGGATAATGATCCTATAGTAGGTTTGAGTATAAAAAATACTTCTTGGAAGTTTATGATATCAAGTTGATTGTAGAAAAGGTACTATGAAAAAATGTTGTGAAACAAGTGTAGCAAGATATCAAACAAGTAAGAGAATAAGCATGAGCAAGATGAAGTTGACTTAGATCACCATTCGTAGTGATGATCAAGCAATTCTTGTTGCAAATAAAATTCAAGAGAAAAAATTAATAAATAGATAGGAAAGGAGGATACATACCATGATGACGTTGAGTTTTGTGTTGTCCATAACAATGACCATATTGTTAGATTTGATAGTAACAATGGTACTTTAAAGTGTAGTAAAGATATTTGTGATGAAAGTGTTAATTTGAAAAGCACACTAATGGTATTGAATACAAGCTAATGAGAAGAATGAGGTATACTAGAAAAGGATTGAGAAGTTATGAGCAAGGTGTGAAAATACTCATAATGCCAAAAATAAGACCAGGCATTGAAGGCCTTGGATACACAGGTCTACTAGGAAATAGTAAGACCATATTTGTGGGAGGAGAGAAGAGTATACGGGATGAAGGTCCTAAGATGGGTTATTGTAGTCAATGTGGAATATATAGACACATTGCAACTAAGTGTTAGAACCTACATCATTATGAAATTTGTGGAGGATGTAATCATTCCACATAAAAGTGTTGGTATCGAGAGGAAGTAGCCAACAAACTACATGTTGAATTTTATTGGATGAATGTAATGGAATGAGACAAGGTGAAATGAATGTTGAGTGCATTTTATAAGAGAATGTTTTTATCTCAAATGAATGCAAGGATAAAACATCAAAAGGGGCCTTGTGAATAAAGCCAAGCTAAAATGGTGATAGCTTGGAAGAGCAATTCATGTTCACAACTTGAAGCTCATGGAACATTTCCTCTTAATCGATGAGTATGATGTAAGAGCATCCACGCAGGTAATTGGAAGGCCAACTATCAGAGCATATTATGTAATTGTCATGTGGTAATTAAAGAGTAAATGATTCTCCAACCTTTAAAATGGGGTTCAAAATGAAAAATAAAAAAATGGTAGAAGAGGAACTGGAAGGAAAAGAGAGAGGACGAGCATAAGAGAACATAGTGGAAAAGAGGAGAAAAGGAGATAATAGAAGAAGAATAAAAAATGTCATGCTAGGAATAGGAAATAACATGTTGAGAGAAAAAGAAAAGAGAGACACATGCATTTGAGGTCTGGGTGTATGCATGATATACATGTTTGCAAACATTAATGTTTGCCATGATTATGCAATTGTAAATAGCAATAATAAATAAATAAAAATTCTTGAGCTTCCTTTAAAAGAGATGCTTGCATTATTTTTATGTTTTGATTGGTTTTTATTTTTAACCCTTGCCATTGAAGTTGTTGTCTAGTGAAATGATAGGTCAAAGAAACATACAGTATTTGGAGAGAAAACAACCATCTAAAAAATTACACCTTACACCTTTCCATCTTACCAACTAAAGAAAACTATGATTAGAAAAGTGCAGTTCTAGTTTTCATTCTCTACCTTCTCCATTCATACACCTCATGATATTGCATTCGCGGTTTTTCAACACAAATCATACAAAGGCAGTAAAATATTTTAATTAGTGTAATATTTGGCAGATATTGACCCAATTCATCAGCATTCACCAGTTTTCCTGGTAATTACATATCCCATCTTAGAAAAACTAAGAAATATTTATCTTTGCTCATAGCCCATAAGAATTGGGAATATTCTTCTTTCCGCACATACTTGAAAAATAATTCCGAGTATCACATCAACGATTTTCTGTTAAAGCCATCTGGACAACCTCCGATGGGTTATTCTATGCTCTTTTCAGCCATTGCAATAAGAAGAATGTGTCCCATTTGGGATCACGGTTCGAATGTAATATATAAACTTTTAGATTGGCTGTGACAGAAGACTGTTTCCTTTGCTTTGTTATGTATAGACATTGAGTGGAAAGAGTTGTTTTCCCCCTTTTCAATTGTTAAAACCTTCCGCCTTGCATGTGCGTTTACAGAGTAATGCGATTATGCCTAACAACATCTTAGAACTATATCAAGATTTTGGTGAAGTCTAACGTGACTTTGTGCTGCCAGTGACAATACCACACGGCAGCAGTGAAAAAGTTTGTACATTCCACCTTTGGTTGAATATTGACCTAAGTCATAGAGGTATATTATTTTTCCCGTGATCTCGACGTTGTCGGCTGCCTCAAAATGTTTCTTACGTTTCAGTAATTATCTCGTAGACTTTCCATGGTTGCGGAGAATTATTGGGATATCTGACTTTGGATGCCACATATGAGCTCTACCATATGAGTCAAAAACTCCAGCCTAATTGTCGCCATTGAGTTATTAAACGATCTAACCACTACATTGTGAAAATGTGACTAAAATAGTCAAATTTGCCTATTATTTATTTTATTAATTCAATGTTGTAATCTACTGAAATTCAAACGTCACGGCCCTTTACTAAGGTGTTTTTTATTTTTATTTTTTTTCCTTTTTCCGTTCGTCTAGGCCCCACGTGTCTCAAGTCCTTATAATTAATCTTGAGCCAAAGATCAACCTATTAAGGCTATTTTAATAGAGAACGTAATTGATGGCGCACAATAAATGGTTGCAGCCGGCAAAAAGCAGAAATTGCAGAAATGCCCCCCGGTAGTACCTGCTCGAGTTGAAGGTGTTCGTTCGAAACATAGTGTTTGAATCAAATTCCGATTTGACAGACACCAAATATGGGCGAAACAAGAAGTTAACATAGCGGAAGTCAATTAAGGATGGCCGAACTAAAATTTATATGACTAGCATGTGCTTTCCTTGTACACAAAATTCATGATGTCAATACTTTAAGTAATTTTTATCAGGTTCTAGAAGTATGGTCGTACGGATTTCAAAGATTTGGTTTAGAAAATTATAAGTAAAATAATGTAAAATAAAGTGACAGTTTTTAGCTGGGCTCTTTTTTTAGGGGTGGCTCCCATTATTTTGTTTTTGTTTTTGTTGTTGGTTTCTATGATGTTCATTGTTTGGATGATCTTGGGCTCCCAACTATAATTTTTCCAACTTGTAACTATAATTTTTTTATTATAACCTATCTTATTTTTTATATTTTGATAAATATAATTATGGGTTTCAATTAAAAAAACTATATTTCAATAAATTATTAAATATTTAATACTTTTTGTTTATTTTTTAAATATTTATAATAGCTTTAAAATAGTAAAACCCAAACAATTTAGTTCTATTAGTTTTAGATAATTGGATCTAGTTGAACATGGGCTTAGTTCAAACCAGTTTAATAAGTATCAAATTATATATATATATATATATATATATATATATATATATATTAAAAAATAAAAAAATTAACTTATACATTTATTTTTAATAATTTTGTTTATTTTATTATTTCATTTTTGGATGTTTTTAGGTGTTAGATGATCCTTTAAGGTGTTCAATTAATATTTGTCTTTTGAATCCTTGGCCTTCATTCCATATCTACAAATCCTTCTTTAATTTAAAATTTCAATGAAAATTTTAGTAGGTGAAATTGACATTGTAGATTTAATATTTAAAATTTGATTGTATTTTTCATAAAAAAATAGTTAATCAATTTTATTAATTATAATGGAATATTAATTATATAATTTTATATTTAAATAAAATATGTCATTTAATTTTTAATAAAAATTATATATAAATACATGAAACAATTTTTAATAATTTTATTTTTCTTTAGATAATTAGGAATACATATTTAAAAAAATATATAATCGAATATAACTAAACTAGTTCAATGAATATTTAATGTTTCAAGCAAGTTGAACACAAGATTAGTTCAGACAAATACAATAACTATGATAAACTTAAATATAATTGATGGAGTAATAATTAGTTTTTGTTGTTTGTGAAAACATACCAAAAGGGATGCCACTTTTGGGTAAGACCAAAGGAGGCAGGGGTATCTCCTTTTCAAAAAATATCAAAGGCTCGCACCTGGTCTACCACCTTTAACAAACATAAGGAACATGCTTGAAACAACACAAAACAAGAACACATGAACATAAACACATGAAAATATAAAATAAAAAAGCATACTACTAGAGTGTATCAACAAAAAACACAACCACAAAAAGAATACAAAAAAAAAATGAACCACACAGAACAAACACACAAACAACATAGAAAAACATAAAGAAAAACAAACAAAAAAATAAAATAAAATAAAACAACAAAAAAACACTAAACACATAGAAAAAACCACAAACATAGCATAAGAAAACACTACCAACGTAAAAACAACAAAAAGAAACAAATACACCCAAACAAAAAACACAAAAATATCAAACAAAAAAATCCAAAATAAAAATAACAAAATGAACAAAAACACCACAAACAAAATCAGGAAAAACGAATACAATAAAAACTAAGCCAAAGGAGCTAATGAAAAATCAAACAAAAATGGTAAATAAAAATAAACCAAAGCTAGGTCCGAGGTGTAGACCAATTGGTTCATCCAAACCCCATAAGGGGGGCGGAGGTCCAAGGTTCAAATCTTGGGCCTCGTCTGGACTGAACGTTTGTCCCTTTCCTAGTGCTTTCGGTGGCGTAAAAGGTTTAAAATGATTGTGGCATGGTGGTTATAGGGGCGGACTGTGCGAAGATCTGTGTGGCGAATTCTGGGGTGGACAGCGCAGAATACTGTGGCGGCCATAAAAATCTGGATAGCCTGTCCGAATTCGTGGTGGCTATCAATTCCACCATGTAAATTCAAAAAATAAATAAATAAATAAACCAAAGCTTAACAAATTATGTAAAATATAGAAATTGCTTAGCAAAATAGTCAAAGCTTCCAACATTGCGCAAAATAGACTAACTATAAACCTTAGGATTATGGCATCTGTATCCTTTTATTTGTATCTTACTTCATTCCAGTTGGACTATAAGATGGTTACTTGGAGCTATGACACTACTATTGGAATTTGTATGGTATTTTTGAGGATCCATTTTGTTTGTAGTTTGAATCTACCCTTTTGTTTTGCACTTGCGTTGGTTTTCATTTATTGTTATTTTTTAGCATCAAAGTGTGATTTCTCATCATGCAATCCTTCCTCTTCTCTCTCTTCATCAAAAATTTAGTTGATTATATTAAAATATTAATTACATTTATAATTTTTTAAAATATATTTTTTTATTTAATACTAACATGTCTTTTAAGAATAAAGTGAGGCAATGCCAACAAAAAAAGTACAATTTCAACCTTGGTTAAACCGACCTTCGCGTAAATGCACAATCCTACTTTCCTTGGAGAAAAAGGGTAGATGATTTTATAGTATGTGTTTTAGATAATTTTATAGAAAACAAATATTGGAGTTTGAAAGGAGTCCTTGCCTTTATTTTATAATATATTTTTTATTGTCAATTATGTTATTAAGATTTTATTTCTAGATTACAAGTTTACTAGGAGGCCAATACTCCTCCTAGCTAAATTTAGGCCAAATCCTATATAGGATGTAACTAAATGTTTTGAGGATACTTCATACTCTTAGCATTGTATTTTTTTAATAAAAAAAATAAAAATTACAATTATTTTTAAGAAAAAAAATATTATTTTTTTAATGTAAAGGCCTAAATTTTAATTAATTTAAAAATATAGTCTTTACAACCAAAAAAATTGTTAATAGACACATACCAATATGTAGTCACACTAACTGGGGTGGAGTTAGGCATCGTTATTCAAAACAATAAAAATAGGGTTAAACTTGTCACCAACCACAACACCAAAATGTATCCATTAAATTATGTTAATCATGGAGGTATGCTCATGAGGTGAATGTTCATCACCTGCAAGATGATAACAATCGATATTAGAAGGAATTGAAATGATCCACCAATCATCCCCAAGTATGCCAACATTATCACTTGTACCAGAACCATCAATGCCATCAGATATAAGATCGATAAGGTTGTACAAAAGACACTTGAATGGCCGTACATGGGGTATTACCCCAGTGTTGCATAAGAGCACAAAGATGCTCCACATCTATATGAACTTTCTCCACTTGAAATGAGATATAAAGTCAAAAATTAGAGTTAATTGTGCACTTATCAGAAATTGAAAATTCATCTAAACTATGCTGCTAAGAAAAGAGAATTTTATTACAAGTTTTCCAAATATGAAAGAGCACACTGATGCGAAGAATGTTCCACACTTATGACAAGGGCAAGAAAAAATATGGTGGATCACCAAGAAAAACATTATTCTAGGTGGATTAACTGGCCATATGAGGTCAAAAAAAGATCCCAAGCTAATCCCAGGCCACTCGATATTCTTGCATTACCAAAAAATATGAAGTGGGTCCTTTGGAGCATCTTAAAAATTAAAATAAGTATTCTCTATTCCAAGGTACTTTATTCCATTTTAAATCTTAGACTCCAATTAGTTTGATTGGAAAGAAGATCCCACCAGGCATTGATTCTTTGAACCATAAAGACATTGGGAATAAGCCAAGCATACCGTAACTTAGGTTTGTAAGTAAGAAGCAGGGTTTTCTTAAACCATCCTCAATCAAACTACCAAGGCTTTTGAAAATATCTATAGATCATGGGCCAAATGGAAAGGGGATACAATCAAAAATAGTGTTATAAGTAATCTTTCATCTGGACACAGACCAAGCAATATCATAAACCCATACCATGGGATTCAATCCCTAGAATATCTATAAAAAAAGTATGCCATTGTTGAAATCCTTTCCCTGAAGAACTGCTAAGAATGAATCCATTACATGGAAGCAAGATGAGAACCTTGAAGAGTAATAAAAGGTGACCACCAAATATTATAAGTGGAAGTAGAAGCACCTTTTTGATGTCCATCCCCTAGCCAACTCAACTAAGGCTTAATTTTCTCCCAAGCCCTCCATATGCTTGGAATGACAAAAGAGCCTTGAAAATTAACTAGGATAGGAGCAACCAAGATGGATTGAAAATTTATGCCTTTCCAAACCTTCCTACCAAGAGGTAAACCAGTGGAGATGCAATATTGAATGAGAAATTTCCAAGATTCAAAAATACTTAAGGCTAGAAGAATACATTTAGTAGAAAAATCAAAACCTTGTATTTGACAATAATGTAGTCCCATACCTCTTGATTTTTTGGTAAGACAATAGATTTTCTAGGAAACTCTATGAAACCCTCATTTATGTGATGAGTTAGCCCAATGAAAATCCCTTAAAATCTTTTCCAACTTTTATAGCATGCTTGAGAAGGGACCCAACAAGATAAATAGTACACATGAGTAGAAGCAATAATTTTGGAACACACCTAAAACTTACTAGCTAAAGTAAGTTTTTTTGTGATCCAAAAGGAAATTTTTATCTCTAATTTTTGTAAAACATAATTTCACAAGACAACATGGGAACTCTGGAAAGCAAATGGGATGCCAAGGAATTTAAACATCTCCCCTGGCTAGATCCAATGACATTGGAAGATTTCAAGCCATCTTGGAAGGTCCAAAGAGGATTACCTATAGTATGAGGTCTTCCTCCATTGAATGCTAGATCTTGATGCATTGCAAAAAATATCAAGATAATCTATAGCTTGTTTGATAGAGCATTCATCCTCATGAAGATTCAAAAAATAATCATATGCAAAATGTCCATTTATAATTTAAGAAGATTATCTAGGTAAATAAATATCGCTAATATTATTTTGAAGCACTTTATTAGCAAGAATGTATCCAAAAGCTTAAACTCCCAATATGAAAATAGAAGGAGCCAAAGGAAAACCATGTTTGACAGATCTGAAAAATCGAATTGATTCATTCTGAAAAATATTCAAAGTAATCACAACTAAAGAATTCACAAAAATTATACTAACCAAGCTCAAGAAATGTGTCCCAAAACCAATAGCTTAAAGCATGGTAAGGATGAAATTCCATTCAATACTATCATAGGATTTCTCAAAATCCATATTTTTTTGAGTGGATCTAGCCCAGTCCATGCCCTTCCAAACATCAATTACATTATCTAGAATATATTTGTTTTGCACAAACCTAGTTTGTTTAGGATGAAAAATAAGTGGAAATAGACATCTAAGGCATAATGTAAAAACCTTAGCAATAATTGTGTAACTCACATTGATTAAAGTAATAAGTCTCCAGTTGGTGAGCATTTCTGGATCCCTTACTTGGGCTTGAATTTAATATTTCCCTTATTAATTATAGAACCTAAATAACCAAAATCCATTACTTCATGATAAATATATAGTAAATCTAGGCCAACCATGTCCCAATACACCTTATAAAATTTACAAGGAAATTGATCTAATACTAGAGATTTATCATTGGCCATCTTGGATAGGGCTTCAAAAATATCATCCAATGACAAAGGACACTCACAAGATTCCTTTTGAAGAGCTAAAATATTCTTAGGAACAACTGCATAACAAGCTTGAATTGTAGTCTGTCATTTAGGAGTTAACTCCTGAGAAGCAAAAGTTTCTAATAATGCTTGATAAAAACTTTAATAATATTATGAAGAGAAGTATAAATAACCCCTATATCTTGAATAGAATTGAATTTAATGGATTGCCTCAAGGTCTATTTTTTGAAAAAAATTAAAACCCTATCACCAATTTTCATCTAGTGGAGTCGAGCACAAAGTTGAGCTCCCATTGCTTCATAAAGATCAATTTTTTTAAGCTCATGCCTAAGACTTGCAATTTGGGCTTTAAGAATAGATATTATAGGGCTCACTTCTAGTCTCACATAAGCGCAAGCCAGTTCAACTTTAAGGGCTACATTAGAGATTCGTCTCTGCTTGTCAACTTCAAATCCTAAATTCTTGAGAAGAAAAGTTGTTCTGGAGATAACTTCATTCCACAAAGAAATTCTATAATGAATACCAGTTGGTCTAGAAACTAGATTCTAAATCTTGTGAATATGAGTAAGCATAGCTTGATGTTTCAAAAAAGATACAGTCAAATAAAATTGAGACTTGAGATGACGAGGCAGAGGTGGAGAACAAGAGATGGAAAACACAATGGGAGCATGATCAGAAATAGTGGTATTAATAATAATTGAAACAAAGGAAATAACATAGCTCTATCAAGCCACTTCAAAATACAAGTATTTATAGCTTGAAATTTGGACCAGGTATACCACATCGACTCAGGAAAATTAGAGGGTATAAAGTAGGAATCTCCCAAATCTCCTAGGGAAGTGTACAAATTACTAAAAAATTGTTCATGATTTTCCCTAAGAAAGTTATTTTGCCATCTCTTTTCTTGATGTAACCCGTCATAAGCTAGACTACGTGAACAGTGGGACCAAAATATTGACACATCCTACGATAATGCTTGCTTAAGAATAGAAGAAGTAAGATCATCAGGTGAAGAAGATACTAGAGATAGTGAAACTCCATCTAAAATAGGTACAAAAGGGGAACCTCCTGATTCTGAAGGAGACAACTGCATTGAGCAGTTGGAGCTAGAAGGTTTGGAATGTGTGGTGCTGAAGGTTTTTGTACTAGAGAGTTGGAACTAGAACCTCCCTACAATATCGAATGCTTAGGTGGATGATTTTTCCTGTTTGTCACTATAGTCCATTCATCTAGAGGATTCTTGGCTCTTGAATTTGGAACTATTAGATCAAGGGGTGGAAAAACAATATTGCATGATTTGAACTTATCATCCATAAGTGGATATTACTTAATTTTGTGCTCTACTTATTGACAACAGAAATAGGTATTAGGAAAATTAATGTACATGATGTATAAAATCATTGTCACCAATCTTGAGGTCAATAGACTCAGTAAGGTCCTTGGAAAGATCAATTTTGACATACACACACATGCCTGTTAGCATGGAAATTATAGAATTTATTTGGTTCTAATAATACCACCTTCCCAAGGGTGGAAGCAATACTTTGCAATAAAGGCCAAAGGGCTATTTAAATACCAAGAAACTCATCCCAAATAGCCACTTTCAGAGAAGCCTCATCATTGATAGAGAAATATTTGGACCACTATTTAAAAATAAGCAAAGAGCTTCAGACATAACAGGGATCTTGATGAAAATGTCTTGTTCATGTTGAGCATCAGCAAAGCAAAAAATAAAAGATCCCTTTGACAAATTTTGGATATTATCTATCTTAATGCCATAAGGTTACCAATACTACTAAATTCAAGATCATATCAAAGTATCATTCAGGATATGACACAAGAAATATCCTATCAGGGTATGCTCTTCTATCCACTTGCATGCATTATCAAACTCAATAACAATAATTTTAACAATAGGGTTGGTATTGTTACCTTGTGGAAATATTTCAGCGCAAACTTATAAGACCTCTTCCCTTGTGCAATTCATTGCTCCAGTAGCTTCAGCATAAGTTGAAGCTATCAACTATGCGACAACCATGAAACATATGAACGCAAATTCTCAACTCCTAGGGTTTTCAAGCTGGGCAAATTTTACAACATTCCAAGATGATTTTTTATTTTTGGTACTATTAATTAAAAGAGGCTTTTGAAAGGACACCCACAACCTTTTGTAGTAGCTCCAAGGAGTAGCATGATGCATAACAAACAAAGGAGAGTTTTGAAAGGTGCCCAAAAACCTTATATGACAGCTCCAAGGAGGATCACAATGCAATTACTATGCATATACTATAGTAAACAACTCCAAAAAGAGAACAACTCACAACCACAAAATAAAATAAAAATTCACAAATCAATCATTTGGTCCAATAAAAAACAATAGCTCCTACCAGAGATAAATCAATGCCATAAGATACTTCCACATGCAAAAAGGTTCCAACAATAGACAATAATGCCCACCGTAATTAAACTGTTTTCAAACAAAATAAATAAAAATACCATCCATCAGCGACGCCAAAAAAAGCAAAGGACAAAGAAAGAAAAAAATTATAATTTAAAATTTAAACAACCAAGCCCACTCAAACAACAGATAAAACAATTTTCTTGTGTACAACAAATAAAACAAAAAGAGAAAATCAAAATTAAACTCCAAAAGCAACAGCGAAGGGGAGATTCAATAGCCACCAGAAGCATAGATTTCGGTCTCCAACCACCCTAGGCAGAACAGACAAAACCAAACACCAAAAAAATACCCTTAAAAAAAAAAACTAAAATGATTTTAATAGTATAGACTGAACTTAAATATATATCTTTTAGATCAATCTAACTCTAAGTTTAATAGTTTTTTAGTTACTTCTTCCATTAAAAATTTAGTTATAAGGACTTATCAATACAATCAATGGAGTAGTTTTTTTTGGTGACTTCGTTTCTTTGTGTGAATCAAGGTTAATAGTGCTTTAGTTACTTTCTTCCCATTAAAAACTTGGTTATAATGTTTTATCAACAAAATTGAGGAAGCACATTTGTTTGGTGTTTTCCTTTCTTTCATATGTGTGAGAGAGGGAGACATGTCCCATCTATATAATATAATGATTATATGTTGTACAAAATTTAAGTATTGGTTTTCTTCTTGAAATATGAAGAATAAGTAATTAAAACTAAGTCATTTGCGATATATAACTACTCATTTCCAATTAACTTAGACAAAAAAATCTTTACATTTTAGTAATGTTAGTTTTTAAAGCTATATAATTGTCAAACTTAATGCTTTTACATGTAAGATAAATTATTATTTATAATTATTTTCAGTTTTATTCTATTTTTTATAACAATAAATATTTATTATAAACCGATTGTAATTCACATACTTATTTTATTTTTTGAAGTATAGAGTATTTTTTTACAACTTTAAGAAATATCTATCTATTAAAAAATTCATATAACTTAAATGATTCATTTATAATTTATTAAATTAATTTATGGATTAAATATATTAATAATAATTATATAGTATAGTTTTCATTCATTCCCCCTCCTTTTTTGAAAAAGTAATATTTATTTTTTTAATAAATATTATTTTAGGTTATGGGATGCTTAAAACCCTGATTTGGTCATCAGTTGGAGTGGTTTTATAAGGTGGAGGGATGTATTTTAAAATCTTCCTTTCGAGTTGGTTTGGTCTTCCTATGGGAGCTATTTTAAGTTGGGTGTTGTGCTCCTATTGGATTTTTTGGAATAGGTTGTGGGATGCCTTTCGAAACCTTTTTTTGGGTGTTTCCTTCAACCTTGGGCTTTTGTGTTTTTTTGTGTTGTTATCTCTCTTCATGGAGTTGATGTACAAGGTTGAGGGATCCCCTTCAAAACCCTCCTTTCATAATAGTAAAATAATAATAATAATAATAATAATTATCTAGTATGGTTATATTGATAACTTCTATTAAATTTCATATTGACATTTTAAATTTTCAATTTTATTATGAATGAATTCAAAAAGCTAATGTTCATATAAAATATTGCAAAAAAAATAAAAAATATGCTTAAAAATAAATAAAAAATATAAAAAATCAAAAAATAAAATAAAATAATAAATACATAAAATAATATAATGATGATTTTATGAGAGGAAACTTCCATATAAGATCATTATATTATATTAATATATATATATATATATATATATATATATATATATATATATATATTCTATTGGCCCTTCATATCTGAGTAACAAAATTCTATATTATTCTTAGGTAATCCAAACCATATCTACTCACTTTCTTCTTTCCTTATTTCAAAGGGATAGGTCAATTGATAGAGGTGGAGTGCTTGTAAATGGGCTGCACCAATACCCTCTATGGCTAGATCTAATTAAATTAAATTTTACCAATGGACTAGGGTTTATAACGCGTCCTTATGGACCAAACAAGAAAAAAAATCAATCTTTTTTTAAAACTATGGTGATTTTTTTAATTTTATTTGTGGAAAACATCCCCAAAGGGATGCCACTTTCGGGTAAGACCCAAGGAGGCAGGGGTATCCATTCCACCAAAAATGCCAAGGACTCGGACCTGGCCTACCACCTTTGACATACTCAAGGAGCAAACAAACACACAAAAGCAAATTAAAAAAAAAGTAAATAACAACAAAAATAATAAAATAAAATAAAAAACATGCTCCTTGAGTGTGTCAAAACCAAAAGCACAACCAAACACGCACAATAAGATAAAAGAAACCACAACACAAACCACATAGAAAAACACAAGAACCACATAACAAAACACAAACAAGACAAAAACAACAGACAACTACAAAGACATAACCCAAAAAAACATGAAAAATAAACACAACCAAAACCTAAAAAATAAAATAAAAATAAAAATAAAAATAAAAACAACCAACAACAGACAATAAACAAAAATAAAAAACATAGAAAACACTCACACATAAAAAAAATGAAATAACACAAACAAAGAGAAACCCAAGAACAAGAACGAAAAAAAACACAAGAACAATAACAAAAAACATAAAAAAAAAACAAAACAACAAAAACACAAGAACAACAAAAAAAAACACAAAGAACACAAAAACAAAACAAAACAAAAGAACCCACCCACCTTAAAAAACTAAACAAAGAAGACAAAAGAAAAAAAAATGAACAAAACAATGACCTATCTAGACCAGAAGACTATTAATGCAAGAATCAAAAGAGGAAACAAAATAAAGAATAGAATGAGCTAGGGAACTAAAAAAACTGAATGAACCAAAGAGAAACAAAAAAAAAAAACAAGAAGAAACTAGGTACCTTAGAACTGGAGCCATCCAAAGAAATGATAGAAAGAAGAGCTTCCCTAATTTGAGAAGCCCACCATATAGGAGGGTGGCCATAACAAGTAAGATCACCTTTGTCCAAAGCCCAATTAGCTAAAGCATCAGCACTCTTGTTTTGATCTTTGACCACATGATTGTAATCAACTTTCAAAAATCCCATCTGGATTAAGCTGAATCTTCTCAATAATTCTTTTTTATTCTCCAATCCACCTTATGATTCTTAGAAGGAGTCTTCAAGAGATTAATCATAAGTTGAGAGTCGGACTCAACTAACACCTTTTCCCATCCAACCTTAGTAGCCTCCTGAAGGCCTCTAAGGATACCATACCCCTCAGCAAGGTTATTGGAAAGAATACCCAAATTCTCGGCAAAAGTAAAAACCAGGGAGCCATCTGAAAGTCTACCAATTCCTCCCACACTGGCTTTTCCGGGGTTCCCTCTAGAGGCTCCATCGGTATTGACTTTTCCAAAATCCTTAGGAGGAGGTTGCCAATTTCTAGTCCTATCCATCTTACTAATACTCACATTCCCTTTAAGTTGGTTGCCCTTAGAAGGTTTAATCTTCAATATTTGCATCACTTGATCCCATATTTGGTGGGAGTTTTGGGGGTGATTAAGGAGTTGATGGACTGATTCAACTAAGTTGGCTATGGTATTTTGCCAAATATAGTGAATATCCTTCCTATCTTGATTAAAAATTTGGTTGTTCCTTTCATTCCAAATATTCCAAAGAAGAATGGTAGAACCCATCCAAACTAATTGCCTAATAAAATGATCAACACCCTCTTGATTAGGCCAATCCCTCCAAAGCTGTTCAAAAGTGAAAAAATTGGACCACTTGTAAGCCAAGTAAAGTTGCCATTCTCCTCCATAGCTCGGAGGCTAAAGTACACTCAATAAAAATATGGTTGATATTTTCTACATTCTTTTCACACATTTCACATCTAAAAGGGCCATGAAAACCACGCTTCATAAGTTGCTCACCAGTAAGAACCCTACGATGCAATAAAATCCAATTAAAGAACCTCACCTTAGGCAAAATATTTTGAGCCCACAATTGAGAAAATATGTTAGAAGAATGGTTGGGATTATTATGGCATAAGGTCAAATAACCTTGAGAAACTGAATACTCACCCTTAGTAGTGTTGTTCCATCCAAAACAATCTTTTTCATGGGACCAAGAGAGGGATCTCATATGAAGGATGCCTTGGATATCTTGTCTTTGCCTTTCTAGGATTTGAATAGGCCAGTCCTCAATAGGGATCCAATATCTACCAACCTTTGAATTACCAGTATGGTACCAACATTAATTAGCCACCTTTATCCAATTAGCTTGGTGAAGCTCCTCCATCCAAGGCCTCCAATCAGGAAACTGAGTTATCAAAGGCTTGTGACCATCCCAAGAATCTGTCCAAAAATTTGCATGTTGACCATTATGAATGATCCAAAATAATTTTTTCTTTATCAAATCCTCACCGAGTCTTAAGAACTGCTAAAATGGGAGAACCTTTGGTAGGAAGTTGATAGCGAACAAGGTCTTCAGGACTTTTGTTCTCAGCATATTTAGCACGGAGATTATTGGCCCAAAGAGCATTGGGGTTATGCAACATCCTCCAATATAATTTAGCAGACTAAAGCTTTGTTGTTATTAATTGAAGACCAGAATCCTAACCCCCTTCACTCTTAGGAAGACATAAAGTATCCCATTTCACAAAGGCCCATTTTATTTTCTCCTTAGTACCACTCCAAAGGAAACGATGACTGATTTGATCCAATTCTCGAAGAACAACCTTTGGGATATTCAAAATGAAAGAAACATAAATAGGAATAGCTTGAAGGACTGATTTTACCAAGGTGATTCTACCCCCAGAAGAAAGCCACTTGTTGGTCCACTTTCCAATTTTCTTCTTGACTTTGTCCAACAACCAATTCCAATATTTATTTTTCTGCCTTTTAATATTTATGGGAATACCTAAATAAGTGATTGGAAGAGAGGTCTTCTTATATCTTAATTTATCCAAGACCATGGATTCCTGTCTAGCAGAGGAGTGAAAGAAAATAACTTTATATTTGTCTTCATTGATCAAGCTGCCTGATAGCCTTAGAAAAATAGCTAATGATTTGCTTAATATTAGAAGCTTCCTTAAGCGTAGCTTTACCTAAAAGGGTAGAGTCATCCAAAAATTGAATATGAGAGATAGGTCTAGCTCCATGAGCAATGGTAACTCCCTCAAGAGTTTTGTTTTCCCTCTTTTTGGTTATAGTCCTACCCAAGCATTCAGCAAGAATGATGAATAAATAAGGGGATAATGGGTCACCTTGCCTAATACCCCTGGAAGCTGGGAAAGATTGAGAAGGCCTGCCATTGATAAGAACTAAGTAGGAAACTGAAGAGATACATCCCATAATCCAATCCATCCAATCCTTAGAGAAACCAAATTGCCTCAAAACTTTGATAAGGAAGTGCCAATCCACTTTGTCATAAGCTTTGGATAAGTCTAACCGGATGAACATAGAAGGAGAATTTTGCATATCCATGGAATGGATGGCTTCCTGAGAAAGAACTATCTCATCTACTATTTGACGTCCTTCCACATATCCCCCTTGCTCTAGGAAATAATCTTATGCAAAAGAGGCTTCAACCTTTACTGCCATGATTTTAGTAATAATTTTGAGAAGAACATTACATAAAGCAATAGGTCTAAAAGCTGAGATATGATCAACCTCTTGAGATTTTGGAACAAGAGTAATATAAGTTTTATTGATAACCTTCAAAATTTCTTTGGATTTCCTGGCTTCTTCCACCACCTCTAATAAATCAACATGAAGGATATCCTAGAACTCTTGGTAGAACTCAATAGGAAAACCATCAGGACCTAGGGTTTTCCCTTTTTGCATTTTAAAAACTACTTGTTGAAGCTCATTGATAGTAACAAGGAGCAATCAAAATAGAGTTCTCCTCAGAAGTGATAAGAGAAGGGATTGCTTGAAGAACATTTTGTTGTGAAGCTGAGTCAAGAGGAGTAGCAAGAAAAAGATTGGAAAAGTAATCAACAACAATAGAGTTCATGCCATCCCAAGTATAAACAACATCTCCAGAATATGATTTTAAGGAAGAAATAAAGTTGTGAGATATTTGAGCTAGAAGATATTTGTGGAAGAAATTTGTGTTTCGATCTCCTTCTTTGAGCCATTGAATTCTAGATTTTTGCTTCCATAAGATTTCTTCTCTTTTTTCCCATTCCTCTAACTGAGTTGTGAGTTTAATTTCATCTGCACTTCTCTTCTCTGTGAGGCCATCTAAACGGATTTTCTGATTCAAATTTTCAATTTGAGCAATAAATTCATGTTTTTTTTATGAACATCCCCAAACTCTTTCCAGTTCCAAGTCTTGATTTTGGATTTAATGTATTGCAGTATTTTGGCAAAACAGAACATCTTAGTCCCATGCCTAGGTTTACCTTCCTTCCACAATTGTTGCACACGAGGTCTGAATGAAATGTCTCTAAGCCACATTAATTGAAAATGAAAAGTAGAGAAACTCACATTGGTTTTCCACATTTCCACCATGACTGGCCAATGATCCGAACCAGCATTATGAAGAGTCTTCACTTTAGGAATGTGACCATGGATTAAGAAATTTTTAAAGAGCAAAAAACTATCCAATCTCTCGATTATACAAGCTAAGCCTTGCCTTTTGTTAGACCAAGTCATAAGGCCATTATCTGGTTGGATATCCACAAGATGGAGGTTTGCAATATATTCACTCATGAGGTCAGTACTTTTGTCAAAATTTCTATTTCCCCCTTTTTTCTCATCCAGAGATAGGATGGTATTGAAATCTCCTCCGATCAAGATCCAAGCTTTAGGAAAATGAGAGATAATATGAGTAATATCCTTCCACTATCTTCTTTTTTCCTCCAAATAAGTCGGGGCATAAACAGTAATGTAGAGCATAATCTAGTTGGAATGTCTACTTTGAATAGCTATAGCCAACAAACCCCAATTTCCAACCATATGGTGAATAACTACCTCTTTTGGGTCCCAAATACAAGCAATGCCACCCGAAGTCCCTTGGGAACTGAGGGAAACCACTTTTCTAGCTGGCCAAATTTTACTGGAAATTAAGTCCATATCCTCCATTGACATCTTTGTTTCTTGAAGGAAAACAAGATGTGGATGATTTATCTGAATCATTCTTCTAATTTCATTTTGTTTTGAAAGACTCCCTTTGAGTCCTCTAATATTCCAAGTGATGATCTTCATTAATACCAGGGCTAAAAATGTTGGGAAGGGCATTAATCTTACCTTCCTTTACAAGATTTTTACCTTCTTTTACCATATGATATTGATTGGTCTTGCGACCTACTTTTTGATTAGAATCCATCTTCAATTTTTTTTCCCTGTTTCTTGACTTATTCCAATTGAATATTAGATGGCTTCTAACCTTGAAGAATGCTCATACACGACCAAAATTTTACTAGATGGTTCAATGGAGTCTATATTGGGACCTACATTATTTGAATATTTGACATTTGAAATATTTTTTTTCTTGTGTAAATTTTCTCCTTTTCTTTTCTGTTGAAAACCTTTGATTTGTTGGTTTGTCTCTGAGTTATTTCCTTCATATTTAAATTGTGTTTCTAAGATTTCAGTTTCCATTATTTTCTCTTCCTCACTTGGGACATCATTTGTGGAAAGGATTTCAAACATATTAGCAAATGACTTTGATTGATCCTTCATTACTAGTTTTTTCTGAGTGTTCTTCTTCTTAGGTATTTGGAAACCTATTGAGTTTATATCTTCTTTCTTTTGATCAGGAATTTTATTTGGGTAAGCACTGGCCAAATGACCATATCCATGGCAAATTCTACAATGAAAAGGAATGTTCTCATAGTCCACTACTTGCTCCCAAGTGTCTTTCCCAAATTGTAATGTGATATTTTTAGGTAGGGGTTTGTCAAAATCCATTAAAACACAAATTCGAGCATAAATAATATGTTCAAAATTTTGAGTACAATCAGCAGTCATCATAAATGTTCCTAAAGAGTTTCCAATTG
The DNA here is from genome assembly GCA_028583015.1 of Wollemia nobilis. Lineage (NCBI taxonomy): Eukaryota > Viridiplantae > Streptophyta > Pinopsida > Araucariales > Araucariaceae > Wollemia > Wollemia nobilis. The sequence continues at coordinate 967,049 of JAQPPZ010015568.1, forward strand.
AAGAAAAAATAGTAGGATTCCAAAATTCAATAGGGAGGCCAAAGAGTCTAACCCACACGGGAGCTATAGAAGGCATCTCTTCTTCGACTTTAAATTTAGTATGACTATTAGCAATTGGATAAATTATTATCTACCTCTTTTCCTTATTTATAAACACTTCCAATGTGTTTATATTACAATGAAATTTTGATAAGGTTAATTTCAAAATATATTTTACAAAATAAAAGAAATTAAAATACATACATACATATATATATATATATATATATATATATATTGGTAAGATTAAAAAGAACATGATTTTGACGAGATCCCACAACCACAAAAAAGAAATCCAAGAAGGTCATAAGGATAGAACAGACCCCGGGATATAAACCAGAGGTAGACAAAAATAATTGCAGATATTCAAATCTCAAGGTCCAAAAACAGGGAGAACTAAGATAGTTCTACACCAACTTATCCAAACCTTGAGTAACATAAGTATACAAATGCAAAACATTCTCAGACCAATCCAGGGCTGACTTCAAAGAACACCAGACCTTACATTGATAGACATCAATAAGTTTTAAGTCATGAAAACAATATTTTTGAAATCCTTAGAAGCAACCGGAGTAGTCAAAGCAAAAAATTCCTCCATAGATTTCTCCCCAAAGCTAACATATGGAAGAACATCATAATCGAAAGGGTAGAAGGAAGAGAGGTATTATCACCATTGACATTTTTACAACATAAAATCTAGGATTTTTGATGATCACCATCAACGATAGAATAGGGGGGCTTCAAATTCAGTTCAACAACTTTCATAATTACTTTAGGTGGTAGGTCAAATTTAATAGAAGGACCAGATGAATGGGAAATGACTTCCACATCTGAAGTCCTTCGCCAAACCCCTTTGGAAGATACCTGAATTCTTCTTGAGATCTGCCCTAGATCAGAGACAAAGGTGAAGGAATAGGTATCTTCGCTATCATATGAATCTGTCTCAGAGGTGAAATGAGAGCCACCACCAAGAGAATGAGACTCCACCATAAAATTGGTACCACCTACCAGAGGACTGGGAATATTTACAAAAGGCTTTAAAAAATCATTACCATTAAGACCACGCTCAAGAGTAGCATATTCGAACACCAACAAAGCTATACCTTGATGGATAGGGACATCACCACAACCACCTTGAACATTCAAAAAATATTTCTTCATGGAGTGAAAAAGAAACAAAGGAATATTCATACAGGCTTTGCATATAAGATGGTTTAAAAACATGGCATGATATCTCCTAACAATTTCATAAGAAGGATCAAGAGTAAAATAGTCCATGATAACCCTAGAAACTCTATTCCAAGGGGAAGGCAAAGTTGCAGTGCTAAAACCATTTTGGAATTTTGACAAATATTCCTCCTTGTCAATAAAGAGAATAAGCTCTTGCAAAAGAGAATGTCTATCATGATTATGAAAGGCTCCGTCTAAGACCAGACCAATGATTCTACTAATGAGCTCCACCATGACTTGGAAATACGTAGAGCCCATACTAACCCAACCATCATTCCAATAAGAGACCATCCAACTGGTGAGCATCGAGATTTACCCATGAAAAATTTGGATACAATCCAGGATACCTCCATCCACTAAGATAGATTTAAACTTATTGTAGACACCAAAACAGCACCAATCTGATTATGTGACTGCAAACACTGATCGCTTTGACAAACACAGCCCCCAAGGCAGCCCTTAGAGGTTAAACAGTGGTCTTAACCACTTTCACAACAATTTTGTAAGGTCAAGAGGCAATTTGGCACATTCAGGCACTTTGCTCAGAATCTGTCTCACCCAGAGACGAATTCAAAATGGAATCTGTCTCACCCAGAGACGGATTCTGAATTTGTCTCCGGTAGGGACGAATTCCAAGTTTAACGGGAAAAAAGAAGAATGGCGCCAAGTGGCAGCCCAGAGACGATCAATTGATGACTCCTGCTTCGCACGCGTGTGTGGGTGGACAGATAGGCCGTTAGAGGACTATCACAATGGCAGTTATGAGAGCCCAAATCATGGAGGACTCTCCTCCCTCATGGGAAGACAAGACTGCCACATGGAACCTATGACCAACACATGGCACTTATGCTTCCCTCTCAAAAGAGACCCCATGGGTCTATAAAATGTGAGACTTTTCTCACCCAAAAGGGACAGATTGAAGGAGATTTCAAGCAACGAAGTGCTACCAAGTTGAACACCCACTTGCATCCCCTTTGATTCACCTTCTCACATCCACCAATTTCTTTTGCAATGGAGGTTGTTGGGTGGCTTTTGGAAGCTTGAATCTGACCCAAATCCAACATATGGACACCTAAATCAACCAATTTTCCGACCCCCCAATCCTAAGAAGTTTTTGGGCCCATCCCTAGTGGATTGGCTCCAAAATCAAGTGCCAACGGTGGGAGGCCCACTTGGGCACCCCCGCACTTTCTAAGTTTTATTCTGAAGCATTCTAGATTACTTGTTCATTTTGCATTTTGTGTTATTCTGTTTGGTGAATTCATAGCTTCAATTTCATAACATTCTGATCAGATTTTATCATGCTTTGTGTCGCTTTGTTTCTAAGGATAGAGTCCAAATTGGGATAATCCGACCATCTGGGTCATCCCAAAATGGCCCCAATTACATAACCCCTCTGTTTGCAGGCATTTTGCAGGTCTCGGGATTCGACATTGGAGCAGCATCAGGTCGGCTTTTCCAACACAGAAGAATTCGTCCCACCCAGGGACGAATTGCAGTCAGAATTCGTCCTGCCCAGGGATGAATTCTAGTTGAAGGTAGATTGGCCGACTGTCTCGGTGGCAGTGGTGATGCTTTCTGTCCTCTTTCAGGTTTTCAGGTCATTTAGAGTCATTTTACTCACTATTTCAGACAAATGTTTGCATGCATCTTTTGGCGATTTTAGAGAACAAACACTTCTTATGTGCAGCAGGTGCTACTGACATCTTCATTGTTTCTTTGTTTGTAGGAGGAGCAGTAGAGGTCAAATACTCATCGACATCAGCGACGGCATCATCTTGGACCGTCCATTTCAAGTATGGGCATGCGGAAAGAGGAACCTTAAGTCTTGATTGTAGTCAAATTATTTTAATGCTCCTAGCCCCTGAAAAGGGAGGAGGCGTATTTGTAACAGAGATCAAGAAAGTTTAATGAAAGGGCTGTGTTTTCTCCATTTGCTTGTGTCTATTCCAATGCGTTTCTTTCATTTCATGCAATTTACATTTCTAGGACTTAAGCGTATTTGATTTTGAATGCATCGCAATTAGTGTTTCCTTCGCCCGGAATCTCGTGCTTTAAGTGGCGATCACGATGCGACCCTGTTCCCTATTTTTTTTTAAATCACAGAAACTAATTAAATTTTTGTGTTTGTGCTTGACAGGTACATTTTTTTGTTGCAGACTGCAATTCGTCTCTGACTATTACGAATTCTTTACTGCAATTCGTCTGACCCTGAGACGAATTCGAATTCGTCTCTGGCAGGGACGAATTCTGTTCTGAAATTTGTCTAACAGAGGGACAAATTCCCGCCTGTATATTTTCAGAGCAGAAATTTAGAAGCAACTGGTCCAAGCAGAGAAGAGGTAGGGATTTTCATAATCTCTGTTAAATTTTATGTTTATGTTTCTGTTTCTTTAATTGTTTTCATTTAATCTTGCATTGCATAAGGAAAGTCATTTATGTCTGTTTCATTTTTGTTAAATAAAATGAATCACACACACTTCACGCAATAATTTTAAACCAAGGAGCTGGTCGTAAGACCCCAACCCTTGAGCAAGACCAACGATGGGTTCATCACCACCTTGGCTTAGCTTTGCATCCATTTCCCGATTTTCAACTATTGTTAGGCGTAAATCCTGACGAAAGCTGACCGAGTGTCGCTGGGGTGATTCCCATGTGTGTGAGGATAAGTTTTCTATGGTAGGTGCCATTAACAGGAAAATCCCCCTTTCGTACTTCCTACATACCACGTACCTTCTGCTCTCACATACCTATAGTCTCCCTCTCGTAAGGGCGGGTATATAGATAGGTTGGTATATCATCCTGGTTGGTATATTGAATGGGCTACCGTTTTGGGAGTTATATGAGCCGTCATAATGCATTTAAACGTTCTTCAAAACCTACAAAAACAAAACAAAACATCAAAATGCACTAAACTAGTTTAGGGCACACCAATAATCCTTAAAAGAGATAATCACGGTTTGTGTATGCATGTGTTTAATTCTTCTTAGTGTAGACAAAAAAAAAAAAAAATCATCATAAACGAGATAAAAATCTACTTAGATAGTATAGAAGCAACGCAATGGTGTACACCCGTAGCCAAGCCCAATCAAGGGCAGAAGCTCCGGAAGGTACACAAGAAGCAGGCACAAGTCGCCTTCGCTTCAGTCCTAAGGACTTGGTCATACCGCCTTATTGATCTAGCCTACAAAAGAATTTGATTCAGAATCCTCGGTGGGGTATGCCCATTCAAAGAAGCCCCTTTCGAGAAGACGCCCTACATGTAGACCTTGATGTAAATAGAGAATCGCCTTTTGAGGTTAGACATGAGTGGCCACAGCGCGATGGAGTGCTAGAGAGGCACACTATCCATTTGGAGGGACAACGTGGATATGGCATCCCTTCTTTACCTCCCATCAGGATGGAAAGACAAAATCCGGAGCGCAGGGCTCCTTACACAGGGCGAGCTAACTCCGCCCGCCCCGTCCAAACCCATGAAAGAGAGTACGAGGAAAGCCATCACATTCCTTGAGTACAACAAACAGCGCAGGAACCTTGCATTTCCGCACTTGCTATGTATCATGATCATACATCAAGGCCAGAGCCTCGAGTACATGTCGTCCACCTCGACAGAGGGAAGCGACCCATTGAAACTTTAGATCAGCAAACTCAAGGCAAACACATAGGAGAAACATTCGAACCTCCTGAGGAAAATAGGGTAGACCAAATTGACCTGATAGTTTCTAGACAGACCACCCGTCAAGCCCAAATCACACGGCTTAAAAAAATTCATCAGGATATATAGTACCGACACCACTTGGATAGAGAGCGCATGCAACGCGAAGCGGATGAGTTACACTATGAACTACCTGAGAGGGAGCCAACCCCTCGCATCCAAAGGGCCAAACAATATGAGAGGCATAATTCGTTGGTGCAGGACAGGTCTCCACGACCTCGTCAAGCTCTGCCTCCAAGATCTTACAGACCCGAGAGGGAGGCCACTCCCCGAAACAATGATGGGTACCTTCAGCGAGGACTCGATCAAGGTCATGGGTCTCGCCCAGAGACTCCTCAAGAATTTTATGAGGAGTACGAACTAGAAATAGAATGGGCCGAAACACCCCATCAAGGCGGGAGGGTTGCCAATCGAACACCCCTCCATAGGCGTCCAGTCTTCCATAACGCACAACGGGAGCAAACAAAAGAGGAGATAAAATATTTAGATGCATACAAAGCGCTATTACAGCGTTTGGATTCTGTGGAGACAAAAAATTTTGGGCATCAAAAGCCCACGTTACATCAACTCCACAGTCATCCAGTGCATCCCTCAGTGCCAACACCTCTTTACCCCGAACACTTCAAGTTGCCTCAATTGGCAATCTTTAAAGGTGAAGAGGACGCACAAGAACATGTCACAAGGTTCCTAAGTCAATGCTTCGGCATCCAAGATAATTACGCACTATTGCTTAGGACATTCATAACCACATTCGCAGGCCCTGCCTCGTATTGGTTCACACAATTACCCAAACACAGCATAAGCAACCTAGATCAATTAGTAGATGCATTTCTTGAACGCTTTGCCTTCAACACAAGGAAGAAGGCATCACTGAGTGATCTGGCTAGCCTCAGGAAATTTTAGGAAGAAACAATGGCAGCATACGGGAATTGATGGAGAGCTTTGCTTTCTAAGTTACCCTACCGTCCCCCTATGTCTGATCTCACACAGATGTTCATAAAAAGTTGCTTGAAATCGATCTCTGGGCTATTGCAACTAAAAAAATACGCCAGCTTAGAAGACGTTTTGGCGCAAGCCAGAGTTATAGAAGAGATCAAAATAGGTGAAGGCGCAATCGCCAAGCCTAAAAAGAAAGAGTGGAATAAAACCACTAAAATTGGGACAACGTGTAGACACCAAAACAACACCAATCTGATTATGTGACTGCAAACACTGATCGCTTTGACAAACACAGCCCCCAGGGCAGCCCTTAGAGGTCAAACAGTGGTCCTAACCACTCTCATAGCAATTTTGTAAGGTCAAGAGGCAATTTGGCACATTCAGGCACTTTGCTCAGAATCTGTCTCACCCAGAGACGAATTCAAAATGGAATCTGTCTCACCCAGAGACAAATTATGAATTCGTCTCTGGTAGGGACGAATTCCAAGTTTAACGGGCAAAAAGAAGAATGGCACCAAGTGGCAGCCAAAGACAGTCAGTTGATGACTCCTGCCTCGCACGCGTGTGTGGGTGGGCAAATAGGCCGTTAGAGGACTGTCACAAGGGCAGTTATGAAAGCCCAAATCATGGAGGACTCCCCTCCCTCATGGGAAGACTTGACTGCCACATGGCACCTATGACCAACACATGGCGCTTATGCTTCTTTTTGCCCGTTAAACTTGGAATTCGTCCCTTGGTAGTCACACTTAGTCACCAATCAACAATCACACACCCAATTAAGGAAAACGACATGCATTCAAAGAATCATTGACAAAGACAATCACGCTCCTACATGGGACAGTAAACAAGCAACAATCGAATCAATCAAACACTTGGCATTTCGTGAATCATGAACACAAGGTTCCCCTGAGGATAAAAGGTTGTGCCGTTTGCCTAATCATGACTGATCAATGTCCAATTTCAAGTCACACCTCACCAAAATAGGTTAACACTTGAAATCAAAATCCTTAGCTCAGTCAGAAGCAAGGATTCAAGAATGCATGCCCTTTCCACGCTTGGGGCATCAAAAGTTGGTTAGGTTACCAAGAAACCCTAATCATTAGTGCTTTGGTTATCTATTTTTGCTCGGCGCTGCGCTATGCACAGTGCATCCCAAAAAGGGGCATCTATAGACACCAAAACAGCATCAATCCGATTATGTGACTGCAAACACTGATCGCTTTGACAAACACAGCCCCCAGGGCAGCCCTCAGAGGTCAAACAGTGGTCCTAACCACTCTCATAGCAATTTTGTAAGGTCAAGAGGCAATTTGGCACATTAAGGCACTTTGCTCAGAATTTGTCTCACCCAGAGATGAATTCAAAATGGAATCTGTCTCACCCAGAGACAGATTCTGAATTCGTCTCTGGTAGGGACGAATTCCATTTTTAACGGGAAAAAATAAGAATGGCGCCAAGTGGCAGCCTAGGATAGTCAGTTGATGACTCTTGCCTCACACACGTGTGTGGGTGGATAGATAGGTCGTTAGAGGACTGTCACAAGGGCAGTTATGAGAGCCCAAGTCAATGGAGGACTCCCCTCCCTCATGGGAAGACATGACTGCCACATGGCACCTATGACCAACACATGGCATTTGTGCTTCCCTCTCAAAAGAGACCCCATGGGTCTATAAAAGGTGGGACTTTTCTCACCCAAAAAAATAGATTGAAGGAGATTTCAAGCAACGAAGTGCTACCGAGTTGAACACCCACTTGCATCCCCTTTGATTCACCTTCTCACATCCACCAATCTCTTTTGCAAGGGAGGTTTTTGGGTGGCTTTTGGAAGCTTGAATCTGACCCAAATCCAACATATGGACACCTGAATCAACCAATTTGCAGACATCCCAATCCTAAGATTTTTTGGTCCCATCCCTAGTGGATTGGCTCCAAAATCAAGTGCCAACGGTGGGAGGCCCACTTGGGCACCCCAGAACTTTCTAAGTTTTATTCTGAAGCATTCTAGATTACTTTTTCATGTTGCATTTTGTGTTATTCTATTTGGTGAATTCATAGCTTCAATTTCATAACATTCTGATCAGATTTTATCATGCTTTGTGTCGCTTTGTTGTTTCACTAACTTGCAGGTGGCGATATCGAATTCCTAAGGATAGAGGCCAAATTTGTAGAATCCGACCATCTGGGTCGTCCCAAAATGGCCCCAATTACATAACCCCTCTATTTGCAGGTGTTTCGCAGGTCTCGAGATATGACATTGGAGCAGCATCAGGTCGGCTTTTCCAACACAGAAGAATTCATCCCACCCAAGGATGAATTGCAGTCAGAATTCATCCTGCCCAGGGATGAATTCCAGTTGAAGGTAGATTGGCTGACTGTCTCAGTGGTAGTGGCCTTCTAGTGATGTTTTTTGTCCTCTATCAGGTTTTTAGGTCATTTAGAGTCATTTTACTCACTGTTTCAGACAAATGTTTGCATGCATATTTTGGCGATTTTAGAGAACAAACACTTCTTATGTGCAGTAGGTGCTACTGACATCTTCGTTGTTTCTTTGTTCGCAGGAGGAGCAGCAGAGGTCAAAGACTCATCGACATCAGCGACGACATCATCTTGGCCCGTCCATTTCAAGTGTGGGCACGCGGAAAGAGGAACCTTAAGTCTCGATTGTAGTCAAATTCTTTTAACGCTCCTAGCCCTCGAAAAGGGAGGAGGCGTATTTGTAACAGAGATCAAGAAATTTTAATGAAAGGTCTATGTTTTCTTCATTTGCTTGTGTCTCTTCCAATGCGTCTCTTTCATTTCATGCAATTTACATTTCTAGGACTTAAGCGTATTTGATTTTGAATGCATTGCAATTAGTGTTTCCTTCGCCGGAATTTCATGCTTTCAGTGGTGATCACGGTGGGACCCTATTCCCTGGTTTTTAAGATCACAAAAACTGATTAAATTTTTGTGTTTTGTGCTTGACAGGTACATTTTTTGTTGTAGACTGCTATTCGTCTCTGACTGTGACGAATTCTTTACTGCAATTCATCTGACCCTGAGACGAATTCAAATTCGTCTCTGGCAGGGTCAAATTTTGTTCTGAAATTCGTCTCACAGAGGGACGAATTCCTGCCTGTATATTTTTAGAGCAAAAATTCAGAAGCAACCGGTCTAGGTAGAGAAGAGGTAGGGATTTTTATAATCTTTGTTAAATTTTTCTGTTTCTATTCCTGTTCCTTTGATTGTTTTCATTTTATCCTACATGCTTAGGGAAAGTCATTTATGCTTGTTTCATTTTCGCTAAATAAAATGAATCCCACACACTTCACGCAATAACTTTAAACCAAGGAGCTGGTCATAAGACCCCAGCCCTTGAGCAAGACCAACGGTGGGTTCATCACCACCTTGGCTTAGATTTGCATCCATTTCCCCGATTGTCACTGTTGTTAGGCGTAAATCCTGACGAAATCTGATCGAGTGTCGCTGGGGTGATTCCCATGCACGCGAGGATAAGTCTTCTATGGTAGGTGTCATTAACAGGACAATCCCCCTTCTATACCACCTACGTACCATGTACCTTCTGCTCTCACGTACCTATAGTCTCCCTCTCGTAAGGGCGGGTATATAGAGAGGTTGGTATATCGACCTGGTTGGTATATTGAAGGGGCGACCATTTTGGGAGTTATATGAGCCTTCATTATGCATTTAAACTTTCTTCAAAAACATGCAAAAACAAAACAAAACATCAAAATGCACTAAACTAGTTTAAGACACACCATTAATCCTTAAAAGAGATAATCACGGTTTGTGTATTTGTGTGTTCATTTCTGCTTAGTGTAGACAAAAAGAAAAATCATCATAAACAAAAGATAAAAATCTACTCATTTTTTCATTTTCTCCAAAAGCTCCAAGGATTCCCGTAATCGCTTGGTCACTCCAAAATGCCCCAAAGGTGTCCATGAACCCTTTGGTCAACCCAAAATCACCCCAAATGTGCCCATAAGTGATGTGGGAGCATCCAACGAAATTTAGGAAATTTTACTTTTTTTCCTAAATTTTAGTGCATCTTGTCGGGGCCATAACTTCTCAACCATAGCTCCATAGCTTCAATCTTTAAATGTGAAGAGGACGCACAAGAACATGTCACAAGGTTCCTAAGTCAATGCTTCGACATCCAAGATAATGATGCACTGTTGCTTAGGACATTCATAACCACATTCGTAGGCCCTCCCTCGGATTGGTTCACACAATTACCCAAACACAGCATAAGCAACCTAGATCAATTAGTAGATGTGTTTCTTGAACTCTTTGCCTTCAACACAAGGAAGAAGGCATCAATGAGTGATCTGGCTAGCCTCAGGCAATTTGAGGAAGAAACAATGGTAGCATACGGGAATCGATGGAGAGATTTGCTTTCTAAGTTACCCTACCGTCCCCCTATGTCTGATCTCACACAGATGTTTGCAAAAAGTTGCTTGAAATCGATCTCTGGGCTATTGCAGCTGTAGCAATAGCCCAGAGATCGATTTCAAGCAACTTTTTGCAAACTTTGGTGCAAGCCAGAGTTATAGAAGAGATCAAAATAGGTGAAGGCGCAATCGCCAAGCCTAAAAAGAAAGAGTGGAATAAAACCACTAAAACTGGGACAACGTGTAGACACCAAAATAGCACCATTCTGATTATGTGACTGCAAACACTGATCGCTTTGACAAACACAGCCCCCAGGGCAGCCCTTAGAGTTCAAACAGTGGTCCTAACCACTCTCATAGCAATTTTGTAAGGTCAAGAGGCAATTTGGCACATTCAGGCACTTTGCTCAAAATCTGTCTCACCTAGAGACGAATTCAAAATGGAATCTGTCTCACCTAGAGACAGATTCTGAATTCGTCTCTTGTAGGGACGAATTCCAATTTTAACGGGAAAAAAGAAGAATTGTGCCAAGTGGCAGCCAAAGACAGTCATTTGATGACTCCTGCCTCGCACGCGTGTGTGGTTGGGCAAATAGGCTGTTAGAGGACTGTCACAAGGGCAGTTAAAAAATCCCATGTCATGGAGGACTCCCCTCCCTCATGGGAAGACTTGACTGCCACATGGCACCTATGACCAACACATGGCGCTTATGCTTCTTTTTGCCCGTTAAACTTGGAATTCGTCCCTTGGTAGTCACACTTAGTCACCAATCAACAATCACACACCCAATTAAGGAAAACGACATGCATTCAAAGAATCATTGACAAGGACAATCTCGCTTCTGCTTGGGGCAGTAAACAAGCAACAATCAAATCAATCAAACACTTGGCATTTCGTGAATCATGAACACAAGGTTCCCCTGAGGATAAAAGGTTGCGCCCTTTGCCTAATCATGACTGATCAATGTCCAAGTTCAAGTCACACCTCACCAAAATAGGTTAACACTTGAAATCAAACTCCTTAGCTCGTCAAAAGCAAGGATTCAAGAATGCATGCCCTTTCCACGCTTGGGGCATCAAAAGTTGGTTAGGTTACCAAGAAACCCTAATCATTAGTGCTTTGGTTATCTATTTTTGGTCGGCGTTATGCTATGCACAACGCATCCCAAAAAAGGGGCATCTGTAGACACCAAAACAGCACCAATCTGATTATGTGATTGCAAACACTGATCGCTTTGACAAAAACAACCCCCAGGGCAACCCTCAGAGGTCAAACAGTGGTCCTAACCACTCTCATAACAATTTTGTAAGGTCAAGAGGCAATTTGGCACATTCAGGCACTTGGCTCAGAATCTATCTCACCCAGAGACGAATTCAAAATGGAATCTGTCTCACCCAGAGACAGATTCTGAATTCATATCTGGTAGGGACGAATTCCAGGTTTAACGGGCAAAAATAAGAATGGCACCAAGTGGCAGCCTAGGACAGTCAGTTGATGACTCCTGCCTCGCACACGTGTGTGGGTGGATAGATAGGCCGTTAGAGGACTGTCACAAGGGCAGTTATGAGAGCCCAAGTCAATGGAGGACTCGCCTCCCTCATGGGAATACATGACTGCCACATGGCACCTATGACCAACACATTGCATTTGTGCTTCCCTCTCAAAAGATACCCCATGGGTCTATAAAATGTGGGAGTTTTCTCACCCAAAAAAATAGATTGAAGGAGATTTAAAGCAACGAAGTGCTGCCGAGTTGAACACCCACTTGCATCCCCTTTGATTCACCTTCTTACATCCACCAATATCTTTTGCAAGGGAGGTTGTTGGGTGGCTTTTGGAAGCTTGAATCTAACCCAAATCCAACATATGGACACCTGAATCAACCAATTTGCAGACATCGCAATCCTAAGATGTTTTAGGCCCATCCCTAGTGGATTGGCTCTAAAATCAACTGCCAATGGTGGGAGGCCCACTTGGGCACCCCCGCACTTTCTAAGTTTTATTATGAAGCATTCTAGATTACTTGTTCATGTTGCATTTTGTGTTATTCTTTTTGGTGAATTCATAGCTTCAATTTCATAACATTCTGATCAGATTTTATCATGCTTTGTGTCGCTTTGTTGTTTCACTAACTTACAGGTGGCGATATCGAATTCCCAAGGATAGAGGCCAAATTGGGAGAATCCGACCATCTGGGTTGTCCCAAAATGGCCCTAATTACATAACCCCTCTATTTGTAGGTGTTTTTCAAGTCTCGGGATTCGACATTGGAGTAGCATCAGGTCGGCTAATCCAACACAGAAGAATTTGTCCCACCCAGGGACGAATTGCAGTAAGAATTCATCCTACCCAAGGATGAATTCCAGTTGAAGGTATATTGGCCAACTGTCTCAGTGCCAGTGGACTTTTGGTGATGTTTTCTATCCTCTATCAGGTTTTCAGGTCATTTAGAGTCATTTTACTCACTGTTTCAGACAAATGTTTGCATGCATCTTTTGGCGATTTTAGAGAACAAACACTTCTTATGTGCAGCGGGTGCTACTGACATCTTCGTTGTTTCTTTGTTCACAGGAGGAGAAGCAGAGGTCAAAGACTCATCGACATCAGCGGCGGCATCATCTTGGCCCGTCCATTTCAAGTGTGGGCACGCGGAAAGAGGAACCTTAAGTCTCGATTGTAGTCAAATTATTTTAACGCTCCTAGCCCCTGAAAAGGGAGGAGGCATATTTGTAACAGAGATCAAGAAATTTTAATGAAAGGGCTGTGTTTTCTCCATTTTCTTGTGTCTCTTCCAATGTGTCTCTTTCATTTCATGCAATTTACATTTCTAGGACTTAAGCGTATTTGATTTTGAATGCATCGCAATTAGTGTTTCCTTCGCCCGAAATCTCGTGCTTTCAGTGGCGATCACGGTGGGACCTTGTTCCCTGGTTTTTAAGATCACAGAAACTGATTAAATTTTTGTGTTTTGTGCTTGATAGGTACATTTTTTGTTGTAGACTGCTATTCGTCTCTGACTGTGATGAATTCTTTACTGCAATTCATCTAACCCTGATATGAATTCAAATTCGTATCTGGCAGGGACGAATTCTGTTCTGAAATTCGTCTCATAGAGGGACGAATTCCTGCCTGTAGATTTTCAGAGCAAAAATTCAGAAGCAACCGGTCTAGGCAGAGAAGAGGTAGGGATTTTTATAATCTCTGTTAAATTTTTCTGTTTCTGTTCCTGTTCCTTTGATTGTTTTTATTTTATCCTACATGCTTATGGAAATTCATTTATGCTTGTTTCATTTTCGCTAAATAAAATGAATCCCACACACTTCACGCAATAACTTTAAACCAAGGAGCTGGTCGTAAGACCCTAGCCCTTGAGCAAGACCAACGGTGGGTTCATCACCACCTTGGATTAGCTTTGCATCCATTTCCTTGATTGTCACTATTGTTAGGCGTAAATCCTGATGAAAGTTGACCGAGTGTCGCTGGGGTGATTCCCATGCGCGTGAGGATAAGTCTTCTATGATAGGTGTCATTAACAGGACAATCCCCCTTCCGTACTGCCTATGTACCATGTACCTTCTGCTCTCACGTACCTATAGTTTCCCTCTCATAATGGCGGGTATATAGAGAGGTTGGTATATCGGCCTGGTTGGTATATTGAAGGGGCGACCATTTTGGGAGTTATATGAGCCTTCATTATGCATTTAAACGTTCTTCAAAAACATGCAAAAACAAAACAAAACATCAAAATGCTCTAAACCAGTTTAAGACACACCATTAATCCTTAAAAGATATAATCACAGTTTATGTATGTGTGTGTTCATTTTTGCTTAGTGTAGACATAAAGAAAAATCATCATAAACAAAAGATAAAAATCTACGCATTTTGCCATTTTCTCCAAAAGCTCCAAGGATTCCCGTAATCGCTTGGTCACTCCAAAATGCCCCAAAGGTATCCATGAACCCTTTGGTCAACCCAAAATCACCCCAAATGTGCCCATAAGTGATGTGGGAGCATCCAACGAAATTTAGGAAATTTTACTTTTTTTTCCCAAATTTTAGTGCATCTTGCCGGGGCCATAACTTATCAACCGTAGCTCCGTAGCTTCAATATTTAAAGGTGAATAGGACGCACAAGAACATGTCACAAGGTTCCTAATTCAATGCTTCGGCATCCAAGATAATGATGCATTGTTGCTTAGGACATTCATAACCACATTCGCAGGCCCTGCCTCGGATTGGTTCACACAATTACCCAAACATAGCATAAGCAACCTAGATCAATTAGTAGATGTGTTTCTTGAACGCTTTGCCTTCAACACAAGGAAGAAGGCATCACTGAGTGATCTGGCTAGCCTCAGGAAATTTGAGGAAGAAACAATGGTAGCATACGGGAATCAATGGAGAGCTTTGCTTTCTAAGTTATCAAACACTTGGCATTTCGTGAATCATGAACACAAGGTTCCCCTAAGGATAAAAGGTTGCGCCCTTTGCCTAATCATGACTGATCAATGTCCAAGTTCAAGTCACACCTCACCAAAATAGGTTAACACTTGAAATCAAACTCCTTAGCTTGTCAGAAGCAAGGATTCAAGAATGCATGCCCTTTCCACGCTTGGGGCATCAAAAGTTGGTTAGGTTACCAAGAAACCCTAATCATTAGTGCTTTGGTTATCTATTTTTGCTCGGTGCTGCGCTATGCACAGCGCATCCCAAAAAAGGGCATCTGTAGACACCAAAACCGCACCAATCCGATTATGTGACTGCAAACACTGATCGCTTTGACAAAAACAGCCCCCAGGGCAGCCCTCAGAGGTCAAACAGTGGTCCTAACCACTCTCATAGCAATTTTGTAAGGTCAAGAGGTAATTTGGCACATTCAGGCACTTTTCTCAGAATCTGTCTCACCTAGAGACAAATTCAAAATGGAATCTATCTCACCTAGAGACAGATTATGAATTCGTCTCTGGTAGGGACGAATTCCAAGTTTAACGGGCAAAAAGAAGAATGGCGCCAAGTGGCAGCCCAGGACAGTCAATTGATGACCTGCCTCGCACACGTGTGTGGGTGGATAGATAGGCCGTTAGAGGATTGTCACAAGGGCAGTTATGAGAGCCCAAGTCAATGGAGGACTCCCCTCCCTCATGGGAAGACATGATTGCCACATGGCACCTATGACCAACACATGGCATTTGTGCTTCCCTCTCAAAAGAGACCCCATGGGTCTATAAAAAGTGGGAGTTTTCTCACCCAAAAAAATAGATTGAAGGAGATTTCAAGCAACGAAGTGCTATCGAGTTGAACACCCACTTGCGTCCCCTTTGATTCACCTTCTCACATCCACCAATCTCTTTTGCAAGGGAGGTTTTTGGGTGGCTTTTGGAAGCTTGAATCTAACCCAAATCCAACATATGGACACCTGAATCAACCAATTTGCAGACATCCCAATCCTAAGAGGTTTTGGGCCCATCCCTAGTGGATTGGCTCCAAAATCAAGTGCCAATGGTGGGAGGCCCACTTGGGAACCCCTACACTTTCTAAGTTTTATTCTGAATCATTCTAAATTACTTTTTCATGTTGCATTTTGTGTTATTCTATTTGGTGAATTCATAGCTTCAATTTCATAACATTCTGATCAGATTTTATCATGCTTTGTGTCGCTTTGTTGTTTCACTAACTTGCAGGTGGCGATATCGAATTCCAAAGGATAAAGGCCAAATTGGGAGAATCCGACCATCTGGGTCATCCCAAAATGGCCCCAATTACATAACCCCTCTGTTTGCAGGCATTTTGCAGGTCTCGAGATTCGACATTGGAGCAGCATCAACACAAAAGAATTCGTCCCACCCAGGGACGAATTGCAGTCAGAATTCGTCCTGCCCAAGGACGAATTCTAGTTGAAGGCAGATTGGCCAACTGTATCAGTGGCAGTGGCCTTCTGGTGATGTTTTCTATCCTCTGTCAGGTTTTCAGGTCATTTAGAGTCATTTTACTCACTGTTTCAAACAAATGTTTGCATGCATCTTTTGGCGATTTTAGAGAACAAACACTTCTTATGTGCAGCAGGTGCTACTGACATCTTCGTTGTTTCTTTGTTCGTAGGAGGAGCAGCAGATGTCAAAGACTCATTAACATCAACGACAACATCATATTGGCCCGTCCATTTCAAGTGTGGGCACGCGGAAAGAGGAACCTTAAGTCTCGATTGTAGTCAAATTCTTTTAACGCTCCTAGCCCCTGAAAAGGGAGGAGGCGTATTTGTAACAGATATCAAGAAATTTTAATGAAAGGGCTATGTTTTTTCCATTTGCTTGTGTCTCTTCCAATGCGTCTCTTTCATTTCATGCAATTTACATTTCTAGGACTTAAGCATCTATTTCATTTCATTTCGTGCTTTTAGTGGCGATCACGATGGGACCCTGTTCCCTGGTTTTTAAGATCACAGAAACTGATTAAATTTTTGTGTTTTGTGCTTGATAGGTACATTTTTTGTTGCAGACTACTATTCATCTCTGACTGTGATGAATTCTTTACTACAATTCGTTTGACCCTGAGACGAATTCAAATTCGTCTCTGCCAGGGACGAATTCTGTTTTGAAATTCATCTCACAGAGGGACGAATTTCTGCCTGTAGATTTTCAAAGTAGAAATTCATAAGCAACTGTTCTAGGCAGAGAAGAGGTAGGGATTTTTATAATATCTATTAAATTTTTTTGTTTCTATTCCTATTCCTTTGATTTTTTTCATTTTATCCTGCATGCTTAGGGAAAGTCATTTATGCTTGTTTCATTTTCGCTAAATAAAATGAATCCCACACACTTCATGCAATAACTTTAAACCAAGGAGATGGTCGTAAGACACCAGCCCTTGAGCAAGACCAACGGTGGGTTCATCACCACCTTGGCTTAGCTTTGTGTGTTCATTTCTGCTTAGTGTAGACAAAAATAAAAATCATCATAAACAAAAGATAAAAATCTACGCATTTTGTCATTTTCTCCAAAAGCTCCAAGGATTCCCGTAATCACTTGGTCACTCCAAAATGCCCCAAAGGTGTCCATGAACCCTTTGTTCAACCCAAAATCACCCCAAATGTGCCCATAAGTGATGCGGGAGCATCCAACGAAATTTAGGAAATTTTACTTTTTTTCCTAAATTTTAGTGCATCTTGCAGGGGCCATAACTTCTCAACCGTAGCTCCGTAGCTTCAATATTTAAATGTGAATAGGATGCACAAGAACATGTCACAAGGTTCCTAAGTCAATGATTCAGCATCCAAGATAATGATGCATTGTTTCTTAGGACATTCATAACCACATTCACAGGCCCTGCCTCGGATTGGTTCACACAATTACCCAAACACAGCATAAGCAACCTAGATCAATTAGTAGATGCGTTTCTTCAACGCTTTGCCTTCAACACAAGGAAGAAGGCATCACTGAGTGATCTTGCTAGCCTCATGCAATTTGAGGAAGAAACAATGGCAGCATACGGGAATCGATGGAGAGCTTTGCTTTCTAAGTTACCCTACCGTCCCCCTATGACTGATCTCACACAGATGTTCGCAAAAAGTTTCTTGAAATCGATCTCTGGGATATTGCAGACTGCGATGTACGCCGACTTAGAAGAAGCTTTGGCACAAGCCAGAGTTATAGAAGAGATCAAAATAGGTGAAGGTGCAATCGCCAAGCCTAAAAAGAAAGAGTGGAATAAAACCACTAAAACCGGGACAACGTGTAGACACCAAAACAGCACCAATCCGATTATGTGACTGCAAACACTGATCTCTTTGACAAACACAGCCCTTATTGCAGCCCTCAGAGGTCAAAAAGTGGTCCTAACCACTCTCATAGCAATTTTGTAAGGTCAAGAGGCAATTTGGCACATTCAGGCACTTTGCTCAGAATCTGTCTCACCCAGAGATGAATTCAAAATGGAATCTGTCTCACCCAGAGAGAGATTCTGAATTCGTCTTTATTAGGGATGAATTCCAAGTTTAACGGGCAAAAAGAAGAATGGCGCCAAGTGGCAGCCAAAGACAGTCAGTTGATGACTCTTGCCTCACACGCGTGTGTGGGTGGGCAAATAGGTCGTTACAGGACTGTCACAAGGGTAGTTATGAAAGCCCAAGTCATGGAGGACTCCCTTCCCTCATGGGAAGACTTGACAGCCACATGTCACCTATGACCAACACATGGCTCTTATGCTTCTTTTTGCCCATTAAACTTGGAATTCGTCCCTTGGTAGTCACACTTAGTCACCAATCAACAATCACACACCCAATTAAGGAAAACGACATGCATTCAAAGAATCATTGACAAAGACAATCACGCTCCTGCTTGGGGTAGTAAACAAGCAACAATCAAATCAATAAAACACTTGGCATTTCATGAATCATGAACACAAGGTTCCCCCGAGGATAAAAGGTTGCGCCCTTTGCCTAATCATGACTGATAAATGTCCAAGTTCAAGTCACACCTCACCAAAATAGGTTAACACTTGAAATCAAACTCCTTAGCTTGTCAGAATCAAGGATTCAAGAATGCATACCCTTTCCACGCTTGGGGCATCAAAAGTTGGTTAGGTTACCAAGAAACCCTAATCATTAGTGCTTTGGTTATCTATATTTTCTTGACGCTGCGCTATGCACAACGCATCCCAAAAATGGGCATCTGTAGACACCAAAACAACACCAATCCGATTATGTGACTGCAAACACTGATCACTTTGTCAAACATAGCCCCCAGGGTAGCCCTCATAGGTCAAATAGTGGTCCTAACAACTCTCATAGCAATTTTGTAAGGTCAAGAGGCAATTTGGCACATTCAGGCACTTTGCTCAGAATCTGTCTCACCTAGAGACGAATTCAAAATGGAATCTGTCTCACCCAGAGACAGATTCTGAATTCATCTCTGGTAGGGACGAATTCCAAGTTTAATAGGAAAAAAGAAGAATGGCGCAAAGTGGAAGCCCAGGACAGTCATTTTATGACTCCTGCCTCGCACACGTGTGTGGGTGGATAGATAGGCCGTTAGAGGACTGTCACAAGGGCAATTATGAGAGCCCAAGTCAATGGAGGACTCCCCTCCCTCATGGGAAGACATGACTGCCACATGGCACCTATGACCAACACATGGAATTTGTGCTTCCCTCTCAAAAGAGACCCCATGGGTCTATAAAAGGTGGGAATTTTCTCACCCAAAAAATAGATTGAAGGAGATTTCAAGCAACAAAGTGCTGTCGAGTTGAACACCCACTTGCATCTCCTTTGATTCACCTTCTCACATCCACCAATATCTTTTGCAAGGGTTGTTGTTGGGTGGCTTTTGGAAGCTTGAATCTGACCCAAATCCAACATATGGACACCCGAATCAACCAATTTGCAGACATCCCAACCCTAAGAGGTTTTGGGCCCATCCCTAGTGGATTGGCTCCAAAATCAAGTGCCAACGGTGGGAGGCCCACTTGGGCAACCCCACACTTTCTAAGTTTTATTCTGAAGCATTCTAGATTACTTTTTCATGTTGCATTTTGTGTTATTCTGTTTAGTGAATTCATAGCTTCAATTTCATAACATTTTGATCAGATTTTATCATGCTTTGTGTCGCTTTGTTGTTTCACTAACTTGCAGGTGGCGATATCGAATTCCCGAGGATAGAGGCCAAATTGGGAGAATCCGACCATCTGGGTCGTCCCAAAATGGCCCCAATTAGATAACCCCTCTGTTTGCAGGTGTTTTGCAGGTCTCGGGATTCGACATTGGAGCAGAATCAGGTCGGCTTTTCTAACACAGAAGAATTTGTCCAACCCAGGGACGAATTGCAGTCAGAATTCATCCTGCCCAGGGACGAATTCCAGTTGAAGGTAGATTGGCCGACTGTCTCGATGGCAGTGGCCTTCTGGTGATGTTTTCTGTCCTCTGTCAAGTTTTCAGGTCATTTATAGTCATTTTACTCACTGTTTCAGACAAATGTTTGCATGCATCTTTTGACGATTTTAGAGAACAAACACTTCTTATGTGCAGTAGGTGCTACTGACATCTTCGTTGTTTCTTTGTTCACAGGAGGAGAAGCAGAGGTCAAAGAATCATTGACATCAACGACGGCATCATCTTGGCCCGTCCATTTCAAGTGTGGGCACGTGAAAAGAGGAACCTTAAGTCTCGATTGTAGTCAAATTCTTTTAACGCAACTAGCCCTTGAAAAGGGAGGAGGCATATTTGTAACAGAGATCAAGAAAGTTTAATGAAAGGGTTGTGTTTTCTCCATTTGCTTGTGTCTCTTCCAATGCGTCTCTTTCATTTCATGCAATTTACATTTCTAGGACTTAAGCGTATTTGATTTTGAATGCATCGCAATTAGTGTTTCCTTCGCTCGAAATCTCGTGCTTTCAGTGGCGATCACGATGGGACCCTGTTCCCTAGTTTTTAAGATCATAGAAACTGATTAAATTTTTGTGTTTTGTGCTTGACAGGTACATTTTTTGTTGTAGACTGCTATTCATCTCTGACTGTGATGAATTCTTTACTGCAATTCATCTGACCCTAAGATGAATTCAAATTCATCTCTGGCAGGGACGAATTCTGTTCTGAAATTCGTCTCACAGAGGGACCAATTCCTGCCTGCAGATTTTCAGAGCAAAAATTCAGAAGCAACTGGTCTAGATAGAGAAGAGGTAGGGATTTTTATAATCTCTGTTAAATTTTTCTGTTTATGTTCCTGTTCCTTTGATTGTTTTCATTTTATCCTGCATGCTTAGGGAAAGTCATTTATGCTTGTTTCATTTTCGCTAAATAAAATGAATCCCACACACTTCACGCAATAAATTTAAACCAAGGAGCTGGTCGTAAGACCCCAACCCTTGAGCAAGACCAACGGTGGGTTCATCACCACCTTGGCTTAGCTTTGCATCCATTTCCCCGATTGTCACTGTTGTTAGGCGTAAATCCTGATGAAAGCTGACCGAGTGTTGCTGGGGTGATTCCCATGCGTGCGAGGATATGTCTTCTATGATAGGTGTCATTAACAGGAAAATCCCCCTTCTGTATCGCCTACGTACCATGTACCTTCTGCTCTCACGTACCTATAGTCTTCCTCTCGTAAGGGCGGGTATATAGAGAGGTTGGTATATCGGCCTGGTTGGTATATTGAAGGGGCGACCATTTTGGGAGTTATATGAGCCTTCATTATGCATTTAAACGTTCTTCAAAAACATGCAAAAACAAAACAAAACATCAAAATCCACTAAACTAGTTTAAGACACACCATTAATACTTAAAAGAGATAATCACGGTTTGTGTATGTGTGTGTTCATTTCTGCTTAGTGTAGACAAAAAGTAAAATCATCATAAACAAAAGATAAAAATCTATGCATTTTGTCATTTTCTCCAAAAGCTCCAAGGATTCTCGTAATCGCTTGGTCACTCCAAAATTACCCAAATGTGTCCATGAACCCTTTGGTCAACCCAAAATCACCCCAAATGTGCCCATAAGTGATGCGGGAGCATCCAACGAAATTTAGGAAGTTTTACTTTTTTTTCCTAAATTTTAGCGCATCTTTTCGGGGCCATAACTTCTCAACCGTAGCTCCGTAGCTTCAATATTTAAAGGTGAAGAGGATGCACAAGAACATGTCACAAGGTTCCTAAGTCAATGCTTCGGCATCCAAGATAATGACACACTGTTTCTTAGGACATTCATAACCACATTCGCTGGCCCTGCCTCGGATTGGTTCACACAATTACCCAAACACAGCATAAGCAAACTAGATCAATTAGTAGATGCGTTTCTTGAACGCTTTGCCTTCAACACAAGGAAGAAGGCATCACTGAGTGATCTGGCTAGCCTCAGGCAATTTGAGGAAGAAACAATGGTAGCATACGAGAATCGATTGAGAGCTTTGCTTTCTAAGCTATCCTACCGTCCCCCTATGTTTGATCTCACACAGATGTTCGCAAAAAGTTGCTTGAAATCGATCTCTGGGCTATTGCAGCTGCAGAAATATGCCAGCTTAGAAGAAGCTTTGGTGCAAGCCAGAGTTATAGAAGAGATCAAAATAGGTGAAGGCGCAATCGCCAAGCCTAAAAAGAAAGAGTGGAATAAAACCACTAAAATCGGGACAACGTGTAGACACCAAAACAGCACCATTCTGATTAAGTGACTGCAAACACTGATCGCTTTGACAAACACAGCCCCCAGGGTAGCCCTCAGAGGTCAAACAGTGGTCCTAACCACTCTCATAGCAATTTTGTAAGGTCAAGAGGCAATTTGGCACATTCAGGCACTTTGCTCAGAATCTGTCTCACCTAGAGACGAATTCAAAATGGAATCTGTCTCACCTAGAGACAGATTATGAATTCGTCTCTCGTAGGGACAAATTCCAAGTTTAACGGGCAAAGAGAAGAATTGTGCCAAGTGGAAGCCAAAGACATTTAGTTGATGACTCCTGCCTCGCACGCATGTGTGGGTGGGCAAATAGGCCGTTAGAGGACTGTCACAAGGGCAGTTAAAAAATCCCAAGTCATGGAGGACTCCCCTCCCTCATGGGAAGACTTGACTGCCACATGGCACCTATGACCAACACATGGTGCTTATGCTTCTTTTTGCCCGTTAAACTTGGAATTCATCCCTTGGTAGTCACACTTAGTCACCAATCAAAAATCACACACCCAATTAAGGAAAATGACATGCATTCAAAGAATCATTGACAAAGACAATCACGCTTCTGCTTGGGGCAGTAAACAAGCAAAAATCAAATCAATCAAACACTTGACATTTCGTGAATCATGAACACAAGGTTCCCCTGAGGATAAAAGGTTGTGCCCTTTGCCTTCAACACAAGGAAGAAGGCATCACTGAGTGATCTGGCTAGCCTCAGGCAATTTGAGGAAGAAACAATGGCAGCATACAGGAATCGATGGAGAGCTTTGCTTTCTAAGTTATGCTACCGTCCCCCTATGTCCGATCTCACACAGATGTTCGCAAAAAGTTGCTTGAAATCGATCTCTGGGCTATTGCAGCTGCAGAAATATGCCAGCTTAGAAGAAGCTTTGGTGCAAGCCAGAGTTATAGAAGAGATCAAAATAGGTGAAGGTGCAATCGCCAAGCCTAAAAAGAAAGAGTGGAATAAAACCACTAAAACTGGGACAATGTGTAGACACCAAAACAGCACCAATCCGATTATGTGACTGCAAACACTGATCGCTTTGACAAACATAGCCCCCAGGGTAGCCCTCAGAGGTCAAACAGTGGTCCTAACAACTCTCATAGCAATTTTGTAAGGTCAAGAGGCAATTTGGCACATTCAGGCACTTTGTTCAGAATCTATCTCACCTAGAGACGAATTCAAAATGGAATCTGTCTCACCCAGAGACAGATTCTGAATTCATCTCTGGTAGGCACAAATTCTAAGTTTAACGAGCAAAAATAAGAATGGTGCCAAGTGGCAGCCAAAGACAGTCAGTTGATGACTCCTGCCTCGCACGCGTGTGTGGGTGGGCAAATAGGCCATTAGAGGACTGTCACAAGGGTAGTTATGAAAGCCCAAGTCATGGAGGACTCCCCTCCCTCATGGGAAGACTTGACTGCCACATGGCACCTATGACCAACACATGGTGCTTATGCTTCTTTTTGCTCGTTAAACTTGGAATTCGTCCCATGGTAGTCACACTTAGTCACCAATCAACAATCACACACCCAATTAAGGAAAATGACATGCATTCAAAGAATCATTGACAAAGACAATCACGCTCCTGCTTGGGGCAGTAAACAAGCAACAATAAAATCAATCAAACACTTGGCATTTCGTGAATCATGAACACAAGGTTCCCCTGAGGATAAAAGGTTATGCCCTTTGCCTAATCATGACTGATCAATGTCCAAGTTCAAGTCACACCTCACCAAAATAGGTTAACACTTGAAATCAAACTCCTTAGCTCGTCAGAAGCAAGGATTCAAGAATGCATGCCCTTTCCATTCTTGGGGCATCAAAAGTTGGTTAGGTTACAAAGAAACCCAAATCATTAGTGCTTTGGTTATCTATTTTTTCTCTGCGCTGCGCTATGCACAGCGCATCCCAAAAAGGGGCATCTGTAGACACCAAAATAGCACCAATCCGATTATGTGACTGCAAATACTGATCGCTTTGACAAACACAGCCCCCAGGGTAGACCTCAGAGGTCAAACAGTGGTCCTAACCACTCTCATAGCAATTTTGTAAGGTCAAGAGGCAATTTGGCACATTCAAGCACTTTGCTCAGAATCTGTCTCACCCAGAGACGAATTCAAAATGGAATCTGTCTCACCCAGAGACGAATTATGAATTCATCTCTGGTAGGGACGAATTCCAAGTTTAACGGGAAAAAAGAAGAATGGCGCCAAGTGGCAGCCCAGGACAGTCAGTTGATGACTCCTGCCTCGCACACGTGTGTGGGTGGATAGATAGGCCGTTAGAGGACTATCACAAAGGCAGTTATGAGAGCCCAAGTCAATGGAGGACTCACCTCCCTCATGGGAAGACATGACTGCCACATGGCACCTATGACCAACACATGGCATTTGTGCTTCCCTCTCAAAAGATACCCCATGGGTCTATAAAAGGTGGGACTTTTCTCACCCAAAAAAATAGATTGAAGGAGATTTCAAGCAACGAAGTGCTGCTGAGTTGAACACCCACTTGCATCCCCTTTGATTCACCTTCTCACATCCACCAATCTCTTTTGCAAGGGAGGTTGTTGGGTGGCTTTTGGAAGCTTGAATCTGACCCAAATCCAACATATGGACACCTGAATCAATCAATTTGCAGACATCCCAATCCTAAGAGGTTTTGGGCCCATCCCTAGTGGATTGGCTCCAAAATCAAGTGCCAATGGTGGGAGGCCCACTTGGGCACCCCCGCACTTTCTATGTTTTATTCTGAAGCATTCTAGATTACTTGTTCATGTTGCATTTTGTGTTATTCTGTTTGGTGAATTCATAGCTTCAATTTCATAACATTCTGATCAGATTTTATCATGCTTTGTGTCGCTTTGTTGTTTCACTAACTTGCAGGTGGCGATATCAAATTCTTGAGGATAGAGGCCAAATTGGGAGAATCCGAAAATCTGGGTCATCCCAAAATGGCCCCAATTACATAACCCCTCTGTTTGCAGGCATTTTTTAGGTCTCGGGATTCGACATTGGAGCAACATCAGGTCGGCTTTTCCAACACAAAAGAATTCGTCCCACCCAAGGACGAATTGCAGTCAGAATTCGTCCTGCCCAGGGACGAATTCTAGTTGAAGGAATATTGGCCGACTGTCTCAGTGGCAGTGGCCTTCTGGTGATTTTTTCTGTCCTCTATCAGGTTTTTAGGTCATTTAGAGTCATTTTACTCACTGTTTCAGACAAATGTTTGCATGCATCTTTTGGTGATTTTAGAGAACAAACACTTCTTATGTGCAGTAGGTGCTACTGACATCTTCATTGTTTCTTTGTTCACAGGAGGAGAAGTAGAGGTCAAAGAATCATCGACATCAGCGGAGGCATCATCTTGGCCCGTCCATATCAAGTGTGGGCACGCGAAAAGATGAACCTTAAGTCTCGATTGTAGTCAAATTATTTTAACGCTCCTAGCCCCTGAAAAGGGAGGAGGCATATTTGTAACAGAGATCAAGAAAGTTTAATGAAAGGGCTGTGTTTTCTCCATTTGCTTGTGTCTCTTCCAATGTGTCTCTTTCATTTCATGCAATTTACATTTCTAGGACTTAAGCGTATTTGATTTTGAATACATCACAATTAGTGTTTCCTTCGCCCGAAATATCGTTCTTTTAGTGGCAATCACGGTGGGACCCTGTTCCCTGGTTTTTAAGATTACAGAAATTGATTAAATTTTTGTGTTTTGTGCTTTACAGGTACATTTTTTGTTGCAGACTGCTATTTTTCTCTGACTGTGATGAATTTTTTACTGCAATTCGTCTGACCCTGAGACGAATTCAAATTCATCTTTGGCAGGGACGAATTCTATTCTAAAATTTGTCTCACAGAGGTACGAATTCCTGCCTGTAGATTTTTAGAGCAAAAATTTAGAAGCAACTGATCTAGGCAGAGAAGAGGTAGGG
This sequence comes from Wollemia nobilis, assembly GCA_028583015.1. Classification (NCBI taxonomy): domain Eukaryota; kingdom Viridiplantae; phylum Streptophyta; class Pinopsida; order Araucariales; family Araucariaceae; genus Wollemia; species Wollemia nobilis. The sequence goes on from JAQPPZ010015568.1 coordinate 993,453, forward strand.
ATTTTTATAATCTCTGTTAAATTTTTCTGTTTCTGTTCCTATTCCTTTGATTGTTTTCATTTTATCCTGCATGCTTAGGGAAAGTCATTTATGCTTGTTTCATTTTTTCTAAATAAAATGAATCCCACACACTTCACACAATAACTTTAAACCAAGGAGCTGGTCGTAATACCCCAGCACTTGAGCAAGACCAACGGTGGGTTCATCACCACCTTGGCTTAGCTTTGCATCCATTTCCCCGATTGTCACTATTGTTAGGCATAAATCCTGACAAAAGCTAACCGAGTGTCGCTGGGGTGATTCCCATGCGCGCGAGGATAAGTCTTCTATGGTAGGTGTCATTAACAGGACAATCCCCCTTCCGTACCGCCTATGTACCATGTACCTTCTGCTCTCACGTACCTATAGTCTCCCTCTCGCAAGGGCGGGTATATAGAGAGGTTGGTATATCGGCCTGGTTGGTATATTGAAGGGGCAACAATTTTGGGAGTTATATGAGCCTTCATTATGCATTTAAATGTTCTTCAAAAACATGCAAAAACAAAACAAAACATCAAAATGCACTAAACCAGTTTAAGACACACCATTAATCCTTAAAAGAGATAATCAAGGTTTGTGTATGTGTGTGTTCATTTCTACTTAGTGTAGACAAAAAGAAAAATCATCATAAACAAAAGATAAAAATCTACGCATTTTGTCATTTTCTCCAAAAGCTCCAAGGATTTCCGCAATTGCTTAGTCACTCCAAAATGCCCCAAATGTGTCCATGAACCCTTTGGTCAACCCAAAATCACCCCAAATGTGCCCATAAGTGATGCGGGAGCATCCAACGAAATTTAGGAAATTTTACTTTTTTTCCTAAATTTTAGTGCATCTTGCCGGGACCATAACTTCTCAACCGTAGCTCCATAGCTTCAATATTTAAAGGTGAAGAGGACGCATAAGAACATGTCACAAGGTTCCTAATTCAATGCTTCGGCATCCAAGATAATCATGCACTCTTGCTTAGGACATTCATAACCACATTCGCAGGCCCTGCCTCGGATTGGTTCACATAATTACCCAAACACAGCATAAGCAACCTAGATCAATTAGTAGATGCGTTTCTTGAACGCTTTGCCTTAAACACAATGAAGAAGGCATCACTAAGTGATCTGGCTAGCCTCAGGCAATTTGAGGAAGAAACAATTGCAGCATGCGGGAATCTATGGAGAGCTTTGCTTTCTAAGTTACCCTATCGTCCACCTATGTCTGATCTCACACAGATGTTCGCAAAAAGTTGCTTGAAATCGATCTCTGGGCTATTGCAGCTACAGCAATACGCTAACTTAGAAGAAGCTTTGGCACAAGCCAGAGTTATAGAAGAGATCAAAATAGGTGAAGGCGCAATCGCCAAGCCGAAAAAGAAAGAGTGGAATAAAACCACTAAAACTGGGACAACGTGTAGACACCAAAACAGCACCAATCTGATTATGTGACTGCAAACACTGATTGCTTTGACAAACATAGCCCCCAGGGCAGCCCTCAGAGTTCAAACAGTGGTCCTAACCACTCTCATAGCAATTTTGTAAGGTCAAGAGGCAATTTGGCACATTCAAGCACTTTGCTCAGAATCTGTCTCACCCAGAGACGAATTCAAAATGGAATCTGTCTCACCCAAAGACAGATTCTGAATTCATCTCTGGTAGGGACGAATTCCAAGTTTAACGGGCAAAAATAAGAATGGCGCCAAGTGGCAGCCAAAGACAGTTAGTTGATGACTCCTACCTCGCACGCGTGTGTGGGTGGGCAAATAGGCCATTGGAGGACTGTCACAAGGGCAGTTATGAAAGCCCAAGTCATGGAGGACTCCCCTCCCTCATGGGAAGAATTGACTGCCACATGGCACCTATGACCAACACATGGCGCTTATGCTTCTTTTTTCCCGTTAAACTTGGAATTCATCCCTTGGTAGTCACACTTAGTCACCAATCAACAATCACACACCCAATTAAGGAAAATGACATGCATTCAAAGAATCATTGACAAATACAATCACGCTCTTGCTTGGGACAGTAAACAAGCAACAATCAAATCAATCAAACACTTGGCATTTCGTGAATCATGAACACAAGGTTCCCCTGAGGATAAAAGGTTGTGCCATTTGCCTAATCATGACTGATCAATGTCCAAGTTCAAGTCACACCTCACCAAAATAGGTTAACACTTGAAATCAAACTCCTTAGCTCGTCAGAAGCAAGGATTCAAGAATGCATGCCCTTTCCATGCTTGGGGCATCAAAAGTTGGTTATGTTACCAAGAAACCCTAATCATTAGTGCTTTGGTTATCTATTTTTGCTCGATGCTACACTATGCACAAGGCATCCCAAAAAGGGGCATCTGTAGACACCAAAACAGCACCAATCCGATTATGTGACTACAAACACTGATCGCTTTGACACACATAGCCCCCAGGGGAGCCCTCAGAGGTTAAACAATGGTCCTAACCACTTTCATAGCAATTTTGGAAGATCAGAAGGCAATTTGGCACCTTCGGACAACCTACTCCAAATCCGTCCCACCCCGGGACGAATTCAAATTGGAATCCGTCTCACCCAAGGATAAATTTTGAATTCGTCCTTGGGTAGGACGAATTCTAGGTTTAACGGGCAAAAAGAAGAATGGCGCCAAGTGGCAGCCCAGGAGAGTCAGTTGATGACTCCTGCCTCGCACGCGTGTGTGGGTGGACAGATAGGCCATTAGAGGACTGTCACAAGGGCAGTTATGAAAGCCCAAGTCATGGAGGACTCTCCTCCCTCATGGGAAGACATAACCGCCACATGGCACCTATTACCAACACATGGCGCTTATGCTTCCCTCTCAAAAGAGACCCCATGGGTCTATAAAAGGTGGGACTTTTCTCACCCAAAATAGGCAGGTTGAAGGAGATTTCAAGCAACGAAGTGCTGCCGAGTTGAACACCCACTTGCATCCCCTTTGATTCACCTTCTCACATCCACCAATATCTTTTGCAAGGGAGGTTGTTGGGTGGCTTTTGGAAGCTTGAATCTGACCCAAATCCAACATATGGACACCTGAATCAACCAATTTGCCGACCCCCCAATCCTAAGAAGTTTTGGGCCCATCCCTAATGGATTGGCTCCAAAATCAAGTACCAACGGTGGGAGGCCCACTTGGGCACCCCCGCACTTTCTAAGTTTTATTCTGAAGCATTCTAGATTACTTGCTCATGTTGCATTTTGTGTTATTCTGTTTGGTGAATCCATAGCTTCAATTTCATAACATTCTGATCAGATTTTATCATGCTTTGTGTCGCTTTGTTGTTTCACTAACTTGCAGGTGGCGATATCTAATTCCCAAGGATAGAGGCCAAATTGGGAGAATCCGACCATCTGGGTCGTCCCAAAATGGCCCCAATTACATAACCCCCCTATTTTTAGGCGTTTTGCAGGTCCCGAGATTCGACATTGGAGCAGCATCAGGTCGGCTTTTCCAACACAGAAGAATTCGTCCCACCCAGGGACGAATTGCAGTCAGAATTCATCCTGCCCAGGGACGAATTCCAGTTGAAGGTAGATTGGCCGACTGTCTCAGTGGCAGTGGCCTTCTGGTGATGTTTTCTGTCCTCTGTCAGGTTTTTAGGTCATTTAGAGTCATTTTACTCACTGTTTCAGACAAATGTTTACATGCATCTTTTGGCGATTTTAGAGAATAAACACTTTTCATTTGCAGCAGGTGCTACTGACATCTTCGTTGTTTCTTTGTTCGTAGGAGGAGCAGTAGAGGTCAAGGACTCATCGACATCAATGACGGCATTATCTTGGCCCGTCCATTTCAAGTGTGGGCACGCGGGAAGAGGAACCTTAAGTCTCGATTGTAGTCAAATTCTTTTAACGCTCCTAGCCCCTGAAAAGGGAGGAAGCGTATTTGTAACAGAGATCAAGAAAGTTTAATGAAAGGGCTATGTTTTCTTTATTTGCTTGTATCTCATTTTAATGCGTCTCTTTCATTTCATGCAATTTACATTTCTAGGACTTAAGTGTATTTGATTTTGAATGCATCGCAAGTAGTGTTTCCTTCGCCCGGAATCTCGTGCTTTCAGTGGCGATCACGGTGGGACCCTGTCCCCTGTTTTTAAGATCACAGAAACTGATCAAATTTTTGTGTTTTGTGCTTGACAGGTACATTTTTTTTGTTGCAGACTGCTATTCGTCTCTGGCTGTGACGAATTCTTTATTGTAATTCGTCTGACCCTGAGACGAATTCAAATTCGTCTCTAGCAAGGGACGAATTCTATTCTGCAATTCGTCTCATAGAGGGACGAATTCCTACCTCTAGATTTTAAGAGCAGAAATTCAGAAGCAACCGGTCCAGGAAGAGAAGAGGTAGGGATTTTCATAATCTCTGTTAAATTTTTTGTTTTTGTTTCTATTTCTTTAACTGTTTTCATTTTATCCTGCATTGCTTAGGGAAAGTCATTTATGCTTGTTTCATTTTTGTTAAATAAAATGAATCCCACACACTTCACGCAATAATTTTAAACCAAGGAGCTGGTCGTAAGACCCCAGCCCTTGAGCAAGACCAACGGTGGGTTCATCACCACCTTGGCTTAGCTTTGCATCCATTTCCCGATTGTCAACTATTGTTAGGCGTAAATCCTGACGAAAGTTGACCGAGTGTCGCCTGGGGTGATTCCCATGCGCGCGAGGATAAGTTTTCTATGGTAGGTGCCATTAATAGGACAATCCCCCTTCCGTACCGCCTACGTACCATGTACCTTCTGCTCTCACGTACCTATAGTCTCCCTCTCGTAAGGGCGGGTATATAGAGAGGTTGGTATATCGGCCTGGTTGGTATATTGAAGGGGCGACCATTTTGGGAGTTATATGAGCCGTCATAATGCATTTAAACGTTCTTCAAAACCTACAAAAACAAAACAAAACATCAAAATGCACTAAACCAGTTTAGGACACACTATTTAAACCCTTAAAAGAGATAATCACGGTTTGCGCATGTGTGTGTTCATTTCTGCTTAGTGTAACAAAAAAAAAATCATAAACAAAAAGATAAAAATCTACGCATTTTGTCATTTTCTCCAAAAAGCTCCAAGGATTCCCGTAATCTCTTGGTCACTCCAAAATGCCCCAAAGGTGTCCATGAACCCTTTGGTCAACCCAAAATCACCACAAAGGTGCCCATAAGTGATGCAAGACCATCCAACAAAATATGGGAAATCTTATATTTTTCCCTAAAATTTTAGTGCATCTTGTCGGGGCCATAACTTCTCAACCGTAGCTCCGTAGCTTCAATCTTTAAAGGTGAAGAGGACGCACAAGAACATGTCACAAGGTTCCTAATTCAATGCTTCAGCATCCAAGATAATGATGCACTATTTCTTAGGACATTCATAACCACATTCGTAGGCCCTACCTCGGATTGGTTCACACAATTACCCAAACACAGCATAAGCAACCTAGATCAATTAGTAGATGTGTTTCTTGAACGCTTTGCCTTCAACACAAGGAATAAGGCATCACTGAGTGATCTGGATAGCCTCAAGAAATTTGAGGAAGAAACAATGGCAGCATACAGGAATCGATGGAGAGCTTTGCTTTCTAATTTACCCTACCGTCCCCCTATGTCTGATCTCACACAGATGTTCACAAAAAGTTGCTTGAAATCGATCTCTGGACTATTGCAGCTGTAGCAATACGCCAGATTAGAAGAAGCTTTGGCGCAAGCCAGAGTTATAGAAGAGATCAAAATAGGTGAAGGTGCAATCGCCAAGCCTAAAAAGAAAGTGTGGAATAAAACCACTAAAAGCGAGACAACGTGTAGACACCAAAACAGCACCAATCTGATTATGTGACTGCAAACACTGATCGCTTTGACAAACACAGCCCCCAGGGCAGCCCTCAGAGGTAAAAAAGTGGTCCTAACCACTCTCATAGCAATTTTGTAAGGTCAAGAGGCAATTTGGCACATTCAGGAACTTTGCTCAGAATATGTCTCACCCAGAGACTAATTCAAAATGGAATTTGTCTCACCCAGAGATAGATCCTGAATTCATCTCTGGTAGGGACGAATTCCAAGTTTAACGGGCAAAAAGAATAATGGCACCAAGTGGCAGCCAAAGACAGTCAGTTGATGACTCCTGCCTCTCACGCATGTGTGGGTGGGCAAATAGGTCGTTAGAGGACTGTCACAAGGGCAGTTATGAAAGCCCAAGTCATGGAGGACTCCCCTCCCTCATGGGAAGACTTGACTGCCACATGGCACCTATGACCAACACATGGTGCTTATGCTTCTTTTTGCCCGTTAAACTTGGAATTCGTCCCTTGGTAGTCACACTTAGTCACCAATCAACAATCACACACCCAATTAAGGAAAATGACATGCATTCAAAGAATCATTGACAAAGACAATCACGCTCCTACTTGGGGCAGTAAACAAGCAACAATCAAATCAATCAAACACTTGGCATTTCGTGAATCATGAACACAAGGTTCCCCCGAGGATAAAAGGTTGCACCCTTTGCCTAATCATGACTGATCAATGTCCAAGTTCAAGTCACACCTCACCAAAATAGGTTAACACTTGAAATCAAACTCCTTAGCTCGTCAGAAGCAAGGATTCAAGAATGCATGTCCTTTCCATGCGTGGGGCATCAAAAGTTGGTTAGGTTACCAAGAAACCCTAATCATTAGTGCTTTGGTTATCTATTTTTGTTTGGCACTGCGCTATGCATAGCGCATCCCAAAAAGGGGTATCTGTAGACACCAAAATAGCACCAATCCGATTATGTGACTGCAAACACTGATCGCTTTGAAAAACACAGCCCCCAGGGTAGCCCTCAGAGGTCAAACAGTGGTCCTAACCACTCTCATAGCAATTTTGTAAGGTCAAGAGGCAATTTGGCACATTTAGGCACTTTGCTCAGAATCTGTCTCATGCAGAGACAGATTCTGAATTCGTCTCTGGTAGGGACGAATTCCAAGTTTAACGGGCAAAAAGAAGAATTGTGCCAAGTGGTAGCCCAAGACAGTCAGTTGATGACTCTTGCCTCACACACGTGTGTGGTTGGATAGATAGGCCATTAGAGGACTGTCACAAGGGCAGTTATGAGAGCCCAATTCAATGGAGGACTCCCCTCCCTCATGCGAAGACATGACTACCACATGGCATTTGTGCTTCCCTCTCAAAAGATACCCCATGGGTCTATGAAAGGTGGGACTTTTCTCACCCAAAAAAATAGATTGAAGGAGATTTCAAGCAACGAAGTGCTGTCGAGTTGAACACCCACTTGCATCCCCTTTTATTCACCTTCTCACATCCACCAATATCTTTTGCAAGGGAGGTTGTTGGGTGGCTTTTGGAATCTTGAATCTGACCCAAATCCAACATATGGACACCTGAATCAACCAATTTGTAGACATCCCAATCCTAAGAGGTTTTGGGCCCATCCCTAGTGGATTGGCTCCAAAATCAAATGCCAACGGTGGGAGGGCCACTTGGGCACCCCTGCACTTTATAAGTTTTATTCTGAAGCATTCTAGATTACTTTTTCATGTTGCATTTTGTGTTATTCTGTTTGGTGAATTCATAGCTTCAATTTCATAACATTCTGATCAGATTTTATCATGCTTTGTGTCGCTTTGTTGTTTCACTAACTTGCAGGTGGCGATATCAAATTCCCGAGGATAGAGGACAAATTGGGAGAATCCGACCATCTGGGTCATCCAAAAATGGCCCCAATTACATAACCCCTCTGTTTTCAAGTGTTTTGTAGGTCTCGAGATTTGACATTGGAGCAGCATCAGGTCGGCTTTTCTAACACAGAAGAATTCGTCCCACCCAGGGACAAATTGCAGTCAAAATTCATCCTGCCCAAGGACAAATTCGAGTTGAAGGGAGATTGGCCGACTGTCTCAGTGGCAATGGCCTTCTGGTGATGTTTTCTGTCCTCTGTCAGGTTTTTAGGTCATTTAGAGTCATTTTACTCACTGTTTCAGACAAATGTTTGCATGCATCTTTTGGCGATTTTAGAGAACAAACACTTCTTATGTGCAACGGGTGCTACTGACATCTTCGTTGTTTCTTTGTTTGTAGGAGGAGCAGCAGAGGTCAAAGACTCATCGACATCAGTGGCGGCATCATCTTGGCCCGTCCATTTCAAGTGTGGGAACGCGGAAAGAGGAAACTTAAGTCTCGATTGTAGTCAAATTCTTTTAACGCTCCTAGCCCCTGAAATGGGAGGAGGCGTATTTGTAACAGAGATCAAGAAAGTTTAATGAAAGGGCTATGTTTTCTCCATTTTCTTGTGTCTCTTCCAATGCATCTCTTTCATTTCATGCAATTTACATTTCTAGGACTTAAGCGTATTTTATTTTGAATGCATCGTAATTAGTGTTTCCTTCGCTCGAAATATCATGCTTTCAGTGGTGATCACGGTGGGACACTGTTCCCTGGTTTTTAAGATCACAAAAACTGATTAAATTTTTGTGTTTTGTGCTTAACAGGTACAATTTTGGTTGCAGACTGTTATTCGTCTCTAACTGTGATGAATTATTTACTGCAATTCGTCTGACCCTGAGATGAATTCAAATTTGTTTCTGGCAGGGACGAATTTTGTTCTGAAATTCGTCTCACAGAGAGACGAATTCCTGCCTGTATATTTTCATAGCAAAAATTCAGAAGCAACCAGTCTAGGCAGAGAAGAGGTAGGGATTTTTATAATCTCTGTTAAATTTTTCTCTTTTTGTTCCTGTTCCTTTGATTGTTTTCATTTTATCCTGCATGCTTAGGGAAAGTCATTTATGCTTGTTTCATTTTCGCTAAATAAAATGAATCCCACACACTTCACGCATTAACTTTAAACCAAGGAGTTGGTCGTAAGACCCTAGCCCTTGAGCAATACCAACGGTGGGTTCATCACCACCTTGGCTTAGCTTTACATCCATTTCCCTAATTGTCACTGTTGTTAGGCGTAAATCCTGACGAAAGCTGACCGAGTGTCGCTAGGGTGATTTCCATGCGTGCGAGGATAAGTCTTCTATGGTAGGTGTCATTAATAGGACAATCCCCCTTCTGTACCGCCTATGTACCATGTACCTTCTACTCTCACGTACCTATAGTCTCCCTCTCGTAAGGGCGGGTATATAGAGAGGTTGGTATATCGGCCTGGTTGGTATATTGAAGGGGCGACCATTTTGGGAGTTATATGAGCCTTCATTATGCATTTAAACATTCTTCAAAAACATGCAAAAACAAAACAAAACATCAAAATGCACTAAACCAGTTTAGGACACACCATTAATCCTTAAAAGAGATAATCACGGTTTGTGTATGTGTGTGTTCATTTCTGCTTAGTGTAGACAAAAAGAAAAATCATCATAAACAAAAGATAAAAATCTATGCATTTTGTCATTTTCTCCAAAAGCTCCAAGGATTCCCGTAATCGCTTGGTCACTCCAAAATGCCCCAAAGGTGTCCATGAACCCTTTGGTCAACCCAAAATCACCCCAAATGTGCCCATAAGTGATGCGGGAGCATCCAACGAAATTTAGGAAATTTTACTTTTTTTTCCTAAATTTTAGTGCATCTTGTCGGGGCCATAACTTCTCAACCGTAGCTCCGTAGCTTCAATATTTAAAGGTGAAGAGGAAGCATAAGAACATGTCACAAGGTTCCTAATTCAATGCTTCGGCATTCAAGATAATGACGCACTGTTGCTTAGGACATTCATAACCACATTCGCAGGCCCTGCCTCGGATTGGTTCTTACAATTACCCAAACACAGCATAAGCAACCTAGATCAATTAGTAGATGCGTTTCTTGAACGCTTTGCCTTCAACACAAGGAAGAAGGCATCATTGAGTGATCTGGCTAGCCTCAGGAAATTTGAGGAAGAAACAATGGCAGCATACGGGAATCGATGGAGAGCTTTGCTTTCTAAGTTACCCTACCGTCGCCCTATGTCTGATCTCACACAGATGTTCGTAAAAAGTTGCTTAAAATCGATCTCTGGGCTATTGCAGCCGTAGCAATACGCCAGCTTAGAAGAAGCTTTGGTGCAAGCCATAGTTATAGAAGAGATCAAAATATGTGAAGGCGCAATCGCCAAGCCTAAAAAGAAAGAGTGGAATAAAACCACTAAAATCGGGACAACATGTAGACACCAAAACAGCACCAATCCAATTATGTGACTGCAAACACTGATTTCTTTGACAAACATAGCCCCCAGGGCAGCCCTCAGAGGTCAAACAGTGGTCCTAACCACTCTCATAGCAATTTTGTAAGGTCAAGAGGCAATTTGGCACATTTAGGCACTTTGCTCAGAATCTGTCTCACCCAGAGACGAATTAAAAGTGGAATCTGTCTCACCCAGAGACAGATTCTGAATTTGTCTTTGGTAGGGACGAATTCCAAGTTTAACGGGAAAAAAGAAGAATGGTGCCAAGTGGCAGCCAAAGACAGTTAGTTGATGACTCCTGCCTCGCACGCGTGTGTGGGTGGGCAAATAGGCCATTAGAGGACTATCACAAGGGCAGTTATGAAAGCCCAAGTCATGGAGGACTCCCCTCCCTCATGTTAAGACTTGACTACCACATGGCACCTATGACCAACACATGGTGCTTATTCTTCTATTTGCCCGTTAAACTTGGAATTCGTCCCTTGGTAGTCACACTTAGTCACCAATCAACAATCACACACCCAATTAAGGAAAACGACATGCATTCAAAGAATCATTGACAAAGACAATCACGCTCCTACTTGGGGCAGTAAACAAGCAACAATCAAATCAATCAAACACTTGGCATTTCGTGAATCATGAACACAAGGTTCCCCTGAGGATAAAAGGTTGTGCCCTTTGCCTAATCATGACTTATCAATGTCCAATTTCAAGTCACACATCACCAAAATAGGTTAACACTTGAAATCAAACTCCTTAACTCGTCAGAAGCAAGGATTCAAGAATGCATGCCCTTTCCACGCTTGGGGAATAAAAAGTTGGTTAGGTTACCAAGAAACCCTAATCATTAGTGCTTTGGTTATCTATTTTTTCTCGACGCTATGCTATGCACAGCGCATCCCAAAAAGGGGCATCTGTAGACACCAAAATAGCACCAATCCGATTATGTGACTGCAAACACTGATCGCTTTGAAAAACACAGCCCCCAGGGCAGCCCTCGGAGGTCAAACAGTGGTCCTAACCACTCTCATAGCAATTTTGTAAGGTCAAGAGGCAATTTGGCACATTCAGGCACTTTGCTCAGAATCTGTCCCACCCGGAGACGAATTCAAAATGGAATTCGTCTCACCCAGAGACGAATTCTGAATTTGTCTTTGGTAGGGACGAATTCCATGTTTAACGGGAAAAAAGAAGAATGGCACCAAGTGGCAGCCAAAGACAGTCAGTTGATGACTCCTGCATCGCACGCGTGCGTGGGTGTATAGATAGGCCGTTAGAGGACTGTCACAAGGGCAGTTATGAGAGCCCAAGTCAATGGAGGACTCTCCTCCCTCATGGGAAGACATGACTGCCACATGGCACCTATGACCAACACATGGCATTTGTGCTTCCCTCTCAAAAGAGACCCCATGGGTCTATAAAAGGTGGGACTTTTCTCACCCAAAAAGATAGATTGAAGGATATTTCAAGCAACGAAGTGCTGTCGAGTTGAACACCCACTTGCATCCCCTTTGATTCACCTTCTCACATCCACCAATCTCTTTTGCAAGGGAGGTTGTTGGGTGGCTTTTGGAAGCTTGAATCTGACCCAAATCCAACATATGGACACCTGAATCAACCAATTTGCATACATCCCAATCCTAAGAGGTTTTGGGCCCATCCCTAGTGGATTGGCTCCAAAATCAAGTGCCAACGGTGGGAGGCCCACTTGGGCACCCCCGCACTTTCTAAGTTTTATTCTGAAGCATTCTAGATTACTTGTTCATGTTGCATTTTGTGTTATTCTGTTTGGTGAATTCATAGCTTCAATTTCATAACATTCTGATCAGATTTTATCATGCTTTGTGTCGCTTTGTTGTTTCACTAACTTGCAAGTGGCGATATCAAATTCCAAAGGATAGAGGCCAAATTGGGAGAATCCGACCATCTGGGTCATCCCAAAATGGCCCCAATTACATAACCCCCCTATTTTCAGGTGTTTTGCAGGTCTCGGGATTCGACATTGGAGCAGCATCAGGTCGGCTTTTCCAACACAGAAGAATTCGTCCCACCCAGGGACGAATTGCAGTCAGAATTCGTCTTGCCTTGGGAAAAATTCTAGTTGAAGGTAGATTGGTCGACTGTTTCAGTGGCAGTGGCCTTCTGGTGATGTTTTCTATCCTCTTTCAGGTTTTCAGGTCATTTAGAGTCATTTTACTCACTGTTTCAGACAAATGTTTGCATGCATCTTTTGGCGATTTTAGAGAACAAACACTTCTTATGTGCAGCAGATGCTACTGACATATTTGTTGTTTCTTTGTTCGTAGGATGAGAAGTAGAGGTCAAAGACTCATCGACATCAGTGGCGGCATCATCTTGGCCCGTCCATTTCAAGTGTGGGCATGCGGAAAGAGGAACCTTAAGTCTCGATTGTAGTCAAATTATTTTAACGCTCCTAGCCCCTGAAAAGGGAGGAGGCGTATTTGTAATAGAGATCAAGAAAGTTTAATGAAAGGGCTGTGTTTTCTCCATTTGCTTGTGTCTCTTCCAATGCATCTCTTTCATTTCATGCAATTTACATTTCTAAGACTTAAGCTTATTTGATTTTGAATGCATCGCAATTAGTGTTTCCTTCGCCCGAAATCTCGTGCTTTCAGTGGCGATCACGGTGGGACCCTGTTCCCTAGTTTTTAAGATCAAAGAAACTGATTAAATTTTTGTGTTTTGTGCTTGACAGGTACATTTTTTTTTTGCAGACTCATCTCTGACTGTGATGAATTATTTACTGTAATTCGTCTGACCCTGAGACAAATTCAAATTCGTCTCTGACAGGGATGAATTCTATTCTGAAATTCATCTCACAGAGGGACGAATTCCTGCCTGTAGATTTTCAGAGCAGAAATTCAGAAGCAATCGGTCTAGGCAGAGAAGAGGTAGGGATTTTTATAATCTTTGTTAAATTTTTCTGTTTCTATTCTTGTTCATTTGATTGTTTTCATTTTATCCTGCATGCTTAGGGAAAGTCATTTATGCTTGTTTCATTTTCGCTAAATAAAATGAATCCCACACACTTCACACAATAACTTTAAACCAAGGAGCTGGTCGTAAGACCCTAGCCCTTGAGCAAGACCAACGGTGGGTTCATCACCACCTTGGCTTAGCTTTGCATCCATTTCCCCGATTGTCACTGTTGTTAGGCATAAATCCTGACAAAAGCTGATCGAGTGTCGCTGGGGTGATTCCCATGCACACGAGGATAAGTCTTCTATGGTAGGTGTCATTAACAGGAAAATCCCCCTTTCGTACCACCTACGTACCACGTACCTTCTACTCTCACGTACCTATAGTCTCCCTCTCGTAAGGGCGGGTATATATAGAGGTTGGTATATCGGCCTGGTTGGTATATTGAACGGGCAACCATTTTGGGAGTTATATGAGCCTTCATTATGCATTTAAACGTTCTTCAAAAACATGCAAAAACAAAACAAAACATCAAAATGCACTAAACCAGTTTAGGACACACCATTAATCCTTAAAAGAGATAATCACGGTTTGTGTATGTGTGTGTTCATTTCTTCTTAGTGTAGACAAAAAGAAAAATCATCATAAACAAAAGATAAAAATCTACACATTTTGTCATTTTCTCCAAAAGCTCCAAGGATTCCCGTAATCGCTTGGTCACTCCAAAATGCCCCAAAGGTGTCCATGAACCCTTTGGTCAACCCAAAATCACCCCAAATGTGCCCATAAGTGATGCGGGAGCATCCAACGAAATTTAGGAAATTTTACTTTTTTTTCCTAAATTTTAGTGCATCTTGCTGGGGCCATAACTTCTCAACCGTAGCTCCGTAGCTTCAATATTTAAAGGTGAATAGGACGCATAATAACATGTCACAAGGTTCCTAAGTCAATGCTTCGGCATCCAAGATAATGACGCACTGTTTCTTAGGACATTCATAACCACATTCACAGGCCCTGCCTCGGATTGGTTCACACAATTACCCAAACACAGCATAAGCAACCTAGATCAATTAGTAGATGCATTTCTTGAACGCTTTGGCTTCAACACAAGGAAGAAGGCATCACTGAGTGATTTGGCTAGCCTCAAGCAATTTGAGGAAGAAACAATGGTAGCATATGAGAATCGATGGAGAGCTTTTCTTTCTAAGTTACCCTACCGTCCACCTATGTCTGATCTCACACAGATGTTCGCAAAAAATTGCTTGAAATTGATCTCTGGGCTATTGCATCTGCAGCAATACGCTAGCTTAGAAGAAGTTTTGGCACAAGCCAGAGTTATAGAAGAGATCAAAATAGGTGAAGGCGCAATCGCCAAGACTAAAAAGAAAGAGTGGAATAAAACCACTAAAATCGGGACAACGTGTAGACAAAAAAACAACACCAATCCGATTATGTGACTGCAAACACTGATCGCTTTGACAAACATAGCCCCAAGGGCAGCCCTTAGAGGTCAAACAGTGGTCCTAACAACTCTCATAGCAATTTTGTAAGGTCAAGAGGCAATTTGGCACATTCAGGCACTTTGCTCAGAATCTGTCTCACCTAGAGATGAATTCAAAATGGAATCTGTCTCACCCAGAGACAGATTCTGAATTCGTCTCTGGTAGGGACAAATTCCAAGTTTAACGAGCAAAAAGAAGAATGGCACCAAGTGGCAGCCAAAGACAGTCAGTTGATGACTCCTGCCTCGCACGCGTGTGTGGGTGGGCAAATAGGCCATTAGAGGACTATCACAAGGGCAGTTATGAAAGCCCAAGTCATGGAGGACTCCCCTCCCTCATGGTAAGACTTGACTGCCACATGGCACCTATGACCAACACATGGCGCTTATTCTTCTATTTGCCCGTTAAACTTTGAATTCGTCCCTTGGTAGTCACACTTAATCACCAATCAGAAATCACACACCCAATTAAGGAAAACGACATGCATTCAAAGAATCATTGACAAAGACAATCACGCTCCTACTTGGGGCAGTAAACAAGCAACAATCAAATCAATCAAACACTTGGCATTTCGTGAATCATGAACACAAGGTTCCCCTGAGGATAAAATGTTGTGCACTTTGCCTAATCATGACTTATCAATGTCCAATTTCAAGTCACACATCACCAAAACAGGTTAACACTTGAAATCAAACTCCTTAGCTCGTCAGAAGCAAGGATTCAAGAATGCATGCCCTTTCCATGCTTGGGGAATCAAAAGTTGGTTAGGTTACCAAGAAACCCTAATCATTAGTGCTTTGGTTATCTATTTTTGCTCGACGCTGCGCTATGCACAACACATCCCAAAAAGGGGCATCTATAGACACCAAAACAACACCAATCCGATTATGTGACTGCAAACACTGATCGCTTTGAAAAACACAGCCCCCAGGGCAGCCCTCGGAGGTCAAACAGTGGTCCTAACCACTCTCATAGCAATTTTGTAAGGTCAAGAGGTAATTTGGAACATTCAGGAACTTTTCTCAGAATCTGTCTCACCCAGAGACGAATTCAAAATGGAATCTGTCTCACCCAGGGACAGATTCTGAATTCGTCTCTGATAGGGACGAATTCCAATTTTAACGAGCAAAAAGAAGAATGGCACCATGTTGCAACCCAGGACAGTCAGTTGATGACTCCTGCCTCGCACACGTGTGTGGGTGGATAGATAGGCCGTTAGAGGACTGTCACAAGGGCAGTTATGAGAGCCCAAGTCAATGGAGGACTCCCCTCCCTCATGGGAAGACATGACTGCCACATGGCACCTATGACCAACACAAGGCATTTGTGCTTACCTCTCAAAAGAGACCCCATGGGTCTATAAAATGTGGGACTTTTCTCACCCAAAAAAATAGATTGAAGGAGATTTCAAGCAACGAAGTTCTGCCGAGTTGAACACCCACTTGCATCCCCTTTGATTCACCTTCTCACATCCACCAATCTCTTTTGCAAGGGAGGTTTTTGGGTGGCTTTTGGAAGCTTGAATCTGACCCAAATCCAACATATGGACACCTGAATCAACCAATTTGCAGACATCCCAATCCTAAGAGGTTTTGGGCCCATCCCTAGTGGATTGGCTCCAAAATCAAATGCCAACGGTGGGATGCCCACTTGGGCACCCCCGCACTTTCTAAGTTTTATTCTGAAGCATTCTAGATTACTTGTTCATGTTGCATTTTGTGTTATTCTATTTGGTGAATTCATATCTTCAATTTCATAACATTCTGATCAAATTTTATCATGCTTTGTGTCGCTTTGTTGTTTCACTAACTTGCAGGTGGCGATATCGAATTCCTGAGGATAGAAGCCAAATTGGGAGAATCCGACCATCTGGGTCATCCCAAAATGGCCCCAATTACATAACCCCTATGTTTGTAGGTGTTTTTCAGGTCTCAGGATTTGACATTGGAGCAGCATCAGGTCGGCTTTTCCAACACAGAAGAATTCGTCCCACCCAGGGACGAATTGCAGTCAGAATTCGTCTTGCCTAGGGAAAAATTCTAGTTGAAGGTAGATTGGTCTATTGTCTCAGTGGCAGTGGCCTTCTGGTGATGTTTTCTATCCTCTGTCAGGTTTTCAGGTCATTTAGAGTCATTTTACTCACTGTTTCAGACAAATGTTTGCATGCATCTTTTGGCGATTTTAGAGAACAAACACTTCTTATGTGCAGCAGATGCTACTGACATATTTTTTGTTTCTTTGTTCGTAGGATGAGAAGTAGAGGTCAAAGACTCATCGACATCAGTGGCGGCATCATCTTGGCCCGTCCATTTCAAGTGTGGGCATGCGGAAAGAGGAACCTTAAGTCTCGATTGTAGTCAAATTATTTTAACGCTCCTAGCCCCTGAAAAGGGAGGAGGCGTATTTGTAACAGAGATCAAGAAATTTTAATGAAAGGGCTGTGTTTTCTTCATTTGCTTGTGTCTCTTCCAATGCATCTCTTTCATTTCATGCAATTTACATTTCTAGGACTTAAGCTTATTTGATTTTGAATGCATCGCAATTAGTGTTTCCTTCGCCCGAAATCTCGTGCTTTCAGTGGCGATCACGGTGGGACCCTGTTCCCTAGTTTTTAAGATCAAAGAAACTGATTAAATTTTTGTGTTTTGTGCTTGACAGGTACATTTTTTGTTGCAGACTGCTATTCTTCTTTGACTGTGACGAATTCTTTACTGCAATTCGTCTGACCCTGAGATGAATTCAAATTCATCTCTGGCAGGGAAAAATTCTATTCTGAAATTCGTCTCACAGAGGGACGAATTCCTGCCTGTAAATTTTCAGAGCAGAAATTCAGAAGCAACCAGTCTAGGCAGAGAAGAGGTAGGGATTTTTATAATCTCTGTTAAATTTTTTTGTTTTTGTTCCTGTTCCTTTGATTGTTTTCATTTTATCCTGCATGCTTAGGGAAAGTCATTTATGCTTGTTTCATTTTCGCTAAATAAAATGAATCCCACACACTTCACGCAATAAATTTAAACCAAGGAGCTTGTCGTAAGACCCCAGCCCTTGAGCAATACCAACGGTGGGTTCATCACCACCTTGGCTTAGCTTTGCATCCATTTCCTCGATTGTCACTGTTGTTAGGCGTAAATCTTGACGAAAGCTGACCAAGTGTCACTGGGGTGATTCCCATGCACACGAGGATAAGTCTTCTATGGTAGGTGTCATTAACAAGACAATCCCCCTTCCGTACCACCTACGTACCACGTACCTTCTACTCTCACGTACCTATAGTCTCCCTCTCGTAAGGGCGGGTATATAGAGAGGTTGGTATATCGGCCTGGTTGGTATATTGAAGGGGTGACCATTTTGGGAGTTATATGAGCCTTCATTATGCATTTAAAAATTCTTCAAAAACATGCAAAATGCACTAAACCAGTTTAAGACACACCATTAATCCTTAAAAGAGATAATCACGGTTTGTGTATGTGTGTGTTCATTTCTGCTTAGTGTAGACAAAAAGAAAAATCATCATTAAAAAAAAATAAAAATCTACGCATTTTGTCATTTTCTCCAAAAGATCCAAGGATTCCCGTAATCGCTTGGTCACTCCAAAATTCCCCAAATGTGTCCATGAACCCTTTGGTCAACCCAAAATCACCCCAAATGTGCCCATAAGTGATGTGGGAGCATCCAACGAAATTTAGGAAATTTTACTTTTTTTTCCTAAATTTTAGTGCATCTTGCCAGGGCCATAACTTCTCAACCGTAGCTCCGATTGACTTGAAATTTTATAGGGAGTTAGTTGGGATAATTTTCGAGGCCAAATTCCATCATCTAGTGCCCCGAAATTAGGTTCTAAAATTGCGTGCCCAATTTTTTACACTTTTTGAGCTGTTCGGATGTCAATATCTCCTAATGTATTTAGAGCTAGGACTTGAAACTTCATTTTTGTCTTATCTACCATAAGAGGGATGCACATGCCAATTTTGGGCCCCATCTGACTCATTTTAATTTTTAGGGTTTTCTAGAGACATCGTCATGGTGCTCACCCGCAGCCAAGCCCAATCACGGGCGGAGGCTGTGGGGAATGTCCAAGGAGGCACGAGTCGTCTCCGTTACAATCCCAAGGATTTGGTCATACCACCTTGGCGACCTAACACACAAGGCAGACCCCTCCACACCTTAACGGATAGGGACTATAGGGGCACCCCTTCTAAGAGCACTTATGTTCAGCATAGCACGCAACACACACCCTTCCATGAGGAGTACATTCATAGGAGAGCTCCCTTAGATGTTCGCTATGAGCGGTCACCACGCGATGAAGCGATAGAGAGGCACACTGTCCATTTGGAGGGACAACGTGGATATGGCGTCCCTTCTTTACCTCCCATCAGGACAGAAAGACAAAATCCAGAGCGCAGGGCTCCTTACACAGGGCGAGCTAACTCCCCCCGCCCCTTTCACACCCATGAAAAGGAGTACAAGGAAGATAATCACATTCCTCAGAGACAACATACAGTATGGGAACCTTGCATTTTTGCACCAGCTGGATATCATGATCATACATTGAGGCCAGAGCCTCGAGTAAATGTCGCCTACCTCGATAGAGGGAAGCGACCCATTGATATTTTAGATCATCAAGATCGAGGAAAACACATAGGAGAAACATTCAAACCTCTTGAGCAAAATAGGGTAGACAAAATTGACCCGATAGTCACCAGACATGCCACCCGTCAGGCCCAAATCACGCGGCTTAAACAAAGTCATCAGGAGATAAAGTATCAACACCGCTTGGATAGAGAGCGCATGCAACACGAATCGGATGAGTTACGCTATGAACTACCTGAGAGGGGGCCAACCCCTCGCACCCAAAGAGCCAAAAATTATGAGAGGCATAATCCATTGGTGCAGGACAGGTCTCCATGACCTCGTCGAGCTTTGCCTCCGAGACCTTATAGACCTGAGGGAGAAGCCACTCCCCGAAACAATGATGGGTACCTTCAGCAAGGACCCAATCAGGGTTATAGGTCTCGCCCAGAGACTCGTCAAGAAGCAAATTATTTCAACAACTTTGTAGGACATGCGAAACAATGTACGGAGCCAGTCATCACCTTCAGAGAAGATGAAGTCAAAACAATACCGAATGACATGGTAGATCCACCCCTACACGTTATCGCGCGGGTCAATGGGATCCCGTATAAGAGAGTGTTGGTAGATACTAGCTCATCCAGTAACATCATTACCACTGTAGCCTTAAAACATTTGAAGCTACCAGCATCTCACATTACAGCCTCCACATACACACAGTGAGCTTTTAACGATGCAATATGCTCAACAGTCGGCACAGTTGTTCTGCCTGTCTAGGTAGGACAAAAGACAATACCTACCTTGTGCCATGTGTTGGAAGGCGAGATGGCTTATAATATACTACTAGGGCGGCCTTGGATCAGGGACATGAAGTGTGTCCCTTCGATCGCTCACCAGTGCTTAAAGTATGCTTTTGAAGGAGAAATACATGTAGTCCCAATGGACTTAGAGCCCTTCAAGTATTGCAATGCGGTACAATTCATGCCTCAATCGACCCTCCCTTCAACACATTTGGATTTCCAGTTAAATCCATCTAAACAGGGTCCAATACCGCAGGCACCACTCGGTGACCAAATCAAGGCAAAATCCCAGCCAGGTGAGACTTCATCATCTGCTCCTTCATCATCAACGCCACCTGCCATGGCCAAATAGAAGGACAAGGGAAAACAGATCATGGAAGAGGCTAAGCCCCTAGAAGAAAGGTTGCCCACAATTTCGATGATATCAATAGAGGAAACACCCAGCACAACATAAACTAAGACTCCTAAACCACCAAACATGGAATGGACTCAGGAAGGACTCCCGTTTCCTCCCACCCAATCATCAACAATCACTGTCAAAATGGCCAATACGGGCCTGGGGGAGTATTTAGTGCAAAATGTTGTGGCAACCCCCGCATTGGAGTCAGTACAAGACATGGGAAGACCTCGCCTTCCCATAGGGACAGTTGTTCCTCTAGGCTACCCACCAAACCAGATGAATTTTGTGTATGGGGGCCTTGATCATGGTCTTGAACCATGCAAACAAAAGGAAGCAGATGAAGAGCCTTTTGTTGAAAACATCAACTATCTGTCAAACCCGGACTTTGCCCTAAAATATCTTGGCCAATGCAATTGGCATGGATACGGAGCTAGGCGAGATATGAGCAAGGGATGCGGGTCCTTTGCCAACCAAGATATCAGATGCCATACGATAAGTCAGGAGTAGGGTTCAACCACCCCCTACCCTTAGACATCTTGGTCAAAAATATGCAAGGCCTAGAAATAGGCAACAAGGGGGGATTGGCACAAGATCCGTATGCCAATCCAAATATAGAATACACATTGGGAGACTACCTCCCATGGTCAACAAACACCCCTAGAAACAGCAGTAATCCCTCTCCTTTGCTAGAGAGAGGCGAAAGTTCAGAGATTAATCCTCAAAGAGAACATCAACGACTTTCGAACATCTTTTTGAAGTTATTCCCCTTAGAGGTTCCAGATGAAACAATACAGTGTCAAGGGAATCAGGTCCCTCCACCAAGAGTGGAACAACCACAATGGGACCAGATTAACTTACAGGAACAAGGAGGGTCCTCAACGTCGCAAGCAACAGTTGTTGAAGAGAATGAACATTTTTGGGTCTTTGAAAGTGATTCAGAAGATGAGACTAAGATGGACTATCTCAGACATGTGCGACGACATCACCGCCATTTAACTCATGAAGATCTAATGGGACGAGATGGGCATACTTGCTAGGGCATGAATGGTGGGTAGACCCCGCAAGGTGGGACCAAGTATTGGATCCATGGCTCCAAATTCAAGATGAGCATCGTCCACCTCGAGATCCCATCATGACATCGATGTCGAGAAAAGACCCCTGCCATCCTTTTCGCAAATAGGGACGAATTCGCACCTAGGGAAGATCCATTCGTGCCCGTTCCCGTAGAGCCAGATCCAGAGTATAGGGAGCATCTAAAAGAATCGAGTTATCACACCCACGGTTCTGGAGACCAAATTCATTCCATCCACATGATCTCCATTGATTTGACCGCACCCATCCGCAATCCGGCCGATCCATCACAATCATTGCACCTAGACATAGATGCCATCGACTGGGATCACGTCAATTCACCTTTATCACCATCAGAGTACTGGCATTTTGGTGAAATGCTTCATTCCACCCCAAGGACAACTCAAGATATTTTTTAGGCTGAAGAGGGACCCGAGGTTCCAAACGTAGATCTAAACTCAGCTAATGATATCCATTTGATCCCAACTCCACATCAGTTGGAGGACGGATCCCACATGTCAGTCGAGGAAACGACTGACGTAGACATCGGCTTAGACCCAAAGAATCCACAGATTATCAAGCTAGGGGTAAGTCTTTCCCCCGAAGAGCAAGCCGAATACATCACCCTTCTCAAAGCGAAGAAGGAAGTTTTTGCATGGTCATACAAGGATATGCCAGGACTAGACCCGCAACTAGTCATGCACAATTTAATGCTTGATCCGACAATCAAGCTCGTAAAGCAAAAACTACGAAAGATGCACCCAACAGTGGCCTTGATGGTCAAAGACGAATTGCAAAAGCTATTGGATGCACAGTTTGTCATCTACGTGGATTATCCGCCATGGTTGTCCAACATGGTTCCCATCAAGAAGCCCGACGGGAGGATTCGCATATGCACCGATTTTTGAGACCTAAACAAAGTGAGTCCTAAGGATGATTTCCCCTTGCCGAGCATCGACGTGCTGGTAGACGCTACAGAAGGTCACGAAATGCTCTCCCTAATGGATGGCTTCTCAGGATACAATCAAATTCGTATCAATCCTGAGGACCAACTTAAAATGGCATTCACAACGCCTTGGGGGACATTTTGCTATAAGGTCATGCCTTTTGGCCTTAAAAATGCTGGCGCTACATACCAACGTGCCATGACATACATCTTCCATGATTACATGCACAAAAATTTGGAAGATTACATGGATGATTTGTTAGCCAAGTCTCTTTTGCGCTCAGATCATCTCGGTGACTTGAGCAAGATTCTCGATCGCCTCATAGAACATAAGGTCAGACTGAATCCCAAGAAGTGCGTATTCGGCGTCACATCTGGAAAACTCTTGGGTTTTATAGTCTCAAAATGAGGCATCGAAGTGGACCCAAAGAAAGTCAAGGCAATCCTTGAAATGGCTCCCCCAACCACTATCAAGCAGCTCAGAAGTCTGCAAGGAAAGGTCACGTCAATTAAACGCTTCATAGCGCAATTATCTGAC
The DNA here is from genome assembly GCA_028583015.1 of Wollemia nobilis. Taxonomy (NCBI): domain Eukaryota; kingdom Viridiplantae; phylum Streptophyta; class Pinopsida; order Araucariales; family Araucariaceae; genus Wollemia; species Wollemia nobilis. The sequence goes on from JAQPPZ010015568.1 coordinate 1,016,411, forward strand.
AAATGCCGACCCATGAACAAATTATTGCACAAGGGGGTCACATTTCATTGGGATGACGAGTGCCAGTCGACCTTTGACGAAATAAAACAATACTTGGCTTCACCGCCAGTATTGGCACCACCTAGACCAGGAGTGTCGTTCTACTTATACATCTCAGCTACTGAGGTGGCACTGGGAGCCATGCTAGCCCAGAAGAATGAACTTCACAAAGAACAGGCTACTTACTATCTTAGCCACACCCTGGTCAGTTACAAACTTAACTATGCATACGTTGAGAAACTACGCTTGGCAGTGGTGTTTGCTACCAAGAAGCTACGCCACTACATGCTGAGCAACACTACGTATGTTGTGTCTAAGGAGAATCCATTGCGATACATGATGAGTCGTACTTATCATAGTAGTCGCACGGCGAAATGGATCATGTTGTTGACGGAATTTGACATAGAGTTCATTGGGCAAAAATCTATCAAAGGACAAGTCATAGCCGATCAACTAGCAGAGGCTCCTCTTGAAGACGATCAGCCTCTGGTCATAGAACTACCCGATGATGGGGTCTTCCATGTCTCAGAATCGCCAAATCATTTGATGGTTCTAAGTGTGAGCAAGGTGGTGGCATGAGAATTGTATTCTTCACATCGTAGGGCACTCCAATGCCCCTGTCATTTAAATTAAACTTCCAGTGCACCAACAATAATGCAGAATATGAAGCCTTGCTCCTAGGTCTTCAGACAACAATCGCCATGAACATCAAACGATTGAATATCTTTGGTGATTCGCTGTTAATAGTCAATCAAGTCAAAGGGGTATATCAATGCAAATGCCCAGTTTTGAAGGCCTATAAAGCCCTCGTGGACAAATTCCTGGAAAAACTTGAGTGGTATGACATCGAGGCACTCCCTCGATCATCGAATCATTTTGTGAACACAATGGCCTCCTTGGGGTCATTAATCCCGCAAGACCTTTCCGGTGATATGACAACCATTCAAGTCAAAACCTTATTGCAATCCGCGATGGAGCGTGCAAGCTCAGACTTGACACCAGGAATCCACATGATCCAGATTGAACCATCCTCGGATAAGTTCTTTCGAATCCGAGACCGTCTGAAACGTGCCAACTGGGGGTCCTTGTTTTCCCCCACTCCCATTAATAGCAACACAACGCTATTCTTACAAGTTCTATCCCATTCAACATTTGTTAGGGAAGAACTTCAAAAGGGATTGGTTGTTCATACTGTCGAGGTTTCCGATCAACAGGACTGGTATTTACCCATTAGAGACTACCTCAAGTTAGGTAATCTTCCCTTTGGATTGACGCACGCCGCAAAATGAACATTCAAGCAGAAAGCGGCTAAGTATGTCTTGATAGGAGACATTTTGTATCGTCGCAGCTATGATGGAATTCTTCTTCGTTGTTTGGACCAACAAGAGTCCACTTGGGCAGTCGCCCAAGCGCACGACGGTACATGTGGTGGCCACTTTAGTGGTATGGCCATTGCAAAGCGCATTCTCCGCATGGGCTATTATTGGCCATCTTTAGAGCGAGATTGTTGCGAATATGTCAAGAAGTGCATGAAATGTCAACATCATGCCAATTTGATGCACGTACCTTCCTAGGCCCTACAGACAGTCCAGTCTGCTTGGCCATTTTCGTAGTGGGGCCTCGATCTAATCGGAAAGATCTCCCCTGCATCGTCAGGCCGTCACACGTTTATCATAACGGCCATAGAGTATTTTACCAAATGGGTGGAAGCAATTTCGTTAACCTCAACGAAAGGACCCCGCATTGTGGAGTTCATCTTGCATAACATCATATGTCATTTTGGTATTCCATCCAAAATAATATCGGATAATGGGCCATCATTCAAGAACAAAGACGTGCGTGCTTTGACCACAAAGTACAAAATTCAGCACAACTTTTCAACGCCCTATTATCCGCAAGCAAACGGGCAAGCAGAGGCATCAAACAAAACACTAGTGGCCATCCTTAAAAAGACGATTGCAGACAGTCATAAGGATTGGCACATACAAATCCCACTTGCCCTTTGGGCTTACCGCACTAGCATTTGGACGCAAACTGGGGCCACTCTGTTTTCACTCGTGTATGGCTCTGAGGCAGTAATGCCTCTCGAGTTGGAAATTCCTTCCCTTCGCATATCAATGCAGGAGTTCATCGATGATGACACAGCACGGCAGGCCCGGTTAGACCAACTTACGTTGCTTGACGAACGACGCGTGAATGCTCTCGAGCACTTACGTATCTATCAAGAGCGGCTTAAGAAAGCTTACAACATGAAAGTTCACCTAAGGGACTTTCGGGTTGGTGATTTGGTTTTGAAGGAAAACCAACAGAACTCTAATTTGCCGTCCCACCTAAGGGACAAGTTCACGGCAAATTGGTTAGGTCCATATGTCATTGATAGCAAAATAGGACCCGGGACGTACCGGCTAGCTTCTCTTGACGGTATCAAGGAAACAGAACCCTTGAATATCAGTCATTTGCGACCATTTTATATCTAAGAGAGCCATATCCCAAAAATGCTCCAAGGATCCATAAAATCGCTTGGTCAAAAACACAAAAGCTCCAAGGATTATCGCAATCACTTGGTCAAACCAAAAAGCTCCAAGGATTATCGCAATCACTTGGTCAAACCAAAAATCTCCAAGGATTATCGCAATCACTTGGTCAAACCAAAAAGCTCCAAGGATTATCGCAATCACTTGGTCAACCCAAAAAGCTCCAAGGATTATCGCAATCACTTGGTCAAAACCCCAAAAGCTCCAAGGATTATCGCAATCACTTGGTCAAAACCCAAAAAGCTCCAAGGATTATCGCAATCACTTGGTCAAACCAAAAAGCTCCAAGGATTATCGCAATCACTTGGTCAAAACCCAAAAGCTCCAAGGATTATCGCAATCACTTGGTCACCCCAAAAGCTCCAAGGATTATCGCAATCACTTGGTCAAAACCCAAAAGCTCCAAGGATTATCGCAATCACTTGGTCAAACCAAAAAGCTCCAAGGATTATCGCAATCACTTGGTCAAAACCCAAAAGCTCCAAGGATTATCGCAATCACTTGGTCAACCAAAAAGCTCCAAGGATTATCGCAATCACTTGGTCAAAACCCAAAAGCTCCAAGGATTATCGCAATCACTTGGTCACTCCAAAAGCTCCAAGGATTATCGCAATCACTTGGTCACCCAAAAAGCTCCAAGGATTATCGCAATCTCTTGGTCACCAAAAAAGTCCCAAGGATTATCGCAATCACTTGGTCAAAAATAAAAAATAATCAAAAACAACAAAAATTTCCATCTCATTTCTAGGCATATTCAAATTCATCAATCGAGAACTCTTCTCGCACCTCATATGCATATTCACAAAAAGCAATCCATCAAAAACACAAAAATATGTAGCTGCATTAAGCATTGCATCCATACATTGCATATTTGTGGTCGTACAGGTCAAAGGCACCATAGGCTGTAATTGCTCTACTAGTCCATATTGTTCCACACTGTTCCATGTTACAAAAACAACACAAACACCATGCGTTACTTCCACCACACTAAAGTCAGTGGTCATTTAATGTATCAAGAGTTTTCATGATTCAGTCATCATTTCACTCTTTAGCCATGTAATGTATCAAGTCAAACAGATTTTACGAAGGTAGAGTCATACTTGAAATACACCTTGTTACGTAACATCCCAACACAAATTAAAACACATAAAACAATTCCTAAGTTGTGTGAACGAAAGATGAAACCCGCATAGTAATCCAAGTCACCACAAGCGAAACGGTTATCTTGCTCATCCCCCTGTGCGAATGACCCCAAGAATGCTGAGAGTTGGCAAAAGGACAAGCATCCTCCCTACCCAATTCCCTAAGAATCCCTAATTCTCACTAGTTGCAAAACATCAAAATTTTGCAAAATGTCAAAACACAAAAATTTGACATATTACAGTGCACAAAAGATAGTGATTTTCATCACTCCATATCACCAATCCCTTGCTCAAAAGAAAAACAAATAAAAATAAACAGTGATTTCATCACTATAAACGAGCAAGTATCCCAATACAATTGAAGAAAAGAAGGGAGTTGAACTTGAATCCCTGGAACTCTCAGCACGCTAAAAGGTCATGAGGTAAGCCTCAGTACCGGTTTGGTTGATAGCCTATCAATCCACTGGCGGTAAACTTCTCGCATGACGATATATCTATCACATTAACTTGTGAGTAGATCAATGTTTGCATGTGGATGAGCTAGCTTATGGCATCCTGGATAACACCGTAGATTAATCTAACTAAATACAACAAAGGAGTTAGTGAAGCTAATTAGGTGATCCTCAGTACAGGTTCGGTTGAAAACCCATCTGGCACTGGCGGTATCCTGATGAATACCACAATAATGAACTCAATTGCACACACAGGGATGTGAAATAGCTTGGTCAAAAACAAGTCTGATTCATACCTTGTTCAAAAGTCTTGTAAGACAAAGTACAGTCTTGGCTAGTGAGTTAAAACCGTCTGAGTCTCAGAAAACCTTAGCTACATTTCTAAACCAACTGCGCTGCTTTTCATCCTTACAATACCATCAGAAAATACAAAAAGAGAAAACCACATGTATACATACAAGAGCCATACATCATAGCAATCGCCTAAAAATGAATTAAAGAGCGTCTTAAACAGCCTATGGTGCCGTAACCAATCACCACAAATATCATTCATCCATTTCACTTTGCATATCAAAAAGAAATAAAAAACATTTGCATTCATCATAACATAAGCATTCATCAAAATAAATAAACATGCATACATCCATAGTCATTAGCCATCATGCATAACAAAAATCACATCATCACATGTAAAAAACCACAATAAAACCGGTATATATATATATCGTCAAAAAGATGCCCGTAGGCTACAAAACCGGTCCTCAGACCCCGCAATCATATCCAAAAACCCAACCTAAGGCGTCGACCACCATGATCACGCAGGATCGGTGCGACGGGAACTACCCCCCATGGTATGGGTCCTATGGGACCCTGCAGGGCGGCTACTACTAGCCCCCGCATCATGCCTGCTACCGCCCCCCTCATCTAATCGCCTACGACGAGATGATGCTGACTGCTCAGTCGCACTATCCCTCGTCCGACGTGAAGATCCACTGACCGAGGGCTCAAGTAGTCGCCCACCAAGGCGGATGACCTCCCTCTCCAACTCTATCCGGTGTCGACACCACTCTGCCTCTCGCCGATGATAGTATGACACCGCATCATCGCATCGTGCCGGAACCCTATCCCGCTCTGCCGAGCCCGTAGGAGATCCCTCTCCGTAGGCGATCCCCTCTCCCGCCTCGCATCCCCCAACTCCAGATCCTGTATCCGTAGTAGCTCTATCAGTCACGCATTTTTAGCATGTATCTCAAACTCCACCTCCTCTATGTCTGCCTGACGAACAGGACCCTCTGGAACAACAGCCTGCTCTGGCTCCCATTGCTCCTCCATGTCCTGCATGTCCGGCTGATCCGGAGCGCCCAAGTCTACATCCTCATCCCCCACATCCAACATGTCCGCATCATCCAACGGACCTCCCCAATCATCCCCTGCTGCCTCAGCACCCTCCACTGCCGCCTCCGTGCCTCCCAGTGGCCCCTCTCCTCTCCATCGCCGTAGTACCCACCACGAGTCATACTCAGTGGTAGTCCCGACGTCATCTACGTCCGGGATGTCAATAACCGCATCTGACTCCTCGCCCAATGGCACGGTGACCGGTGGATCTAAATCCCTCTCATCTCCCCACCGTCGATAGACCATGGGCTCACCAGGAAACCCCTAGCGCACCCCAAACTATCGTGTAACCCGGATGTATGAAAAGAACTCATGCTCCGTCCCGTGCCTCCCAGTCAACCACCGCTCCCTGCGTACCCGATGGAGCCACTCTCCAGCCTCTGGCCAGGCTGGACAGTCCTGATAAGGGCACCAAAACACCTCCCCAAGAGTGAGCCAAGAAAAGGCATCGGTATAGTGCTCTACAACACCTGCCCATCACCGACTCTGCCCTCGCTCCGTAGACCGCCGCCACAAAACTGCATAGCCTATCTCCGTGTCATCCATCGCCGCCCGAGTCGTCCACGGTAACCCGGTCGGCCTCTCCACTACTATGTGCTGCCAACCCCAGCACTGCAGCAGATAACTGCAACTGACGCCCTTCCGTTGCCGACAGCGGACCGCATACAGCTCCCCGTAGAGCTGTGCCAACAATGTCTGTCCCCATCTCAAAATCAGTGGTGCCTCTATCGGGCACTCTACCAACTGCCATACCAAATCCAGCAGGTTCCACGGGAACCTCGTGCCTGACGAATCAGGGAGAAGCATGTTAGAAATAAGGCCCATCAAGAATGCGTGCCTCACTCCTAACACCCCCCTCTCATGCCACCAACCAACCAATATCCCGCCAGCCTGGCAGTCCACCTCGGCTGTCTCAACTGGGTTCGCTACACCCACCCGCTCCCCATGCCCAAAACACCTCGTCAGTATAGCAGTCCGCTGATCGAACGACGATGTCCTAATAGGCAGTCCGTCTATCGGAATCCGAAGCAGCCGATAGACATCCTCAAGAGTCACAGTCATCTCCCCTGTCGGGAGATGGAAGGTATTGGTCCGCGGATCCCAAAGTTTGATCAGGGCCATCAGATAGGCTTGATCCGGGACCACAGGCTCCAGTCGAGCCACCTGCTTGAGCCCAAGGGCCTCAAGCCATTCCCAGTCACCATCAGTCAGTGCACCCCGTGCCTCAGCAAAAGCAGCAGATACACGGTACCGGCTCCTAACCTGCAAAAGAAAACAATTCAACAAAAAAAAATTAAAATATAATGGAATAGAACTGTACAGCAATAACAAGCACAAAAATTCAAATAAAAAACAAATTTTCAGTTAAAGGTTTCTAATCTTAACTGATTAATTCAAAAACAGAATAAAAAGAAAATTCAAAAACACAACAAAAATACGTCTTAGGGTTTTACGTTCCGCGGTCCTGAATTTAATCGTAAGTAAAATTCTTAAACGAGGTTTTACGTTACGTTCCATTGTACAATAAGTCTTAGTTGTCTTAAATCCGGTTTCAGGGTTTAAGTTTTAAAACACATTTTGAAAACATCATCACAAAAACAATTAAATAAAACCAGTGCAAATTTAAACAAAAATAAACTCTAGGAGCACTTACAGGTTTCGCTTCGGCTCCGCCGCTCGAACCAGTTTGTGCACTCATGATGGCAGAGAGAATTCCAGCAGCGCTTCGCTTCGCAGAATTACCTCCTCCTCCCAGAGCTCCGAAATCGCAAGAAAAAATGACACAAATGAGCCCAAATTCAAGATTTGGCCCTTAAATAGGCCTTTGAGCTGGAATTCGTCCTTGACTGGGACGAGCGCTCTGGTTAGCGCTCGTCCCACCCAGGGACGAATTCTACTGCTGGAATTCGTCTCACCCTGGGACGAATTCAGGCCAAAAAATTCAAAACATCAAACAATGATAAAAAATGCACTAAAAACAAGCAATAAATTTTCCCGATAAGAGTGCTGTTGCACCTGACATCCAGGGCATACAAAATAGACACTGGAGTCACAAATTATCACTATCCTACTCCCTAAGAAGGCTACCATAGCCGGACCGCTCCACGGGAGACGGATTTTCGAAAATTTAATCCCCAAATGGTGTCACAAAAAAACAACAAAAACAACAAAAAATGCAACATAAAAACAAAGCAATAAGCATTGCCGGACACAAGTGCTCTCGCACTTAACCTCTTGGCATAGAAAATCGATGTCGGGGTTCAAATTGTCACTCTCCTACTTCCCCAAGAAGGCTATCATAGCCGGACCGCTCCACGGGAAGATGGGTTGTCGACGATTTCACCCCATTATGGCATCACAAAAAGGGTTAACACCCACCAAAAATAGGTCCAGATGTTGGAAAAATTGCACATGCTTAACGATAAACCATCTAAAGGCACCCTTGCACAAGTCATCTTGGGTCAAGCGACTCGTCGCTTTTCTCATGAAGGTCATTCCCTCATCGATTCGTCGCTTGAGGGGGTAGTCACACTTAGTCACCAATCAACAATCACACACCCAATTAAGGAAAACGACATGCATTCAAAGAATCATTGACAAAGACAATCACGCTCCTGCTTGGGGCAATAAACAAGCAACAATCAAATCAATCAAACACTTGGCATTTCGTGAATCATGAACACAAGGTTCCCCTGAGGATAAAAGGTTGCGCCCTTTGCCTAATCATGACTGATCAATGTCCAAGTTCAAGTCACACCTCACCAAAATAGGTTAACACTTGAAATCAAACTCCTTAGCTCGTCAGAAGCAAGGATTCAAGAATGCATGCCCTTTCCACGCTTGGGGCATCAAAAGTTGGTTAGGTTACCAAGAAACCCTAATCATTAGTGCTTTGGTTATCTATTTTTGCTCGACGCTGCGCTATGCACAGCGCATCCCAAAAAGGGGCATCTGTAGACACCAAAACAACACCAATCCGATTATGTGACTGCAAACACTGATCGCTTTGACAAACACAGCCCCCAGGGGCAGCCCTCGGGAGGTTAAACAGTGGTCTTAACCACTTTCACAAGCAATTTTGTAAGGTCAAGAGGCAATTTGGCACATTCAGGCACTTTGCTCAGAATCTGTCTCACCCAGAGACGAATTCAAAATGGAATCTGTCTCACCCAGAGACAGATTCTGAATTCGTCTCTGGTAGGGATGAATTCCAAGTTTAACGGGCAAAAAGAAGAATGGCACCAAGTGGCAGCCCAGGACAGTCAGTTGATGACTCCTGCTTCGCACGCGTGTGTGGGTGGACAGATAGGCCGTTAGAGGACTGTCACAAGGGCAGTTATGAGAGCCCAAGTCATGGAGGACTCTCCTCCCTCATGGGAAGACAAGACTGCCACATGGCACCTATGACCAACACATGGCACTTATGCTTCCCTCTCAAAAGAGACCCCATGGGTCTATAAAAGGTGGGACTTTTCTCACCCAAAAGAGACAGATTGAAGGAGATTTCAAGCAACGAAGTGCTGCCGAGTTGAACACCCACTTGCATCCCCTTTGATTCACCTTCTCACATCCACCAATATCTTTTGCAAGGGAGGTTGTTGGGTGGCTTTTGGAAGCTTGAATCTGACCCAAATCCAACATATGGACACCTGAATCAACCAATTTGCCGACCCCCCAATCCTAAGAAGTTTTGGGCCCATCCCTAGTGGATTGGCTCCAAAATCAAGTGCCAACGGTGGGAGGCCCACTTGGGCACCCCCGCACTTTCTAAGTTTTATTCTGAAGCATTCTAGATTACTTGTTCATGTTGCATTTTGTGTTATTCTGTTTGGTGAATTCATAGCTTCAATTTCATAACATTCTGATCAGATTTTATCATGCTTTGTGTCGCTTTGTTGTTTCACTAACTTGCAGGTGGCGATATCGAATTCCCGAGGATAGAGGCCAAATTGGGAGAATCCGACCATCTGGGTCGTCCCAAAATGGCCCCAATTACATAACCCCTCCGTTTGTAGGTGTTTTGCAGGTCTCGGGATTCGACATTGGAGCAGCATCAGGTCGGCTTTTCCAACACAGAAGAATTCGTCCCACCCAGGGACGAATTGCAGTCAGAATTCGTCCTGCCCAGGGACGAATTCCAGTTGAAGGTAGATTGGCTGACTGTCTCGATGGCAGTGGCCTTCTGGTGATGTTTTCTATCCTCTGTCAAGTTTTTAGGTCATTTAGAGTCATTTTACTCACTGTTTCAGACAAATGTTTGCATGCATCTTTTGGCGATTTTAGAGAACAAACACTTCTTATGTGCAGCAGGTGCTACTGACATCTTCGTTGTTTCTTTGTTCGTAGGAGGAGCAGCAGAGGTCAAAGACTCATCGACATCAGCGGCGGCATCATCTTGGCCCGTCCATTTCAAGTGTGGGCACGCGGAAAGAGGAACCTTAAGTCTCGATTGTAGTCAAATTCTTTTAACGCTCCTAGCCCCTGAAAAGGGAGGAGGCGTCTTTGTAACAGAGATCAAGAAAGTTTAATGAAAGGGCTGTGTTTTCTCCATTTGCTTGTATCTCATTTCAATGCGTCTCTTTCATTTCATGCAATTTACATTTCTAGGACTTAAGCGTATTTGATTTTGAATGCATCGCAATTAGTGTTTCCTTTGCCCGAAATCTCGTGCTTTCACTTATCATAAAAATAAATAGACGTGGGTCCAAGACAAGGTTTACTCAATTTGATCTTGGTCGGGTAAATCATGGCTTTGCCCATACTACCAGTATTCCAACAAAATCCAGACACAGAACAAAGGAGAAAGACCTAAACCAAAGGACTCCTAGAAGTAAGAGATGACCAACGAAGAAAAAACCCGTACATCACAACAAACATAAACAGAAGCCTCCTCCCAGAAGTCAATCAGTGAACACCAAAAAGGGGCTTGGGTAGCTCAAACATGGAAAAACAAAGAGCCCCAAGAAAATACTCAAAAAAAAAAATCCCAAATAAAAAAGAGAAAATGAAAACCCATGCTACTGGTAGGAAAACAATACCCATCGCAAAGACAAATGATGTTAACCACCAGAAAACATGAGCAGTAAGACCAAAAGAAGCTAAAATCCTCAACCAGGGTAGGAAACAAGCAGGATCAGTGCTCCATCATAACAAACCACCCATAGAGGAACCATCTGAATGCCAACACACAACAACATAGAGTGCATAAATAGGACCTTCACCATCTTTTGGAAAGGAGAATCCACACCATTGTTGGAGTAAATACCAAAAGGATATGGCCTCATAGCAAAATGAGCAAGAAACAGGTGGTTGTAATAAAGGATATGAATACACAGGTGTACAATTTCCCCCAAAAAGGCCAGCCAGAGAGTTGCCAAACAAGTGCCACCTCATAGAATAGAAGATAAAAATAGAAGGATCACCATCATCATTAAAGGAAGTACCATCAATGAAATTGTGCAACAAAGTAACCTTCCCAAGGAGAGACTCACAAACACTTTTTATAATAATCTTAGACACGAGTGTCCCCCAAGAATGTTCTAGATACTGAAAAGAAACCAGCGTGTTCCAATACCCAAAAATCTTAGAAGACATAGGAATATAATTCAAAATCTGAATTTCAAAAAATAAGAGAGGGAAAGTGACACCGTGGTAATACAGAAAGTATTTTTTGCACCCCATATGAATGAAAGTACAAAGAATCTCATCATCGTTAAACATGAAAAAAATAACTGCATACACCAACTGAGAGAAGGGAGTAGCAGATTAATGAGGCAGATTAATTCTGAAGGAAATGCAGTACTCCATACCTTAAGTCACTAACTAGACATGTCTAAGTTAGCAAGGTAATCGACCGCCACATTCCCTTATCTTAAAACTGGTTGATTGAATAATACTCCAGGGAAGACATATGAGCACGAGATTCATCAATGAGGTTAGAGATCTGCCATCCAGGTCTACAAATACCCTTGAGCATATTTATAATATTTAATGAGTCACCTTCAATGATAGCCCTATTAATGTCAAGATATTTTAACGTCTAAATCCCAATAAAGGATTCCAACATTCAACAAAAAGAGACGATTGCACATCTAAATCTTCAGCAAATGCCATGATGACTTCACTAGAATAATATCGAATGATGCCATCTGCACCAACCTTACTTGGATTTCCTTTCGAAGCCCCATAAAAATTGAATTTGAACCATCCCGGGGGAGGCGGTGACCAAAATATAGAAGTACAAATATTGGGAGTTGAAATGGGTCTTAAATCAGGATAAAAACCAAGAACACGCTCCACCGCATAATCAGGATGATCCCTAGGTAAAGAAGGAATCAAATCCTTCAATGATTAGGACACATTCTCACCAAATTTCCATAGAATATTTTGACTTAGGTGAACAAGATCTCCATATTTATTTTTAAAATCCCTCACGTTACGTTCCTTCCACACTCCCCATAGAATATGGGATAACAAAAAATTCCAGAAGCATTTGAGGTGAGGCAAGGAAAAATGTGACAATCATTGGAGAATGAGATTATGGATAGAATTAGGTAACAACTAGGATAGTCTGATATTCTAAATATATGAATAAAATATTTTCTGAAACACCTTATAATTTAGGTATAAATGGGACACAAATTCTCAGTCTTGTTTGCAAAGAAAATAGCAGTTGAGAAGATTAAAGCCACGTTTATGCAAGTTCTCAATCATTTCTACCTTATTTTGCATGACAAACCATAAAAATATATTGATTTTTGGGGTGAGATTTTTAATCCATAATTTTGACCAGGGCTAGTCACCACCACCACCATGGGAACACAAGAGAGAATAGGTAGATTTTACAAAAAAATTCCTTCGCTGTCACCATCCTAGTTAAGCCGATCCACCACGCCCTCATGAAAAATAACATACCATCGTAAATTACCAAGATTAATATCCCAAACCATATGATCTTGAGTAGATCTAAGAAAAGGAGGGGATTGCAGCCATATTTTATGGTTATTCTGAATGAGGATGAAGTCCACCACATAAACATACCCAACCTCCTTGGAGAGAGAACATATATCTCTAAAACACAACTCCTCTATAAGACGATGGTCTCTAAGCCAAGGATCATCCCAGAAAAATACCAATCTTCCATTTCCTATCACCCAACAATAATTACTCTTGATGAAGTCCTTACATTTGATAAGACTTTTACCAGACATAGAGTCATATGAGAAAAGTGTATCTGACAATAAATGGATAAAATTGTATTTGGCCCTTCAAATACAACACCAAAGATAATCAACGCCAGACACCACCTTCTATGCAAGCTTAAATACCAAGCTTTATTCATAATAGTAGCACTCTTCAAGTTAAGACCTCCATCCCTTTTATGCAAAGAGACTTGCTCCCAAGAACAAAGATGAAATTTACCCTTCTACTTTGGACCTTCCCAAAGAAAATATTTACAAATACTGTTAAATTTGGATTCTACCTTGATAGGAATGTTGAAAAGTGATAGAAAATAAAGTGGAATACTTTGAAGTGTACTTTGAACAAGAACCTTACCAACTTGGCTAAGGAGAGTACCCTTCCAAGATGAAATATTTCTCTTAACCCATTTCATAACAAGAGTCCAAAAACATTCTTTCAAATGACCTACAAATAACATAAGGCCCAAATACGTAACAGGGAGAGAGACAATCCGAAATCCCAAAACTGAAGTAATTTTATACTATCGGATTTCAGGAGTATAAATGAAAAAAAAACTACTTTTAATGAAATTGATTAATTGGCCTGATGCTCTTCCATAGCAATCCAAAATTAAGTTAACATCACAGGCATGAAAAACTGGTGCCATGCAAGAGAGCAAAGTATCATCAACAAACTATTGATGAGAGATAAGGGAAATATGTAACGTCGACCTTAAACCAAAATCCATACCACAATTTTTGATAGAACGTCCAAGAACCTCCACCATGATAATGAAGAGAAAAGGGGAGATATGATCACCCTACCATAACCCCATATATGAACTAAAAAACCAATTGGGGAATCATTAATCTACACCAAGAATCAAGCAGAAGAGATGGCAGCCTCCATAAGAATAACCTAAGAGTCGCAAAAGCCAAATGTCCTAATAAATGAGAATAGTAAGGGCCATGAAACCCTGTCGTAGGCCTTGTTAACATTCAATTTGAGAAATAAAATTGTCCTTCCACTTTTATGCACTGAATGAAGAAGCTCGTGAATAACTGTAGCACCATCCAAAATTTGTCTTCCCAGAACAAATCCACTTTGATCCGAATAAATGAGAGATGGAAGGATGGGTTTCAATCTATTGGCCATAGACTTAGAAAAAATATTATAAATTGTATTACACAAAATTATTGGCCTAAAGTTGTTGAATGAGGTCGTAGAGTCCTTATTAGGGATAAGAGCGAGAAAATTTGCATTCAGGGCCTTAGGAAAGACCCTCAAACTCTGGATATGGTGAATATCATTGCAGACATCCTCACAACAAAAATGCCAGAATTTCTGGAAAAAAGAGGGAAATTTGTTAGGTCTTGGAACTTTTAGAGGGCCCATCAACTTAAAGGCATCAAGAATCTCATCATAAGACAACATAGAAAGATAGTATTCTTTCTTTCAATAGAAGCATATACGACATAAACTTCCTTCACTAATTTATATTTTAAAAAATCTCTAGGAAGAATATCAAAATTAGAGTGAAGGTAAATGGGGATAGAATCCTCCTCAGTGAATTTATTGCCTAGCATATGCTTGTAATTCCTTGTAACACCTCCTCCAACCACGATGGCTCACCATCCATACTTGTGCTGGTTTGAGTGTCCTTGAGAGAAAGCTCTGAAAAGTCATTTCTCAAGCCTTTGCAATGATATGCCTTCCCTCTTACTCCTCTAGCCAAAACTTGAATTTTCCTAGAAATTTTATCATCCCTAGAGACCAAGTAAAAGGAATACAAGTCCTCACTACCATCACTTGAACCTTTTGACTCTTCCTTAACTAAATTGGGCTTAGGAGTAGGTTGATCAACAATCGATCTTAGAATTTCTTCCACAACCAGACCATGTTTGGCTATAAACTACTCAAAAAACAAGAGTGTTAGATCTTGGAGGATTAGAATTTGGTATCTACCACCTTGAACATCCATCATGGACTTCTTCATAGATTAGAATAAAAATAATGGGATATTCATCCATATTTTCCTCCTAAAGTGGTTCAAAAATATAACATGGAAGTTTTAGATCACGTCATATATAGAATCGAGAGTGAAATAATCCATAATCACTTTGACCACTCTGTCCCAAGGTAAAAATATCCTTTGCACTAAATCCATTCTGCATTCTCAGTATAAATTCATCCACATCCAAAAAAAAGTTTATCTTCTTAAGCAGAGAGTGCTTTTCTCTATTATGGCAAGCCCCATCCAAAGGAATACCAGTGGTCTTGATGATCACATCAGTTAAAAATTCAAAAGACCAACTACCTAATATCACTCAACCATAATTCTAGGTGTGGTTCATCCATTTCAAAAGGATTATATTGTGGCCATGAAATTTTTGAATACAATTCAGTTACCCCTATTTTAGTAAAATTAATTTAACCTCCTCATCAATTGATAGTGATGTAAGTTCCACGTAAAGATTATTATAGTGATATTTAGGACTTAAAGTATTAGATTTACCCATGAGAAACAAAATACAACTCACCAATTCTACACTCAATAGTAAGGATACCCCCTTCACCTTACTCAAAAAATTACAAGCTATACATTCCAATGAGACATTACCAAATATAAATATGGGCAAGCATATCCATTCCAAAAAAGGACTGTAACACCAAATCTCATAAGCAAAAAACAATTGAAACTAAAGCAACCTAGAAATAACCATAATTTGGACTTCAAATAGCCTTTGATTCCCTAAATTTACCATAGATACCCAACAGGGATAAAGATACCAAACCTTGCTTCTCATCTACCCATTGGTCCATCTCATGAAAGAAGAAAACCAAAAAATAAGAAACATCTAGGCTAACTGATTCGATTAGGCTGCCCTCATAAAAAAGAAAAACTGAATATCCATCTCTCCCTCAGGTTTCCAGCATAGCAAAGATACTAAAAGTCACTGAATGAGACTTCCAAGACAAAGAGGAAAAAGGCCCACCATGGATCCTGATTTGTTTTTTGGAAGAAAGGACAGCTTATCAAACCACGTGGGAACCACATAACAAGAGATTGAGACTTACAAAGGGCAATAACTTTTTCATATAATATCCAAAATAAACAAAGAGAATCTAAATTTGGGGCATTAAAGGTAGATTGAACACCCATCACCTGACGCAGTATAAAAAGAAATGAACATTAGAAATTAGAAAATCCCAAAAATCCAATGAGCTCTGCATGCTAAAAAAGAGTGTTGCCTAGGAGCATGACTTTCAAAAGCTGACCAACCCTCTAACATTCATAAATATTTCTTATCACTAATACAATGTAAAATGTCCTATGGAAAATATCGTCAACAACAAAATTATTCTCCCTCAGCACATGAGTTACCGAGACTTGACTTATATGCTAAATACTTGTTTTTATTTCTTCCATAAAATTTACCACCTTCTAGCTAGGTTGAATAGTACCATTGAGCATGTTAATCACATTCATTGAATCACCTTCAATAACCGCATTCATATCTCTAGGTCCATTAATAATAATACAACTTGGAATGTGGCTCTAGCTTCCATGAACTAAGAGATTTGGGATAATAATTTTTTACATAAGCCACTGCCAACTCTCCCTTTTTGCCTCTAATAAAACCACTAGCTCCGACGATGCCAGGATTACCTTAATAGGTATCATAAAAAATTAATTTGAACAAACCTCTTGAACGAGGGCACCATTTCACTGTACTCCTTGGATTTGGAGCAATAGGACCTAGAGAAATTGACAAAAAGTCCAACTCCTCCTCCAGCGATGCTTCATTCGGAAAGAAAACATATCTAATGTTTCTCGGATCTTGAAAATTTGAAGAAATATTTTCATTAACACTCCACAATATCCTTGCAATAACATGATAAACATATTTTTTAAAACTTTTAAACACCCTCATATTTTGTTCTTTCCATACCCCATAGGGGATGTGGGGAAGTAATAAATTCCACATACACTTGAGACAGAGGGAGGCAAAGGGGGAGGACCATTATTGAATTTAGTCTACCAGAGAACTTAGAATCACCTACTAAACCCATCTTGAATCATAAGGGCTCATTTCCATGATGTCAAATTTCGTTGCATCCTCTCAAGAACCAACATCCAAAAGGAATCCTTAATTCTATATAATAAAAGTGGGAGGTAAAGATAAGTGGTTAGAAATGAAATAATTCTATAGTTAAGAATTTTTGCGATCTTTCTCTAATACTCCCTAGTGTTTTGATAAATTAAAATCTTCTCTTAATATAACTAATCTACTGGTCGACTACTTTATCATAGCAAGAGAGAAGAGACTTAATATCTCTAGCATTAATGACCAAAGTGATGCAAGAAAGAAGGGTGTCATCTATAAAATTTTGGTGAGATATTAGTCTACATGGAAAGGCAAATGAAAGACTTATAATAGACTATATAAGATCCAAATAACTCCTCAAATATTTCACCATAAGAATAAACAATAAAGGGAAAAAAGGATCGCCTTGGTGAATATTGTGAAAATAATTGAAAAGACCAACTAGAGAACTATTGATCAAAAATTAGAACCAAATGAAGGACACACAAGTTTTGACAAGATTGATCCAACTAAAATCAAACTAAATTTTCTTAGAACTCTAAATAGAAAAGACCAAGATACCCTATTGTAGGCCTTATTCATATCAAGTTTAAGGAGAAACCCGATCCTTCCACTTTTATGAATAGAATGCTTCAGATCATAAACCACTATAGCACCATTGAGAATCTACCTCTTGGACACAAACCCACTCTGAGCGCTATCAATCAACATTGATAGGAAGGGTTTAATTTTGTTCCCAAGAAATTTAGTCAAAATTTTATATATAGTGTTACAAAGGCTTATCAATCTATAATAATTGAAATATGAAGCATTAGAGTTATTGAAAATAAGAGCCAAAAATATAGCATTGAGCACTTTTAAATAACCAAGGATATCTGAATTGACCTTAGCGCACTGTAGATATCCCTCCCAAAAATATGCCATAATTTCTAGAAGAAGAGCGGAGGAAATTCGTTCTGCCAAGGTGCTTTAATAGGACCCATAGAATCCACAACCTTCATAATTTTTTCATCCAAGAAAACCTTTTGTAGACTAGCAAGAAGCTAAAATCTCATATTCAACCTGAATATCTTTGGATAGAGATGAACCTAGAAGAGAACTAAAAAATCCAACAACCTCCTTTCTAATCTCTAAAATATCTTTCAAAGATGAACCATTTGATCTAAAAATATTCCTAATCCTATTGTGACTTATGTGACGGAGATTCAAAGCATGAAATTTTTTTAAATTTTGGTCTCCTTCCTTCAACCACAAGTCCCTTGATTTCTATTTCCAGAATAATTCCTCCTTCGCTAATTTATTATGCAGATCCAAAAGGAGTATTTTTTCTTTTTTCTCAAGTTCCATTGAATATCGTTGAGCTTCCACAAAATCCTTCACCTCATTTGTGCCCTTAAAATTTATTTTTCTCTAAAAATATTTTCAAATTTGAATTTATTCTATATTTTCATATAAAATCTAAGCTTCTTGAGCTTATTGATTAACAACTCTACTTCCTCCCTTGAACTTCCTCCTCCCACCAATCTCCATGAGCCCTTTGAATTTCGGATGAGAACACCACATGGCCTAAAATCTAAATAGCCTCATAAGGAAGGGGAGGTTAATTTGTAACTCTAACCATAAGGGATTGTGATCAGAACTAACCCTTGGTAGAGAATACAGTGAAGCAGCATCACCAAAAATACAAAGACTAGAATTAGAAACAATAAATTTTTCCAACCTATGCAAGATGATATTACTACTGATTCTTTGATTACTCCACATAAACTTTACCCCTTTCAAATCCGGATTCTAAAGCTCTACAGTACTGATGAAATCCACAAAGTTCTCCATGATTTTTCCATATGCATAATTACCATATCGTTTTTAGAAGGATATAAAGGGGAGTTAAAACCACCCACAAGGACCGACACTTCATACAAAAATAGTTTCCTCATTTCAAGCAATTCCATTAAAAAAAGGTGTCTCCAAAGGCAAGAGTTGGGGGTATAAATATTGGACATCACCCATCTTCGACCAGTTTATTTGTAGAAAAAAATAATATTAATCACCTAATTGGAAGAAGATATTATATTACCTTAAAACATTGAACGGTCCCAAAAACACAATAATCCTCCTATAGAACCAACAACATCACTAGTAGCAAAGCCTGCTTTCCAATAAAACTCATCCAATTTATATAGTTGGTTAAACAAAATATCAGGAGACTTATCTCTCCTTAAAGAAGCCAATATGCACTTTTTATAATAAATATTCAACCCTCTAATATTCCAAAGTACACATTCATTAATGAGGTTTAAAGGAGAGTTTCTTCATTGTCCCCCCGAGCTGAGGAGACTTAAAGCCTTCAAACTTTAGTTGGCTACTGCCATCACCATTTCCTTTCAACATAGATCTTGACCCCTATTCTCAATTGCATTATCAATATCCTTTTTCCTACTTGACTTATTTAGAGGTCTACCCACTTTATTTTCCACTCCTAGATCAATGTAATTCCTCCTATGACTCATAGTCTTAGGACCAGGAGAACCTTTTTTGAGAATAGGTTTAGGAGAAACCAGAGGATTTTCAAGACCAAACAAAGGAGAAATAATACCCTACTTGGAAGAAGATATCAGCCCTTTAATATTAGGAGTTGATATGGTAGGATAGTAAATAATTTGTTGAATAACAATATCCTCCCATGCTAGCCAATTAAATGAGTTATGTAATGGGTGAACGATATCCTTCACTGCATTCCTTGGTTCTAGAACCACTTGAAATCTACTGAAAGGTTCACCCATAGCTTCTAAATAAGGAATATAAGGTCAAGAGACTTCTTCTTGAGAAGCATCCTCTCCCAGATTTTAAGGACCATCCTATTTTATGGAGAAAACAATTTCTTTTCCTTTTGATATCAATTGGTTCTTCTTGGATTTCTATATCACTTTGGACTTTAGATTCTTTCTGAAAGTCCATTTATTTTTAGAAATCAAACACTCTGCAGGCTTAGATTTTTTCCTCAAGGGGTAAATGTTTTTGTGATGCCCTCCCTTCCTTCAAGTCTGGAAAGCATAAGGCTTGTTCTCATACTCAATATATTTATTCCAACAACCTAAGTGTGAGATAATCTCTTCAGAGATTGGAAGCTCCTTCTCTATATCTGCCATGACACATACGAATAAACTGCATCTACAAGGGTGAATTTGTGGCATGTCAATGGAAACAAAGTCTCCTATGATTTTTTCCACCACTTTGAAGATACTCACATGCCAAATATGTGAGGTAAATTTAATAGTTTAACCCAAAAGGGCACAAGATTTACATGCTACAATGTATGATTAAATTTCGAGCCCTATTGCTCCATTTCTTGATAAATAAGCCCCTCTTACAAAGGGTCATCTTCCAAAATCCTTTTCGAATCTTCTTCATAGTTAAGCCTAATAAGAAAGAAGTTCCTTAAAAGGATCTTAATTTCCAAAGAATCATGTAGATGCCATATAGCCAAATCCCATATTTTTAGGGTACCCAAATCTAGTATACCACATTGGATTTTACCTACCAAATTCCAAGTCCAATTTTCAATAATGTTATTTATTATACTTTATGGCATATGAATATGGTTTATCTCCTAATTGACGTCACAAGGGACACAAACTTCGTCCACCTTAGGCCCGACCACCACCTTAGTAAAGAATATGGAGGATGGAGGTTTCCCAAAAAAAACCAAGAGCAATAAAATCTTACCTGGATCCTAGAGACAAGGGACACAACAAAACTCTTTCGACCCAAACTCAAAAATATCCACATTATTATCCATCAACAACTCCACCTTCACCGATTTCACTTTGCTCACCAATTTCACTTTGCTCACACTAGTACCACATCTCCCTGAACTTTATTCTCCAATATAAAACTCAATGAGCTTAATCTTTGTATATTTTTAAACATTCATGGTTATTCTCTATTACACACCATAGTCCATGACATTACTTTTTATAAAAATAAAAAACCTCTTTTGCCTTAATACATTAATATTATATTGATCTCTCTAAAACATGTCAAATATATGAAAATTGATATCAAATTAATTTCTTCTAGAAATAAAATTTATTGTTCTAGGGTGATCATGTTAGTCTCATTTCCAAAAAAAACATATGAAATATATTAAATATTTTACAATTTAATGACACTATAAGATAGGGGTTTAATGAAAGATAATTTTTCCTATTTAATGATACATTAAAATAGGACAATATCTTGGGAGGTGTGATTTCTTCCACATAGTAGCTTTTATGGTTTGTGGGTGTGCTAATTCCTCCCGCATTTTGTTTTATGATTAATCTTAATTAATATAAGGTTTTTTTCAGAAAATCTCTTGTAACATCCCAAATATCTCACAACACATTCACACTATAGAAAATGAATAATACCAAATTACTCATATAAAAAAAATATTATGAAAGTTGCAATAACCAACAAATATATAAACAACTCTACAATGTTATAACATATTATTTTTCATGGCATGCATTACAATTAAAATAAAATATTATAAAATCAGATCAAACTAAAACTACAATCTAAATCAAATAAAAAATTTATTTTTAATTATAATTAATTTTTTTCTTAAAAAAAGTAATATTGCTCATGAAACTGAATGCTATTGCATAATTAAATCATATAAATTTACTTTAGATGTATTTTCAATAACATAAAATAAAAAATTAAACTAAAATAAAAAATTTAAATTATTTTTTCATTACAATTAAAAAATAAAAATATAAACATAATTACTATGGACTTTATTTTAGAAAATTATTTAGAAAATTTTATTAATGTGTTACCTTCACTTCTCTATATATAATATTTCCTCGACATATAGTTCGATTTACTTTAACCCAAATAATAGTGCCATCATCTTTTAAATATTTTTTTGATGAAAAGCTAAATTATATTAATAATAAAGTTTAACATGAAAAAAAGTGGTGGGTGGCAATGATCACACCCCTGGAAGAAACAAGCCAACCCTAACCACGGGTTGGGAAACCACAAACCAGAGCTCACTACAAACTAGGCAACATCAATCAAACAGGCAGTGAAACTTGCATGCAATCAGAAAGTTTGTGGTTGCACGTCTACGTTGGAGTCCCATGGAATGGCCAAGGTATGCGGTAATCCATCTGTGTGTCCCTGATCCTCATGAACATTTGAATCTCCCCAGCCCTATCCTCGAGATCTATCAAGCTGGCAATTATGTGCACTTATATCCCCTGCATTCCAGGCACGATCCTGTGTGCCACCATTAACTTCCACCAGCTCATCCCAGGCACCTCTGGGTGGAGAACATGATGGTGATTGAATTGGCTGTGCATTCCATCCATCATTGTAGGTAAAAATGTCATGTCCCCAACCTCCCTGTGCATGCACCAGACGTGGCAGTTGATGAGACCTCGAGCGGGAACAGGATGTCTGTTGTGCGTTGTTTGGAAAAACCCTGCTAACTGAGCAAGGTGCATTTTTCCAGTCATCCAAAAGTGCCTTCATGTGTGCCTGCTCAATGTCAAGTTTAGCCTGCTGATTGCAAATCTGGAACCATGTATCTTGAAACACCTCTATTTTGTCAGCTAGAGAAAATTCATCAGAAGGATTTTGATGCTGAAAAACTATCTTGTTTCTAGATTTCCACATGTGAAAAAGAAGACTAATTCGAAATATGTGCCACACTTTGGACAAGGGAAGAACAAATTTAATCTTATCCCCTAACAGAGCTTGCTTCCATGTAAGGGATTCATCCTGGAATTGGGAAAAAAAAGACCATCCCCATTCCCAGGCACTCCTTGCTCTTGTGCAGAACCAAAAAATATGAGGAGAAGATTCATCCTCATTACAGAATGCACATTTAGGGTTTGCAACTCCCAAGTGCTTGAGTCTGTCTCCTAAGGGTAAACTTTGAAAGAGAAGGCTCCAAGCAAAAAAAGATTGTTTTGGCTCAAGAAAAGAAGACCAAACTATCTGAAATCGAGCCTTCCAACCAGAAACCGCCATTGGATCTCCCCATTTATCATTAAGTCTAGGGACCATTGGCAACATTGGGGAGAGCCACTTGTAACCCAATTTAGCTGAGTAATTCAACAATGGTATATCCAAAAACCAGGACCAATCTTTCCACCATGGCCTCTGAGAGTGCTGCCCACACTTGTGCCACATGGAAAAGGGGATAATGTCAATTATTGAGTCATAAGTGAGCTTGTCACCAGTGCTCAACTAAAATTGTTGTTTAAAAAGTGGCCAAGGGATCCAATCCCTCGAGGTTTGAGAATAAAAATCAGAAACTGTAGATATACCTTTTTTTAAAAACTTTTGGGCATGAATCCACGGGACCTGAGCAAGAGGAGTTCCCTGAATGTTAATCACCGAAGACCACCAGATGTTTAAAGAATTGATGGACAGTCCTTTATGGCCTCTATTCCCTTTCCACTTAAGCCAAGGAGTGAATTGCTGCCATGATTTCCAAATACTTTTAATCACAAAAGAACCAGAGATTTTCACAAAGACTGGCATTACAATTAGGGAAGGGAGGTCAATTCCTCTCCAGGCTTGTTTGTTCAAAGGCAGCCCTGAAGAAATACAATGTCTGATGAGGATTTTCCAGGCCTCCGAGCCTTTAAGGGCTCGTATGATCCATTTGGCACAGAGAGCCGTGCCTTGTCTTTTACAGTCAACCATGCCCATTCCTCCTGAAGCTTTAGGTAAACAACACATATCCCAAGCAACCCGGTGAAAACCTTTCTTCTCAGCTGAGTTTGCCCACAAAAAATTCCTCAATAGTCTTTCAAGCTTAAGGTAGCATGCTTGTGAAGGGACCCAACAAGAAGAGTAATACACATGAGTAGAGGCAAGGACCTTAGAACAAATCTGGAATTTTCCTGCCAGAGACATCTTCTTAGTAATCCAATACTCAAGCTTTTTCTCAACTTTCTGCAGAACATAGTTCCATAACTGAACAGGGGAACCATAAAAGGCAAAAGGGATCCCTAGAAATTTGAACACTTCTCCTGGCAAAATCCAATGCCATTGAAACTGTTCTAGCCAAGGAGGGAGCGGGGTAGGGGACTATCGATAACAAGAAGTTTTCTCCACTGAATACTAGAACCAGAGGCCTGATAAAAAACTTCCAAACATCTGAGTGCTTCCTTCACTGAGTGTTCCTCCTCTAAAAGAGTGAGAAAAGAGTCATCGGCAAAGTGACCATTAATGAGCTGACCTTGGTTATCAGGGAGAGAAATACCCTTAATTTGGCCCAAAGAAGCATGCCTAGCAAGCAAATATCCAAAGGCTTCAGCGAGCAAGGATATACGAGAGAAGGAGCCAAGGGACAACCTTGCCGAACAGATCCGAACAAACCGATTGGCCTAGTTTGATGATTATTCAAAGATAAAACAGTCGAAGCATCCTGAAAAAGAATATTGACAGATTGAACAAACACAGGCCCAAACCCTAAAGACTGTAACATGGAAAGAATGAAGTTCCATTCAATTCTATCATAGGCCTTTTCAAAATCAATTTTCAAGAAGAGGGCTTGCTGACCAGACTGCCTAGCCCATTCCATACCTTCCCAAACTGCAATGACATTATCCAATATATATCTGCCTTTAATAAATCTTGTTTGCTCCGGCCTAACAATAAGAGGCAATAGGGGCCGGAGTTTTAGAGCCAGGGCTTTGGCAATAATCTTATAGCTGACATTGAGCAAGGTAATTGGCCTCCAATTTGTTATACATTCAGGATCCCCTTGTTTTGGAATGAACTTGATATTACCTCGGTTCAAAATTGCTCCAAGAGAGCCACTGTGCATGGCTTCAAGGTAGACTTTGTGTAAATCAGAACCAACAAAGTCCCAACATGCCTTGTAGAATTCACAAGGAAATCCATCCAAGCCTGGGGCCTTCTCATTGGCCATTTGAGTTAATCTTTGAGGCAAGGTCATCAACAGACAAATACTTTTCACACTCCTCTCTTTGAGCTACAGAGAGTTTGTTAGGGACAGCATCCATGCAAAGCTTGAGAGCTTCATCCCTCTCTGGAGAAGAAGACTGAGCAGCAAAAACTTGAGTGTAATGCTTAACAAAAATGTCAGAAATACTGGGTAGAGAGGTATGGCGAATACCATTGTCCACAATAGCTTTGAATTTAGTGGCATTGCGAGGAGGACGTAACTTTTGGAAGAATTCCTTAGAAACTCTGTCCCCAATTTTAAGCCAATGTAAGCGGGCCTTGATCTGAGCACCTTTAGCTTCATAGAGCTCTGCCACCTTGAGCTCATGACGAACTTGAGCAGCATGCCCCTACAAAATAGGATAGAGAGGGTTGGCTTCAAGCCTACAAGAGGCTTTTTTCAATTCAGTGTGTAAAGCAAGCAAAGAATATTTTCTAAACTGAGCAACTTTCTTGCCCAAACTACGAAGAAGGGCTGTGGTTCGGGATATAGCATCATTCCACCACTCAATCCATCCTTCTTCACCAACAGGTCTATCCCCAAAATTCTAGACTCTCCGAATATGACACATCATGGAAGAATGCTGAAGAAAGGATGTGTTAAGAAAAAACTGAGACTTAATACCCTGATCAGGTACCACAGAAGATAAAATAGTGAACATAATTGGGGAATGATCAGACCCAATAGTACCAGAAATAACCTCCACAACTGGAGCATCACCATGCTTTCGATGAAAATAAAACTGGGTATGGTCAGACAACATAGCTCTATCTAAACGTTTGAGAATCCTTGCCCGCCCAACTTGAAAGTTATTCCGGGTAAACCAAAGGTGCTCATCAAAAGAAGCGGGAGAAAGACAGGAATTAGGGTCAGACAAACATAATTTTTTTTCATAAAAAACCGGGCTTCACGCTCACCAAGGGCCCACCTGTGGTTTAGACCCCCAATTTTATCAGAAGCACGCTCAACCATATTAAAATCTCCACAGACGATCCAAACTACAGGAGGCAAAGAAAAGGCACACCATTTCCAAAGCAAACAGCGCTCTGGAGCACTATTGGAGGCATATACATTTAAAATTCCAAAGGACATTCCATCAACTTCAAGCAAAATCCAAACAGCTTGGTTAGAAGGGTCAACTCCCCAATCAACAAAATTCCCATGCCATCTATTGGCAGGAGAATAACGACACCACCACGACCGGGAGGGTGCTTGGTGGAAAAAAAGTTGACTATTAGGGTAAATGAGCGCACGAGCACACTGCAATTGGAACTCAGTAATTTTAACTTCTTGCAAGCAAACAATATATGGGCCCCCATACTTGGTTGCAAAGAAAGTAATATCATCGCGGACCATGTATCTTCGAACTGGGTCCGTCAGTCCTCTAACATTCCATGATAGAAAAATCATTCGACCTGTCGAGGATCAAACTTCCTCTGACCTCATCAGAGTCACCCAGAATAGCAAGCGACTGAAACGAGTTGCTAGAAAAGCTTCCCGGTTGTCGGTTTTTGTCTGCATGCAGACCCTGCATTGGACTACGAGACCTTCGTCTTTGGGCATTCATGCCTTATTTTTGCTCCAGATGGTGAGCAACCATGGAGACAGAGAGGATACCATCATATTTAAGATCCATCGACATATCTTCAGCCACAACTGCTGAATTGGAAAGGATTTGAGTACTTGGGGAAGCATTCGGGATGGAGCTGGGACATGCAAGGGCGGTTTTATCGTTGTGGCTTGAGCATAGGAGCCAGCAGGCTGACCCCCCTGAGGATTATGGACAGAGGACTGGCCTCCATGAGGGCCTTTACCAGGGACATGCTTGCCTTTCTTGGAGACCACCTTCCAGTCACTGTCAGACCCATCTTTGGTTGGCTGGTTTTTCTCATTAGAAGCTTGATTAACAGGGGTTGGGCCCTTGGATTTAAACTTATCTGCCATTAAGGGACAATCTTTAATCTTGTGTGCGGTAGACTGGCACCTGTAGCAAGTGTTTGGCAAATTGACATACACCACTCTCTGGTGGATATTAGTATCACCTACCTTAATATCAATAAATTCCTTGAGGGAATTGGCCAAATCAATTTTCACACAGAGCCGACGGGTAGGCCGAGCATTATAGAAGCGCTGAGGCTCTTCACATACAAATTCCCCAACTTTCATGGCAACATCACGAATAAATGGGACCAATGCCATTGGCAAACATGGGAATTAAACCCACACAGGGACAACAAGAGAGACACCATTGGCAACCTGGAAATTCTTGTGCCATGGTTGACAAATAAGCAAAGTGCTATGAACATAACAAGGACCCTTGCTTGAGAACTTTTTTGACACACTCTGGATCAGAGAACCGAATATGAAAGAAACCTTTGGTCAGGTTTTGCATAGACTCTACAAAGATACCATATGGGTTCCAATAGCTTTGAAACCAGTTTCGTAGAATTGCATCAAAAGGGATACGGCCCAAGAAGTAGCCTATGACAGTATTTTGCTCTAGCCAAGTACAAGCTTTATTGAAACTATCGAGGGGAATAGAAATGTCTGGCACATTACCTTGTGGAACACCGTGGGAATGAACTTTCGAGGTTGCTTGCCCGCCATCCTTTTCTCCATCGGCTTCACCAGACGATGAACCAGGAGGAACCAAATGTGACATATTAAAAAAAAACATAGTAATTCCGCCCAAGGCGGATCAATAATGGAAGGACAAAGCAACAGATCCCATCCACTGGCACATGCAGCACTGTGACGAGGCCAAAAATCACACATGCAAACGATGAACGCAAAGTCGGCTCGGCTCCTCAGGATGAGTTGCAGAGCAAAACCCTAGTCCGACAATTCTTTTAAATCTATATATATGACACATGGCAAACATTATTGTTTTATTAAATTATTATCATTAAATTTGTGCCTAAATGTGATATAGACAACTAAACTGGACTCTTTCATTTCTAGTAAGGTTATTACCGTTTTTAGTAAAATTGATGAATGATGTCCATCTGTCATTGCATTCCTATTTTGAGTACCCCTTTTAATCATGTAATAACTCAAGTTAAACATTTTAGTCTATTTTTAAAATTCTCCTGATCCTTATATTGTTAATCCCATTGTTGATTATTCTTTCACTGAATATTGAGAATATAAAAAAATAGGAAATTAATATATATGAAACTATTATTCTATCTTATTATGATATTTGTCAATTAAGTATTACAAGTTACAGTCATCTCTAAGACAAATTGAACCTAATCACCCATTATGATTGTGATTAGGTTTCAATTAGATTTGAAAATTCTGATTACATAATGATGAAGAAGAGACTAATGTTATAGAGGCAAGAAAAAATAAAAAGTATAAATTGACGTCAAAACCATATATAATTCTTAGAGAAAAGTTGTAATATCTTGTTCTAGAAAAAATAAAATCCATCAAGCAATATGATTTTTAATACTTGATCAGAGTATTTAATTATTTTAACAAATGATTTCAAATAATATTAATGTTTTTGTGTTATTTTATATTATATGTTTATTTTTTGCTTTTTATATTTGATACAACATTTTTGTTCATTACTACTTGTTCAAATGTATATGTACGCTTGTTAAAGATAACAAAACATTCATGATACTATAGTATATTAGATAAAAAAAAAAATTATGATACTATAAAAATAAATAATCTTAACAAATAATTTATAGAAAATATTAAATCATCAAATAGATTACTTAGGGACGTACATCCACATACAAGAGGGTGGTAATAGTTACAAAATCCAACCTAATATAAGTGTGTGTTTCATTAGTAAAACTTCTCCAACATCATTTATTGGTTCACCATGTGGTATTAGAGTAGATGAGTGAGGAACACCACAAACAATTTTATTCTAATCATTCTAGAAGTATAAGAGAATGTGTGATAAATATAGTTCACTTTTGTCCTCATTCACTAATGGAGAGTTAAATTTCCTAGTAAGTGATATTATGTTTTGGTTGAGAAATATCCAACAAGCATAATTGTAGAGTGGCAAAGTTTGACATTACGGATTATATTAGCAAATAAGGAATACTTTGGAAAAGCTACGTAGATAATTCGAAGAAGAATATGAATATACTATCTTAGTTCATGGAGGAAGGTTGCTTTTTGTGTTTGTTATTTTAGGCTTTTAAAACAATTGAGTTTGATGTAATAATTTCCAAATAAATAAAATTTTTATGAAGATCATAATGTTGAAAGAGTAATAACTTATGACCAAGGCCAACAGATATTACTTAATTTTGTACAGACCTACATGTCATAATTATATGACTATATTTACTTTATTATAATATTTTACTATGTAATCCTTATGGGTCTTGGTTAGTATCATTATGTTTAAATGAACCTTATATATTGTAATCTCACCTGCAAGACTTTTTGTTTTTTTGACTTATGTTAAACTTATTTATGTGATTTAGGATTGGGTATGGACAAAAATTCCACCCACCACTCTATCTATTACAATATAAGGTTCTTATCCTTATCTATAAATGATACAATAATTATTAATGGAGTTTAAGAATACCCATCAATGTTTGTGTCTTTTTAATTTTTTTGATGTGAAAAGGTATTTATATTAAATGTTTAATAAAATATATTTTTACAAATGAAAAAAAAATATGTGGATGAACACGTCATATGACCAATTCCATCAATCAAAAATTGACCACTATTAAAATAGTATGTAAACCAAGAAACTAACTAAGGGCTAATCAAAATTGCCTTACAGAACTAGTGGACAAACACTATCAACTAACTAATAGAACAAGAATATTACATACTAAAAATGATGGATGAGCACATGCCACAAGAATAAAAATAGAAAAAAGGAATACCCACAATGATGAAGATCCATTGTACATTTAGCCACCATTGGTATCAAATCCCACCCAAAATTATCATTACAAGACTTTGGCACCAAATCCCAACCTTCCTTGAAAGAAGAAGTATCACGAATATCTTCCCATCTACAAGCAAATAAATCCTTATTGGAAACAAACATTGGAGCACCTAACATGCCAGCCATCAAGTCCAGGAGCTATGGGAGAGAGATTAGTCAAGTTACTAGGGCCAACTCTATAAGGAAGAGGACCTTGAGCAAGGGTAAAAGTGTAATTTGGGGTTGAGCGATGATATTGTCTAGACCTAGATCAACTTTGGGGATGATACTACTTAGGAGTAACCCAAATTATTATACACAAAGCATTCTCTCTAATAATTATTTAGCTCTTAAATATAAGAGAATTTCATAGCCACCTTATTGGCCTGAACCACAATCTAAAAATACATAGATAAAATAATATTAGATTTCTCAAAAGCAAATATGTGAAGAGAAGAACACTTACCAAAGCTATAATCATTTATAGCTTTCCATATGATATATAAGGTCACCATACAAAACATGTTCCACACTTCAAAAAAAATAATTGGCAAGGTGGGGGGTCTCCCAAAATGATACATTTTCCCTCAAATGTGATGCATGAATAGGGTCTAAAAAAGGAAAAAATCCACTCTCAAAGAGAATGAGCATGATAACAGACCTAAAAAATATGGCTAAAGTCCTAAGACTAAATATATAAAGAGAAATAGGTTTTGGGAATGCCTAAATGATAAAGATGCTCCCCAACAAGAATCCTTTGGTTTAGAAGACTAGGAAAAATAGGAATGCTTGGGCTCTAAGAAAGGATCCAAGGTAGTCTAGAACCTATGCATCCAAACATGTTAAGGGAAAGAGATATTCCACCATTGATTGAGTTGTCAATCATGAGGTGGCAAGGATAAATTCAACCATGCCCTAAATTTTCCTTATGATTTTGTTAAGAAGTGTCTATACACCACTTCTAGTCTAGCCATAAAGGTCACTATGAAAACACAAAAAAAAAAAATTCAAACATGGAGTCAAGGAGAGCAGCCTTTACCGTATAAAAATTTTTCTTGTCAAAGTGACTAAGCCCAAATTTGACTCTAAAATCATCCCAAGGGAGTCAATCCATAATAGGATGAGTAAATAAACTAGTGATGCACCACACACCTTTACAAAATAATATAAGCGCATGAAACCAATGAACCTAAGCAAGTAGAGAACCATGGTATGTGATGATAGACAATCACCAAACACTCATCTATTCCATGGAGAGGTTGTGCTAGAAAAATTGGCCATTCCATATTATCTAAGGCTTAACACTCTCCCAAGATTTACAAATTGTCTTGATGAAAAAGTATCCTATCACTTTGATAAACATAGAAGCAACAAGGAGGTAATGGAATCTCATGCCCCTTAAACTCTTACAACCAATAGGAGAACCTTCATAGATATAGTGACAAATAAGAATCTTCTAGTCCTCATTGATCCTAAGGGATCTGATGATCCACTTAACATAGATGACCTAACCTTAATGATGGGTATTGAGAATACCAAGACCACAAATATTTCTAAGGAGATATCAATACTCCAAGGTAACATAGTGGAATATTAAATATTTAATGGTAGAGGACCATAATAAGTCCCTCAAAATATTATCAAGATTATTATAGAAATTATTCAATGATATCCAATGGGAAGAATAATAATCATGGGTGGCCACAAGGACTTTTGAACAAATTTATATATTACCAGCAAGGGAGAGCTTCTTGGTGGACCATTGGATAAGTTTATGTTCCTCCCTAATAATGGCATACCTCCACAAATTTGATCCTGAACTATTAACAACAACAAAAAAAACCTAAACATTAAAATATTTCTCCCTTCTAGATTATCCTCCACTGATATTGAGTAATACAATAGGGCATTAGGTTAGGAGATTGCTTGTAGTATTTAGTCTTTCCCCATTGAATGGAGGTTTTAAAATCCAAATAAAAAGTTTCCAGGTAGGTAAGAACCTCCTAAATAACACCTTCATCATAAATAATTGTGAGGAAAAAATCATTATCAAAATAATCATTAATAAACTAAGAATTACCTCTCAAGATAGAAATTCCTTGAATATAATCCTAAATACCATGGTGAGATAATAACTAACCAAACCTTTAGTAATGAGGACATACAAAGATGATGCTAATGGAAAATATTGATGAATGGAATGAAAGAGCCCAATGGCCAAATACTTTTTCTTGTTAATAAATAAAATAGCTAAAGCCTCAATGAAAAAAATATCCATAGAGCTAATGAAGGAGGGCCTAAAACCAAGAGCTTTAAGTATGGCCAAAATAAAATTAATAGCCAATTAATCTTGTCGTAGTCTTTCTCAAAGTTTATTTTTATGAACACAGATCATTGGTTGGAATTGTGAGCCCACTCCATGCCTTCCTAAACAACAATAATATTTTCAAGTATGAATTTACCTTATATGAATCTATTTTACTTTGGGTGCACAATTATGGGTAGGAGATAGTGGATGCACAATTCCAAGACCTTGGCAATGATCTTATAGCAAACATTAAGGAGAGTAATAGACCTCCAATTCTTGATGATTTTTGGATCACTAAACTTAGGAATAAATTTAATAATCCCCTAGATAACCCCTAGAGAAGGCCTCCTAATAATATTTAAAAATATTAGGCTTGATAGTGTCCTAAAGGGAATTGTAGAACTTATAGGGAAAATCATAAATACTAGGGGATTTATTATTATTCATTTGAAAAATAGCTTCCTCAAGATCCTTCAAATAGAGGTAATTTCCATAGGAATCTCTTTGAGACTTAGAAAGCCACACTAGGACAACAAAGAGGTAGGAGTTAAGAGCCTAGTCTTATTGAGGGGAGTGGATCTGAGTCATAAACATAGTATAGTAATGTTCTTCAAAAGTGAAGAGAATATGAGGAAGCTCAAAAATATGCTCTCCACTAACATTAAGGAATGTAATATCCAAACATTGAATGTGAGGATGCAGATATTGGAAGAAATCCTTAGTTATATTATCACTAATTTTAAGCCAATACAACCTCAACTTGATTTGTGCCCCTTTGGAATCATAGTGCTCTACAATTAGAAGCTAGTGTTTGATACTCTAGAGGTGTCTCTAAAGCTCCTCATTGAAGGATTTGAATATAGCTGAGTTGAGGCCACCTCCCACTCTTGTTTTAGAGTAGCAATAGAGCGGTAATGAAGCTTGGCAATATTATGCTCTAATGAGCATAGGATGTTAGTAGTATGCTATATAGCAACGTTCCACCAATAAATCTAGCTAGAGGTCCCTTTAAATCTAGGAAATAGATTCTAAATTTTCATGACATAGACTCACAACATGTGGTGGTATAGAATAGAAGTGTTAAAGTAGAATTAAAACTAAGAAAGAGGATGGGTTGAAAGAAAATAATATGGAAAATAAAATGGTAGAATGGTCAGATAAAAAACTATCAAGGTGGAAAAATACAAAGGGGGAAGACAACAAGGGAAGCTCAAATGTAAAAATGTCAAAATTTGAGAGCATAGCTTTGTTCAATATTTTTAGCAAATAACTTTCTCCCTACTGACAGTTAGACCATGTGAACCATGAATTAGTAGGGAACAAAGAGGGTAATAAGAATCTATTGGGGTTAGATAAACCCAAATTTTATTTAATGAAAATAAAGGATTCTCTTTCCATAGTAGCCCATAGCATGAGAATAAGGTCCAACATGTCATATGGGAATTCAATCACATTGAAGTACCCATAGAGAAACTAAATAGTAGAGAGGATATAGAGTATCTTACACTACAAATTAAACAACAATCATTAGTAGTATTAGGCATATAGATGTTAAACACACCAAGGAGATGGCTATCAATCTATATCATAACCAAAATGTCATGATTGGAAGGGTCACATCCCGATGAGATCAACTTGAAATTGTAGGATTTTGAAAGGAAGATTACTATCCCTATTTTAATAATGTTATATATACTATGAAATGTTTGTTCCTAGGGCTAGAGAAAGGAGCAAGTACTTGATACAATAAAGTTAGTGACATTAACTTCTTAAAGGCATAAAATATTAATATTATAAAATTTGATCTCTAAGTTACCTAAACCATGATGCACAAGGTACTTGTGCACAAGATATTTCAAAACCTTAATATTCTAGGACATGCACTTCATGAGACTCGATTAAGGAGCATATTTTCTTTGATCATTTTAGAGTCTTCAAAATTTCCCAAAGATTCAAAGGTATTTTTTAGAAACCTATTATGGTTTTCCAAAAAAAAACTATGTATCTTTGATTCTCTAAAGGCATGCCTGAGGACACCCTTGTTGGACTACAAGAACAATGATGGTTCCATGAAGCAACTTAGCTAAATATACTATGAGGAATATGACATCCACTTGAGGGGATATACTTTGGCATAGCCAATGGCTGATGTCACAACCCAAGTTTAAGCAACTCTTTTTTCCCTACTCTAATAATTCCTTTTCCCAATAATAAGGTTTCCACATGGAATTTCTTCAATGCATACCCATATCTACATCTTACATAATTCCAGCTATGTAAGAATACTAGGTGTATTCACTCAATCAAGCTATCCATCTCTTTGTCTTTCAAGAGCTAGCTATGATTTTCTCCTTTCATTTCATTGATATGAGCACAATAGAAACACAACTAGCATAGCTCTCTTATTTTAGGTCATAGTTGTATATAGTACATTTACTATATATCTCAAATCCATACTGAGTGAGCCCACCCACTAATAAGTCTCTTTCCAATCTAGCCCATGGAAATATTACAGTTATACACCATCCCTTATAGTTATGTAACTAATAGAGCTATAGCTATATCTTATGTACAAACTTAAAAGCTTAATGTTGTATATTTAAAAGGAAGGTACAATTAAATAAATTAATCCCCAAGTCAAAGTAGTGTTTCCCTAATAAGCACGTTGATTCCATGGTCAACTATAAACCAAAATTTCACCATAAATTAATCCATAATAACCCGTTTCAAGATACCCATTGGTTTTATTTCTAAATAACATAAATTCCACTTCAAATCAGCATTTAGG
This sequence comes from Wollemia nobilis, assembly GCA_028583015.1. Classification (NCBI taxonomy): domain Eukaryota; kingdom Viridiplantae; phylum Streptophyta; class Pinopsida; order Araucariales; family Araucariaceae; genus Wollemia; species Wollemia nobilis. The sequence goes on from JAQPPZ010015568.1 coordinate 1,051,259, forward strand.
TTCATTATAACACTTATAAGAGTAAATATATCATCCTTAAGCATCATCTCAATAAAATATAAAACCATAATTCAAATATACTAAGAAATGTACATATTGTATTCATAGTTTTATTAGATACAATTTTTCTCTTTCATGAATAACAAGAGTATTAAATTAATGTTAATATTTTTATCAAAGTATACATTTTATACATAGAATGCTTTTGTTACATGAAAGTAAATATTACTTTCTCTTTCTCAAAAATTGGCACCAATTATTATTACCGAACATAATGGATAATCCAAAGATAATAAAACATTGATCATTAGCATAGACATCTCAACAAATATAGTGTTGAAATCTAGAAGCTCTATTCACTTTTCTTACTCGCCTTCACTTCCTTAATATCTTTCATGAGTTCTTGTAGTTATTTTAGAATGGTATTTTTTGTTTATACAAAGAAAACCTATTGAATATATGATAACAATTTTTATAGTACATAAATATCACATTATGTAGAGATATTTTTTTCCATAACCATAAGATAAAAACTATTATTACATTATATTATTAACCATCTAGAAGCTCCAAATTCAAAATCAAATAAATAGACATACACATAATGTCTAGCTCTAAAATCGAAGATAGTCCAATATATTTTAATTAGACAACATTATCCTTCCTTATTGTACAATAACTACCATATAAAACTACACAATTACAAGCTAAAATCATAGCAAATCTAGAATAAGTATAACACAAATCTTCTTAGATCCCAGTATTGAACCTTATACTGTATTTTCACTACACATGCATGTTTTCAATTACAACACTAATTCAAACATGTAATCTACCCCAAACACAACTAATAATAATTAATTTAAGTTGATCATACTATCCATTTAAGGACTCCATTAAAAAATAGTTTTACCATGTCCAATATGGTATACGCTCAACAATTTTGATTTTCTTCACCACAAAAATCTTAATGCTCGCTTCATTGGTTTTAGGTTTTAACTTGTCAATGGTGTAATTGGAAACCCATATTCTTCCATATTTACTAAATCAATTCTAATTTCATACAAACCTATTTTATTTTTAAAATATCACTTATAAGGAGTATGAGTTATCAACTAATATTGGTATCCGCTCACTTCCCATTCAATAAACCAATCACTTATCCTACAACAACTACTATTTAGAGATAACACCTTGTCTAGATTCACTAACAACCATTGAAATTAAAATCAATAAGAAACTACAACACATTCAATAAGCCTACCAATATCATCATGATTACCACGATAACCTTTATTCCCTTAATTAACGAAACAACTTCGCTTACTAAACTGGACAAACTTTGGTGTCCAAAACTAGCCATCTATAAAAATACTCTATTGGTCAATCCTTAAATGAAGGAAACTATAATAAATTACTAAGAAAATTAAAGTCAACAAAAATAGTGACCTCAACATAGCATACATACTAATTCATAGGCAAGAATGTAATTTCTGACATAGTCTAAGATTCAATATAGAAACATAACATATATCATAAAATAATCATATAAAGAAGCTTCACCATTCTAATTTATCTACAACCATATCCAAATATTATTTTGAAATCAAATCTTAATCCATAAACTCTTAGCCATAATTTTTTTCTAGTAACCACAAAAGCCTCAATATAAATACATGGAAATCCCACTATGATCTTTACACAAAGTCCAACTTTTGCAATTCCAGTCAGCTATTTTATTTTTACTTACATGGGTTTTTTATTTTTTTGTCCTTTAATTTCCTCACCTTCTCTCTTTTTAAACCTCAACTCATCCCCCATCACTCCACTTTCTGGAGAAACTCTTGAGGAATACGTATCAATCCAAGAATTACTTCTCATATACCCCGTAATTCAGGTACATTAAAGAACATCAACCAATATAATAAGGAATCCTAAAGTCTACGTTCTTACAAACAAATAAATCTAAATGCTTCATTTATCTTGATTTCTAATTGACAATAAACTCAATATGCTTAACTAATTCCTTAAACACAAACAAAGAGAATATTAAATTATTTTTAATAAAACCAACATCATCGAAAGCTATTTACATAAATAAACATATTGTGGTGAAGACAAGATCCCTTAATAAAAAATCCTCATTAATATTGATTTTCCATAACCAAAGCATTAGTTAACTCTATTTGGACTAATACCATAAAATCAATATGTGCTAATAGTCTTATTCTCTTGTTCACTTTAAAAAATATAAACAAATAAATATCTATTTTTATTTATTTATTTATATTTTGGAACTCTATTAGGCCCATGGAATCTATCCTTAACATTGTTTCAACAAAATAAGCCATATTAATGAAGAATTGTTGATAGCAAATAAGTTTTCATCCAAACTTAATATTTTTTTTATCAACCAAATAGCATAAACAGTCGTTAATCCATCCATCAAAAAGTCTGCTATGGATGGGTCATGATATCACCCCCCCTTACGCTTAGCATAGTCCTCTATGTTTTTTAAGTTCAAACAAAAACAATAACCATTATATATCATTTTTAAATAGAAATGGAAAGTGTCTTTGCATATTTGCTACTTTCTCCCAAGTGGCATTCCTTTCAGAGTAGGAGTCCCACTAAACCTTACGTTGCTCTAGATTCCCTTTCCTCATCGATTTGAAATGAAACTCAAGGATATTTATTGGTCGAACCTCTATATCCTTTGGATATTCCATCTACAAATTTGAAAAATCCTACTCATGATCAAGATTAGATATATATTTTATAAATAATAAAATGTGAAAGGTGTCATGAATATTGGATAGATATGGTGGTATGGTAAGTCAATATACCACAAGATTGATCTTTTTTGTAATTTCAAAGGGTCCAAAAAAATGATGATCTAGTTTTGTGGACTTAATAACACTCTTTCTTAGTCACACCCTAAAAAATACTTTGTCACCCACTACAATATCCCTCAGTGACCTCTTAATGTTAACATAATTTTTTTGATTATCAATATCTTCTTTAAGCATTTCCTTGATTACCCTTAATTTTTTATTCATTTCCTTAAACACATTTGGTCCAATCATAACCCTATCCTCTATATTGTCTCAATAAAATGGTGTTCTACACTTTCTACCATATATAACTTCAAAATGTGCCATGCCTAAGATCGAATGGTGACCGTTGTTGTAGGAAAATTCTACCAAGTGTGGGTAATATTTGCAATGGATATTTTGATCCATACAATACATGTGAAGCATGTCCTCCAAAGCTTGATTCACCTCTAGGTTTTCCCATTATTTTTTGGGTGGTATGTAAAACTAATTTTTAATCTAGTACCAATGGCATGATGTAAACGTTACCAAAAATTGGATTTAAATATCGAGTCTCTATCTGAACTGATCCCTTTAAAAAAACTATGAAACCTGATTAGTTTATTGACCACAACTAGGATTGCATCATCTTAAAATTTGATTTTTGGGAAACCTACAATACAATCCATAGAGGTCACTTGCTATTTTAGCATAGATAATTCATTAGGATACAATAGCCCTGCAATATTTCTATGTTCTACCTTGACTTTATGGCATTCAAGTCATTGAGCAACAAATTCATTGATATATTTTTTCATCCCTAGCCAATACAATGTTTTCTTCATATTATCTCTCATTTTTATCCCTCTTGGATTAGAAAACTATGATAATATATGTGCTTCATTCATGATCATTTTTATCAAATCATAGGTCTCAATTATTCTATTCTATCCTTGAATCATAAGAAATCATCCTGGATGCTAAAATCCTTGTTTTCATTTGGTTTCCTTTCCATTTTTACTAAAATCTAGTTGTAAAACATATCCTGATGCTACATTCTCATAATGTATTCCATTAAGTATACATAGATGTGAAATATTTCAATGATTTGTCTCCTTCTACCGAGTACATCAACAACCTTATTTTCCTTCCCTTTGATATGTTCAATACTAAAATTATATTCAACAAGAAATTCCATCCACCTCTATCTAGCATTCAACAAGGGTTGAGTAAATATATACCTCAAACTTTGATGGTCAATCCTCAACTCAAATGGTCTCCCTACGAAATAATATCACAAATTTTTAAGATCAAATATTACTGCTGCTATTTCCAAATCATGGATTTCATAATTGAGCTCATGCCATTTCAGCTTCCTTGAATATTAAGCTATCATTGCTTCATCCTATGAGAGCACTCCATCCAAACCTTCCAATGATGCATCTGTACATACATAAAAACTACCCTAAGGGTTTGATATATTTAGTATGGGGTGTGTAGTGATTTTTTATTTGAGCATATTAAAAATTACTTCATATTTATATGTCCACTTAAACTCTTTTTATTTCCTTTGGATGTTAGTTATTATCGAAGTTACCTTGATATAGTCCTTCACATATCGCCTATAGTATCTAGTCAAACCCATGAAGCTTTGCACTTTGATAATATTTGTGGATGGTGGCCAATTCAATATAGATTATATTTTCTTAGGATCTACCATGATCTCTTTTATTGATACAATATGCCCTAAGTATTGCGCTTCCAACACAAATAACTCACTCTTAGATAAATTCTTGAACAACCGATATTTACTCAGCAATGCCAACATGATCTCAATATTTTTGTTATGCTTAGTCTTATTCTAAGAATATATCAAAATATCATCCAAGAATTAGAGAACAAATTGGTCCAATTGATTCATGAAAATGCTATTCATCAAATTCATAAATGCTTCTAGAGCACTCAATAGACCAAAAGGTAAGATAGTAAACTCATAATAACCATAACAATTTTTAAAGGTTTTCTATGAGTATCCTCTTCTTGGATACTCAATCGATGGTATCCCTACTTTAGATAAATATTTGATAAGATATTGCCACATTTAAGCTAGTCGAAGAGGTCTTTGATCCTGGGTGAGGATATCTATTTTTAATTCTTGCCTTGTTAAACATCCTATAGTCTATAGATAGTCATAAGAAACATTTTTTTTTCTTATTGAAAAACACTAGTGCATCCAATGGTGACACAATTGGTCTAATTAATCCCTTTTCCAACAATCCTTGTAACTACACTTTCATTTCTTGCATCTAAATATAATTCATTCTATAAGAAGCTTTATGAATAGGCTCTATTTCAGGTTGAAGTTAAATTGTGAAATAAAATTAATGTTTAGGAGGTAGTCTAGGTAAATACACTAGAAATATATCCCCAAAATCCTAAATAATAAGGTGTTTTGCAAACACCTTTTCCTTCTTTTTATCTTTTATCTCAGTTAACTTTACTACATAAACTATTTTTCCTCTCTTTATTGCCTTATTAAGCTCTATTGCAGAGAGTATCTAAGATTGAAAAGCCCCTTGCAAGCTGTACACTCTCTATATTTTCCTACCATATTTCATGCACTCAATCCATCTATTCTAGAAATTGATTACAACCCTATGTGATTGTAACCAATCCATTCCTAGCACTATATCAAAAGAATGTAATGGTGCTACAAAGAAGTATCCAATGATCAAACCACTCTGTAGGGAAATTTTTGCCATAGGATAACATTTATTTATAGATTAGGTTCATATTAAACCATACTCTAACTTCCACCCATGTGCCAAGATTATTTGCCTTTTTGATATATATTTAACTAAGATAGAGGAAACAAAACTATATGTAGCACCACCATCAATCATAATTTTAAAATTCCTACCAAATATCTTACCTTTTATCATTAGTGGAGTGGCTTGCCTCTCTATTATGACTTCATAACACTACATAAATCTTGTGTGCAAGTTCCTTTCCATTCAATAGTGTGGACGACTACACTCAAAACATCTATCCTTAGGTCTTGGGTGTATTTTTTGCTTCTATCATTATTCTTTTTTATTGTCAATATGGGTTTGGACTAACCTTGGGGTGATGATTTGTTATATCCATTGTTGTGATTGTCAAGATTATGATTCTTACCTTTGAATATTTTCCTAAACTTCCCTATTTATGTTCATTCCTTCTATCTTGTCTAGGGGAACCCTTATTTTCTTGCTCACTTTATCATTTCATGAACCTTGCACTATTTGATTAATCTCAATACCTCTTTGTCCTATTCAGATGCCTCTTCATAGTCAAAGTAGGACTTGAGATAAGTTTCAACTTTCCTAGCAAGTTCATAAGCCTTATAAAGGGTGTTAGGTTCTCACATGTTCACCTCATACTCTATTCTAGGATCTTCTCCTAATATAAACTTATGTACATTCATTTTATCATTATAAGTGGGCACATACTTTAGTCACTTGATAAATTTATAATAATAAACTTCCACAATCTTGTTCCCTTATATAAGGTTGGTGAATTCCTCAAATTTCTTGGTGTAAAAATGTTTGATGATGAATCTTTCTTTGAAGGCTTTCACAAAATTCTTCCATTTTAAATCAATTGTAGTCTCAATTCCTTGCTCCCCACTAAATGTTTTCCACCAATACAAATCGAAAGTATTTATAAGACATTTTAAATTTATAATAATATTTTATAGTTCTTCATATTATAGAAAGTTTCTATCTCCTTCATCCAAACTTTAACTTTATCACCATCTTCCTCTCTATTGAACTTGAAAGATTTTAAATGTCTCATATCCTTACCCAACTCTGCCTCTATTTGAATTCTACCTTGTTGAGCCTTTGAATAAATTTCATTTTCTTGTCCCACTCTAGAATTTCCAGCTTGTGAATCTTGATTCACTATAGCCTCCAACAGTTGCTTCTATATTTCTATTTTTTCTCTTAGCAAGGAAACTATTGTAGAGAGGTCTTCTCTCATTGTTAGGAGCATTCATACCTATAACTAGGGTCCTAACCTCTACATAATTTTGTTGTGTCTACCTCATCAATGTAACAAAACTTCCTCTCCTTCTCTTGGGTGGCATTTTCCTTGAACACACATAGGAAATATAGTAGGAATTATTTCACAATTACATATTTGAATTTTTTCTCCTAATATCAACTATATTCCCAGTTATCCTACTAGTTATTTGAGATCTACTTTCAATGGATAGACTTTTCTTGAAGGTATAGTCTTTACATGGTGCATTACCCTAATACACTCATCTATTCTTGCATAAGGAAACTTGTATCCCCTATGAACCTAGTGATCTGATACCCCATAACCCAAATTTAAGCAACTCTTTTTTTTCTACACAAATAAACACTTTTTCCAAAAAGAATGTTTCCACATGGAATATCTTTGATGCATAACCATACCTATGTCTTACATAATTTTATCTATGTATGAATACTAGGTGTATTCACTCAATCAAGCTATTGATATCTTTGTCTTTCAAGAGCTAGCTTTAATTTTTTCCTTTCATTCCATCGATAGGAGCACAACAAAAACACAACCTACATAGCTCTCTTAATGCAGGTCATAGTTGTATATAATATCTTGACTATATATCTCAAATTCATAATGAGTTAACCAACCCATTAATAATCCTATTTCAAATATATCCCGTGGAAATATTACAGTTATACACCATCCCTTCTAGCTACATAACTAATAGAACCATAGCTATATGCAATGTATAAACTTAAAATCTTGATGTTGTAGTTTATCTTAATTTTTTAAAATGGAGGTACAATTAAATAAATTAACCCCCAAGTCGAAGGACTGTTGCCTTAATAAGCATGTTTATTCCATGGTCAACTATAAACCAAATTTTAACCATAAATAAATCCATAAAAACTTGTTTTAGGATGCCCATTAGTTTTATTTCTATATAACAGAAAGACCACTTTAGATCAATATTTACATTTTTTAGCTCACATCTAAGATTTAATATTTCATCCTTATATATCATCTCAATAAAATATAAAACCATAATTCAAATATACTAAGAAATGTACATATTGCATTCACATTTCCTTTAGATATAATCTTTATCTTTCATAAATAAGAAGATTATTAAGTTAATTTTAATATTTTCATAAAAGTATACATTATAGGTCTATATTTTTCCAATTCAATAAAAAATAGAGTGCATCTATTACATGAAAGTAAATATTACTTTCTCTTTCTCAAAATCTGGAATTACTTATTATTACTCAACATATTGGATAATTCAAACATAATAATATATTGAGCAATAGCATAGATATATCAACAAAGCTAGTTTTGAAATTTGGAAGCTCCATTCAATTCCCTTACCCACCTTCGCTTCCTCAACATATTTCATGAGTTCCTATAGTTATTTTAGCATGAGGTATTTTTTTTATACAAAGAAAACCTATTGAATATATGCTAACAAATTTTCAAGTACATTGGAATCTAAATCTCACATCATTTAAATATCTTTAGTTCCATCACCATAAGATAAAAAATATTATTACATTCTCTTATTAACCAGCTAGAAGCTCCAAACTCTAGATCAAAGAAATATACATACACATAATGTCTAGCTCTATAATCGATGATAGTCCAATATCGTTTAATAAAATAGTATTATCCTTATTATACAATAACTACCATATAAAACTACACAATTACAATATAAAAGCATAGTAAATCTAGAAGAAGTATAACATAAATCCTTTTAGATTATAGTTTTGAACATTATACCATATTTTCACTATACATGCATGCTTTCAATTACAACACTAATTAAAACATGCAAATTACCTTAAACACAACTAATAATGAATAATTCAAGTTGATAATATTGTTCAATTAAGGAATTCCTTCAAGTGTAGGTTTACCACATCCAGGCTAGTATACTCTCAAAAATTTCATTTTCCTTGACCACAAAACTCTTAATGCTCCCTTAAATAGTTTTAGGTTCTAACTTATCAATGGCGTAATTGGAAACTGACATTCTTCCAGACTTACTCAAATCAATTTTTGTTTTATACAAACCTCTCCAACACTTCAAACATTTCTTATAAGGAGTATGAGTTATCAATTAATATTTATATCCACTCACTTTCCATTTAGTCTACTAACCTCATATCCTATAGTAACTACTATTCAAGGATAAGACCTTGCCTAGATTCACTAACAACCACCAAAATCAAAATCAATTAGACACTACAACACACTGACTAAGCCTAAAAATATCATCATGATTACCATGATGACATCTATTCCATTAATTAATGGATAACTTCACCTACTAAATTGGATAAACTTCGACACCCAAAACTAGTTGTCTATAAAAATACTCAATTGACCAATACTTAAACAAATGAAAATACAATAAATCATAGATTAAATTAAAACCCACAACAATAGTAACCTCAATAGAGCATATATACTAATTCGAAGACAAGAAGATTATTTTTAGCATAGTCTAAGATTCAAAATAGAAACATAGCATATATCATTAGAGAATCATATAAAGAAGCTTCACCATTATGTTTTATCTATAGCCACACCTAAATATTATTCTAAAATTAGAATTTAATCCAAAAATTCTTAGCCACATAAGTTTTATAGTAACCACAAAATCCTTAGTATAAATACATAGAAATTTTGTTGTGAGATTTACATGAAGTTCATCATCTGCAATTCCAATCACTTGTCTTCTTTTTACTTGGGTTTTTCCTTTTCTTATCCTAGTTTCCTCACCTTCTCTCTTCAGCAACCTCACCTCATCCCCATCACTCCACTTTTGGGATCAACCATCAAGAGATAGGCATCAATACAAGCATTAATTCTCATGTCCCTCATCATCCAGGTACATTAAATAACACTAAATAGTGAATAAAGGAATCTCAAAGTCTACGTTATTAGTCACAAATGAATCTAAATGCTCCATTTAACTTTATTGCAAATTGATAACAAACTCAAAAATCTTAACTAATTTCTTAAGTACAAACAAAGAGAATAATAAATTCTCTCTAATAAAACCAACATCACAGAAAGCTATTTACAAAAATAAACATATGGTGGTGAAGAAAATATCCCTTAATGAAAAATACTCATTAATATAAATTTCCCATAACCAAGAAATTAGTTAACTCTATTTGGACTAATACCATAAAATAAATATGTGCTAATGGTCTTATTCTCTTGTTCACTTTAAAAGAGCAAAACAAACAAAAATCTATTGTTTATTTATTTATTTTCCTTTTGGAACTCCATTAGGCCCATGGAATCTCTTCTTAATATTATTGCAATAAAACAAACCATATTAACGAAGAATTATTGATAGAAAATAAGTTTTCATCCAAACTTAATATTGTTTCCTATCAACCAAATACCATAGTCAATCATGAATCCATCCATTAGAAATAGTTGAGCCATATGGAAGTCTTGAGGAGTCAAGGATTCTTGTTGGGTAGTACCATTACAAGTACCTATAGGAAGAGAAACAAAAGTTTCTTTTGTAGTATCTGCATGAGAGCTCCCTAGTGGAGAGGTTGGTTGAGAGTCATTTTTACCACCTCCTATAGAAGATCGTAATCAGTTGTATTTACCATTTTGTTAGTGACAAATATCCATCCCTCCCCTCCATGAGTATGAGAGCTAGATTGAACTAAAATCGAAGGTTTTGATGCTTCTACTAGGGATTTATTTTTTATCCAACAATCCATAAGATGGTAATCTTGTATATTATGAGTTACATACTAAAAATTGTAAAAATTGGCGAAGATATTTATATAGACCACCCGTTGTTAAAAAATGGGTCTCACCAAATTGAATATCAATAGAGTTATTCAAGTCCTTTGAGAGATAATTTTAAATGTATATGTGTTTGCATGGCTAGATAGCATAGAATTTATGTGGCTTCATGCATACATACTTACCAATGGGTTTGACAAGCTATGGCAAGAATGGCTAAAGGAGCAATAGGAGACCTAAGAATTCTACCTAAATGGGAACATAAAAAGAAACATCAACAAAAACTATATAATTATAGTGTTAGGGCTAAATAATTAAAAGGATATTTCTAATATAGCAAGGATATTTGCTCATAATCGTAATGACATGTTGGGGTTTGAGAAATTAAAAATAAATGAAGCCTTTAGCAGGATTCTAAATGTGCTCAACTTTTTATACCATATGGATGCTAGACTTGCTAAATCTATTGATGGATTAATGAGTCACTAAGGATCCTCCCCAAAAATACCCAATGAGGGTGTGAATCTCAATATAGTTGTAGGCTTTATCAAAACCATGTATGGAAAGGACTATTTATGGCATAGAGGAGTTACCTCATGGACAACCCTTAGGACAAAATTTTTGGGTCTGTTGACTAGTTTTATGGCTATTTGTACTTGCAACGTCACTAAATACAAACAATGACCTAAGAGGTGACCATAAAAAAGGGAGAAGCCTCTTGAATTAGGTAAAATTAGCACATAGAATTGTGTAGTAAGAGGATTAAGATCCCTAATGGTAAGGTGATTGAAGAAAGAGCAAACAAGTGATAACAACATGCGACTAAAAAATCCTAAGCTACAAAACCAAAAGCAATCCCTATGTCTCTTTAATTTTCTTTCATCCTTCTATGTTTTGTGTATAATATTTGAGTGGAGCTTTTATTTATTTCTAGAAATAGGTGTGAATTCTAGCAAGGTATCATAGAAGGTATGGAGTAGCATTCCTTGGTCACACAAAATGCTTTTTTGGAGCATCTAATATTTATTTCAAGATCTTTGGCAAACTCATATATAAATTATCATAATAATTTTTAGTATAAGAAGCAAAAGAAGATCTTATATTTATTTTGATTTTTTTTTAAATTCTATTTTTTTGTCAAATCCACTTTTTACTTTGTTGTCATAGAAGTGTTTTCAACTCTCCCTTTAAATATTTAGATTTGAGTTCATTTTGTAGTCTTTTTTTATTTTTGAATCTATGATAGGACAAAGAAGGAAAATAAACAAAATCAATTCAAATTTAAATTTGAGTTTGATATTTTGGGTACCTTTTGGTGTTTGTGCACTCTAATGGATTCTCATGATTTCTAAACCATTCATTTATCTATTGCTATAGGTTTATTTTTTATAGCAAACATCACCATAAAAAACTATGATGGCTATGTAGAGGTGATGAATGCTTATCTTCTTGAGGCTCATAAGTCTAAAAATCTACATAACATATTTATTATATCATTATAGGGTAAGGAAGGGGTCATAATATAGTCTAGAAACTTTTATTCTAATCCAAGCATATGGCTAGTGTCCAATAGAGAAAAATTTAGAGTGTATGACGATAGACATTCCAATTTTGAATCTTAGTGACAAACTATTTTGCTTCCAATGGTAAATGGTCCAATTGATGATGTCTACAAACTTATTGTTCAACTGATTACTATAGTTGTATATTATTAGTTGGTTACATAGAGTTCTCAAATGTATTGATGAGGCTTTGGTTTTGGGTTTACATCTCCAAGCCCACCATTCTTTCTAGAGCATTTTTGCATAGGGGCCTCCATTGAGAATATACCCATAAAATCCAAAAAGGTACTATTGTTACCATTACACAACCCACCTCAATTGGGGATCCACTTAAAATTTTAATTTTGATCTATGTTTCCTTGCATCCATATTTTTCTCTTGCTTGCATTGAATGTTGATTGAGCTTCAATTGCATTGATTTCATTTTAATATTTTCAATAAGAAAAGTTACACTCTCTATTGGATGATGTTTGAAAAAATATTTTTGAAGAGTATATTTGCTTTGGCTATGGGAAGAATTAATGACCCAATTTGTTTACCTCAACCTATTTGTCCAAGGTATTGCTACCAAGGTTATCCAAGAAGTTTTTATAGAAAATAATTATGTACCCATAATTTAACTGCAAGGTTTCCATGATCATATGCATGACCATGTAAAAAAGAGTTAAAAATCATGCTAGCAACTCAATAATATTATGCAATTTATAAAACCCTAGCGCTCAAATAAAGTCAAAAATTTCCTAGGTGGACCATTAAAAGAATCATTTTTTGGGTAATAATAATTTTTTTCAAGCTATCCAAAATTTATTTTTACCATATAAAAATCAATTTGTATAATTGAAATCTATTTTCGAACATATGATAATCATTTCCAAGCATGTGAAAATAAATTTTAAACAATCAAAATTTAATTTTGAGTAGTTAAATATTTTTTTTTGGGAAATACGTTTACATTTCTATGCTTTGAGAATTTACTTGTAGATATAAAAAATCAATCCCGGGCTCTTGGAAATTAATTTTGGCCAATAAATCTACTTTTAATCTAATCAAAAATTATTTCCGAAGCATGTAGAATTTGTTTTGGGGTAAAACAAATTTATTTTTGAGGCAACTAAAAGTCTTTTTCGGGCAACTAAGAATCAATTTTAGGCCATTAAAATGCAAAATGCATGTAGAAAAATGTATGTAGCCAATGTGCAACGTGGAAAGAAAGTTTACTTAAGTGTAAATATTGTTGGATATCTTTTACCCTAGAACCAAGAAAAGTGTTAGCTTTGAGAAAGAAAATTCACTTACCAAAATTCCATCAAGTATGAGAAAGCAAATTTGCTTTATGCATGGATGTTGCCAAAAATATTGTACCATCTCTTCAAGCAAAGAGGTACCAAAATTCCCTTAGCTATGAGAAATTAAATTCACTTAAGTGTGGATGTTACTAGAAATATTGTACCATCTTTCCAAGCAAAGAGATACTGAAATTCCATCAGCAATGAAGAAGAACAAAGCAAATATTGTCATGTATGGGGTTTACCAAACCATTAAGGAATCTGAAATGGGCTAATTGTAAATGCTGTAGAGCCTTTGTACCACCAATGTCAAGAGAGAGGGACCAAAAATCCAATATTCCTTAATGGATTAAAATTTTCTAAGAATAAAAGTGCTAGACTTTGATAGAGAATGGTATCAACAAAAAGACCTAGAAAATCCAACACTTAAATTTTGTGAAGGCAATGAAACCCGAAAATTAAAAATTTTTACCTGGAAATTAAAATCAATTTACCCCCAAAATGGAAAATGAAACCTAGCAATTAAAATATTTTATCTGAAAAATGAAATATGAAATATTAGCAAATAAAAAATAAAACTTGACAATTAAAATTAATCCTGACAATTAAAATGAAGTCTAACAATAATAAATCAATATTGGCAATCAAAGATCAAATATTGCAAATAAAATTAAACCTGATGATGGAAATTTAGCATCCCAGAGTTAAACATATGGTTGAAATTACATGTTAGTTCAAGGAAGAAGCATAAGATGATGCATCATTTTTATAACTATAAAGCACTAAAAATTTTAGTGACAACCAACTTATCTATAGAACTATTGAGCAGTGAATTTTTGAAATTGTAAGGCCATAAATAGCCATTGAGACCTCATTTCAAAGGGTTAGAATCCACTATAGTGATAGATATTTAGATATTCTTTCTTATTTTATAGTTGGTGGATATTTTAATTTTTTAAATTGTAAGGCTATAATAGACATTGAGACCTCATTTGAAAGGGTTAGAATCCACTATAGCGATAGATATTTAGATTTTATTTCATTATTGTAATTGGAAATTAACTCTTACAATCACATGATGCTGGTAAGTCTAATATGTAATGATTGAACATCTTATCAATGCAATATACTAGAATTTTGGTGTGATATGCGTATGATGATGGTGGTTGCACTTAAATTAATTCTAGTGTATTGTTTCTTTCACTTTGAAGATGGCACCACTTTGATCTCAAATTATACAAAGACTGGTCAAACCAAAGCTATGATTAAAAATTGCTACTTCAATATATTTAGTTTAATGCTTCATGGATTCAATGGTTTATTTTATTTATTTCTCTATCTCTTTTATTTTAATTTTATTTTTTAAATCCGCTTAGATTAGGAATATATTGGTCCAATTTCATTTTTGAAGCTCATTGTATGTGAAATATTTTTATAATTTTTGTAATATACATTGTTATATGCCATAATCATCATGATTATGATGCAATGAATGATGTGTGTTGATAAAAATTAAAGTAGAAAGCCTAGAATCATGCTCTTATTTAATTCTTTTATGCAATCTTCATATTAAATGCTTATATTTTGATAATTTGTTGAATAATTGAATTAGATCTATGTTTCTTAAAGCTTAGAAAATGAATTAACACTTTCCCTTGTAATATTTATGTTCCATTTTTATTATTTTGATTCCATATTTGATAAAAACATACCCTATCACCAAAAAATTGGGGGATTAGTGTTCCCTTATAGATGTAAATATGTTTGAGATACTAAATTAAATCCATAAAAAACTGGCTATTGAACCTAAGATACACAAAAATATTAATATTGAGGTTGTAGATATTCCAAAAGTATTTGGGATGCTGCTATGCTATGATTGGTCTAAAATATGGAATGGTCACATATTAATTTAAATTTTAGAAAAATATCCAAGGTTTAATAAGCTCATCACTAATCACAAGAATGATAATAATATTCTATGCACTAAAGCAAAAATGGGAGTTTACATTATCGCAATGGAAATTATAATTGAAGATAATTACTTAGTAGTAGATATCCCACACAGTAAACAAAAAGTAATTCAAGACCAGTTATGGACCCTTGAATTTAATGGATCAAAGTCTAAGTATGGTAGTGGTGATGGGATTAAATCAAGCTAGTGGGGTGAGAGAGGTAAAATAAAAGCTTTCAATTTTCTAGATTTGGTGTTACTATGGGATAAGGTCCATGAAATCCAACATGCTTGTCATTACATGCATCTCCCAAATGATCATAACCATGTATGAGTATATCATTATGTATATAGTTTTTATTTTGTTTTAATTTTCTTTTATTCCTTCATTTAGATAAAATTTGATTTTTTTTTAATTTATTTTTGTTTTAATTTTTTTTTTTTGCATTTTAGTTTTCTTCTTATGTTCAATGTCTAAATGTTTGGTTTTTCTTTATTTAATTTTGTTCACTTTTACTTGTTTTGTTTTATTAGTTAGGCTTCTTTGTTGTGATTTTTCTTTTATTTTATTGTTTTAGTCCCCACCTTTACTTTTCCTAGTTCATGCAATTGCAATTGATAATTGATTCCTCTAAAGAGAAATGTGCATAATTAATTTATAATGAAGGATATACTTTGAAATTTGCCTAAGAAGTTGATGATTAGTAAAACAAAGTATTTTGTTTTATTCCTTGAATATGAATCTAAAATAAATGAAACTAGAAATAGTATAACATGATATTCAAGCTTCACATTTATTAATGTTGGAAATTTGAGCAAGTTTTGTTATCATTAATGTCAAGAGATTTGATGTCTAGTTTTGTTGTCTTTGATGTCCAGTTTTGTTGTCATTGATGTCACAAGGTTGATTTTCCAAAAGGCAAGGAAGTGGTTAAAGAAAAAAGGGTAAAATATTTATTTTAAATATTATATACCTAAAGAGGCCTAAAATGTAGAAGGTCCAAACAAAGAGAAGCAATTTTAAAAAGAAATAATAATATTATAATATTTAATATTATAATATTTTGGGCAAAAATAAGAGGTCAAATATAATGAGGTTCAAGGAATAACTAAAAGTATATCCTTGAAAACACCCATTTAGTAGATTATAAAGGTTTTAATTTAATTTATTTAAATTAAAATATTTTAAACTATGGTTAAAATTTTAATTTAAATATCAAAATACGCCAAGGTTAAAATTTAAATTCGAATTCAAAATTCAAAATTTGAATGGGTCGACGTGTTTAAGTGCAAAGGATAAAGTATAAATAGGAAATGATTTTCATTTCCAAATTACAATGCTATTTTGTATGCCAAGGTGGATATAATATTTGTGCGCTGCATTGTTGAAAAGAAGAGTATATTCGTGAGGTTTTAAATTAAAGGAGGTAAAATCATGTTGAAATCCACCACAGATGGTGGTCAAAGGTTTGCTAAGGTGCTCACAAAGGGGAGGTCGTGGTTTCAAATCCCATGTGATTCAATTTTTTCAAAGGAATAGAAGATTTTTGTTTTTGCCAAAATCCATGTGACGTCATTAGTAAGAGAAGGTGGACTTGGATCCATGTGTGGGCATGTAACACATGTGGCAACTTGTCTTGGGCTAAGGAATTATGGTGGCTTTGGTTGTAGGTTCGAGTTTGGGTGCAGTCGAAGACATGCTAAATAATCCTTTTGTGACATGGGCCAATGATTATAAGGTATGCATGTTATAATTTAAATTTTACCAAGGTTTGGAAGGCATAAATAGTTTAGAGACCACGTGATAATTATAAAGGGCATATGTGGAATGCATAGGGAGTCATAAGGATAATTGAAAAAAAAAAAATTCTTAGAAAACTAAATAAAAGAGATTGGAGTTTATAAGGTGTTAACAAAGGAACTTCATTTTTATGTATTGAATATTATTTTGAGAAGTTTGCAGTTTATAAGGTGTTAACAAAGGAACTTCATTTTTATGTATTGAATATTATTTTGAGAAGTTTGGAGATTATAAGGTGTTAGCAAAGGAACTTGATTTTTATGTGTTGAATATTATTTTGAGAGGATTGGAGATTATAAGGTGTATTTGAGACTTGATATTTTATTGTAAATATTGAATGGTGAAATAATTGTTGAGGATATTATTTGTGTAGAAATTTTGATATAGATTATTGTTAACTAACCTAGAATTAGGAAGAAGGTTTTGTTGCAAGTAAACTAGGTTTTGAATACATATCTCCATCAAACCCAAAAGGTATGGTCACATCATCTTTTTTTTGAGATATTGGAATGAATATTATGAAATACAAGGTGGCGTGAAAAGGATTGTTTGATGAGCATTGTTGGAAATATTGAGTGAATTATTATATGGTTCATTGGTGAATATTTAGAGAATATTTGAGATAGATATTAAGGACTATTTGAGTTAGATTTTGAAATACACATTGTGTACCTTGTGTAAAGAAGTATGAAAACACTTATTTACGATTTGTGAGCAAGTTGTGTTTCATTGATTGAATGAATGAGTAAAATTCTTGATCATTGGTTTTGAGTAATATTGAAAGTGATTATGCAAATTATATATACCAGATCTGTGAAATTAAAAAAATTAATGATTGAGTAGAACATATTGAGTTTTTGATAGAGTACATCATTCTCTATATGTTCTATAGGTTAAACAAATTTTGAGTAGAATATATCTAAACTGCTTCAAGTTAAAGGAATTACGTTGAATATTAGACAAAATAATTGATAACATTGTGTGCAAGATTTGAGATTGATTGAGCATATCTTTTGAGCTAGTTCGAGAATGTGTTTGAGCATATGTGAGTAAGATTTTTTTAAAGCTTAAAGACAAATTTGAGTAAGCTTTTGTGAAATCTTAAGGACAAAGGTGAGGAAGCTTTTGTAAAATCTTGTAGGCAGAATTAGGCAAGTCTTGGTAAACACTTATAGGCATATTTGAAACAAGTCTTGGTGAAGACTTGAGATGATATTGAGCATGTTCTTGAGAGGACTTGTAGATATATTTGAGGCAAGTTTTGGTGAATACTTGAGAGCATATTGAACATTTTCCTAAGAGGACTTGTAGATAGATTTGGGACAAGTCTTGGTGAAGAATTGAGAGCAAATTGAGCAAGTGCTTGAGAGGACTTGTAGGTGCGTTTGAGGTAAGTATTAGTGAAGATTTATGAGTAGAGTTGATTTATTGGTTCAAGATTTGTGTTAAATCTTGAGGAAAATCTAAGCAGAATTGATTTATGTTTGGATCAAGATTTTTGTTAAGGATTGATGATAGATTTGAAAATATAGTTTGGTGTAGATTTGAGAGTATATTTGTGCTAGAACTAAGATACAGTGAGAGCATGTTTGTACTGGATTGAGGATAATATTTGGTATAGATTTGAGACAGAGTTGAAAGTAGAATTTGGATGTGACATAGTAGAGGATAATAGTCTCTAGTGGATAGATATCCATTAGCCAGGGTAGTCAGTATAGATATCTTTTGAGTGAGTATAGAGGTCTTCTATGGAGAGAGATCCACAAGCTAGTGTAGTGGGTATAGTAGTCTTCTAGCATATCACCAGCTAGATCAGAGGAGTAAGAGTTCTCCTATGGATAGAGATCCATGAACCAAAGAAAGGAAAAAGAGTTCTCCTATGAAGTGTGATCCATGAAGAATATAATAATATAGAGTTTTTCTATGAATAGAGATCCATGAACCAGTTAAGAAGAAAGAGTTTTCCTGGGTCAAGTCCCACAAAATAGATAAAAGAGGAAAGATTTCTCCTATGGAGAGAGATCCACAAATCATAGCATTAGGTGATTAGTGTCTCCTTTGGACAAAGTTCCATAAATATTGTAATAGAGAAGTGATTCCCAAGAGGAATTATTGAGAAAATTTAGTAGAAATATTTTTCCCGTGGAGTAGCCCACATTGGGTGAACCACATTAAATTGGTATCTCTATTGTATGTAATTATTTGTGTATTACTTTGATTACTGCTATTGATATTGCCATTGATAATATTAGATAATATTGTTAGGGAAAGAAAAATAAAAGTTTATCATATACTATTCACCCCCCCTATCAGTATAATCTTGTGTTCTTCAATTGGTATTAGATTGGGTTCTTTTGGAAGAGTTTAAAATCTTGAAGGAAAAGTATATAGAAACACATATGGCATCAAAGAGTGTATCTTCAACAAATAAGGTACCATTGTTTTATGCAAACCATTATACATGTTGGAGTTTAATAATTAAAATTTACCTAATGGTACAAGAAAATGAGACATGGTAAGCAGTTGAGGATGTGTACACACCACCAGATACTCCTCCTACAGATAAATATGGTAAGCTTCTACATATGAATAATTCAAAGATAATGAATGTAATCTTAAGTGGTTTATGTGAAGTAGAATTTGTAAAATTTATGCATTGCACATAAGCAAAATATATTTGGGAAAAGTTGAAGAAAACATGAGGGAGACAAAAATTTCAAGATGGTAAAATTACAAAATCACAAGAAAAATTTTGAAGACTTGAAGATGACAGATGGCTAAGATACTGCTACATACTTACTTCATGTGAATGAGGTTGTTAACTCCATGCAAGGATGTGGGTTTAAATTTTAAGAATTAGATGTTTGTCAAAAGTTTTTAAGGTCACTCCCTAAGAGGTATAGTTAAAAGGTTTCAACCATAGAAGAAACAAGAGATATTAAAACTTTGACTAGGGATGAGTTACATGGAACTCTCAAATATTTTGATATGAGAATAGGAAAGGATCCTATCATCAAGATAGAGGTAACCTTCAAAGTATCAAAGAAGACAAAGGATAAGAAGTCAGATTCAAAGAGGTAACAAGGACTCAAGAAATTACAAAGGTACAAAAATAATTAAGTGTTTCAATTGTGGTAAATATGGTTACTATGCATCTAAATGTCCATAATTTTTAAGTAGCAGTGGTGAAGAGAATTAGGATCATAGGAAAAGGGAAGTAAGAAAATCTAGGCATAAAAAGAAAATCAAGTATGGACAAAACAAGCATGAAAAAATTTATTCCATAGGCAGAATAAGAGTTTCTATGCAGATAAGATAGGTAAGAGTTCAAGTTATAGTGATGGAAGATCCTCAGATAATGAATAAGAAATTCTCTTCTTGGTAATAGAGGAAGAAGGAAGTGCTTCTGTTGGAGATAAATCTAAAAAGTACGAGGATGCTCTTGAATATAAATATATAGGAAGAATCATAAAATGAAGGAGTATTTTATCTATAAGGTGAGCTTATTTATGCTCTTATAAATTAATAAAAGTAAGAAATTAGAATTTAAAGCTCGAGGTTTAATTTCAATAATATGATGAAGAGAAAGGAAAGCTTATACAAGATCTGACAAAATCAATATCTAATACAAGGATATTTAAATAAAGGTTAGTGGTAAAAGTCTTAGAATTTGAAAAATTAGAGCATTAGGTAGCTCCACTAAAAAATAAAGTGAAAGAGTCTAAATATAAGCTACATAGGTTTGGAAAAATCTTAAAAACCTTGGATAAAATTATGAGTGCACAAAGATATTCTTTAAACAAAACATGACTTGGTTTTGAGGAAGGAAAAAAAGAAAAAGGAGAGGATTCAAGCTCAATCTCCAAAGAAGAAGAAGCTTTAGAAGAAAAATGTAAAGGAGAAAGTAATATTTATGAGGATAAGTTTAAAAATAGAATGTTCACCAAGGAAGGAAACAACGCACAAATGAGGAATAGAGAACATCATAGGGAAGAAAGAACTAAGAGATCAATGGGGTCAAGGAAATATTTATTCAAAGGACATTTATTCTCATATCAAAGGTTTGGTCACAAGGATATGCAGTTTAGGACACATGAAAAGAAAGAATATGGTTTTGGTATTGGTTTCACCAAGATAAATTTTAGAAATGGGTATCTTTTTAAAGGGTATTGTTACTCTTGTAATCAATTTGGTCATAAAGCATTCAATTGCAAGGTTCATGAAAGGAATGGATATGGCTTCACCAGGAGGAAATTTAAGATATTTTAACCTTAAAGGAGCCACAACATTAAATGTTATAAATGTAGTAATGTTGGGCATATGGCTAAGTGGTGTAGAGCAAAATTTTTAAAGACAAGCATGAACCAGAATACTCAAAGGAATCAAAAGTATCATTTGAGGAAGAATGTGGACAAATAAAATAAGCATTGTATGTTGGGAGAAGAAATAATCCCACCCCAAAATTAATCACCTCAAGGAAAGGATGTGGGGAGGGGGATGAAGAGTCTTATCTTTAACCCCAAAGGTGGCCCTTTGCCATTGATGTCAAATGGGGAGATATTTGAGTTAGGGGGAGAGCATTCAGTTAGGGGGAGTAGTTTCTTAGGGGGATCAAAACTAAAAAAGTAAAGGGGACGTTTACAAAAAAGGGTTACCATCAAAGAAAAATGGGGGAATTTTTGGAAAATTGAGCAAGTTTTGTTGTCATTGATATCAAGAGGTTTGATGTCTAGTTATTTTATTATTGATGTCACAAGGTTGATTTTCCAAAAGGCAAGGAAATGGTTAAAATAAAAAGGGTATAATATTAATTTTAAATATTATATACCTAAAGAGGCCTGGAAGGTAGAAGATCCAAGTAAAGGAAAGCAAATTTTAAAAATAAATAATAATATTATAATATTTTGGGCAAAAGGAAGAGGTGAAGAATAATGATGTCCAAGGAATCATTAAATATATATATCCTTGAAAAGACCCATTGATTAGATTATAAAGGATTTAATTTAATTTACTTAAATTAAAATATTTTAACCTATGGTTAAAATTTCAATTTAAATAATCAAAAGGCACCAAGGTTAAAATTTAAATTTGAATTCAAAATTTGAAATTTGAATGGGCCAACATGTTTAAGTGCAAAGGATAAAGTATAAATAGGAAATTATTTTCATTTCCAAATTACAATGCTATTTTGTATGCCAAGGTGGATATAATATTCATGTGTTGCATTGTTGAAAAGAAGAGTATATTCATGAGGTTTTAAATTAAAGGAGGTAAACTCATGTTGAAATCCACATGACATGACAAATCCATTCCAAGGTACTAGGTAGCACAAACGGTGGTTGAAGGTTTGCTAAGGTGCTCACAAAGGGGAGGTCATGGTTTCGAATCCCACATGATTCATTTTTTGCAAAGGAGTAGAAGCTTTTTGTTTTTTAAAAATTTGTGTGACATCATTAGTAAGAAGAGGTGGAATTTTGTCCACGTGTGGGTGTGTTGCCCAGGCAGAAGCTTGCATTGGACTAAGGCATTGTGGTAGCTTTAGTCACAGGTTCGAGTTTGGGTGCAGTCAAAGATGTACGCAATAATCCTTTGTGACATGGGCCAATGATTATAAGGTATGCATGTTATAATTTAAATTTTGCCAAGGTTTGGAAGGTGCAAATAGTTTAGAGGCCATGTGATAATTATAAAGGGCATATGTGGAATGCATAGGGAGTCATAAGGATAATTGAAAATATTTTATTTTTGTTGCTTAGAAAAATAAATAAAAAGGATTGGAGTTTATAAGGTGTTAACAAAGGAACTTCATTTTTATGTATTGAATATTATTTTGAGAAGTTTGGAGTTTATAAGGTGTTAACAAAGGAACTTCATTTTTATGTATTGAATATTATTTTGAGAAGTTTGGATATTATAAGGTGTTAGAAAAGGAACTTTATTTTTATGTGTTGAATGTTATTTTAAGAGGATTGGAGATTATAAGGTACATTTGAGACTTGATATTTTATTTTATATATTGAATGGTGAAATATTTGTTGAGGAGAGTATTTGTGTGGAAATTTTGGGATAGACTGTTGCTATCTAACCTAGAATTGGCAAGAAGGTTTTGTTGCATGTAAAACATGTTTTGAAGACATATCTCCATCAAAGCAAAAAGATATGGGAACATTCTCTTTTGTTTCAGATATTGGAATGAATGTTGTGAAATAAAAGGTGGAGTGAAAAGGATTTTTTGATAAGCATTATTGGAAATATTGAGTGAATTACTATATGCTTCATTGGTGAATATTTAGAGAATATTTGAGATAGATATTGAGAACTATTTGAGTTAGAATTTGAAATCCATATTGTGCACCTTTTGTGAAGAAGTATGAAAATATTTATTTAGGGTTTGTGAGCAAGTTGTGTTTCATTGATTGAATGAATGAGCAAATTTTTTGAGCATTGGTTTTGAGTGATATTGAAATAGATTGTGCAAATTTTAGAAACTAGATTTGTGAAAGTGACGAACTTAATGATTGAGTAGAACATATTGAGTTTTTGATAGAGTACATCATTCTCTATATGTTTCAAAGGTTAACGAATTCTGAGTAGAATATATCTATACTACTTCAAGTTACAGGAATTACTTTGAAGATTAGACAAAATAATTGATAACATTACGTGCAAGATTTGAGATTGATTGAGCATATCTTGTGAGTTATTTTGAGCATGTGTTTGAGCAGATGTGAGTAAGATTTTGTTAAAACTTAAAGATATATTTGAGTAATATTTTGTGAAAGATTAATGATAGAGTTGAGAAAGCTTTTGTAAAATCTTGTAGGCAGAATTGGGTAAGTCTTGGTAAAGAGTTATAGGTAGATTTGAGACAAGTATTGGTGAATACTTGAGAGAATATTGAGCAAGTTCTTGAGAGCACTTGTAGATAGATTTGAGCTAAGTCCTTGTGAATACTTGAGAGTATATTGAGCAAGTTCTTCAGAGGACTTGTAGATAGATTTGAGATAAGTCTTGGTGAGTACTTGAGAGTACATTGAGCAAGTTCTTGATAGGAATTGTAGGTATATTTGATTCAAGTCTTGGTGAAGACTTGTGAGAAAAGTTGATTGATTGATTTTTTCAAGCTTTGTGTTAAGGCTTGGGGTAAATCTAAGTAAATTTGATTTTTGATTGGATCAATCATTGTGTTAAGGCTTGAGGATAGATTTTAAGATAGAGTTTGGTGCATATTTGAGAGCAGATTTGTGGTAGAACTAAGACAGAGTTAGAGCATATTTATACCAGACTAAGGATAGTGTTTGGTTTAGATCTAATATAGAGTTGAGAGTACACATTGGATGTGACATATTAGAGGAAAGTAGTATCTAGTGGATAAATATCCATTATCTAGGGTAGTGAGGACATAGTTATTCTGAGTGAGTACAGAGGTCTTCTATGGAGAGAGATCCATAATCTAGTGCATTGGGAATAGTAATATTCTAGAATATCACCAGCTAGAGTAGAGGGAAATTTTTTCTCCTATGGATAGAGATCCGCAAACCATAGTAAGGGGAAAAATTTATCTTGTGGAGTGTGATCCGTTAAGAAACTAGGAAGATAGATTTCTTCTGTGGAGAGAGATCCATAAACCAATTGAGGAGAAATATTTCTCCTAGGTCAAGTTCCACGAACCAAATAAAATAGGAAAGAGTTCTCCTATGGAGAGATATCCACAAATAAGAGCATTATGATATTGGTGTCTCCTTTGGACAAAGGTCCATAAAAATTATAATAGGGAAGTCATTCCCAAGAAGATTTATTGAGAAAATTTAGTAGAAATATTTTCTCCATGGAGTAGCCCACATTGGATGATAAATGGTGTCTCTATTGTGTTTGATGATTTATGCATTGCTTTGATTACTGCTATTGATATTGCCATTGATAATATTGAATAATATTTTTTAGAAAAGAAAAGTAAAAATTGGTCTTATACTATTCACCCTCCCTTTTAGTATAATCTTGTGTTCTTCAATTAAAAATATTTAGCTAATTATTAGATCATAAAGATGAAATTACATTGGTTTTATGATTAGGTAAAAATACATACACTCTACTTTTAGCCTTATATATCCCCAACCCAAGATAATGTTCAATTTTTGTAACTGATCAAAATACTTCTTCATAAAGAAATAAAATACTAATAATGCAACAAACTAAAGTGCTTGGGTGATTCATACAACCTCTACTAGGGCTCTAGATGCCATGTTGGTACTACAATAATATCTACGAGGGATCAAGGCCATCTCCATTGGAGCTATATATGTTTGAATTGCAATGGAGCAATGCAAAGTAAAATCCTTTTGTGATTGACACCTTTAATAGCCTAACATTAAACTAAGTGACAAAAATTTGAAGGATGCAAGAATAGAAATGAATGCAATAGAACAAACTAAGACAAGGTAAATGGAACATCTATTTTTAGTTAAAATTGTTTAACCCCATATTTCTTGAATGTTGCTAAGTGGTTTGCATTTTTCTAGTTTAAGTATCATTTATTACAAGTTAGGTTCTTTATCCAAAATGATCAGGAGAATTTTCTAACAAACTTGTCATTTGTTGTTGCTATTGCACAATCCACCCCAATTGGGAATTCACTTGAAATTCTAATTTTTATCTAAGTTTGCTTGTATCCATATTTTACTCCTACTTGCACTAAATATTTTATAAAGGATTGAGCTTCAATTGAATTGATTTTATTTTAATATTTTAAATAACAAAAGTTACACTCTCCCTTGGATGATATCTAAAATAATATTTTCAAAGAGTATATTTTATTTGATTCTAGGGAGAATTAATGACCCAATTGGTTTGCATCCAACTATTTATCCAAGATATTGTTATCAAGGTCATTTGGAAAGCTCTTTTAGAAAATTATTATGTACCCCTAATTCAACTTTTCCAACAGTGGCCCAGACCCTTTAAAAACTAGTAGCTTAGTTTTTTGTGGCTCTCCTATCTCCACCACTACTTATGGAAAATATAGCTAGAATTAAACTCAAATATTTTCAAAGAAAATACTAAAGATTCCTAAAATACCACTTTGAAAATCTTATCCTTAGTAGTTGAGAATACCTATGTTGTCTCTTTCCCTAAAGCTCCCCCATGGTCTAGAGGTTACCCTCACCAACAAGTTTAATCTCACTAACATTTCTAGTGCACCTCTTATTTCTATCAAACGGTATTTAATCAAGTAGATTCCTCTACCATCCAAGTGGCTAAAACTAAACTTCAATGGGGCAGAAAAAGGTAATCTAGGTGTCGTTCGTGGGGGAGGCATCCTCAAATACTATTAGGGAAATTTTTTGTTAGCATTTGTAAAAAAAATTTGATGCAAATGAATAACATAATTAAAGCCAAAGCTCTATTACAAATCCTCCTTCTCATTGACAACATGAGCATTTATTAGCTTATTATCAAAGGGGACTCACTTCACATTATCAATTTCCTTAGATGAAACTCCACTCTGCCTTGGTCATTGAAAAAAATTCTTTAGGAATGCAGAGTTCTCATCACCAGATACATAGATATTATTATTAAACACAAATAATAATAGGGGAATAGAGTGGCATATTGTCTAGCAAGTAGGGGTGTTAGTGAAACCCCCATTCAAATTTGGAGGAATTACTTTGCCCATAATATCAAAAGTAACAACTCAAATCCTAATGTTTGTACACTATAATTACTTTATTGCAAACTCCAAGCTTTAGAATGATCCTCAGGGTTGTATTTCCAAGGTTGTGGGTCGCTCAACCAAGAACCTTCTTAGCACTTCCAATGTAGTGGATTTCATGATCATGCCACATGTCAAAATTTTCAAAATGTATAGTCTTTTGGCAAGAATAAAGAAGATGAATCATCCATACATAGACCAAGTTAGCAACACCAAGATCCAAGGTTGGTCCTCAAAGCTAATACATCAGGTGTATAGGGGAAGTTATCGTAGATTGGGTTTTCCCAACAAACCCCTCAGTTCTAGAAAATGGTGGCACTATCATATTATTGAAAATGGGAATATTTATAATACCATGGCAAAACACAACAGTCTGACTCAGCAGGCTAGTCCTTCCATTGCTCATGATCATGACATCCAAAATAAGACAAGCAAACATCATCATGGTGTATCCCCCAATCGGTACTTGGCCATTCAGGCATACATCCTTGATCACCTCAACATAGGTATTCTCAATGCGATGCAAAATTTTTTCAACACCTAGGTAATCATCACTTCGTGCACCCATGCCTTTTTTTAGGGTAAGAACTCCAACATCCTATCCTTGAATGGTTTGGCTCCATTCATGGTGTTTTAACCTATTAGCAGTAGGGCTCATATGAATTGGCATCCCATGCCCTCTATTTTTTGGATCAAATATAAGCATAGGGCTAGTTTAAAATTTTCACATCCAAGCCACCCAATCATGGATGGACACCCCTCTCTCCAGTCCCTCATCAAGTTCACCTTACTCCCAGAAAAAGTCCATCCTAACTTCATCCTGAGAATGCATTGGAAACAAAAGGTGAATAAGCACCCATGTGATTTCTTAGAACCTTCATTTAATTAAAATGGTGTCATTTCCCTTAGGTGCATCAGAGTCCCTCTACACTAAGCTTTGTACATCGAGCCCTACTCTACTAGCAATTACCACCCTTTCCCTGCAATGACCATCATTGAACTTGACACCGTAAATCTTGAGCTCAATATTGAAATTAACCTCTGCAACCATAGCTTACTTTCCTTAGAAAATTTTGGGATTATGATGATGTGATCACCAAGGACCTTGAAAAAATTTGGGTTAATGGTCATGTTTTGGTCAAAGTAATGAAGTTCACTGTCTCTGTCAAACTTTTAGAGGAGCTCACCGAGCTTCCAAATGAGGGGTTTAAGCTCCAAAAAGATAATCACACCATTCAATATGAGTTAAAACACTTTAAAAATAGGGGGAAGAAATTGGTGAGAAATGACAAAGGCATCATCCGTAAGAAATTTCCAGAGCCATGGTGCAGGGATTTGATTCCAGTGATGCAATACATCACAATTGATAAAGTGGATGAACCATTGAGAAGCTTTCATATAGATTTCCTCAATGTTCTAAGAGATGTTAAAGAGGTTAACATCATAAAATATATCCAACACTCTGTGGAGGTATCCATCGATAAATATCAAAAAAATGAGTCTTCACACATCAAGCACCAAGGCATATTATTTGTCAAATATGACCATATGTTGTAAAAAATTACTACTAAGGTGGATTCAAACCCATTCTATACATTTATGACCAATCAATGATTGTCATTGTGATGAACAACCATAACTCCTACAACCGTATAAGTGCGTGAAATGTTACTCGAAAAATAAAGAGCCTTGACCATCTCACCATTGAAAGCACTATCCCTAAACTGGATACATACCTCATAGACGCAAAAGTTATGTCCACAACAAAACATGATACTTCATATATTCTCACTAAAATATTGGATAACATTTTCCAAACCCAGTTGAAAGCCTTAACTGACCTCGAGCATGCAATTTGAGCTCTAAGGCTATTGATACTAGAAAATCTAAGACCTCTAATGTTATCCTCCCTGATGATAAGGATAGCATATATTACCTTACTATGGATTAAGTCGATTGGTTCTTTTTCTAAGTCTTTTTTATCTGTATGGTTTTGGGTGGGCTCTAGTTTGTAGTCCTTTTCCCCTCTAGTTTTTTCCTGATCACTTTTCTAGCACTAGTTGGTATTTTTTAAAAATTTGGCTATAAATATGATATTTTGTTTTAGATCCCATGGATGTATCTCAGTTGGCTAGGTGGGTTTCTAAACATTTTCATTTTTTCTATTTTAGTTTCTTAGTTCCATGTTGTACAAGGTTTAGGGACCCTTTCAAAACCCTTTCTGTCAATAAAAAAAAATTGCAAGGTTTTCTAGATCATATGTATGGCCATGTAAATAAAATAGTTAAATATCATGCTAGAAACTCAATAATATTATGTAATTTCTAAAACCATAGCCCTCAAATGAAGTAAAAAAATTCCTATGTAGACAATTAAAATAATTATTTTCGAGTAATAATAATTTTTTCCAAGCTATCAAAAATGCATTTCCAAGCATATGAAAATCAATTTTGGATAATTGAAATCCTTTTCTGGGCATATGAAAGTCAATTCAGTACAATTGAAGTTTAATTTTGAGTAGTCAAAAAAACACATTTTAGGGCAATAAGTTTACATTTCTAGGCTTTCAGAATTTATTTATAGATAATAAAAAAATCAATTCCAGGATTTTGAAAATTAATTTTGGCCAATTAAATTTACTTTTAAGCTAATAATGTTTTAATTTTGAGAAAATATAATTCATTTTTGGGTAATACAATTTTATTTTTGAAGCAACTAAAAGTCTTTTTCGAGCAACTAAGAATCAATTCCAAGCCATTAAAATGCAAAATGCATGTAGCCAGAATGTATGAAGCTATTGTGCAAGGCCAAAACCAAATTCTTTGAAGTGTGGATGTTTTCTGATATCGTGTACCCTAGCACCAAGCAAAGAGGTACTAAAAGTCCATTGGCTCTAAGAAAGGAAATTTTATTAAGTGTGGATGTTACCAAAAATATTGTACCATCTCTCCAAGCAAAGAGGTACCAAAAGTCTGTCATCTATGTAAAATAAAATTTGCTTAAGATTGGATTTTTTTTATATCTTGTACCCTAGATCCAAGCAAAGAGGAACTAAAAATTCTACTCTGAGAAAGTAAATTCACTTAAGTGTGTATGTTTCTAGAAATATTGTACCATCTCTCCAAGAAAAGAGGTATGGAAAGCTTATCAACTATGAGAAAGCAAATTTTCTTAAGTGTGGATTTTGCCAGTTATTTTGTACCCTAGCACCAAGTACAGAGGTACCAAATATATTTCTACTATGAGAAATCAAATTTTCTTAAGGGTGGATGTTGCTAGTTATCTTGTACCCTAGAACTAAGTAAATAGGTACCAAATGTGTGTCATCTATGATAAAGCAAATTTACTTAAGTATGGATGTTGTCAAAAATATTGTAACATATCTCCATGAAAGGAGGTACCAAAATTCTATTAGCTATGAGAAATCAAATTCTCTTAAGTTTGGATGTTGCCATAAATATTGTACAATATATCCAAGCAAAGAGGTACCAAAAGTCTATATGCTATGAGAAATCAAATTTGCTTAAGTGTGGATGTTGCTGGAAATATTGTACCATCTCTCTTAGTAAAGGGGTACTGAAAGTCTATCGGATATGAGAAAGAGCAAAGGAAATTTTTCCAAATATAGATTCATTTTACCACTAATATCAAGAGAGATGGACCAAAAACCTACCATTCTCGAATGGATTAAAATTTTCTAAGAATAAAAGTGTCATACTTTGAGCGATAATGGCTTTAACAAAAATACCTTGAAAATCTAGCACTTAAATTATATAACCAAGAAATATTTATGTTTATTAGCTCACATTACAAGACCAAGAAAATACCTAGATAATTGTTTCCAAAAAATGGAATCAACACATTACCAAGAAATGCAAAAAATAACTCATAAAAAATAGATAACATAACAAGGATTTTATGGATAGCAAAATAACTAATTAGAGGAAAATTAAATATAGTCCATTTGATAGCAAAATTATTACTATAAAGGAAATTTATACCCAAATATAAGATACTTTACACCAAGGCTAATGAATTCACCTTTATATTGATAATAAAATACTTAAAACATTCACCTATACAAGGTCTACAATGGACCAATAGATATATGTAAAATATATTATAAAGTTTTCCATGGTCTTAAATGAACCTTATCCACCAAATATTCCAATAATTCTATCTTTCCACTCAATTTTCTATCTATGCCACATTACATATTGATGTCTTACTAATAGCCTAGAGGATAGTTTAAAAATATAAGATACTATCACTTGTACATGAGTGATGATTGATTGCATTATTTATATTTATTTCAATGTCATTTCAAAAAACCTATTGAATTTCCAATTAAAAAAACTATTAAAACTTAATAGAGCAAAATATTGAAATAAAACTAAAATGGATTTTGATATATTACAATGTATAATACTTTGAGTTGTAAAATATTTTATTTATTGCTTAAGAAGCAACATAGTTATTATGTAATTTATTTGGATCTTATTTGAGTTCATACAAGTTAAAGATAAGGATGATGGAAGGAAATTCATTTAATAATAATTAGACTTTGAAGTTATTACATTATTAGATGCAAAATCTATAGAAAATTGATGTAACATATCCTTAATGTATACAATGTTGAATCTATATCATGTTTCGATATCATTGTGGTTAATGAAATAAAATATCTTTCTAACAAGACAAGAGTGTGCTATAATGATATATTTATGTAAGTCCCATTCATTTCAAAGGTCAAACAACTCTATATGGAATTTATGAATAAGGGGATTTGAATATTTATGTAATACTTGTAATGAATATGACTAGAAAGAGTGTGACTCTATTTAGTGGGTCAATAATTTATTCTATAGACTATTAACACCTTTTCACACATGATAGTTTACCTATAAGTGAATTATATGTATCAAATTATGGTGATTAGGTCTGTGATCTTATCTAAGAAGGTATCTGATTCAATAATTTTTTTATAGTTTTATACATAATCTAAATATTTTAATATAATATGTGTTAGTTTTGATGCAATTTTAAATCCCAATAAACCAACCAATAGTTTATTCCTTAAGAATTGTCAACTGATGTGATAATGAAAAATAGATCCCAAGGCATCTATTTTTAATTATCACATCAGTTTACAATTCTTAAGGAATAAACTATTGGTTGGTTTATTGTATTGAAGGTGAATATAAGTTGTTGGAATTTATATGAAACGATGATAGAATCACAAATTCCATTGGATCCATTATGGTGAAAGGATATTTCTCACAACAATATACAATACTTAATAATGCTTCATGAATTTTTGAGGACTACGATATATAATAAGATTATATTTCTCTCAAGTTTTAATTATTGCTACTAGCAATTATTTGGTTAGAATAAAGAGTAAACTAGAAAATATAAGATTGTAGAGAGTACATGCATATAAGGATGAAATAATAGTTTATTCCATATATAATATAGATGAACCTAAATGCATTCTAAATTTGCATATGCATGACATCCTGGTTTATTTATTTGCATCAATTTTATATAATTTTCAATAATTTCATCTTTAAAATTTATATTTACTCATGTATTTGATATTTATATGTCATTAATAATTATAATTAAATATATATTGAGTTTAGATAGAACCATGTATAGGCCTCCATATTTATGTGATTAGTACTCATAATAGAAAGTGTTGCATTCTTGAAGTAATAGAGGGTCTAATAATGTTAGGGTATTGTATTATCCTTATAATAATTATTCTTATCTAAAAATGTGAAATAACTTAGAGAATACATAAGAAATATGAATAATTTAGACTAAGAAATTGATCAATTATGAACAAGAACTTAAAATATTCACAATGCATGAAAAAGGTTATCATTGTTACATCATTGTGCTTGTCAATAGGTAAACATTTGTAAATTAATTGGGTACTTGACCTCATATTGAAAATAATAGTTTTTTAGGTAAGGTGTCTAAATTACCTAACCATGTCCTAAATCTTGTGAACTAATATAGAATCATGGTTATGTTCTTTAAAGGTCTTAAAAATATATTTTTTCAAGTGAATTTATATTACTTAAAATAAAATTAATAGTGCACTATTCACAACAAAAATGTGTGGTATATTAGTATATCCTAAAAATCCTATGCTATGGGAATAGTCCAAGAACAAAGTGAGTTCAGGAAACTACAAGAAAGAAACTACATGTATACATTCATATGTTAGTTTAGATAACATAATTTTACATGACCATAGAAATATTACTATGCTAGAAGTCAAAATTTTGTGATTCTTTAATCATAAGATAACACATATGTTGCTAAATAGCTAATTCCACAATGTTGATTTATATGTTATCTAATTAGTATGGAACATTGTGTATGTGAAGCACATTCTTTCTAAAGGTTCTAAAAAGTATTTTTATGTATTTTTTGTAACAATACGTAAGAATTTGTATAATGATTTATTGATTTAGTTATTTGGATTAACCAACACATTTAAGATATAAAGCTTAATTTGGCACAATAGTGCACAACATTATTTAGAGCCTTAACAAATCAAACATAATCAGTAATACATATAGGAACTCATCCCTATACATTCAACATTGGCAAGTCATAAAATATAAGCTTTTGAATCGATACATTATGAAATAGATAGGGTAAATATTTATGTTATCTATCCTTTTTCAAAATATCTCACACAAAGAGGATTCAATGCATATACAAAGCATATTTTTTTAATGGATTACAAAATTACTTTTTATATTTTATTTGCAACAAAATTTGAAGCTACAATAAGATATCCATATGATGGCCTCTAAATTTTATGATTTTATTTTTTTTGGAATTCCAAATATAGAAATGTTAACCATGTACAATAGCCTCATGCATCTATCATTATCTCATGAGGCATCTATCATTATCTCATACTAAATCTAGTGTACCCTTCATCCCTAAGCACTCAATGCTATGACAAATTTAGTCATTTCAAAACACAAATTTTAAAATATCATTAATTAGAGAAAATATCTTAGATTAAAAATAATTAACTATATTATGTGGGTCTATAAAATATATCCACTCCTTAGATATTATACAATAATACAAAATGGGGTATACAAAAAATATAATTTTATCATGGTATGAAAACTGTTTTTTTTTTTTTTACTTACAATAAAAGTTGATAGAAAATTTTTGGATATGGATAATAGGTTATCATTTCATTTATATGTAATTTATATAATTTATATGATGCTAAATATTTCTTGGAAGAATGGATCCAAATGTTTTTTAGTGCCCATAAACTGAACTGAACATACCCATTGACCAACTAGCCATTTATGCTTATAATGATATTTACTATTTAATAGGGACAATTTTGGCAAATAATTTATAGAAACCAATAATGCCATTGGTAATCCATAATACACATAGGGTGGGTATCTAATTTCTCTAATTATATCCTAATTATTTGATACTAATAAAAAATAATAAGTTTGTTAAACACTTGATATGAAGTGAACAAAAGCATATTTTATTCTTTACTTGTAAGAAACGTTGGTTCCTTGATGTAATATATATGTAATGTTCTCTCAATTTAATGATTGGGAATTATTAAACTATTAAAAATAATAAATTTTAGTTGGTACCATAGACCTAAGCATTCATTAGTTCCATGAATGAAATTGGACATACCCATGACCCAACTGGTCACTCATGCCTATAACAATTCACTATCATATAAGGTAAAAATTGGTTATTCATTAATTATACAAAAGAATTCATGTTGAAAAACAACAAATTTTGTAAGATTCGTGATCAAGTTATCTAATTGTAAATTAGAAATCATACGTAGATCAAGACAATGGAAAATTTTAAAATATTTTTTTGTAAAGGTCCTAAAGACTTATTTTTAAGATTTTTTTCCATAAAAATTGGTTCCATGATGTGAAAATGCCTAATGGGGTAGGAATTCAATTATTTAGAATTTTTGACACATTAATCATGTAAATTTAACATTGAAATTTTGTTTTAAGAATCTATCAATGACCCAAACTAATTTAGAGATACCCATGATTGAACTGAGCACTCACCTCTATAATTATAGTTATCATCCTAGAAATTAAATTTTAGCCAATAATTGATTAAATATAGTGCATATTCTCATAATTTATTAGCTTTATAGGATAAATACCAAGGTTATTTAATGGTTTTCTAAGCTTGTACTATAATACTATGTAATACATATGTAAAGTATATTTTTATCAAAGGATTAAAGATTGATTCTTGTGCTTTGTTTCCAATAATAATCAATTTCATGTTTCATTACGTGCCTAATAGGAGATCAATAAAATATAACAAAAGTATACATTACTCAAATATTCAATAGTGATGATGTCATAACACGTTCAAGTTATAGGTCTTGGCACCAATTCAAACTTCTTAAAAGTGGAATGTATTTCTATCTATAATATTGTAACAAAATAACTTCAAGAAATACAATAATGGAACTAGAAATTCAATTATTTGCAACAATAAACATCCACTAGGAGCAATAAATTTAAATTTAATGCTAGAAAATTAAAAATACAAGAAATCAAATTCTAAATTCAAATCAATACAAATCCCAACCATATAGAGAGGGAAAAAACTCTTAGCCACTTTTATAGGATGAAGTCTCTTATGTGTAACAAATATCATGAGTATTCTAATATGAAACATGATTCAAACTACAACACAATGTTTTCTATTTATAGATTAAATCAACATTAACCAATGGCTTGATCTAATAAAAATAATGATAGCTAATGTAAATACATTGTAGCCACTCCCTCAAAAATATTTATCATAAAAAATGAAGAATACTATAAAATACTCTTAGTATACCTTGTAGCATTTTATTCTAGAAGATCCTACAACTCAATGAGGAACTCTTGAATATAGTGAGACCATAGAAGATGAACTCTAAATTACAATACTACTTTGGATAAAAAGTGATTTGACCTTCTCTACAAAATACTAAAATTCTCATTTAGGACTACACCTTCTAGCTAGTGACTTGTTTGATACAAGAAACATGAAAGACAAAATGGATTGTGGAAGGTAGTGGAATATCCAATTGATATACCACCTCAATGATCTAAAAAACCATATTATGTGGCCTATACAAGTGAGTAGCTATTTTTGATTAGATTTAGTATTTATAGGCAATTACTTATTGGTGGTAAGTGCAAAAATATCATAATAACCATGGAAAATTGTTATTCAAAATGAAATGAATTTTACTACTACATGTAGTTTTAGGACTGGTTCAAGCTATCCTTAAGAAGGTGAAGCACAAATTGTTACTATTGTATAAATCATCCATATAACAAACCTTAGATGATCCTAGACATGCTCTATCATTGATGATATTTCTAACCATGTGTCTCAAAAAGAGAAATATTGAGGAAAGAATGAAAAGAATTATTATACAACCATTTGATTAAAATTATCCAATGAACTATATTCAACTAATTACCACTAGGATGGAACAATCCCTTCCATAAATTACTATTGAAGCTAGGGTCATGATATCTGACAATTAAATTGGGCATACCATATAATTAAAAAAATAGAAATAAGGAATATCTTGGCAACCCTAATGAATAAATATGGATGCTCTAGTGTACAAAACATGGGAACACTTAGAAATGTAATTCACTACCATAAATATAATGATGGAGGGGGCTGAATTTCAAAATTCCACTCTTCTATTTTCTTTCACGCAAATCAATTTACAATACTAGCCTGCAGGCATAGTTTTCTATTTTCTATTTTTTGATGCAAGATGCCTCACATTCGGCGATTTTCTTGCACTCCCAGGAAGAATACCTTCTCCCAAATCTCCAAAACTCAGCTCCTCCACCCGAGTTACTATAATATTCACCTATTTTATCCTATCTGGCAACTACCATCGGTCAACCACGGAAACACGCATTGATGAGCCATCTAAACATCTTTGACCTCTAGGCACAGTAGTCGAGTGGACACCATGCTCAACAAACTTATCAAGAAAGAAATCTTGTATTAATGAGGCCTTTGACTACCTCGAGAAACACTATCTGGTAACGTGTGCCTTCTCGAATCGTGAACCAACAGTATGTCGCGATATCGTGACATGTCACGATATCGCAACATTTTTCTTCCTTGATGCCTTTCTCTCCTTTGGGTCGTGATATCGTGACATTTTTCTCCTCGTTGCCTTTCCTCTTTGTCGAGTCGCGATATTGCGACACGTCGTGATATCGTGACATTTTCCTCCATTGTTGCCTTCTTTTCCTTCGGGTCATGATTTTGCGACATGTCACGATATCATGACATTTTCCTCCCTTGTTGCCTTCTTTTCCTTCGGGTCACAATTTCGCAACATGTCATGATATCGTGACATCTTCCTTTTTGGCTCTTCTTTCTTTCTTTCGGTCATGAAATCATGACATGTCGTGATATCGCGACAACTTGCTTTCTACTTCCTCCTCACCTCTTTAGGTCACAAAATCATGACAAGTCACGATATCGCGACATCTTTGCCTTCCGCCCTTGCTCTTTTCTTCGGGTCACAAAATCACGACATGTCATGATATCGCGACAGTTTCCTTCCTTGGCTTCTTTTTGCTCCTTCAGTCGTGATTTCATGACATGTCACAAAATCACGACATTTTCTCCTCCGTCCCTTCCTATTTTCTTTCGATCATGATTTCGTGACATGTCGCAAAATCACGACATTTTCTCCTTTGTCCCTTCCATGTCTTCTTTCGGTCACAATTTCGTGACATGTCATGAAATCATGACATTTTCCTCGGACACCCCTCTCTCCCCTATTTTGGTCGTGATTTCGTGACATGTCACGAAATCATGACATTTTCTATAGATGCCTTCTCTCACCTACTTCGGTCATGATTTCGTGACATGTGAAATCATGACATTTTTCACTCCTATGCCTTGCTTCGTCATTTTGTTGCGATAATGCGACATGTCACGATATCGCAACACTTTTCCTCCCTTGCGCCTTCTTTCGTCTTCT
The DNA here is from genome assembly GCA_028583015.1 of Wollemia nobilis. Lineage (NCBI taxonomy): Eukaryota > Viridiplantae > Streptophyta > Pinopsida > Araucariales > Araucariaceae > Wollemia > Wollemia nobilis. The sequence continues at coordinate 1,089,279 of JAQPPZ010015568.1, forward strand.
GGTCATGATTTCGTGACATGTCGCGATATTACGACATCTTTGCTCTACGTCTTCTCTCTCCTGCTTGGTCGCGATTTCATGACATGTCATGAAATCGTAACATTTTCCTTCGGGCACCTTCCATCACTTGCTTCGGTCATGATTTCACATGTCACAAAATCATGACATTTCTCCTCTGTGCCTTCTCTCTCCTCCCTAAGTCATGAAAACGTGACATGTCATGATATCGTGACACTTTTTCCTATCGTGATATCGCAACACCAAGGCAAACACTTTGAATTTTTTTGTTTGTTGGTGAGAGATTTCTCTGCTACCACCGGATGCTCCTACATCAGACAACAGAGGTGGATTGAGAAGTGACCTTCACTTCTGTACTGTTCTGTCACCTTCTTACAACTTGCAAAATCTCCAACCTCCTCAAGCTCCACCCTCATTGTTGTTAGCAACCTCTTTTCATCCATCCCCTTCAACAAACATATTCTAGTGTTGCTACATACCCCTTCACCCACCTCCTTCAAGGATTTCAGCTTATGGCACACTCCATTCTCCATCACTGAGTAAACGTTGGTGCGACCATCATGCACTGCACACCGATCAAACTACCATGGCCTTCCCAACAACAAATGGCAAGCATCCATAGGCAGGATGTCACACAAGACCTCATCACAGTAATTCCCAATATTAAATTTGACCAAGGACTGTTCACTGACCAATGTCCTATGGTCCTTCTACAACCACGTAATTCGGTATGGATGCGGGTGTCTCCTCCTCTCTAGCTATAACTTAGTAACCATTTCTTCAAAAACCAAGTTATCAGTACTACCATTATCTATAATCACATTACAGACCTTACCCAAACTCTTGCACCTTGTGTAGAACAGGTTCCTCCTCTGGCCTAATTCCTTCTCCTCATTCAACAAGGTTCTCCTTGTGAACATCACTTCTCCTCTCTCTACCTCCTCAGAATGTTCTGATTCAACATCTTCATCTGCTACAGTAGCTCTGGAAAGACCCTCAGGTCTCTTATTCATCCTTTCTTGGTGTTGTGGACACTAAAATGCTTGATTTCCTTCTTCACCAGTGGAAACAGGTTCTACGAAATCCTCCTCTTCCATACCCACATTCAGATCTACCTCTTCCTCTTGGGTAGCCATTATTCTGATCATGGGGTCTGTAGTCATTATCTCCTTTCTGGGCCTGACTGTTGCTAGATTCTTCTTTCTTCTCATCTCTTCCTTCATCCTTTCTTCCACCATTCCTTACTCCATGACCTCTTCCTATTTTCTTACCCTCAAACCTTCTGTTTAGCTTCTCTTCAACCCTCAGGGCAAACTGGTAAGCATCCTCTATGGTGGTCATTCTGACCAGACTTAACTCCTCCTGAATACTTGCTCTCAACCCATTGATGTAACGGGCCACCTTCTCCTTGTTAGCCTCTAAATGGCCAGTTCTGATGGAGATTTTATAAAACTCCTCTGTGTATTCTTTGATAGACTTGCTTGCCTGCTTCAAACCTTGCATTTTCTTTAGCAGATCCATCTCATAGTCAGCTGGAATGAACTGTCTCTTCAACTTCTCTACCATTCTATCCCATATGGTTATTCTCTCCTTTCCTCTTCTATTTCTTTTCAGGTGTACTCCCTTCCACCATATGCTGGCATGACCCTTTAGCTTGGTCTTGGCAAACCTTACCCTATCAAAATCTTCAACTTCTTCATACTCAAAGTATTCTTCCACATCATTGATCCAGTCAATCAAGTCTTCTGGATCAAGATTCCCAGAATACGTAGAAACCTCCATATTTGGTCTCTTTTCAATCTGAGAGATGGCTTTGTATAACCTGTCTTGTGCAGGATCTACAACCTCATCTTCTTCCTCAAACTAGTCCTCTTCCTCATCAACCTCATCTTCACTTCCTTCTTCTCCTCTAGGTTCAAGTCCTCTGTCCTCTTGTAGGGCTTGAACTTGTCTCTATAGAGCCCTAAAATCTTTTGCTGGCACCATGTTTCTCCCACCACCATGGTTTCTTCGTGGAGGCATTCTACTTCACTCTCTTCTCACAACCCTTCCACAGATCTTAGTGCAAGCTGCCTCACTTTCAGCAATCTTCTCACACACTCAGGAACTCCTGCTCTGATACCACTTTATGGAGGGGGTCGAATTTCAAAATTCCACTCTTCTATTTTCTTTCACGCAAATCAATTTACAATACTAGCCCACAGGCGTAGTTTTCTATTTTCTATTTTTTGATGCAAGTTGCCTCATGTTTGATGATCTTCCTATGCTTCCAGGAAGAATACCTTCTCCCTAATATCCAAAACTTGGCTCCTCCCCCCGAGTTACTGTAATCTTCACCTCTTTTATCCTATCCAGCAAATGCCACCGGTCAGTCACAGAAACACGCATTGATGAGCCATCTGAACATCTTTGACCTCTAGGCACAGCAGTCGAGTGGATGCCATGCTCAAAAAACTTATCGAGCAAGAAATATTGTATTAATGAGGCCTTTGACCGCCTCGGGAAACATCGTCTAGTAAAGCTACCTTCTCGAATCATGAACTAGCAGTATGTTGTGATATTGTGACATGTCACGATATCACGACATTTTTCTTCCTTACTACATTTTTCTCCTTCGGGTCGCAATCCTTCGATCGTGATTTCATGTCATGTCATGAAATCGTGACATTTTCTCCTCCGTCCCTTCCTGTTTTCTTTCGGTCATGATTTCGTGACATGTTGCGAAATCACGACATTTTCTCCTTTGTACCTTCCATGTCTACTTTCGGTCACGATTTCACGACATGTCACAAAATTGTGACATTTTCCTCGAACATCCCTCTCTCCCCTATTTCAGTCGCGATTTCATGACATGTGGTGAAATCACAACATTTTCTACGGATGCCTTCTCTCACTTGCTTCGGTCATGATTTCGCGACATGTCATGAAATCGTGACATTTTTCACTCTTGTGCCTTGCTTCGTCATTTTTTCATGATAATGCGACATGTCGCAATATCGCGACACTTTTTCTTCCTTGCGCCTTCTTTCATCTTTTGGTCACGATTTCGCGACATGTCACAATATCACGACATTTTTGCTCCACGTCTTCTCTCTCCTACTTTGGTCGCGATTTCGTGACATGTCACGAAATCACAACATTTTCCTTTGGGCACCTTCCCTCACCTGCTTGGTTGTGATTTCATGACATGTCATGAAATCATGACATTTCTCTTCCATGCCTTCTCTCTCCTCCCTGAGTCACGAAAATGTGACAAGTCGCGATATCGCGACACTTTTTCCTGTCGTGATATCGTGACACCAATGCAAACACTTAGAATTTTTTTTTTTGGTGAGAGATTGCTCTGCTGCCACTAGATGCTCCTACATCAGATAACCATTTTGTCCTAATATTTAGAAAATACAATAATAAAATTCATGGATATGTTCTCCCATTGGTGTTTAGGAATAGGTAAGGTCTATAACAAAGTAGAATATTTGATAATTTTTTCTTTGTTATGTTAATATACATTTCATTAAAACATAATATTAATCCTTCCAATTAAAAGTATTACTTTACATATTGGTATATTTTTAAGAATCCAAAATGTCTGACAAAATGAAATACATGCAATTATAGAGGACGTTATTCTTTACAAACTAGAGTTGAGAAAGATAAATATGTTCATTAATATAGAGAACCCAATCAATACACCAAAAATAAGTAAGGTCTTGAGGAGCCATAATCCACTTACTAAATGATCTAAGTAGTCATTGGATTAGAATATAGTCCTCTTAAAGTTGTGAAAACCATTATGGAATAGTACTAGAGATGACATTGATAGCAATTACATCTTCATATTTGTGAGATATCATAAACCACAATATCCCACTTTTGCTTATTGTATTTAACGATAGAATCATACCCCAAGAGTTTGGTCAACCATTTATTTTATTTAGGGAATGAGATACATTATTCTAGACAATGCTTATGGTTGTTATGGTCAATCTTGATGATAAAATAATACCCTAACAAATAATATAATCATTTCTCTTTGGTATGTAAAATATATAAAACTTTCCTCTAAAAAATAGATCATCCCATATTCTTTTAAAATATTTGTTTATTTTCAAATACTCGTGGATGTCCATTCTATATGAAATCAACTCTAATACCTATGCTTGAAACATCACATTCAATTATAAGAGTTTTGTTAAAATTAGGTGGTATGCATGGCCTTCTTTGGGGACTAGAATAATTGGGAAGCTACATAAAACCAATAAAAATCAACCATCTCAGTAATATTAGTGAGAGGTGTAGCAATATTTCCATAGTTATGGATAAATTTCCTATAGTTGCCTATCAAACCTAAAAAATCCATGAAGTTGGCTAAGGGTTTTGGAAAAGGGATCATCTTGTAAGGATTTGATATTATTTAGATCCACCTTGAATCCTTTACTAGCATACTATATATCCCATGTATTATACCTCATGAATCCTAAAGAAAATTTTCAAGATTTGAATGAAGGGGTTTATCTTTTTGTAATTGGTGAAGAAACTGGTCCACATGAACTAGATGATCTTCCTAGTACTTTTTATAAAATAAGATATCATTAAATAATACTATAATAAAATTACAAAATAAAATATAAATTTTAGAATTTATGAGAATCTATAAAGTTCAAGGACCATTAGTGAAACTAAAGGGCATGACTATAAAATCATAATGACACTCATCTATTCTAAACATAATCCTCTTATCTAACCATATCTTGATAGAACTTAGAATTGTAGTCTAATTTTATAAAGCATTTAGCACTATTCAGTTCATCCAATAAATCATATATAATGGGGATAGAAAACATGTATTTTATGTTGATCTTGTTTAGATATAATAATTAGGACACATTCCCCAAGAATTATACTCGCACCACACCATAACCTCTAGATAGAAATAAGGACTAATGTTAGGGTGGATTTATTCCTCTATCATTTCCTTGACTATCTTCTAAATTTTAAATTATCATGACTATATGGATGATATTATCATTTGTGCACTTAAGGGGGATATCCATTCACAATGTTCTATATGTCTAAAGGAGTTGTAAGACATATCTTTGAATATTAAAATTTCATATAATTGACTTGGGAAATGAATCTATGAACATCATTCTCAAATATTGTTTTCCTTGCTATGGGAACTAACCAGCATCAGGGAAGGAGGTTGAATTTATTAGAGATAAATAAACTTTTCACTCTCCACCCATTTGACATATAGTCATTACAAATTAATATTAATATTAGCACACTAAGCATTATTATATAAATATGATGTCTACACTACCTGGAGTCATGGTAAAGATATTTCAAGACCAAGAATTATCCACCAAATAGATTTTTACATTGGTTATTTATCCTAGACATTGACAATAATTCTCATTTTCAATAAACACTTTGTAGTATTACTATCAATAAATTTATGTGTGCTACCTAAATCAAACAATTCAATGATATATTTTAATGATCCCAAAATCTAGCTACAAGAAAACGCAAGAAAATAATTTTTTTTTAATTTTTTTTAACTATTGAGATGGATTCATAAATCCCTATCCAACATTTGGTTACTATTGTTTAGTTTACTAAGTTTTCCAACTTACCCAAATAGTTACATCACATTCAATACCCTACACAAGTTCATATATGTAGGCATACCATGTGTTATTGCAAATAAGCTTATCCATATCATCATTCTTGATGAGCTAAACTTATAATATTTACTATAGTCGAAGGGATATACCCATCACCATACCATACACAATTATATCTATATAAGTATGCTATGTGTATTATGAGTTAATCTATCCATCTTGTATTTATAATGAGTTATGTTAAATTTGATGTAATCAATTAGTTTACTTAGTTGCAATCACCCTAAGGGGTCTCAATCCTTTAGGTCGTTTCTATGTTCACCCAAAGATATATCAATATTTTAGGTCACTTTCTAGTTTTTTTCCTAAGATATCATTTTTATATGTTGCTTTTATGTTTATAAAGAAGACAAGAATGACTCTATTTACTTAATCAATTAAGGAAAAAATCCATAAAGCATAAAGAAGCACTTAGAAAGGAAACAACATTTAAATGTAGATAACCATTAAACAAAAGAGAAAGCTAGATAACAAAGCATAAATAAATCATAATAGTAAATTAAAGATACATTTCCCATTCATTCAATAAATTATTACATAAATTCAAGCATGGTAAAACCTACATTCTCTTAAAATAATAAAGTAATACATCATATGTATCTAAGGATTTCTCCTTGCAATTCTAGTCTATTTGAGAATAAGTAAATTATTGTGGTTTTTAAATAAAATTGGTGCATCAGCTCCAACTACTTCTTTGGTCATCCTTTATTTCCATTATTTGTTCTAGGATAGTAGGGGATTAGGACAACCCATGGTCTTATGAAATACATGCATCTAAATGCATATACTAGTAACATGAAACTAGTGCATTTATTGTTTACTTTGCCAAATTGTAACTATACAAATTCAATTAAAGCATTCAACCATCTATTGTCTAGTTGATATCATAAAAAATCCTCATTTTTATTCTCACCTCTCATTTTCCCCAAGAGAGTCATTTCAATAGACACAGCTAGACCACAAGTCTTACTTTAACCAAATCATACCAAGATCATTATTTCAAATAACTAAGGTTCCCTTCCTTAATTAAGAAAATAATCTATATTCCATCTATTTGATTCAATCAAAGTCCCATTCCTTTAATTAACCAAATAAAACTTATTTCCTTTATTTACATTAATTAAAGTCTCATTCCTTTAATAAATAAAATAAACTATGTTTCCTTTTTTTCCATTAATCAAAGTCCCATTCCTTTAATCAATAATTTTTTTGGTATTGCATCATCAGGAATGAGTGAGTTGAGGTTTAGCGGGTGTGGTGGGAGTGAGGCTTTGAATTTTCTGGGTAGGAATCTCAACCAAGGTCATGGAGGTAGAGCAGGTACAAAAAGTATGGCTGGGAACCTCGATCATGGATCAAGTGAGGATCTAGAGGAAGGCAGTCATATTGCGGTAGATTTGGAGGCGGGCATCACGCGGGGGCTCAACCCTCCTCAAAAATACCTCGATAAAAAATATACGAAGGACAATGCAAGGTGCAAGAAGTGGTTGTATTTTTCTGATACTCTTAGAGGAAAAAGAAAGGATGTTCTCTCTCTTTCGCTCCTAGTTCCAATAAATAATAACATTTCGGCCCCGGCAAGTTCCATAAGCACCTTTCTTTCAATGGAAGAATTCTCCTTGGTAGGCAAGTATTTGGGAGGTAGGTCGGACATGAAGACTATCAAGGCTTGGGTGATGAGTAAATGGTGACCGGTAGGTAGCTTGGAGTTGGTAGCTCTAACTCGATGGTTCTTCATTATCCATTTTAACAATATGGAGGATGCTAACTACATTTTAATAGGAGGTCCTTGGTTTTTGGGCAAAAGGAACCTTTTTCTCAGATGATGGGGTGAATATTTTGACTCTGAAAAGCAAAATATTATCATTCCACTATTTGGGTTCATCTCCCAAGTCTACTTGCCCAATTATTCAATTAATATTTACTACAGAGAATATCCAAAACTATAGGGGACCTGATATCCATTGATCATGCGACCTTGGCTAGGACAAAGATGACCCATGCACGAATCTATGTAAATGCTAATTTGGATAATGAATTGCCAAGGTTTGTGGAGCTAGAGTATGGAGAATATTATCAAAATTAGTTGGTAGAATATGAGAACAGACCGAAATTCTATGTAGAATAAAAATATCAAGGACATCTATGCAATCATTGGCCTAACCTAGCAATGAATAGAGAACAGTAGAAGCAGGGAATGCTAGACAGAGGAAATTTGAGGAGTTTCCCTGGCATAGGTGATTTCAATTAGGCAAGCTATGTCTACCAAAAAAATAAATGAGAGGGTGCAGGGTCCCAACAAGACAAAGGAAAAAAACAGGTTGTTAGAAACTAAAATACTCAGGTAAGTTCCAATCCTCCAGTTTCAAATAAATTTTCAATTCTATCCAATATGGGAGGAGGATTATCGAAAGACATGGAAGCCCAAAAATTTCAGGCTAACCTTTCGGACTCTCTAGAATCCCCATCCAATTCATGATCCTCAAACCTTAATGCTAAAAGTATTGTAAGCCTCGTGGGCATCACAAATCCAAATCCTAATGCCCAATCTCTAGAATCCTCATCCAAGTCAATATCCTTAAGCCCCAATGTTGAAAATACTTCAAGCCTAGTGGGCATCCCAAAGCCAAACCCTAATATTAAAGAACTTAGGAAGAAAATTGAGGCATTGAAAAATAAAAAATCTCATCTCCCTAAAATCATCACTAGGAGCTAGGTGAATCCTACTGACGGGACATCCTGCAGACCATGGGAATATAGGAAAAAAGGAGAAGATTTAGATGTAGGGGTGGATATATGTGAAACTCTTTAGACTGGGGAATATGACAGTCTGATTCTGCAACAAATTACCTCCGCCCAGTTTAGTCCTAAAAAAACTAGGAGCACTGGAAGTCTCCTATAGATTTTTGCAGTGAAAAAAGAAGAGGGAGAATATCAAATTTTGAGCATCAAAAAATTAAAAATGATAATGAAATTGCCAATGGAAAACATAAAACTTCATTTCAATTGGTTATTTTGTTTTCTGAATACAACAAATTAGGAAAACCTCCTCAAGGTATGGGGAGAGGAATAAATCCTAAAAAATCTAAATGAAGTTACTCTCATGGAACGTGAGAGGCCTCAATGGCCTTCCCAAAAAAAGGGAAGTCATTCCAATAAGAAATCAAGTGAATCCAACTATTATCATGTTGCAAGAAATAAAAAATGATGATATTCAATAAAAAAAGTAGAAAAAAAAATCTGGAATCAAGGTGATATGGTTTGCAAATCAACCGGAGGAGTGTTTGGAGGTCTTATGACTTTGTAGGATCTCTGAATAGTAGAAGGCACCATTATTCAGAAATATGATAGGGTTCTTATTGTTTTATTTAAGGAAACGAATAACAACAGGTCATGTATCCTTTCAAATATTTATGCCCCGACTTCAATTCAAGGGAGAGCTCTACTATGGGAGTACTTAGGCAATTTGAGTTAAATCTTCCATAATGTCCTCTAAATTCTGGCTGAGGATGTTAACACTCCTCTTTACCCTTCATACAAAATGGGTGGAAATGGACCACCTATCAGGAGAATGTATGAGTTCAATGACTTTGTGAACTCCAACATATTGATGGATGTAAAACTTAGAGGAGCAAATTATAATTGGATCAATTTGCGAATAGGGTGTCATCTCATTCAAGAAAGGCTTGACAGGTTTTTTCTATCAACGGAGGCTACAACTCTTTTCGGTGATTCTACCCTGTAAGCCCTTCCTAAAATTTCCTTTGATCATAATCCTATTTTGTTGGAGATCCCTAACTCTCTATACTGCAAGAAAAAATTCAGATTTTAATCTATGTGTATCAAACATTCCAGTTTCAGAGATAACTTAATTCAGTGGTGTCAGCAGCCTGTCAAGGGTAATGTAGCTTTTAAACTTGCTGGCAAATTAAATTTTGTTAAGGAAAAGCTTCAAACATGGAACAAAGAGGACTTTGGGAACCTATTTGAAAATAAAAAACATGTTGTTGAAAGTTTTAATATAATTGATCATAGGATTCAACATGGTGATGCTGATGAAACTACTAGACAAGAGGAACGGATACAACTAGCAGAGTTTCATAACATTTTTTCCTGTGAGGAAATATATTAGAGGCAAAAATCAAGGGCTCTTTGGTTAAAATATGGAGATTCAAATTCCAAGTTTTCTCACGTCACCACACTTAGGAACAAAAGTAATAACAAGATATTTTTTTTTTAAAAAGCAAATGGTTCTATTACTCATGACTTACCAGAAATTAGAAAGGAGGCAATAACTTATTTGAATTCTATTCTTGGTCAGGAATCACAGTGCAATGAGGAGGCCAAATATATTCTCTTGCAATCCATTCCTAGCATAATAAATAATGATATAAACCTTAAGCTTCTAGCTCTCTTTTCTGATGAGAAAATTAAGGAAGCATTGTTTAGCATGGAACCAAACAAATCCCTAGGACCCGATGGCTTTTACCCTCATTTTTATAAAGCTTATTGGGACATCATAAGTGAGGATGTAATTTCTACTATCAGAGAATTCCAAGCAAGCAATCATATCCTAAAAGTTTCAACTCTACTTTTATTTCTTTAATTCCTAAGAAGAAAACCCCTTAATCTATGGCTAAATTTAGGCCAATCAATCTATGCAATATTTCTTACAAGATACTAACTAAAGCCATTGTAAATAGAATGATAGATATTATACCCCACATCATAGATTCATGCTAGGGAAGATCTATCTAGGGCAGGTTAATCTTGGATGGAGTTATCACAGTTCATGAAGCTCTGCACTCTACTCATAATACTAATAGGTCTATTTTTACCCTCAACCTTGATATGAACAAACTATTTGACAGGCTAAATTAGGACTTTCTAATTGTTATCCTCCTTAAGTTTGGTTTTGACCACCAATGGGTTAATTTGACCAAATAATGCATTTCTAAAGCATGGTTCTCAATTATGGTTAATGGAAAAATTGTTTGTTACTTTCAAAGTCGCAGAGGAATTCAGCAGGGAGACCCTATCAGCCCCATGTTATTCATCATTATGGCAGACTATTTAGGCAAAACCATAAAAATACTTGCAGTTCAAGGCTAATATTAGGAATCAAGGCACTATCTATCACTAGGGTTGTTTTTCACCAATAATTTTTTTATGATACCCTTAAATTGACTAAGGCATCGATGGTTGAGGACAAAATAATTAAATACAACCTACAACTCTACAAGGATGTTGCTGGTCAGAAAGTTAATTTCATTAAAAGCAAGTTATATTTCTTGAACACACCCATTCAAAGGTAAGGAAGGATTGCAAAAATTTTAGGGTGTGACATAGCAAACCTTCCCACTTCATCTCTTGGTCTCCCTCTTTTCATTGGTTCTCCAAGAGAGTCAATGTGAGACAGGGTTATTAAAAGAATTCAAAAAAAACTTGTTGGATGGAAAGGTCATCTTCTATCTCAAGTAGGAAATTTGACCCTCACTAAGACCTCTCTTTATAGAATTCTAGTGTATTTCCTCTATATTTTCAAAGCCCATGTGAAGGTTTTCCAGAAAATTGAGAAACTCGAAAAAGAATTCTTATGGACTGGATCAAAGGAGAAAAAAAGGATACACCTTGTAGGATGGACCAAAGTGTATAGACCCAAAGAAAATGGGGGCTTAGTTCTGAGGATAATTGCTCATATAAATTTATATTTACTAGCTAAGCAAGCGTGGCACCTCATTTATGGTGAAGAAAATGAATGGACAACTATCATCAAATGAAAGTATCTTCAAAATATGGAATTTCTAAGTGACTCAGTTCCAATCAGAGGTTCTTCTTTTGGGAAAGCAATTCTCAATTATAAGGAAATCATCAAAAAAAGTTTAAAATGGGTTTTAGGAAATGGTGAGAGGATAAATTAATGGAATGATAGGTGGGCTAAGTATGAACCACTGACGCAATATCCTAACTTAGCCCAAATCAGAGATATCATGGAAGAAATAATTGGCAGAAAAGTCTCTGATTATATGGTTTAGGACAAAGGCAGAATGTAGTGGAAACAAATAAGAATTTAGGGATTTCAAGTGGAATCAAATGATCTTTGTAACATTATCGAGCAACATTTTATCCCCATGAGACCCAAGGAAGATCAAATGACCTCGGATCCTATGTAAAAGAGGCAGTTCATTGTTAAATCAACTTACAAGCTTCTGCTTGATGACGATAATTTTTTCCTCCAAAAGGACTTAGTTTGGATAAAAAATTTAATTCCAAAAATTGTAGTCTTTTCATGGCTGATTATCCATGGAAGAATTATAACCATTTATAATATGATGTGTAAAGGTATTTGTATCACTAATCAATGTTATCTATGTAGGACTAATTGGGATACCATTTATCACATTTTCCTTGAGTGTCATTTTTCCTTGACTGTCCTAAGTGGGGTTTTTAAGGCCTTCAATATTTCTTGGGTTAAACCAGCCACCGTACTTGATTTGTTCATCCAATGGCCTTGCTCCTTTTCAAGCCAAAGACTTAGATACATGTGGAAAATTTATCTCAATCACTATCTTTGGCAAGTGTGGTTAGAAAGGAACCATAGAGTCTTTAATGAGTCTATCCATGATCATGAAACTATCATTTCCAAGATCCTATCCTTTGCCAATGATAATGTGAACCTTATCCCTTTTGATAATTATAAACCTCATCTACAAGAGATCACAATTGCTCAATATTTAAGCTTAACCTTGTTATATGAGTTTGTGCCTAGGGTAGTCAACCCCAGAGCTATTAAGTGGTCCCCATATCCTACAGGTTGGTTTAAGCTTAATTTTGATAGAGTGGCTAAGAAAAATCCTAGAAGAGTAGACACTGGCGATACTGTGTGAGATCATAATGGGAATATGATGCTTGTATTTTTTGAATATTTAGGAAAAAATACAAACAACGAAGATGAAGCTAGAGCTATGTGGAGAGGCCTTCAAATGACTCAAGACATAGAAGGCAATTTTATCATAGAAGGAGACTCTATGCATGTTATAAATCTCCTCAATAATTTGAAAACACCTCCTTGGAGTATTAAAACAATTGTTGAAGAGGCTAGGATCCTTTTCCAGGGAAGAAAGAACATAAAATCCCAACATGTCTTTTAGGAAGCTAACAAATTTGTTGATAAGCTAGACAATATGGGTTTCGATGATGACAAACTTTTCAAAATGGAAACATGATGTCCCGAGTGAAGTAGAGGATCTTATTCAACAAGAATTCCAAGAATTACAGTCAAATTTACCAATAGGGAAGGCACTGTAAGATCGAAGGCTATGAGTATTCCCATATATTTTTTGAAATGGACTCACAATAAAAATTATCCGAGCTATTAGTCTTGGTGGATGTTGCTTGGAAATACCACAAAGACTAATGGGGATAGTCACATGTCAAATAACATGGCTCCTAGTCATCTTAGTAATTTGAGGTTGGTTGATAATCATAAGGCAGGAAAGAAATGACAATATAAGACTTTGAACCAAAGCCACGTGGACCACTAGATAGCCATCGCCATAAATCTAGCCAGCAGGTTCACTTCTCCAAGGCTGATTTGCCAAGATGGGATGTGGTCCCAAAGCATGTCATATATGGAAGAAAGCAATTACCAAATAATTATTAAGAGTAACTGACAATACAGATCTTGTGGGATTTTTTTCAGTACTCTGCGATGTGTGTCTATAACTTTTTGTTTCTCCACTGTTTCAAGGAAGGTATCTGTGTCCATTTATTTTTTTGTAATTATGATGCATGTGTGTTTTCTCAGGGTATAAACAAAATATTGTATGGGAAGCTCCTTTTTTATAACAGGCTATGTGCCTTACCGGATGTAATGGCTTTGGCGGCATGTAGATTTTACATATATAGGATCCTTAGTAAGGACATGTTCATCAACAACCCTGGGATGATTTTTGTAAAAGGTTTTGGGTCAACCTGTAAAACCCGGTATTAATGCTATAGTATCTTATCTACCAAAACAAAAAAATAAAATAAAATAAACTATGTTTCCTTTATTTCCATTAATCAAAGTTCCATTCCTTTAATCAATAAAATAAACTATGTTTCCTTTATTTCCATTAATCAAAGTTCCATTCCTTTAATAAATAAAATAAACTATATTTCCTTTATTTCAAATAATCAAAGTTCCATTCCTTTAATTAATAAAATAAACTATGTTTCTTTTATTTCTATTAATTAAAGTCCCATTTATTTAATTAATAAAATAAAATATGTTTCCTTTATTTCATAACCAAAGTCTCATTCCTTTAATTAATAAAATAAACAAGATTTCCTTTATTTTAAATAATAAAAGTTCCATTCATTTAATGAATAGAATAAACTATGTTTCCTTCATTCAAAACAATCAAGGTCTCATGTATTTAACTAATTCTCTTCACTTAATTAAATTAAAATAGGGCTAACTCATTTCCATTGATTATAATCAGATTTCATTAATCTAAAGAAATTATCACCCAAAATATAATGCAATGAAAATACCTAGTAGAAATCTTCGTAAAACACCTGTGATCCTCCCCAAAGAGATGATGAGGTGATTGGGCACATAGTAAGAACTTGGTTCTAAAACTGATGATCCTATATATGAAGAGTAGACGACCAAAGGTCGGTTGAGTAGAAAGAACCGATAGAGACGCCACTACTCATGTAGTGGCAATGCTTCCCTAATGGTAGTTTCCAAAGGATGAGTTAACCCAAACACAAGCCAATAGGATGGGATTCAAATTTTGGTGATGGTAGGAGTAAACAAGGTACTCCACACTTGAGCAATTCCCTAAGAAGAACCAATGACTCATAGGGGTTGGTTAGAACAACAACATCAAACCAAGCAATATGAAACAAAGCCTATCAAAGCATTTCTAAAATGGTTGAAAACCAACTAGTGGCTCTAAACAAGATAACCTTAGCCATGAAGGTTCAATGATATACCAATAAATAAATATAGCACTTCGAGATAGCACTAACTTGTACCTTTTGTCAGCCATCATAGGACTCAATAACTATGTTGGTTGACTTGGGTTCAAAGTGGATAAGACATCAACCTAAATACTGCCAAGTTTCACTATAGTGGTAGAAGGTTTTTTCTAATGGAGAGGATATCTCCCTTACCAACATGGGTTAACATATTGAGAAATGGCCAAATAACAAGACTCAATCCTAGGTTTAATGCAGGGAAAGATGTAGCCAAACCAAGCATTCCAAATGAACATAAAATAACAAGGTTAGAAATACAAATAGTCAACCATCCTCAACATAATCCAGGATAAATTCAAGGAAGGAGGAGAGCATATTTTGATATCCAACCTACTAGTTTCAAAGACCAATGATGCTTTCCTTCTTCAAACATTGTTTCTCAAAGTGCTCTTCTTCCCCCAACTTCACGTTCTTCTTCCCTTTTAATATTTTCCTTACACCAAAATCAACTATCCCCCTACAAGATCTTCCTCTTTCTTTATTGTATGTGATTCGAGTCTTTCTTTCCACCATATCTTGTCTCATCTCTTCATTCTATTCATTCCACTCCATCAATACCTTCTCATCCAACTTTTGGTAGGAGATAAAAAATATTGTCTAGGATTTACAAAAATCTTGTCACCAATGAATTCCTTCTCCAAGGTCAACCTAAAGCTTCTATCCAAGTGGATACAAAAGCTTACACATAACTTTCTTTTTTTTAATTATTTTCCAATAAATTTATTTTATTGTTTAAAATAAGTTTTTACCATATAAGAATAATACTCTCCCATTATTCAAATTATGGTTTTAACTATTATTTCAAATAAAGATTCTTTTATTATTTAAAATAAAGTTCTTATTATCTATTATGATAAAATTCCATTATTCTTTATAATAGATACTCATTATTTATTTAAATAAAATTCTATTATTATTTAAAATAGATTCTCATTATCTATTTAAATAAAATCTCATTATTATTTAAAATAGATTCTCATTATCTATTTAAATAAAATTCTATTATTATTTAAAATAGATTCTCATTATTTATTTAAATAAAATTCTATTATTATTTAAAATAGATTGACACACACACACACGTATATATATATATATATATATATATATATATATATATATATATATATATATATATATATATATCGGGTTCTTCACTAGCAACATGTTATCCTTTCAACAATTCAGAGAATTCAAAGGCAATCAAAATTATGCACATTTTCCAAATTGGTGATGTAGCAAGTGATGAAGTAAAAGACAACAAATTATGTGCAACAAGCAAAGTGGGAATATTTCTATCAACCCAATCACCCATCTCAAGAAGAAACTTTACGATAGCTACTAGGCTATCAACTGTGGCTCTTGGTGGCTAGCTAGTTGATGATTATCCCTAAATGTTAATGCATACCTATATGAAGGTAGTCATCCATGTTACTCCTAAGTTACCTTAATCATCACTTCCTCACATCAAGTACCCCATTTTTTGTGTATGATTCTATTTATTCCTCCTACGAGCATACGTAATCCTACACATTGACAATCTATCAACAATACCATGCTCTTCAAACATAAATTAGTCTAAGCATTATATAGTCATTAATTTGTAGCAAAAGTAAGTATCAAATTACTATTGATAAAAACATAGTTTTTTCATGTCATAAGTTCTACCAGGAAGGGTCATGACACATATTGTTGTTTGATCAGTCCTTGGAACTTGATGGTATGGTTATATTGGATTCCCTTTAGGGCATAAGTAAAAATACCATTATATTATACCCATACTTTATATAAAATATTTTATTTGATTCCTCCTACCAAATTTAATCTTCATATTGGTACACTAATATTTCTTCATATTTCACATAAAAGTTATAATGTTCTTTATAGACCTAATATTGTGTATGGTGCAAATGATATTTGAAATAAATAAAATATATAGGACTACTTCTTAGTATGGTTACTCAAGACAATTAAGAATTGAAGTAACTCTAAGGTTATATATTGTACCCATGGAGATTTTATCCTATCACCAAAGCTATACATCTAGTATCCACAAGTTTATAGGTATTAGGTATATTGACATACCACTAACTTTCCTCCTAAAACCATGAAAAAATAATAAGATGACCACTACTATATCCAATTGGTTGGTGTAGTTAAGAAAACATGAATTATATTCAATACTCCTCAACCATTCTTGCTCATATAGTTTGTATAAAATAGATGATATATGATGTGTAAGATAATTTTTCAAGCATTTAGAGAAATCATGCATTGAAATCGATCCATAAAAGAGAGGTCCATAGTTGGTAAAGATCCCATAACAACCAATGATGAGCACAAGTACCAAAACTAGTAAAAACCAATATGACAACTTTTTTCGAGAATATTATGTAGGAATACGATGTTGTCCATATTGTCTAGACACCCACATTGATTGACATCCTCAATTGTGGGTATGTTTATGTAGAGAAATGGAACATCATGTGGCTAGTAAAATAAATTAGAAGAAGATAATGTATAAGGATATAGTTCAAAATAAAAACCTAAGGAATAACTATAGAAACCTAGAAGTGTAACTTTGGTAGCATAGGGATCCATTTAACAACATAGGAAACTAGAGGTCTATGACCAAATGGTATCTACTAACTATTAAAGAATGCTTATTCATTAGATTTTGTGTCTACTGCATGCTTGGTGGTTGTTTATCAGTGGTATTTTAAAACTTGTGGTCAATGGAATACATAGTAAAGGATATATTTAGGAAAATTTAGATATTATCTAATGTATTATTGGTCTTATTTTGAGATATCACAATAGAATTAACCATTTTTATTATTCCTCAAGAGATATATACAAATACTTATCAATAATATTAGGAATAGTATTATTAATTAGAGGTATAATGGAAGAAATAACAATAGGATAGGGATGAGTGGTGTTGGGAGAAGGAAAGAATATGGAATTTAAGGAAGAAAAAAAAATTGGTCAAAATTACAATTTTTTGAAAAAAATCTGAGTTGGTTTTTATTTCTACTCGTGCATATCCTCTAAATGACCAATGTGTTATAATGAACCATTGGTGTGCAACCAACTAGTAGGATCAATAGGTTCATTCATACACTAGGGATAAATAAAAATTATAACAAAATCCTTTGGAACACTTTAAAAAAAAAACATTGTGAGAAATACCCCTTAATTTTATCATGTTGAAGAAATGGTGATAATGAGATATGTCTCCTTCAAGGGTCCTAATAAACTATATTCACATAAACATGTTGTTATAATTACCCATTATTTTGACTATATTTTATAGATTATTGTAATGGATAAGTATTTTTCAAGGGTCCAAACATATGTAATACTGTGTTTCATTTAATTTGGCTTCAAAATTAAGAAATTACAATAGAAAACTCATAGTACTATAGAATAGAAACAAACAAGAATATTGAACCCAAAAAATGATAAAAATCTATATCAAGAGATAAAAAGTAGAACTATTCAATAGAGTTTCTCAAATGTTTTACGTACTATTCTACTACACTTTTGCACCAATTTAGGTATCCTTGATTGATGATCTAATAGCACTTGTAATAAATCACTTTCAACAAATATAGAAATAGTAGTAGCATCTCAATAATGCACTAAAATAGACATTCATTGAGAAAAATAAATGCAAATTAAATGTCAAAAATTAGAAATGTATCTAATTATATTCTAAAGTTAAACTGATAGAACTCCTAACAACCTATAAAGGTTGAATTTTTATATGCACAATAGAGACATATAGGATGTCAATATCATAGGTAAATACAACTACAACATAAATATTCCTATTTATATACCAAATGAACCTTAATCCTAAGACTAATTCTCAAGGCTTGTATACCTTAAACTATGTCCCAAGCTAACAAAAATATATTTAGCTAATATGGCTACATTATGTCCATTAAAAACATCAACGCACTAGTAGCACCAACCCTTATAGCCATTAAAAACATCAACCCACTAGTAGCATCAATCCAATATGGCTTCATGACTACTACAATGCCAACCTTCCTTTATTACCAATGTTGATGGAGCATATATACAAAGAAAAATATTTATGGACCCAATAATATATTATCACAAGATGCCAAAATGTATAAATGACACCTCACCATAAAAAATAGGTATAAAATTACAATTTTGTAGTTTTATAAAGTGATATTAAACAATAAATAACCAATTATATAAGCAGAATAATTGATAGTTTAATAACTATAATTGAAATGAGTAGCTAAACCATTTCACCACACATGTATCTTGTAATTGATATAAATTTTCATGTATATTAGGATTAACACAATTTACTTATTTAATTTCTTTGTTATATTGATCTTCATTCTTTATTCTTCCTTTGATGTACATATATTAAGATCATTTCCCATCCTTCTAACCCTCAAAACCCAAGTTGTAATGTGCATAATTTTTTGTTCTATTGCTTCTTTTAATATGTAACAACAAAGTTTCCTATGCCCTACTAATCCATTTGCTTCATTTACAAAATATTTATATATTTCCCAATATGGATATGTGATCATTGTATTGTATTATGTATTTACACTTACATTATCTTTATAAAGTTGCATTAGGATAAAAAGGATTATTATCACAAATTTTGTTACAAAACTCTAAATTCTAACTCATATAATAGCACAAGATACTTCAATGATTTTACTCTATAACATTATGTTTCAACCCCATGTTGTACAAGATGTTATACTTTAGTAGTTTCAGATGGATTTGATTTCTTATATTTCATATTTATTTCTTTATAGTGGTTATTACCAAGAGCAAATATTCTAGTACATTTCATGGTTGGGTATTTTCTTATATGTTTTCATGGTATAAGAATAAAGATATAAAATTGGATTCCATGTATAATTATTTTAAAAGTGGCTTATTTATTGTAGAGTGCCAAAGAAAAAATCATCACTAATGTAGTTGTAGACACAAAATAGCACCAATATAATTATGTGACTGCAAACACTGATCGCTTTGACACACACAGCCCCAAGGGCAACCCCCAGAGGTCAAACAGTGGTCCTAACCACTCTCACAGTAGTTTTGGAAGGTCAGAGATCAATTTTGCACCTTCAAGCACTTTGCTCAGTATCCGTACCACCCTGGGACAAATTCAATCTGGGATTTGCCCCACCTAGGGACAAATTTTGAATTCACTCCAGGGTGGGGCGAATTGCATGTTTGACGGTAAAAAAGTCAAATCTTGACAAATGGCAGCTCAGATCCACCACCCAACCCTTCCTTCATCGCATGGGAGTATGGGTGAGCATTTTCAAGTGTTAGAGGCATCTGCAAGGTCATTCATGAAGTCCTAATTTAGGGAGGAATCTCCTTCCCCCTAGGAGGGCATGATTGCCATGTGGCGCCTCTGCATGCCCATTTCAAGGGACCTCTAGGTCTATAAATTGGTGAGTTTCCTCACCTCAGAATAGGAGAGAAGTAGCATTTTAGAGCAACGAAGTGCTGTCATTTTATTTACACACCTCACACCTTTTGGAATTGCACCTTTCACATCCTTGATTCCTTTAGAAGGGAGGTCATTGGGTGACTATTGGGAGGACATATCTCGATCCCAAAACCCAAGATTTGGTCATGATATCCCACAAATTTTTTTGACAATACCACACAAGAGGATTTTGACCCATCCCAAGTGGATTGGTGCCAAAATCAAGCCTCAAACAGTGGGTAGCCTGCCCTATGGGCGCCCCCTCCCACACTGTCACAGTCCTAATCGCCCCCTTTCAGAGCAATGGGAATTCCATGGTAGATTTGCTTTCTTTAATTTTTGCATTCAATTATATGATTCTTAGATAGGGTTTCATTTGAATTTTGTCTCGTTTCAAACAATTTTGATCATATTTCTATCTTTGCTCGCTTTTACTAACCTACAGGTAGCATCGTAAAAATTCCTATTTATGGAGGCTAAATTGGGAAAATCTAACCATCTGGGTCTTCCCAAAATTCCCCCAATTAGCTAACCCCAAGTTTTTAGGTATTTTGGAGCTTCCGAGGTAGGACATTGGGACAGTACCTATTTAGCATTTTGTTGTAGGTGAATTCGTCCCACCCCGAAACGAATTCAAATCGTTGAGGAATTTTTAGACTGTTCTTTTTGCAAAGCCAACCTGGTGATGTCTTGATACCCTTGTCAAATTTTCATAGCATTTGGACTTGTTTTAGTTATAGTTTAATTCATTTTTCTCATTCACTTATCATAGGCTTGGGGATTGTATGCTTTCTTCCATCTGAAGGTGCTACTGATCATTTCTTATTCTTTTGAACATAGGTTTTGGACATCGAAGGAGTAGCGAGGAGTCTAGATTCATCAACGCAAGTGGTGGCGATGTTTGGTCCGCCCATTTTACATGTGGGCATGCGAAAGAAGGAAAGGCACCCATGGATGTAATTAGAATGAATGCTTAAATGCTCCTAGCCCTTGGGAGGGGAGGATGCACATTGTAACTGATTTTGGAACATATCAATGAAAATGGTTGTCTTTCTTTAATTCCCATTTGTTCTAGTTCAATTCGATCATGCTTTCCCTCTTTTCATGCACTCTCAAGTTTTTAGGATTTAGCGCTAAGTTTGGTTTCTTTGTTTGCATATCGCATGTTAGCTTTCCCTTTTTGATTTTGTATCCTCGTGCTTTCAGTGGTGATCACGATGGGACCCTGTCCTCTATTTTTAAGATCAAGGATCTTATCCAAACTTGGTTTTTTGCTTGCAGGTACGATGCTTTCATACACTGACTGTTGTTCGTTCCATCAAGGAGCGAATACAGACCTGTAATTCATCTCACCCTGGGGCGAATACAGTCTTGTAATTCATTCCACCCTAAGACAAATTACATCCTATGATTTTTTTAGGAAGAAACTCAAAACCGACAGATTCGGGCATAGAAGAGGTAAGAATTCTGCACTTTTCCTGTCATTTTTTGTCTTTAGTTTTTCTATTTTTTTGGTTCCTTCTGCGTGCATAGAAAAAGTCTTGCTGCATGTTTACTTTGTTTAATGCAAAATAAAAATAACCCCACACACCACATGGAAAATCAAACACCAAGGAGCTGGTCATAAAACCCCAGCCCTTGATCAAGACCAACGGTGGATTTCATCACCACCTTGGCTTGAATTTTGCATTCATAAACCCCGATCACTTCTGTTGCTAGACGTAAATCCTGAAGAAAGCTAACCGAGTGTAGTTGGGGTGATTCCCAATGCACAAGGATAAGTCTTCTATGGTAGGTGTCATAAACAAAATGATTCCCATTTTGTACCGCCTATGTTCCACGTACCATCTGCTCTCACATACCTATAGTTTCCCTCACATAATGGCGGGTATATAGAGAGGTTGGTATATCGGCCTGGCAATGGTATATCGAAGGGGTGACAAATTTTGGGAGTCATAAGAGCCCTCACTTTGCATTTAAACGTTCTTTACAAAAACCTTCAAAAACAAAAGAAAAACAACAACAAAACACACTAAACCAGGTTTAGGACACACTCTCAATATTTAAACAAGATAATCACTATTTGCATATGTGTGTGCTCTTTTTTGTTTAGTGTAGCATAAAAAATCATAAAAGAGATAAAAATCCATTTATCTTGTAGCACAACAACACCATGGTGTACACCCGTAGCCAAGCCCAATCAAGGGCAGAAGCTGTGAAAAGTGTACAAGGGGATACAAGTCGCCTCCACTTTAGCCCTAAGGACTTGGTTATACCACCTTGGCGGCCTGACCCAAAAGAGAGTCCGCATCATTCCATTTCAAGGTGGAATTATAGGGACACCCCTCTGGGGGACACGCTCGTTCATCACAGCCCCTTTCAGGAAGAATCCTTACACGTGGCACTCAACATAGATAGGAAATCTCCCTTAGAAGCTAGATATGAGTGGCCATTGTGCAATGAAGTGCTAGAGTAGCATAGTGTCCATGAGGAGAGGCCACATGACTATGGCATCCCTCCTTTGCCCCCCATCACTGTTAGAACTAATAGACAAACCCCAGAGCATAGGCCACATGACTATGGCATCCCTCCTTTGCCCCCCATCACTGTTAGAACTAAAGCCCTTGTGGACAAATTCCTAGCGAATCTTGAGTGGTACGACATCGAGGCACTCCCTCGGTCGTCAAATCATTTTGCGAACACTATGGCCTCCTTGGGGTCATTAATCCCTCAAGACCTTTCTAGTGATATGACAACCATTCAAGTCAAAACACTATCGCAATCCATGATGGAGCATGCAAGCTCTGACTTGACGCCAAGAATCCACATGATCCAGATTGAACCATCCTCGGATAAGTTCTCTTGAATCCATGATCGTTTGAAACATGCCAACTGGGGGTCCTTGTTCTCCCCTACTCCCATTAATAGCAACACAATGCTATTCTTACAAGTTCTCTCCCACTCAGTGTTTGCTAGGGATGAAATTCAAGAGGGATTGGTTGTTCACACTATCGAGGCTTCCGATCAATAGGATTGGTATTTATCCATTAGGGACTACCTCAAGTTAGGTAATATCCCACTTGGATTGATGCATGCCACAAAATGAGCATTCAAGCAGAAAGCAGCTAAGTATGTCTTGATAGGAGACATTTTGTACCGTTGCAGCTATGAAGGAATCCTCCTTCGATGCTTGGACCAGCAAGAGTCCACTTGGGTAGTTGCCCAAGCGCATGATGGTACATGTGGTGGCCACTTTAGTGGTATGGCCATCACAAAGTGCATTATTCATATGGGCTATTATTGGCCATCTTTAGAGAGATATTGTTGCGCATATGTGAGGAAGTGCGTAAAGTGTCAACACCATGCTAATTTGACACATGTACCTTCCCAGGCCTTGTAGAAAGTCCAGTTAGCTTGGCCATTTTTGCAGTGGGGCTTAGATCTAATCAAAAAGATCTCCCCTGCATCATCAAGTCATCACATGTTCATCATAATAGCCACAGAGTATTTCACCAGGTGGGTGGAAGCAGTTCCGCTTACCTCTACGATAAGACCCCGCATTGTGGAGCTCATTTTGCATAACATCATATGTCGTTTTGGTATTCCATCCAAAATAATCTTGGATAATGGGATGTTATTCAAGAAAAAATAAGTGCATGCTTTGACCACAAAGTATAGCATTCAACACAGTTTTTTGACAACCTATTATCCACAAGCAAATGGGCAAGCAGAGGCATCAAACAAAACACTAGTTGCCATCCTTAAAAATATGGTTGTAGATAATCATAAGGATTGGCACATCCAAATCCCACTTGTCCTATGGGCTTATTGCACTATAATTTAGATGCCTACTAGGGCAACTCTATTTTTTCTCGTGTATGGCTCCGAGGTAGTCATGCCTCTCGAGTTGGAAATTCCTTCCCTGTGCATATCAATGCAAGAGTTCATCGATGATGACACTGCACGACAGGCCTAGTTATACTAGCTTACATTGCTCTATGAACAACGTGTTAATGCTCTCAAGCATTTGTGTATCTATCAAGAGCGACTTAAGAAATCATACAACATGAAATTTCACCCGAGGGACTTTCGAGTTGGTGACTTGGTCTTGAAGGAAAACCAACAGAACTCTAGTTTGTCATCCCATCTCAGGGACAAGTTCACAGAAAATTGGTTAGGTCCATATGTAATTGATAGCAAGATAGGACCCAGGACGTACCGGCTAGCTTCCCTTGATGGAGTCAAGGAACTCGAACCCTTGAACATTAGTCATTTGCGACCATTCCATATCTAAGAGAGCCATATCCAAAAATGCTCCAAGGATTCCTACAATCGCTTGGTCAATCCCAAAATGCTCCAAGGATTCCTACAATCGCTTGGTCAATCCCAAAATGCTCCAAGGATTCCTACAATCGCTTGGTTAATCCCAAAATGCTCCAAGGATTCCTATAATAGCTTGCTCAATCCCAAAACGCTCCAAGGATTCCTACAATCGCTTGGTCAATCCCAAAATGCTCCAAGGATTTCTAAAATCGCTTAGTCAATCCCAAAATGCTCCAAGGATTCCTACAATCGCTTGGTCAATCCCAAAACACTCCAAGGATTCCTACAATCACTTGGTTAATCCCAAAATCCTCCAAGGATTCCTAAAATCGCTTGGTCAATCCCAAAATGCTCCAAGGATTCCTACAATCGCTTGGTCAATCCCAAAATGCTCCAAGGATTCCTATAATCACTTGGTCAATCCCAAAATGCTCCAAGGATTCCTACAATCGCTTGGTCAATCCCAAAACACTCCAAGTATTTCTACAATCACTTGGTCAATCCAAAAATGCTCCAAGGATTCAATCCCAAAATGCTCCAAGGATTCCTACAATCGCTTGGTCAATCCCAAAATGCTCCAAGGATTCCTACAATCACCTGGTCAATCCCAAAACACTCCAAAGATTCATACAATCGCTTGGTCAATCCCAAAATGCTCCAAGGATTCCTACAATTTCTTGGTCAATCCCAAAATTCTCCAAGGATTCCTACAATCGCTTGATCAATCCCAAAACACTCCAAGGATTCCTACAATCGCTTGGTCAAAAATAAGAAAATTCCAAAATAGTAAAAACATCAAGAATAACAAAAACAATTTGCATCTCATTTCTAGGCGTGCTCAAACTCATCAATAGAGAGCTCTTCTCGCATATCGTCTTCATATTCACAAAAATCAATCCATCAAAAACACAAAAATATGTAGCTGCATTAAGCATCACATCCATACATTGCATATCTGTGATCATACAGGTCAAAGGCACCATAGACTGTAACTACTCTGCCAGTCCATCTTGTTCCACGTTTCTCCATTCTATAAGCAGTCCATCAAAAATAAACACCATTCACTTATTTTTACCATACCAGAGTCAGTGGTCTTCTAATGTATCAAGATTTTTTATCTTTTAGTCGTCATGTAGCTTTCTAGCCACATACTGTACCAAGTCAGATAGATTTTAAGAAGGTAGAGTTCTACTTGGATCACACCTTGTTACGTAGCGTCCCAACACAAATTAAAACACATAAAAATTCCCAAGTTGTGTGAATGAAAGATGAAACCTGCACAACAATCCAGGTCACCATAAGTGAAACGATTATCTTGCTCATCCCCCTATGCAAATGACCCCATGAATGCTGAGAGTTGGCAAAAGGACAAGCATCTTCCCTACCCAATTCCCCAAGAATCCCAAGTTCTCAAAAAGTTGCAAACATCAAAATCTTGCAAAAAGTCAAAACTCCAACAAATTTGACATCACCCCAGAGTGCATACATCAAGAGGCACATACAATAGTGATTCTCATCACTCGAAATTCAAATCCCTTGCTCAAGAGAAAAATATATAAAAAATAAACAGTGATTTTTATCACTACAAAAGAGCAAGTATCCCAATACAATTGAAGAAAAGAAGGGAGTCAAACTTGAATCCCTGGAACTCTCAACATTTCGACAGGTCATGAGGCAAACCCTAGTACTGGTTTGGTGGATAGCCTATCGGTCACTGGTGGTAAACCTCCCACATGACGATATATCTATCACATTAACTCGTGTATAGATCAATGTTTGCATGTGGATGAGCTAGCTTATGGTATCCTAGATAGCACCGTAGATTAATCTGACTAAATACAACAAAGGAGTTAGTGGAGCTAATTAGGTGATCCTCGATACTGAGTTTGGTTAATAGCCTATCTGGCACTGGCAGTATCCTGACAAATACCACATAAATGAACTCAATTGCACACACAGGGATGTGAAATAACTAGGTCAAAGTCAATTCCAATTCATACCTTGTCTAAAAGTCTTGTAAGATAAAGTACAGTCACGGCTAGTGAGTTAAAACCGTCTAAGTCTCAGAATACCTCAACTACATTGCTAAACCAACTGTGCTATCTTTCATCCTCGCATTGCCATCAGCAATCGCCAAAAAAAAAAAAAAAAATCACAAAAGTTCTAAACAGTCTATGGTGCCCTCACCAAACAACACAAATTCAATTCATCCATTCCATCTTGCATATCACATATAAATTTAGAAATATTTGCATTCATCATAACATATGCATCCATCAAAATAAATTAACATGCATACATCCATACTCATCACTCATCATGCATAAAATCAAATCATCACTCGCATAAACAAAATAAAGTCATCTGTATATATCATCAAAAATGCCCGCAGGCTACAATGAACAAAAATTTCAAAAACAAAAAATTCACTTAGAGTAAGATAATAGTATACGAATTCAGGGCAAAAATTTCAAAAAACAACAAAAATTGAACAAAAATGCACCAAAATAGCTAATAAACTTGCCCAATGAGAGTGCTTTGGCACTTGACATTCCAGGCATGCAAAATAGATGTCGGGGTCACAAATCCTCGCTATCCTATTCCCTAAGAAGGCTACCATAGCTGGACCGCTCCATGGGAAGACGAATTTTTGAGAATTTCATCCCCAAATGGCATCAACAAAAGGGTCAAAAACCCACCCAAAAATAGTAATAACATTGCCGAACGAAGGCGCCTTCGTGCCTGACATTCTTGGCATCCAAAATAGACATTGGGGTTACAAATTGTCACTCTCCTACTCCCTAAGAAGGCTACCATAGCTAGAACGCTCCATGGGAGGACGAAATTCTGCCAATTTTAGCTCTAAAAAGCATCACCAAAAAGGGTTAACACCCACCAAAAACAAGTCTAAATGTTGGAAAACTGCACACACATTCAAGGATAAGAATCTAAAGGCACCTTTGCACAAGTCATCTTGGGTCAAGCGACTCGTCGCTTTTCTCATGAAGTTCATTCCCTCATCGATTCGTCACTTGATGGGGTAGTCACACTTAGTCACCAATCAACAAATACACACCCAATTAAGAAAAATGGCATGCATTCAAAGAATCATTGACAAAGACAATTACGCTCCTACTTGGGGCAGTAAAAAAGCAACAATCACAATCCGATTAGATCACTTGGAATTTTGTGAATCATGAACTCAATGTTATCATAGAAAAAAGGTTGTGCCCTTTGCCTATTCATGAACGATCAATGTCCAAGATCAAGTGACACCTCACCGAAAAATGTTAACACTTGAATTGAGTGCCTTCGCTCGTCAGAAGCAAGGATTCAAGAATGCTTACCCTTTCCATAATTAGGGCATCAAAATTTGGTTAGGTTACTGAGAAACCCTAATCACTAGTGCTTTGGTTATCTATTTTTGCTTGGCCCTGTGCCATGCACAGCGCATCCCAAAAAATGGCATCTGTAGACACCAAAACAACACCAATCCGATTATGTGACTGTAAACACTGATCTCTTTGACACACACAACCCCAAGGGCAGCCCCCAGAGGTCAAACAGTGGTCCTAACCACTCTCACAATAGTTTTGGAAGGTCAAAGATCAATTTGGCACCTTCAGGCACTTTGCTTAGTATCCGTCCCACTCTAGGATGAATTCAATCTGGGATTCGCCCCACCCAGGGACGAATTTTGAATTTGCTCTAAGGTGCGGTGAATTGTAGGTTGGACGGGCAAAAATTCAAATCTTGACAAATGGCAGCTCAGATCCACCACCCAATGCTTCCTTCATCGAAAGGGAGTATGGGTGAGCATTTTCAAGCGTTAGAGGCATCTGCAAGGTCAGTCATGAAGTCCCAATTCAAGGAGGAATCTCCCTCCCCCTAGGAGGGCATGATTGCCATGTGGTGCCTCTGCATGCCAATTTCAAGGGACCTCTAGGTCTATAAATTGGTGAGTTTCCTCACCCCAGAAGAGGAGAGAAGTAGCATTTTAGAGCAATGAAGTGCTGTCATTTTATTTACACACCTCACACCTTTTGGATTTGCACCTTTCACATCCTTGATCTCCTTTAGAAGGGAGGTCATTGGGTGACTATTGGGAGGATGAATCTCGATCCCAAAACCCAACATTTTGTCATGATATCCCACCAAATTTTCCGACAATACCACACAAGAGGTTTTGGACCCATCCCAAGTGGATTGGTGCCAAAATCAAGCCTCAAACGACGGGCGGCCTGCCTTATGGGCACCCCCTCCCACACTGTCACAGTCCTAATCACCCCATTTCAGAGCAATGGGAACTCCATGGTAGATTTTATTTCTTTCATTTTTGCATTCAATTAAATTATGCTTAGATAGGGTGTCATTTGAATTTCGTCTTGTTTCGAACAATTTTGATCATATTTCTATCTTTGCTCGCTTTTACTAACCTACAGGTAGCATCATCAAATTCCCATTTATGGAGGCCAAATTGGGAAAATATGACCATCTGGGTCTTCCCAAAATGCCCCCAATTAGCTAACCCCAAGTTTTTAGGTCTTTTGGAGCTTTCGAGGTAGGACATTGGGATAGTACCTATTCGACATTTTGTTGTAGGTGAATTCGTCCCACCCCGAAATGAATTCAAATCGGTGAGGAATTTTTAGACTATTCTTTTTGTAGAGCCTTCTTGGTGATGTCTTGATGCCCTTGTCAAATTTTCATAGCATTTGGACTTGTTTTAGTCATATTTTAATTCATTTTTCTCATTCACTTATCATAGGCTTGGGGATTGCATGCTTTGTTTCATCCGTAGGTGCTACTGATTGTTTCTTGTTCTTTTGAATGTAGGGTTTGGACATTGGAGGAGCAGTGAGGAGTCCAGATTCATCAACGCAAGTGGCAATGACGTTTGGTCCGCAGATTTTACATGTGGGCACGCGAAAGAAGGAAAGGCGCCCATGGATGTAATTAGAATGAATGCTTAAACGCTCCTAGCCCTTGGAAGGGGAGGATGCACATTGTAACCAATTTTGGAACATATCAATGAAAAGGGCTGTCTTTCTTTAATTCCCATTTGTTCCAATTTGATTCGATCATGCTTTTCCCTCTTTTCATGCACTCTCAAGTTTTTAGGATTTAGCGCTAAGTTCGGTTTCTTTGTTTGCACATCGCATGTTAGCTTTCCCTTTTTGCTTCCGTATCCTCATGCTTTCTGTAGTTAAAAAGATATGACATCAATAATATCATTGAATACGAATATTTTTTTATAATTGGGATCTCACAATGAATATGGTAGATTCATCCAACTCTACCAACCATGGATATTTTAAAATTTACAATTAAAATAATATATTGTTTTTGTGATGACATTGCAATATTCTTAGGGATAAATATTGAAACTTAAACACCTAGATCTAGTAGCTAAAGGTATATTTTTGCAACCATTATTTTCATCTAATAGGATTACTTTCATGGGAATAGAAATTTAAAAATAAGTTGTATGTTGGTATTAATCTTCTAGAAATGGGATCATAAATATAGGAGAACCAACTACCACTTTAACTATATTTGTGATCCTAGCCTATGCTCATTTATATCAACTCCATCATTATGACAATAAGCACATACATTTCTAGTCACTAGAGCCATGTAGGAAACTATTAATTCTAAATTTTAAGATTCCCTAATGCCCAAGTGCTCCTCAATTTCATTTAATAATAAGAGTCCTCTACAAAAATAATATATACAAATAAATCATGGGAAGTAAATGGTGCAACCACCACAAGAATTGTAGTCATAGTGACATTGAGCATATAATTTAACAAAAGTCTCTAGTGATGCAACTCATGGTCAATATTGCTTTTTTTTTTCTAAAGATAATGTGGTTCTAGTAATGTCTTAACCTTAGAAATTTCTCATGAGTAGGTATTTTTATTTTAGACTCATTTTTGGGCATAATAAAATCCTCTCCATATTATCATTGGATCATGAAATTACAAGAACATAATCACTTAAGACATAGTCGACTAACTTGGATTTCAAACAATTGGTTTACCCATAATATTATTCATTGGATTATATTCATTTAAGGAAAGGAGTAGAGGATAAATTCTAATGCAACATTGAGTATGATATCATGCAAATACATGACTTAATAAATTATAACATGGTATAATTGCACCTCTATGATATCTTAATTTAGAGACCATACCACTTTGAGTAGCAAGAGGCCTACAAATATTTCTTACAATAATGGACAATCTGAGTTAAATGTAAGAAAACACATAGTAGAGTGCTTTATTAGTAATAATATGTTATTTGTATTAATAAAAACAAGGCTAAAAGTTTATTTTTAATGTTTAAATGTTTATTTTGTTGATGGGTAAACTTGATAAGCATGACACAAAATTTTATCCTTGTCATGTCAACTACATTCTAATTTGTATAGAATCAATAAATGGATGCACTTATTTCTTTATAATCATATGTATTCAATGATTTATGAGAATACTAATATGATGCTCTATGATGCATGATATTTTTTATTCCTAGATAAATATTTTTACTAGTCCACTATATCATTGATTAGTTTACAAGAACGATGAAATCAAACAATATATATATGAGTTGATAGACATGGACAAAATCTAATCAATTTCATATCCTTTTCAAAGGCCCATTATCTAGACATAAAATACATATGCATAAGATAACTATATATTTTATTGATTAGATGGGAGAAGGAGTTTTGAAAGGATCTACAAAAATTAATAAAAACAGGCTAGTCACTAGAACACACAGGAAGGTGAAAACAAAAATAAATAGCCTACATATTTAAAAACCATAGAGCAGACCAAATATAGGAACGACATGACCTAGATAAAGAGGGACTAAAACAAAATAAAAAAGACAAAAAATCCTGAGACCCTACATGGTCAAAGACAAAACATAAACCTTAAAATATTAAAAGCCAAAATGAAGCTAAACCAAAGGAAGATTAGGATCCAAAAACCATTTGACCAAACATAGAAAAGTCAAGGTCCCAATGAGGGTAATCAGAGTTTTTTTCCACTAGGACCCACATCATTATCCATGTTTTGCTCTTTCATCTCCCAATCCTACTAGCCCATGAGAGTGATAATCTATTTTGCACAAGAAATGGTAGCCATAATTAAGTCAATCAGAGATCTCTGGTGCTTCATCAGTGTCCCTCTAATTCAATTAGGATCCAAGTTTTTTATTTTGGATATAAATATTTTTAACCTTTCTACTGCCACCCACTCCAATAGCAAGTTTTAGTTTCTAACGTGCTAGTAGATACTCATAAAATTCAGAGACCTTAATATTCATTGTAGCTTTCCCAATATTGGAAACCTTGGCCACTAGCCTCTTTGATCTCCAAGTACCTTCCTCACTACCTCCAGAACCTTTTAGGGGTGAACTAACCACCCCAGCCATAGCCTTAGCCATTAGAGTAGTGTTGACAAGTTCCTAGCTCATGAAATCAATATCTCCCAAAATGGAAGAGTTACGATAGTTCATAATGGGGGGAGGGTGAAAGCACGAGGATACGGAAACAAAAAGGAATATGCCACAAGAAAGAACAAGAAAGAACATATACGAATTCACACAAGATAAAAGAAATATGAAATGTGGTAACCTCTTTATTCATACACTTTTTAAAGTGTGTTACAATACATCTCCTTCCTTTTTAGGGGATAGGAGCGTCAAATATGTTTCTCATCACAACATCCATGGATGACAATCCTTCTTCCGCGTGCCCACATGTAAGATGGACGAACCAAAATGTCACCACCACTTATGTATGTGATTATTTGCTCTTTCCTGCTCCTCTGCTGTTAGAAACCTGCGTTCAAAGAAACAGAAAACATTAGTAGCACCTACAGATAAAACAAAGCATGTATTTCCCAAGGCCTACTATCAGTGTATGCATGAAAATATTAAAACGGCTATCAAATGACCTCGGATTGACATGGAATTTTTATAGAAGCATAAATATATCATCAAAAGACCACTGGAAAAATAACAGTTTCGAAATTCCTCACAGATTTGTATTCGCTCCAGGGTGGGATGAATAGGCCTGTAATTATTTCTCAGAAAGCACCCTGTTTAATGTCCTACTTAGGAAGCTCAAAATGACCTAAAACGTTGGGGTTAGCTAATTGGGGGTGTTTTGGGAAGACCCAGATGGTCATATTTCTCCAATTTTTCCTCTAGGACCCAAATTTTTTGGTGCCATCTGCAAGTTAGTGAAGGCGAGAAATGACAAAAACCTGGTCAAAATTGCTCAGAATGAAATGAAATTTGAACTGTAACCTATTTAACATATCTAGAATCAAATGAAAAATAAAAACCATAGAAATATATCACATATTTCTAATCATCCCGGGGTGGGGCGAATAGTACTAGGATAGTTTGGGGAGCACCCGGGGGCAGGACGCCCACTGTTTGGGACACTATTTTGGCACCAATCCACTTGGGATGGGTCCAAAACTGATTATGGGGTGTTGTCAAATTTTTTGTGGATATTTGTGGCCAAAAATCAGGTTTTGGGTCCGGATTCGTGCTTCCAATAGTCACCCAATAACCTCCCTTTCGAATGAGAGATTAAGGATGTGAAGGCACAAATCACAAGTAGGTATGTAAATTGGCAGCACTTCATTGCTCAAATGATCCTTCTCTATATATCTTTTGGGTGAGAAAACTCACCAATTTATAGACCTTAAGGTCTCCTTGTTTGAATTGCGAATGCGAGGGCGCCACTTGAGTCAACTGTCCTATTTTTAGAGAAAAGCTAACTCCCTGATTTAGAATCTCCTTGCATGAGGTCTCTAAAATAAATACATGCATGACTGAATTCTCTCTTCTTGAATAAAATCTATTCCTCGCAATTGCATGGCCTTAAGCCTCAGTTAACTGGCAAAGTTACCGAGGTTTGAATTTTTTCCAGTCAAACTTTCTATTCACCTCACCCTGGGGTGAATGCTGCTATTCATCCTTGGGTGGGACGAATGCCATTTTGTATTCGTCCCGGGGTGGGACGAGCAGAGAGCAAGGTGCCAAAAAGGTGCCAAATTGACCTCTGACCTCTAAAAATACTTTTGGAAGTGGTTAGGATCACTATTTAATCTCTGGGGGCTGCCCTAGGGGCTATTTGGGTCAATGCGATCAGCGCTCGTTGTCACATAATCGAATTGGTGTTGTTTTGGTGTCTACAGATGCCCCTTTTTGTGAAGCGTTGTGCAAGGTGCAACACCGAGCAAAAATAGATAACCAAAGCACTAATGATTAGGGTTTCTTAGTAACCTAACCAACTCTTGATGCCCCAAGTATGGAAAGGGCATGCATTCTTGAATCATTACTTCTTACAAGCTAAGGAACTTCATTCAAGTGTTAACCTAGTTCAATGAGGTGTTACTTGAGATTGGACATTGACCAGTCATGAATAGGCAAAGGGCGCAACCTTTTGTCTGTGGGAACCTTGAGTTCATGATTTAATTAATGCCAAGTGTTTGATCATCTTATGATAATTGCTTGTTTACTGGCCCAAGCAGGGGCACGATTGTCTTTGTTAATGATCCTTTGAATGCGTGTCATTTCCATGATTGGGTATATTGTTGTTGATTGGCGACTAAATGTGACTACCCCCTCAAGCGACGAATCGATGAGGGAATGACCGAAATGAGAAAATAAACAAGTTGCTTGATCCAAGATGAGTTAGGTAAGGGTGCCTTCAGTTGTTTACCATTGAATGCGAAAGTAGTTTCCAAAAATTTTGACCTGTTTTTGGTGGGTTTTAACCCTTTTTGTGATGCCATTTGGAGCTGAAATTGGCAAAAATATGTCTTCCCATGGAATGGTTTGGCTATGATAACCTTCTTAGGGAGTAGGATAGTGATAATTTGTAACCCCAATGTCTATTTTTGATGCCAAGAATGTCAGGCGCAAAAGCGCCTTTGTTCAGCAATGTTATTGCTATTTTTGGATGGGTTTTGACCCATTTTGGTGACATCGTTTGGGGATGAAATTGGAAAAAATCCGTCTTCCCGTGGAGTGGTCCGGATATAATAGACTTCTTAGGTAGTAGGATAGTGACAATTTGTAACCCCAATGTCTATTTTGCATGCCCGAAATGTCCAGTGCAAAAGCATTCTGAGCGAACACTTTTAGGGCTTGTTTTGGTGCATTTTTGTGCATTTTTTTTGCTTTTTTTGAAATTTTTGCTCTGTATTCATCCCTGGGTGGGACGAATTCATATTTAGTATTCATACCAAGGTGGTACAAGCACTAACCAGAGCACTCATACCAGGGTGGAACGAGTACAGGCTCAAAAAGCCTATTTAAAGGCCAAAACTAAGTTTTGGGCTCATTTGCATTTGTTTTTCTTGGTGATTTGGATCTCTGAGGAGGATGAGGTCAATTCTACGAAGCGAAGCGCTGCCAAAATTTTCCTGTGACCATGAGTTCTCATACCGGATCGAGCGGTGGAGCCGAAGCGATACCAGTGAGTGCCCGTCCTCTTTATTATTTTGCATTACAACTGGAAAATCGCAAGTTGTGTTTATTGCTTGTGTTTTATTGTTTTTCTGGTTTTTTCAAATTGTAAAAATGAAACCCTAGTCTATGAACACTTAACTAAAAACTTAATTTAACCCTAGTTAAACACAGATTAAAATTTTAGTTGAAAAATGAGCTAGAAACTTAGTTTAGAACATACTTTAAAAACTTCGTTGAACCTGAATTGAACCAAGATCAAAACTTTAGGTTAAAACGTAGCGTAAAACTAAGTGGAAAGCGTAGCGTGAACCCTAGTTAACTGTTGTTTTTTTTGTGTTTTGAATTTGCCAATGTAAATTTAAAAACCCTAGGTCTGAGAAATTATTTGGTGACTATTTTTGTTTGTTTTTTTAAGTGAGCGGTTAGAGTTAAAAACCCTAGAACTGACCAATGATGTTTTTAATTTTTTTGTGTTGTTAATTTATCAGTTAGAGTTAAAAACCTTAGATCTGACAAATTATTTTGGTTTTGTAATTTTTTTTTGTGAATTAATCAGTTAGAGTTAAAAAAACCCTAAGTCTGACAAATTAATTTGGAATTTTTGTTTTGTTTTTGAATTTATTAGTTAGAATTAGAAACCCTAGGACTGACAAATGATTTTGAATTTTTGTTTTGTTTTTGAATTTATCAGTTAGAATTAGAAACCCTAGATCTAAAAAATTAGGTTTTTGAATGTTTTTTATGTTTTTGGCTATACATTTTGATGCATTGCTATAGATTCATGAGTAATGCTATACAGTTTTTGTTGCATGGTTTTAATGTTTTTGTGTTGTTTTCTTTTGCAGGTGGTGAAGAGTTGGTACCAGGTGCCCACTATGTTTATTGAAGGGTGTGCAACACTGAATTTGGCTGACTGGGACTGGATTGATGCCCTTAGGTTCAAGAAGGTGACTCGACTAGAGCCGATGGTCGATGATCGGGCCTATCTGATGGCCCTGATCAATTTGTGGGATCCCTGGACCAATACCTTCCATCTCCCAATAGGGGAGATGACGATGACTTTGGAGGATGTCTATCGGATTCTTTGGATTCCAATAGACGGACTGCCGATCCGGATGACACCACGGGATCGGAGGATAGAAGTACTGATACGCTATTTTGGGCATGGAGAGGAGTTGGGTGTGGAGAGCCCCGTGGAGAGGGCAGAGAGCGATTTCTAGATTGGTGGCATACTAGTGTGATGGTGGTTAGAGAAGGGTATTTTTGGAATGAGGCATGCATTACTCATGGGCCTCATTTCCAACATGATGCTCCCCGACTCTTTAGGCATGAGGTTCCTATGGAACCTGCTAGAGATGGTGTTCAAGTTGGTGGAGTGTCCGATAGATGCTTCGATGATTATGATATGGGTACAGACTCTACTGGCATAAATCTATGATGAGTTGTACGAGTTTCACTTCCAAAAGCGGAAGAGGATCAATTGTAGCTACTTGTTGTAGTGTTGGGCTTGGCAGCACATAGCAATGGAGAGGTCGACAGGGCTGCCCTGGATGATGCGAGTGGAGATGGCAGACCGGGAGATTGGATACGGGGTACTGTGGTGGAGGTCAGAGGACTAGGGACAGAGTTGATGATGGGCAGGTGTCGTAGGGCACTATGTCGATGCCTTCGCTTGACTTACTCCTAGGGAGGTGTTCTGGCACCCCTACCAAGACTGTCCAGTCTGGCTTGAGGCAGGAGAGTGGATTCGATGGGTACTAAGGGGACGGTGGCTGATTGGATGGCATGGGACTGAGTAGGAGTTCTTCCAATATGGTCAGGTGACCCGATAGTTCGAGGTATACCAGGGGATGCCTGGTGAGCCCATGGTCT
The DNA here is from genome assembly GCA_028583015.1 of Wollemia nobilis. Lineage (NCBI taxonomy): Eukaryota > Viridiplantae > Streptophyta > Pinopsida > Araucariales > Araucariaceae > Wollemia > Wollemia nobilis. The sequence goes on from JAQPPZ010015568.1 coordinate 1,126,227, forward strand.
ATCGATATCGGGAAGATGAGAGGACGCTGGACCGACCAGTCGTTGCACCACTTGGCAAGGATTCAGATACGGATATTGATGTCCCAGATGTGGATGATATTAGGGCTACTATTGAGTATGAGCAGTGGTGGACTCTATGGCAATGGCTAGGTGAGGGGCCTCTAGGTGATGCAGAGGCAACAATAGTAGGGGATGAGGGTACAGAGGTACCAAATGAGGGTTGGGGTGCTCCGCATGATGATGCAGACATGGTAGAGGTTGAGGATGTTGGAGGGGATTTTCGGGTGCCAGATCAGCTGGAGATGTAGGACGTCCCAGAGTAGTGGGAACCAGAGTAGGCTGCTGTCCCGGATTCGCCTATGCCTCAGGCAGGTTCGGAGGATGTGGAGGTAATACATGGCGTTGAGATAGCACGATTGGAGGACTTGCTATGGAGACAATATGGGGATATGGGAGAGGCTTTACAGGATAGAGATATCTTGTAGAATCATCTGGTGGAGAGGGAGAACGCATGGGATGCGTCCTGCTAGTAGGAGGGGGATACCGATGTGGCACGGGAGAGGGATTTCCTGTGAGCGTAGCTAGAACAGCGTGACGATGTAGTAGCTTACTATCATCGGTGAGAGGTAGAGTGGGGTTGATGAGAGGTAGAATGGGTTTGGTGAGAGTCATAGTGGCATAAACATCGACTAGATATGGAGGGAGAGATTATTTGCCTTTTTGGGTGGATACCTGAGCCCCCTGGAGGTGGCTCTTCACGTCAGACAAGAGACAATGATACTAATCAGTCAGCATCATCCCATCAAAGGTGCCTAGATGATGGGGGTGCTAATGGGTGTGATGTAGGGGCGAGCAACAGTCACCCTGAGAGGTCCCATAGGACCCACACCATGGGGGGTAGTTCTCGTCGCATCGATCCTACATGATCATGGTGGCCGATGCCCTAGGCTTTGGGGTTTTTGAGTTTTTGGCTTTGGTTGCGAAGTCAGAAGACCGGTTCATTGTAGCCTATGGGAATTTTTGTTATGATATATATACAGATGACTCTTTTTGTGTTTATACATTTTTTATGATTTGTTTTTATGTTTATGATTTGTTTTTATGTTTATGCATTTGGTATTATGAATGCGATGTTTCTAATTTGTATGATGTATGCATATGGAATCAGTGGAATGAGTTGTTGATAACTTTTCGATGCACCATAGACTGTGCAAGCGTTGACTGGATTGCTGTACTAATGGGATGACTTTATGGAATGACTTTGCATGTGAAAACTTTGTTTTTGTATTTTGCATATTTTTTGATGGTGATGTATAGAATGAAATGTACTAGTTGTTTGAAAATATAGTTAAGATTTTCTGAGATGCAGATATTTTAACTAACTAGCCAAGACTGTACATTTATCTTGCAAGACTTTTGAACAAGGTATAAATCCGACTTGAATTTAACCAAGTTATTTCACATCCCTGTGTGTGCAATTGAGTTCGTTTATGTGGTATTTGTTAGGATACTACTAGTTCCAGATAGGTTATCAACCAAATCGGTACTAAGGATCACCTAATTAACTCCACTAACTCCGTTGTTGTATTTAGTAAGATTAATCCATGGGACAATCTAAGGTACCATAAGCTAGTTCATCCACATGCAAACATTTGTCTATGCACATGCAAAGCTAATGTGACAGAGATATCGTCATGCGATTAGGATACCACCATTGCTAGGTAGGCTATCAACCAAACCTGTAATGAGGATCACCTAGATGGTTTATCAAATGCTGAGAATTCTAGAGATTCAAGTTCAGGTTGTGGGTTTGCTCAATGATTTGGGAGACTTGCTCATATTTATAGTGATGAAACTCACTGTTTATTTTCTCTTTGTTTTTCTTTTTGAGCAATGATTTTGAATAGCGATGATAACCACTGTTATTTGATTTTGTATTTTGAGCTTTGTAAGGTTGAGCTTGTGAATGGCCTTGATCCTTTTGGCCTTGGGGATGACTACCCATCCTGTTCAAGGACATGTAGTATGAATCCTTAAGAATTTGGGAACCAAGGGAATGATGGAGATTTATGAAGTAAGGGTATTGATATTTTAGACCTTAGGGATGACTACCCATCCTGGTCAGGGACGTGTAGTATGAATCCTTACAACTTTGATACCAAAGGTGAGTGGAGATGGTTGTGATGATTGTTTGTTGAAATTTTGTTTTTGAACGGCGTTGATCATTTTAGGTCTTGGGAATGACTACCCATACTTGGCAAGAACGTGTAATATGAATCCTTACAACTTTGGGGATCAACTATGATTGGGATTTGTGGGAGTGGTAACAACCACTATTTATTATGAGGAATGGATAGGGAAGAGCTCGTCCTTTTGTCAATTCTCAGCATTCTGGAACCATTTGCATAGGGGGATGAACAGGCTAATCTTTCACTTATGGTACCCTAGACTGCTTTGTAGGCTTCTCTTGCATTCACACAACTTAGGAATTATCTTATGTGTTTTAACTTGTGTTGGGATGCTACGTAACAAGGTGTAAGCCAAGTAAAACTTTCTTGTGTAAAATTTGTTTAACTATGTACAGTTTTGGCTAGAAATTTAAAGACAACTGAATGACGAAAACCCTATATACATTAGGAGACAACTAATGATGCTAAAAATGGTAATGGTGCTATTATGGATGTATGCATTTAGAAAATTGATCTGATGTGGAACATGATGGAATTTCCAAGTAATAACAGTCTATGGTGCTTTTGACTGGTATGACCAGCAAATATGCAATGTATGGATGCGATGCCTAATGCAACCTATATTTTTGTATTTTGATTTTTACCAGTATGCATGGAATTGAAATGCAATTTTTTTTGTTATTTTTTATTTTTATGAGTATGCATGGAATTGAAATGCAATTTTTTTTTGTTATTTTTGATGATTTTATTGTTTTTGTTTATTTTTGAATATTTATTTTGACCAAGCAGTTATGGTAACGCTTGGAGCTTTTGGTGTTGACCAAAGGGTTTATGGATACATTTGGAGCATTTTTGGGTTGACCAAGCGATTATGATAATCCTTGGAGCTTTTGGCTTGACCAAAGGGTTATAGATACCTTTGGGGCATTTAGGGTTGACCAAGCGATTATGAGAATCCTTGGAGCATTTGGGTTGACCAAAGGGTTTATAGATACCTTTGGGGCATTTTTGGGTTGACCCACCGATTATGGGAATCCTTCGAGCATTTTTTTGGACTATGGCTCTCTAGATGTGGAATGGCCTCAAATGACTGATGTTCAAGGGTTCTGTTTCCTTGATTCCTTCAAGAGAAGCAAGTCGGTATGTTCCAGGTCCTATTCTACTATCAATGACATAAGGACCTAACCAGTTTACCATGAACTTGTCCCTTAGATGGGATGGAAAATTAGAATTATGCTGGTTCTCTTTTAAGACCAAGTCACAAACCTAAAATTCCCTTAGGTGGACCTTCATGTTGTATGCTTTCTTAAGTCGCTCTTGATAGATACGCAAATGCTCGAGAGCATTAACGCGTCGTTCATCGAGCAACGTCAGTTGGTCTAACCGGGCCTGCCGTGTAGTGTCATCATCGATGAACTATTGCATTGAAATGCCCAAGGAAGGGATTTCCAACTCAAGAGGCATGACTACCTCAGAGCCATACACCAACGAAAATGGAGTTGCCCCAGTGGGCATCCAGATGCTAGTGGGATAAGCCCATAGGGAAAGTAGAATCTAAATGTGCCAATCCTTATGATTGTCTGTGAATATCTTTTTAAGGATGGCAACTAGCATTTTGTTTGACACTTCTGCTTGCCCATTTTCCTACAGTTAATAGGGTGTTGAAAAACTATGCTAAAATTTGTACTTTATGGTGAAAGCACGCACATCTTTGTTCTTGAATGACGTCCCATTATCCGACGGGATCTTGGATGGAATACCAAAATGACATATGATGTTATGCAAAATAAACTCTGCAATGTAGGATCCAGTCGTAGAGGTTAGCGAAATTGCTTCCACCCACTTGGTGAAGTACTTTATGGCCATTATGATGAATGTGTGATGACCAGACGATGCAGGGGAGATCTTTCCAATTAGGTCGAAGCCCCACTACAAAAAAGGCCAAGCTGATTGGATCGGTTGCAAGGCCCGAGAAGGTACGTGTGTCAAATTAGCATGGTGTTGACACTTCATGCACTTATTTACATATGCACAACAATCTCGCTCTAAATATGGCCAATAATAGCCCATGCGAAGAATGCACTTTGCGATGGCCATACCACTGAAGTGGCCACCACATGTACTATTGTGTGCTTGGGTGATCACCCAAGCAGACTCTTTCTGGTCCAAGCAATGGAGGAGGATTCCCTCATAGCTCTGATGATACAAAATATCTCCTAACAAGACATGCTTTGCAGATTTCTGTTTGAATGATATTTTTGTGGCTTGCGTCAATCCAAGTGGGAGGTTACCTATTTTGAGGTAATCCCTAATGGCTGTGTACCAATCCTACTGATCAAAAACCTAGATAGGATGAACAACCAATCCTTCTTGAAGTCCATCCCTAGCAAAATCTGAGCGGGAAAGAACTTGTAAAAATAGTGTTATGTTGCTATTAAGAGGAGTCAAGGAGAACAAAGACCCCCAGTTGGCTCGAGTCAGATAATCATGGATTTGAAAGAACTTATCCGAAGATGGTTCAATCTGGATCAGGTGGATTCTTGGTGTTAGGTCAGAGCTTGCACGCTCCATCACGGGTTGTGATAATGTTTTAACTTGAATGGTTGTCATTTCATCATAAGGGTCTTGCGGGATTAATGACCCCAAGGAGGCCATATTATTCGCAAAATGATTTGATGATCGAGGGAGTGCCTCAATGTCATACCATTCAATTTGTGCCAGGAATTTATCCACAAGGGCTTTGTAGGACTATAGAACTGGACATCTACATTGGAATATCCCCTTGACTTGATTGACAATTAACAACGAATCACCAAAGATTTTTAAATGTTTAATGTTCATGGTGATTGTTGTCTGAAGACCTACGAGCAAGGCTTTGTACTCTACGTTGTTGTTGGTGCATGGGAAGTATAATTTAAATGACAGAGGCATTGGATCCCCTTGTGGAGTGAATAATACAATTCCCGTGCCACCTCCTTGCTCACATTTAGAACCATCAAAGAATAGGGTCATGTCAGCCTATGACTCAGGCTTATCAGAATCTGGCAATTTTGAAACATGAAAAACCCCTACCTAGTAATTCTATGGTCAGAGGCTGATCATCTTCAAGAGGAGCCTCTACCATTTGATTTGTGATGACTTGACATTTTATGGATTTCTGTCCAATGAAATCTATGTCAAACTCCATCAAGAACATGATCCATTTTGTTGTGCGACTACTATGATAAGTATGACTCATCATGTATCGCAATGGATTATCCTTAGACACAACATACATTGTATTGCTGAGCATGTAGTGGCATAGATTTTTGGTAGCAAACACCACTGCCAAGCAGAGCTTTTGAACGTATGCATAGTTAAGTTCATAACTGACCAGGGTGCGGCTAAGATAGTATGTAGCCTATTCTTTGTGTAGTTCATTTTTCTGGGATAGCATGGCACCCAGTGCCACCCCAGTAGCTGAGATGTATAAATAAAATGGCACTCATGGTCTAGGTGGTGCTAATACTGGTGATGAATCCAAGTATTGTTTAATGTCGTCAAAGGCTGACTGACACTCATCATCCCAATGAAATTGGACCCCCTTATGCAATAATTTATTCATGGGTCAACACTTGTCAGATAACTGCACTATGAAGCGCTTGATTGAGCAACCTTTCCCTGCAAACTCTTGAGCTACTTGATGGTAGTTGGGGGAAGAATTTCAAGGATTGCCTTGACTTTGTGTGGGTCTACCTCGATTCCTCATTTAGAGACTATGTAACCCAAGAGCTTTCCAGATGTGATGCCAAAGACACACTTCTTAGGGTTTAGTCTAACCTTATGCTCCATGAGGTGATCAAGGATCTTGTTTAAATCATCGAGATGATCTGGGCACAAAAGAGATTTGGCCAAAAAATCATCCATGTAATCCTCCAAAGTTTTGTGCATGTAATTGAAGAACACAAGCTTATACTGAGAGGGGAGGGGTGAACAGTATAAGACCTATTTTTACTTTTTCCTTTATACTTCAAAATAGTAAAGCAATATACCCAAAGCAGTATCAAAACAATTCACAATATCATCCATAAAGTGACACCAATTTTAACGTGGTTCACCCAGAATGGCTAGGCTACGTCCACAAAACTTTTCTCTAAAAGTTATCTCAAAGTTATTTGGGAATCCTTCCCAATTACAATGTTTATGAGCCTCGGCCCAAAGGAGATACCTTCCCCCAATAAGAATTTATGAGCCTCTGTTCAAAGGAGATACCTTCCCCCAATCAGAATTTATGAGCCTCTGCTCAAAGGAGATACCTTCCCCTCTGCTCTGGAAATGATTCCTCATAAGATCAACTGCCTCTACCTCTTGCCAGCACATGGAACTCCTTTCCATAGAAGACCTCCTATCCTCAATGCTTAGCCTAAGAGACCTATGACTTCTATGATCACATCCATAGTAGCTCAGCAACCTATACCAAACACAGTAAGTCGGTCTAGTTCAAGTCTTCCTCTGTCTGTCAGATCTGTCCAACACTTGAAAAAATCAATCCTGTGCACTCAAGTCTTCTCAAAGACTTGCCAAATATGTCCTTAGGTTCTTCTCAAAGAACCAGTGCTCCTCTATCCTCAAGTTCTCTGATAGAACTATCAAAACTTAGCTCACAAGTCCTCTTCTAGGACATGTTCAAATCTGCTCACAAGTCCCCACTAAAACCTGTCAAAAATGTTCACAAAACATACACAAATTCTACGCTCTTACAGCTGCACTTTGTATTCTCTCAATAATCTCTTTGCACACACTCTGCACTGTCTTTGCACACTCTGCGCCCATACAGCAGCACTCCGTGTTCAACTTTGCCCTTTGTGCTCTCTTCGCCCTCTGCTCTCTCTACGCAATCATAGTCGCACTTGGTCGAGCTTCAACCTTTGCACTCTCTACACAATCATAGTGGCACTTAGAACAATTCGCCATGACTCTTCACTCACTTTGCACACTTCGACATCATCTCACCACTTCTGCGCTATCTGTGCTCTTTCGACTGCATCTCGCACACTTCGACACTCACACAAATCGACATTTTAATTCTCCAAACAACCCTCCTTTTATACAAGAATTTTCATGATGAAAACCCTCATCTTAGTCGGCTGTAAACCCTAATATTCATCGACTGTAAACCCTAAACTTTGTCGGCTCACTTTTAACTTTGTCGGCTTCAACTAAGCTCTTATCGTGATATCGTGACACTTCTGTCTTCGTCAGCATCAACTTTGCTTTTGTCATGATATCGCGACACTTCTCCCTTCGTAGACATCCTTTCTGCTTTTGTCATGAAATCACGACACTTCTACCTCCGTACTTCACATCTTTGTTTCTATCATGAAATCATGACACTTCTCCTGTTGAAGACCTGCTTTCTATTTCTGTCATGAAATCGTGACACTTTCTCCAACCGTACGCTGCCATCTCAATCTATCGTGAAATCGTGACCCTTTCTACATCCATACGCTTTCTCTGCAACACGTCATGAAATCATGATGCTTTCAGCTTCCATACGCTTCCTTTGCAACTTGTCACGAAATCGCGATGCTATCACCTTCCGCATGCTTTCTTTGCAACATGTCGTGAAATCGTGATGCTATCAACTTTCGTACATTTTATTTGCAACCTGTTGTGAAATTGTGACACTTTCAACTTTCTTACGCTTCCTTTGCAGCTTGTCGCAAAATCACGACAGTTCTCACTTCTGACACTTTCATCTTTAGCATGTCACGAAATCATGACAGTTCTCACTTCAAACTCTTTCCTTTGTTGCATGTCACAAAATCATGACAGTTCTCACTTCAAACTCTTTCCTCTACTGCATGTCATGAAATCACGATAGTTCTCACTTAGAACATTTTCATCTGCAGCATGTTGCGAAATCATGACAGTTCTCATTTTACTTTCTCTCTCCTGCTTAAGTCGCAAAAATGCGACATGTTGCGATATCACGACATTTTTCTAACTTGCTTTCTCTCTCCTACTTAAGTCGCGAAAATGCGACATGTCGCGATATCGTGACATTTTTCCTCCTTAGCTCTTTTTTGTTTTTCGGGTCACAAAAACCCGACATGTCATAATATCGTGACACTTTTTCTCCTTAGCGCTTTTCTTTTCTTCGGGTCACGAAAACCCAACATGTCATGATATCGCTACACTTTTTATCCTTAGAGCTTTTCTTTTCTTCGGGTCGCGAAAACCTGAAATGTCACGATATCATGACACTTTTTCTCTGTGAGCTCTTTCTCTCAAACCTATCATGAAATCGCGACACTTTTTCATCTGTACAATCCCTCTTGCAAGTTGTCACGAAATCACGACACTTTTCTTTGCGAGCTCTTTCTCTTGAACCTATCCGCTTGGGTTTTGCAAAAGACCTTTGAAACTTTCATGTCGTAACATTCATCAAAACAAATTATTTGAAATTAAATCAAATTCCTTCAAGATCTTCTTGACATCAATGACAACTTATACACTTGAGCAAAGGCAATGTACCCAAATTACCCAAAATTGCCAACAATCTCCCCCTTTGTCATTGATGGCAAACCTTTATTGAAAACACTTCTCAAGAGCCAAAACTGAAACCAACTGTGCTAAAAATTAAGAATCTTCCTTTGAAGTTTTGTTCCCCCTGACTTGAAGCTATCCTCTTCACTTTGAAGCTCTCCCCCTTACTCATATCTCTCCCCCTTTGTCATCAATGGCAAAGGGTCACCTTTGGGGCTCGGAACTAAGAATGAGCCTCTTAGCTTAGTCCCTCCCCCACCTCTTGATGAGGTGATTAATTCTTGGGTGGGTGTAAAACTCCCATTAGGCACTGATCATCATCAGTGTCTATAAATTCCTTGTCGGGCCTTCTCTTGAACTCTTTGTCCATATTCTTGTTCCTGTTCTCATTCCTGTTCTTGTCCATGCCTTGATCCTTGGACCTGTTCATACCACTGTTCCTATTCCTGTACCTTGGAAGTTCAGCTCTACACTGTCTAGCTGTGTGACCTTCATTGTTGCACTTATAACAAGTAACAATTTTATTTCTTTTAGGCATACCTGTTCTTTGAATCCACCTGTTCTAACTAACCTTGTTCCTGTTATTAGCCTTGCAGAAAATTGCCTTATGCCCAAACTATTTACAAGAGTAGCAATACCCTTGAAAGAAATTACCACCTCTGAAACTGTCATTTACCTTCGTTACTTGAGTCATGCAATGTGAAGCCATGTGACCAAACCTGTGACAAGCAAAACATCTGCCATTAAACTTTCCTATAAATGACCTTCTAGGTCCTGTAAACTTTCTCCCATTTTTATGTTTCCTATTTTCTATTTCTGTGCATCTATCACTCAAGGACTCTTTCTCTGAAATACTCTCCTCATCAGAACTCTCTTCTTTTTGGAATCTCTTACTAGATTCCCCAACCTGTTCCTTGTGTGGCTTAACAAAACCAAGGCCTGTTTTATTTGTTGTCTTTCTTTGACCTTTGATGAGTGACTTAACCTTTTTGGAGCTGTCTTGAAACCTGTAAAGCTTATCCTTGTACTCTTTAGTTTCCTCTTTCAAAAAAGCCATTTTCTGTTCTAACTCACTATACTCAAGAACCTTAGACTCTAACTCATCCTTGAATTATTGTGTCTTAGCCATAGAGAAGTCAAGACTTTCTATAAGATCATATCTCTCCATAAAAAAATCATCTAACTTATCCTTGAGTCTAGCATTATTCTTTCTTTCCTTTTTTAAAGCACTACGAGCACTAATAAGTTCACTTTCAAGATCCTTTATTTGATTTCTTTTTGAATCATCAAAGCCTTTTTCAGATTTCTTATCACTAGAGGTGCTACCCTTTTCAAAAACCATACACGCATCTTCCTTATAGTTTTATGAAGCATCCTCATACATACTAGAAACCAAATCATTATTTGTGCAATCATCCTCAAGGTGACCAAAATTTCCACATCTAAGACATTTCATGATAATGAATCTATGTTTCGGTTCTTCCTCTTTTTTTGATATGAACAACGTCTCATTTTCATTATCACTTGAAGAACTTTCACTATCACTACTAGAACACTTACTTGCTTTGTCTAGTTAGAAAATCTTATTGTGCTTGTGAGAATACCTCTTTCCTTGATTGTTGTGCTCATATTTGTTTTTCCTATGATGCTTGTGCTTTTCAGAATCCTTGCTCTTAAAATCCTATTTATCTTCATCACTTTTGTTCTTGGGAACAGTACAGTCAGTAGCATAATGACCAAACTTTCCACAATTGAAACATATTATATTTTTCATACTTTTGTGCTTTCTAGAGAACTTGCCTCTATTACTGTAATATGCCTCTTCATCACTAGAAGACTCATCACTATCTTGAAGTTGTTTACCCTTGGAATTCTTGGTAGCCTTGAAAGCTGCCTCTTTCTTGACATCAACCTTCACTTGAGTTCTCAACTCAAATGCTACAAGTATACTATGGAGCTCATACTTTTTCAACTTATCCAAATCTTTAGATTCCTCAATAGCAGAAATATTTTCACTAAATATATTAGGAAGAGATCTTAAAATTTTATCGCAAACATCATTTTCAGCAAGCTCAAGACCTAAGTCTTTCATGGAGTTAACAACCTCATCCATACGAAGCATGTAGTCACTAATATTTTCATCATAATTCATATTGAGTTGTTCAAACATACCTTTGAAGTGTCTCAACTTGGCATTTTTGACATTTGTATCACCTGTATGAACCACCTTCAACTGTTTCCACATTTCACTTGTTGTCTTGTAGTGAATCACTTTGGTGAGATCTGCTTTCTGTAAGCCTTTCAGGATTGCATTCATTGCTTTTGAATTGCTATGATGTAGGAGCATTTCTTCTTTAGTATTAGGACCATGTTCAGGGATAGTGTACTCATCTTCAATCACTTCCCAAACCTCATTCCCAAGTGCCATTATATGAACCTTCATCCTTGCACTCCAAAGACCAAAATCTGACCCATCAAGAATAGGTGTTGCATTGCCACTTGAATAATCCATTGTGTTCTTTACTAGCTTTTCCTTCAAGCTGTTAAACTTTTCGAAGGCACCTTATCTGATACCAATTGAAGAACACAAGCTTATACTGAGAGGGGGGGTGAACAATATAAGACCTATTTTTACTTTTTTCTTTATACTTCAAAATAGTAAAGCAATATACCCAAAGCAATATCAAAACAATGCACAATATCATCCACAAAGTGACACCGATTTTAACGTGGTTCACCCAGAATGGCTGGGCTACATCCACAAAAATTTTCTCTAAAAGTTATCTCAAAGTTCTTTGGGAATCCTTCCCAATTACAATGTTTATGAGCCTCGGCCCAAAGGAGATACCTTCCCCCAATCAAAATTTATGAGCCTTTGCTCAAAGGAGATACCTTCCCCCAATCAAAATTTATGAGCCTCTGCTCAAAGGAGATACCTTACCCTCTGCTCTGGAAATGATCCCTCAGAAGATCAACTGCCTCTACCTCTTGCCAACATGTGGAATTCCTTTCCACTGAAGACTTCCTATCCTCAATGCTTAGCCTAAGAGACCACTACCTTCTATGATCATGTCCATAGCAACTCAGGAACCTATACCAAACATAGTTAGTCGGTCTAGTACAAGTCTTCCTTTGTCTGTCAGATCTATCCAACACTTGAACAAATCAATCCTTTGCACTCAAGCCTTCTCAAAGACTTGCCAAATCTATCCTCAGGTTCTTCTCAAAGAACCAGTGTTCCTCTATCCTTAAGTTCTCTGATAGAACTATCAAAACTTAGCTCACAAGTCCTCTTCTAGGACATGTTCAAATTTGCTCACAAGTCCCCACCGAAACCTATCAAAAATTTTCACAAAACATACACAACTTCTGTGCTCTTACAGCCGCACTTCGTCTTCTCTTAGTCATCTCTTTGCACACACTCTACACTGTCTTCGCACACTCTGCACCCATACAGTAGCACTCTACGTTCGTCTTTGCCCTTTGTGCTCTCTTCACCCTCTGCTCTCTCTAAACAATCACAACCGCACTTGGTTGAGCTTCAACCTTTGCACTCTCTATGCAATCATAGCGGCACTTAGAACAATTCACCATGACTCTTCACTCACTTTGCACACTTCGACATCATCTCACCACTTCTGTGCTATTTGCACTCTTTCGACTGCATCTCGCACACTTCGACACTCACACAAATTGACATTTCAATTCTCCAAACAACCCTCCTTTTATACAAGAATTTTCATGATGAAAACCCTCATCTTAGTCGGCTGTAAACCCTAATATTTTTCGGTTGTAAACCCTAAACTTTTTCGGCTCACTTTTAACTTTGTCGGCTTCAACTAAGCTCTTGTCGTGATATCACGACACTTCTGTCTTTGTCAGCATCAACTTTGCTTTTGTCACGATATCGCGACACTTCTCCCTTCGTCGACCTCCTTTCTGCTTTTGTCACAAAATCATGACACTTCTACCTCCATACTTCACATCTTGGCTTCTATCGTTAAATCGTGACACTTCTCCTGTTGAAGACCTGCTTTCTATTTCTGTCATGAAATTGTGACACTTTCTCCAACCGTACATTGCCATCTCAATCTATCATGAAATCACGACCCTTTCTGCATCTGTATGCTTTCTTTGCAACACGTCATGAAATCATGATGCTTTTAGCTTTCATATTCTTCCTTTGCAACTTGTCATGAAATCACGATGCTATCATCTTTAGCATGCTTTCTTTGCAACCTGTCGTGAAATCGTGACGCTATCAACTTTCATACGTTTTCTTTGCAACCTGTCGTGAAATCGTGACACTTTCAACTTCCGTATGCTTCCTTTGTATCTCATTGTGAAATCATGATAGTTCTCACTTCAAACACTTTCATCTGTAGCATGTCGCGAAATCATGACAGTTCTCACTTCGAACTCTTTCCTTTGCTGCATGTCACAAAATCGTGACAGTTCTCACTTTGAACTCTTTCCTCTGCTGCATGTCATGAAATTGTGACAGTTCTCACTTAGAACATTTTCATCTGCAACATGTCACGAAATCACGATAGTTCTCATTTTAATTTCTCTCTCCTGCTTAAGTCGTGAAAATGCGACATGTCACGATATCGTGACATTTTTCTAACTTGCTTTCTCTCTCCTACTTAAGTCGCGAAAATGCAACATGTCGCGATATCGCGACATTTTTCTAACTTGCTTTCTCTCTCCTGCTTAAGTCGTAAAAATGTGACATGTCGTGATATCACGACATTTTTCCTCCTTAGCTCTTTTCTATTTTTTGGGTCGCGAAAACCCGACATGTCGCGATATCGTGACACTTTTTCTCCTTAGTGCTTTTCTTTTCTTCAGGTCGTGAAAACCCGACATGTCGCGATATCGTGACACTTTTTCTCCTTAGCACTTTTCTTTTCTTCGGGTTGCGAAAACCTGACATGTGATATCGCGACACTTTTTCTTTGTGAGCTCTTTCTCTCGAACCTATCGCAAAATCATGACACTTTTTCGTCCGTACAATCCCTCTTGCAAGTTGTCGCAAAATCATGACACTTTTCTTTGCGAGCTCTTTCTCTCGAACCTGTCCACTTGGGGTTTGCAAAAGACCTTTGAAACTATCATGCTGTAACCTTCATAAAAAAATATTATTTGACATTAAATCAAATTCCTTCAAGAGCTTCTTGACATCAATGACAACTTATACACTTGAGCAAAGGCAATGTACCCAAAGTACCCAAAATTGCTAACAGTAATCATGGAAGATGTACGTCATGGCATGTTGGTAGGTGGCATTAGCATTTTTAAGGCCAAAAGGCATGACCTTATAGCAAAATGTCCCCCAGGGCGTTGTCAACGCCATTTTTATTTGGTCCTCAGGATTGATACAAATTTGATTGTATCTCGAGAAACCATCCATGAGGGAAAGCATTTCATGGCCCGCTGTAGCGTATACTAATGCGTCGATGCTCGGCAAGGGAAAATAAACCTTAGGACTTGCTTTGTTTAGATCTTGAAAATCAGTGCATATGCGAATCCTCCCATTGGACTTCTTGATGGGAACCATGTTAGACAACCATGGTGGATAATCCACGCAGACAACAAACTGTGCATGCAACAACTTTTGTAACTCGTATTTGACCATTAAGGCCACTATTGGGTGCATCTTACGTAGTTTTTGCTTTACTGTCTTGACTGTCGGATCAAGCATTAGATTATGCGTGACTAGCTATGGGTCTAGTCCCAACATGTCCTTGTATGACCATGCAAAAACCTCCTTCTTCTCTTTGAGAAGGGTAATGTAGTCGACTTGCTCTTCGGGGGATAAACTTACCCCCAGCTTGATGATTTACAAATTCACTGGATCTGAGCTGATGTCTATGTTAGTCGTCTCCTCAATCGACATGTGAGACCCGTCCTCCAACTGGTGTAGAGTTGGGATCAAATGGATATTGTTTGCTAAGTTTAGATCATCGTTTGGAACATCAGGTTCCTCTTCAGCATGGAAGACATCCTGAGTCTGTCTGGGGGTGAAATGGAACATTCCTTCACAAGGCTAGTACTTTTATGGGGATGGTGGTGTGTCAACGCGATCCCAGTTCATAGCATCTAGATCTAGATACAATGACCATGTCGGGTCGGCTGGATCATGGATGGGGGTGGTTAGGTCAATGGAGATCATGTTGATGAAATGATTATGGTCTCCATTATCGTAGGTGTTATAACTTAGACGTCTTAGACAATCTGTGTGCTCCGAATCTAGATCTATGGGCACTGGCACAAATGGATCAGTCCTATGCACAGAGACAAAGACAGGGTGCACCCTAGGCACTGATGGTTTGATAGGGTCTCCAAGCGAAAGATGCTCTCTATGTACCTAGAGTGGCGGGTGCAGTAATTACTATAACTGCACTGGGTTGAGGTGCCACCTATGACTTAGCCCTATGTGCAGGTGTTCAAACATGTCATCTATGTCCAAAGGGTATCGTTGTTGCATCTATCGCATGTGGTTGAGATAGGCCATCTCAGTTTCATATTTAAAATCACTATTGAAGATCCAAAAGCCTTCGTTAGCTCCAACAGCTGCTTGCGACACATGAGGCTCATCTTGTTCGAGCAAATTAATGTGGTCCCATCGAGGTTGTTCCACTCGGGGGGACCTAATTCTCTGGAAGTGGCATGTGCTCAAATGGAGCAACCAATGGGAACATTGTCAAGAAGCTTTCCTGATCATCATTCATGGGATATACTTGTGAATGATTGCTATCAGACTCGAAAGGATCCCAATGGGCTACCTCGTACTCTGAATCATCCTCTGAAGATCCTTCTTGGTCTTGTCTATATCCCTCTTGTGGGTGAGTCCTTGAATTTTCTCCTTGTTCGGCCGAAGGGAAAGGGTTGTTACGGTCAAAAAGGTTGGTTGTTAGCAATGGGAGATAATCTCCCAATGTATAGTTTGTGTTAGGATTGGCATATGGACCTGATGCCAACATCAACCCATCGTTGTTGCCTATCCCTAGGCCTTGCATGTTCTCCACCAATATGTCTAGGGGCAAGGGGTGGTTGAACCCTACTCCTGACTTGTCATATGGCATTTGATATCTCGGTTGGAAAAGAACACACACTCCTTGCTCATACCTACCCAACCCATATCTATGCCAATTGCATTGGCCTAGATATCTTAAAGCAAAATCAAGATTGGATAGATAGTTTACATCCTCAACAAATGGCTCTTCTTCTTCATCTTATTGCATACAAATCTCAATGCCATTATCCAGGCCCCCATAAAAAATTTTTGTCTAATTCGGTGGGTAGCCTAAAGGAACCACTGAGCCGATGGGGAGTCAAGGCCTCCCCTTGTCTTGCATGGACTCGAGTGTGGGCATTGCTATAATGTTCCTCACTAGATACTCCCCTAGACCCATGCTGGCCATTTCAATGGTGATCATTAGTGGTTGAGGGGAAGCGAATGGGAGTCCTTCCTGAGTCCACTCCATGTGGGGTGAACTAGGCGTCTCGACTTCCATTCTGCTAGGCATATCTTCTATCGAGATGGTTGAGGCGAGAGGTGGTTATTCTTCTAAGGGTTTCTTTCCCTTGTTCTTGGATGTGTCCACTGTAGGTGGTGTCATTGTGGAAGGACTGGCGGACGAAGATGGACCCGGCTAAGGACTCGATGGATTAATCACTAGAGATGCCTGCAAAATTGGACCCTGTTGAGATGGATTCAACTGGAAATCCAAATGTTTTGATGGAAGGGTCGATTGTGGCATGAATTGCACTGTATTGTAGTATTTGAAAGCCTCCAAGTCTACTGGGACTGCATGCACCTGTCCTTCAAATGTATACTTCAGGCACTAATGAGCTATTGAAGGGACACACTTCATGTCCCGAATCCAAGGCCAGCCTAGCAAGATATTATAAGCCATATCACCTTCCAAGATATGGCACAATGTATGAATGGTATTTTGTCCCACTTGGATAGGTAGGACAATTGTGCCCACTGTCGAGCAGATTGCATCATTGAACACTCACAGTGTGTAAGTGGAAGCTACGATATGAGATGCTAGCAACTTCAAATGCTTCAGAGCTTCTGTAGTGATGATATTACTAGATGAGCCAGTGTCCACCAACACTCTCTTATACAAAATCCCATTGAACTGCGTGATAACATGCAGGGGTGGATCTGCCACATCACTAGTTACTGTTTTCAATTCATCTTCTCTAAAGGTGATGACTGGTTCTGTACATTGTTTTACATGCCCCACAAATTTTTTGAAAGAGTTCGCTTCATGGGGATATAGCTCGATAGATTTTAAAATCTCCATTAGATCCTCCTAATGGGGTGCTGATTGTTGAATTAGCTCATATATGGAGTGCCTAGCCGACGTGGTCCTTAGAATTTAGGTAAGTCTAGTTCGAATCGTGGCCACTGGTCTAGGCAGGGGAAGTTGTGTAGGGTTCTGGTGAGCTTGTGACATTGATGGAACATCTCTTGTGGATACCGCGGGAGTAGCTCCTAGGTACTTCTTGTTCCTAGTCACTATGTTTATCATCCCCACATATCCCTGCATAGGGAAATTCTGTTGCACCTCATTGACTTGAAGGGGTTTTGTCGATGCCTCATGGGCAGGCAAGGGGTCTCTGAATACTCCCATACGTTGGTTGTTTGGTGCTAAGGGATTGTCCACTGCCAATGTCTTGTTGTCAATGAGATCTTGTACCAAACCTTTGAACTTCTAGCATGCATTAATATCATGTCCTTTATTCCTGTGGAACCTACAGTACAAGTCTTCTCTATACCCTTTAGACTTTGATGCATTGGGATCTATAGTTTGAACCTTTGGAATGTTGATCAAATTTGCCACTGACAAGCGGTCAAACAAAGAGTCCTTGGACTCTGTGTAAGGAGTAAACTGTCACCTAGGGTGATGCTTCTGATTTTGCTCCTGCCTTTGGTTTTCTCTCTCATAGTTGTCGAGAGGCACCGCTTGATAGTTAGCCTTTTGAGGCTATGTTGCTTGTGCAGGCTTAAGGACATTGATGGCAACCTGATTAACCACAGCAGGTTTTGGTTGCATGGTCCTTGGTTTAGTGTTCTTTTTCCATTCTTTCTTCTTATGTTTGGCGATCTCACCATCCTGTATCTTAATCTCCTCAATGACCCTGGATTGCACTAGAGCTTCCTATAAACTGGCATATTGTTGCAGCTGCAATAGCACGAAGATTGATCTCAAACAGCTTTTCGAGAACATTTGGGTCAGATCTGACATGGGAGGGATGTAAGGCAGCTTCGAAAACAACGTCCTTGACCGGTTCCCATATGCCACCATGGTCTCTTCCTCATACTACTTGAGGCTAGCTAGGTCACTTAATGACGCATTTTTCTTAGTGTTGAAGGTGAAGCATTCAAGGAATGCGTCGACTAGCTGATCCAAGTTACTAATGCTATGTTTTGGTAATTGGGTGAACCAATTCGAGGCAAGGCCTATGAATGTGGTTATAAATTTTCTTAACAACAAATCATCATTGTCCTGAATACCAAAGCACTGGCTCAGGAATCTAGTCACATGCTCTTGGGTATCCTCCTCCCCTCTAAAGAGTGCTAACTAGGGCAGCTTAAAGTGTTACGGGTATGGAGGTGTTGGCACTGACGGATGCACAGGATGACTATGGAGTTGGCGTAAAGTGGGATTTTGGGGCTTAGAAGTCTTGATATCCATAGACTCTAAGCACTCTAGCAGCACTTTATATGCATCAGAGGATTTAAATTCTTCCTCCTTAGTTTGCTCCCGTTGTGGGTTGCGGGGAACTTGAGGCCTATTGAGAGGTAGCTGGATAGCACCCCCTCTACCTTGATAGAGCGTTTCAGCCCACTCTTTTTATTTTTCATATTCCTCATAAGCTTCCTGAGGAGTGGTTGGTCGAGACCTATACACATGGGTAGGTGTCCGCCAAGGGTGCCCATCATTATTTCAGGGAGTGGCCTCCTGCACAGGTCTAGGAGGTCTCGGAGGCAATACTTGATAAGGTCACGTGGAACTCTCTCGTACCAAAGGGTTATGCCTCTAATACACTTCTACTTTGTGTGTGTGAGGGTTTGGAACCTTCGCAGGCACATTGTTATGCAACAATTCGGCTGTCTGGCGCTGAATGCACTCTTTGTTAAGCCAAAAAAGATGCTCTAACTGTTCTTGATCTTGCCTAAGCTACGTGATTTACGCTTGGTGGGCGGCACGTTTGGAAAATGCCAAGTCACTTTGTTTCATCGTCTCTTGTTTAGGAAGCCTGGATGCCTCTCCTATATGTCTACCTCGGTCGTGGTGATCCGAGACCTCTATGGGCTACTTTCCTCTATCGAGGTTAGCTACATTAACTTGAGGTTGTAGCCTCAATGGGTGATCTTGATACATGGTAGGAGCGAATGTGCATCGCTCCCGTGCTGTGTACTGCTCTTGAGGAACGTGGTAATCTTCCTCGTCCTCTATTTCATATGCATAAAAGGTGTGGGCAAAATTGTCTTGCCTAGTCTGGAAAGCTTGATATTCTGGACACTGTCTAGTGTTTCTAACAGTAATGCAGGGTAGAGGAGGGATGACGAAATCCTATGGCACCTCCATCTGGACCATCTGTTGCTCTAGAAGTTCATCATTAGGCCACCCATAACGGGCCTCTTAGGGATGTCTCCTATCTATGTTAAGTGCTACGTGTAGGTTCTCTTCTTGGAAGGACCTATGCTGAGTAGAGGTGCCTCTCAAAGAGGTGCCTCTATAGTCTTGTTCTGTTATGGAATGATGTGGACTTTCTTGTGTGTCAGGGATGACCAGGTCCTCAAGACTATATCAAAGGTGACTTGTCCCCCATGGTGCACTTTCTGTAGCGCTTTCCCATGATTGGGCTCGACTACGAGTGAACACCATGGTGATGTGCTTCTAAAGATGAGTATATTTTTATCTCTTTTAGGATTTTTTTTATTCTACACTTAAACAGAAAGGAAACACACAATCAATGCAGTGGTTATCTTGTTTAAAGATTTAAAAGTGTGCCCTAAAATATGGTTTTAGTGTGTTTTGAAAGATTTTTGAAAGAACGTTTAAATGCAAAATGAGGTCTCTTATGACTCCCAAAAAATTGTCGCCCCTTCGATATACCATTTCCAGACCGATATACCAACCTCTCTATATACCCGCCCTTACGTGAGGGAAACTATTGGTATGTGAGAGTAGATGGTACGTGGAACATAGGTGGTACTGAAGGGGGATCACTCTATTTATGACACCTACCATAGAAGACTTATCCTCATGCATTGGGAATCACCACCACTACACTTGGTCAGCTTTCATCAGGATTTACGTCTAGCAACAGTCACGATCGGGGTAATGTATGGAATATCTCAAGCCAAAGTGATGATGGAATCCACCTTTGGTCTTGCTCACGGGTTGTGGTTTTATGACCAAATCCTTGTTGTTTCAATTACCACGTGGTGTGTGGGGTTCCTTTTAAGTTGCATAAATGAAGAATGCAAGCATTCAAACTCTCCTATGCAAGCAAATAACCAGAGAACATAAAGCAAAGAATTGACACAAGGTGTTGAAGACCTCTACCTCTTCTCTACCTAAGTCGGATGTCTCTGAATTTTTGCTCTGAAATAGTCCAGTATTGGAAAACTTGGTACCTGTAAGAAAAATAACAAGCAAATTTAATCAGAAATTTAATCTTAAAAATCAAGGGACAGAGGTCCCAACGTGATCACCACTGAAAGCACGAGGATACGAAAATAAAAAGGAATATGCCACAAGAAAGAACAAGAAAGAACATATACAAATTTGCACAAGATAAAAGCAATATGAAATGTGGTAATCTCTTTATTGATACATTTTTTAAAGTGTGTTACAATACATCTCCTTCATTTTTAGGGGATAGGAGCGTCAAATATGTTTCTCGTCACAACATCCATGGATAACAATCCTTCTTCCGCATGCCCAAATGTAAGATGGATGGACTAAAACATCACCGCCACATGTGTATATGATTATTTTCTCTTTCCTACTCCTCTCCTATCGGACACCTGCGTTCAAAGAAACAGAAAATATTAGTAGCACCTGCAGATAAAATAAAGCATGTATTTCCCAAGGCCTACTGTCAGTGTATGCATGAAAATATTAAAACGACTATCAAATGACCTCGGATTGACCTAAAATTTTGACAGAAGCATAAATATATTATCAGAAGACCACTGCAAAAATAATAGTCTAGAAATTCCTCACATATTTGTATTCACTCTAGGGTGGGACGAATAGGCTTGCAATAATTTGTCAGAAAGCACCCTATTCAATGTCCTTCTTAGGAAGCTCCAAATGACTTGCAAAGTTGGGGTTAGCTAATTGGGGATGTTTTGGGCTGACCTAGATGGTCATATTTATTGAATTTTGCCTCTAGGATCCAAATTTTGCTGGTGCCATCTACAAGTTAGTGAGGGCAGGAAATGATAAAAACTTGGTCAAAATTGCTCATAATGAAATGAAATTTGAACTGTAACCTATTTAACATATCTAGAATCAAATGAAAAATAAAAACCAAAGAAATCTATCATATATTTCTAATCATCATGGGGTGGGGCGAATAGTACCAATTTATAGACCTTAAGGTCTCCTTGTTTGAATTGCACATGCGAGGGCACCACTTGAGTTAACTATCCTATTTTCAGAGAAAAGCTAACTCCCTGATTTAGAATCTCCTTACATGAGGTCTCTAAAATAAATACATGCTTGACTTAAGTCTCTCTTCTTGAATAAAAGCTATTCCTTGCAATTGCATGGCCTGAAGCCTTAGTTAACTGGCAGAGTTACCGAGGTTTGAATTTTTGCTAGTCAAACTTACTATTTGCCTCACCTTGGGGCGAATGCTGCTATTCGTCCCTGGGTGGGACGAATGCCAGTTTGTATTCATCTTGGGGTGGGACGAGCAGAGAGCAAGGTGCCAAAAAGGTGCCAAATTGACCTCTGACCTCTAAAACTGCTTTTGGAAGTGGTTAGGACCATTGTTTAACCTATGGGGGCTGCCCTAGGGGCTATTTGTGTCAATGCAATCAGTTCTCATTGTCACATAATCATATTGGTGTTGTTTTGGTGTCTACAAAGGGACCCTATTCAAGAAAATTAGAATTCTTTCACTATCTAGACCTCTAGACTTAACTATACAGTCAAAGATCAATTTTAATAGATATTGATGTATTGGATCTAGGGCCACACATTTTTTCACCTTGTTGATCGACTTGGCCATAGATTGGTATAGGAATGATAGAATATTCATCATCCTTTTGTGATGAATATTATTTAGGAACATAAAATGATAACTCTAAAGTATCTCTTGGTTCTCATCAAGGATAAATAACTGAATTATAACCAGAACCATGTGATCCTATGGGGTCTTCAAGGAGTTTCACTTAAATATATTCTAGATTTTAACCAATTCTTCTTCATATCCTAGAAAACATGGGTCTCCTTCACCAAGGAGTCTTTCTAATGGTTATGAAACAAGTCATCCACTGCTAACCTAGTAACCTCTACAATTAATGGAATATTAATCTTGAACTCCACATTCCCAACCCTAACCACCTCATCCTACCATGAGTATACCAAATTTTAACCATATCCCTATGTTGGCCTACAAATTTTAGAAGATATTGAAGAATGTTACCCTTATTTAATGTCTTCCTTACATCCTTCTCAACAATCATGGTATTAGGTTCCATAATGAGAGTTATCATTTTGATAGAATATCGGGTACCTCTCAATATAACCCACTAAATTTTGACTCTCCCTCTATCATTTGAAGGGCCATGATCTGAGGGGAAGCTCAAGTTGATAAATAAAATTTAATAAATATTAAATAAACTGAACAACCTATAAACCATATTTCTTGGGTAATCATGAATTCCCACAACCACTAAGAGAAGAAATTATTCCAAGGCATAAATATTGTTGAAAAAGTAGGGTCTCAACTTACACTAACATACCAACCATCGACCACCTATACCCTAACTCACAGCATGGGGATCACACCATAGAAAACGTATCTGATATAAATTACCAATATGTTTCAAAAATATGCTAAAGTAGGACTTATTAAACTTGGATCATAATCGCCTTGGATTGAGCTAAATATTGATGATATCCACAATTTGCTACTACATCCTGATGCACATGGAAGGTGACCTCCAAATATGAATAATGATTATTTTCCTTATGAGAATCTAGCTCATCTTTTCAAAGGATATTTAATAACCAAACCGTTTGAATGAGCCCATACCTTTGAGACAAGGATCATTAAAGAGCCACATATTCTTCCTCCTTTAAGGGTTAATGTTCCAAGAAGCTAAGTCAAACTATTCTATTTTTTTTTTCTAATATATTTTCAAAACTTAGGGAGTGGCAAAGCAGATTCATTAGCATAATCTTTCGACCATGCTTTAATAAATTTTGTGATAGATATTCTCCTTAGGTATTTATGACTATAACTTAGTAAGAAATGAGTGTCAGTCATGGAGTGGTTATTTTCGGTTGCAATAAGTTGACATCTTAGCATCTTCCACCTTGGCCAACAATAAGACTTTTTGAATACCTGGACTTGCCACCTAGGATAAAGAATATTCCATTTATTTTCTATTACCAAAATAGCATATTATTTTGGCATTAGGAAGGAGTTCAAAATTATATAAAGTGAGGTTGTTGTCCCTAATAACCTTTCTGGTCTAGATTTATTTGGTGCTATGATTTAAATTTGAAAATTGGTAGTTAAATAAATTTAAATTTTTAAAAATTAAATTTTGAGCACAAGAATCCCAAAGATCCAACTCAGTGCTTATATAATATGGGTTACCTTTGTATACAATCATCATCGAGAGTAGTGATACATCTAGGGAAATTTCCATTCCAAACAAATAGTTCTTGTGATAGACACTGATTTACCATAATTTTTATTGTTTAGTTTCCTTTTCTAAAGGTATGCCTGAACTGAATTTCTTCAAAGGTCTGAGTTATTCATTTTACTTCAATAAAAAGGTTTTATATCATCCAAGTGGGGGTCTATATGCCATTAATAATTTTTATAATATTAATAAAATCCCCCTCTCTTATAATCTTCTTGTATTTCAACAAATATAACTAACAGACCCCTTGATACAATGTCCTTGCCTCTACAAACTGGTTGATTTATATTTGTAGGTTTTTATAAAAATCTAAGGGAATATTACCCTTTGAATTTCTAACTAACCATACTACCCCAAAAGGACGGGAATTGCCTTTATAGGCTCCATAAAAATTTAATTTCAGCCAACCAAGCGAAGGAGGAACCCATGTGGTTCTAGATCTATCAAGAGAAGCTTTGTTAGTCACACACTACTATCTGTGACTAAGGTTAAGATTTATTTCTAGACTTGTATCCTTGTCTACAGTAATTATATCCATCTTAATAATTTTAATATTATCAGTGATGTTATAGCTCTCAAGGTGAGCAACCACACCTAGTGGGATATGCTTTTGAAAGCTCTAGAATTTATTTCCTTCCAAAGATACCACCAAAGATGAGGTAAGATAAAAAATTAGAAGCATCATAGGTAGGGGGAGGAGAAATAAGTAGTCCATTGTTCAATCAAATCCATCGTATTGTTAGGAAACATCCATTTGATGTTGATATCCCTAAAAAAATTATTAAACACTTATTTAGTAAAGGGACAATGGATCAAAATATGAACCACAGTTTCTTTTGTACTTCCACATAAATAACATCTATTGGAAATATACATACCTCTTGTCTGAATATTACCATGGGTAAGGAACTTGCCTTGGGCCGCTAACCAAATCATGACTATATATTGACTATAGGGTATTGAAAAAATATGGTGAAAAATAAATACCCACTATCATGTATTCGTCATGTATTAGACTAGCTCAATGAAAATCTATTATTAAACAACTTCAACTTCAAATTAGTCTATCATGGATATGAAAATAGAATAATAACACAATAAATATCAAGTACCCACTATCATGTAGTTATGATCTAGTCAAATATATAAGATGATAAATATGTCAATAAATTTATCATCATGATCATGTAAATACCATAGATATATGGAAGACAAAATTTAAGATAATAGAAGTAATATATGAGTGGTCCATTATTCCTTTTGGGTTTACCAATGTAATTACAACATTTTGTGTCTTAATTATTAATATAAAGTGATTATTTGTAGGGTTATTTATGTTTATTTGACTATATGACATTCACATCTTCAAAACAATTTGAATAAGCACATACAACAAATGCACCACATTCTAGATGTTTTGTATCAACATAAGATTCAACCCATTTTAAACAAGTGTAAATTTAACATTATGGAGCTATCTTACCTAATATACAACACTCCCCATAGTGTTATACATTAGATCATCAGAATATATGCATAATTATAGATTGACCAACTATAAAAACTTGATATAACTTAAACATATTTTGGTCCTTTCCAACTTTTAGCACGTGTTTGTATTGGGTGATCACATGTTTCATAGCAATTAAATTAGGTTGTGCAATGGAAATTAATTTTTTTCTAGACTACATAATAATGTTAGTTTTGTATATATTGTTAATTATTTTGAATCCAAACATCACTTAACCTTTTACAATTATGATAAAATGCATTATAATATGTACTTGGTGTCATATTAAGCTAGAATAGACATCCTATGACATACAACTATGAAACATTATTTACCATAAAATCGTACTAATGAATGCGTAATAAGGATCTATATGTCATTATTTAAGTTTTTTGATGGTGGAATCACCTCATCATGGGTAATAAAATTAGTATTCATTATAATAATAGGCATATACAACTTTTACATACATTATAAAAGGAATGCATGCCATATAAAATGGATGGATTACCTATAGTAGTTCCACATTGTGATAAATCATCACAAGAGTAAGCATATATAGAAAATAGACTATGCACTTCATCCACCAATATATATACCAATTTTAGTTCTAAAATTATAAAGCACACCACAAATAACTAAAAAATAATGTACTCTAATGATACTAACTTCACTAGCATAAGTTAGATGGAATATCAATGTCAAGTTACCAGCTCTAGAATGAGTTGTATTCTCTTTGAAATATCTATGTGCCTTTTGGCACACCAAAACAAATACTCATTTAGGATGCATGCTATTATAAGGTTGTTATACACTTGATTATTAGTAAGATGCATTGCTATAATACTATTTTTATTGACCACGCATGCACCTTGAAGTTGATCTCTATCTCATATTATATATCTCATGCACCATTGGTAAACCATCAAATGGGAACTTAGCACCTTATTTGCCATTTTAGGAATACTTCAACATAGACTATCCCTTATATTACCAACCATTTTAGGAATACGTTATTCATTTATAAAAAAAATTAGTCCACTTTGATATATCAAATTTCTTTATTTATATAAGTAATCATGATTCCTCATAAAAATATAGCACCATTTACGGGATTATTAAGACTCCAAGATATAAATTTTCATCTATAAAAAAATTGATAGATGGATGTAGTGAATATGATAGTGAATCTACTTCAATTTTACAATTGCCAAAACCTTGGGCATAGTATGAGAGTCTTTCATACATATATCATTGTTATGTAATGGATATGCATATTTCATTAGACCATAATAATCCACAAAATTGCTTTATATTTTTTCTAGTACTCCCATGGACATTTTCTTCCACATTTATACTAGCACAATTATACTAGAATAGATACAAAAAGCTAAAATTCATTAATTTGTATAATACATGCAACACAACTATATTTGGGTGTAGTAAACCTTTGATCACTATTAATAGAAGCATAAGAACTATGATCAATATTCTATATAATGTCTATGTAGGATATACGATGTGGATCCATCTAAATAAATATTGCTTATGTAATGCTTACTATAAGGTCAACCACTATGATATGGCTCTTATACCATTCACTACATGATAGGTGAGAATGTATTTATTTTTTACTTATTGTATTTAATTAGGGAGCATCTAACATTTCATGTAAAAACCCTTGAGATATACCATTATCCTTTTCTAAAACCTATGGTAGAACAATATCTAATAAAATTAGATCCCATAAACCTAGAGCATATGGAAGTAAATTATCCCATTGATAGAATTAGAAAAAATAAATGTTAGAGAATACATAACTTTGAATTTTTAGATACGATTATCTTGAAACTTAGTGCGAACACTACACTCTAGATAAGATTAACTGTATATTTCCATAGATGGAAAATAATGTAGTAGGGACAATGAATTTGTAATAAATATTCAATAATATAATCAAAGCCAGGGTTGATAAATTATCTAAGAATGATGTCATAAAAGCACTTATAACTTATAGGATTATCATGTATTTAGACTTCTAAGTAGACATGAGAACATCATTCCCACCTATGGCATTAAGCTTAATCATGGTACCAACCAAACACATGACATCATGACTACTATCATGTTTAACCCTTTAATTATTAGTTCTAGACTAACTTATATTAATTTATAAGAATTAGTGCTTATATATTGTATGTAATTCATCAAAATTTA
Organism: Wollemia nobilis; assembly: GCA_028583015.1. Lineage (NCBI taxonomy): Eukaryota > Viridiplantae > Streptophyta > Pinopsida > Araucariales > Araucariaceae > Wollemia > Wollemia nobilis. The sequence continues at coordinate 1,153,594 of JAQPPZ010015568.1, forward strand.
TTTACTAATCAAATTGAAATGGTATGATGATCCTCTAGAGCTGATAGAAGCCTTAGATTCTTTGGGTATTGGCTAAGTCTGTCTATCTATATTTTTTCTTCCCCCTTTAGATCTTCCTTTTTTATATATTTTTTTGTTGTTTTTTTGTTTCATCCAAGGTCTTCCCATAGCTTTCTAGCTTTTTTTACTTCTTTTCCTCTTCCCTTAAGGATCTTGTCTTGCAAGATCATATTTTAGGATGTTCTTCTTTTGTAAAAGCTTTGGGGACCCTTTCAAAACCTCTTCCATCTATCCGTCAAAAGAGAAAATTGAAATGGTCATGTGATTTATTAAGTTAGTGGAATATGAACTAATTATATTTGTTTATAAACTTGTGATTTTCTAATATATTAAAAGCATTAATAAAATCATCACCATGTCTTGTTTCCTCATTTGTGATATATGTGTTTATAATAAAAATCAACTAAAAGAAAAAATGTGTGTAAAACTCTTTTATTTTATGATTTATTTAATAGTTACCTTATGTATGTCACATGAAAGTGCCTAGATATGCTTTTTCATGTATAGTCATGCATGTCGTTGTGTTGAGTCATTTTGTTAAATTAAGCTTCTAGTAAAAATAATCAAGTAGAGGAAATTAATGGATGTAGGAGAATTCAAACAATTATAGGAATTGTAATCACTATATTTATTTTAACTACCATTGTTCCATAAAAAAAAATTCATGTGATACATTGAATAAGAATTATAAATATAGAGAGTGACATCCAGGAGGAAGAAAATGAAGAGGAAAATAAAGTGGAAGAGGAAGGGAAGAGGAAGCGATTGGAAGATAGAGAGGTTGATAAGTATAAAATATATAATATAGGAGAATAAAAGAGGGTAAGGAGAGGAGATATTAAGGAGAAGAGAGGTGTGGACAAGCATGGAATAGAGTATGAGAGGTATACAAGGGAAACATGAATATAGCATAATTTCAAGGTGATATCCCATGATTGGTTATTTTGTAACAAGCATAAAGGTATATATATATATTTTTTGATACTATTAAGAGAAAAGAGGGTTTTGAAAGGGGCCCCACAATTTTTTTACAAAAACACTTGTCTAAAAGGCCACCAAAAGAGAAAACCACACAAAACAACCCACAGAGACAAAGAGGCACAAACAAACACACCAAGAGAGAACAAAGATGAGATCGAAAAAGAGAGAACCAAGGGAGTTCTACAACATCATATCGATATCATGGTCTATTGTTCTAGACATCTATGCGACCTCCTTAGAATAGTCTAACACCATTTTCACAGAACTCCAAACAATGTGTTGCTTGATTTCAATCAATTTTAGGCTGTGCAAAACTGCACTCTTCCTCGTAGAGGCCTCCCCAGAGCATAAACATTAAACACCATTTTATCCTTATGGAAATCCCTAGGAAGAATATCCACATCAATAGGGTGGGATAAGGGGGAAGACTCATCCTCCTCCCACTTTTTTCCAAGCAGACGCAATGATTTCTGGGTGCCACTTCCTTTCACCTGGCTAACTAAAGGAGGACCCCCCACCTCAGGCGAGGTCGTAGGAATAACCAATGAATTTTTCACCACCTCATCAATACTGCACTTCGATGATTTTTCCCTCATGCATTTAGCCGAGACATGAATTTTACGAGAAATATTATTCGGACCAGAGCCCATTGAGAATGAGTAAACATTCTCACTTCCTTCACTAGAGCTTTCAGAAGCCACCATGGCCTGGCTAGGTGCAGGGACTAAAAAATTAGCTAAATATTTCAGAATTTCCTCCACCACAATCCCCTTATCCATCGTCACTTGCTCAAACACTAAAAGGGCCAATCCTTGGTGAAGAGGAAACTGGTCGTGACCCCCTTGCACATCCACCATAGACTTCTTCATAGATTGGAATAAAAATAAGGGAATGTTCATCCATATTTGCCTCCTAATATGGTTCAGAAACATGACATGGAAGCTACGTATGACATCATACATAGAGTCCAGAGTAAAATAATCCATAATGACTCTAGCCACCCTATCCCATGGTGGAGACAGGGCCTTGGCGCTATAGCCATTCTGGATTTTGGGTAGAAATTCCTCCCCATATAGGAAGAAACTAATTTCTTTCAACAACAGGTGTCTATCCCTATTGTGATAGGTACCATCCAATACCAAACCAATAGTACGACTAATCAAATCCATAGAGATCTCAAAGGACCAAGACCCGATTCTCACCCAACCATCATTCCATGTCATTACCATCCACTTGGAGAGCATCAAGTTATGTCCATGAAATTTTTGGACACACTCCAATACACCACCATTATTCAGAAAAGCTTTAACTTTGTCATCAATATTTAAGGAAGTAGGTTCCAACCGAGATTTAGCATGTCTCAACTTGGATCCAAACACCTTAGATTTCCCCATATTCAAACTAACCATAACCCCCCACTCCTCAACTCCACACACTTCCACAATAGGAGATCAAAGGAGGCTACTCTAGAGCAAACAATAAAATACAAAAGGCTCCAGAGTAAGCCCAAATAAAAATAGGCATCCACCATATTCATAGGTAAAGTCATGCCACCCAAGACACCCTTGAAATTCAATAGCAAAGGATACCCAAGCACACCAGGAAGAACCAAGGTAGAAACAATGCTCCTCCACCCAAACTCCAAAGAGAAGAAGGTGCACAATAGAAGAGATAAACCCCCAACTATTAGAGGAAGCACAGAAAACCAATGTTTGAATGAAAAAATACAGACACCAAACCAAAATTTTCAATAATAAGCCAAATCCAAAGGAAAAGAAAGGGGAGAAGGAAAATGTCATCTATCATATGCCAAAACAATCGGTCCCCCCACACGCATCCACCTGGTCTAGAGAAACTGAGCCTTAAGACAGGTGCATGACTACTAGAGGTAATCACCAAGAATGACGATACAAAGACAATGCCATGGAAAGGATACAACCAATACAAGAAACAAATCCAAACCCATCAATGATTGCCAAAAGACACATCCCAAGAGAGGAATAAAATTAGCCCTTGATAACCACCCTACAATGATTCCAAAGGATCTTCCACCACCACCACAAAATCCCAATAGGAGACACAAGAGGGGTGGTCCAAAATCGAACCGCAAAATAAGGCAAAGTCTACATCCCAAGGGCGTACATCAAAACCGAAAAGAAAGAGACAAGGAAGAGGGACTGACAAGGAAAAGACTTCCAATGGAATCTAAGGAAACTTCGAGAAGGATCAAGATGCAAGCACCAAGGGGGGTAAAAAATTTCAAAATTCAAATTTTGAAAGGGAAAAGACCCTACCTAGCACAAGAAATAAATGCCAACCACCACTAACCCAATATCAAGCCATGTTGCACTCCAACCAACACCTCCTTCTGCACCAAACCAACCCCCACCAAAGTAGTAGGAGAATATTCTTTTTGATAACAATTAATGGATCTCATCATTAGAACAATGAATAACCTCTAGAGGGAAGTCCCTCTACCAAATAGATAATCCTGGATGAGAAGCTCCGAGATTTACCATTAAGTCTACCACCGTATTACCTTCCCTAAACATATGCATAATCAAAACATTATCCAGAGATTAGATTGTCCATACTGCTTCATCGATCAGGTTGGCCACCTTCCAACTAACTTGATAGGTCCCCTTGAGCATACTTATGATATTTAAAGAATCACCTTCGATGATAGCTTTTTGAATTCCTAGGTCTTTAATAAAATACACATCTTGATAATGCTGCTCTTGCTTCCACAAATTGAGATGATTGGACACCAATGTTTTTAGAAAATGTGAGAATTAGACTCCCATTGTTGTCATGGATGACCCCCCAACACCGGCCAATCCAGGGTTTCCCTTTGAAGCCCCATAAAAATTCAATTTAAACCATCCAACAGGAGGAGGGGTCCAACGAACAATACTTCTAGGGTCAGGAGCTGGCGGAGGATGATCCACATGCCCAAAACCTAGTCTCTCCTCAAGAAATATTTTATTTGGGATGAAATCCACCAAGAAATCCAACTCCTTTAAGGCACACGACACATTTTCAACCATCCTCCAAATAATTCTAGAACTTAATCAGAGGACCGCCCTTTCTTTATCTTTGAAAACTTTGGCGTTCCACTCCTTCCAAACACCCCACATCACATGAGGTAGAAGGAACCTCCAAAAACACCTAAGTCTAGGCGAGGAAAAGGGAGAAGCCCATTGAGAGATGTAGTCAAAAATCAAATTAGGAATCACCCAAGACACTCCAATCCAACAAAGGATGGATGAAATCACTTCTTGAAAGACCTAGTAATTGAGAAACAGATGAGAAGATGATTCCCAGTCAACTTTGCATAAGTAACATCTATTAACCATATTTATGCCTCTCTTAAGGATATTTTCAACTGTCAAAATATTATTTTGCATTGCAAGCTAGAAAAACATGTTAACCTTGGGGGTTAAATTCTTTAACCAAATCAAACCAATAGGAAATTGGCCATCCCAATTAGCGCTAAGGAGCTCATAATTCAACTTAAAAGAATAGGATCCTACACTATCTTCATTTTAAACCAATTGATCCTCAAAATTCTCTTGATGCACAACGTAAAGACGAAGCTCCTCCATCAAAATATTCCAAAACTGAAGATCGATGGCATTCCTCACAATAGGAGGGGATTGGACCAAATAATTCTTCCACCTTGAACCTCTGTGAAATCAACCACTTTAATTAATTCGGCTAATATGGAAAATTGAATCAAGTCTCTAAAATGCATATCCTCTATCAGAGGATGATCTCTCAACCATGAGTCTTCCCAAAAATTCACATCCCTACCATTTCCAACAATCCATCTGTAATTACTTTTAATGAAATCACGGGACTTAACAAGGCTGTTCCAAAAGGCCGAACCACCAGTGGGGAGGAAATCCGAAATGAAGGATTCAAAATTGTACTTGACTTTCAAGATCCTACACCAAAGACAAACATTGATAGAGGCAACCTTCCAGCCAAGCTTCGCCACCAAGGCCTTGTTCATTCGAGCTGCATTCTTCAAATTTAAACCGCCATCCCTCTTTCTTCTACAAATTTGCTCCCACGACACCAGGTGGAATTTTCCTTTGATATGAGGACCAACCCAAAGAAATGCCTTGCAAATACTATCCAATTTCACTGCAATTTTACCAGGGAGATGAAAAAGGGATAAAAAGTAAATAGGAATGCTCTGCAATGTACTTTGGACCAACACCACCTTATCAATGCTTGACCCAGAAGAGCCCCTTTCCAAGAAGCTAATTTTTGTTGGACTCTTTCAACCACCAGAGTCCAAAGAGAGTCTTTAACATGACCAACAAAAAGTGGAAGACCTAGATAAGAGGTCGAAAGAGAAGCAATCCTAAAATTTAGAATATCGACAATTTTCCTTTGTCTAGCCTCTAAAGTATTGATGAAGAATAAATTGCTTTTTAAAAAATTGATCTATTGACTAGCCGCCCTCTCATAACAATCCAAAAGGGATTTAACTTCCCTAGCATGGACCACCAAAGAAACACAAGAAATTAGAGTATCATTTGCAAACTGCTGATGAGAAATCATATTGCGAGGGAGCACCAGATGCAGACCAAACTCACCATGACACCAAGAAATAGACCTTCCAAGAGCTTCTGCCATGAGGATGAACAAAAAGGGGGATAGTGGATCACCTTGATAAATTCCCTTGCAAGAATAAAAAACCTAGAAAGAGAGCCATTGACAAGGATCGAGAACCAAGCAGTCGAAATGCAAGCCTCCACCAACTTAATCCAATCTTCACAAAAGCTGAATTTCCTTAAGACACTGAATAAAAATGACCAGGAGACCTGATCATAAGCCTTACTAACATCCAGATTAAGAAAAATGCCACTCTTACACTATTATGGATGGAATGCATTAATTCATGAATTACAATCGCCCCATCCAAAATCTATCTCCCTAGGACAAACCCACTCTGAGTAGAATCAATCAGCAATGGTAGAAGTGGCTTGAGTCTATTAGCTATGACCTTAGATAGAATCTTGTAAACTATATTGCATAAGCTTATAGACCTGAAATCACTAAAGGAAGATGTCGTATTTCTTAGGGATGAGAGCCAGGAGATTTGAGTTCACCACTTTCAGAATAACTAGAGAACGTTGGGAATATCTGATCATCGAGCAAAAATCTTCACCATAGATATGCCAAAAATTCTTAAAAAAATAGGTGGGAAACCATCTAGCCCCAGAGCCTTAAGAGGTCCCATTGAATTAATAACCACTTGGATTTACTCATCCGATAAAGGAGCCAAAAGTCTCTCATTCCATACTTCAAGGATAATCCTTGGAATGGATTCTAACATCAAACATTCCACTTAGATATCATGAGCAGGCATGGAACATAGCAACAAACTAAAAAAATCAATGGATTTCTAATTTCCATCACATCCGAAGTCACCCCTCCACCAACCTTCTCTATCTCTCTAATTCTATTTTGACTCCTCCTACGCAACGTAGAAGTGTGGAAAAAATGAGAGTTATGGTCACCTTATTTCAACTAGAGCTCTCTGGATTTTTGTTTCCAAAAAATCTCCTCCTCAGATTGCTTATTGTGGAATTCAAAAAGAAGGGATATTTCTTCTCGGAGTAGTTCATCAGAGCTACCTTGAGCATCCATCACGACTTCAATATCCTTTAGCTGCATCCACAATCTCTCCTTTTCTCTGAAAATGTTACCAAAGGTAAACTTGTTCCACATCTTGAGATTAAATCTAAGCTTTCTTAGTTTATTAGAAAATTTAAACATCCCTTCACTAGGAATGTCTTCCTACCACCATTCCTTAACACGGGATTCAAAATCAGGATGGGAACACCACATAACTTCAAACCTAAAAGGTCAAGGAAGAAAGGGAAGACCATCAGGGACCTCAAGCCATAAGGGATTATGGTCAGATCCAATCCTGGGAAGAGTAGACAATGATGCATCAACAAAAAGATTGACCCTAGAATTAGAGACAAAAATATTATCCAATCTACTCAAAATCAGACTATTTCCCGACCTCCTATTACTCCAAGTAAACTTTACCCCTTTTAAATCCAAATCCCAGAGTTCTACCTTATTGACGAAATCAATAAAATCCTGCAAACTCCTATCATCCACAACATTACCACCATGCTTCTCATACGGATATAAAGGAGAATTAAAATCTCCTGCTACCACCCATGATTCATTCTAAAAATTTTCTCCTCATCTCTAGCAATAGAAGCCAAAAGTGATGCCTATCAGTATAAGAATTTGGGGCATATATATTAGACATCACCCATCTCCTTTGAGATACTTTACACCAAAATAAAATATTAATCACTCGATTAGAGGATGATATTACATGGCCGTCAAGCTTCGAAGAGTCCTAGAAGAAAAGTAAACCTCCAGAAGAACCAGACGCTTCACTGGCCATAAATCCTGAATCCTTCCACACAATATTATGCATCGACTCCCACGAGGAAGCCTCCAACTTGGATTATTGAATACACAAAATATCAGGAGATATCTCCCTTCTAAGTGAAGCTAACAAAAATCTTTTAGAAGAGCTATTAAGCCCTCTAACATTCCATGAACACACTTTCATTGGAAAATTAAAAAGAAAGCTTCTTCCCTACCCCCCCATTAGGAGAGGATTTGAAACCATCAAGTTTCAACTATCTTTCCCCATTTCCTTCCTTCACCACAAGGAGGGCCTGGCCACCATTAGCAATTGCCTCATCCATGGATTTCTTCCTTCCATATTTACTTGGAGGTCTACCAGGTTTCCTTGCCATCCCAGTATCAATACCCTTTCTATGGTGACTCCTCATTTTTGGACCAGGTGAACCTTTCTCCAAGTTGAGCTTAGGAGAAACCACTAGACTATCTAAGCCACACTTAGGGGAAGCATAAATCTCCCTTGAAGAAGAATATTTCCTAGCAACCCTAGGAGTTGAGAGCTCCTTCAGGGAAGAAGAATTTCTAATATCCTGAGGAGTCAAAGTCTCCAATTCATTAACCATTTGGTTGTCCTCACCCCCTTTCGACCCAAGACACTCAAAGGAATTCGAAATGAGAAGGTCAACAACTTGCCCTAGAGGATCCAGATGAAGAACCACTTCCAAATTATTTTGGAGTTTTAACCTCGGAGAACCACTCAAAACCAAGGCCAAACCCCATGGACTAGAAATAGGAGCCCCACTAACGACCCCTTTCTGAGGTAGAGAAGGAAAAATCTCATTTCATTTTGAATACCCCTAGGCCATTATATACCATACTTTTTTCTTCTTAAAAGGACCCTCCTAGGAAGGAGGTCCACGCGATTGCCCCCATTCGGGTCCTAATGAACAAGGAGCTTTAGAGACTTATTCTAAGAGCAAAAGTTATGATGGTGACCATCCATCCCACATAATTGACAAGCTTAAGGCTTGTTTTCATAAACCATAGTTAGAGCCCAGCTTTCCAAGTGAGAAACAAGTTCCACAGAGCTTAGAAGCTCTTTCTCAATATCCACCATAATACACATTCTAACAAATTGGTGACGAGTAGCCGATAGAGAAACCTTATAAAAATAAAAATAAATTACATTTCATAATTTAAATGCATATAAATAATTTAATTACATTCCTTTTCATAATTTATTATATGTCAATAATGAATATCTTATGCCCTTAAAATTACATGTTATGGAATACATAGAACGATTTCTATAGGATTAGGAATTTAGTTAAGGGTAAATTCTACAACAATGTAAGAAAAGGCTTTACTTGAGGGGAAGCTATGAGAGAGTCATTCCCAAAAATATATTTTTTATATTTAATTATTGTTATAAAGCTAAGATCCATCTATGGAGAAACATCTCAGCAAATGATCAATTCCATCACTGTCATCATGGGAGTGTGATACAACACATACTATGTTCGGGTACATCGTAGGAGTGTCATTATAAAAAATATTATCTAGTTAACTATAGACATGGATTTGGTTGTCTCAACGTATGTTGTCTTGTGTGATGGGATATTGTTGTCATAGGAAGACATTGTCATGCTAGAAAAATATCATCTTAGAAGAATTTGTACCATCATAGGGACTTTTCCATCTTAGGAGAAGTTATGTCATCATTGGAAAGCATTGTCATTCCATCCAAAGGAGTACCATCACATATGATTCCTTTGTGGAACTATCTCATCTCATGATTTACTCATGTATAAATTTAAAATATCATGTTAGACGTGTACCATCATGTGCATACCATTAAAGAGTGTCATCTAGTGTGTACCGTCATGGAAGTGATAATATGGTAAGTGCATACATTTTCTTGAATGTCTTTGTTTTTTTGTGTGGAAAACATCCCAAAAGGGATGCCACTTTCGGGTAAGACCCAAGGAGGCAGGGGTATCCATTCTGCCAAAAATGCCCAGGACTCGGACCTAGCCTACCACCTTTGACATACTCAAGGAGCAAACAAACACACAAAACCAATTTAAAAATAAGTAAATAACAACAAAAATAATAAAATAAAATAAAAAACATGCTCCTTGAGTGTGTCAAAAACAAAAGCACAACCAAACACACACAATAAGATAAAAGAAACCACAACACAAACCACATAGAAAAACACAAGAACCACATAACAAAACACAAACAAGACAAAAACAACAGAACACTACAAAGACATAACCCAAAAAAAAAAAAATAAACACAACCAAAACCTAAAAAATTTAAAAATAAAATAAAAATAAAAATAAAAAACAACCAACAACAGAAAATAAACAAAAACAAAAAACATAGAAAACACTCACACATAAAAACACAAAATAACACAAACAAAGAGAAACCCAAGAACAAGAACGAAAAAAACACAAGAACAATAACAAAAAACATAAACAAAAAAACAAAACAACAAAAACACAAGAACAACAAAAAACAACACAAAGAACACAAAAACAAAACAAAATAAAAAAACCCACCCACCTTAAAAAACTAAACAAAAAAAACAAAAAAGAAAAAAAGAAATAAAAAATGAACAAAACAATGACCTATCTAGACCAGAAGACTATTAAGGCAAGAATCAACAGAGGAAACAAAATAAAGAATAGAATGAGCTAGGGAACTAAAAAAAACTGAATGAACCAAAGAGAAGCAAAAAAGAAAAACAAGAAGAAACTAGGTACCTTCAGAACTGGAGCCATCCAAAGAAATGATAGAAAGAAGAGCTTCCCTAATTTGAGAAGCCCACCATATAGGAGGGTGGCCATAACAAGTAAGATCACCTTTGTCCAAAGCCCAATTAGCTAAAGCATCAACACTCTTGTTTTGATCTCTCGACCACATGATTGTAATCAACTTTCAAAAATCCCATCTGGATTAACTGAATCTTCTCAATAATTCTTTTTATTCTCCAATCCACCTTATGATTCTTAGAAGGATTCTTCAAGAGATTAATCATAAGTTGAGAGTCAGACTCAACTAACACATTTTCCCATCCAACCTTAGTAGCCTCCTGAAGGCCTCTGAGGATACCATACCCCTCAACAAGGTTATTGGAAAGAATACCCAAATTCTCAACAAAAGTAAAAACCAGGGAGCCATCTGAAAGTCTACCAATTCCTCCCACACTGGCTTTTCCAGGGTTCCCTCTAGAGGCTCCATCAATATTGAATTTTCCAAAATCCTTAGGAGGAGGTTGCCAATTTCTATTCCTATCCATATTACTAATACTCACATTCCCTTTAAGTTGGTTGCCCTTAGAAGGTTTAATCTTCAATATTTGCATCACTTGATCCCATCTTTGGTGGGATTTTTGGGGGTGATTAAGGAGATGATGGACTGATTCAACTAAGTTGGCTATGGTATTTTGCCAAATATAGTGAATATCCTTCCTATCTTGATTAAAAATTCGGTTGTTCCTTTCATTCCAAATATTCCAAAGAAGAATGGTAGAACCCATCCAAACTAACTGCCTAATAAAATGATCAACACCCTCTTGATTAGGCCAATCCCTCCAAAGCTGTTCAAAAGTAAAAAAATTGGACCACTATAAGCCAAGTAAAGTGGCCATTCTCCTCCATAGCTCAGAGGCTAAAGTACACTCAATAAAAATATGGTTGATATTTTCTACATTCTCTTCACACATTTCACATCTAAAAGGGCCATGAAAACCACGCTTCATAAGTTGCTCACTAGTAAGCACCCTACGATGCAATAAAATCCAATTAAAGAACCTCACCTTAGGCCAGAGATTTTGAGCCCACAATCGAGAAAATATGTCAGAAGAATGGTTGGGATTATTATGGCATAAGGTCAAATAACCTTGAGCAATGAAATACTCACCCTTAGTAGTGTTGTTCCATCCAAAACAATCTTTTTCATGGGACCAAGAGAGGGATCTCATATGAAGGATGCCTTGGATATCTTGTCTTTGCATTTCTGGGATTTGAATAGGCCAGTCCTCAATAGGGATCCAATATCTACCAACCTTTGAATTACCATTATGGTACCGACAGTAATTAGCCACCTTTATCCAATTAGCTCGGTGAAGCTCCTCCATCCAAGGCCTCCAATCGGGAAACTGAGTTATCAAAGGCTTGTGACCATCCCAAGAATCTGTCCAAAAATTTGCATGTTGACCATTATGAATGATCCAAAATAATTTTTTCTTTATCAAATCCTCACCAGTCTTAAGAACTGCTAAAATGGGAGAACCTTTGGTAGGAAGTTGATAGCGAACAAGGTCTTCAGGACTTTTGTTCTCAGCATATTTAGCACAAATATTATTGGCCCAAAGAGCATTGGGGTTATGCAACATCCTCCAATATAATTTAGCAGCTAAAGCTTTGTTGTTATTAATTGAAGACCGTAATCCTAACCCCCCTTCACTCTTAGGAAGACATAAAGTATCCCATTTCACCAAGGCCCATTTTATTTTCTCCTTAGTACCACTCCAAAGGAAACGATGACTGATTTGATCCAATTCTCGAAGAACGACCTTTGGGATATTCAAAATGAAAGAAACATAAATAGGAATAGCTTGAAGGACTGATTTTACCAAGGTGATTCTACCCTCATAAGAAAGCCACTTGTTGGTCCACTTTCCAATTTTCTTCTTGACTTTGTCCAACAACCAATTCCAATCTTTATTTTTCTGCCTTTGAATATTTATGGGAATACCTAAATAAGTGATTGGAAGAGAGGTCTTCTTATATCTTAGTTTATCCAAGACCATGGATTCCCTGTCTAGCAGAGCAGTGAAAGAAAATAACTTTAGATTTGTCTTCATTGATCAACCGCCTAGTAGCCTTAGAAAAATAGCTAATGATTTGCTTAATTTTAGAATCTTCCTTAACTGTAGATTTACCTAAAAGAGGAGAGTCATCCACAAATTGAAGATGAGAGATAGGTCTAGCTCCATGAGCAATGGTAACTCCCTCAAGGGTTTTGTTTTCCCTCTTTTTGGTTATAGTCCTACCCAAGCATTCAACAAGAATGATGAATAAATAAGGGGATAGTGGGTCACCTTGCCTAATACCTCTGGAAGCTGGGAAAGACTGAGAAGGCCTACCATTGATAAGAACTAAGTAGGAAACTGGAGAGATACATCCCATAATCCAATCCATCCAATCCTTAGAGAAACCAAATTGCCTCAAAACTTTGATAAGGAAGTGCCAATCCACTCTGTCATAAGCTTTGGATAAGTCTAACCGAATGAACATGGAAGGAGAATTTTGCATATCCATGGAATGGATGGCTTCCTGAGCAAGAACTATCTCATCTACTATTTGACGTCCTTCCACATAACCCCCTTGCTCCGGGGAAATAATCTTATGCAAAAGAGGCTTCAACCTTTCTGCCATGATTTTAGTAATGATTTTGAGAAGAACATTACATAAAGCAATAGGTCTAAAAGCTGAGATATGATCAACCTCTTGAGATTTTGGAACAAGAGTAATATAAGTTTTATTGATAACCTTCAAAATTTCTTTGGCTTTCCTGGATTCTTCCACCACCTCTAATAAATCAACATGAAGGATATCCCAGAACTCTTGGTAGAACTCAATAGGAAAACCATCAGGACCTGGGGTTTTCCCTTTTGCATTTTAAAAACTACTTGTTGAAGCTCATTGATAGTAACGAGAGCAGTCAAAATAGAGTTCTCCTCAAAAGTGATAAGAGAAGGGATTGCTTGAAGAACATTATATTGTGAAGTCGAGTCAAGGGGAGTAGCAAGAAAAAGATTGGAAAAGTAATCAACAACAATAGAGTTCATGCCATCCCAAGTATAAACAACATCTCCAAAATCTGATTTTAAGGAAGAAATAAAGTTGTGAGATCTTCGAGCTAGAAGATATTTGTGGAAGAAATTTGTGTTTCGATCTCCTTCTTTGAGCCATTGAATTCTAGATTTTTGCTTCCATAAGATTTCTTCTCTTTTTTCCCATTCCTCTAACTGAGTTGTGAGTTTAATTTCATCTGCACTTCTCTTCTCTATGAGGCCATCTAAACGGATTTTCTTATTCAAATTTTCAATATGAGCAATAACTTCATGTTTTTTTTATGAACATCCCCAAACTCTTTCCAGTTCCAAGTCTTGATTTTGGATTTAATGTATTACAATATTTTGGCAAAATAGAACATCTTAGTCCCATGCCTAGGTTTACATTCCTTCCACCATTTGTGCACATGAGGTCTAAAGGAAATGTCTCTAAGCCACATTAATTGAAAATGAAAAGGAGAGAAACTCACATTGGTTTTCCACATTTCCACCATGACTGGCCAATGATCCGAACCAACATTATTAAGAGTCTTCACTTTAGGAATGTGACCATGGATTAAGAAATTTTTAGAGAGAAAAATCCTATCCAATATCTCCATTATACAAGCTAAGCCTTGCCTTCTATTAGACCAAGTCATAAGGCCATTATCTGGTTGGATATCCACAAGATGGAGGTTTGCAATATATTCGCTCATGAGGTCAATGCTTTTGTCCAAATTTCTATTTCCCCCCTTTTCTCATCCAGAGAGAGGATGGTATTGAAATCTCCTTCGATCAAGATCCAAGCTTTAGGAAAATGAGAGATAATATGAGTAATATCCTTCCACTGCCTTTTTTTTCCTCCAAAGAAGTTGGAGCATAAATAATAATGCAGAGCATAATCTAGTTGGAATGTCTACTTTGAATAACTATAGCCAATAAACCCCAACTGCCAACCATATGGTGAATAACTACCTCTTTTGGATCCCAAAGACAAGCAATGCCACCCAAAGTCCCTTGGGAACTGAGGGAAACCACTTTTCCAGCTGGCCAAATTTTACTAGCAATTAAGTCCATATCCTCCATTGACATCTTTGTTTCTTGAAGGAAAACAAGATGTGGATGATTTACCTGAATCATTCTTCTAATTTCATTTTGTTTTGAAAGACTCCCTTTGAGTCCTCTAATATTCCAAGTGATGATCTTCATTAATACCAGGGCTAAAAAATTTGGGAAGGGCATTAATATTACCTTCCTCTACAAGCTTTTCACCTTATTTTACCATATGATATTGATTGGTCTTGCGACCTACTTTTTGATTAGAATCCATCTTCAATTTTTTTTCCCTGTTTCTTGACTTATTCCAATTGAATCTGAGATGGCTTCTAACCTTGAAGAATGCTCGTACACAGCCAAAATTTTACTAGATGGTTCAACAGATTCTATATTGGGACTTGCATTATTTGAAGTTTTGACATTTGAAATATTGTTTTTCTTGTGTAAATTTTCTCCTTTTTTTTCTATTGAAAACCTTTGATTTGTTGGTTTGTCTCTGAGTTCTTCCCTTCATATTTAAATTGTGTTTCTAAGATTTTAGTTTCCATTATTTCCTCTTCCTCACTTGGGACATCATTTGTGGAAAGGATTTCAAACATATTAGTAGATGACTTTGATTGATCCTTCATAATTGGTTTTTTATGAGTGTTCTTCTTCTTAGGTATTTGGAAACCTACTGAGTTTATATCCTCTTTCTTTTGATCGAGAATTTTATTTGGGAAAGTACCGGCCAAATGACCATATTCATGGCAAATTCTACAACGAAAAGGAATGTTCTCATAGTCCACTACTTGCTCCCAAGTGTCTTCCCCAAATTGTAATGTGATATTTTTAGGTAGGGGTTTGTCAAAATCCATTAAAACACAAATCTGAGCATAAATAATATGTTCAAAATTTTGAGTACAATCATCAGTCATCATAAAAGTTCCTAAAGAGTTTCCAATTGAAGAAAAAATAGTAGGATTCCAAAATTCAATAGGGAGGCCAAAGAGTCTAACCCACACGGGAGCTATAGAAGGCATCTCTTCTTTGGCTTTAAATTTAGTATGGCAGGGCTTCATGAAAAGCCATGCCTTCCAAAAAACCAAGGACCCCCTTGAAAAGTTTTCTCTCTATCTTCATTATTAGCAAATAAAACAAGAAAATAACCATTTGGATAAATAGAGATTTGTAACTCACCTTTAGTTTTCTAGATTTTTGCAGCCTAGACTTTGAAAGTAGATAGACTCGAATAAAAACCCATGAACCGACAAATTAGTCCTCTTTTTTCCAAATCTTCAATGCCAGTCTGAATGTTACCCATATCAAGCTTAACAATAGGAGTTCCATCAGCTACTTTAAGACATCCTAACTCCATTTTCCTGGGATCAATATTAGGCATTCTTAGAGGTTTATGGGAAGCCCTAATATTGATATTAGCATTGGGCTGAGGCTGTCCACCACGAAGGGCATTCCTAAAATTCATTTTTGGGATCGAGTCTTCCAAATTCTTACCCTTGATAGGGGTTTTCATAGTAGAATTATTTTGTGGGTGCACCTTAGCACCAGATTCACTTGAGATATGAGCCATTTTTTGATCAACTACTTGAAACTTGTTTTGTGATCTCTTTAATCCTTGCCCTAGATGCCATGGAAAGGTATGGTTTTCACTTTTATTTTGTGCAAAAAATTGGAAGCCGTTGTCACTCAAGTTCATAGTATGATCTGTTGAAAGATAAATTTCTAACCCATCTTGTATCCCCTGCAACATTTCCTACTAAAATATTGAGCATAAACCATAAAAATATTGGCTTCTAGGGCCCGAAGGCCCTAAAAACCAACCTCTAGAGCTGCTTGCACTCAACCCAGATGAAACCCTCGCATAGCTACTTGCCAAATATGTCATTCACACATAGGGATGTGCTAGGATCTATGTTTCTCCAAATGATATGAAAATTGGTGGAGACGTTCTAGGGTTTTTTAGGCATCTACCCTCAAAATTTCAGCTCAATACGAGTCCGGATGAGTGAGATATGACCGAAACGAGTTATGTAGTTTGGAAAGTCTTGCGAAAAACATCTCATATATCTTTTCTCTCCACCAGACTCTGTCTATTATGAACCTTAATTATAATTTACAAAAATTATTCATTTTATTGAATGTGTTATCATAAGGGAGGCCATCGAATTAAGAGGATGCATCCATAAATGTGTTATCAAAAAGGAGTTGTCTAGGGACATCATCAAAATAAGGATATGTCCAAAGAAGTTATCAAAGTAAGGGGACATCTTGAGACTATCATCTAGAGTAAAGTTACTATTTGGGATTGTTGTATTACAACTTGCAAATTATTGTCTTGTCAATTACCATACTATTTTTTTTGACAATTGCCATCTTGTTATCTAATGCATGCAATTTAGAATAAAAATATTATAGTATTTAGACTAGTGAACCTTGAATCCTTTGCTACTAGGGGAATTTATTGCTTAGTTGGTACCCTCTACCTAGACTACATTATTAATAAATATATTCACAATAATTAAAAAAAATTAATAAATTAAATATAGATATGCAAAGAAAGAATATTTTGATAACCTCAACTAACAATGGAATATCTAAAGATTGTACTTGAGTTATCAAGAGAAGACCAAGCATTCAATGTCTATAAAATTTTAAATTTAAAATCATAGGAAATATCTAAGTAGATAAATGTTTATGATAATTCTAAATTTATTGTGAGCAAAAGATTATCATCCATACTATTATGTCATAAATTCTTAATGAGTTGATTATCTAAAAACTTAAGCATTGAAAATATTATATACCTTCATGTTCCAATAAACTATTTTTGTAATACCCATATATATATTTTACCCGTGGATTATATGCCCTTATATAAATCCATATGTGCAAAATCTAATATTATCATTGAGGAAGCCCTATCACAAGATGTGTAGATATCTCACAAAATATATAGAGTATGTAGGAGCTTTCCTATTCATACATACCAGGTAACCTGGATCTTCCATCTTACATGTCATAGTCATACACAATAAACCTCTAGAGTATAGTTAAAATTATAGAATATGAATACTTGATGAGTTTGTGCAAGGTCTAGTTGGAGTTATAGAGTACCAAGGTTTTATTGGAGTTTCATAACAAAATGGTGGAGTTGCATTTGTACAAAATACCTAGGTCCTAATGTTTGATAATAGAAGCACTAGATTATTGCCTCCATGCATCTATTTTATGTTTTAATACTCATTGTGTTTAATTTTAGTGGTATATGAGTGAATGTATTGCTTGTAATGGGATATCCTAGAAATAAAATGTATGTCTAATAATACAAAAACCTAGAAGTCTTGAGTGCTAGAGATCACCATACAGAGGAAGCTATAGAACTAGAAACCTGGTAGGAACAAGTGCAATACATTACGAGTAACTAGTAGTACTATTTCGAATAGTTGAAGTGGTATAGATAGATGTGTGAACTGATTTTAGTTGAGAATGTGTGAACTAATTTAAACCTAGGGTTTCATGTGATGAAGACCAAAGTTTTTCCTTGTTTAGTTTAGGATGGGGTTTCATACAATCACTGGTGTGAGGATCCTGATTGAAAAAAAATAGAATTTTTTTGCTTGGATGGAAGTAGAATATATTTAATTCCATATGGAGGGTTTCAAAAAATATGCATACATTGAGCCAAAAATAAAATTTTAAAGAAGTAATCCATGGAGGACCACCTCAAATAAGAGGGTAACACAATAAAAAATTACCAAGGAAACCATTCAGGATATCAAAGGTTGATTCAAGAAAAACAGAGATGGGTTGCATGAAAACAACTAATAGATCCCAAATAGTGAAGTTGGAAAATGTCCAAGAATGAATAGACGCGATAGAGATAAAAGGCTTAATTTATCAATTCATGGGATTCTGACCGACTCTTTCTACCTTCAAGCAACGGGCTTCCAAAAACTAGAGAACTACACATAAGTTTCAAATTTTTACTTACCCTAATGGATAATTTCTCATTTTTTTTGTTAATGAAGAAGATAAGGAGAACAATTTTCAAGGAAAGCATGGATTTTTGGTAGGGTAGGGCTCTTCATGAAGCCCAGACATACCAAATTCAAATTTGAGAGATAAATGCCATCACCTGCCCTTGTTTGAGTTCGTTTATTTGATCTTCCAATAGAATATTGGCATCCAAATATATTTGCAATAATTGTAAATTTTTTAGGAGTTTACATGACAACTTCTGATAGCACCCAATCCTTAGAGCATATGATTTATGGAAGTATTTGTTTTTTGATTTATTTTGACAAACCACTTCCAAAGAAGATTACTTTACAATATGCAAAAGAAATATAGGAGCAAGTAGTATATTATGAAAATATTCCATTTAGATACAAAATTTATCATAAATATGGCCATCTGGCCAAGGATTCTCCACATAAGGTCCCTAAAAAAGAGAAAGAGGATGGGGACTTGGCAGGGTTTCAAATACCTAAATAAAAAAGCACAAAAAAAAAAATAGAAACAAAAGAGAAAACAATAATCCTAACACCTTTGAAATTCTCTCCATAGATGAGCAAGCGGATGATGAGGATGGTCAAATAGAAACAATTATTATGGAAACATAGTTTTATGAAGAGAGGTAATAGGAAGGATTGCATGATGATAAATAACTAAAAGAGCTTGCCTTCATGCTGAGAAATAATAGTAAAGGAAAAAAGTACAATGTAGAAAACCAACCCAAGTGCAAAAGAAAAGGGTAGATTCAAACTACAAATAAAATAGATCATCAAAAATACCATACAAATTCTAATAGTAGTGTTGTGGCTTCAAGTAACCAGCCTATAGTCCCAACTGGAATGAATCAAGATACGAATAAAAGGATAAGGATTCCATAATCCTAAGATTTATAGTCAATATATTTATGGCAATTTTGGAAGCTTTCGCTATTTTTCCTAGTATTTTTTTCTCTTTTTGATAATTTATTAAGCTTTGGTTTATTTTTAGTGTTACCATTTCTGTTTGATTTATCATTAGATCGTATGGCTTAGTTTTTATTGTACTTATTTTTTATGATTTCTTTTGTGGTGTTTTGATTCATTTTTTTGTTTCTATTTTGGATTGGTTTTGTTTTGTTGAAATTGTGATTTTTCTGTGTTTATGTTATGTGGTTTTTTATTTGTGGTGTATTTGTTTCTTTTTGTTGTTTTTGTTTTGGTAGTGTTTTTTTATGTTGTGTTTGTAGTTTTTTATGTGTTTCATTTTTTGGATTCTTTTTCGTTGTTTTATTTCCTATTTTTTGTGTGTTTTTATTATGTTTTTCTATGTTTTTTTTGTGTTGTGTTTTGTGTGGTTTATGCTTTTTTTTGTATTCTTTTTGTGAGTGTGTTTTGTTGTGCTTTTTCTTATCGATACACTCAAGGAGTATGTTTTTTTTTTGTTTTATATTTTTATGTGTTTGTGTTCATGTGTTCTTGTCTTATGTTGTTTTAGATATACTCCTTGCATGTGTCAAAGGTTGTAGGCTAGGTGTGAGCCCTAGGTATTTTTGGTGGAAGATATACCCTTAAATCCTTGGGTCTTACCCAAAAGTGGCATCCCTTCTAGGATTTTTTCCACAAAAAGAAATGAATGTATTGCTTGTATATATAAGTTTGATGTTTTAAAATTTAATATGATATTCTCCCTTTTAGATGTTTATTATAGAGGTATATGACCCTGAAACTATATCACCCTTAAATATAAGAAAGAGGAAGTACATAGATTTGATGCAAAAAATATATATAATTTGAATTTATTTTTATTTTGGTACATAACACATAATATAGGGATAATGTCTATATGAATAAGGATACACAATGATTTCTTGAAATACAAGTTCCTTTCTATATAGTAAGATAGCATATTATGTTAATGGTGTATTGTGAAACCTTGTTTGGAAATTTATTGTAAATTAAAGTTCTAAAAATAAAATATATTTACTAATATTGATTTTAAATTGAAACTATTTCTTACTTCTAAATATTATGAAACTGTGTTCTTTTAAAAAAAAGCTTAGATATTCATTGACCTAGTTAAAGACCATGTGAATATAATACATTGAATGGATATTGAAAGTGTGCAATGTTATTTTCCTTAACTTTGTTATTCAAGATAGTGAGTCCTTTTTTAAATTTTTATCATCTATAAACTAAAAATTATTCTGAGTATTGAAATACCAATTAGTTCCATAAGTCACTAAATTCTAGTTAATTATTAAAAGAAATAAGTTTTACTTGAAAACATTTGAATGAAAAGCATATTATATGGGAATGAAATAATAATAAATAGATTACATCATGACCACATAGAGAGATAGACATGCAAGTATTAGCATGGAATATATTTTTGACAATGTATTAAGAAGATTTGAAATTACATAGAGAAATTACAATAGTTTTGCATTCATACATGTTTACTTTAAGAATATTTGAGTCTAGATTTCCTCTTTAAAAATGAAAAGGATTAATAAATTAAATTCATTTAATTTTATAAAATAATACTTGTACTTATTTTAGTTACAAATAAAGTAACTAAATTCTAGTTAATTCTTGTAATAATTAAGCTTTCCTTGAAAACCTTTAAATGAAAAACGCATTACTTAAAAAATAATATTGATATATTTATTTTTAAATTGGTCATGTTAGATTGAAAAAATATTCTCTATATTACATTATGACCACATATAGGGATTACAATATCCTAGCATTTATACATGTATAGATTAAGAAGATTTGAGTCTAAATTTTCTCCTTAAACATTTAAGGAATTAAATTCATTTTATTTTATTTTATAGAATAATATTGGTATTTATTTTAGTTACAAATAAAAGTGACTAAATTCTATTCAATTCTTGCAATAATTAAGTGTACCTTGAAAATATTTTAACAAAAAATACATTATTTAGAAAATAATGTTGATATCTTTACTTTTAAATTGTGCATATGGGACTGAAACAATCCTATCTATATTGTATCATGATCATGGAGAGGAATTACAATAGCCTATAATTTATACATATAGATATTAATAAGATTTAAGTTTGAATTTTCTCCTTAAAATTAAAAGGATTAACCAATTAAATTCATTTTATTTGATAAAAAAAATATAGTATTTATTTTAGTTAAAAAAATTGCTTTGGAGTAAATAATCCATGTATGTCTTTGAAAAATATATAAATTAAGAATATTTAAGTCTAAATTTCCTCAAAAATTCAAAGGATTAATCCATTAAATTCATTTTATTTCATAAAATAATATTGATATTTATTTTATTTACAAATAATTGTTTTGAAGCGAATACTTGGCATATAAAAAAATTACAATTTTTTATTTTGTTGAAATAAAACAAAGTAAAATGTATGGCACAATTGGATCCACACTACCAAATGACATAACAATATGAAACACAAGAGATGAAATACTAACTATAAACATACAATTAAAATTTTCCAAAAAAACAAAACAAAACAAAAAAAAAAAACTCACAAATTTTACTTTTAGGTCCTACATTTTTTTTTTTGTATACAATATGATTAGGGAACCACTTTTATCTAATATAAATATAAATAATTTGCAAAATATAGGTTTTCAGGGACCTTCTTTCTATTTTTTATGTGTGAACAGTGAAGAGTCTTCAGGTCATCTTCTTTTTCAATGTTCTTTTGCATGGGATATTTGGCATCTTTGGTGGGGTGTGTAGAAGAAACCTTGTGTCAATGCTTCTTCTATTTTGGAGTTCTAGAGGAGTTTAGGGAGACCTCCTACTAAGGCTTTCTTTCTCCAGGTTGCTTGAACTATTGGCCCTTATTGCATTTTGTGGCATATTTGGTTGGAATTAAATCAAAGAATTAATCATGATAAGAAGATTACTACTCCTCAGCTTTGGCAGTGAATCATTAGTATAATCCAGGAAATTGTCTCTTCTAAATGCTAGATTAGTCTTATTTTGGTGTAGTTAGATATTTTGATGATGCAAAGTTTGGGATTTGTGGAGAATGGTCTTCATCATTCTATTTTTTCTAGAAAAATAGATGTTAGACAAAAAATACAGAGAGATGGTAGATGACATCCTCCTCTAGGGGTGTTCAATATCAATATGGATGGGTCTTCTCGGGGTAATCCTGGGCATACTAGTATTGGAATATTTGGGAGAGATAGTGTTGGGAATGCTTGTTTCCTTTTTTCATGTTATAAGGGGAGACACTCTAATAATTGTTGGGATTTCAAAATAATAGATATGCAAAGCATTACACAAAAGATAAAGAGAATAGTGGAACTAATTAATTTATTCCAATGATAAAATTTGTATAAATAGTAGAGTTGATCACTGAGAGCCATTAGATTACATAAACTCATCAGACCTGATGAAGACACCAATGATATTTCTATCGACACATGGAGGAGTGGAAAATCAAGTGTCTATCCTAGTAGAACTTAAGAGAATATTCTCTTATTCTAACACCCTCCTTAAGTGATACTAGAGGTGAATTATATAAATGATTCCTAGCAACAAGGCCTGATGAGGTACTCATTTATAATGACTTATTTTGAAGATATTGTAAAATCCAATGGGAAAAAACAATCAATCAAAAGGAAGTTAGAGACTTGTCTTCGTATTGTCCTCCTAATACAATAGATAGTTGGTAAAAAAAAACCCTGTGGGGAAAAACCAACTATGAGAAGAAGAGAGGCATGTCTTTGTATGGCAAATATTATCCTCTTTAACAAGAAAGAAATATGAGTCCCGAAAACTTGGCCTGATTAGGTACTCATATAATATAGTTGGTGAAAAAACCCCTGTGGGCAAAAACCAACTATGAGAGGCTTGTCTTCGTATGGCTAATATTGTCCTCTTTATACAAGAAAGAAAGATGAGTCCTGGTAACTTGGCCTAATTAGGTACTCATTTACAAAATATTTTTGGTGAAAAAACCCTTGTGGGGAAAAACCAACAATGAGAGGCTTGTCTTTGTATGGTGAATATTGTCCTCTTTATACAAGAAATAAAGATGAGTCCCAACAACTTGACCTGATTAGGTACTCATATACAATAAATAGTTGGTGAAAAAAAACATGTGGGGAAAAACCAACTATTATACGAAGAGAGGCTTGCATTCGTATGGTGAATATTATCCTCATAAAAGTAATCTATGTAGCTTTATAACTCGAAGCCTATCTCAAAATTGAACGTAACATGGAGAAGAAAATGACTTGGTGAAGATATCTGCAATTTGATTCTTAGTTGGAATATATTCCAAGTGTATGTCCCCACTCTGAATATGTTGCCTTATGAAGTGCATGTGTATATCAATGTGCTTGCTTCATTGATGTTCAACTGGATTTCATGCAATATGAATTGTGCTTTGATTGTCACACTAAATAGTTATAGGCTTCTCATGGGTGAAACCAAATTCTCTTAGAATTTGATGAAGCCAAAGAGATTCCTGACTAGCCAAAATGGTTGCCCTGTATTTTGCCTCTGTAGAATATAGAGCTACTTCTTGTTATTTCTTACATAATCAGGTTATTGGTGAAGAACCAAGGAAAAATACATAGCTTGAGTTGGAACATCTATCTTCTACTAAACCTGCCCAATCTGAATCTGTGTAGCCAATAATATCCATGGATTTTCCCTTGTAGAAGAGTCCAAAGTGAGTAGTGCCTTGCAAGTAATGGAGGATCCTTTTCGCTTCTTGCCAATTACTGAAGTGAGGTTGATGAGAGAATATGGATATGAGGCCAACTACAAATGAGATATTTGGGTGAGTATGAGTAAGGTATAGTAAACTCCCTAGAAGTTGATGGTATAGAGTTACATCACAAAGAGGGGATGATCAGGAAGTACTAAGATTAATGCTAGATTGAAAGGATGTAGGAGAAGGTTTACATTCTATAATTTTGAATATTTGTAGAAGATCTAGAGTGTACTTTTATTTACACAAAGAAATACTTGCATCAGTTTGACTTATTTGGATCCCAAGGAAGTAATGAGATTTACCTAGATCAACCATTTTAAGTTTTTTAGAGAGCGAGTATTTTATAGTCTGTATGTGATTCAAGTTACTACCAGTGAGAAGAATATCATCAACATATAGAACAAGAATGGTGATGTTTCCTTCATTTCTCCAAATTTAAACTGTGTTATCAAACTCACAATGAGAAAAACCTGTTGAAATAAGGAAGGTGTCCATCTTCTCATACCAAGCTCTAGGGGCTTGTTTGAGGCCATAGAGAGATTTTTTTAGCCTACAAAAAAGAGAGGAGTCTTGAGTGAAATAAGAAGGTTGTTCCATGAATATATCTTCCTTTAAGTCTCCATGTAAAAAAGCACATTTTACATCCATTTTATAGACAGATCACTTTTGGGAAGTAGCTAGAGCAATAACTAATCTTATAGAATCCATTTTAGCAAATGGAGCAAAGGTTTCTACATAATCTATACCTTCAATTTGAGAGAAACCTTTGGCCACTAGACGAGCATTATGTTTGTCTATTTCTCCATTAGGACCATATTTTATTTTGAAGATCCATTTACAACAAACTAATTTCATTCCTTTAAGTAAGGGAACTAAATCCCAATTATTTTTTTTTATCAAGGAAGAAAATTTATTTTACATGGCATCATCCCATTACTTAATACTTGAGGCTTATTTGAAGGATTGAGGATTAGAGGAAATAGACTAACATACAAGACCAATGCCTATGGGGTTGGATGATATGGTTGAAGGAAGATTTTGGATGTAAGGAGTATCTTATTTAACAATGGTGTAGGCCCATTTTGACCTAGAGGAAGGAGTTGAAGGAGATTAAAGACATTGATATGGAGTTATAGGTTCCTCATCTTGATTATCAATGACCAAGTTAACTTTAAGAGTTGGCTCTTCATAATATTGGGGTTCTACTATAGGAGAAGGCTCAATGGAGGAAGAGGGCTTTTGAGAATATTTTTTAGGGAATGTTTCATCAAATTGGACATTCCTATGAAATAAAACCTAATGAGTTGAGGCATCAAGAAACCTGTATGCTTTCAATTCTTCACAAGAACCGATAAAGATAAGCTTTTTTATTTTCTTATCAAGAGCCTTCCTTTTATTCTTTGGGATGTGATCCCAAGTAGTATGCCTGAAAATATTAAAGTAGGAAACATCTGGTTTTAAGCCAGATCAAGCTTATTCAGGAGTTAAATGGTCAATAGCTTTATGAGGTGTGTGATTTTGAATATAATTTTTATAGTTAATAGATTTTGCCCAAAAAACTTTTGGAAGATCTCTTGAATGGAGCATACAATTAGCCATATCTTTTAATGTCTAGTTTTTCCTTTCTACAATACCATTTTGTTGAGGATTATGGGAGACATAATGTTGATGAATGATGCCATGACTAGATAAAAATATGGAAAACTCATTACTACAGTATTCCCCCCCATTATCTGTGTGAATCTTCTTGATTTTGTAAGATGTTTGATTTTCAACTAAGGCTTTAAAAAACTTAAATTGGGATAGAACATCACTCTTATATTTCAGGAAGTATACCTAGGACCTTCTAGAAAAATCATCAATAAAGGTTAGAGCATACTTTACTCCTTTGAAATATTACTCAGGAAAGGTTATTAAGTCACTATGGATTAAATCTAGAGGGGATGAGGTTTTTAGAGAACTACTTGGGTGGAAAGGATATTGATGTTGCTTTCCAAGAGCATATCTAGGACAAACTCCATCACTAGAAAGTACTTGGGGTAATATTGTAACCATATCATGGGTGCTTAAATCCTTTAGGTAGTTGTAACTAAGATGACCAAACCTTTCATGCCATAAAACAAGAGGCTCCTTATGGATTTTAAAAACTTTTGAAGTAAAAAATATGAGAGTTATGATCAATATTCCCTTTGGCTATAAGAGAATGGGGATCTTGAAAATATCTTATCTCA
Source organism: Wollemia nobilis (assembly GCA_028583015.1). NCBI lineage: Eukaryota > Viridiplantae > Streptophyta > Pinopsida > Araucariales > Araucariaceae > Wollemia > Wollemia nobilis. Next base: position 1,179,914 of record JAQPPZ010015568.1, read on the forward strand.
ACTCCTGTTGGAGAGAAGAGAACAATTTTCCCATTTCCATAAGTACAAATATGATAGACGGATAGGAGATTGGTGGTAATGTTTGGAACATAGAGAACATTGTTTATGGATCCACCATCAATGGTTATATCCCCTTTTCCTTTGATAGGTATGAAGGAAGAGTCATCCACTTCTATTCTATGAGTAGAGCTAGAGGATATAGAAGAGAAAGACTTATCTGAAGCAGTCATGTGATGAGTAGCTCCAGAATCTAGGATCCATTATTTAGAGGAAGAATTGGAGGTTTTTTCTTGAACATTAAGGGCTTTTTCTATTTTATTTTTGTTTTATATCTTTTGATCCTTCATAGTTGCCTCTAGTTTCTGTAATATTTTCTAGCATTTTTTAGTAGTGTGATCATTATTTTTACAATGAGTAAAAGTTATGGGAGTCTTTTCCTTCTTTTCAAAATTTTCTTTAGAAGAGGTGGAGGCTACTAAGGCTTTTGAATAAGAGGAAGAATAAGATATTTCATATCTATCAAGTTTGGTTTCTTCCCTAGTTAATCTATCACAAAATTCTTCTAAAGAAGGCATTTTAAAGGTTGCACCAAGAGCATCTTTGGTACATATAAAGGTGGTAGCAAAATTTTGAAAAACACCATTTAGCTTAGAAAGGATTATATAAATGTATTCTTATTCATTCTTAATCTTCCCAGTACCTTTGTATTGAGTGAGGACTTCTTTGAACTTAGTGAGGAAGTCAAAAATACTACTAAAATATTTAGGAGACAAAGATGTTAGTTCAAATTCTAGTTGCATTGATATCATCTGATCTACTTTCCCAAATAAGGTTTTTAGTTTCTCCCAACTTTCATGAGGAGTTTTGCAATCTGTAATATGAAACCATAAACTTTCATGAACATTAGAGATAATAATACCCATTGTTTTGTGCATTTTTCCTTTATGAACAAAAATTTCATATTCTTTATCAAATTATGGTTGCTTTTCTTCTAACAAATGAGTAAGACCTTTTTGAGAGATAAGATTTAAAATTTTAGGTTTCAAAGTGTGAAAGTTACGAGGGGTGAGAGGTTCAATTGAGTTCATATTTTTTTAACACAAAATAAAAGTTTAAAGTTATAATTAACCAATATATCCCCCCTTAGAACTTCAAATTTTATTAATGCAAATGTTTGAAGGGAAAAAATGAAGCTTTTCAATATACTAAAACTCAATATACCCACAACTATAAGTAAACTGAGGTTCAAATATTGTTTTCTTGATAAATGCCAAGTTATTTTAGTTCCTCTCAATACCTTCCCTTACTTGAGGGAAACTATAAGTATAGAGAAGAACTTTTCAAGGGTTGTAGGCTTGAAATGTAGAGAGTTCAACCAGTTTATAATTTTAGATTTTCTCAAAAGCTTGACCTTACTAGAGTGAAACTATAAGATAGAGAGATATCCAAAAAAAAAAAAATGGATGAATGAAAAATATATGCCAGGCCTTTATACCAAGTACCTGCAAAAACCTGCCCTTACGTGAGGGAAACTATAAGTTTTGAGCGGTAAAGATACATACGTAGGAAAATGTATTTTGAGAAAGAAGACTTAAACTTTTATGTTTAGTAAATATTTAGAAAATATAATGTGTTTAAAGTGAAGATATTAACACATTAGTGTTTAAATATGATCAAAATTCTATAACATAATTTTAATAACACCTTTAGAGAGGAAGAAAAGGTGAGATATTCCTTTTTTAAAATATTAATTTGAATAAATTAATAATAAAAAAATAATATATGAGAAATTCAAAAAATAAATAGAACTCCTTTCGAAAATTATTAATTAAACAATAACAATATTATAATAAGATAAATAGAAGTTAGATTTTCCTCAAATAATGATAAAAACATAGGTGTAAATTATTAATTAGAGAGTGTAAGCATAGAAAATAATTTTTTTTTTTAATTGCAATCATTACACCTCTATTAAATTAAATACCTAAAAGAAAAAAAAACTCGAGGAAAAGATAGATAAAAATATGCACCCCCCTTCAAGAGACACAAATGTGCATTATTTTGCACATAAACCCCCCCAAAAAAAGTCTTTTATATTATGGTTACAATATGACTACGACTTATCAAAGGGCCCCTCTTTTTAAAAAAATATGAAAAAGGCTTTGAGAAGGAGTCAGATTTATACTTCAAAATCAAAGTGTATTTAACCTTTACAAAATAAAAGAATGAGGATTTAAATAAAGCCCCACGACTCTGAGAAAATAATGCATCCAAAACAAACCAAAAGCTGAGAGCTCCTTTCCTTAATGATCCAAGGAAACCAGGCAGAGACAAAAAATAGAAAGGAGGTCTCCATTTTAATAGGATGATCCAAGGACGTCGAGTAACCGATGAGGCCACTTGCACAAAAAATATTAAAGAAACCAGAGAGCTTAAAAATAACAAATTTTATCTCTATGTAGATATTGACTGTGTGGAAGAGGAAGACATCCACCACTAGAGGTAAATATCAGGAGGTATATTCCAAGGACGCTGTGATATGCCACCTATGCAAATAGGGTTTAAATATCCAGAGAATAAAAATATTAAAAAAAATACTAAAATAATAATTTTTTTTATATCTCTGGTGCCCTAGGCGAGAGCTCAGAAGGGTCACCGAGGGGAGCAATATAGATGAGCTCTACCTCTAAAAAACCTCTTGTAGAACACATTAGAAAAAAGAATGCTTAACCTTAGATGAATCATGGAATTAGATACTTGAACCAGAGATGAAGAAAATAGTAGAACAACTGTGAATCTCCTTTATGGTGAAGAGTATAAATTGAGAAGATACTAGCACCAAATATGCTTTCACCTAGTGAAAATATACGATGCAACGATGACAAGAGATACATGGAGGTCTCCGAGCCACATCGCGGGTGGCACACAAATATTTTACGATTTAGAAACACACTTGATGTTGTTTTAAAATATTCGAATTTGGTTAGAGACAAAAAATAATTTGAAAAAAATATTACCAATAAATATGTAATTGTTTTAAAAAATATACACCAAGCTTAGATTTAAAGGAAGCCATGTATTAAGGGCCAGTGCAAAATGGTTTGGAGCCACAAAAAAGACGTAGTTCCAAAAATGATTTGGGCCAAAAAATTACGCAACGATATATCTAAGCATTGATTGCTTTCATTTAAAAAATGAGGGTTGATATTTTGAGTAAAAAAAAAAAAAAAGGATATTCCTCTAGAAATTACAGAATGAAATCTCTAGAAAGAGTAAAGGAAGAGTACATAAAATTTCAAAAAATAAAACCCTTGAGTTCTGAATCAGCTTTAAAAAACAATACAGATATTATAAAAGGTTTTGCTGAAAAAAATAATGGATAAACTAACTACAGTATATATGAAGCAAGATAGTGAAAACAAATCCAAAGAAATAAAAATTACCAGATCCTAGAACCTTGTGAATGCTAGAAAAATCTATCCTACTTTGGTACCATGTTAAAATTTCACAATAATAGATATGCAAAGCATTACATAAAAGATGAAGATAAGAGTAGAACTGATTAATTTATTCCAAGGATCAACACTGTATAAATAGTAGAGTTGATCATTGAGAGTCGTTGGATTACAACAACTCATTAGAACTAATGAAGACACCACTGAGAGTTCTCCTAACACATGGAGGAGTGGAAACTCAAGTATCTATCCTAGTGGAATTTAAGAGAATATTCTTTTATTCTAACAATAATTATATGAAGGCTCTTACTATCTGTTGTATTTTGAAACAAGGGTTGGCTATGGGTTGGTAGAGGATAATATATGATTCTGATTCATAGATTATTATCAATTTGTTAAAGACTCGCCATCTTGATAATATTCACTAGAGATTGACTTTGGTTGTTCGAAATATTCTTCAAATATTTTGTAATTTGGATTTGATCTATTTTGTTCACATTCCTAGGGAATGGAATAGGATTACAAATTTTTTGGCCAAATGGGCTTCTCAGTTTTAAGTGAATTGGTCTGTTAAGGGTTGGGATCACTTTCCATTCGACTGTTCTCAGCATTTTCTTAATTTACTTGCTGAGGATATGTCTGGTTTGAGGTTTTTGTTGGCTATTTTTTGGTGGTTGTTTGCTCTCTTATGTAAAATTTCTTTGATCTAATAAATTTTTACCCCTCATTTTAAAAATCAAAACATAGACCCCAAATCACATAAAAATTCCTACATATTATAGACAATCCAACTTATACATACCCTCCTTACCCTCATGCATTCAATTTAATCTTGTGCAAGATAATAACATGCCAAGCATATGCATTATAATAATTATTCTGTAAATAGTTCATTGTGTTGAGAACTGCAACTGAAGGGAACAATTGTAATATAGTTATTATTTTTTTAAAACTTATGAAATCATAATTTTTATATGTTTTTTTGTTTTTTTAAGTTTGAGTAATAATTTAAAAATTAGGTTAGGAGTGAATTAATCTTCTGCATTATATTGTTCTCATTAAATTTCTTTACTAAATATGTATTTGGTGCAATGTAAAAGGTTTTTTTCATTTGCTTCCCTATTCCTTTCTCTATAAATATATTGAAAAATAAAAACTTTACTTTGATTTATAAATTGTTTTTATAAATAAATTATAAAATTATGTTTTCCATCCTTAAATACCAAACATCAAATTGTCGCTCAAAATCTCCAAAGATTTGAAGTTTTTGTATACCTTTTAATTCTACCAACGAAAAATTTAAATGCCATAATTAATTTGTCTTTTACCTTTGTATTATATTTGTGTACCCATGAAAACATTAAAATTCAATGATGTGACATCAATGTAATCTCTCTCCTCTCTGCTCTATGGTAAAACGTTGCCTCGTCACCTTTCTTGCCTATCCTTAGTCCACCTATCCTGTGAATCAGACCTAATTTAGATGTATAACAGAATCACGCACCTTTTTCTTTCTCAAAGTAGTCAAGATCATCCAATCATCTGCTAAGGTATTTTAGCTTTAATAAGCTCAAGGATCAATTGGATTGAACAAAACTCTTCCCCTTGTCAGGGTAGAACTCCGACCAATCTTGATGTTTTTGTAAATTAAACACTTCCTAATGATGAGAAATGCATAAATGCGTAATTTACCCTGGCATTTAAGACATTTTAGCAACTGGTTGATGGAGGAAAATGTCAGAACCATTGACCTCATATAATAACCAATCAGTATAGGATACGACCAACTTCTTCATAAATAAAATTGAAAAACATAAGACATAGAAAAATCCATTATTTTTTGTCGGTCCGGGACAAGGACAAGTACTGATGAGATATGTGATCTAGATTTGTATGCGTCATTCATTGTACTAAATTTTATTTCCGCAGAATGCTAATGCCAGAGAGGACCACAACAGACTTGATTAAGAATAACAAAAATCTCATTTTAATGAGATGTAGTTTAGTAAATTTTTTTAGAATTTCTATCACCAAGAGTTAAACATTGAGGGTCCTTAATTTAAATAATCCCTAGACAGAGAACCAATATTGTCTAGGTTTATGTTTTTAAAAATCGAGAGACTGGAGTATATTATCTTTAACAGTAGAATAAGATAATTCGAATATTTTATATTTGAGTTGAGCTAAAATATTACATAACACGCGGTAATAGATAATTTAATAGAGAATATAAGAACATGAACTTAACGATTAGAAGCAATGTTATAGTTATGCGTTCAATTTTGATAACATTAAATTTATTATAAAATTTTAAATAATAAATAAATAATTAATGTATATTTATAACTTTATAATTTAAATTCTAAAAACATTGTTTTTTAGTCTTAGATATATCCATTATCAAAAAAAAAAATATTTATTAGTCTCAAATTGAATATATTCATGATCAAAAGTTTAATTAATTGTTAAAAGAACATACTCATAAAGATGGGATATTTATTTGACAAAAAACTATAGTTATTAATGTTTAGAGTACATGAAAAATAGCTTCGAATTTCATTAGTAAATTTTATTTTTTTGTAATATTAAGAGAAGAGGGTTTTGAAAGAGGCCCAAAACCTTTTACATCAAAGAGAAAACAACAAACCAAAATCAGTGCAATCCAACACTAAACAGAAGTGTATAAAACTACACTACAACACTACATAGAACATAACAGAAACTGCAAGAACAACACCACAAACCAGAGGATTAAAGGGGTCGGGAACTCCGAGGAGACCTATGGAAGAACCGAGGTAGTTCTACAACACAACATCAACCTTAGAGATAATCCCATTAGACATTTGAGCCGCCTCCTCCACATAGTCCAACACCATATTAATGGAGCTCCACACTGCCCACTGTTTGATCTCCATCAACCAAAAACTGTGCAGAATATTTATCTTCTTCATTGTCGAATTGGAAGGGGAATATATATCACTCACCATATTATCCTTTGAGACAATCCTCGATAGAACATCAGTCCCCTCACTAAACGCCTGAGTTTTAGAACTAGGGGAAGACTACCTTGATAAACTCTTTTGAACACTTAACCGAGTGGACTTACATATCCCCATCACAACACCATATCCCTCCTTAAGGGGAATATTAGCAGCAGAAACCCCCTGTGCAACCCCATAAATAACAAGATCCTTCCCCACTTGAGAGCTCTAGACACCCAAGACAGACTCAAAATATTTGACCAGTTTCTCGGACAAGTAGAGAATAACACGAGGGGCCCATAGCCCCCACGTGAGGCCACGTGGGGAGGGAAGAAGGGACCCCCAAATAGTGCCACCTCACCAAGATGAAAACCATAAAAAATGCAAAGGGCCAGGAGGGAAGAAAATACAAATCACCTAGGCCAGACCAAGGGCACCACATAAACAATCCACCTCCTGAGACATGTTCATGATTCCAAACGTAAATGATAAATGGGACTCCTGAACTTCACCACCTCACCTCAGCCACCAACAAGCGCCACACTACAAGATTGGGAGTTACTTTCTAAAATTTGAGGAAAGAAACCCAACTGTCTCCAATGGATAAACACTTCCCAATGCATGCAAGTGAACAAAGGTAGAAGCATAATGACAAGACATAGGTTAGTGGGGTCCACCTCAACTCAAGGCTCCCCGAGCTAGAAGATGTAAAGGCTTAACTGAAAGAACATTCATGAAAATTCCATTTCTAGCATCTATACCTGCCCGTATCAAAAATAAAAGCCGCTTCAAGGCACCAACAGGCATTAACAATGAACCAAATGATCTCCAAGAATGAACAACACCTTCTCTTCCATATAACACCCCAAATCCCAAAGCACATAAGGAATTGAAAAACCAAATAACTGGCGAGGAGAGTCAGTTGTCCCTCATCCTTAAAATATGTACCAAATCTCCTGACAAAGTGAACTTTTGCCACCCAAGGCCAATTAACTAACATCATTATATGCACAATTGATTAGGTCCTATGGAAAATCCCTCTACTAGACCACATATCCTTGGAGATTCACTCCAATATTTGCCATTACATCTACTATGGTGTTTCTCTCTTTAAGTGTGTGAGAAATTTAAACATCTTCTAGCTTCCGATGCAATATCACTCCTTCATCAATAAGGTTGGCAATTTTCCAAGTAACATGGCAAGCTCCTGTAAGCATAATAATAATGTTATGGAAATCGCCTTCAATAACATCTTTTTTAAAATTGAATTCGATTAGCAAGGCAGTCCCAAGGTAATTTGCCCTCGCTTCCAGAACCTACAAAGAATTCAAACCCAATGAATTAGAATACACTAGCAAGATATTTCCATGATGGTCCTGAATAACTCCTCCTGAGCCTACCATACCCGTACTTCCCTTTGCTACCTTGTCAAAATTTAATTTCACCCAACCAACAGAAGGGCCACTCCATTTAATAGAATTTATTATGTTAGGTGTTGACGGAGGTCGATCTGTGGTACCAAGTCCCAAAAACTATTCTAGTCTAACTTTGCAATGCCTAGATGCCTCTGATAAATCCATAGACATCACAATGATTTCCACGTTCTCCACTATTTTACCAATAATATGATTACTCAATAATATCGTTGCCATAGTCTTCTCCCTAAAAATATTTGCATTTCTTGCTTTCCAAACTTCCCACATCGCATGGGGGAGCAGGAACCACCAAAAACACCTGAGGCAAGGGGATTGAAAGGGTGGAGACCACTGTAGGATGCAATCATAAAATGACTCCAGGAAGACCCATTCCACTCCCAAACACCTGAGGATGAACAAAATTACCTCCTTAAAAACACAACAATTGAGCAACAGATGAGAGGTCGATTCCCAGTCAGATTCACAGAGATAACATTGATTGACCAGATACCAACCCCTCTTAAGAAGGTTCTCTATAGTTAAGATTCGGTTCTCTATAGGTTTTCTTGACAAAGAACACAAAGATGTAGTTCCTCCCCAAGGCTCTCCCAAACCCGTCTATCATCATCATCCCTTACACAATCAGGAAATAGTGCCCAAGCAATTCTATCCCCTCTATTTTCAAGGAAGTCAACCACATAGATCAAACCCAATTCTCTAGAGTTAGCAACCAATCCCTGTAATCACACTTCCTTGACCAAAGAATGATCACAAAGCCAAACATCTTCCCAAAATAGGACCTTCCTATCGTTCTAGATCACCCACCTACAATAATTTTTAACCATGTCCCTAGCATTTACCAGAATATTCCAAAAATATGAAACACCTGAGAGTAATTCTTCAGAAATAAAGGAACTAAATCTGTATTTGGCCTTAAAAATGGATTGTTATAGTTTACAGGAATCCGATGCCAACTTCCACCCAATTTTGGCAATCAAATATTTATTCATTCTAACTATGCTTTTCAAGTTTAAACCTCCATTGGATTTCTTCCTACAGATAGCCTCCCATGAAACAAGATGGAATCTTCCTTTCAACTTAGGGCCTCCCCACAAGAAATCTAAACAAACACTATCAATTTTTGATTCATTTTAAGGGGAACATGAAACATTGACATAAAGTAAATAGGGATGCTATGTAAAGTAAACACCATGATATTACTCCATTGACTAGAGATACCAATATATCTAATATGACATTGTGTAATAATGTGAGACATTATAATAATATGATAAACTATAATGAAGTCACCTAGTTTTCATTTGTACATGTAAATATGGAACTCTATGGTGATGTGACACCCAATGATGATATAACACCTTATGATGATATTGTAATCAGTGATTATGTAAAACCTACTTATGTAATTTGTGATGATGTGGTAGGTGACGTGACATATTATAGGGTGGCAAGTGATGTACCATATGATGATGTGGCAATATTCACCATTTTAGAGGTTAATATGGTACATAAACTACCATATTGTACATATAAATATGGGTATGTTCAATCATATTCTATAAATCATCCAATATATTGGTGGTACAATTACATAGTGGGCAACAAATATGACAAATCATAAATTTAAAAGTAAATAAAAATCAACACGTGACACAATTTATTTTCTACATTGTACACTAGATTAAAGTGCAATAACTAGCACAATCCAATTTGCTAGTACACTACCTAGTGGCTTGCATAGTTAGCAACCGATTGGTAGCCCTTCAATAGGATAGTGACATATGGTACCTTCTTATTCATTCATACATTTTGTAGTTAGCACCCAATTGGCACCCCATTATCCACTCACATACCAATATATGTAAGCCTCCTATTTGATGTAGGTACTGAAATAAAATTTTAATTTATTAAAAAATTTAGAGGCATTTTTCATGGTTTTAGAATTCATCATCAAGGGACCATACCTTTTGCATACAAAAGCATTTTTTTAAATCACATATGTTTCAAGATATCTATATTGGTATAACTATTTATTGTCATAAGTACAAGTGAAATTTTATATTTGTAATCGCATCTCATGGATTAGAATGTTTCCTTTCTATAAGATCCAAATAATGCAACCTAGAAAATCCAGATTGAAGCTTTTTTGTAAAATAATGTGTTGCTCAAATATATGAAAGAGAAACCTTCGAAGAGTAACTCTAAGGAAATAAATAAGTTATTTAGGGATAAAAGGATGATGCTCTTGGTGTGATAGATTTTATGTTGTTAATAACTATGATGACCTTGTTAGTAGCTTTGCAAATCTAAAGGACTTGCATGACAAACTAATTTTACACAAATTAGCAAATTAAAGCTAGAATATATTACCATGACTATGGATTCTTTAATACCATTGAATTTTATATCAATAAATTCATGATATTGTAAAATGGTATCAACACTTATAGAGGAAATATGAAGCAGAAGGAAACTATGAAGACCCTCAAGAAACCAATTTCTAATTTTGGTATGAAGGAAGAACATAAAGTAAAATTTTGCTAGGTATTGATAAAGAAATGTGATGATTCTAATATTGATATATTTTCTATGTAGAATTAGGATGCTCATATTATGAAAACATCAAAATTATATGTAGTTATTCATTCCACATATTGGATATCAACTTCATCTAATGAGTGAACTACAAAATCAAAGGTAATACAAGACATTACAAAGAAATAATACATTGCATATTATTAGAGTAGACAATATTCTAGAAAGCCTGTAATAATTGAGGATGATGTGGTTAGTTTAGTATTGGTTATTTCTCATATAAATAGGTTTTTCATGTACCAAATGGAGGATCTTATCTTTTGTCTATGTATTGTATCACCCACACATAAAAAAGTGGTATTTTTTTCTAATCAATAGGTCATCGAGGATATTGATTATTCATTCAAGGTACTTACCTCAAGGTATTATTCTTAGTTATATTAGAAGCACATGCTAGGTGAGAGATAAAATTATTCTCCTCATCTCAATAAAGAGATATTATGTTTATAGTGGTATAGGAAAATGATGTTATCTTGTCATGAAACCATAGATTTTGGTATCTTAGCCATAGGTCATTCACTTTTACGAGTAGTCTTGAGTTGGACATTAGGATTCCTCCTATTTATACCCATAGTGGATTCTATGAGGGATGTATCTTGGGGAATAATAATAGAATCCTTTCTTAAAGAGATAAAGAGGCATGCCACATGACCCATGGATCTCATTTATAGTGATATTTTTAGATCCATGGGTACACTAACTCTTTTGATGAACATATACTTTAATCATATCATTGATGGTTCCTATGGTTATGTATGGTTGTATATTATTCATACCAAAGATAAATATTTTGTGAAGCTTAAGTATTTTAAAGTATTATTGGATAATTAGTTGTAATGGTAGATCAACTGCCTCAAAATAGATGGATGGGATTGGTATGTAAATAATATATTTTAATATTTCTTGGCTCTTGATGGTATTAATTTTTTATAGAATTATTCATTATCCACCAGGGTAGAATGGGCTAATTGAGCTTAATAATAGGATGACTATGGATATGGGTTAATGTTTATTGTATTTTAAGGGTATGAAGTTAAAAATTAAGGGTTTATATTAGTAAATTGTGCAACAAATATCATCAACCAAGACCCACAAAATCCATTAAATAAATTACTCCTCTTGAGTGATTGATAGATGACAAGCCTAATGTGTTCTTCCTTTATACCCTTGGATCCATAACATAGGTCAATATACCCAAGCATAATCAAAAGAAAGAGGTACAAAAGAGTCATAAATATATTTTAGTAAGGTACTCAAAGACCTCGAAGGCCTATCATCTTTACAATCCTAAGAGATAAGAGGTTTTATTCAATGAGATGTAAATTTTGGTGAACTTATTCCAATAGCACCCTCATATCTTATTCTTAATATCCTAGTAGAGTATCCTTTAGCGTCTTTAAGATTCTTATTGGTAATATTCTAGGTACTCTTATGTATTCATATTCTAGTTATGATTCTATATGTTATCGTAATGGTCAATATTCTATTTAGGTGACACCCTCTTTAGAACTACTATTTTTTACTTCAAGAGTGATGTAGATGATTCTTCCAAATTATGCAGAACTATATTAGATGTTGAGGTAGATGATGAGTAAGATTTAGATATTTTATTGTTGGCTTCTAATTTTATTCTTTCTGAAGATTTTTCTAGATCCATAATTTATCCAATGGCCAAATGGGTTTGGAAACACCTTTAGGATACTCAACCCCTTTATTTCTATGGAATGATATAGTTAGGACATTTCTAAGACCTCACTCTTAATTTTTATAATTTTATAAATCCTCTCATCTACTTCAAATAAAATAGGATGATGCTATACTTATTGAGTATGAGTCTGATGAAGAACCAAATATGAAAACTTTCTCCTTTTATGAAGGAAATAATATTACTAAGTACAAATGGGTTTATAGGACTAGGTATACTTTAGATGGTTAGATATAGATATAAAATATATGTTATATTTTGAAGGGTTTCTCTTATATGGTAGGAATTAACTCAAATATATTTATCTTGATTCCTCAAATGGATTTTATTTGGATGATTCTATAAAAAGTTGATTTATATTATTGGAAGGTATATTATATGGATGTGAAGAGTTCCTTTCTTCGTGGACAATGTAAGGAGGGGATTTAGACATAGTAATTATTTGATTTTTAGCTTGAGAGTTCTATTCTCTTGGTTTGTCATTTTACTAAGTCCTTTAATAGATTTAATAAGGAACAATGTCTTTGGTATAAGAAGATCTACTTCTTATAATTATAGTTTATGATGATGTGATTCCAAAAATAGAGTTTACATCAAACATCTTGTGGTGGAATTTTGATAGTTTTGCTCTATGTGGATAATATTTTCAATATATTCACATTTACAACATGAATTCATGGATTTATGATATATTTAGTTCTTCTACAATACTTATTGGGTGTTTAAACTAATAAAAAATTATCTATGATCTCTATCTCATAGTACATGTATACCTTACACCTCCTTTAGCATTTTAATATGGAAGTATTATAAATGTACTTGGACTCCTTATATTTAAGGATTCAAGATTCAAGTAGACTACATGAATTCCTTAATGGTTGTTGTTGTATACTAGTCCTTTATGGGAGGTCTTATTTACCTTACTAATACTTGACTAGACACTATATTTATAGTCTGTAGACACCAAAATAGTACCAATCCAATTATGTGACTACAAACACTGATCGCTTTGACACACACAGCCCCCAGGGCAGCCCTTAGAGGTTAAACAGTGGTCCTAACCACTTTTATAGCAATTTTGTAAGGTCAAAAGGCAATTTGGCACATTCAGGCACTTTGCTCAATATTCGTCTCACCCAAGGACGAATTCAAACTAGGATTTTTCTCACCCAGGGACGAATTCTAAATTCATCTTTGGTCAGGATGAATTCCAGGTTTAACAGGCAAAAAGAAGAATGCCACCAAGTGGCAGCCAAGGATAGTCAATTATTACTTCCTTTCGTGCATGCGCGTGTAGGTGGGTAGATTGGCCGTTGGAAGACTGTCACAAGGGCAGTCATGGAAGCCCAAGTTAGGGAGGAGTCTCATCCCTCTTGGGAAGGCATGGCACCCTTGCATGCCCCTCTAAAGAGACCCCTTGGGTCTATAAAATGGTGGAATTTCCCACCCAAATGAGACAAGTTGGAGGCATTTTCAAGAAATGAAGTGCTACCAAATTGAACACCCCATTGCACCCTTTTTTGATTCACCTTTTCACATCCTTAATCTCTTTCGCAAGAGAGGTTATTGGGTGGATTTTGGAAGTGTGGATCCAAACCCAAACCCAACATTTGACCACCTTAATCCACAAATTTTCCGACAACCCAATCTGAGAGAATTTGGGCCCATCCCTAGTAGATTGGTGCCAAAATCAAGCTCCAACGGTGGGCGGCCCATTCGGGCACCCCGCACCTTTTTAAGTTTCATTCTAATGTGTTTTTCTATCATTTGTTCATCTTTCATTTCATGTTATGCTGACTAGATAGTTCATGTATTCAATTTCATAATGTTTTAATCAGATTTCATCATGTTATCGTCGCTTTTGTTGTCCTTGCAGGTAAAGACACCAAATTCCTGCTGATGGAGGTCAAATTGGGAGAATCTGACCATCTGGGTCGTCCCAAAATGGCCCCAATTACTTAACTCATATGTTTGCAAGTATTTTGGAGATCTCGAGGTATGACATTTGAGCGGCATCAACTCGGCGTTTTAACATAGTCAAATTCGTCCTACCCGGGGACAAATTACAGCAGAATTCGTCCTACCCAGGGATGAATTTTAGATGAATGTAAATTGGTCGACTGTTTCAATTGCAGTGGCCCTCAGGTAATGTTTTCTGGTCTCTGTCAAGTTTGCAGGTGATTTAGATTCATTTCATGCATCATTTTAGTCAATCTTAGGTATACATCCTTCATTATTTTAGAGAACTAACATTTCATATTTGCAGCAGGTGCTATTAACGCATTTGTTGTTTCTTTGATCGTAGGAGAAGTAGCAAGAACCAAGGATTCATCAACACCAGCGAAGACAACATTTTGGCCCACCCATTTTGCATGTGGGCACGCGAAAAGAAGATCATTATTCACTTTTGTAATGGAAACATGTTAACGCTTCTAGCCCCTAAAAAGGGAGGAGACATCATTGTAACTGAGGTTAAGAGAATTGAATAAAAAGGGTGTGCTTTCCATACCTCTTTTCTTTCATTTTTGATTCGTCTCTTTTCTTTGTTTCGTGCATTTCAAAGGCATAGGATTAAAGCGTTATATTTTGTTTTACATTGCATAGCTATAGTTTTCCTTTTATTTTCGTAATCTCATGCTTTCAGTGGCGATCACGATGGGACTCAGTCCCCTAATTTTTAGTATCACAAAAATTGATCGAAACTTGTGTTTTTGTGCTTACAGGTACCTTTTTAAATTTTTGACTGTAATTCGTCTTTTCCTGTGGCAATTACTCTACTGTAATTCATTTGACCCTGGGACGAATTCCAATTCGTCTCAGGACGGGACAAATTCTATTATGTAATTCGTCTCTGACAGGGACGAATTTTTGTCTGTATATTTTCAGAGCCGAAGATCAGAAACAACAGGTTTAGGCAGAGTAAGGTAAGGGTTTAAAACTGTTCTTGTTATTTTTTGTTTTCTATTTCTATGTTCTTTCAAATTTTGCCTTCTTAAGGAAAGTAGTTGCTGCTGCTTGTTTCAATTTTAATTAAAATAAACCACACACACATCACGTGGTATCTTTAAACCAAGGAGCTAGTTGTAAGACCCCATCCCTTGATCAAGACCAACGGTGGGTTCATCACCACCTTGGCTTGATTTTGCATCCATTTCCTCGATTGTCACTATTTTTAGATGTAAATCTTGACGAAAGCTGATCGAGTGTCGCTGGGATGATTCCCATGTGCACGAGGATAAGTCTTCTATGGTAGGTGTCATTAACAGGACAATCCCCCTTCCGTACCGCCTATGTTCCATGTACCATCTGCTCTCACGTACCTATAGTTTCCCTCTTGTAAGGGCGGGTATATAGAGAGGTTGGTATATCGGTCCGACAATGGTATATTGAAGGGGCGACCATTTATGGGAGTCATATGAGCCAACATTCTGCATTTAAACATTCTTCAAAACTTTCAAAAACAAAACAAAAACATCAAAATGCACTAAACCAGTTTAGGACACACCATTAATCTTTAAAAGAGATAATCATCGTTTGTGCATGTGTGTGTTCATTTTTGCTTAGTGTAACAAAAAAAAAATCAAAAATCATAAACAAAAATATAAAAATTTGCTTAGCTAATAGAAGAGCACCACAATGGTGTACACCCGTAGCCAAGCCCAATCAAGGGCAAACACTGCGAAAGGTGTACAAAGAGCGGATGCTGGTCACCTTCACTTTAGCCTTGAGGACTTGGCCATACCGCCTTGGCGGTCTGGCCTACAAGAGAGTCCACATCAGGCCACATCAAGATGGAATTATAGGGACACCCCTTCGGGGGATACGCCCATTCAACACAGCCCCTTTCGGGAAGAAGCTTTACATGTAGCACTCAACGTAAATAGAAAACCACCTTTTGAGGCTAGATATGAGTGGCCACAGTGCGATGAAGCGCTAGAGAGGCACAGTGTCCATGAGGAGAGATAGAGTGAATATGACATCTCTCCTTTGCCTCCCATTAGAACTAAAAGACAAAACCCAGAGCATAGGGCTCTCCACATAGGGCAAGCTAACTCCGCCTACCCATTTCACACCCATGAAAGGGAGTACGAAGAAGACCATCACATTCCTTAAGAAAAACATACAACGCGGGAGCCTTGCATTTTTGCACCTACTAGATATCATGGTCACACATCGAGGCCAGAGCCTCAAGTAAATGTCATCGACCTCGACAGAGGGAAGTGACCCATTGAAATCTCGGATCATCAAGACCGAGGAAAATACATAGGAGAAACATTCAAGCCTCCTGAGCAAAAGATGGCAGACAAAATTGACCTAGTAGTAGCTAGACATGCTGCCCGCCAAGCCCGAATCATGCGGCTTGAACAAGGTCATCATGAGTTAGAGCAATTATACCACCTTAATAAAGAGTGCATGCAACACGAAGCGGATGAGATGTGTTATAAACTACCTGAGAGGGTGCAAACCCCTCACACCCAAAAAGTAGAACAATATGAGAGGTATAATCCTTTGGTGCAGGACAGGTCTCCGTGACCTCATCAAGCTTTGCCTTCGAGACCCTATAGACTTGAGAGGGAGGCCACTCCCCGAAACAATGATGGGTACCCTTAGCGAGGAATCACTTAGGGTCATAGGTCTCACTTAGAGACTCCTCAGGAAGTTTATGAGGAATATGAACTAGAAATACTACGGGCCAAAATGCCCTATCAAGGCGGGAGGGCTGCCATTCGGCCACCCCCCCATAGGCCTCCAGTCTCCCATAACTCACAACGAGAGCAAACAAAAGAGGAAGAGATTAAATCTTTCGATGCATACAAAGCGCTGTTGGAGTGTTTGGAGTCTATGGAGACAAAAGATTCTGGGCATCAAAAGCCCATGTTACGTCAATTCCATAGTCATCTAGTTCATCCATCAGTGCCCACACCTCTTTACCCTAAACATTTCAAGTTGCCTCAGTTGGCAGTCTTTAAGGGTGAAGAGGATGCCCAAGAGCATGTGACAAGATTCCTGAGCCAATGCTTTGGCATTCAATATAATGATGCGTTGTTGCTAAGGACATTCATAACCAAATTCGTAGGTCCTACCTCATATTGGTTCACACAGTTGTCGAAGCACAGCATAAATAACTTGGATCAATTAGTAGATGCGTTCCTTGAACGCTTTGCCTTCAACACCAAGAAGAAGGCATCACTGAGTGATCTGGATAGCCTCAGGAAATATGAGGAAGAGACAATGGTGGCATACGAGAATCGATGGAGGGCTCTGCTTTCTAAGCTACCTTACCTTCCCCCTATGTCTGACCTCACACAAATGTTTTCACGGAGTTGTCTGAGATCGATCTCTGGGCTATTGCAGCTACAGTAATATGCCAGCCTAGAAGAAGCTTTGGTGCAAGCCATAGTTATAGAAGAGATCAAAATACAAGAAGGCAAAATCACCAAGCCTAAAAAGAAAGAGTGGAACAAAAACACTAAGATCGGGACTACGCAATCAAAACCCACTACGGTTAATCAAGTTGCGATAAATGTCCCCAAGCCTGTGCAAGAAATACAGCCTCAAAAGGCTAATTATCAAGCAGTGCCTCCTAATTATGAAAGAGAAAATAAAAAATACGAGGAAAATTAGTAGCGTCGCCCTAGGCAACAATTCACCCCTTATACGGAGTCTAGGGACTCCCTATTTGACCGCTTGTCAGCGACAAATTTAATCACCCTTCCAGAAATCCAAACTATAGATCCTAATGCTCCCAAGACTAAGGGATACAGTGAGGATTTATATTGGAGGTTCCATGGGCAAAGGGGACATGACCTGAATGGATGTTGGAAATTTAAGGGATTAATACAAGATTTTATCGATAATAAAACATTGGCAGTGGACAACCCCATAGCGCCAAATAATCAACAGATGGGGGTTTTCAAGGACCCTTTGCCTGCCCATGAGACACAGGCAAAACCTCTTCAAGTCAATGAGGTGCGACAGAATCTTCCCATGCAAGGATTCATGGGAATGATCAGCATAGTGACCAGGAACAAAAAGTACCCAAGAGTTGCCCCCGAGGCAGCTACAAGAGAAGTTCCAACAACGTCGCAACCTCAACAACGCCCTATGCAGTTACCTCCGCCTAGACCCGAGGTCATGATATGGACCAAAATCACGTAGAGTTTGCAGACCACATCGAATAGGCTTTCCATTTATGAGCTTATACAACAGTCAGCACCCCATAGAGAAGCTCTCATGGAAATTTTGAAAGCCATCGAGTTGCAGCCTCACGAAGTGAATTCCTTCAATAACTTCATGGGACATGTAAAATGATGTACGGAGCCGGTCATTACCTTCAGAGAATATGAGGTTAAAACAATATCGAATGACATGGTAGATCCACCCATGCACGTTATCGCATGGGTCAACAGGATCCCGTACAAGAGAGTGTTGGTAGATACTGGCTCGTCCAGTAACATCATTACCATTGCAGCTTTAAAACATCTGAAGCTACCAGCCTCTCATATCACGGCTTCCACATACACACTACGAGCATTCAACGATGTGATATGCTCGATAGTCGGCAAAATTGTTCTGCTCGTCCAAGTAGGACAAAAGACGATACCTACATTGTGCCATGTTCTAGAAGGCGAGATGGCATACAACATACTGCTAGGGCATCCATGGATTAGGGACATGAAGTGTGTCCCTTCGATCACTCACCAGTGTCTAAAGTATGCATTTTAAGGAGAAGTACATGTAGTCCCGATGGACTTAGAACCCTTCAAATATTGCAATGTGGTGCAATTAATGCCTCAGTCGACCCTCCCATCAATGCACTTGGATTTCTAGTTAAATCCATCTAAACAGGGTCCAATGTTGTGGGCACCACTGGTGACTAAATCATCAAAATCCCAACAAGGTGAGTCTTCATCATCTGCTCCTTCACTACCAACGCCACCTGTCATGGCTAAACATAAGGACAAAGGAAAACAAATCCTGGAAGAGGCTCAGCCCCTAGAAGAGGTGTTGCCAACAATATCAACTGTCTCAATAGAAGAAATACCTAGAACAATGGAAGCTGAGGCTCCTAATCCACCCAACATGGAATGGACTTAGGAAGGGCTTCCATTTCCTCCCTCTCAATCGTCAACAATTACTGTTGAAATGGCCAGTACGGGCCTGGGGGAGTATCTAGTGCAGAATTTTATGGCAACGCCCGTGCTAGAATCTATGTAGGACATAGGGAGACCTCGCCTTCCCATAGGGACAGTTGTTCCTCTAGGTTACCCACAAAACCAGACTAATTTTGTGTATGGGGGCCTTGATCATGGTGTTGAACCATGCAAGCAAAAGGACAAGGAGTAAGAGCCTTTTGCCAAAAATGTTAATTATCTGTCAAACCCGGACTTCACTCTGAGATATCTCGGCCAATGCAATTGGCATGGATACGGGCTAGGTAGGTATGAGCAACGGGTGCATGTCCTTTGCCAACCAAGATACCAAATGCTATATGATAATTTGGGAGTAGGGTTCAACCACCCCCTACCCTTAGACATCTTGGTGGAAAACATGCAAGGCCTAGGAATAGGCAACAAGGGTGGATTGGCATCAGATCCTTATGCCAACCCAAATACAGAATATAAATTGGGAGATTACCTCCCATGGTCAACAACCACCCTTGGTAACATCAATAATCCCTCTCCTTTGCTAGAGAGAGATGAAATTTCAGACACTAACTCCTAAGGAGAGCATAAACGGTGTCCAAAGATCTTTTTGAAACTATTCCCTTTAGAGGTTCCAGTTGAGCCAGTGTTGTGTCAAGAGAATCAGGTCCCTCCACCAAGAGTGGAACAACTACAATGGGATTAGATCAATTTGCTAGTACAAGGTGAACCCTTAATGTCACAAGTAGTTGTTGAAGAAAATGAACATTTTTGGATCTCCAATAATGATTCAGAAGATGATACTAAGATGGCTTACCTCAACCACATGCGACAAATGCAATAAAGGCAACAAGTGCAACAATAGAGTCCCTTAGGGATTGATGGCTTATTTGCACAGATGGGCATACTGCCAGGACATGAGTGGTACGTAGACCTAGCAGGGTGGGACCAAGTGTTGGATCCATGGCTCCAAGTTTACGATGAGCACCGTCCACCCCGAGACCCTATAATGACATCAATGTCAAGGGAATACCCTGTCTTCCTATCAGCACATAGGGCAGATCCGTTCATGCCCGTCCCCCTAGAGCCAGATCCAGAGTATAGGGAGCATCCAGAATGTTTGAGTTATCATACCCGAAGTAATGGAGACCAAATTCATTCCATCCACATGATCTCCATTGATTTGACCACACCCATCCGTAATCCGGTCGACCCCGCATGGTCATTGCATCTAGACATAGATGCCATCGACTGGGATCACGTTTATTCACCTATCTCCCCATCAGAGTACTGGCCTTTCAGTAAGATGCCTCTTTTTACCACGATGAAAACTCAGGATATTTTTTAGGCTATAGAGGAACTCGAGGTTCCCAACGTAGATTTAAATTCAGCTAATGATATCCATTTGATCCCGACTCCACATCAGTTGGAGGATGGATCCCACATGTCAGTCGAGGAGACGACTAACATAGATATCGGCTTGGATCCAATGAATCCATAGATTATCAAGCTGGGGGTAAGCTTATCCCCTAAAGAGCAAGTCGACTACATTGCCCTTCTCAAAGAGAAGGAGGTTTTTGCATGGTCATACAAGGATATGCCAGGACTAGACCTGCAGCTAGTCACGCATAATTTAACGCTTGATCCGATAATCAAGCCTGTAAAGCAAAAACTACGTAAGATGAACCCAATAGTGGCTTTGATGGTCAAAGACGAACTGCAAAAGCTGTTGGATGCACAGTTTGTCATCTGCATGGATTATCCACCATGGTTGTCCAACATGGTGCCCATAAAAAATCCTGATGGGAGGATTCGCGTATGCACTAATTTTTAAGATCTAAACAAAGTGAGTCCTAAGGATGATTTTCCCTTATCGAGCATCGACGTGTTGGTAGACGCTATAGTAGGTCACAAAATGCTATCCCTCATGGATGATTTCTCAAGATACAATTAGATTCGTATCAATCCTGAGGATCAACTCAAAATGACGTTCACAACGCCTTGGGGGAAATTTTGTTATAAAGTCATGCCTTTTGGCCTTAAAAATGCTAGCGCTACCTACCAACGTGCCATGACATATATCTTCCATGATTACATGCACAAAACTTTGGAAGATTACATGGATGATTTGTTAGCCAAGTCTCTTTTGCACTCAGATCATCTCAATGACTTGAGAAATATCCTCGATCACCTCATGGGGCATAAAGTTAGAATAAATCCCAAGAAGTGCGTATTTGGTGTCACATTTGGAAAATTCTTGGGTTTCATAGTCTCAAAGCGAGGCATCGAGGTGGACCCAAAGAAATTCAAGGCAATCCTTGAAATGGTCCCCCCAACTACCATTAAGCAGCTCAAAAGTCTGTAGGGAAAGGTCACATCAATTAAGCATTTCATAGCACAATTATTTGACAAGTGTCGACCTATGAAAAAATTATTGCACAAGGGGGTTACATTTCACTGGGATGACGAGTGCCAGTCAGCCTTTGACGACATCAAACAATACCTAGCTTCGTTGCCAGTATTGGCACCACCTAGACTAGGAGTGTCATTCTACTTATACATCTCAGCTATTGAGGTGGCACTGGGCACCATGCTAGCCCAGAAGAATGAAATTCACAAAGAACAGGCTACTTACTATCTTAGTCGCACCTTGGTCAGTTATGAACTTAACTATGCATATGTCGAGAAACTCTGCTTGGTAGTGGTGTTTGCTACCAAAAATATATGCCACTACATGTTGAGCAACACTATGTATGTTGTGTCTAAGGAGAATCCATTGCGATACATGATGAGTCATACTTATCATAGTAGTCGCACGGTGAAATGGATCATGTTGTTGACAAAATTTGACATAGAGTTTATTGGACAGAAATCTATCAAAGGAAAAGTCATAGCTGATCAACTAGCAGAGGCTCCTCTTGAAGACGATCGACCTCTGGTCATAGAACTACCCGATGATGAGGTCTTCCATGTCTCAGAATCGCCAGATTCTGATGAGCCTGAGTCACAGGCCGACATAACCCTATTTTTTGATGGTTCTAAATGTGAGCAAGGTGG
Source organism: Wollemia nobilis (assembly GCA_028583015.1). NCBI lineage: Eukaryota > Viridiplantae > Streptophyta > Pinopsida > Araucariales > Araucariaceae > Wollemia > Wollemia nobilis. Next base: position 1,202,288 of record JAQPPZ010015568.1, read on the forward strand.
TGGTGTGGGAATAGTATTCTTCACACCACAGGGCACTCCAATGCCCCTATCATTTAAATTAAACTTCCCGTGCACCAACAATAATGCAGAGTATGAAGCCTTGCTCATAGGTCTTCAGACAACAATCGCCATGAACATTAAATGACTGAACATCTTTGATGATTCGTTGTTAATTTTCAATCAAGTCAAAGGGGTATATCAATGCAAATGCCCAATTTTGTAGGCTTATAAAGCCCTTGTGGACAAATTCTTGGCAAAACTTGAGTGGTATGACATCGAGGCACTCCCTCGATCATCGAATCATTTTGCGAACACAATGGCCTCCTTGGGGTCACTAATTCCGCAAGACCTTTTCGATGATATGACAACCATTCAAGTCAAAACCCTATCACAATCCGTGATGGAGCGTGCAAGCTCTGACTTGACGCCAAGAATCCACATGATCCAGATTGAACCATCCTCGGATAAGTTCTCTCGAATCCATGATCGTTTGAAGCATGCTAATTGGGGATCCTTGTTCTCCCCTACTCCCATTAATAGCAATACAATGCTATTATTACAAGTTCTATCCCATTCAGTGTTTGCTAGGGATGAATTTCAAGAGGGATTGGTTGTTCATACCGTCGAGGTTTCTGATCAATAGGATTGGTATTTACCCATTAGAGACTACCTCAAGTTAGGTAATCTCCCACTTGGATTGACGCATACCGCAAAATGAGCATTCAAGCAGAAAGCGGCTAAGTATGTCTTGATAGGAGACATTTTGTACCATCGCAGCTATGAAGGAATCCTCCTTCGTTGCTTGGACCAGCAAGAGTCCACTTGGGCGGTCGCCCAAGCGCACAATGGTACATGTGGTGGCCACTTCAGTGGTATGGCCATCGCAAAGCGCATTCTTCACATGGGCTATTATTGGCCATATTTAGAGCGAGATTGTTGCGCATATGTCAAGAAGTGCATGAAGTGTCAACATCATGCCAATTTGATGCACGTAACTTCCCAGGCCTTGCAGACAGTCTAGTCTGCTTTGCTATTTTCGTAGTGGGGCTTCGATCTAATTGGAAATATCTCCCTTGCATCGTCAGGTCATCACACATGTATCATAACGACCATAAAGTATTTTACCAAGTGGGTGGAAGTAATTTCGCTTACCTCTATGATAGGACCCCGCATTGTGGAGTTCATTTTGCATAACATCATATGTTGTTTTGGTATTCCATCCAAAATAGTCTCGGATAATGGGATGCCTTTCAAGAACAAAGACGTGTGTGCTTTGACCACAAAGTACAAAATTCAGCATAGTTTTTTGACACCCTATTATCCGTAGGCGAATGGGCAAGCAGAGGCATCAAACAAAATGCTAGTTGCCATCCTTAAAAATATGGTCACAGATAGTCATAAGTATTGGCACATCCAAATCCCACTTGCCCTATGGTTTTATCGCACTAGCATTCAGATGCCCACTAGGGCCACTCCTTTTTTGCTACTGTATGGCTCCGAGGTAGTCATGCCTCTAGAGTTGGAGATTCCTTCCCTACGCATATCAATGTAGGAGTTCATCGATGATGAAACTGCACGGCAGGCCTGATTAGACCAGCTTATGTTGCTTGATGAATGACGCGTTAATGCTATCGAGAATTTACGTATTTATCAAGAGCGACTTAAGAAATCTTACAACATGAAAGTTCACCTGAGGGACTTTCGGGTTGGTGATTTGGTTTTGAAGGAAAACCAACAGAACTCTAGTTTGCCGTCCCACCTTAGGGACAAATTTGCTGCAAATTGGTTAGGTCCATATGTTATTGATAGCAAAATAGGACCCGAGACATACTGGCTAGCCTCCCTTGACGAAATCAAGGAAACAGAACCCTTGAATATCAGTCATTTGTGACCATTCCATATCTAAGAGAGCCATATCCCAAAAATGCTCCAAGGATCCCTAAAATCGCTTGGTCAATCCCAAAATGCTCCAAGGATCTCCAAAAATTGCTTGGTCAATCCCAAAAATGCTCCAAGGATCCCTAAAATCGCTTGGTCAATCCCAAAATGCTCCAAGGATCTCCAAAAATTGCTTGGTCAATCCCAAAAATGCTCCAAGGATCCCTAAAATCGCTTGGTCAATCCTAAAAATGCTCCAAGGATCCCTAAAATCGCTTGGTCAATCCCAAAAACACTCCAAGGATCTCTAAAATTGCTTGGTCAATCCCAAAATGCTCCAAGGATCCCTAAAATTGCTTGGTCAATCCCAAAAATGCTCCAAGGATCTCTAAAATCGCTTGGTCAATCCCAAAATGCTCCAAGGATCCCTAAAATCGCTTGGTCAACCCCAAAATGCTCCAAGGAGTCTCACAATCACTTGGTCAAAAACTCAAAAAAAAAAAAAAAATCCAAAAATCATAAAAAACAACAAATTTTTTATTTTGCATCTCATTTCTAGGCATGCTCAAATTCATCAATAGAGAACTCTTCTCACATCTCATCTTCATATTCACAAAAATCAATCCATCAAAAATACAAAAATACATAGCTGCATCAAGCATCGCACCCATACATTACATATTTGTGGTCGTAAAGGTCAAAGGCACCATAGACTGTAATTATTCTGCTAGTCCATCTTGTTCCACACTTTTATATTTTACAAAACAGCAAACAAACACCATTTACTATTGTTTACCACAATAGAGTCAGTGGTCTTATAATGTATCAAGAGTTTTCGTAATTCAGTCATCATTTTGCTCTTTAGCCATGTAATGTACCGAGTCAGATAGATTTTACGAAGGTAGAGTTACACTTGAAATACGCCTTGTTATGTAGCATCCCAACACAAATTACAACACATAAAAATTCCCAAGTTGTGTGAACGAAAGATGAAACCTGCATAGTAATCCAGGTCACCATAAGCGAAACAGTTATCTTGCTCATCCCCCTATGTGAATGGTTCTAGAATGCTGAGAATTGACAAAAGGACGAGATCTTCCCTATCCATTCACCTTAATAAATAGTGGTTTTTACCACTACCAAATCCCAATCATAGTTGGTTCCCAAAGTTGTAAGGATTTGTACTACATGTCCCTACCAAGGATGGGTAGTCATCCCCAATACCTAAAAGGATCAACGCCATTCACAAATAAAATTCCAATAAATCATCATCCTAACACTTTCCATTCACCTTTGGTCTCCAAGTTGTAAGGATTCGTACTATCCGCCCCTAACCAGGATGGGTAGTAATCCCCAAGGCCTAAAAGATCAATGCCCCTACTTCATAATCTCCATCATCCCCTTGGTCCCCAATGTCGTAAGGATTCATACTATCTGCCCCTAACCAGGATGGGTAGTCGTCCCCAAGGCCTAAAATATCAATGCCCCTACTTCATAATCTCCATCATCCCCTTGGTCCCCAACATCGTAAGGATTCGTACTATCCGCCCCTAACCAAGATGGGTAGTCATCCCCAAGGCCATGAGGATCAAGGCCATTCACAAGCTCAAACTCACACCGCTCAAAATACAAAATCAAGCAACAGTGGTTATCACCACTATTCAAAACCCTTGCTCAAAAAGAAAAATAAATAGAAAAATAAATAGTGATTTGCATCAATATATAGACGAGCAAGTCTCCCAAATCATTCAGCCAAAAAACAACCTGAACTTGAATCTTTGCAATTCTCAGCATTTGAAAACCATCTAGGTGATCCTCATTACAGGTTTGGTTGACAGCCTATCTGGCAATGGTGATATCCTACCTACATGACGATATGTCTGTCGCATTCGCTTTGCATATATGCAGACCAATGTTTGCATAAGGATGAGCTAGCTTATGGTATCCTAGATAACACCACAGATTAATCTAACTAAATACAACAAAGGAGTTAGTGGAGTTAGTTAGGTGATCCTCAGTACAGGTTCGGTTGAAAGCCCATCTGGCACCGGTGGTATCCTGACAAATACCACATAAATGAACTCAATTGCACACACAGGGATGTGAAATAGCTTGGTCAAAAACGAGTTCGATTCATACCTTGGTCAAAAGTCTTGTAAGACAAAGTACAGTCGTGGCTTGTGAGTTAAAACCGTCTGAGTCTCAGAAAACCTTAGCTACATTTCTAAACCAACTGCGCTACTTTTCATCTTTGCAATACCATCAGAAAATACAAAAAAGATAAAAACCACATGTATACATACAAAGTCATGCATCACAGCAATCGCCTAAAAACAAAATAATAGAGTTCTAAATAGTCTATGGTGCCATAGCCAAACATCACAAATCCCATTCATCCATTTCATTTCTGCATATCACATATAAATAAAAAACATTTGCATTCATCATAGCATATGCATCCATAAAAATAAATCAACCTGCATACATCCATATTCATCAATCATCATGCATAAGATCAAATCATCACATGTGCATAACCAAAATAGAAGCCGGTATATATATATCATCAAAAAAATGCCCGTAGGATACAAAACTGGTCCTCAGACCTCGTAATCATGTAACAAAACCACCCAGCCTAAGGCATTGGCCACCATGATCATGTAGGATCGGTGCGACGGGAACTACCCCCCGTGGTGTGGGTCTTATGGGACCCCGCAGGGCGGCTACTACTAGCCCCCGCATCACACCTGCTATCGCCTCCCTCATCCAATCGCCTACGATGAGATGATGTTGACTGCTCAGTACCACTGTCCCTCATCCGGTGCAAAGATCCACCTCTCGACAGCTCAGGTAGCCACCCACTGAGGCGGATAATCTCCCCCTCCATCTCCATTCGAAGCCAGAACCACTCTGCATCTCATCATCGATAGTAAGCTAATGCATCGTCGCAATGCGCCAAAACCCTATCCCGCTCTACTAGCTGATCCCACAGGAGATCCCTGTCCCACAATGCATCCCCCAGCTCCTGCATCGCATCCCCCAGCTCCTGATCTCACATCCACAGCAGCTCTATCAATTGTGCATTCTTAGTGCGTACCCTAGACTCCATCTCCTCCTTATCCACCTGAGGCACATGACTCTCTGGAATAACAGCCTGCTCTGGCTCCCACTACTCCGCCATGTCCTGCATCTTCGACTGATCTAGAGCCCCCAAATCTACATCCTCACCCTCCACCTCCACCATGTCCACATCCTCCAATAGAGCTCCCCAATCATCCCATGGTGCCTCAGCACCCTTCGTTGCCACCTCCGTGCCTCCCAGTGGCCCCTCTCCTCGCCATCACCACAGTATCCACCACTGGTCGTACTCTGTGATAGTCTCGATGTCATCCATGTCAGGGACGTCGATTACCACATTTGAATCCTCGCCTAGTGGCACGATGATCGATCGGTCTAGAGTCCTCTCATCTCCCCGATGTCGATAAACCATGGGCTCACCAGGCAACCCCTAGCACACCCCAAATTGTCGTGTAACCCGGATATATGAGAAGAACTCATGCTCAGTCCCGTGTCACCCAATAATCCATCGCTCCCTACGTACCCATCGGAGCCACTCTCTAGCCTTCAGCCAGGATGGATAGTCTCGATAAGGCCGCCAAACCACATCCCCTAGAGTGTGCCGAGAGAAGGCATCAGCATAGTGCCCTATGACACCTGCCCACCGCCGACTCTGCCCATGCTCTCCGGACCGCCGCCACAAAACTGCATAACCTATCTCCTTATCCTCCATCACCACCCGAGTTGTCCATGGTAACCCTGTTGGCCTCTCAACTGCTATGTGCTGCCAACCCCAGCACTGCAACAGATAACTGTAGCTGATCCCCTTCTGTTGCCGACAGCGGACCCCATACAGCTCCCTATAGAGCTGTGCCAACAGTTTCTGTCCCCATATCAGGATCAGCGGTGCCTTTATCGGGCACTCTACCAACTGCCACACCAAATCCAGCAAGTTCCATGGGAACCTCGCTCCTGACGAGTCAGGTAATAACATGTTGGAAATGAGGCCCATAAGGAATGCGTGCCTCACTCCTAACACCCCCCTCTCCTGCCACCATCCAACCAAAATACCGCCAACCTGGCAGTCCACCTCGACCGTCTCCACTAGGCTCTCTACGCCCAACCGCTCCCCATGCCCGAAGCATTTTGTCAGTACAGCGGTCCGCTGATCACGCGGCGATGTCCTGATGGGCAGTCCATCTATCGAAATCTACAAAAGCCGATAGATATCCTCCAAAGTGACAGTCATCTCCCCTGTCGGGAGATGGAAGGTGTTGGTCCACGGATCCCAAAGATTGATCAGGGCCATCAAATAGGCCTGATCCGCGACCATAGGCTCCAGTCGAGCCACCTGCTTGAGCCCAAGGGCATCAAGCCACTCCCAACCGACCTCGATCAATGCCCCTCATGCCTAAGTGAAAGCAGTGGGTACACGGTACCGGCTCCTAACAACCTGCAAAAGAAAACAATTAAAAAAAAAAAAATTAATTAAAATCATGGAAAAGAACTGTACAGCAATAACATGCATATACAATATTGCCTACCAATGTACAACAAAAACAAGCACAAAAATTCAAACAAAAATCAAATTTTTAGTTCTAGGGTTTCTAATCCTAACTGATTAATTTACAAACAAAAATTCAAAATTCAAACAATTTTTCAGTTCAAGGGTTCCTAAATCCTAACTGATAAATTTCAAAAAATAAAACGAAACAAAATTAAAAAAAATTAATTTTTCAGTCTTAAGGTTTCTAATCTTAACTGATTAATTTAAAAACGCCATAAAAAAATTCAAAAACACAAAAATTACGTCTTAGGGTTTTACATTTCGTTATCCTAGGGTTTAGTTGTAAGCAAAATTCTTTACCTAGGTTTTACGCTATGTTTAGTTGTACACTAAGTCTTAGTTGTCTTCAATTCAGTTTCAGGGTTTAAGTTTAAAATTTTTTTGGAAAACATCATCACAAAAATAATCAAATAAAACAATTGCAATTTTAAACAAAAATAAACTCTAGGGAGCACTTACTGGTCTCGCTTCGGCTCCACCGCTCGATCCGGTTTGTGTACTCATGATGGCAGGGAAAATTTAGTAGCGCTTCGCTTCGCAGAATTAACCTCCTCCTCCCCAGAGCTCCAAATCGCAAGAAAAATTAGATGCAAATGAGCCCAAACTCAAGTTTTGCCCCTTAAATAGGCCTTTTGAGCTTCAATTAATCCTTCCCTGGGACGAGCGCTCTAGTTAGCGCTCGTCCCACCCAGGGACGAATTCTAAAGCTTGAATTCGTCCCACCCTAGGACGAATTCAGGGCAAAAATTTCAAAAACATCAAAAATTGGACAAAAATGCACTAAAACCGATAATAAATCTGCCCGATGAGAGTGCTATTGCACTTAACATCCCGAGCATACAAAACAGACGTTGGGGTCACAAATTGTCATTATCCTACTCCCTAAGAAGGCTATCTTAGCCGGACCGCTCCATGGGAAGACGAATTTTCGCCAATTTCAGCTCCAAACAACGTCGCAAAAAGGGTTAACACCCACCAAAAATAGGTCTAAATGTTGGAAAAATTGCACATGCTTAACGATAAACCATCTAAAGGCACCCTTGCACAAGTCATCTTGGGTCAAGCGACTCATCGCTTTTCTCACGAAGGTCATTCCCTCATCGATTCGTCGCTTGAGGGGGTAGTCACACTTAGTCACCAATCAACAAACACACACCCAATCAAGGTAATGACATGCATTCAAAGAATCATTGACAAAGACAATCACGCTCCTGCTTGGGGCAGAAAACAAGCAATAATCACAAATTGATCAAATACTTGGCATTCCCGAATCATGAACACAAGCTTTCCCCCCGTGGACAAAAGGTTGTGCCCTTTTCCTATTCATGACTGATCAATGTCCAAGCTCAAGTCACACCTCACCAAAATAGGTTAATACTTGAAATCAAATTCCTTCACTCATCAAAAGCAAGGATTCAAGAATGCATGCCCTTTCCATACTTAGGGCATCAAAAGTTGGTTAGGTTACCAAGAAACCCTAATTATTAGTGCTTTGGTTATCTATTTTTGCTCGACGTTGTGCCATGCATAGCGCATCCCAAAAAGGGGCATCTGTAGACACCAAAACAGCACCAATACGATTATGTGACTACAAACACTAATTTCTTTGACACACACAGCCCCCAAGGCAGCCTTCAGAGGTTAAATAGTGGTCCTAACCACTTTTATAGCAATTTTGTAAGGTCAAAAGGCAATTTGGCACATTCAGGCACTTTGCTCAGTATTCATCTCACCCAGGGACGAATTCAAACTGGGATTCATCTCACCCAGGGACGAATTCTAAATTTGTCTTTGGTAAGGACGAATTCTAGGTTTAACAGGAAAAAAGAAGAATGCCGCAAAGTGGCAGTCGAGGACAGTCAATTATTGCCTCCTACCGTGCATGAGTGTGTAGGTGGGTAGATTGGTCATTGGAAGACTGTCATAAGGGCAGTCATGGAAGCCCAAGTCAGGGAGGAGTCTCCTCCCTCTTGGGAAGGCATGGTCGCCACATGGCACCCCTGCATGCCCCTCCAAAGAGACCCCTTGGGTCTATAAAATGGTGGACTTTCCCACCCAAATGAGACAAGTTGGAGGCTTTTTCAAGCAATGAAGTGCTGCCAAATTGAACACCCCATTGCACCCTTTTTCGATTCACCTTTTCACATCCTTAATATCTTTTGCAAGAGATGTTATTGGGTGGCTTTTGGAAGTGTGGATCTGAACCCAAACCCAACATTTGACCACCTTAATCCACCAATTTGTCGACAACCCAGTCTAAGAGATTTTGGGCCCATCCCTAGTGGATTGGTGCCAAAATCAAGCTCCAACGGTGGGCGGCCCATTCGGGCACCCCGCGCCTTTTTAAGTTTCATTCTAATGCATTTTTCTATCATTCGTTCATCTTTCATTTCATGTTATGCTGACTAGATAGTTTATGTATTCAATTTCATAATGTTTTAATCAGATTTCATCATGTTCTCGTCGCTTTTGTTGTCCCACTAACTTGCAGGTAGCAACTCAAAATTCCCATTGATGGAGGTCAAATTGGGAGAATCTGACCATCTAGGTCGTCCCAAAATGGCCCCAATTACTTAACCCCTCTGTTTGTAGGTATTTTGGAGATCCCGAGGTGTGACATTTGAGCGGCATCAACTCGGCGTTTTAACACAGTCGAATTTGTCCTACCCGAGGATGAATTACAACAGAATTCGTCCTGCCCAAGGACGAATTTTAGTTGAATGCAAATTGGCTGACTGTTTCAATGGCAGTGGCCCTTAGGTAATGTTTTCTGGTCTCTGTCAAGTTTGCAGGTGATTTAGATTCATTTCATGCATCATTTTAGTCAATCTTAGGCATACATCCTTCATTATTTTAGAGAACTAACATTTCATATTTGCAATAGGTGCTATTAATGCCTTTGTTGTTTCTTTTATCGCAGGAGAAGTAGCAAGAACCAAGGATTCATCAACACCAGCGACGACAACATTTTGGCCCACCCATTTTGCATGTGGGCACGCGGAACGAAGATCATTATTCACTTTTGTAATGGAAACATGTTAACGCTCCTAGCCCCTAAAAAGTGAGGAGACATCTTTGTAACCGAGGTTAAGAGAATTGAATAAAAAAGGCTATGCTTTCCATACCTCTTTTCTTTCATTTTTGATTCGTCTATTTTCTTTGTTTCGTGCATTTCAAAGTCATACGATTAAAGCGTTATATTTTGTTTTACATTGCATAGCTATAGTTTTCCTTTTATTTTTGGAATCGCGTGCTTTCATAGTCAACTATTATTTTAATTATATGTATCCCATTGAATAGAGTTGCTAGACTATAACTAATAGGATTATTCAGTACATAAGAGGTACATGTTATATTTGTAATTTTTTTTTTATTGGTAGAAAGGGTTTTGAAAGGCTCCCTAAACCTTGTACAACCACGAACTGAATGAGAATCCAAGAGAACAAAAGGTAAAAACTCCAACTAAATAAACATATCTATGGGAGTTAAAATAGAACGTCAGAAACCTAGCCAAACAGGCAAAGAAGTGGTAAACATGCAAACCAGACAAAAAGAAACTAGTCTAGCCGAGACCAACCAAAGAAAAAACTCATAGAAGCGACCAACCAGCTTACTCCATAGTAAGACCACCAGCATTATCCTTCTCTATGGGGAGGATGATCTGAAATATCTCGGACTTACTAGCAATAATAACCTTGAAGATCCGAATATTATTATATTTGTAATTATTATTCAATTGATGTACCTCTAGTTTTAAGAGACTTATTATATGTAAATTAGGCTAGTGATTTGGATAAATAATACTCCACTATAACTTGTTTCTACTACTTGGTTTGAATCCTTATAATATTGTATATAGACATTCATCAATCCTACCCTATCACTCATCACTGTAATAATCAAAGGATCATCAATCTTATCTACAATCTAGTATTCTACCATCAAACCAAGATCATTGAGTTATGGTTACATTTTGTACAATGGATTTAAGACCATGGGTTGATATATATTATTTTTATAGTATTACTACAATAAATAATATATATTATTACAAAGATCATGCCTAAGGTACCATTTATAAAAATGTTAGAGCATCTTCATATAGGAAAGTAAGGATATTATCTATATCTATTTTTATTCTAAAGGTGGATGTTGGAATATGTTATGATTATGTTTCACTTGGATGCACATCCAAATATATATTATATTATTTAGATATGTCCTTTTGGCATTTTTTTTAAGGCGAAAAACCCCTTACAGGGTCACCTTGGTCTAAGAGACCACGAACAGGGGGTTCTACACCGTCAAAGTCACCCAGGAGTCACACCCGACCCTACCCGCACCAACATTATCAATTGGATTTTGGATACCCAATTCAGATTTTTGGTAGGGTGGAGATTTGAACCTGGGACCTCCTTGGAGGATTGTCCTCTCGTCTCCAACTCACCTACAACACCTAGGTGTACTTTTGGCATTTTTAGACCTTGTATAGGGGAATATTTTGTACTATTTTATTATTTATTCTTAAGGTTACTTTATTAACCTTATGCTAAAGGTATCTTGCAATAAAGTATAAATACACCCTCATGAAAAGTATTTTTTATAGATAGAAGTGTATATTATTTTTCTTTAGCAAGATATTTTGGTTTCCATGACATATTTTCTTTCTACGTGTCATTTTTCACATATCTTCGTATTTTGTTGATTTCACTAATTTTTTGAAATAAATATAAAATATAATATGGTCTTTAATCATATAGTAGAAAAGTGGTAGAAATTCAAGGAATGCTTCAATACAAAAGGATCAATAAGTTTTATAAATTTTGACAAAAAATAGGTTAGTGATAGAATATGATTAAAAGTTAAAAAAATTAGGATACATACCTTCATCTTAATATGATATCATTTTAGGTCCAAGGTGTAGACCAATTGGTTTGACCAAACTCTGTAAAGGGGGTAGAAGTCAAAATTTCAAATCTCAAGCCTCGTTGGACTGAATGCTTATCCCTTTCTTGGTGATTTTAGTGGTGTCAAATATTTTAAATTACTGTGGTATGGTGGTCATAGGGGTAGACTATGTAAATATTTGTGTGGTAGCTTCCGGGGTGGACAACACAAAATACTGTGGCTATCATAAAAGTCAGATAGCTTACCTAGATTCGTGGTGGCTACTGATTCCACCAAGTAAATTCAAAAACAAAAAGATGATATCATGTTGGTAAATAGTTTCCTCTTTAATTTGTATCCCTCTCTAGCTCATATTCATATAATAAATGAACCATCCACTTAAAATAGTCTTATAAACAAGCTTGCATTATAGAAGATGGTCTTGAGGATATTTTGAGAATAGAAAACAACCCCATTTCTAATGATTTAGTAGATTTTTGGGCCATATTCTAAACATAATAAACCTTAAAGAGGAACCTTGTTTGTGCCAATATGTTGGTTATGTCATCCCTATCATTTGATGTAGTAGTAGAATTTTAGTATACAAATATTAAATAGAAAATTAATAGTCCATGAAGGACCATTGAGACCTTAACCCCTATTCCTATAAATATCCACTTTTTAGCCTTGTGGTTTACAACATTGTCTAATGATTCATATTTAATAGTATTGTACTTGCTCATGGATGTTTAAATGTAAAATACCACACTATATTACCATAACAACCCTCAATTAGAAACAAGAATAAATGGAGTGAAATCTCAACAATATAGTCATATACGTACTAATTCCTATTCCTAACAAGGGTTTATATGATAATTAATAACCAAAAATCAAAGAAGCAAACCATAGTCATTAAAATATAACATATTATTTTTAATCATTTTATAATAGTACTCATAGATATAGGGGTGATAACTTCTTTTATTAATATTAATTTTATGAAAATGGTTGACATGGTGGATTAAAAGTTTAATGTGTTTGATGATATTATAATGGCTTTAGAGTAATAAAAATATATCAAGGGTATTTTATATGAATGTGATATAGGTGTAGAGGGATGGAAAATATGCTAAGAATTGCTAATGATATGTTTGGAATTATATGAAGTTGTTTTAGCCATGAACTGTATAGTAGAAATAGAAATAAGATTAATCCCAATATTAAGGCTATGAAATATGATGATGATAATGCTAATAAGCTTATTATTTATGGCATTATGTATATTCTAGTGTTATTGAGGATGCTATCTATGCAACTTAATATAAATATGAATAATAGTTTCTCTATTTATTCAACATACATTTAGGATGTTTGAGATAATAAGATAAAGACTAATTTAGATTCCAATACTATATTTTTATAATTTATATAGATGTATTCTCCAATGATCTACCAAGCATTCCTCTAATATGAAAATTATATATTCCCTTTAATTTATTGTATAGAATAAAATTTATTTTTATGGAATTATACAAAAATGATTAACAAAATCGTTTAAATATAATTATCAATTATAAGATTTTTTTATTCATGTATTAATCCATCCTAGTGTGTCAGCATAGGATTCACTAGTCATGCTATTGAAGAGAATGAATGAATCCCTAAAATTGTATCAACTATAAACAACTAGATAAGGTTAGATTTAAAACCAATTTTTGGTAATATGTATTAATGATTATTTTGATTAAATTTAATGAGCTATATATTCTCAAATATTGGTATAATATTAAGGTATCATCAATTAATTTTGGGAGATATAGATATTCGTGGAACAAACATTTGATCTAAGTATGGAAATCACATGTTTATTATGATTCCCTTAGGATTGAATAATGCTCCTATTGCATTGAAATATTTGATAAATAATATTCTCTAAAGTATTTGGGTAAGGTTTTGTAGTATTTTTGGATGATATTTTGTTTTACTCCAAGACAATAAAGAGCATGAAGAGCACTTGGATTGGCATTGTAGCATTTCTAGGAATAAAATTTATATGCAAATATTTTCCAAGTTCTCTTTCTCTAAGTCTAGAACATAATTTTCGAACATACGATTTCATGTAAGGGAATTATCATTGATCCAACCAAATTTTGAGATAAATTAACAAAGTTTGTGATAATTGATCAAAAAACCAAATTTTAATGGTTGTGAGCATCATTGGATAAACCTTATATATGAATATGATGTTGATGTTTATTATATTAAAAAAATAAAAATAATATGGTTGATACTCTCAATAGGAGGCAACATGAATGTTCCATGTTGATAATGTTAGAATAAGTGAATATTATCTTAAGTTTCACTAGGATACACACTTGAGTTTCCACTCCTCCATGTGTCAAGAGAAATCTCAGTGGTGTCTTCATCAAGTTTGATGAGTTGTTGTAATCCAACGGCTCTCAATGATCAACTCTGCTATTTATACAAAGTTGATCCTAGAGATAAATCAATTAGTTCCACTCTTCTCTTCATATTTTGTGTAATACTTTGCATATCTATTATTGTGAAATTCTAACATGGTATTAGAGCGAGGACATACACTTGGAATATATTCCAACTGAGGCATAAATTGCAAATATCTTCACCAAGTTGATTTCTTCTTTGCATTACCTTTAGTTGTGAGAAAAACTTGTAGTATTACAGCTACATTGACAAAGAGGTCTTCCACATCTCACAAATTATAAACAAGTGCCTCATCAGGCCTTCTTATCGAGACTCATTATTTCTTTGTAGAGGAGGATAATCTTCATCATCTGTAGACAAGCCTCTTTCATACTTCTTTGCTTTTAATTGATGGATTTTCCCACTGGGTTTTTACCATCACTTCAAAACGAAGGGGTGATAGTTAATTTTTCTCCATAAGGGTTTTTTCCACCAACTATATATATTGTACATGAGTACGTAATCAGGCCTTGTTGTCGGGACTCATCTTTTATTTTTTAAAGAGGATAATCTTCGCCATTCGAAGACAAGCCTCTTTCATACTTCTTTGCTTTTTGATTATGTGGATTTTCCCACTGGTTTTTTACCATCATTTCAAAAAAAAGGGGTGATAGTTGGTTTTTCTCCATAGGGGTTTTTTCCACAAACTATACATGTTGTACATGAGTACCTAATCAGACCTCGTTGTTGGGACTCATTTATAGAATCTCCCCTAGTATCACTTAAGGGGGGTATTAGAATAAGTGAATATTCTCTTAAATTTCACTAGGATACACAGTTGAGTTTCCACTCCTCCATATTTTAGGAGAACTCTCAGTGGTGTCTTCATCATGTTTGATGAGTTTCACTCCTCCATGTGTCAAGAGAACTCTCACTGGTGCATTCATTAGTTTTGATGAGTTGTTGTAATCCAACGACTCTCAATGATCAACTCTGCCATTTATATAGAGTTGATCCTAGAGATAAATCAATCAGTTCCACTCTTCTCTTCATATTTTATGTAATACTTTGCATATCTATTATTGTGAAATTCTAACAAATAACTATGTTAGATCCAAAGGAGAAGCTCAAGTGGGATCTAGATAATAATTAATAGTATCACTATCTAAGAAAAACACATTGATATATGAGTTTTAAAGGGATTACATATGAAGGGCTCTTTTTACCCTAAAGGTTTACCAATGTTTAACAAGGCTATATAAATACCTAGAAGGAGAGAATTAGCGTCATTGATCTCCAATGATCCATAAAATATGTTTTATGTTTCATATCTAAGAGTTAAGAATGCGTATGTAAATTTAGAAAGATTTTGTTTTTAGAATAGAACAAAGGACATTAATATTTTTATATCCAAATGCCTAGAATATCAAAATATTAATGTTGAACATTATCATTCAATTAGTCTACTCTACCCAAATAAAATTACCATTATTGACATGAAATTCTTAATAAAATTTATCATAATTTTTCATAACCTAATGTAGATAAAATTGAATTTTTAATAGTAATTATTAGTTCATTAAAATTACTTATTTCATGGCCAATTAAAATACTTATAAAATTATGCATGTGACATAACTATATAAACTAAATATCAAAACTACATCAAATGTTCATGAAAATAATTATATATTTATATTCAAATTTTTAAATATTTTTAACTTATTATATTTCCAGATTAACAATATAACCAATTAAATTTTAACATTGATTATGAACATAAAAACCAAAATTAAAAACAATTAACATAATAGGCAAGGATATGCTCAAGATGTACATGACAAATCAACGTATATAAGAAGAAAATTATTTGAGTTTAATTTTACTTCACTCCTAAGTATCATAGTTCCGTTGGGACGGATCCATACAGGGTGAGTTTGCTTCAACGAAGGATTTAAGCTTGACAAATCCTTTCCGGCACTGTGTTGACCCCTGTCATGTCAAATCCTTTCCGGCACTGTGTTGACCTCTGTCATGTCAAATCATGTCCCGCACTGAGCTGACCTCAGTCAAGTCCTATACTAGTGGTTCCGTGTGGCCTTTTTCAAATCCCCGCCTCTTTCAAAACCTATTGTAGTGCTTCCGATTCGATTTGGGGAATTTCAATCAAACACTAGTTCCATGATCTTCCATTTGAACATCCGAACTTCAACGAGGAGTTTGATGTGATAATCGACCAGACATATGGTGAGAGGGAAAAGTAAAAAAAAAAAGAAAAAGCAATCCCTTATGATCTCGATTGTGAGCCTTTTAACGTGTTAAATTTGAGACAATGATGAATATGAGGCCACGGCTTTCGTGTAGGGCTACATAGAGTCCAAAGCTGGTACACGGGTTTTGACGAAGTGGAACTCTCAGTTGGCAAAACACGTTGTTGACTGATGGTACATAGATTTTTGGACCATATTTTAAACATAATAAACTTTAAAGAGGAACCTTGTATGTGCCACTATGGTGGTAATGTCGTTCCTATCATTTCATGTAGTAGTAGAATTTGAGTAAAGAAAATTAATAGTCCATGTACTAGTAGAATTTGAGTAAACAAAGATTAATCAGAAAATTAATAGTCCATGAAGGACTTTGAGACCTTAACCCCCATTCTAATAAATGCTCACTTTTTAATCTTGTGATTTACATCATAGTCTAATAATTAATATTTATTAGTATTGTACTTCCTCTTGCTCAAGATGTTTAAATGTAAAGCACCATATTATATTCCCTCAAGTAGAACCAAGAAGAAATGAGGCGAAATCTCAACAATATAGTCATATAAGTAGTAATTCCTATTCCTATGTACATAGGGTGTATATGGTACTTAATAACCAAAAATCAATGCAACAAACGTAAGGTATTAGTTTATTCTATGATAGTTCTCATAGATATAGGGGTGATCACTTCTTTTTTTAATATTAATTTTACGGAAAAGGTTGAGATGGTGGATTAAAATCTTAATGTATTTGATGATATTATAATGGATTTAGAGTAATAAAAATATATCAGTGGAGTTTTATGTAAATGTGAGATATATCTAGATGGATGGAAAACATGCTATGAATTCCTAATGATATGTTTGGAATTATACGAAGTCATTGTAGCCATGAATTGTATGAGTAGAAATAGGAAGAAGATTTATCCTAATATAAAGGTTATGAAATATGATGATGATAATGCTAATAAGCTTATAATTCATGGCATTGTGTATATGTTAGTGTTAGTAAGGATGATATCTATGCAAATTAAAATAAATATGAATAATAAGTGCATTTAGGATGTTTGAGAGAATAATATAAAGAATAATTTAGATTCTAATACTATATTTTTATAATTTACATAGATGTATTCTTCAATGATCTACCAAGCATTCCTCTAACATAAAAATTAGATATTCCCTTTAATTTATTGTATAGAATAGAATTTATTTCGAAGGAATTATACACAAATAACTAATAAAGTTTTTTAAATAAAAATATCAATTGTAGGAGTTTTTTTATTCATGTATTAATCTCATGGTTATGCATTAGGGGTTGGACTCGAAATGTACTTGTAAAAAATGTTGAATCCTAATCAAAATCAAGGTTAATTAATGCGAATTATAAGTAAATCAAATCAATCATCTTCACACAAATTTGAGGTATTTGAAGCCCTAAAAAGTAAGTTCATATTTAGGACAAATTTTGACCTGTTAAAAAACCTTATAAATTTATAAAAACAACACCATTAAACCTGGCTCAAAAAGAGCTTTCCAATGAGTACAAATATGCCTAAGTTTGGATATGTATTGTGGTGAATTTACCCTATGAAAAAATTGGTCCTAAAAATTTCAAGCTGATATTGAAGGTCCTCATATTCACCAATTTTCAATTTTAGAAATCCTAATATTCACTCAATTTTGTGAATATTCATCATTGTACATAACCTTGATTAACCCATCCTAGTGTGTCACCATAGGATGCACTAGTCATTTTTGTGAAGAGAAAGAATGAATTCCTAAAATTGTATTAACTATAAACAACTAGATAAGGCTATATTTAAAGCCAATACTTGGTAATATGCATTGATGATTGAATTCATTAAATATAATGAGATATATATTCTCAAATATTGATTTAAGATTAAGGTATCATCAAATACTTTTTGGGGATGTAGATATTTCTAGAACAAATATTTGACATGAGTATGGACATCACATGTTTATTATTATTCCTTTAGGATTGATTAATGCTCCTATTCCATTGATAGATTTGATAAACAATGTTCTCTAAAGTATTTGGATAATATTTTTGTAGTATTTTTGGATGATATTTTGTTTTACTCCAAGACAATAAAGAGCATGACAAGCACTTGGGTTGGCATTGTAGCATCTCAAGGAAAAAAAATTATATGCAAATATTTTCAAGTTCTCTTTCTCTAAGTCTAGAATATAATTTTGGAACATACGATTTCATGTAAGGGAATTATCATTGATCCAACCAATAATGAGGTAGTAGTAGAATGGTAAACTTTGAAAAATGTGATAATCATAAGAAGCTTAATGGGACTTGTTGGATGCTATCATTAGTTCATTAAAAAAATATATATTATAAATCTTGCCACTTCTACAAAATGTAAAGGCAAAAATCTTATATGGACTAAAAAGTGTGAGGTAGATTTTCAAGAACTAATAAGAAATTTGATAAATACTCCCATCTTAAAAGTATAAAATCCTATGATATATATATATATAATATGTATGGATACCTCTATAGAAGTATTAGATTGGGTTACCATGCATGAAAGAAGATCAGTTTTTTAAAAATCCTATAAACTAAAACATCATAAATTAAATTTTCCAATGCATTACCTAGAGTTTTGTTGTTATCATCCATGCCTTGAAAATATGGAGAGACTATTCTTTGAAAAAAATATTTGAGTTTGAGATAAATGACCAAAGTTTGTGATAATTGTTCAAACAACCAAATTTTAATGGTTGTGAGCATCATTGGATAAACCTTCTATATAATTATGATGTTGATGTTTATTATATTAAAAAAATTAAAATAATATGTTTGATGCTTTGAATAGGAGGCAACATAAATATTCCATGTTGATAATTATGTTAGATCCAAAGGAGAAGCTCAAGAGGGATGTAGAGAATAACTAATAGTATCACTATCTAAGAAAAGCACATTGATATATGATTTTTAAAGGGATTGCATATGAAGGGCTCTTTTTATCCTCAAGGTTTACCAATGTTTAACAAAGCTATATAAATTCTTAGCAGGGGATAGGATCCGTAATATATGTTTTATGTTTCACATCTTAGAGTTAAGAATGTGTATGTAAATTTAGAAAGATTTTTTTTTTAGATTAGAACAAAGGACATTAAAATTTTTATTTGCAAATGCCTAGAATATCAAAAGATTAATGTTGAACATTAGCATCCAGTTAGTCTACTCTACCCAAATAAAATTACTATAATTAAAGTGGAATATTTTCTTAATGAAATTTGTCATAATTTTTCATAACCTAACCTAATGTAAATAAAATTTAATTTTTAATAGTGATTGTTAGTTCATTAAAATTAATTATTTCACGCATGTGATATAACTATATAAACTAAATATCAAATCTACATCAAATGTTCATTTTTAAATATTTTTAACTTATTATATATAAAGATTAAAAATATATCCAATTAAATATTAATGTTGATTATGAACATGAAACACGAAATTAAAAAAAAAACAATTAACATAATAGGCAAGGATATGCTCAAGATGTACATGACAAAACAACGTATGTAAGGAGAAAAATATTTGAGTTTAATTTTACTTCACTCCCGAGTATCATAGTTCCGTTGGGATGGATCCATATAGGGTGAGTTTGCTTCAACGGAGGATTTAATCTTGTCAAAACCTTTCCGGCACTGAGTTGACCTCTGTCATGTCAAATCATGTCCCGCACTGAGTTGACCTCAGTCAAGAACTGTACTAGTGGTTCCGTGTGGCCTTTTCAAATCTTCGCCTCTTTCAAAACCTATTGTAGTGCTTCCGGTTCGATTTGGGGAATTTCAATCAAACACTAGTTCCATGATCTTCTATTTGAAGATTGTGAATTTGAGACAATGATGGTACACGGGTTTTCGTACACGGGTTTTGACGGAGTGCAACTCTCAGTTGGCAAAACAAGTTGTTGACTGATGAAAATGATCGTCGAATTAAAAGTTGGGAAAACGCGTTTCTGACTGATGAAAATGATCGTCGAAGACGGCAAGCTTTGAGGAAGTGGAACTCTCAGTTATAAATAAGAATGCCAATTACACAAATTCATGTCGTCTCAAAGCAAAAACGAGAGAGAAGAGCTTTTAACGTGTTAAATTTGAGATAACGATGAATATGACGCCACGGCTTTCGAGTAGGGCTACGTCCAAAGCGCAAGGTGAAGATTCTCCTTACTTTGATGGGTGGAAGGAATACGACCATAATCCTTTCCATTATCAAATAAACCCTTCTGGAATTATCCAAATGGGTTTAGCAGAAAATCAGGTATACGACGTGCGAAAAATATTTTGTTGCGTAGGAAATTTTATACTTCCTATAAAGTTAATGTTACTTTCCCATCGTCGAGGGAATAGGGACAGCCCAGCAAGGAGCAAAGGGGCCGTTAAGAACTGTCCTATTTTTTTTACCTTAAAAAACGAAAGTTTTTATGAAACATGTTAATTTTAAACTTAAATATTTCAAATAAAAATTCAAAGACTATGTTAATTATCCGGGCTAAAATATATTGTCATTGGCCATAATTTTCTATATGTTTGATTGGCTAGTTTTTCGTTTCTTTCGTTTGGTAAAGAATGTCTAACACTTAGTATTTACAAATTATTATTTTTTGAAATATTTTTCAGCTTTCCTACCATTTGATAGAAAATTGGCTAAAACAACACCCGGAAGCGTCCATCTGCGGGAAGAAGGGAATATCAAGCTTCAGGGAAATTGCAAATTATCAAGATTATCATAACATCGAATTATTATCATACATGCTAGCTAGTAAGTGGTTTTCAGAAGTAGTCACTATGGAAGTTTCGAGGGAAATCTACTTAATTACTAATTGCAGCATTATTGGAACCGAAAAATGCGATAATGCAGGGTATTGCAACATTCATGAAAGAAGTGGGGGGAAGAAAAGTGAAATTTGAAAGCGATAGAATAGTCCTTACTGCTGGAGCAACTGCTGCCCACGAGGTGTTGACCTTCTGTCTAGCCGATCCAGGAGAAGCTTTCCTTGTGCCAACGCCATATTACCCAGGGTAAAAATTTCAATTCCTCTTGTTCAAATAGGAACATGTTATTTCCAAAATCCATGGCAATACATATCGATTAAAAATTGCTGCAAAAGTAAACCAATGGGCCTGCTCGCTGGATTCGGGCATTAAAACTTTTTGAAAAAATCAACGTAGAATTTCGTTCTGCGAAACTGTACGAAGTCAATTCCCTAAGGCATAAGTTGCTGACATCGTTTTCCTGTTAACTTCAATAATTCTAATTTTTTTTGTTTATAGCACTGAAGGCTGAATGTGCCTTTTGGGAAAATGCAGATTTATTTACCATTGTGTTGATGAACACTTTTTTTTGTTTTTATTCCCCAATAATATAAATATATAATTTCATAGAGAAAACACGCTAACTAGCTTGTTTATTTATTGTTGTGGCGCGGATTTGACAGAGATCTAAAATGGCGCACGGGAGTAGAACTCATTGGAGTAGAGTGTACGAGCTGCAACAATTTTCAGGTGACAGTAAGCGCCCTTGAATACGCCTATCTTCAAGCTCAGTCTCAAAACATAACAGTGAAGGGCCTTCTCATAACAAACCCTTCGAACCCACTGGGCATCACAATCACTGCGGACACTCTCAGAGATTTGCTTTCTTTTGCTTGCGAGAAGAACATACATCTCATCTGCGATGAGATCTATGGAGGTTCTGTCTTCTCGTCGCCGAGATTCGTCAGCATTGCAGAAATTTTAGCCGCATCCAATATTCGCACCGATCGTGTTCATATCATTTACAGTCTGTCAAAAGACATGGGACTCCCGGGTTTCAGAGTGGGAGTGATATATTCCTATAACAATACAGTGGTTACCGCTGCTCGCAGAATGTCCAGTTTCTGCTTGGTGTCTTCGCAGATTCAGTATTTGATTGGTGCCATGCTGTGTGACACGGCATTTGTAAAAGAGTATGTTGAAGAGAATCGAAAGAGGTTGCGACAGAGGCATAGTGTGTTTGTGAGAGGATTGAGGGAGGCAGGTATATCATGTCTGGACAGCAACGGTGGGCTGTTTTGCTGGGTGGACATGAGGCATTTGCTGCAATTATCAGGCAAGCAAGGAGAGATTAGTCTTTGGAAAAGCATATTGAAAGACATTGGGTTAAATGTGTCACCGGGGTCGTCGTGCCACTGTAAAGAAGCTGGATGGTTCAGGTTCTGCTTTGCTAATATGGACTTGCCAACCCTTGAACTCGCGGTGAAACGTATTCAACGTTTCACAGCTTACAAAAAGATAATTTACATCATCGCTTTGAGCAAAGAAGTCAACTTGGATAACAAAAATTCAAACCCAATGAAGATTACAAGAACACCAGCTCGCCTCTCCCATAAAACTTCTCCTGAAAAGATTTTCATCCCAAGACGTTCATGTCAAGACATGACATGCAACAGTGTCACTGACAAGATTCATGTCAATTCCTTACTTGTGGAAAGTCCTAGATAAAAACTTGGGGTCAAATTAGCATATTCTAAAAGTTGCTAGAGCTTCTAAGTGGGCATATTAGGTTTTGATACTAATGTTGGGTTCTTTTAAATATTTGGAACTGAACGAGGGATTTGTCCTCGATAAAGTATCCAGGGAATAAGGGAGAGAAAAATAGAAACAGCGTCCATCGTCTAATGCATAGGACGGAGGACTTTTTAGCTCTACGTTGTATGATATTTTGTTTTCTTTCAATTAAAATATAGTTTTATATAATTAATTATTATCTTAATTAGATTAAAATCAATTTATATATATAATTAATTAATTATTAAGCTCAACCCTCCGTTTCCAAAGTTGAATTCAAAATATTCATTTTTATTCTCGAAGTAGAAAGAGTTCGATATATTCCTTCGAGAGCTTTTGCTATTTCCGTGGTCCACTCGTACGTCCTTATATCTAAATACCCATTTCTTCCTGTGTAAATCATAGCAAGTGGCTAACCACATAAAGTTGCAACTGATTTTTCTACGTTCCAAGCTGTAAAAAAGTTTGACTGAACAATTTTAGATCGACAACTACAAAATTAAGATAATAAGTATAATACATTTTATTGTTACAATAAATTAATATGTTTTTTTTTCAAGTTTTTGAAAAAATATTTTTTATTTTATTTTATTTTATGTATGTCTTTTAATATAATTAGAGTCCAAAGAATTTGACATAAAATTAATAATTATAATTTAGGGATATTTTTAATTTTATATAGATAAAAATAATTAAATAAACTTAAGCAATTTTATGTTGAACAGAATTTTGGCAAGTGTTTGGAGTAAGGATTTTTTCTTTGGAAGCAAAGGTTCTAAATTGGTGGATGAATCTTAAAATTTAGAGTGTGAGCTAGGAGCAAGTCTAAGAAGGAAACAAGTGTGAGCAAGGATGAAGATTTTTATTTTCTTGTAATAAATAATTTTGATGAGAAATAGTGGGTAGCATGGAACCAATCCAATTTTTGAAAGCCTAGGTGGAAGTATGGATGACCTAATTGTAGACAAGAGGAAGAGAGAATCTATGATAGTCCCTATCCTTGAAACAAATATTATGATAAAAATTATTATCAAGGACGAGATAATTGAACATGATATAATAAGTTTTGAAAGTGGAGAGTTGATCAATTATTTTAAAGGTTTAAAATTGGATCAAATGATTTTTTGGAAGTAGAGTGTTGATCAATTCTTTTAAAGGTTTAAAATTGGATCAAATGAAAGTAGGATTAAATTCAAATTACTCTATAAATTATCTTTCCTATGGATTTGTTTTTCATTATTTTCTTCGATATGAATATTAGAGATAAAATTATAAGTGGTAGCCTATGTTTTAGGGATAAATAGTCCCTATATTTAAGACTATAGAGTGAGGAAAAATTATTCTAGGGTGCTATAGGATTTTTCTACTTCTATAACAACTTAATAATAAGTAGATTTAAAAAAATATATTATTAATGAGTGGTTGCATATGGTTTAAGGATAGATACTCCCTATATCTAAGACCTTAGAGTGAGGATATTTTTATTGAGATGAGACAATTAAAATTCTTCTACTGTTTGATAGTATTTTTCTACTTCTATATCAACCTATTAAGAAGTAGATTTTGAAAAATATTAACAATATTTATTGCACAATGTGACCCTTTGACAAAATTAAACTTATATTTATGTTTGAAGTAATATTTTAATTGATGAAGTGTGTTATGGGATTTAATTAATGAAGTAATATGGTGTCTATATTATATTTTATGATACATGTTAAATGATTATGAGGGTTTTCCTTGCTACAAATTCATGCAATATTTTTGATGTATAATATGAGGAAATTAGAGTTGATTTTGATCCTAAATTTATAAAATATATTAATTATTTTAAAAAGGAAGTGTTTGTGTGTTGTTTAGGTGAGGATTATAATGAAAGGAAAGATAAAACAACTAAAAAACCATATGATTTTTTCCTACCATATTCATGTCCATTCATCACTTATAATGAAGAAATTAAAATGTGTCTTACATTGAACATTAAATTATATGTGTTTATGTGTATCTTATCATGCCAAGGAAAGATCATATCATTAATAAAACAATTAAAAAATTAATTCCACACTTAAATTCATTTTTTCTACCTTAATAACTATGGGAATGTGAGAAATAATGAAGTGATAAAGTGGAAATATAGTTGTGAACTAGCACAAAGAAACACAATGCCTTAATTTAATATTATAAATGGAAAATAATATATGGATAAAACATAATGGATGAAGCTTAGTCTCAAAACATAACAATCAAACTCTATCTCAAAATATAACATTGAAGAACCTTATCATAACAAATCCTTCAAAATCATTGGGCATCACAATGAATATAGACACTCTTAGAGATTTGCTTTATTTTCTTAGTGATAAGAGCATCCATATCATCTACGATGAAATATATGAAAATTTAATCTTCTCATCTTCGAGCTCTTTTAACATTGTGAAAATTTTAGCTATTACAAATATTTGCATCATTCATGTTCATATCATTTATAGTCTATCAAAAGACATGAGATACTTAGGTTTTAGAGTGAGAGTGATATGTTTCTATAATAATATAGTATTTACTACTATTTGTAAAATATCCTATTTTTCTTGGTATCTTTGCAGACTTAACCTTTCCTTGGTGACATGATGTGACATGATCTTTTAAGAGATATATTGAAGAGAATCAAAATTAATTGAAAGGGAGCCATAGTGTATTTGTGAGAGGATTAAGGGAGGCAAACATATCATGTTTGGAAAATAATGTTGGGTTATTCTAGGTGTACATTAGGCATTTTATAGAATTAGTAGTTGAGTAGGGTTCTGTGTAAGAGGTTGGCCCTAAAATATTTTTATAAAAATAAGACGAATTAGTTTCAAAATCCAAAATTATTTATAATTTCAAGGTGAAAATATCTCATATTATTAGAGGTAATATTAGATATTTAAACTTAAAATTGTTCAATTATTAAAATATTGAGGTGAATCTACCCAAAACAAATTACACCCAAAAGTTTTGGGCTAATGGGCCCCAGTAAAGGGTCCCCAATATTAGCCAATTCCAAACTTCAAAAAATAAAATATTCATTAATTAACAATTATTAATTATTATGCATAAACCTATAAGTGAGCAAGGAGAGATTAATATTTGGAAAAACATATTAGAAAGAATTGGGTTAAATGTATTGTTAAGTTATCTACTTTTTTGCCTTTCTATATTAGAAACAATCCTTTTTAAATGATCAAGTATGTCACTCTTTTTCTTCAAAAATATAGTCTATAATTTTTTGCTATGATCATCAATAAAAGTGGTAAAATATAACACAATACCAATAGATGGAGTATCCATAGGACCACAAATATATGAATGAACAAGATCCAAAGAAGATTTAGCTCTATGTGGATCATAAGAGAATTTTATCCTTTTTTGTTTACCTATCACACATGATTCATAAAAGTTAAGAGTATTGGAGCCGATATCTGTTAGGTCTTGCACAATACCTTTGTTTATCAACTACTTCAAGTTGATTTCTCCCAAATAGCCAAGTATTCTATGCCAAAAAAGACAATATCCAATATTTACTTTGTCATTTTTCTTAGTTGCATTAGCTTCTTCTACAAAGGAAACATTGCAATGGATTTGCTCATAAGAGTTGACACCTAGTTTGAATAAAGTGCCTTTCTTATTTTATTTTGCAAGAACTAGAGCACCTCTGGTGAGCTTGCATCCTTCATCTAGAAAGATAATTGTTACTAATTTTTTCATTTAGTTGTCCAACTAAGGAAATAATTCTTTTCAACTAAGGGAATATCTAACTTTATGTAAATACTTATATTTTTGACATGAATCCTTCACAAGAATTTATGTTCTCCTTCTACATCATAAATGATATCATCACCCATATAAAATTTTATAACATTTGCATTTTTATAAATTAGAAACCACTCACGGTGTGGTGTCAAGTAGAAAGATGCTCCTGAATAAATAATCCATTTTTTAGGACACACTTTAGTTGATAGAAAAAAAGAAGCAAGAAACATGGAGGAGTTTTCATCTTTAACTTTATCAGCTATCTCTTCTTATGTTATCTTTTCATTCTTATTCTTCAACAAGGGACAATAAACTTGATATGCTCCTTTTTATGATAATAGTAGCATTTTATATTGATAAAAATTTCTTTCATATGATGGATGATATGCCTCTACCTTTATACTTGCTTCTCCCACTCGATCAACCTTTTCATCTTTCCTTTGAGCATCCACATTCTAGATAGACCTCTAGAGTAGGTGGTTCACCAGTAAATCTCCTCATTCAGTAGTTGGCTAACCATTGATTCCATCTACAACTTCTCAAAAGTAGCACTTATGGTAGTAATAAGATTATTCCATGTGTCCTACATGCTAATTAATAGTGCTAGACATTGATTTTCATCACTCCATTTATTAGTAATGGATTTTATCTACTTAATTAGCACTTGCCAAATTTTCAAGGCTTAAACGGGTGGAGTCTTGATGCGACTAGTCTTGTGGATGATGTAGAAAGTAGGCATTCTATAGGAAATAATAAGTGTGGGGAAACCACCAAATAGATCATTTTACATACAATTGTGAATGCATAATTCATAATCATTAGTTTCGGTCGATGAAATCTTCAATACAAGATTTTAACTAGTAATTGCAATGGTTAGCATGCATCAAGCAATAATATCCATAACAAGGTAGGCACCAATTGGCAGACGCTGGAAAAAATTACTTGTGGCTAATATAGCCACAACTAGCATAGGGTTTCTACCATAAAACCTAGAAAAATTGCCTTTCAAAAGGCAAAAACAATGTTGAGCTCCATATGTTGACTAGATAATGCATAAAATACGTAGCTCACTATAGTCTACCATGCATAAAGTAACCAATCCAAGGAATTTAATCTATTATCGGATATGTTTGAACAAAATGACACCTAATAAAAGGGAGAAATCATTTCACCCAGGCAACGGGTGCATTGCTCGCAACAACATGTAGTTATCAATAATTTAGTGTTAAGAAAACTTGAATGAGCCTACTAGAAGCATGGAACAATGCACCTGAACCTTGCATCATCATCGTGATCCTTTCTAGAAGGGATCCATAAAACATAAACCCATGTTCTCATGAATCCAACCAATGTTGTGTAATATCGAATGCCCAAAGTGGAATATTAATGAGTGGTTGATATCAATGCGAGTATCGTGTATCCAGTTGAAATTTGACATTGTGCATAACTTATCAGTGAAACTTGCAAAATCAATATGGTTTGAGCATCAATGAAGATAAAATATGTGCTTATGTAGATGATATGTTGTAGAGGATTACACAGGCAATCACCATAAAGCAGATCCACCCCCACAAGTACTAAAATGGCTTGATCGAGCAATAGTGGTAGATTTGATCTACAACAATAATCTCCAGGTGCTGCATGATGGCTATTGAAGATATTCAAAAATCATTTACATGAAATAATGGTGGCATTGTCCATCATGATAAAGGTTTTTTTCTCAACCTAGATTATCAGATCCACCATAGAGTGATAATGGCATGTGTCCTCCAAATACAATACAATCAAAATCTTCAGCATCACAATAAAGAGTTAAATCCTATGCATAAAGGTGTTCCCTCGAAGCCATTGGTCAATTTTGATCACCTAAATTTATCATCGTTAAGGCTGATATAGACTGTGAAGCTCTCCCTTGGTGAGGCCATGATGGTGGCATCGCTCAAAATCCAATAATTAGGATTCAAATACCTTACGCATCCAATGTGACATCCAAGAAAGAAGCCAAATAGCTTCATGATAATTTGTCAGTAGTACTCCATTTTATCCAGTATAGTATGGGTATGTGCAATTGCACTCTGCTTGCAAAACTAGATAGCAAAAAATATCATATAGAAGGAGTTATCAGGGATCTACTGTGATGTATTGAAGGTGAATAGGGTAGTGATAGTGAGCGATGAGATTGTCAGGTGTTGCTACAAATAGGGCGATTGATCCATCATAGTGAAATCTTCTACATAGGTCATATGACTCTCTTAGCCAAGCATGTGGTTGTCGATATCTACAACCTGCTCAATGAATTAGAATTATTGTATCCTACAAAGTTATATAATTCAACTAGTGGTGCAACTAGATCCAAAAAATTTGGATCTAAAGTCCAAACCCATAATAAATAGCAAAAATCAATGACAATATACTTGAAAATAAAATTTTTAAGATAGAGATGCAATTTTGTGGAAGGAAGAAGGAGGGGAAATTTCCACAAGGAAAATTTCTCCTCACAGGTAACCAAATCAGATCATGGCTGCTCTGATACCAATGAAAAAGAACAAAATTCTAGATCTCTTTTTATTAAAATTGTCAAACTAAATAGACATTTGAAATGCCCAAATTACAATAAGATACTTGAACAACTATGCAATCCTAACGAATTGCTAAGATAGTCTAGCAAATAACAAACCAATAATAACATAACATAAGCTATTCTTGGCACAAACATGAGCTAAATATATGCTCACATGTTTACCTATGATATCCTTATCATGGCAGAACCCAGGCAAGGATGACTACCTAAAATAGGGAATACAAGATTGACAAGGAGAAAGGTAACTCAAGAAATAGGTGGAAGACAAACTTCTAGTTGGAATTACAAAGGAGACACCAATTTAGAATAGGCAAGCCCCTAATGATGATATTTTCAATAGTTAGGATCTTTTATTGGGTGAAAATCTAGAAAAAACCCAATCTTTCGAATTGATGTTTTTAGCCAAATTAGTATATTTGGGGTCCAATATGTCGATGAGGAATCATGGATATGATAGGTAGTTCTGACTAAGAATTCACCATATTCACAAGGTTTCCAAAAAGGAGTGCCTTTAGACTTATTGTTAGGAATAACATACACTCTAAGGAGGTTGGCTAGATCCCTAATAACACACTTTTGGTTTATTGAGATTATGAGTAGGTATGATTTTCTACTATTGGTACTGATAATTTTGAGAAATAAAATTTCAGACCTTGTTGCCAAATATTTGGTCAATGAATGATTTAAGAATAAGTATATTTGGATCATTGATCATAGGGTTGTATTTCATCCATGGATCTTTCCAGAATCTAATGCATCTACCACAACCAAGTATTCATATTATCCCTTATCTGATGATATCTTTGGTTTGGATAATAGAGTTCTAAAACCATGACCTATTAGGGAGCGGAAGATCATCAAGAAAATCATTTTGCTAAAGATATTTTTCTTTGATGATGTCAATCCAAGAAACTTGAACATATTTGACTATCATCCATCCTTTCTATGCTATTAAAACTATATTCATTCTATGCACTTTCTAGAATCTGAGGCTTCCATAAATTTTCTTGGCACATACCCTATCCCACCGTACTAAATGAAACCTATTACGGTTCTCATTTTTGAACGATAAGAAATTCTTTTTGATTTGTTCAATCCTTTTGTATATGGATTCAAGAACTTTAAAAATAGACATAAAGAAGACCGATATGCTCTGGAGGCATGCCTAAACCAAAGTGGCTTTAGCTACCTGACCTAACACAATATTTTCCAACCAATATTTTTTTTGAGGATCCTATCCAAAATATTGTTCCACTAGTTTTCTAATGGATTTCCATGAAAAAGTAGAAGGCCTATATAGGTGGACGGGATGCTGGAGATGGAAAATATAATTTTTTTGGCTATTTTGAGTTGTCTACAAATGATAGTGTTCAAGAAATAATTTTTTTTTTTAGAAGTTGACCTTCTTACCAATGGCTTCTTCGTAGTAGTTGAGAACAGTTTTAATAACTTTGGATTTGGGAATGGAGAATAATGTTGCCAAGATGTTATCATCAACAAACTATTAGTGAGAGACTTTCAGGAAACTAGAGAAGGTTTAATTCTTGATAAAATACCTAAGGAGCATGTAGCATTAAGGGATCCATCAAGCGATTCAACAAGGGTGATGAAAATAAAATGAGATAGGGGATACCCCTGCCTGAGGCCTCTAAATTTTTTGAAATAACTGACAGTAAATCCATTCACAATAATTGAGAACCAAGTAGAAGTTATGAATTCCTTTATTAAAGTAATCCAATGCTCAAAGAAGCCAAATTTGGTAAGCACAGTTAAGAGAAAGTCTCAAGACACTCTATCAAAATATTTGTTCATATCATTTTTTTTAAAATATCATCATTTTTGCTCTTATACACTGAGTGAAGAAGCTCATGGATAGTGATAATTATATCATTTATGAACACATATTACATAGAACTCCATTGAAAAGGATCTATGACGGATGAAAGGACTTCATTGAGTCTGTTTGCAATGACTTTGGATAGATGTTTGTAAACAACATTGCAAATACTGATAGGTATGAAGTCAGAGATGGATTTAGAGTCATGATATTTGGGAATGAGTGCAATGAAGGTGAATTAATATCTCTAGGAAATGACTTGGTCCTTTGAATATACTGCACCACTTTAGAGATGGCTTTACCAACAATATCCTAGAAATATTGAAAGAACCAAGGAGGAAACCCATCTAGTCTTGGGGATTTATCAAGAGACGTGGAAAATATGGCTTCTTTGATCTCTTAATGAGTTATTTTTTTTTAAATATTCTCATTGAAATCCTGGTAAATGCAACATGGGATGTTCTGAATGAGAGAATTGTGAGCTTGGAGAATCCAAGGTGGGCATGGTCTCAGGATATTTTTAAAATAATTAACTACTTAAAACCTAATTTCATGAATATTGGTTGTGCTTGTCCCATCATTTCTTATCAGTGCTCTAATTTTATTGGCACTCCTATGACTGAGATTTGAAGCATGGAAGTATTTGGTATTATAATATCCTTCTTTCAACCATAGTTCTTTGGAATTTTATCACTAGAAAATATCTTATTTGGTTAAGATGTTATGATATTCTATTAAAAGTTTTTTCCCTACTTCTGAGCTCAGGATCCAGCTCTCCATTATATACCTGATTTTCTAAATCCTTTAACTGATTTGCAATTCATTTTTTATATTCAAAAATATTTTAAAACTCCTCTTTGTTCCACACCTTTAGATTGAGCTTAATGAAGCAAAGCTTTTTGGTAATTTGGGTTATGGGTGAGCCTGAAAACTTTTTGTCCCACCATTCAACAACACAATTTCTAATATCCTCATGCTGAAGCCACATAGATTTGAATCTAAAAGGTGTTTTAAAAGGGAGAACTAAATTCTAACTTTTCATGACTAGAGGGCTATGGTTTGACCAAATTTTTGGAAGGCAATTGAGTATAGCATCAACAAAAACTGAATTGCTTTCTTGGATAGAAGAAATATGTAAAATCTTAGTGGAATAAATTGGTTTCTCACTCTTCTATTGCTCCAAGTAAATTTTTCTCCTTTGAGGTGAATGTCCATCAATTCATTCCCATCAACAAATTCAGCAAAGTCTTCAAAACATCTTGGAGAAATGGAAATCCCAAATTTCTTTTCAAATGGATAAAGAGGGGTATTGAAGTCACCAATGAGCATCCACACCTCATTTGGAAAATGAATTCTCATTTGGTTTATAATTTTCCATAAACCCAGATGTCTAAAAGGACTGTTAGGAACATATAATTGACTAGATCCATTGAAATTTAGAATCTTTATCAAATAGTATAATGTTGATAATTATTTCTAAGGAAGAAAGTATTCTACATTTCATTTTTTTATGATACCACACGCACGCAAATGAGAGCACCATATGAGCCTTGATATAGGCTAAAATCAAACTCACTATTTTTCCACACTGACTTAGCTATCTTGTTATAGTTGTCCATATTAGTCTTGGTCTCTTGAAGTAAAATGATGTTGGGCTTGAGCTCTTTCCTCATGGACTTGACTAGCCTTTTCTTAGTAAGCGCATTGAGTCCTCTCATATTACATAAGAGGATCTTCATCTATGGATTTTTGTTGAAGATTTTTTCCCCCTCCCCTACCTTGGGATGGAGGTGGTTTGGATTTCTTTCTATCATATTTCAAAAAATCTAAGTTTGATTGATCTACCAATGATAAGATAGTACACTAAATGTTGTTGGCAATATCATTTTCAATCTCTTTATGTATAATATCTTGGATATATGGTCTTCCTTTCTTTTTATCACTGCCAACATCAGTAGAAAAAAATATTCTAGCTTTTAGTTGCCTATTTAATGGGGCTATAAATTTTATCCAAACTAGGGAAATTGTTGCTTGAAGGATAAGTAAAGGGTTCTTCCTGAGAAGGTGGGTCATTCAGGATGTTCAAGGAAGGATTGGAGAAAGGGATACCTAATGGTCTTGACCTGTAGGGGTATTGGAGATAGTCCAAATCAAGAAGGGGAGGGTTAGAGGGACCCAACCTAGTAGGGGACTGAGGGTTTACTGTAATATTTGAGAGATGGTTTGCAGCAACATCTAAGAGAGGAGCTTGTGAATCATGGGGTACAAGATTATGGAAAGGGGCTTCGAAAGCTCCATCAATAGAAATAGTTCGAGAATAATTATCTTGACAAATTAAAAGAATGAAAGGATTGAGTTTTGAAAAGAAGGAATGTACTTGGCCAGTGTAAATCTAAGGCATGTTGTACACTGGTTGTTTCCCTTTGTTAGTTTGATTTTTTTCTAAAACTGTTGAGTTGGTTCGCTGCTATATGAACCTTTCTTGACCTAAAATCCATCTTTCTTCAAATATCTTCTCAATAAAGTATGTTGAGCCCAAAGGTGTCCTTGTTTTTTGTACTTGATACATAAGATTGGATTGTTCTCATACTCAACTACCTATCGCTTGTGGTAGAAACCTGAAATGAGACCAACATAAGTAGGGAGCTTTGAATCCAGGTTAGCAATGACGCATAAAGAAATATAAGTCATCCAAGATTTAGCTTTAGTTTTTGGATCTAGAGCAACAATATCCCCAATGGTTTGAGCTATGCCCTTCAGGATTCTTGCATGCCAAAACTGAACTCGGGAGGTCAGGTAATCTGACCCAAGTTGGTGCCATGTTTATGCTTTGGGTCTCAGGGTCAAAATCCTCCCCCACCTTATGATGAAAAGGCTCCTCCGACCAAAAAACCAAGGACCACTAGTGAGGATTTGATTGGTATTCTATAGGTTGTTTAATCGGATGAGAAAAAAGCTCCAAGAAAAAACTACCAGATCCATATTACCAATGGGGCACCACTTGGAAAATACCCATTTATGAATGGACTCAATGTTTGGTTGTGAGTTTACAAACTTTTCAACCAAGGACAACGGTTTTTGAGAAATTAAAGGTGCCATAAACTTTCGAGGAATAATGACCACCCTACCCAAAATCGAGATAGGAACAAAGTCTTGGATAATAGTAATCGAAAAGGAAACTACTCCGTTTGGAACTATCTCAGCCAAAGAAGCTAAAAAGGTATTTCGAAGTGGGTTTTGTGGGACCCCACTAGCACCCTTACCTCCAAACCCCCATTCGGACCATCGAGAGAACCTGATTCAAGATCATCCTAATTTTCGTCGCTGAGCCCTGCATCTTCACTTGAAATCCAGTCTGGCTACCCACTTGATTTCCCTCCTCCTAACAGTTAAAATTTCAAAAAAACTGCTCGCTCGAGGAGAGCCGCTGCGTCCCCGCCTGCCATTTTTCCTATTCCAAACGTTATTTTAACTTCAATTTTTTATCAATCACCTTTGGTCAACCTTTGGTTGAATATTGACTAAATTCATAGAGGTATATTATTTGTCTCTGATCTCCAAGCCGTCGGCCGCCTCGAAATGTTTCTTATGTTTCAGTAATTATCTCGTAGACTTTCCATGGTTGTCGAGGATTGTTGGGATAGCTGACTTTTGGATGCGTCATATGAGGACTATCATATAAGTAAAAACCTCCAGCCTAATTGTCGGCGTTGAGTTATTAAATTATCTACCGCTACAATCTGAAAAACGTCAGTAACATCAGCCGCATTTGCCTATTATTTTTTAAATCGTTCAATGTTGTAATCCACTGAAATTCAAACGACGGGCCCTTTGCTAAGTTTTTTTTTTGTTCGTTGGACTAGGCCCACGCGTTTGAACTGCTTGTAATTAATTTTGAGCCAAAGATCAAGATATTAAGGCTATTTTAATAGAAAATGCAATTGATGTCGCACATTCAATGGTTGCCGCCCACAATAAAAACAGAAACTGCAAAAATGCCAGTCTGAAGTGCTTGTAATTAATCTTGAGCCAAAGATCAAGATATTAAGGCTATTTTAATAGAAAATGCAATTAATGGCGCACATTCAGTGGTTGCCGCCCACAAAAAAGCAGAAATTTCAAAAATGCCACCGGGTAGCACCTGCTCGAGTTGAAGCGGTCGATCAAAACATAGTGTTAATTCCTATGATTTGACAGACACCAAATAGGAGCTTAACATAGCGGAAGTCAATTAAGGATGGCCGAACCAAAATTTATATGACTAGCATGTGCTTTCCTTAAATACAAAATTCATGATGTCAATCCTTCAAGTTTTTTATCATGTTCTAGAAGTATGGTCCTATGGATTTCAAAGGTTTGGCTTAGAAAATTATAATCAAAATAATAAACATTAAAAACTATGTTTTCATGAATTATTAAATATTAAATATTTTTATTTATTTTTAAATATTATTATAGTTTTAAAATAGTAACCAAAGTTTAACATGTGGTTAGTTCAAACCAGTTTAATAAGCATCAAATTTAATATAGATGAATACTTTTGAAAGTAAAAAGTAAAATTTTTATTAAAAGAAATTAAGTTATATATATTTTTTATAATTCTTTTTTTTGTTGGTAAGGTTTAAAATGTGGTTTATTATCGGTGTGTGATTCGGGTACAATTCCCACGACGAATAAGTATATGTATAAGAAGTATTTACTCAATAAAAAAAATGTGGTTTACCTTTGCTATTTTTACTATCTAACTTCTAGATGTTCTAGAAGCTAGGTGATCATTTAAGGTGTTCTATTCATCCTCTCATTTATCCCAAATTTATAAATCCCCTTTTTATTTGATTAAAATGTCGATAAAAGGTTTAGTACGTGAAATTTGTGTTGTGAATTTAATATTTTAAAATTGATTATAATTTTTATAAGAATAATTTTTTAAATTTAATTTATTTTTGAATAAATTTAATTAATTATAATGAAATATTAATTATATAATTTTATATTTAAAATATTTGATTTGATTTTTGATTAAAAAAATTTATGTATAAATACATGATGCAGTTTTTTATATGTTTATTATTTCTTTATATGTCCTAAAAAATTAGGAATACATATTCAAAAAAAAAATCAGTCCAACAAAACTAAATTAGTTGAACCATTGAAGCAAATTTAACACAAGCCTATTTAGAAAAACACAATAACTATGATAAACATAAATATAATTGATCGTGTTGTAAATTTAATTGATTATATTAAAATATTAATTACATTTATACATTGTTAAAATCAAATGTTTTATTTAACACTTACAAGTTGAAAGCATGAGATTCCGAAAACAAAAAGGGAAAACTCCAAACACGATGCAAGAATGAAACTAAACTTGATGCTACAAATTAGAAATGTGTAAAATGGAGAAAGCATAAACAAATTGGAACCCAAATGGAATGAAAAAACCCTCTTCTTTTATTGATGTATTTCAAATTCGATTACAATTCGCTTCCTCCCTTTTTAGGGGAGAAGAGCATCAAACTTGTCTCTTGGTCACATCAATGGAAAGTCATCTCTCTTTCGTGTGCCCACATGCAAAATGGGCGGGCCAAAGTGTTGTCGTCGTTGGTGTGAATGAATCCTTGATCCTTGCTACTCCTACATTCAAAGAAACAACAAAATCATTAGTAGCACCTGTTGCAAAGATGAAACGTTTGTTCTCTAAAAATAATGAAATATGCATGCAAAAGATTGATTACAGTGATAACTAAAATGATTCTAAACAACCTGCAAATTTGACAGGAACCAGGGAACATTACCAGAGGGCCACTGCCATCAAAATAGTTGGACAATTCACCGCCGATTTGAATTCGCTCTTGGGCGGGACGAATTCGACTGTAATTCATTCCGGGGTAGGTCGAATTCGGCTGCGACAAAATTCCGAAGTGATGCTGCCCAAATGTCACATCTCGAGAGCTCCAAATGACCTGCAAACTTAGGGGTTAGCTAATTCAGGGCATTTTGGGAAGACCCAGATGGTCAAATTTCCCCAATTTGACTTCCATCAATGGGAATTTGATGTTGCTACCTGCAAGTTAGTCAGGACAACAAAAGCGACAAAACATGATAAGATTTGATCAAAGCATTATGAAATCGAGATTACAAGCTATTTAAACAACATAAGATGGAATGCAAAATAAATAAATAATGAAAAGAACAATCTGCCACAAATTCCCAATCGTTCTTAAAAAAAAGAAGATTAGGCTCACAGTAGTGCGGGGTGCCCGGGCGGGCCACCCACCATTGGAACCTGATTTCGGCACCAATCCACTTGGGATGGGCCCAAAATCTCTTGTAATGGGTTATCGATGAATTGGTAGATCAATGTGGTCAAGTATCGGATTTTGGATTCGGATTCACACTTTCAATAACTACCCAATGACCTCTCTTGCCAAAGAGATCAAGGATGTAGAAGAGGTGAATCAAAGGTAAGGCATGGTATCAATTTGGCAGCACTTCGTTGCTTGAAAATACTTCCAACATGTCCCTTTTGGGTGAGAAAGTTCACCATTTATAGACCCAAGGGGTCTCTTTTGGATGGGCATGTAGGGGTGCCACGTGGTGGCCATGCCTTCCCAAGAGGGAGGAGACTTCTCCCTGACTTGGGCTTCCATGACTGCTCTTATGACAGTCCTCTAACGCTTACTCTACCAACCTACACATGCATGCAAGGCAGGAGGCATTAATGGACGGTCCTTAGCTACCACTTGTCAAGATTTTTCTTTTTGCCCGTTGAACCTAGAATTCATCCTACCCTAGAGCGAATTCAAAATTCATCCCTAGGTGAAACGAATCCCATTATAAATTTGTCCCAGGGTGGGACGGATACTAAGAAAAGTGCCTAAATGTGCCAAATTGATTTATGACCTTCCAAAATTACTGTAAATGTGGTTAGGACCATTGTTTAACCTCTAAGGAATGCCCTGGGGGCTGGGTGTTTCAATGCGATCAGTGTTTGCAGTCACATAATCAGATTGGTGCTAT
The DNA here is from genome assembly GCA_028583015.1 of Wollemia nobilis. Taxonomy (NCBI): domain Eukaryota; kingdom Viridiplantae; phylum Streptophyta; class Pinopsida; order Araucariales; family Araucariaceae; genus Wollemia; species Wollemia nobilis. The sequence goes on from JAQPPZ010015568.1 coordinate 1,240,224, forward strand.
TTTGATGTCTATAGATGCCCCTTTTTGGAAAGCACTATGGGTGATGCAGTGCTAAGCAAAAATAGATAACCAAAGCACAAATGATTAGGATTTCTTGGTAACCTAACCAAATTTTGATGCCCCAAGCATGGAAAGGGCATGCATTCTTGAATCCATCCTTCTGACGAGCGAAGGCACTCAATTCAAGTGTTAACCTTTTTCGATGAGGTGTTACTTGACCTTGGACATTGATCAGTCATGAATAGGCAAAGGGCGCAACCTTTTGTTAGTGAGAACCTTGAATTCATGATTCATGAAATGCCAAGTGATTTGATCAGATTGTGATTATTGCTTGTTTACTGCCCCAAGCAAGAGTGTAATTGTCTTTGTCAATGATTCTTTGAATGCATGCCATTTTCCTTAATTGGGTGTGTGTTTGCTGATTGGTGACTAAGTGTGACAACCCCTTCAAGCGACGAATTGATGAGAGAATGACCTTCGTGAGAAAAGCGATGAGTTGCTTGATCCAATATGACTTGTGCAAGGGTGCCTTTAGATGGTTTAGCATTAAGCATGTGCAATTTTCTGACATTTAGACCTATTTTTGGTGGGTGGTAACCCTTTTTGCAACTCTTTTTGGAGCTGAAACTGGCAAAAATCCTTCCTTCCATGGAGTGGTCCGGCTATGGTAGCCTTATTAGGGAGTAGGATAGTGACAATTTGTGACCCCAACATCTGTTTTGCATGCCTAGGATGTCAAGTGCAACAGCACTCTCATCGGGCAAGTTTATTAGCTATTTTTGTGTATTTTTTTTCATTTTTTTGTTGTTTTTTGAAATTTTTGCCCTGAATTTGTCCTAGGGTGGGACGAATACTAGCTTAGAATTTTTCCCAGGGTGGGATGAGCACTAACCAGAGCGCTCATCCCAGGGGAGGACAAATTTAAGCTCAAAACTAGGGTTTGGGCTCATTTGCATCTGAATTTTCTTGCGATTTGGGGTTCTAGGGAGGAGGAGGTTAATTCTACGAAGCGAAGCGCTGCTGGATTTTCCCTAACATCATGAGTGCACAAACCGGATCGAGCTGCGGAGCCGAAGCGAGACTAGTAAGTGCTCCCTAGAGTTATTACTTTCATTTAAAACTGCAAGAGTTTTGTATAATTTTCTTTGTGATCATGTTTTTCAAATATTTTAAAACTGAAACCCTGAAACTGAGCTGAAGACAACTAAGACTTAGTGTACAACTAAACGTAGCAAAAAACCTAGGTAAAGAATTGTTATTTTTCTTATAACTAAACCCTAGGATAAACGAAACGTGAAACCCTATGACTTAATTTTTGTTTTTTTGAATTTTTGTTCTATTTTTAAATTAATCAGTTCAGGATTAGAAACCCTAGGACTGAAAAATTAATTTTTGAATTTTGTTTTATTTTATTTTTGGAATTTATTAGTTAGGATTAGAAACCCTAGAAATGAAAAATTAATTTTGTTTTGAATTTTGAATGTTTGTTTTGTTTTTAAATTTATCAGTTAGGATAAAAACCCTAAGACTGAAAAAATTAATTTTTTTTTACTTTTGAATGTTTGTTTTGTTTTTAAATTAATCAGTTAGGATTAGAAACCCTAGGACTGAAAAAATTAATTTTTGACTTTTGAATTTTTGTTTTGTTTTTAAATTTATCAGTTAGGATTAGAAACCCTAGAACTGAAAATTTAATTTTTGTTTGAATTTTTATGTTTGTTTTTGTTGTACGTTGGTAGGCAATGTTGTATATTCATGTTATTGTTGTACAGTTCTTTTCCATGATTTTAATGTTTTTGAATTGTTTTCTTTTGTAGGTTGTTAAGAGCCGGTACCGTGTACCCACTGCTTTTACTGAAGCACGGGGGGCACTGACTGTGGCTGACTAGGAGTGGCTTGATGCCCTTGGGCTCAAGCAGGTGGCTCGAATGGAGCCTGTGGTGGCTTGACGGCCCTGATAAATCTTTAGGATCCCCGAACCAACACCTTCCATCTCCCAAAAGGTGATATGACCATGACCTTGGAGGATATCTATCGGCTTCTATAGATTTTAATAGATGGACTGCCAATCAGGACATCACCGCGTGATTAGCGAACAACTATACTGATGCGATGCTTCAGGCATGGGGAATAGCTGGGTGTGGAGGATCCACTGTAGAGGGCAGAGGGTGATTTCCATATTGGCAGGATTTTGGTTTGATGGTGGTTGGATAGGGGGGTGTTGGGAGTGAGGCACGCATTCCTTATGGGCCTCATTTCCAACATGTTGTTACCTTACTCATCAGGCACGAGGCACCACTAATCATGGGATGGGATGGGGACAGAGGCACCACTAATCATGGGATGGGATGGGGACAGAGGCACCACTAATCATGGGATGGGGACAGACATTGTTGGCATATCTTTATGGGGAGCTATACGAGGTCCATTATCGGTAGCGAAAGGGGATTAGCTGTAGCTGTAGACACCAAAATAACACCAATCCAATTATGTGACTGCAAACACTGATCTCTTTGACAAACACAGCCCCCAGGGCAACCCTCAGAGGTCAAACAGTAGTCCTAACCACTTTCATAGCAATTTTGTAAGGTCAGGAAGCAATTTGGCACATTTATACACTTTGCTCAGTATTCGTCTCACCTAGGGACGAATACTAACTGGAATTCATCTCACCCAGGGACGAATTCTAAAATCGTCTCACCCAGGGATGAATTCCAAGTTTAACGGGCAAAAAGAAGAATGGTGCCAAGTGGCAACCCAGGACAGTCAGTTGATGACTCCTACCTCGCACACGTGTGTGGGTGGATAGATAGGCCGTTAGAAGACTATCACAAGGGTAGTTATGAGAGCCCAAGTCAATGGAGGACTCCCCTCCCTCATGGGAAGACATGACTGCCACATGGCACCTATGACCAACACATGGAATTTGTGCTTCCCTCTCAAAAGAGACCCCATGGGTCTATAAAAGGTGGGACTTTTCTCACCCAAATGGATAGATTGAAGGAGATTTCAAGCAACGAAGTGCTGCCGAGTTGAACACCCACTTGCATCCCCTTTGATTCACCTTCTCACATCCACCAATCTCTTTTGCAAGGGAGGTTGTTGGGTGGCTTTTGGAATCTTGAATCTGACCCAAATCCAACATATGGACACCTGAATCAACCAATTTGTAGACATCCCAATCCTAAGAGGTTTTGGGCCCATCCCTAGTGGATTGGCGCCAGAATCAAGTGCCAATGGTGGGAGGCCCATTGGGGCACCCCCACACTTTCTATGTTTTAAAGCATTCTAGATTATTGTTTCAGTTTGCATATCATGTTATTCTTTTTGGTTAACTCATAGCTTCAATTTCGTAACATTTTGATCAGATTTTATCACGTTTTGTGTCACTTTGTTGTTTCACTAACTTGCAGGTGGCGACATCGAATTCTCGAGGATAGAGGCCAAATTGGGAGAGTCCGACCATCTGGGTCATCCCAAAATGGCCCCAATTACATAACCCCCCTATTTGCAGGCATTTTGCAGGTCCCAGGATTCGACATTGGAGCAGCAGCAGGTCGACTTTTCCAACACAGAAGAATCCGTCCCACCCAGGGACGAATTGCAGTCAGAATTCGTCCCGCCCAGGGACAAATTCCAGTTTAAGGCATATTGGCCGACTGTCTCAGTGGCAATGGCATTCTGGTAATATTTTCTGTCTTTTGTCAAGTTTTCAGGCCATTTGGACTCACTTTACTCACTGTTTCAGACAAATGTTTACATGCATCTTTTGGCGATTTTAGAGGACAAACACCTTTCATTTGCAGCAGGTGCTACTGACATCTCCATTTTTTCTTTGTTCGCAGGAGGAGCAGCAGAGGTCAAGGACTCATCGACATCAGAAGTAGCATCATCTTTGCCCATCCATTTCAAGTGTGGGCACGTGCGAAGAGGAACCTTAAGTCTCGATTGTAGTCAAATTATTTTAACGCTCCTAGCCCCTGAAAATGGAGGAGGCGTATTTGTAACAGAGATCAAGAAAGTTTAATGAAAGGGTTATGTTTTCTCCATTTGCTTGTGTCTCTTCCAATGCATTTTTTTCCTTTCATGCAATTTACATTTCTAGGACTTAAGCGTATTTGATTTTGAATGCATCGCAATTAGTGTTTCCTTTGCCCGGAATCTCGTGCTTTCATTGGCGATCACGGTGGGACTCTATTCCCTGGTTTTTAAGATCACAAAAACTGATCAAATTTCTGTGTTTTGTGTTTGACAGGTACCTTTTTGGGTTTTGACTATTATTCGTCCTTGGCTGTGGTGATTGCTTTACTGAAATTTGTCTAACCCTGAGACGAATTCAAATTCGTCTCTGGGAGGGACGAATTCAGTTCTGTAATTCGTCTCATCGAGGGACGAATTTCTGTCTGCAACTTTTCAGAGAAAAAATTCAGAAGCAACCGGTCCAGGCAGAGAAGAGGTAGGGATTTTCATAATCTCTGTTAAATTTTCTATTTTTGTTTCTGTTTCTTTAATTATTTTCATTTAATCCTGCATTGCATTAGGAAAAGTCATTTATGCTTGTTTCATTTTCGCTAAATAAAATGAATCACACACACATCACGCAACAAATTTAAACCAAGGAGCTGGTCGTAAGACCCCAGCCCTTGAGCAAGACCAACGGTGGGTTCATCACCACCTTGGCTTAGATTTGCATCCATTTCCCGATTTTCAACTGTTGTTAGGCGTAAATCCTGATGAAAGCTGATCGAGTGTCGCTGGGGTGATTCCCATGCGCGCGAGGATAAGTTTTCTATGGTAGGTGCCATTAACAGGACAATCCCCCTTTTGTACCGCCTACGTACCACGTACCTTCTACTCTCACATACCTATAGTCTCCATCTCATAAGGGCGGGTATATAGAGAGGTTGGTATATCATCCTGGTTGGTATATTGAAGGGGCGACCGTTTTGGGAGTTATATGAGCCGTCATAATGCATTTAAACGTTCTTCAAAACCTACAAAAACAAAAAAAAACATCAAAATGCACTAAACCAATTTAGGGCACACCAATAATCCTTAAAAGAGATAATCACTATTTGTGTATGTGTGTGTTCATTTCTGCTTAGTGTAACAAAAAGAAAAATCATCATAAACAAAAGATAAAAATCTACGCATTTTGTCATTTTCTCCAAAAGCTCCAAGGATTCCCGTAATCGCTTGGTCACTCCAAAATGCCCCAAAGGTGTCCATGAACCATTTGGTCAACCCAAAATCACCCCAAATGTGCCCATAAGTGATGCAGGAGCATCCAACAAAATATGGGAAATCTTGTATTTTTCCCTAAATTTTAGTGCATCTTGTCGGGGCCATAACTTCTCAACCGTAGCTCCGATTGACACGAAATTTTACAGGGAGTTATTTGGGATAATTTTAAACAAATATGATTCTTTAGAATCCTATTTGCCCAGAAAAGTCAGTTTTCGGGGCCAAATTCCATCATCTAGTGCCTCGAAATTAGGTTTTAAAATTGGGCACTCATTTTTTTACACTTTTTGAGCTGTTCGGATGTCAATATCTCCTAATGTATTCAGATCTAGGACTTGAAACTTCATTTTTGTATTATCTACTATAAGAGGGATGCACACGCCAATTTTGGGCCCCATCTGACTCATTTCAATTTTTAGGATTTTTAGAGAGACATCGTCATGGTGCTCACCCGTAGCCAAACCCAATCACGGGCGGAGGCTGTGGGGAATGTCCAAGGAGGCATGAGTCATCTCTATTACAATCCCAAGGATTTGGTCATACCACCTTGGTGACCTAACACACAAGGCAGTCCCCTCCACACCTTAAAGGAAAGGGACTACAGGGACACCTCTTCGAGGAGCACTCCTATTCAGCATAACATTCAGCACACACCCTTCCATGAGGGGTACAGTCGTAGGAGAGCTCCCTTAGAAGCTCGCTATGAGCGGTCATCGTGCGATGAAGCACTAGGTCAACATAGGGTTCGACGGGAGGAACCACATGATTACATTATCCCTCCTTCACCCCCTCTAGTTGTCAGGACTACAAAGAAAAATCCAGAGCACAAGGCTCCTCAGGTGGGGCGAACTAACTCCGTCCGTCCCTTTTTCACTTATGAAATAGAGCAAGAGGAAGATCCCTACCTTCCTCGAGAGCAATATACAGTGTGGGAGCAATATGCCTCTGCACCTGCTATCTATCAGGACCACTCACTGAGGCCAAAGCCTCGAGGGAATGCCGCTACCCCCACCAAAGGGAGGTCACCTATAGAGATCTTGGATCACTACGATCAAAAATATCTAGGAGAGGCATATAGGCCTTCTAGACATGAGGCGAGGACCAACCATCTTAGAATCTGTCAAGCACGTCGCATGCCAAATGCAATTCACGTAACTTGAGCTAGAGCGACTAGAGCGACTATTAACAAAGAGCACCTTCAGCGCCAGGAGGATGAGTTGTTCCAACACACTATGCAGGAGAGCCAACATGAAAGGGAGTATGAGGAAAATCATCGCATTCCTCAAGGACAACAAACAGTGCGGCCTCAAGTACATGCCACCTACATCGATAGAGGGAAGCGACCCATTGAAATTTTAGATCATCAAGATCGAGGCCAACACATAGGAGAAACATTCAAACCTCCTGAACAAAATAGGGTAGACCGAACTGACCCGATAGTCACCAGACATGCCACCCGTCAAGCCCAAATCACGCGGCTTAAACAAAGTCATCAGGAAATAGAGTATCGACATCGCTTGGATAGAGAGCGCATGCAATGCGAAGCGGATGAGTTACGCATAGAGCAAGGTCATCAGGAGTTAGAGGACTTATACATGCAGCGTAAAGTAGATAAGTTGCGCTATAAACTACCTGAGAGGATTCCAACCCCTCACACACATAAGACAAAACATTATGAGAGGCACAACCCCCGGGTGCGAGACGAGTCTCCGTGACCTTATCAAGCATCGCCCCGATGCCTCCCAGACATGAGCGGGAGGCTGATCCTATAACCAATGACGGGTGCCTTCCTCAGACATCCACCCAGGTTTATGGGCCACCCTTAGAAATTCATCAAGAAGCCTCTAAGGAATCAGAGTGAGAAGAAGAGCGGGATGAAATGCCCTATCAAGGCATGGGGGGTGCTATCCAGTTACCCCTCCATACGCCCCAAGTTCCTCAACAAGAACCAATCAAAGAGGAGGAGCTCAAATCCCCCGATATATGCAAAGTGCTAGAGCACTTAGAGTCGGTAGAGACCAAGATTTTGGAGCTCGCAAGGCCCAACTTACATGAAGCTCCTTTCAAAGAGGATCAACCTTTAACCATAGGACTACCTGATGATGCAGTCCTCCATGTCTCAGAATCTCTAGATTTTGATGAGCTGTACTCACTAGTTGAAAGTGAAGATGAAACAGAGATAGCCCACATCAATCACATGCGACAACATCAGCATCCCATAAAATTTGAGGAAGCATGTCAACATATAAACATAATACTAGGGCATGAGTGGCGTGTTAAACCACTGCAGTGGGACCAAGCATTGCATCCACAACTTTGGGCACATAAAGATCAACTTCCGCCCAGATATACCATAACAACATCAGTGCAGGGGGTAGACTCTGTCCTCCTATCCATGCATAGGGCCGATCCATTCGTGCCCATACCTCCAGAGCCAGATCCAGAGCACAAAGAACATCAAGCTGGGGGTACCTCTATCCCTTGAAGAACCACAATCCAAACCAAAAAGCTCCAAGGATTATCGCAATCACTTGGTCACCCCAAAAGCTCCAAGGATTATCGCAATCGCTTGGTCAACCCAAAGGCTCCAAGGATTATCACAATCACTTGGTCACCCCAAAAGCTCCAAGGATTATCGCAATCACTTGGTCACCCCAAAAGCTCCAAGGATTATCGCAATCACTTGGTCACCCCAAAATCTCCAAGGATTATCGCAATCACTTGGTCACCCCAAAAGCTCCAAGGATTATCGTAATCACTTGGTCACCTCAAAAAGCTCCAAGTATTATCGCAATCACTTGGTCACCCCAAAAGCTCCAAGGATTATTGCAATCACTTGGTCACCCCAAAAGCTCCAAGGATTACCGCAATCACTTGGTCACCCCAAAAGCTCCAAGGATTATCACAATCACTTGGTCACCACAAAAGCTCCAAGGATTATCGCAATCACTTGGTCACCCCAAAAGCTCCAAGGATTATCGCAATCACTTGGTCACCCCAAAATCTCCAAGGATTATCGCAATCACTTGGTCACCCCAAAATCTCCAAGGATTATCACAATCACTTGGTCAAAACCCAAAAAGCTCCAAGGATTATCGCAATCACTTGGTCAAAACCCAAAAAGCTCCAAGGATTATCGCAATCACTTGGTCATCCCAAAAAGCTCCAAGGATTATCGCAATCACTTGGTCATCCCAAAAGCTCCAAGGATTATCGCAATCTCTTGGTCACTCCAAAAGCTCCAAGGATTATCGCAATCACTTGGTCATCCAAAAAGCTCCAAGGATTATTGCAATCACTTGGTCATCCCAAAATATCCAAGGATTACCGCAATCACTTGGTCACCCCAAAAGCTCCAAGGACTATCGCAATCGCTTGGTCACCCCAAAAGCTCCAAGGATTATCGCAATCACTTGGTCACCCCAAAATCTCCAAGGATTATCGCAATCACTTGGTCACCCCAAAATCTCCAAGGATTATCGCAATCACTTGGTCACCTCAAAAAGATCCAAGTATTATCGCAATCACTTGGTCACCCCAAAAGCTCCAAGGATTATCGCAATCACTTGGTCATCCCAAAAGCTCCAAGGATTATCGCAATATCTTGGTCACTCCAAAAGCTCCAAGGATTATCGCAATCACTTGGTCATCCAAAAATCTCCAAGGATTATCGCAATCGCTTGGTCATCCCAAAAGCTCCAAGGATTATCGCAATCTCTTGGTCACTCCAAAAGCTCCAAGGATTATCGCAATCTCTTGGTCACCCCAAAAATATCCAAGGATTATCACAATCACTTGGTCATCCCGAAAGCTCCAAGGATTATCACAATCACTTGGTCAAAAACAAAAAAGCTCCAAGGATTATCGTAATCACTTGGTCAAACCAAAATCTCCAAGGATTATCGCAATCACTTGGTCAAAATCAAAAATAATCAAAAACAACCAAAATTTGCATATCATATCTAGGCATACTCAAATTCATCAAAAGAGAGCTCTTCTTGCCCTTCATCTTCATATTCACAAAAATCAATCCATCAAAAATACAAAAATATGTAGCTGCATTAAGCATTGCATCCATACATTGCATATTTGTGGTCGAACAGGTCAAAGGCACCATAGGTTGTAATTGCTCTGCTAGTCCGTCTTATTCCACACTGTTTCATTTTACAAAAACAACAAAAACACCAGCATTGCTTTTACCACACTAGAGTCAATGGTCTTTTAATGTATCAAGAGTTTTTGTGATTCAGTCATCATTTTGCTCTTTAGCCATGTAATGTATCAAGTCAGACAGATTTTACGAAGGTAGAGTCATACTTGAAATAAACCTTGTTACGTAACATCCCAACACATATCAAGACACATAAAATAATTCCCAAGTTGTGTGAACGAAAGATGAAACCTGCAAAGTAATCCAGGTCACCACAAGCGAAACGGTTATCTTGCTCATCCCCCTGTGCGAATGACACCAAGAATGTTGAGAGTTTGCAAAAGGACAAGCATCATCCCTACCCAATTCCCTAAGAATCCCTAAAGTTCTCAATAATTGCAAAACATCAAAAAATTTGCAAAACGTCAAAACTCCAAAATTTGACATCCTACAGTGCACACATCAAAAGGCACAAGCAATAGTGATTTTTGTCACTCCATATCCCCAATCCCTTGCTCAAAAGAAAAACAAATCAAAATAAACAGTGATATTATCACTACAAACGAGCAAGTATCCCAATACAATTGAAGAAAAGAAGGGAGTGAACTTGAATCCCTGGAACTCTCAGTATTCTAACAGGTCATGAGGCAAGCCTCAGTACTGGTTTGGTTGATAGCCTATCGATAACTGGCGGTAAAATTCTCGCATGACAATATATCTATAACATTAACTTGTGTACAGATCAATGTTTGCATGTGGATGAGCTAGCTTATGGCATCCTGGATAACACCGCAGATTAATCTAACTAAATACACCAAAGGAGTTAGTGGAGCTAATTAGGTGATCCTTAGTACAGGTTCGGTTGAAAGCCCATTCGGCATCGGCGGTATCCCCGACAAATACCACATAAATGAACTCAATTGCACACACAGGGATGTGAAATAGCTTGGTCAAAAACAAGTTCGATTCATACCTTGTTCAAAAGTCTTGTAAGATAAAGTACATTCGTGGCTAGTGAGTTAAAAACCGTCTGAGTCTCAGAAAACCTTAGCTACATTTCTAAACCAACTGTGCTACTTTTCATCCTTACAATACCATCAAAAAAATACAAAAAAGAAAAACCACATGTATACATACAAAGTCATGCATCACAGCTATCTATTGTAGAGTTGGGCTTGGCAGCACATAGCAGTGGAGAGGCCAGTCAGGTTACCATGGATGACTTGGGCAAAGACGAAGGATAGGGAAATAGGTTATGCAATTATGTGGCGGTGGTCCGGGGAGCAGGGACAGAGTCAATGGTGGGCAAGTGTCGTAGGGCACTATGCTGATACCTTCTATTGGCTTACTCCAGGGGAGGTGGTTTGGCGCCCTTATCGGGACTGTCTAGCCTGGCCGGAGGCTAAAGAGTGGCTCCGATGGGTACGTAGAGAGCGGTGGTTGATTGGGTGCCACAGTACCGAGCATGAGTTCTCATAAAATTGGGTGACACGATAGTTTTGGGTGCACCAGGGGTTTCCTGGTGAACCCGTGGTCTATCGACGTAGAGGGGATGAGAGGACTCTGGACCGATCGATCATCACGCCACTGGGCAGGTTCACCCAAATGGTGAACTTTCTCACCCAAAAGAGGATAGGTTGAAAGCATTTTCAAGCAACGAAGTGCTGCCAAATTGATACCACACCTTATCTTTGATTCACCTCTTCTACATCCTTGATCTCTTTCATAAGAGAGGTCATTGGGTGGTTATTGGAAGTGTGAATCTGGATCCAAAACCCGACACTTTACCACATTGATCTAGCAATTTGTCGTCAACCCATTACAATATATTTTGGGCCCATCCCAAGTGTATTGGTGCCAAAATCAAGTTCCAATGGTGGGTGGCCCTCCCGGGTGCCCCGCACTGCTACAGGCCTAATCTTTTCATCATATTTTTTTTAAGAATGATAGGGAATTCATGGCAGATTGTTCTTTTCATCATTTTCTTATTTTGCATTCCATTTTATGCTGCTTAAATAGCTTCTAATTCTGATTTCTTAATGCTTTGATCAAATCTTATCATGTTTTATCGCTTTTGTTGTCCTCACTAACTTGCAGGTAGAAGCATCAAATTCTCGTTGATGGAGGCCAAATTGGGGAAATCTGACCATCTAGGTCTTCCCAAAATGTCCCTAATTAGTTAACCCCTAAGTTTGCAGGCCTTTTGGAGCTCTCGAGATGCGACATTTGGGCAGTATCACTTCGGCGTTTTGCCGCAGGTGAATTCATCCTACCCAAGGACGAATTACAGTCGAATTCGTCCCACCCAGGAGCAAATTCAAATCGGTGGCCAATTTCTTGACTGTTTTGATGACAATGGCCCTCTGGTAATGTTCTTTGGTTTCTGTTAAATTTATAGACTGTTTTGATGCTACATATTAGAAATGCATAAAATGGAGAAAGCATAGAAAAATTGGAACCCAAATGGAATGAAACAACCCTCTTATTTTATTGATGTATTTCAAATTTGGTTACAATTAGCTTCCTCCCTTTTTAGGGGAGAGGAGCATCAAACTTATCTCTTGGTCACATCAATGGAAATTCATCTCTCTTCTGCGTGCCCACATGCAAAATGGGCGGGTCAAAGTGTTGCCGCCACTGGTGTGAATGAATCCTCAATCCTTGCTGCTCCTCCTGCATTCAAAGAAACAACAAACTCGTTAGTAGCACCTGTTGCAAATATGAAGCGTTTATTTTCTAAAAAAACAATGAGAGATGCATGCAAAAGATTGATTATAGCAATAAATAAACCAATTCAAAATAGTCTGCAAATTTAACGGGAACCAGAGAACATTACCAGAGGGCCATTATCATCAAAATAGTTGAGAAATTGGCCACCGATTTGAATTCACTCCTGGGCAGGACGGATTCGACTGTAATTCGTCCCTGGGTAGGACGAATTCGCCTGTGACAAAATGTCGAAGTGATACTTCCCAAATGTCGCATCTCAGGAGCTCCAAAAGGCCTGTAAACTTAGATGTTAGCTAATTAGGGGAATTTTGGGAAGACCCAGATAGTCATATTTCCCCAATTTGGCCTCCATCAACGGGAAATTGACACTTCTACCTGCAAGTTAGTGAGGACAACAAAAGCGATAAAACATGATAAGATTTGATCAAAGCATTAAGAAATAAGAATTAGAAGCTATTTAAGCAGCATAAAATGGAATGCAAAATAAGAAAATGATGAAAAGAACAATCTGCCATGAATTCCCAATTGTTCTTAAAAAAGAAGATTAGGCCCGTAGTAGTGCGGGGCGCCCGGGAGGGCCACCCACCATTGGAACCTGATTTCGGCACCAATCCACTTAGGATGGGCCCAAAATCTCTTGTAATGGGTTGTCGATGAATTGGTAGATCAATGTGGTCAAGTGTCGGGTTTTGGATCTAGATTCACACTTCCAATAACCACCCAATGACCTCTCTTGTGAAAGAGATCAAGGATGTAGAAGAAGTAAATCAAAGGTAAGGCATGGTATCAATTTGGCAGCACTTCATTGCTTGAAAATGTTTCCAACCTGTCCTCTTTTGGGTGAGAAAGTTCACCATTTTATAGACCCAAGGTGTCTCTTTTGGATGGGTATGCAGGGGTGCCACATGGTGGCCATGCCTTCCCAAGAGGGAGGAGACTCCTCCCTGACTTGGGCTTCCATGACTGCCCTTGTGACAGTCCTCTAACGCTCACTCTGCCCACCTACACGTGCATGCAAGGCAGGAGGCATTAATGGACTATCCTTAGCTACCACTTGTCAAGATTTTTCTTTTTTCCCGTTGAACCTAGAATTCATCCTACCCTAGAGCGAATTCAAAATTCATCCCTGGGTGAAGCGAATCCCATTTTGAATTCGTCCTAGGGTGGAATGGATACTAAGCAAAGTGCCTAAATGTGCCAAATTGATTTTTGACCTTCCAAAATTGTTGTAAAAGTGGTTAGGACCATTGTTTAACCTTTGAGGGCTGCCCTGGGGGCTAGGTGTGTCAATGCGATCAGTGTTCATAGTCACATAAGCGGATTGGTGATGTTTTGGTGTCTACAGATGCCCATTTTTGGAAAGCACTGTGGGTGATGCAGTGCTGAGCAAAAATAGATAACCAAAGCACAAATGATTAGGATTTCTTGGTAACCTAACCAAATTTTGATGCCCCAAGCATGGAAAGGGCATGCATTCTTGAATCCTTGCTTCTGACGAGCGAAGGCACTCAATTCAAGTCTTAACTTTTTTTGGTGAGGGGTTACTTGACCTTGGACATTGATCAGTCATGAATATGCAAAGGGCGCAACCTTTTGTCTATGATAATCTTGAATTCATGATTCACGAAATGCCAAGTGATTTGATCATATTGTGATTATTGCTTGTTAACTGCCCCAAGCATAAGCGTAATTGTCTTTGTCAATGATTCTTTGAATGCATGTCGTTTTCCTTAATTGGGTGTGTGTTTGCTGATTGGTGACTAAGTGTGACTACCCCCTCAAGCGACAAATCGACGAGGGAATGACCTTCATGAGAAAAGCGATGAGTCGCTTGACCTAATATGACTTGTGCAAGGGTGCCTTTAGATGGTTTAGCGTTAAGCATGTGCAATTTTCTGACATTTAGACCTATTTTTGGTGGGTGGTAACCCTTTTTGCGACGCTTTTTGGAGCTGAAACTGGCGAAAATCCTTCCTTCCGTGGAGCAGTCCAGCTATGGTAGCCTTCTTAGGGAGTAGGATAGTGACAATTTGTGACACCAACATCTATTTTGCATGCCCAGGATGTCAAGTGCAATAGTAATCTCATCAGGCAAGTTTATTAGCCGTTTTTGTGTATTTTTGTTCATTTTTTTGCTGTTTTTTGAAATTTCTACCCTGAATTCGTCCCAGGGTGGGATGAGCGCTAACCAGAGCACTAGTCCTAGGGGAGGACAAATTTAATCTCAAAAGTCCTATTTAAAGGCCAAAACTATGGTTTGGGCTCATTTGCATCTGAATTTTCTTACGATTTGGAGCTCTGGGGAGGAGGTTAATTCTACGAAGCGAAGCACTGCTGGATTTTCCCTGACATCATGAGTGCACAAACCGGATCGAACGACAGAGCCGAAGTGAGACCAGTAAGTTCTCCCTAGAGTTATTACTTTTGTTTAAAACTGCAAGTGTTTTGTATAATTTTCTTTTTGATGATGTTTTTCAAAAAATTTAAAACTGAAACCCTGAAACTGAGCTGAAGACAACTAAGACTTAGTGTACAACTAAACGTAGCGAAAAACCTAGGTAAATAATTGTTATTTTGCTTATAACTAAACCCTAGGATAAATGAAACGTGAAAACCTAAGACTTAATTTTTTGTTTTTTTGAATTTTTGTCCTATTTTTAAATTAATCAGTTCAGGATTAGAAACCCTAGGACTGAAAAATTAATTTTTGAATTTTGTTTTGGGAATTTATTAGTTAGGGTTAGAAACCCTAGAACTAAAAAATTAATTTTGTTTTGAATTTTGAATGTTTTTTTTGTTTTTAAATTTATCAGTTAGGATTAGAAACCCTAAGACTGAAATATATATATATTTTTTACTTTCGAATGTTTGTTTTGTTTTTAAATTTATCAGTTAGGATTAGAAACCTTAGAACTGAAAAATTAATTTTTGTTTGAATTTTTATGTTTATTTTTGCTGTACATTGGTAGGCAATGTTGTATATTCATGTTTTTGCTATATAGTTCTTTTCCATGATTTTAATGTTTTTGAATTGTTTTCTTTTGCGGGTTGTTAAGATCTGGTACCATGTACCCACTGCTTTTACTGAAGCACGGGGGGCGCTGAATGTGGTTGACTGGGAGTGGATTGATGCCCTTGGGCTCAAGCAGGTGGCTCGACTGGAGCCTGTGGTCATGGATTAAGCTTATTTGATGGCCCTGATCAATCTGTGGGATCCCCAAACCAACACCTTCCATATCCTAACAGGGGAGATGATAGTAACCTTGGAGGATATCTATCAGCTTCTACAAATTTTGATAGATGGACTACCGATCAGGACATCACCACGTGATCTGCGGATAGATGTACTGATGCGATGCTTTAGGCATGGGGAGTAGAAGGGGATTAGCTGCAGCTATCTGTTGTAGAGTTGGGCTTGGTAGCACATAGCGGTGGAGAGGCCAGCCAAGTTACCATGGATGACTCGGGTAGAGATGGAGGATATGGAGATAGGTTATGCGGTTCTATGGCGATGGTCTAGGGAGCACAGACAGAGTCGACGGTGGGCAGGTGCCATAGGGCACTATGCCGATACCTTCTCTCGGCTTACTCTAGGGGAGGTGGTTTGGTGCCCTTATCAGGACTGTCCAGCCAAGTCGAAGGCTGGAGAGTGGCTTCGACGGGTACACAAAGAGCGGTGGATGATTGGGCAACATGAGACCGAGCATGAGTTCTTCTTGTACATTTGGGTGACACGACAATTTGGTGTGCGCCAGGGGTTTCCTGGTGAACCCGTGGTCTATCGACACCGAGGGGATGAGAGGAATCTGGACCGACTAGTCATCGTGCCACTGGGCAAGGATTCAGACTGGGTGATCGACGTCCCAGACATGGATGACATCGAGACTATCATTGAGTATGACCAGTTGTGGGTACTATGGCGATGGCGGGGAGAGGAGCCATTGGGAGGCGAAGAGGCAGCAGCGGTGGGCGGGGAGGGTGCTGAGGCATCAGGGGATTATTGGGGAGCTCCTTTGGAGGATGCAGACATGGTGGAGGTGGAGGGTGATAATGCATATTAGGGGGTTCCAGATCAATCAAAGATGAAAGACATTGTAGAGCAGAGGAAGACAGAGTAGGCTGCTATTCCAGAGAGTCCCATGCCTCAGGCGGATGCTGATGACATGGAGTCAAGGTTACACACTGAGAATGCACAGTTGGTGGAGCTAGTGTAGAGGTGAGATGAGGAGCTGGGGAATGCGTTGCAGGAGACGGATCTCCTTCGGGTTTAGCTAGTGGAGCAGGAGAGCACATGGGTTGTGCATCATCGTTAGGGGGAAACCAACACTGCCTGGGAGAGAGATCTCCTACGAACATAGCTGGTGTAGCGTGACAATGTAGTTGTGATGTACCATTAGTGGGATGCGGAGTGGTGTCAACACTGAATGTATTTGGAGGGGGAGATCATCCGCCTTGGGGGGCAGGTACTTGAGCCCTCGGGAGGTGGATATTTGCATCAGGTGAGGGACAGTGGTCCTGAGTAGTCAACATCATCTCGTCGTAGGCGATATGATGAGGGAGGCGGTAACAGGCATGATGTGGGGGCTAGCAGTAGCCACCCTAAGGGGTCCCATAGCACCCACACCATGGGAGGTAGTTCCCATCACACCAATCCTACGTGATCATGGTGGTCGATGCCCTAGGCTTGGGGGTTTTGAGTTTTTGGATTATGCGGGGTCAGATGACCGGTTATTGTATCCTGCAGGCATTTTTGTTATGATATATATATATACCGGCTTTATTATTATTATTATTATTATTATTATTAGTTTTTGATGATTTGATTTTATGTATGATGAGTGATGAGTATGGACGTATGCATGTTAATTTATTTCGATGGATGCATATGTTATGATGAATGCAAATGTTTTTGATGTATATGTGATATGCATTATATAATGGATTAAATGAATTTGTTTTTTTTTTGGTTAGGGCACCATAGACTGTTTAGGACTTTGTGATTTTGTTTTTAGACGATTGCTGTGGTAAATGACTTTGCATGTATACCTATGGTTTTTTGTATTTTTTGATGGTAATGTGAGGATGAAAAGTAGCATAGTTGGTTTAGAAATGTAGCTATGGTTTTCTGAGATTCAAATGGTTTTAACTTGCTAGCCACGATTGTACTTTATCTTACAAGAATTTTGAACAAGGTATGAATAGGACTTGTCTTTGACAGAGCTATTTCACATCTCTGTGTGTGCAATTGAGTTCATTTATGTGGTATTTGTTAAGATACCGCCAGTGCCAGATAGGCTGTCAACCAAACCTATACTGAGGATCACCTAATTAGCTCCACTAATTCTTTTGTTGTATTTAGACAGATTAATCTGTGTTGCTATCTAGGATACCATAAGCTATCTCATCCACATGCAAACATTGATATGTACACGATTTAATGTGATAGATATATCATAATGCGAGAGGTTTACCGCCAGTGACTGATAGGCTATCCACCAAATCGGAACTGAGGCTTGTCTCATGACCTGTCGGACTGCTGAGAGTTCTAGGGATTTAAGTTTGACTCCTTTCTTTTCTTCAATTATATTGGGATACTTGCTCTATTGTAGTGATAAAAATCATTGTTTATTTTTGTATTTTTTTTTCTTTTGAGCAAGGGATTTGAATTTTGAGTGATAAGAATCACTATTGTATGTGCCTTTTGATGTATGCACTCTGGTGGTGATGTCAAATTTGTGGAGTTTTGACTTTGTGCAAAACTGGGGATTCTTGGGGAATTGGGTAGGGAAGATGCTTGTCCTTTTGCCAACTCTCAGCATTCTTGGGGTCATTTGCATAAGGGGATGAGCAAGATAACCGTTTCGCTTATGGTGACCTGGATTACTATGTAGGTTTCATCTTTCATTCACACAACTTGGGAATTTTTATGTGTTTTAATTTGTGTTGGGATGCTACATAACAAGGTGTGGTCCAAGTAGAACTCTACCTTCATAAAATATGTCTGACTTGGTACATTACGTGGCTGAAAAGCAAAATGATGACTGAAAGATGAAAACTCTTGATACATTAGAAGACCACTGACTCTAGTGTGGTAAAAAGCAGTGAATGGCATTTTTGTTTGCTATGTTTATAAAATGGAAGAATGTGGAACAAGATGGACTGGCGGATTAATTACAGTCTATGGTGCCTTTGACATGTATGACCACAAATATGCAATGTATGGATGCGATGCTTAATGCAACTACATATTTTTGTATTTTTGATGGATTGATTTTTGTGAATATGAAGATGAGATGCGAGAAGAGCTATTTATTGATGAATTTGAGCATGCCTAGAAATGAGATGTGAATTTTTGTTGTTTTTGATGATTTTACTATTTCTTATTTTTGACCAAGCAATTGTAGGAATCCTTGGAGCATTTTGGGATTGACCAAGTGATTATAGGAATCCTTGGAGCATTTTGGGATTGACCAAGAGATTATAGGAATCCTTGGAGAATTTTGGGATTGACCAAGCAATTATAGGAATCCTTGGAGCATTTTGGGATTGACCAAGCGATTATAGGAATCCTTGGAGCATTTTGGGATTGACCAAATGATTATAGGAATCCTTGTAGCATTTTGGGATTGACCAAGATATTGTAGCAATCCTTGGAGCATTTTGGGATTGAACAAGCAATTATAGGAATCCTTGGAGCATTTTGGGATTGACCAAGCGATTATAGGAATCCTTGGAGAATTTTGGGATTGACCAAGCGATTGTAGGAATCCTTGGAGAATTTTTGGATTGACCAAGCGATTGTAGGAATCCTTGGAGAATTTTGGGATTGACCAAGCGATTGTAGGAATACTTGGAGCATTTTGGGATTGACCAAGCGATTATAGGAATCCTTGGAGCATTTTGGGATTGACCAAGGGATTGTAGGAATCCTTGGAGCATTTTGGGATTGACCAAGGGATTGTAGGAATACTTGGAGCATTTTGGGATTGACCAAGCTATTGTAGGAATCCTTGGAGCATTTTGGGATTGACCAAGCGATTGTAGGAATCCTTGGAGCATTTTGGGATTGACCAAGCGATTGTAGGAATCCTTGGAGCATTTTGGGATTGACCAAGCGATTGTAGGAATCCTTGGAGCATTTTGGGATTGACCAAGCGATTGTAGGAATCCTTGGAGCATTTTGGGATTGACCAAGCGATTGTAGGAATACTTGGAGCATTTTGGGATTGACCAAGCGATTGTAGGAATCCTTGGAGCATTTTGGGATTGACCAAGCAATTGTAGGAATCCTTGGAGCATTTTGGGATATGGCTCTCTTAGATATGGAATGGTCACAAATGACTGATGTTCAAGGGTTCTGTTTCCTTGATTTCGTCAAGAGAGGCTAGCCGGTATGTCCTAGGTCCTATTTTTCTATCAATTACATATGGACCTAACCAATTTACCATGAAATTGTCCCTTAGGTGGGACAACAAATTAGAGTTTTGTTGGTTTTCTTTCAAGACCAAATCACCAACCCAAAAATCCCTTAGGTGAACTTTCATGTTGTAAGCTTTCTTAAGTCGCTCTTGATAGATACATAAATGCTCGAGAGCATTAATGCATCGTTCATCAAGCAACGTAAGCTGGTCTAATTGGGCCTATCGCGCAACATCATCATCGATGAACTCTTGCATTGATATGCACAGGGAAGGAATTTCCAACTTGAGAGGCATGACTATCTCGGAGCCATACACGAGCAAAAACGAAGTGGCCCTAGTGGGCGTCCGAATGCTAGTGTGATAAGCCCATAGGGCAAGTGGGATTTGGATGTGCCAATCCTTATGATTATTTGCGACCATATTTTTAAGGATGGCAACTAGCATTTTGTTTGATTCTTCTGCTTGCCCATTTGCCTACAGATAATAGGGTGTTGAAAAACTATGCTAAATTTTGTACTTTGTGGTCAAAGCACGCACGTCTTTGTTCTTGAATGGCGTCCCATTATTCGAGACTATTTTGGATGGAATACCAAAACGACATATGATGTTATGCAAAATGAACTCCACAATGCGGGGTCTTGTCGTAGAGGTAAGCAGAACTGCTTCCACCCACTTGGTGAAATACTCTGTGGCTGTTATAATAAACATGTGATGGCCTAACGATGCAGGGGAGATCTTTCCAATTAGATCGAAGCCCCACTACAAAAATGGCCAAGCAAACTGGACTGTCTGCAAGGCCTAGGAAGGTACGTGCATCAAATTGGCATGATGTTGACACTTTATGCACTTCCTGACATATGCGCAACAATCTTGCTCTAAAGATGGCCAATAATAGCTCATGCAAAGAATGCACTTTGCGATGGCCATACCACTAAAGTGGCCACCACATATACCATCGTGCGCTTGGGCGATCGCCCAAGTGGACTCTTATTGGTCCAAACAACAAAGGAGGATTCCTTCATAGTTGTGACGGTACAAAATGTCTCCTATCAAGACATACTTAGCCGCTTTATGCTTGAATGCTCATTTTGTGGCATGTGTCAATCCAAGTAGGAGATTACCTATCTTGAGGTAGTCTCTAATGGGTAAATACTAGTCCTGTTGATCGGAAGCCTCGATGGTATGAACAGCCAATCCCTCTTGAAGTTAATCCCTAGAAAATGCTAAGAGAGATAGAACTTGTAAGAATAGCGTTGTGTTGCTATTAATGGGAGTAGGGGAGAACAAGGACCCCCAGTTGGCATGTTTCAGACGATCGTGGATTTGAGAGAACTTATCTGAGAATGGTTCAATCTGGATCATGTGGATTCTTGGCGTCAATTCAGAGCTTCCACGCTCCATCATGGATTGTGATAAGGTTTTGACTTGAATGGTTGTCATATCACTAGAAATGTCTTGCGGGATTAGTGACCCCAAGGAGGCCATTGTGTCCGCAAAATGATTCGATGATCGAGGGAGTGCCTCAATGTCATACCACTCAAGTTTTGCTAGGAATTTGTCCACAAGGGCTTTATAATCCTACAAAACTGAGCATTTGCATTGGAATACCCCTTTGAATTGATTGACAATTAACAGTGAATCACCAAAGATTTTTAGTCATTTGATGTTCATGGCGATTTTTGTCTGAAGACCTATGAGGAAGGCTTCATATTCTAAATTATTGTTGGTGCATGGGAAATTTAATTTAAATTATAGGGGCATTGGAGTGCCTTGCGGTGTGAAGAATACTATTCCTATGCCACCACCTTGCTCACATTTAGAACCATCAAAAAATAGGGTTATGTCAGCCTGTGACTCAGGCTTATCGAAATCTGGCGATTTTGAGACATGGAAGACCCCATCATCGGGTAGTTCTATGACTAGAGGCTGATAATCCTTGAGAGGAGCCTCTGCTAGTTGATCGGCTATGACCTATCCTTTGATGGATTTCTATCCAATAAACTCTATGTCAAATTCTGTCAACAACATGATCCATTTTTCCGTGTGACTACTATGATAAGTACGACTCATCATGTATCACAATGGATTCTCCTTAGACACAACATACATAGTGTTTCTCAGCATGTAGTGGCATAGATTTTTGGTAGAAAACACCACTACCAAGCAGAGTTTCTCAATGTATGGATAGTTAAGTTCATAACTGACCAGGGTGCGGCAAAGATAGTAAGTAGCTTGTTCTTTGTGAAGTTCATTCTTCTAGGCTAGCATGGCACCCAGTGCCACCTTAGTAGATGAGATGTATAAGTAGAACAACACTCCTGGTCTAGGTGGTGCCAATACTGACGACGAAGCCAAGTATAGTTTGATGTTATCAAAGGCTAACTAACACTCGTCATCCTAGTGAAATGCTACCCCCTTGTGCAATAATTTGTTCATGGGTCGACACTTGTCAGATAGCTGTGCTATGAAGCGCTTAATTAACACGACCTTTCCTTGTATAATTCTGAGCTGCTTGATGGTAGCTGGGGGAACCATTTCAAGGATTGCCTTAACTTTGTTGGGGTCCACTTCGATGCCTCATTTCGAGACTATGAAACCCAAGAGTTTTCTAGATGTGATGTCGAATACGCACTTCTTGGGATTCAGTCTAACTTTATGCTCCATGAGGCGATCAAGGGTCTTGCTTAAGTCATCGAGATGATCTGGGCATGAAAGAGACTTGGCCAACAAATCATCCATGTAATCTTCCAAATTTTTATGCATGTAATCATGGAAGATGTATTTCATGGCACGTTGGTAGGTTGCACCAGCATTTTTAAGGCCAAAAGTCATGACCTTATAACAAAATGTCCCCCAAGGCATTGTGAACGCCATTTTTAGTTGGTACTTAGGATTGATACGAATCTGATTGTATCCCGAGAAACCATCCACGAGGGATAGCATTTCGTGACCTACCATAGTGTCTACCAATGCGTCGATGCTTTGCAAGGGGAAATCATCCTTAGGACTCACTTTGTTTAGATCTTAAAAATTAGTGCATATGCGAATCCTCTCTTCAGGATTTTTGACGGGCACCATGTTGGATAGCCATGGTGAATAATCCATGCAGATTACAAACTATGCATCCAATAGCTTTTACAATTCATCTTTGACCATGAAGGCCACTGTTGGGTGCATCTTACGTAGTTTTTACTTAACTGGCTTGATTTTTAGATCAAGAATAAACTTATGCATGACTAGCTATGGATCTAGCCCCGACATGTCTCTGTATGACCATGCAAAAATATACTTCTTCTCTTTGAGAAGGGCAATGTAGTTGGCTTTCTCTTCATGGGATAAGCTGACCTCTAGCTTGATAATCTGTGGATTCATTAGATCTAAGCCGATGTCTACATCAGTCCTCTCCTCGATCGACATGTGGGATCCGTCCTCCAAATGATGTGGAGTTGGGATCAAATGGATATCATTTTTTGAGTTTAAATATATGTTAGGAACCTCGGGTTCCTCTTCGACATGAAATATATCCTGAGTTGTCCCTAGGCTAAAATGAGGCATTTTACTGAAATGCCAGTACTCTGATGGGGATGAAGGTGAATTGATGCGATCCCAATCAATGGCATCTATGTCTAAATGCAAGGACCATGCTGGATTGGCCGAATTGCATATGGGTGTGGTTAAGTCAATCGAGATCATGTGGATGAAATGAATTTTGTCTCCATTACCATGGGTGTGATGACTTAAACATTCTGGATGTTCTTTGTGTTTTGGATCTGGTTCTATAGGTACTGGCACAAATGGATCGACCCTATGTGCTACTAGGAGGACAGGGTCTACCCTCTGCACTGATACTACCCTAGGGTCTCAAAGTGGAAAGTGCTCTTCATGTACTTGGAGCAGCGGATCCAACACTTGATCCCACCCGACTGGGTCTACATACCACTTGTACCCTGGCACTATGCCCATCTATGCAAATATGTCATTAATCTCCAAGGGATATCGTTGTTGCCTTTGTTGCATTTGTTGCATTTGTCACATGTGGTTGAGATATACCATCTCAGTTTAATATTTCGAATCACTTTTGGAGATCCAAAAGTGTTCATTGACTTCAACAACTACTTGCGACATATGAGTCTCATCTTGTTCAAGCAAATTAATCTGGTCCCATTACGGTTGTTCCATGCTTCATGGGGGGACCTGATTCTCTTAACGCTGCACTGGCTTGATTGGAGCCTCTAGAGGGAACAGAGTCAAAAATATTTCTTGCCAGTTATTCATGGGAATCTCTCATGAGTAATCACTATCAGATTTAAAGTTGTCATATGACGCTAGTTCATATTCTGATTCATCCTCCAAAGATCCTTCTTGACACTTTTTATCCTTTTCTTCAAAGTGAGTTCCCAAACTTTTGCCTCTCTCTAGCAAAGGAGGAGGGTTATTGATGTTAACAAGGGTGTTTTTTGACCATGGGAGGTAATCTCCCAATGTATACATTGTGTTCGGGTTGGCATAAGGATCTGATGCCAATCCACCCTTGTTACCTATTCCTAGGCCTTGCATGTTTTCCACCAAGATGTCCAAGGGTAGGGGGTGGTTGAACCTTACTCCCGACTTGTCATAAGGCATTTGGTATCTTGGATGGCAAAGGACATGCAGTCCTTGCTCATACCTGCCTAGCCCGTATCCATTCCAATTGCATTGGCCAAGATATCTCAGCTTGAAATCCAGTTTAGATAGATAGTTGACATCTTCTGCAAAAGGCTCTTCATCCTCGTCCTTTTGCATGCATGGCTCAGCACCATGGTCAAGGCCCCCATACACAAAATTGGTCTGGTTTTATGGGTAGCCTAAAGGAACAATTGTCCCGATGGGAAGGTGAGGTCTCCCCATGTCTTGCACTGACTCTAGCACTATCGTTGCTATGACATTCCACACTAGATACTCCCCTAGGCTCGTACTGGCCATTTCAATAGTAATTGTTGGTGATTGAGAGGGATGGAATGGAAGCTCATCCTGAGTCCATTCCATGTTGGGTGGATTAGGAGTCTCAACTTCCATTGTGCTAGGTATCTCTTCGATTGAGATGGTTGATATTGTTGGCAGTGCCTCTTCCAGGGGTGGAGTCTCTTCCAGGATTTGCTTCCCTTTATCCTTATATTTAGCGATGATAGGTGGTGTTGGTAATGAAGGAGCTGACGATGAAGATGCACCTGGCTAGGGTTTTGATGTATTAGTCACCAGTGGTGCTTGCAGCCTTAGACCTTGTCTAGATGGATTTAACTAAAAATCCAAGTTCATTGATGGGAGGGTTGATTGCAGCATCAACTGCACTGTATTGCAATATTTGAAGGGTTATAAATCCGCTGGGACTACATGTACTTCCCCTTCAAATGCATACTTCAAACATTGGTGAGCTATCAAAGGGACACACTTCATGTCCCTGATCCATGGCCACCCTAGCAATATGTTGTATGCCATATTGCCTTCAAAAATATGGCACAATGTAGGTATCATCTTTTTTCCTACCTGAATGGGTAGAACAATTATGCCAACTGTCGAGCATATCGCATCATTGAAAGCTCATAGTGTAAGTGGAAGCCGTGATGTGTGAGGTTGGCAACTTTAGATGTTTCAATGCTACTGTAGTAATGATGTTACTGGATGAGCCAATGTCTATCAACACCCTATTATACAAGATCTCGTTGACCCACGTGATAACGTGCAGGGGTGGATCTTCCATGTCATAAAAAATTGATTTGACTTCATCTTCTCGAAAGGTAATGACTGGCTTTGTGCATCGTTTTACATGTCCCATGAAGTTATTGAAGGAATTCACTTCATGGGGCTACAACTTGATGGATTTCAAAATCTCCATGAGAGCCTCCTGATGGGATGCTGATTACTGTATAAGCTCATATATGGAGAGCCTAGCCGACGTGGTCCACTAACTCTGCATGAGTTTGGTCTGTATCGTGACCTCGGGTCTAGGCGGAGGTAACTGCATAGGGTGTTGTTGAGGTTGTGACGTCTATGGAACCTCTCTTGTGGCTGCCTTAGGGACAAATCTTGGGTATTTCTTGTTCCTAGTCACTATGCTTATCATTCCCACATACCCTTGCATGGGGAAATGCTATTGCACCTCATTTACTTGAAGGGGTTTTTCCTGTGCCTCATGGGCAGGCAAGGGGTCTTTGAAAACCCCCATCTACTGGTTGTTTGGCGCTATGGGGTTGTCCACTACCAATGTTTTATTGTCAATCAGGTCTTGTATCAATCCTTTGAACTTCCAGCATGCGTTCAGGTCATGTCCCCTTCGCATGTGGAACCTACAATACAAGTCCTCTCTATATCCCTTAGGCTTGGGAGTGTTAGGATTTATGGTTTGAATATCTGGAAGGGTAATCAAGTTTGTCACTAACAAGCGGTCAAATAGGGAGTCCCTAGACTCCGTATAAGAGGTGTATTGTTTCCTAGGGTGACGCTGCTGATTTTGCTCCTATTTTTTATTTTCTCTTTCATAATTATTAGGAGGCACTGCCTGATAACTAGCCTTTTGAGGCTGTATTTCTTATGCAGGCTTGGGGACATTTATAGCAACTTGATTAACCACAACAAGTTTTTGTTGCGTAGTCCCTCTCTTTGTGTTCTTTTTCCACTCTTTCTTCTTAGGTTTTGCAATTTTTCCCTCCTATATTTTGATCTCTTCGATAATTTTGGCTTGCACCAAAGCTTCTTCTAAGGTGGCATAGTACTGCAGCTGCAATAGCCCAAAGATCGATCTCAAACAACTTCATGAGAACATCTATGTAATTTCAGACATAGAGGGAAGGTAGGGTAGCTTGGAAAGCATAGTCCTCCATCGATTCCCATAGACTGCCATGGTCTCCTCCTCATATTGCCTGAGGCTGGCCAGGTCACTCAGTGACACCTTCTTCTTGGTGCTGAAGGCGAAGCATTCAAGGAACGCATCCACTAATTGATCCAAATTATTGATGTTGTGCTTCGGCAACTGGGTGAAAAAATACGAGGTAGGGCCCATGAATGTGGTTATAAATGTCCTTAGCAATAGTGCATCATTATCCTGAATTCCAAAGCATTGGCTCAAGAATTTTTCACATGCTCTTGGGTATCCTCTTCACCCTTAAAGACTACCAACTGAGGCAACTTGAAATATTCAGGGTAAGGAGGTGCAGGCACTGACGGATGCATCGGATGATTGTGGAGTTAGTGTAACATGGGCTTTTGGGGCCCAGAAGCTTTGGTTTCCATAGACTCCAAACGCTTTAACAGTGCTTTGTATGCATCGGAAGATTTAATCTCTTCCTCTTTAGTTTTCTCCCATTATGGGTTGTGGGAGACTTGAGGCCTATGGGGGGGTGGACAGATGACAACCCCTCTACCTTGGTAGGGCGTTTTAGCCCACTCTACTTCTTGTTCATACTCCTCGTAAACTTCCTGAGGAGTCTCTGGGCGAGACCTATGACCCTAAGTGGGTCCCCGCAGAGGGTACCCATCGTTGTTTCAGGGAGTGGCCTCCCTCTCAGGTCTATGGGGTCTTAGAGGCAAAACTTGATGAGGTCACAGAGACCTATCCTGCACTAAGGGATTATTCCTCTCATATGGTTCCATTCTTTGGGTGCGAGGGTTTGGAACCCTCTCAGGTAGGTTATAAAGTAGCTTGTCTATTTGGTGCTGAATGCGCTCTTTGCTAAGGTGGTATAGACGCTTTAGCTGCTGCTAATATTGCTCAAGCCGCGTGATCTGGGCTTGGCCGATGATATTTTTGGCGACTACCAGGTCAATTTGGTCTGGCATCTTGGGCCTAGGAGGCCTGAATGCCTCTCATTTGCATTTGCCTTGGTCGTGATGATCCGAAATCTCAATTGACTGCTTCCCTCTATCGAGGTTGGCAGAATTTACCCGAGGCTCTTGCCTCAGTGGGTGACCATGGTATCTAGTAGGTGCAAAAACACAAGGCTCCCACGCTATATATTGCTCTCGAGGAATGTGATGGTCTTCCTCGTACTCCCTTTTGTAGGTGTGAAAGGGGCGGGCGAAGTTAGCTTGCCCTGTTTGGAGAGCCCTATGCTCTAGGTTTTGTCTATTGGTTCTAACAATGATGGGAGGCAAAGGAGAGATGCCATAGTCACGTGGCCTCTCCTCATGGGCACTATGCCTCTCTAGCTTCTAAGGGAGCTCTTCTGTCTACGTTTAGTGCCACATGTAAAGATTATTCCCGAATGGGGCTATGCTAAATTGGCGTGTCCCCTAGAGGGGTATCCCTATAATTCCACCTTGACATGGAATTATGTGGACTCTCTTGTGGGTCAGACCGCCAAGGTGGTATGGCCAAGTCCTTAGGGCTGAAGCGGAGGTGACTTGTGCCCGCTCCTTGTACACTTTTTGCAGCTTTTGCCCTTGATTGGGCTTGGCTATGGGTGTAAACCATGGTGGTGCTCTTCTACCAGCTAAGCATATTTTTATCTCTTTTATGATTTTTTATGCTACACTTAAACAGAAAAGAACACACACATACACAAATGGTGATTATCTCATTTAAAGGTTGAGAGTGTGTCCTAAAACTAGTTTAGTGTGTTTTGATGATTTTTGTTTTGTTTTTGAAAAATTTTGTGAAGATTGTTTAAATGCAAAATGAAGGCTCATATAGCTCCTATAAATGGTTGCCCCTTCAATATACCATTGCTAGGCCAATATACCAACCTATCTATATACCCGCCCTTACGAGAGGGAAACTATAAGTATGTGAGAGCAGATGGTATGTGGTACGTAGGTGATACGGAAGGGAAATTTCCCTATTTATGACACCTACCATAGAAGACTTATCCTTGCATGCTAGGAATCACCCTAGTGACACTCAGTCAGCTTTCTTCAGGATTTACATCTAACAACAATGACAATCGGGGTAAATGAATGCAAAATTCAATCCAAGGTGGTGATGAACCCACCGTTGGTCTTGATCAAGGTCTGGGGTCTTACGACCAGATCCTTGGTTTAAAAATGCCACGTGATGTGTGTGTGGTTTATTTTAATTTACAAAAATGAAACAGGCAAACAAAAGGAGACTTTCCCTAAGCCATACAAAATTTGAAAATCAAAAAATAGAAAACAAAAATTTGACAGAAGCTTGTTAAAAACCCCTACCTCTTCTCTGCCCAAAAGAATGTTTCTGACTCTCGGCCCTAAAATTGCATAGACAAAAATTCGTCTCTGGGTGAGATGAATACCAGAATAGAATTCATCCCAGTCTGAGACAAATTCTAATTCATTTCAGGGTCAAACAAATTACAGTAATGTATTCGCCACATGCAGGAACAAGTAACAGTTAGAGTTCAAAAAATGGTACCTGTAAGCACAAAAAAACACAAATTTTGATCAGTTTCTTGATCTCAAAAATCAGGGGATAGTGTCCCACCGTGATCGCCATTGAAAGCATGAGATTCCAAAAACAAAAAGGGAAAACTCCAAACACGATGCAAGAACGAAACTAAACTTGATGCTACAAATTAGAAATGCATAAAATGGAGAAAGCATAGACAAATTGGAACCCAAATGGAACAAAACAACCCTCTTATTTTATTGATGTATTTCAAATTTGGTTACAATTCGCTTCCTCCCTTTTTAGGGGAGAAGAGCATCAAACTTGTCTCTTGGTCACATCAATGGAAAGTCATCTCTCTTCCATGTGCCCACATGTAAAATGGGTGGGCCAAAGTGTTTCCATCGCTGGTGTGAATGAATCCTTGATCCTTGCTGCTCCTCCTGCATTCAAAGAAACAACAAAATCATTAGTAGCACTTGTTGCAAATATGAAACGTTTGTTCTTTAAAAATAATGAAAGATGCATCCAAAATATTGATTACAACGATAACTAAACTGATTCTAAACAACCTGCAAATTTGACAAGAACTAGGGAAAATTACCAAAGGGCCACTGCCATCAAAATAGTTAGACAATTCACCATCGATTCGAATTCACTCCTGGGTGGGATGAATTCGACTGTAATTCGTCCCGGGGTAGGACGAATTCGCCTACGACAAAACGCCGAAGTGATGCTGCCAAAATTTCGCATCTCAGGAGCTCCAAATAACCTACAAACTTAGGGGTTAGCTAATTGGGGGCATTTTGGGAAGACCCAGATGGTCATATTTCCCCAATTTGACCTCCATCAATGGGAATTTTACATTGCTACTTGTAAGTTAGTGAGGACAACAAAAGCGACAAAACATGATAACATTGTATCAAAGCATTATGAAATCAATATTAAAAGCTATTTAAATAGCATAATATGGAATGCAAAATAAATAAATTATGAAAAGAACAATCTACCATGAATTCCCAATCATTCTTAAAAAAAAAAAAGATTAGGCTTGCAGCAGTGCGGGGTGCTCGGGCAGGCCACCCACAGTTGGAACTTGATTTTGGCACCAATCCACTTGGGATGGGCCCAAAATCTCTTGTAATGGGTTTTCAATGAATTGGTAAATCAATGTGGTCAAGTGTCGGGTTTTGGATTCAGATTCACACTTTCAATAACCACCCAATGACCTCTCTTGCGAAAGAGATCAAGGATGTAGAAGAGGTGAATCAAAGGTAAGGCGTGGTATCAATTTGGTAGCACTTCATTGCTTGAAAATGCTTCCAACCTGTCCCTTTTGGGTGATAAAGTTCACCATTTTATAGACCCAAGAGGTCTCTTTTGGATGGGCTTACAGGGGTGCCACATGGCGGCCATGCCTTCCCAAGAGGGAGGAGACTCCTCCCTGACTTGGGCTTCCTTGACTGCTCTTGTGATAGTCCTCTAATGCTCACTCTGCCCACCTACACGTGCATTCAAGGTAGGAGGCATTAATGGACTGTCCTTAGCTACCACTTGTCAAGCTTTTCATTTTTTCCCATTGAACCTGGAATTCATCCCTGGGTGAAGCGAATTCCATTCTGAATTCGTCCCAAGGTGGGATGGATACTAAGCAAAGTTCCTAAATGTGCCAAATTGATTTTTGACCTTCCAAAATTGCTGTAAAAGTGGTTAGGACCATTGTTTAACCTCTGAGGGCTGCCCTGGGGGCCAGGTGTGTCAATGCGATCATTGTTTGCAGTCACATGATCAGATTTGTGCTATTTTGGTGTCTACACAAGTATTTTAAGAATAAAGTGAGGCAATGCCAAAAAAAAGAGTATAGTTTCAATCTTGTATAAACAAGCCTCCATGTAACTACACAAAATTACTTTCAATGGTTAGAGTATGTGTCTTAGATGACTTTATTTAAAAAAAAATATAGGGTCTTTGAAAGGGATCCTTCCATTATTTTATAAAAATACACACTTCAAATAGCATTTGTTTTCATAATTAAAACTTGAGTTCTATTTTTTAATCAAGTAAGAGTTATTTCAAAAATATTATAAAGTTATTTGTATTTTCACTTTTAGTCATATTCTATATTATATGTTGGCTAGGAGGCCAATACTCCTCTTAGTTCAATTTAGACCAACACCTATATATAATATAACCAAAATTCTTGAAGGTATTTGGTATTCCTAACATTGTAATTTTTTTAAATATCAAAATGATTTTTTTTTTTTTAAGGAAAAAAATAATACTTTGATGGTGTAGATTGAATTTCAATTTGTAACTTTTAGACTTTAAGTTTAATAGTGGTTTATTTACTTTATTCTAATTAAAAATTAGTTATAAGGTCTTACCAGGACAATCAAGGGAGCAAGTTTGTTTGGTGACTTTGTTTTTCATATGAATGAGTGAGAGAGATTTTTTTTTTAGAGAAAAACCCTTTTTGGGATTGCCTTGAGACCATGACCAGAGGGTTATACACCGTCAAAGTTACCTAGGAGTCGCACCCAACCCTGCCCGCACAAAAATTATCAATTAGAT
This sequence comes from Wollemia nobilis, assembly GCA_028583015.1. Classification (NCBI taxonomy): domain Eukaryota; kingdom Viridiplantae; phylum Streptophyta; class Pinopsida; order Araucariales; family Araucariaceae; genus Wollemia; species Wollemia nobilis. The sequence continues at coordinate 1,271,674 of JAQPPZ010015568.1, forward strand.
TTTGGGTATCCAATTCAAATTTTTTGTAGGGTGGAGATTCGAACCTGGGACCTCCCTCGGATGATTACCCTCTCCTCTCCAACTCACCTACAATACCTAGGTTAAAGAGAGATATGTCCCATCCATATCACTTAACAATTATTTGCATTTAAGTATGGGTTTATTTCTTGAAAGGTGAAGAGTAACCAATTAAAAAGGTATATAATTATCAAATATAATGCTTTTACAGGCAAGATGAATTAGCATTTATAATTATTTTTTGTTCAGATCTAATTGTTTATCACAATAAATATTTTTTATAAACCAATGATAATTCTATAAAAAAGGAATCATATAACATAGTATTTAAATATTATGAATTGTTTTTTATTAGTTGAAAGAATGGGTTTTAAACGGATCTCCAAATCTTATTACAAAATGAAAAATTAACATCCTATCAAGAAGAAGTATGTTAGCAAGCTAAACAAAGACCAACATCTAGAACCCGTGTAGGAAAACTAGGACAACCACCATCAAGGTGGGTAAAAAAAATGAATAGGCATAGGAAGACCATACAACCTACAACTAACCCCATAACTCATACAAAAAACCTATGCATGGACACCCAAACATAGATAACAACTAAAACAAAAACAATGTTGGGACCCTCCAAAATATTACCCGTTTATCCCCTAATCGACATAGGAGTTACAAGAAGTAATAATACAAATCCAAGCTTAGGCATGACTTTGATATTTATTTTTAAAATTTCTATGATTATTTTGAAGCCACAAATTGTAAAAATAATTTCAAGACCAATCATGGATAGGATGAACAATGATATAGCTTTAAAAGAATTAACCTAATAATTGATAAGAAAATATAAAATATAAGAAGATAGGTCTTCAACCAAGCATCAAAATAGATGTTTGTAAGATATTAGTAATTTACAAGACATAAAATATGTTTCTTTGTAATATTTCAAGGATTAAGTTCTATGTTTCCAAGAATCTATGTAGAGCTAATTTTATAAAAAAAATATTGCAACAATAGATCATATAAAATATTTTAAAATAATATTTTTTGTCTAACTTTTTTGTTATTTTTAAGTAATTTCCAGCTATATTTTGTACCTAATGTAAAACTTATAAGTCCATAATTTTTTAAGCCTATCCCATTAATCTTCCTCACTTGTAAATACAATCTAAATTGCAAGGATGAAACCTGAATTTTTCTATGATATTTTAGACAGAAACTATGTCTAACTATTATCATATTAAGATGGTATTGAACACAATGGAAAATGGTTAAAACTCTATCAAATGCATATATATATAAATGGGGGCTACAAGAAGCTCTTATTTTTTTAATGTTTTTTTCCTTAGAATTCTACAAAGAGGGATTTCATTAGATGAAAGTCTATTTTCTTCAATGAACAAGTCAATAATATCCTGAATTAGTATTTCAAAGATTATAAAGTTGGGTGGGCTTACTGCTAGTGTGCCACTGTTGATCAAACCAATCCTCAAGACCTGTATTACTTGCAAAAATGGAATAGTATATTTGGGTACCTATCATGGGTCAAACCCCGTATTTAGGAAGATAAAAGACATTAAGTAACGTAATCAAGTGTATGATGAAAGTTGTAGAAAATAACAGTAAGTACTAAAAAATAGTAAATGTTACTTGTCAAGAGGGTTTGATGGTCTACTATCACTATGATTTAACTCTATCTAGATTTGCACCCTAGGGTGTGATCGATTGTGATCACGGGGTACCCGACAAATCTACCTATATATGTTCTTTTTCGAGTTTGGTGGAAGATGATGATGTTCCATGATAGTATAAAATCTTAATAGACACCAAATATACTTTTGTAGCTATCCAAACCTATCAAATTAGTTTACAAAAGAGAACAAATAAAATTATTATCATGGTGATTTTATGGATGATTGATGAGTGGAGGTCTAATGTAGTTTTTGTAGAGTTTTATTATGTGAAATGATGTGGATGGGTTTTAGAATAAAATTACTGCTATTTATAGACCTTTGGAGAAGCTAGGAGGGGTGAGGTATCCCCTATAAGATGTCCATGGAGCATGGGTTAAATTCCAACTATGTTGAGGTTAAGGGTGATATGGAAGGTGACTCACTCTTTCACATAACTTGAAAAGGGATCTTTGAAATATCAAAGTGCATACATGTGTGAGGCACAAAATATTTAAATGGTCACGAGTACACAAATGTGTGAGGGCGGGTTAATGTTAACATTGATTAAGGTGACCCTAGGTTGGACCAAGGTCAAAGGGGTGAGGTGGAGGGTGACTCATCCCTTCCCATACCTTAAATATTAAGCATCTTTAAATATCTATTAATATCATGGGTGCACACATGTGTGAGCAAAAGGTTAATGTTAACCTTAATTAATCTTAATTAAACATGTAAGTAGCTACTTAAGTATACTTTAGTGATAAATTAACTTTTATTAAGGGTAAATATTTACCTTGGTTGAGCTATTGATGGTGGTCACATGAGAACCATGGTTAAACATGGAAAATATCGTGTGTGGCCTAAGGAGCTTATGTGTATCCCTTTTAATAAATGTAAGGTGTTTTAAGGTTAATTAATACAATTTTATGGATTTTGCAATTTAATCAACTGTGGAGATAAGGTGAGCAACCATGTGTTACTTTTAGGTGTCTATATTTACCCTTTTTATACTAGAGTATGTGAAGATACAAGGCAGTGAAAATTTTATGATACCAAGTGATGATTTCATTTGGAGAAAGAATAATTAATGATGGATGATTGTGAATGATGATGGCCTTTGTCATACCATGGTATTTTTTGGGAGAGTAGACATAAGATTTCCTTACTATCATGATCAATGTAAGATGTCCCAATTTTACGAGTGAATGTCTTCAAAAATTTGTCTTTGATGTTTTTTAAGCTAGATTTGATTTGGTGAGCTGTTTAAGTTGTGATAGGTCATGATCAAATGCTTAATTTATGAATGGTATTATGATTTCTATTTATAAGGAAGAAAAACCATGATTAACCTACAGGTATAGGTATTGGGTCTATCAAATATTTATTTGGATTAGATTTTTGATGAGAAAATAATTCATTTGGATTAGATTTTTTATGAGAAGATAAATTTTGCTTTTGAGTTACCCCAGGAAAAGATATCTTAAGATGATCTTTGACAAAGGTTCCTGGTTAAATATGAATACATTATTGAGTGTTTGGTTATTGATCATGTGTAAATTAGCTTTAGTGAGATGTCTACCTGCTCAAGCAATGAGGCAATGAGAGGTGAGATGGAGTTAGCAATGAAATACTTGACAAAGTATATTTAGACACAATAATTGTTTGGTTTTGAGCTTGAGGGTCCTACTCCCTTGGTTTATAATTTGACTAAGTCCTTGAGTTGATTTAATAAGAACAATATAATTGGTATAAGAAGACCTACTTCTTTTAATTATAGGTCATGATTATGTGACACCAAACATGGATCTTACATAATGGTGGAATTTTGATAGTTTTGCTATGTGTGGATAATATTTTTAAAATAGTCATATTTACAACATGAAGTCATGGAATTATGATATATTTAAGATGATATATTTAGTTATTCTATCTATGATCACTATATCATAGCCCATGTATGCCTTACACATCCTTTAGCATTTTAATATGGAGATATTATAAATATACTTGGACTCCTTTTATTTATGGATTGAAGGTTCAAGTAGACTACATGACTTCCATATTGGTTGCTTCTTTATATTGGTTCCTTATGAAGGTTTTCATTACCTTACTAGTACTTGACTAGACACTATAATTATTATCAAATATTATTTCAAATATGTGTATCCCATTCAATAGAGTTGCTAGACTATAACTAATATGATTATTCAATATATATGAGGTACATATTATATTTATAATTATTATTTGTTAGAATAAGTGAATATTATCTTAAGATCACTAGGATACACACTTGAGTTTCCACTCCTCCATGTGTTAGGAGAACTCTAAGTGGTGTCTTCATCAAGTTTGGTAAGTTGTTGTAATCCAATGGTTCTCAATTATCAAATATGCTATTTATACAGAGTTTATCCTAGAGATAAATCAATTAGTTCCACTCTTCTCTTCATATTTTGTGTAATACTTTGCATATCTATTATTGTGAAATTCTATCATGGTACCAGAGCGGATATATTTTACTAGTATTCTCTCTTGAATATTCTAGGATTTGATTCAATTACTTTGGATATTTTTTTTTGGTTATCTAACTTCAAAAGTTTGCTTTAGTCTACTTTTATCCATTGTTATTTTTTTAGCATATTTTTTATGTTGCATATTCTTACATTTCTATATTGAAATTGTCTTAGAGGAAACTTTTAAGAAAATATAGCTATTTTTTTCTTGTGTGAAAGCGCTTTTTTCTTGCCCTTATCTTCAAAGGAAATTAACCTATTTTTTAAATTTTTCTTATATTTATTTTTCCTCAACATTTTCATATATCTAGCACTTGGTTAAGCCTTTTTTCATAATATCTATAGCGCTCTTCTCTGAGGAAATTTGTACTCAATGGCCTTAAACATTTTCTGCATGTTTTCTAGTGCACAAAATTTATTTTTGTTTGACAAAACATCTTTCATACATTTTTCTAAAAAGCCCCATTGATTTTGTTTATATTCAGCCTTATTAACTTCTTCAGCAGGTGTATTCGTTATATTTTTTCCTTCAACTAATATCTTCTGCAGGTTTCAAAGGTAGCATATATTGATTATATATTTTTTTCATATCGTTATTAATATTCATTATAATCTTGTTTCCTTCATAATGCTTTTTCTGTAGGTATCTTGATTTGCTAAAATCAGTTTTATTAGAATTTTTAAATCTCCCATATTATTGGTTTCATGTAAAAAAAAATTCAAACCTCTTAGGATTTTTCGTGTATAAAATCAAAAATTATTTTGCAGTATTACATGGGTTTTCCTTCATCTTTTTTGGACTTAGAGAAGCACCAGTGTCGCTAAAATGAGATTAAATCACTGATCATTGTGTACAACGTAGAGACCGTATGGAGAAAGTTTTTGTTTCTTGGAAGACTTAGGGTTTCACGATTTCATTTTCTGCTTCTTCTTGTTTCATGGTGACTGGTGTATTTTAAAAAAAAATTCTTCATGTTTCCTATTTTTGTTTCTCCTTCGGTTCGTAATCCTTATCTATGTTTTTTGGAAGACCACATTTTCTATTGTGGGACTCCGCAAACGATGGAGGATTCAACTTGTAAATTTTATAATAAAATTTATCTTTCGGGTGGGGAGGGGGGTTCTTTACTTCTTATATTTACACTCTTATGTGTAAAGAGAGGGGTGTTATTTCTTTCCATTTTATCTTTCAATAGTCTAATATATCTAAATATCTAATTTTTTATTTTAACTTTATACATATAAATTTCAATTATTTGTTTTAAAGATATTTCATTTCATATTAGAAATCTAATATTTGCTTTTTATTCATTACGACATAAATTTTAATATTAAATCTAATTTCTAATAGTTTTGAATTTCTAAATTTCAAATATTGGTTTATTAAATTTATTTCATTAAATTTAATTTATTGGAATATTTAACATGTTATGCCAAATAATCAAAATTAGGAGGAACAAATGTAAAATTTATTTGCAATAAATCACTGAGATAAATTTATTTGTTTCTTATTTTTCCTCTAAATATATTTTGTCTACGTTCCATTTATCAAAATCCTAAAAACTTAAAGTCTCCCTCTCGTAAGGACGGGTTTTTTTTAGAGACTTGGTATAAAGACCTCACATATATTTTCTTATCAGCAATTTACTTTGGTCATCTCTCAACTTATAGTCCCCCTCTTGTAAGGGCGGGTTTTGAGAACCAAATTATACTTGTTGCCACTTTGCATGTCAAAACCAAAACCCTTCTTATTCTCACAATAATTATAGTTTCCCTCAAGTAAGGGCAGGTATTGTGTTCCATTGAATTTTTTGGCAATCTAAAGCAAACAATCATAGGCCTATTTATACTTATAGTTTCCCTCTAGTAAGGGCAGGTATATTTGAGTTACCTATTATTGAACAAGATTCATTTTTTCAATTTAATTACATTTTTGAAGTTTTAAAGGGGGAAGTATTAATAATCTTAAAATCCTCAAAAATGAACTCAATTGACACTCTCACCCCTCATAATTTTCACACTTGGAAACCTAAAATTCTAAATCTCATCTCTCAAAAAGGTCTTACTCATTTATTAGAAGAAAAAAAACTATAATTTGATAAAGAATATGAAATATTTGTTCATAGAGGAAAAATGCACAAAACTATGGGTATTATTAGCACTAATGTTCATGAAATCTTGTGGTTTCATATTACAGAATGTAAAACTCCTCATGAAAGTTGGGAGAAATTAAAAACCTTGTTTGGAAAAGTCGATCAGATGAGATCAATGCAATTAGAAGCTGAACTAACTTCTTTATCTCCTAATGATTTTTGTAGTATTATTTATTACCTCACTAAGTTCAAAGAAATCCTCACTCAATATAAAGGCAGTGGAAAGACTAAGACAAAAGAAAAATGTATTTATCTAATCCTTTATAAACTAAATGGTGTTTTTCAAATATTTGCAACCACCTTCATATCTACTAAATATGCTCTTGGTGCAACCTTTAAAATGCCCTCTTTAGAAGAATTTTGTGATAGATTAACTAGGGAAGAAACCAAACTTGCTAGATATGAAAACTCTTCTTCTTCAAAAGCCTTAGTAGCCTCCACTTCCTCTAAAGAAAAATTCAAAAATAAGGAAAAGACTCCCATTACCTATACTTACTGTGGAAAGAATGGTCACTCTACTAACAAATACTAGAAATGATTACAACAACTAGAGGCAAATATAAAGGATCAAAAGATAAAAAATAGTAAGCAAATAGGAAAAGCCCTTAATGTTCAAGGAAAAACCTCCAAATATTCCTATAATTATTGGGTCCTAGATTCTTGGGCAACTCATCACATGTCTGCTTCAGAAAAATCTTTATCTTCTATATCCTCTAGCTCTACTCATAGCATAGAAGTAGGTGACTCCTCCTTCATTCCTTTCAAAGAGAAATGGGATATAACCATTGATGGTGGCTCTATAAATAATGTTCTCTATGTTTTAGACATTGCCACTAATCTCCTATCCATTTATAAAATTTGTACTTCTAGAAATGAGAAAACCGTTCTCTTCTCCCCAATAGGATTTGAGATAAGAGATTTTCAATTCCCTCATTCTCTTATATCATGAGGAAGTATTGATCATAAATATCATATTTTTTACTTCAAAGGCTTTCAAAATCCAGAAGGAGCCTCATATTTTGTGGCTCATAGTAATCTTGAAAGTCAAATATGGCATGAAAGGTTTGGTCATATTAATTATAACTATGCACCCATAATATGGTTAAAGGATTGCCCCAAGTCTCTTCTTATTATAGGGTTTATCCTGGATGTGCCCTTGGAAAGCAACATCAAGATCCTTTCCATCCAAGTAGTTCTCTATAAATCTCATCTCCTATAGAATTAATCCATAGTCACTTAATGACCTTTCCTGAAACATCCTTTAAAAGAGAAAAGTATGCTCTTACATTTATTGATGATTTTTCTAGAAGATCCTGGGTCTACTTCCTCAAATATAAAAGTGATGTTTTATCCCACTTTAAAACATTTAAAGCCTTAGTTGAAAATTGGGATTCTTGCAAAATCAAGCAGATTCGCACTGATAATGGGGAGAATACTATAGTAATGAATTATCCATATTTCTTTCTAATAATTGTATAATTCATCAACATTATATCTCCCATAATCCTCAACAAAATGGCATTGCAAAAAGGAAAAACTAGACATTGAAAGAGATGGCCAATTGTATGCTCCATTCAAAAGATCTTCCAAAAAATTTTTGGGCAAAGGCTATTAATTGTGCAAATTATATTCAAAATAGCACACCCCATAAAGCCCTTAACCAAATAACCCCTAAATAAGCATGGTCTGGCTTAAAACCAAATGTTTCTAATTTAAATATTTTTGGATGTATTGCTTGGGCTCAAATTCCAAAGAAAAAAGAAATGCTCTTGATAAGAAAAGTAGATAGCTCATCTTTGTCAGTTATTGTGAAGAATTGAAAGCATACAGGCTTCTATATCTCTCAACTCATGAGGTATTATTTCATAGGAATTTCCAATTTGATGAAACATTCCCTTAAAAAGAACATCCAAAGGACTCTTCCTCCATTGTGCCTTCTCCTATAGTGGAACCTCAATATTATGAAGAGCCAACCCTTGAAGTTAATTTGGTTATTGATAATCAACATGAAGAACCTATAACTCCTTCTAAAAGTCTTTCAACTCCTTCAAATCCCTCTTATATGCCAAAATGGTCTCGCACAATTGGTAAAGAAGCTACTCCCTACATTCAAAATCTTCCTTCAAACAAATCATCCAACCCGATAGGTTCTAGTCTTGTATGTCAATCCATTTCCTCTGATCCTGAATCCTTCAAAGAAGTCTTAGGTATAAAATAATGGGAATATGCCATGGATAATGAATTTTCTTCCTTGATCAAAAATGATACTTGGGGTTTAGTTCGCTTACCTAAGGGAAGAAAATTAGTTCGATGTAAATGGATCTTCAAAACAAATATGGGTCTAAGGGGGAAAAGATAAACACAAGGCTCATCTTGTAGCCAAAGTTTTTTCTCAAATAGAGGGTATTTATTATATAGAAACCTTTGCTCCTATTGCTAAAATGGATTCTGTTAGATTGGTTCTTGCTCTAGCCGCTTCCCATAAATGGCTAGTCTACCAAATGGATGTAAAAAGTGTCTTCTTACATGGAAATTTAAAAGAAGAAATATTCATGGAACATTCTGTTGGTTTTACTCAAGACTCCTCTCTTGTTTTTCAGCTTAAAAAATATCTATATGGACTTAAAAAATCCCCTAGAGCTTGGTATGAAAATATGGACTCCTTCCTTCTTATAGTAGGATTTTCTCATTATGAGTCTGATAATACAGTTTACATTTGGAGAAGTAAAGGAAATATCACCATTCTTGTTGTTTATGTTGATGATATCCTTCTCACTGGTAGTAACCTCACTCACATTCAAAATATAAAAGACTCCCTTTCCAAAAAAATTAAAATGGTTGATCTAGGTCTAGCTCATTTCTTCCTTGGGATTCGAATAAAACAAAATAAAATAGGGATCCTTCATAACGCTTTTTCTATAGGTCTCTTGATTTACGAAAAGTAGGTTTATTAGAATTTTTAAATCTCCCATATTATTGGTTTCATCTAAAAAAAAAATTCAAACCTCTTAGGATTTTTTGTGTATAAAATCAAAAATTATTTTGCAGTGTTACATAGGTTTTCCTTCGTCACTGTTGGACTTAGAGAAGCACCAGTGTCACTAGAAGGAGAGTAAATCACCGATATTTGTGTACAACGTAGAGAGCATATGGAGAAATTTTTTATTCCTTGGAAGACTTAGGGTTCCATGATTTCATTTTTTGCCTCTTCTTGTTTCATGGTGATTGGTGTATTTTAATATTTTTTCTTCATGTTTCCTATTTTTGTTTCTCCTTCGGTTCGTAATAATTATCTATGTTTTTTGGAAGACCACATTTTCTATTGTGGGACTCCGCAAATGATGAGGATTCAACTTGTAAATTTTATAATAAAATTTATCTTTCAGGGGGGGTAGGGGGGGTTCTTTACTGCTTATATTTACACTCTTATGTGTAAAGAGAGGGGTGTTATTTATTTCCATTTTATCTTTCAATAGTCTAATATATCTAAATATCTATTTTTTTATTTTAAATTTATACACATAAATTTCAATTATTTGTTTTAAAGATATTTCATTTCATATTAGAAATCTGATATTTGCTTTTTATTCATTAAGACATAAATTTTAATATTAAATCCGATTTCTAATAGTTTTGAATTTCTAAATTTCAAATATTGGTTTATTAAATTTATTTCATTAAATTTCATTTATTGGAATATTTAACATTTTATGCCAAATAATCAAAATTAGGAGGAACAAATCTAAAATTTATTTGCAATAAATCACTGAGATAAATTTATTTATTTATTATTTTTCCTCTAAATATATTTTGTCTACGTTCCACGTATCAAAATCCTAAAAACTTAAAGTCTCCCTCTCGTAAGGGCGGGTTTTTTTGGAAACTTGGTATAAAGGCCTGACATATATTTTCTTATCAACAGTTTACTTTGGTCATCTCTCAACTTATAGTCTCCCTCTCATAAGGGCGGGTTTTGAGAACCAAATTATACTTGTTGGCACTTTGCATGTCAAAACCAAAACCCTTCTTATTCTCACAATACTTATAGTTTCCCTCAAGTAAGGGCAGGTACTGTGTTCCATTGAAGTTTTTGGCAATCTAAAGCAAACAATCATAGGCCTATTTATATTTATAGTTTCCCTCTAGTAAGGGTAGGTATATTTAAGTTACCTATTATTGAACAAGATTCGTTTTTTTCAATTTAATTACATTTTTGAATTTTTAAAGGGGGAATTATTAATAATCTTAAAATCCTCAAAAATTAACTCAATTGAGCCTCTCACCCATCATAATTTTCACACTTGGAAACCTAAAATTCTAAATCTCATCTCTCAAAAAGGTCTTACTCATTTATTAGAAGAAAAACAACTATAATTTGATAAATAATATGAAATATTTGTTCATAAAGGGAAAATGCACGAAACTATGGGTATTATTAGCACCAATGTTCATGAAAGCTTGTGGTTTCATATTACAGATTGTAAAACTCCTCATGAATGTTGGGAGAAATTAAAAACCTTGTTTGTAGAAGTAGATCAGATGATATCAATGCAACTAGAAGCCAAACTAATTTCTTTATCTCTTAATGATTTTAGTAGTATTATTGATTTCCTCACTAAGTTCAAAGAAATCCTCACACAATATAAAGGTAGTGGAAAGGCTAAGACAAAAGAAGAATGTATTTATCTAATCCTTTCTAAACTAAATGGTGTTTTCAAATATTTGCAACCACATTCATATCTAATAAATATGCTCTTGGTGCAACCTTTAAAATGCCCTCTTTAGAAGAATTTTGTGATAGATTAACTAGGGAAGAAACCAAACTTGTTAGATATGAAAAATCTTCTTCTTCAAAAGCCTTAGTAGTCTCCACTTCCTCTAAAGAAAATTTCAAAAATAAGGAAAAGACTCCCATTACCTGTACTTACTATAGAAAGAATGGCCACTCTACTAAAAAATACAAGAAATGATTACAACAACTAGAGGCAGCTATAAAGGATCAAAAGATAAAAAATAATAAGCAAATAGGAAAAGCCCTTAATGTTCAAGGAAAAACCTCCAAATCCTCCTGTAATTATTGGGTCCTAGATTCTGAAGCAACTCATCACATGTCTGCTTTAGAAAAATCTTTATATTCTATATCCTCTAGCTCTACTCATAGCATAGAAGTAGGGGACTCCTCCTTCATTCCTTTCAAAGAGAAAGGGGAAATAACCATTGATGGTGGATCTATAAATAATGTTCTCTATGTTTTAGACATTGCCACTAATCTCCTATCCATTTATAAAATTTGTACTTTTGAAAATGAGAAAACTATTCTCTTCTCCCCAACAGGAGTTGAGATAAGATATTTTCAATTCCCTCATTATATTATATCAAAAGGAAGTATTGATCATAAATATCATCTTTTTTACTTCAAAGGCTTTCAAAATACAGAAGGAACCTCATATTTTGTGGCTCATAGTAATATTGAAAGTCAAATATGGCATGAAATATTTGGTCATATTAATTATAACTATGCACCCATAATATGGTTAAAGGATTACCCCAAGTCTCTTCTTCTTATGGGGTTTATCCTGGATGTGCCCTTGGAAAGCAACATAAAGATCCTTTTCATCCAAGTAGTTCTCTATAAATCTCATCTCCTATAGAATTAATCCATAGTGACTTAATGACCTTTCCTGAAACATCCTTTAAAGGAGAAAAGTATGCTCTTATATTTATTGATGATTTTTCTAGAAGGTCTTGGGTCTACTTCCTCAAATATAAAAGTGATGTGTTATCCCACTTTAAAATATTTAAAGCCTTAGTTGAAAATTGGGCTTCTTGCAGAATCAAGAAGATTCGTACTGATAATGGGGAGAATACTATAGTAATGAATTCTCCATATTTCTTTCTAATAATTGTATAATTTTTCAACATTATATCTCCCATAATCCTCAACAAAATGGCATTACAGAAAGGAAAAACAATACATTGAAAGAGATGGCTAATTGTATGCTTCATTCAAGAGATCTTCCAAAAGTTTTTTGTGCATAGGCTATTAACTGTGCAAATTATATTCAAAATCGCACACCCCATAAAGCCCTTAACCAAATAACCCCTAAAGAAGCATGGTCTGGCTTAAAAACAGATGTTTCTAATTTAAATATTTTTGGATGTATTGCTTGGGCTCAAATTCCAAAGAAAAAATAAATTCTCTTGATAAGAAAAGTAGATAGCTCATCTTTGTCAGTTATTGTGAAGAATTGAAAGCATACAGGATTCTAGATCTCTCAACTCATGAGGTATTATTTCATAGGAATGTCCAATTTGATGAAACATTCCCTCAAAAATAACATCCAAAGGACACTTCCTCTATTGAGCCTTCTCCTATAGTGGAACCTCAAAATTATGAAGAGCCAACCCTTGAAGTTAATTTGATTATTGATAATCAACATGAAGAACCTATAAATCCTTCTCAAAGTCTTTCAACTCCTTCAAATACCTCTTATATGCCAAAATGGTCTCGCACAATTTTCAAAGAAGCTACTCCCTACATTCAAAATCTTTCTTCAAACAGATCATCCAACCCCACAGGTTCTAGTCTTGTATGTCAATCCATTTCCTCTGATCCTCAATCCTTCAAAGAAGCCTTAGGTATAAAATAATGGGAAAATGCCATGGATAATGAATTTTCTTCCTTGATCAAAAATGATACTTGGGGTTTAGTTCACTTACCTAAGGGAAGACAATTAGTTCGATGTAAATGGATATTCAAAACAAATATGGGTCTAATGGGGAAAAGATAAACACAAGGCTCATCTTGTAGCCAAAGGTTTTTCTCAAATAGAGGGTATTTATTATACAGAAACCTTTGCTCCTATTGCTAAAATGGATTCCGTTAGATTGGTCCTTGCTCTAGCCACTTCCCATAAATGGCCAGTCTACCAAATGGATGTAAAAAGTACCTTCTTACATGGAAATTTAAAATAAGAAATATTCATGGAACAATCTACTGGTTTTACTCAAGACTCCTCTCTTGTTTTTCGGCTTAAAAAATATCTATATGGCCTCAAAAAAGCCCCTAGATATTGGTATGAAAATATGGACTCCTTCCTTATTTTAGTAGGATTTTCTAATTGTGAGTCTAATAATACAGTTTACATTTGGAGAAGTAAAGGAAATATCAGCATTCTTGTTCTTTATGTTGATGATCTCCTTCTCACTAGTAGTAACCTCACTCACATTCAAAATATAAAAGACTCCCTCTCTAAAAAAATTAAAATGGTTGATCTAGGTCTAGCTCATTTCTTCCTTGGGATTCAAATAAAAAAAAAAAATAGGGATCACCTTATGTCAACAAAAGTACACTCAATATTTCCTTCAAAAGTTTAAAATGACATATTGTAAAACCCCCTTTCAATATGGCATTCATCTCAATACTTCCTGCTTATCCCCTCCTTATGATTCTACTCTATACCATCAACTTGTAGGTAGTCTATTATACCTCATTCATACTCACCCAGATATATCCTATGTTGTTGGGATTATATCTAGGTTCTCTCATAACCCTCATTTCAGTCATTGGCAACCATCTAAAAGAATTATTTCTTATTTGTAGGGTACTAAAAACTTTGGGCTCATATTTAAAGGAGACTCCATGGATATCATTGGTTATAAAGATTCATATTGGGAAGGTTTAGTAGATGACAAATGTTCTACCTCTGGATATTTTTTCTTCCTTTGTTCTTCACCAGTATCCTATTTATGCAAGAAAAAACAAACAATATCATTGTCTTCTATAGAGGTAGAATACAGAGCAGCAATTTCAGCCAGTCAGGAAACCCTTTAGATTCGTAAAATTCTTAAATAATTTGGTTTTTTGAAGAAGTGCCTATAACTCTATGGTGTGACAATCAAAGCACAATTCATATTGCACATAATCCAGTTGAGCATCAGTGCACCAAACACATTGATATCCACATGCACTTCATCAGGAAACATATTCAAAAAGGGGATATACATTTGGAATATATTTTGACAGAGAATCAACTTGCAGACATCTTCACCAAGTCATTTTCTTCTCCGTGTTACCTTCAGTTACGAGAGAAACTTGGAGTGTTAAAACTGCATTGACAAAGAGGTCTTCCACCTCTCACTATATTGTACATGAGTACCTAATCATGCCTTCTTTTCGGGACTCATCCTTTTTTTGTTAAAGAGGAAAATCTTCACCATCCGAAGACAAGCCTCTTTCATACTTATTTACTTTTGATTGGTAGATTTTCCCATTGGGTTTTTACCATCATTTTAAAACAAAGAGGCAATAGTTGGTTTTTTCCCACAGGGGTTTTTTCCACCAACTATCTATATTGTACATGAGTACCTAATAAAACCTTGTTGTCGGGACTCATTTTTAGAATCTCCCCTAGTATCACTTAAGGTGGGGTTTTAGAATAAGTGAATATTCTCTTAAGTTCACTAGGATACACGCTTGAGTTTCCATTCCTCCATGTGTCAAGAGAAATCTAAGTGGTGTCTTCATTAGGTTTGATGAGTTGTTGTAATCCAAAAGTTATCAATGATCAACGTTGCTATTTATACAAAGTTAATCCTAGAGATAAATCAATCAATTCCACTCTTATCTTCATCTTTTGTGTAATACTTTGCATATCTATTATTGTGAAATTCTAACATTATTCAATTGATGTACCTTTATTTTTAAGAGATTTATTAGATGTAAATTAGGCTAATTATTTGGATCAATAAAACTCCACTATAAGTTGTTTCTACTACTTGGTTTGTTTTCCACATCTATGTATATTAGATGACAATCCACTATTTCTCAATTCTCTATAGAATTTCAATTATATGATGCCAATGAGCTTACCATAGACCTTTATGAATCTTTATGATCTTGTAGATAGATATTTCTAAATCCTACCCTATCACTCATCATTACAACAATTAAAGCATGATCGATCTTATCTACAATCTTGTATTCTACTAAAAAACCAAGATAATTAAGTTATGGTTACACTTCGTACAATGGGTTTATGACTGTTAGAATAAGTTAATATTCTCTTAATTTCTACTAGGATAGACACACTTGAGTTTCCACTCCTCCATGTGTCAGGTTAACTCTCAGTGGTGTCTTCATCAGACTTTATGAGTTGTTGTAATCCAATGACTCTCAATGATCGACATTGCTATTTATACAAAGTTGATCTCTGGAATAAATTAGTCAGTTCTATTTTGTTTATTCAAATATTGTAATAATTTGTAGTTCTACTCTTGGAAATTCTAACATGGTACTAGAGCACAATATATTATGCTAGCATTCTCTCTTGAAGAAGGTTTCTCAAACTGGTTCTTAATCTCTTATTCTTTATTTTTTTAATAAAGAGGTTTTTTTCATATTGTAGTATGCTCATATATGCAATTTGTTTAAAAGATATTTGGTTATGGTAATACGTACTAGTTTATATAATTTTGTTTTACCATTGATGCAAATCTTTCACAATTTCTTTATTCACTACTTTGTGTATGCATATTGAATTTTTTTTGCCTCTATAAAAATACTCCTTCTTAACGAATGCAACTTGCCTTAAAATAATTAAAGCAATGCTGCGTCCAGTTCTAGGTGTTTTTAATTTATATTATTTCTTCTCCTCTCGAACACAGCCATCATTGCATTTCACTCAAGAAGGAAATAAATATAAATCAAACATTTTTTTTAGAGGCCCCCTATTTTTATTTGTCCTCCTAATTCACCTACATTTTTTTTCCTTAAATGCCAACTTGTTCAACTTTAAATAGCCTTCATTGTGCATTTCATAACGTAGAAGGATAAGCGTTCGGTGTCCTTTTGCCCTCACTGTGTGTATTCTAACAATGGAGGAAAGGTAAAATTTTGTTTTACAATCTCAAATCATTTTGTCTTCATAAATTTTAATTAATGTAAAGATCGCTCTCTACATCACCAATTAATGACTCTTGGTCTACCTACCTAGACCAACATTCGTAATTTTTTTTTTGAATGTGGCGTTTGGCCAGCGTTTTACTGTGGTGTGCCTTGAGATTGCTTCCCTCAATGGGCATTTCCCTCATTAATTTTTTATATTCTTCGAAGATTTTGAGATTTTAGGAAGCATTCTACTCGAAGTTCATCATATCTATTTATCCTTCGTTGTTCAATAGGATCCTCTTCCCTCTTGTTATATAAACATATTTCTAATATTAAAGTCATTACTCTTTTGTATTCCTAATATTTTCTTCGGTAAATCTTATATTGATGCCCATTTTATACTATTCCATGTAAATCTCTGGAAGTGTTTTTTCTTCAGGTTAGCGTGTGGTGAGATAATATATTCTACAATTGAAAGATTCATAAACACTCAGGTCACCACATCCTCTCTTAAGTACCTTTCTCTCAACATCTCTGATTCATATTTTAAAGTTGGTTTGTGGCACAGTTGCTAAGGGAGACTCTCTGGTTTGGCATCACACCTCTCAATGCCTCTTCAATGTGTCATATGGTAAGGTGTTATATAATTTTTAAAATAATATTTTTTTGATCCAATGCAGATATAGAAGGAGTCTCATTTTTCTTGGATGTAGCTATTGGTATGGTGAATGTAGACACCACCCTTCCTCCCCACTTGTTCATTGAAAGGTCCTTCATGGACCCTTACTCACTGCCATTCAATACATTTTTTCTGTTGCATCCTCTATCTGATGTCAACCCCTTTAATTTAAGCTATAATATCTATATATATATATATATATATATATATATATATATATATATATATATATATATATATATATATATATTGTAGCAAGAAAAAAAGCATTTCATTCCCTTTCCTTTCTAGCTTTTTCTTTGCTCAAAAATTAAAGGAGAATTGTAAAACTTTTAATAAAATATTTTTTTTGGGGGGTTTATAGGTGCCTTTTGCACCTATACTAAGTTCTAGGGGGTGTCAATGCATCACTTTTTGTCTTATTTTACCTTATTTACTTTTGTTCTTAAGTTGTTAATATTAATTTTGTTTATATATCTTGCTTAATATTAAAAATGCGTTTATTAAATTTTCAATCCTTAATTAAAGAAATTACTAAAATATTTTTTTAATATTTCTTTCTTTCATTAAGCAAAATTTTATATTAACAACTTAAATTCTCTTTTTTCCAAATGTATTTAATATTTTATAGAGATATTTTAGTATATTTCCTTTCAAAATAGTCTCTATATTAATTAGCTTTTCTGGAATCACTTTGTTACATATTGCTAGCTTAAATGAAATAAAAGGGTATTAAATCCAATCCTTACATAATAAATAATAAATAAAATATATCTATTCTTTCTTTATTATTTCATTAAGCAATTAAAAATCTTTGTGTTCAATTTATTATTGTTGACAGAGAGTAATTTTAATTATCTATTTAAAAGCATTATTTCTCATTCTAAACTTCCTAAGAAGAAAATGTAATTCACATCATCACTCACGTTATTGAACATACTATTTAACTTATAGTTTCCCTCAAGTAAGGGTGAGTTATTTGGTAACCAATACAGTCCTGGTTTATATTCACCTATGTTCCATGTATCATATCTAATCAAAATACTTATAGTTTCACTCTAGTCAAGGTGGGTATTTTAGAAGAAAATATATCTAGGATTGGCATATTTGTTCTCTTAACGATAATTAATATCAAATTTACTCAAAATACTTATAGTTTCTCTCTCGTTAGGGTGGGTATTTATTGAATTATTTGGTATTTCCTAAAATCTTTGGCATATTTATGTCATTAACCTCATTAAATATCAAATAACCTCAAAATTACTTATAGTTTCCCTCTCATTAGGGTGGGTATTTTTTGAGCAAATTGGTATTTTCTATAGGCTTCTATTGACTAATATACATTGCATTCTCTAAATTAAAGTTAAAGGGGAGACCTTTGGGTTAACTTCAAAATGAATTCAATGAATACAATTGATCCTCTCACTCCTCACAACTTCCATACATGGAAACCCAAAATTTTAAATCTCATTTCTCAGAAAGGGCTCACACACCTATTATAAGAAAAGCAACCAGAGTTCAAAAAATAATATGAAATATTTGTTCACAAAGGGAAAATGTATGAAATAATGGGTATTAGAAGATCTAATGTGCATGAAAGTTTATGGTTTCACATTGCACATTGTAAAACTCCTTATGAAAGTTGGGATAAACTAAAGACCTTATTTGGAAAAGTATATCAAATAAGATCAATGCAACTAGAAGCAAAACTAACAACTCTATCTCCTAAGAACTTCAACAATATTGTTGACTTCCTCACCAAATTCAAAGAGGTCCTCACTCAATACAAATTCAGTGGGAAGACTAATACTAAATAAGAATGCATTTATCTAATCCTTTATAAACTAAATGGTGTATTTCAAATATTTTCTACCAAATTTCTATCTACCAAATATGCTCTTGGTGCAACCTTTAAAATGCCCTCTTTAGAAGAGTTTTGTGATTGAATAACTAGGGATGAAAAAATACTTGCAAGATATGAAATCCCTTCTTCTTCCTCTTCCTAAAAAGCCTTAGTAGCATCCACATCTTCTAAAGAGAAATTAAAAAATAATGATAATAATGCCATAACTTGTACTCACTGCAAAAAGAATGGTCACTTTGTAAACAAATACTAAAAAATATTACAACAACTAGAGGCAGCTATGAAGGATCAAAATATAGAAAATAGAAATAAAATAGTAAAAGCCCTTACTGTTCAAGGGAAAAACTCCAATTCTTCTTCTAATAACTGGGTTCTAGATTTTGGAGCAACTCATCACATGACTTCTTTAGATGTGTCATTCTCTTCTATATCCTCAAGTTCAATCTCTAGCATAGAATTTGGTGACTCTTACTTCATCCCAATAAAAAGAAAGGGTGATATAACCATTGATGATGGATATATCAATAATGTTCTCTATGTTCCAAACATTGCCTCAAATATCCTCTTCGTCTATCAAATTTGTACTTCTAAAAAGGGGAAAATTGTTCTCTTCTCTCCAACAAGAGTCAATATAAGATACTTTCAAGATCCCCATTCTCTCATAGCATAAGAAGATACTTATCACAACACTGACCTATTTCACTTCAAAGGATTCAAAAATACATAAGAGATCTCCTGTTTTGTGGCTCATGGAGATCTTGAAAGCAAAATTTGGCATGAAAGGTTTGGTTATCTAAGTTACAATTACCTTAAGGAATTGAGCACTCATGAAATGGTAACTATTTTTTCCTCAAGTCTCTTATATTTATGGAGTTTGTCCTAGATGTGCTCTTGGAAAGAAAAATTAAGATCCTTTCCACCCAAGTAGTTCTATAAAAACTTCATCCCCTCTAGAATTAATCTATAGTGACATGATGTCTTTTCCAGAACCTTCATTCAAAGGAGTAAAATATGCTCTAAACTTTATTGATGACTTTTCTAGAAGAACGTGGGTCTACTTCATAAAATATAAAAGTTATGTTCTATACCACTTAAAATTCTTCAAAGCCTTAGTTGAAAATCAGGCCTCTTGCAATATCAAGAAAATTCGCATAGATAATGGGGGGAAATACTATAATAATGATTTCTCCATATTTCTATCAAATCATGGAATCATTCATGAGCATTTTATCTCCCATAATCTCAATAAAATGGTATTGCAGAAATAAAAACCGAAAATGAAAGGAAATGGCAAATTGCATGCTCCATTCAAGAGATCTTATAAAAAATTTTTGGGTAGAAGCTATTAATTATATGAATTATATTCAAAACCACACACCTCATAAATCTCTTGATCATTGAATTCCTAAAGAAGCATGGACTGGTTCAAAACCATATGTTTCCTTATTTAATATTTTTGGGAGTACTTCTTGGGCACACATACCAAATAATAAAAGGAAGGCTCTAGATAAGAAAAATAGAAAGCTCATATTTATTGGTCATTGTGATGAAATGAAAGCATACATGTTCCTTTATCTCTCAACTCATGAGATATTTTTCATAGGAATGTCCAATTTGATGAAACATTCCCTCAGAAAGATCCTCAACTCTCCTCTTCCTCCATTGAGTCTTCTCCTATAATATAACCTCAATATTATGAAGAACCAACTCTAGAGGTTAACATAGAGATTGATAATAAATATGAGGAACATGTAACTCCAAATCAATGTATTTCCACTCATTCTACTCCTTCCACTATGCCAAAATGGGCCCACACAATTGTTAAAGAAGCTACTCCTTACATCTAAAATCTTCCATCATCTAAATCAACCAAATCCATAGGCGTTGGTATTTTTTTTCAGTCTATTTTCTTTAATACTCAGTAATTTAAAGAAGCAACTGGTATTAAATAATGTTATGATGCCATGGAAAATGAATTTTCTTCCTTAATCAAAAACAAAACTTAGAATTTAGTTTCGTTGCCTAAAGGAAGGAAATTAGTTCATTGTAAATGGATATACAGAACAAAGTATGGTCCTAATGGAGAAATTGACAAACACAAAACTTGCCTAGTATCCAAAGCTTTCTCTCAAATTGAAGGAATTGATTATGCCAAAACCTTTGCTCCAGTTGCTAAAATGGATTCTATAAGACTGGTTCTTGCTCTAGATACTTCCCAAAAGTGGCATGTATTTCAAATGGATGTAAAAAGTGCTTTCTTACATGGATATTTAAAGGAAGAGATATACATGGAACAAACTTATGGTTTCACTCAAGACTCCTCTCTTATTTGTAGGCTAAACAAGTCTCTCTATGGCCTCAAACAACCTCCTAGAGCTTGGTATGAAAATATGGACACCTTCCTTATTTTTGGAGGTTTTTTTCATTGTGTGTCTGATAACATAGTCTACATTTAGAGAGATGAAGGAAAAATCACCATTCTTGTTTTATATGTTGATGATATTCTAATCATTGATAGTACCTTCAATCACATTCAGACAAAAAAATACTCCCTCTCTAAAAAAATTGATATGGTTGATCTAGGTTTAGCTCATTACTTTCTTGGGATCTAAATAAATCAAACAAATACAGGTATTTCATTGTGTCAATAAAAATACACTTTAGATCTTCTTTAGAGGTGTAAAATGTCATATTACAAACCTTCTCCTACATATTTTCAATCTGGCATAAATCTAAGTACTTATTGCTCATCTCCTCTATGTGATCCAACTCTTTATCGTTAGCTTGTAGGGAGTCTGTTATACCCTACTCATACTCATCCAAATATCTCATATGTCATTGGCCTCATATATAGATTCTCCCATAAACCTCACTTTAGTAATTGGTAAGCAACAAAAAAAACCTCCACTACATGCAAGGAACAACTCAAATTGGGCTCTTGTATAAGGTAAAATCCATGGATATCATTTGCTACACAAATTCAGATTGGGCAGGTTCAGTAGAAGATAGATGTTCAAATTTTGGTTATCTTTTGTCTTGGTTCTTCGCCAATATCTTGGTTATAAAAAAACAACAAGCAGTAGCCTTATCATCTATAGAGGCAAAATACAAGGCAAAAATTATAGCAAGTGAGGAAGCTCTTTGGCTTCATAAAATTCTAAGGGAATTTGGTTTGTCCCATGACAAACCTATAACTCTTTGGTGTGACAATCAGAGCACAATTCACATTGCACAAAATCCAGTTGAGCATCAGCATACCAAGCACATTAAGATACATTTGCACTTCATTCGATAACACATTCAGAATGGGAGCATATACTTGGACTATATTCCAACTGAGGAGAAAATTGTAGACATCTTCACCAAGTCTTTTCCTTCACGTTACATACAGTTGCAAGAGAAACTTGGAGTAATACAACTACATTGACATAGAGGTCTTCCACCTCTCCTTTTACTATTGTATTCTTTGGAGGATGGTTTTTTCCCTTGTTGTTTTTTCATCATCTCTCCAAAAGTATATATTTTCATGAGTACCTAATCAGGCCAAGTTGTTGGGACTCATTCTTTTTTTGTGTTGATATGACAATATTTGCCATTTAAAGACATACCTCTATCTTGGATATGTTTCTTGTAACAGATGGTTTTACCCAAAAAAAAAAATCACCATCTATATATTGTAAATGAGTACCTCATCAGGCCATGTTGTAGGGACTCATATTTTTATTGTTTTAAGAGGATAATATTCGTCATTTCAAGACAAACCTCTTCCTTATTTCTTTTTTGATTTATGGAATAATTTACTTGAAAGAAAGTAAAATCATAGAAGATTGACAAAAGATAGCACACCCCCCTTTAAAGTGATGGACAAATAGAGTGCAAAAATATGCACTTACCCCACACAAAAAAAAAATTATTAGAAAAAGGTTACAATTTTGTCTCATGAAAGGCTCGAAGACAAATGATGTCATTTGAAACGAAGGAAAGCAGATAACCTAACTAAAAATAAAATATAGGGAAAATAAATAAATTATACACAAGTCACGAGAGAAGAGAAATTATTTCAAAAAACCATATAGACATTCCTTTCGAAGGCTTGCAAAATATAATTGCGAAATGGAAGAAGCGCCTTTCAATGACTTGAAGGAGAGAAGCCATTGGATGTGAAATGGGGGTTCTGAGAACTTGAATCTCTAAAATCTAAAGGAGAGAAGCTTTGATGTTCAGATGGACGATCGAATACCCTCTGCTCCGTGAAGAGACCCTTGAGGGTAGATGAAACATAGGCACTGAGTGAAGGTGAACTTGAGCTTTCATTATCCTGTAAATACATAAAAGGAAGGAATGATTCTGCAAGACCACATTATGAAAAAACAAGTGAACGCTCATGTAAGACGACATTATGAAGAAAAAACCAGTGAATGTTCTTGCAATACCACGTTAAGAGAAAAAAATAGTGAACGCTCTTGCAAGACCATGTTAAATAACCAAGTAACACTCCTGCAAGACCACGTTATGAAAAAAACTAGAGAATTGCTTAATCATATTTTGTAATACCATGTTATGTGAAAAAATAGTGAACACCCCTACAAGACCATATTAAATAACCAGAGAATGCTTTTGAAAGACTACGTTATAATAAATAACTAGATAATGTTCCCGTAATACCACATACTAAGAAAGGTGATTCTATAAAAAAAAGTTGTTATATATTTAAAAAAAAGTCTATAATAGTTCAATTTGTAAAATAAGCAAACTTGAAAGGCATATTTTACTTTGAAAAAGAAACAAAGAAAATTGTTTATAAGCACGGGTTTGAAAGAGCATTGGAGAAAAGAAATCAATATTTGGAGATTCGATTGGAGAGCGGCGAGAGAGGATCGTTCGAGTGCCAATGTGCCAGGTAGAAGAAATAATCAAAGCTCTCATGGATGCCAAAATTTTTGAGTGCCAGGGGACAGTTGGAGAGAGGATCTCTATGAAATGCAAGCACTAGCAGAGCTAACGGGAATAAAATGATCCACATAATTAAGCCACGAGTTCCAAGCAAGGATTACCCAAATATCCAAAGATCAAAATATCCCATGATAATAGAGAAAAGACACCACTTTTTAATATGAAACGGGTGTTGCTTATTATGCAACCCAAAATTTTAAAAGGAACTTTTACATAATAAAATAACTATTACTTTTATGATAAGTAAAAGGATTTCCAATATTTAAAAAAAAGGTGTTGAAAGAATAATTCTAAGAGAGGGAGAAAAATAAAATAATAAGAACCCTCCTTTTAAATTGGGCTAAAATAGCCCATAGAACAGGGTAAACCTATTTTGAAGCAAAGGAAGAGATTTTTAATATTTTGAAATCCCTCAAAGATGAATGACTACTGAAAAAAATAAAATTATGGATAAAAGAGAAATGACTACAGAAATAATTTCAAGAATATAGTCAAAAAAATTATCCAAAATAAATGAACGAGATCCTAGAACGTTCAAGAGATAATGCTAGCAAAATCTATCCTGCTCTGGTACCATGTTAGGATTTCACAATAGATATGCAAAGAATTACAAGAGATGAAGAGAAGAGTAGAACTGATTGATTTATTCCGAAGATCAACTCTATATAGATAACAGAGTTGATCATTAAGAGCCATTGGATTACAAAAACTCATCAGACTTGATGAAGACACCACTGAGAGTTCTCCTAACATATTGAGGAGTGGAAACTCAAGTGTCTATCCCAGAGGAAATTAAGATAATATTCTCTTATTCTAACAACTAAAACAAAAATAAAATTAAAAAACTAATAAAGACCTATCAAAAAATAAGCCCCTAAATATTACTATTCATGGATGTCTGGGTTGTCTTTGCTCAGACCCTCCAAAATATTACCCGTTTATCCCCAAATCAACATAGGAGTTACAAGAAGTAATAATACAATTCTAATTTTAGGCATGAATTTGATATTTATTTTTAAAATTTCTATGATTATTTTGAAGCCACAAATTGTAAAAATAATGTCAAGACCAATCCTCGATAGGATGAACAATGATATAGCTCTAAAATAATTAACCTAATAATTTATAAGAAAATATAAAATATAAGAAGATAGGTATTCAACCAAGAATAAAAATAGATGTTTGTAAGATATTAGTAATTGACAAGACATAAAATATATTTCTTTGTAATATTTATAGGATTAAGTTCTATGTTGCCAAGAATCTATGTAGGGCTTATTCTATAAAAAAATTTATTGCAACAATAGATCATATAAAATATTTTAAAGTAATATTTTTTGTCCAACTTTTTTATTATTGTTTAGTAATCTCCAGCTATATTTTGTACCTAATGTAAAACATATAAGTCCATAATTTTGTAAGCCTACCCTGTTAATCTTACTCACTTATAAATACAATCTAAATTACAAGGATGAAACCTGAAAATTTTCTATGATAATTTAGAAAGAAACTATGTCTAACTATTATCATATTAATATGGTATTGAACACAATGGAAAACTGGTAAAATTCTATCAAATGCTTATATATTAAAATGGGTACTACAAGAAGCTCTTTTTTTTTTTTAATGGTTTCTTTCCTTAGAATTCTACAAAGAGGGATTTCATGAGATGAAAGTCTCTTTTCTTCAATGAACAAGTCAATAATATCCTGAATTAGTCTTTCAAATATTCTCAAGTTGGGTGGGCTTACTGCTAGTGTGCCACTGTTGATAAAACCTATTTTCAAGACTCGTATGACTTGCAAAAAGGGGTTAGTATATTTGGGTATCTATCATCGGTCAAGCCCTGTATTTATGAAGATAAAAGGAATTAAGTAAAGTAATCAAATGTATGATGAAAGTTGAAGAAAATAATAGTAAGTGCTAAAAAATAGTAAAGGTTACTTGTCAGGAGGGTTTGATGGTCTACTCACCTGTGATTTAACTCTATGTATATTTTCACCCTAGGGTGTTATCGATTGTGATCATGGGGTATCCTAAAACTCTTCCTATAGACGTTATTTTTTGATTTTGGTGGAGGATGATGATGTTCCATGATAGTATAGAATATTAATAGACACCAAATATACTTTTGTAGCTATCAAAACCTATCAAAATAGTATACAAAAGAGAACAAATAAAATGATTATCATGGTGATTTTATGGATGATTGAAGAGTGGAGTTCTGATGTAATTTTTTTAGATTTTTATTATGTGAAATGCGGTGGATGGGTTTTAGAAGAAAAAGACTACTATTTATAGACCTTTGGAGAGGCTAGGAGGGGTGAGGTATCCCCTATAATATGTCCATGGAGCATGGGTTAAATTCCAACTATGTTGAGGTTAAGGGTGAGATGGAAGGTGACTAACTCTTTCACATAACTTGAAAAGGGATCTTTTAAATATTAAAGGGCACACATGTGTGAGGCAAAAAATATCTAAATGGTCATGGGTACACAAATGTGTGAGGGCAAGTTAATTTTAATCTTTATTAAGGTGACCCTAGGTTAGACCAAGGTCAAGGGGGTGATCTAGAGGGTGACTCATTCCTTACCATGCATTAAATATTAAGCATATTTAAATAACTATTAATATTATGGGTGCATAAAAGTGTGAGCATAGGGTTAATTTTAACTTTAATTAAGATTAATTAAACATGTAATTAGCTACTTAAGTATACTTCAGTGATAAAGTAAATTTTATTAAGGGTAAATATTTACCTTGGTTGAGCTATTGATGGTGGTCACATGAGGACCATGGTTAAACATATAAAATATCTTATGTGGCCTAAGGAGCTTATGTATATCCCTTTTAATAAATGTAAGACGTTTTAAGGTTAAATAATGCAATTTTATGGCTTTTGCCAAGTTAATGAACTATGGATATAGGGTGAGAAACCATGTGTTACTTTTAGGTGTCTATATTTACCCCTTTTTGTAATAGAGTATGTGAATATATAAGGCAATGAAATTTTTTTATGATACCAAGTGATGATTTCATTTGGAGAAAGAAGAATTGATGATGGATGATTGTGAATGATGATGGCATTTGTCATACCATGGTAGTTTTTGGGAGAGTAGACATAATATTTTATTACTATCGTGATCAATGTAAGATGTCCCAATTGTAGGAGTGAATGTCTTCAAAAATTTGTCTTTGATGATTTTTTAAGCTTGATTTGATTTGGTGAGTTGTTTAACTTGTGATAGGTCATGATCAAATGCTTTATTTATGAGTGGTCTTACGATTTCTATTTAGAAGGAAGAAAAACCATGATTAACCTATAGGTATAGGAATTGGGTATGTCAAATATTTATTTGGATTAGATTTTTGATGAGAAAATAATTCATTTGGATTAGAGTTTTGATGAGAAGATAAATTTTGCTTTTGTGTTTCCCCAACAAAAGAGATCTTAAGATGATATTCGACAAAGGTTATTGGTTAAACATAAATTATAGTATTGAGTGTTTGGTTATCGATCATGTGTAAAGTAGATTTAGTGAGATGTCCACCCGCTCAAGCGATGAGGCGATGAGAGATGATATGAATTTAGCAATGAAATACCTGAAAAAGTGGATTTACATACAGTAATTGTTTGGTTTTAAGCTTGAGGGTCCTACTCCCTTGGTTTATAATTTGACTAAGTCCTTGAATTGATTTAATAAGAACAATCTAATTGGTATAAGAAGACCTAATTCTTTTAATTATAGGTCATGATGATGTGATGCCAAACATGGAGTTTACATAATGGTGGTATTTTGATAGTTTTTCTATGTGTGGATAATCTTCTCAATATAGTCATATTTACAACATGAAGTCATGGAATTATGATATATTTAAGATAATATATTTAGTTCTTCTATCTATGATCACTATCTCATAGCCCATGTATGTATTACAACTCCTTTAGCATTTTAAGATGGAGATATTATAAATATGTTTGGACTCATTTTATTTATGGATTGAAGGTCCGAGTAGACTACATGACTTCCATAATGGTTGCTGCTTTATATTGGTCCCTTATGGAAGGTCTTATTTACCTTACTAGTACTTGACTAGACACTGTAATTATTATCAACTATTATTTCCAATAGGTGTATCCCATTCAATAGAGTTGCTAGACTATACCTAAGATGATTATTCAATATATATGAGGCACATAGTGTATTAATAATTATTATTTAATTGATATACCTCTAGTTTTAAGAGACTTATTCGATGCAAATTAGGCTAGTGATTTGGATCAATAACACTCCACTATAAGTTGTTTCTACTACTTGGTTTGTATTCCACATATATGTATATTAGATGACAATCCACTATTTCTAAATCCTCTATAGAATTTGAATTCTATGATGCCAATGATGTTACCATATACCTTTTGTGAATCCTTATGATCTTGTAGATGGATATTTCTCAATCCTACCCTATTACTCATCATTATAATAATCAAAGCATGATCTATGTTGTATACAATAATGTATTCTACTAACAAACCAAGTTCATTGAGTTATGGCTACACTTTGTGCAAAAGTTTTATGAATGTTAGAATAAGTGAATATTCTCTTAAGTTCTACGAGGATAGACACACTTGAGTTTCCACTCCTCCATGTTTCAGGTGAACTCTGAGTGGTGTCTTCATCAGACTTGATGAGTTGTTGTAATCCAAAGGCTCTCAATGATCAACTTTGTTATTTATACAAAGTTGATCCCTGGAATAAATTAGTCAGTTCTATTTTGTTTCTTCAAATCTTGTAATCCTTTGTAGTTCTACTCTTAGGAATTCTAACATGGTACCAGATCAGGATAGATTATTCTAGTATTCTCTCTTGAAGGAGGTTTGTCGAACTAGTTATTAATCTCATATTCTTTGCTTTTTTAAAGAAAGAGTTTTTTTTTCATATTGTAGTATGCTCATATATGCAATTTTTTTAAAATATATTTACTTATGGTAATACCTACTTGTTTATATAATTTTGTTTTACCATTGATGCAAATATTTTAAAATTTCTTTATTCACTACTTTGTGTATGCATATTGATTTTTTTTTTGCCTCTATAAAAATATTCCTTAACGAATGCAGCTTGCTTTAATACAATTAAAGTAGCGTTGTATTCAATTCTAGGTGTTTTTTAATTTATACATAGCCACCACTATGTTTCACTCAAGAAGGAAACTAATATAAATTAAACGTTTTTTTTTAGGCCCCCTATTTTTATTTTTCCTCCTACTTCACCTATGTTTTTCCTTAAATTCCAGCTTGTTCAACTTTCAATAGCCTTCGCTGTGCATTTCATAACGTAGAAGGATAAGCATTTGATATCCTTTTGCCCTTGCTACGTATCTTCTAATGTGGAGGAAAGGGAAAAATCATAGGCCCTTACTTTTGGTGGGCATTTAATTTTTTTTATCTTACAATCTCAAATCATTTTGTCTTCATAAATTTTAATTAATGTAAGGATCGCTCTCTGCATCACCAATTAATGACTCTTGGTCTACCTACCTAGACCAAAATTCATAAAAAAATTCCAAACGTGGTCTTTGGTCAGCGTTTTACTATGGTGTGCCTTGAGACTGCATCTCTCAATGGGAATTTACCTCATTAATATTTTATATTCTTTGAAGATCTTGATATTTTAAGAAGTGTTTTACTCTAAGTTCATCATTTTTGTTTGTCCTTCGGTGCTCAAGAGGATATTATTTCCTCTTGTGATATAAACATCTTTCTAAGATTAAAATCATAACTCTTTTGTATTCCTAAGATTTTCTTCGGTAAATATTAGATTAATATTTCTTTGAGCCCATTTTATACTGTTCCCTATAAATCTCTACAAGTGTTTTTCTTCAGGTTAGTGTGTGGTGAGATAATCTATTCTGCAAGTGAAATATTCAAAAACACTCAAGTCACCACATCCTCTCTTTAGGTCCTTGCTCTCAACATCTCTGATTCATATTTTAAAGTTTGTCTGTGGCATGGTTTCTAAGGGAGACACTCTACTTTGGCATAACTCCTCTCAATGCCTCTTCAATGTGTCATATGGTAAGGTGTTATATGATTTTTTAAAATAACATTTTTCTTATCCAGTACAGATATAGAAGCAGTCTCATTTTTATTGGTTGCCACCATTTGTGCGGTGAATATAGACACCACCCTTTATCACTGCTTGTTCCTTGAAAGGTGCTTCATGGAACCTTACTCGCTGCCATTAAAGACATGTTTTTTGCTACATCCTCTATCTGATGTCAACCCCTTTAATTTAAGTTATAATATATATATATATTATAGCATGGAAAAAAAGCATTTCATTCCATTTCCTTTTCAACTTTTTCTTTGACCGAAAATCAAAGGACAATTGTAATTTTTTTAATAAAATATTTTCTATGGGGGGTTTATAGGTGCCTTTTGCACCTATACTAAGTTATAGGGGGTGTCATTGCATCACTTTTTGCCTTCTTTTGCCTTATTTACTTTCGTTCTTAAGTTGGTAATATTAATTTTATTTATATATCTTGCTTAATATTAAAAAGGTGATGGCAAGCATCGGGGAGATAAAAAGGGTTTTCGGGCTCTGGCGATTTGGCGAGAAAATTTATGAACAGGCGTCGGGCGATGCTCGAGGGTCTCTGATCTGAAGAACTCAACAGAGAATTTGGTGGATTGATTTTGTGCTACTCTGAAGGTTCGCTCGCTACCCCGGGAGGGCCCGATGGGGTCTCCTCCAGTTCCTCATGCTGGGAGAAAGAGTTCATATGCTGAGATGTTGAAAGAAAATCCCTCGCCTTCCTCTAATGTAGCTCAGCGGAATGCTTTTCAAACATTACTCAAGAATGCTGGTAAGGGCCCAAATGATCACCGCGTTAATGGATGCCTCCTACAATCCGCTTCCAGACCTAAGATTGTTATCGAACCAAAGCTGGTTGAAGATACAATCACCTACCGAGCTAACCATGACTTGATCTGCAAATTCATGGGTATCCGACCTACTCTAAATTTTCTACATACCTAGGTTCGACAGAACTGGGAGCCACACGGTGAGTACTCCTTATGGCCTATAAGTAATGGATATTTCATTCTTAGTTTTTCTTCTTTAGCAGATAGAAATAGAGAATTTGAATTAAAGAAGAGGAACCACGGACCAGCAGGGTTATTTGTTCAACCCTAGAGAGTGGGCTTTGATCCTCGCATTGAACCCATGGCTGTCCCAGTCTGGATCTGACTGTATGCTCTCCCGATGGAGTTTTGGGGTGAGCAGGTTCTGGAATTAATAGGGAATTCCCTAGGCAGATATCTAGGAGTATCCAAAGATACCATAGATGGAAATACAGCTGTCTTTTCCAAAATCTGTGTAGAAATGGACATTAGCCAGACTCTATCAGCTGAGGTGGAACTTGAGTTGGTAGGAGTACCCTGGATCCAATAGTAAGATTATGAGGCCCTACATTTCAGATGTAGAGTGTGCCATAAGCATGGACATTTGGCAAGGTTATGTCCAAACATTTTGAGCACAAAAGCGGAGGCTCTTCTTGGAATGCCAAACCGCCCCAGAGAGAGTAAGCCTAATCCTATAAATGAACCTTCTAACACCTCTCCAGATCCTGATGTTTAGAAGGATGGATTTGAACAGCCAAAATGAAGGAGAAATAAAAATAAAAAATGGCAAGGAGTAGGTACAACTCAAGCCAAACAATTGGTATGAAATTTTTAAGTCATTAGTGGATCAGGAAGACCAAGTCATGGAGGAAGTGGATGGGAATGGTAAGAATATTAAAACTCAATCTCAAGTTTCTCCTTCATTCACTCCTGTATTAGAACAGGTGACTGTACCCTCTGAGAGTCTGCAGTCAGAGAACCCAGGGGCATTGGTAATACACTCCCCAGCACAGCTAGCTATTAAGGATGTCAACATGGGAAATGCAGACAAGAACAGAGAAATGCCAGCTTTAGGGATCACTCAGGTGGAGAAGAGATATAAAAATAGTAACTCACAAGGAGCGGGAAGAAATTCCAATAAGGATCTACTAATAGCGCAAGGAGATAAGCTGATCAATGGAGGATCGGTGAGGACAATTGATTCTTACTGCTCCCAAGGTTTTCAATGATTATACAATATTGGAACGTTAGGGGTTTAAACAGTAGAACCCATCAATTTGCTATTCAAATACTCTTAGGAAAGTATAAAACAAACTTTTTTCTCATCCAGGAGACAAAAATGTCTTTAGAGCTTATGTGTAAAACTGTTAATAGAATTTGGAGGGGCGTTGGTTATATGGATGTGGCTGCCCAAGGTGCCTCAGGGGGGATTGTCACTTTTTGGAACCCCCTGGAATGGACTACTTTAGAACATATTTCCTGGAGGGGTGTTCTTACATCTCACTTCAGGAATACTGTCACAGCTGAGCATGTTTTAATTACAAATTTTTATGGGGCCCAATGCATTGATGGCCAGAGGCTTCAATGGAAAGTTGTTCACAACATGAGGTCCTCAAGACAAAATTTAGATTGGATTATTGCTGGGGATTTTAATGCTAAGCTATCTGCTCGTGATCAGGAATGTGGCACCCCAGTTTTGGATCCAAGGGATCGGTTGCTGATAGCCCAGGTCCAGGCCTTTCACTTAGTGGATATCAAAGGCCCTAGAACTTACTTTACTTGGACTAACAAGAGGAGGGAGCCACATAGTAGGAAGGTAAAGTTAGACCATTTCCTGGTCTCAGAGGAGGCATTTGTTAAGTGGAATGTTAAACTCTAGATTTTGGAAGGCCCTGTCTATGATCACTCTCCCATTCTGATGGAGGGAGGGACTATGACAGGGCAACACCTCAAACCATTTAAATTTGAGAATTATTGGTTACAAAAGGAGGATCTTCGAGAGAAAATTCCATAGTGGTGGGAAGAAGGCCGCCCATATTTTGGGACAACAATGTTTAAATTCCACAAATAGCTTCATTTTTTCAAAGTTAAGTTGAAACAGTGGAGGCAAGCAAACAAGTCCGATTTCCAGCAGCAAAGAGCTCCCTTAGTGGCTCGCTGGGAGGAGGTGCAAAAAAACTTCAGAGAAGTAACAATTACTGATCAGCTTAAAACCGAGGATGATGCCTTATGCAAAGCGGTTGAGGACATCGATAACCAAGAGGAAACTTATTGGAAACAAAGAGCTAGAACATCTTGGTTACTTGAAGGAGATAGAAACACAAAAATTTTCCATCGATCAGCCTGTGCTAGAAGACAAATGAATAACATGGAAGTCCTTCAAGATGATCATGGACACTCCTTTGATACTCTTCCTGGTTTGCATTCCCTCTCAATGGAATATTTCTCCAATCTTTTTACGGAAAGTAGGGAGCAAGTTGTGGAGGCTCAAAATGAAATTATTGACGTTATTCCCTCTATTATCTCCCAAGAGCAAAATAAGGCCCTGCTCAGACCCATTGATAAAGAGGAACTGAAGCATGTGGTCTTTGGAATGAGCACAGGAAAATCTCCAGGTCCAGATGGGTTTCCTATTGAGTTTTTTTAGGCCTTTTGGGATACTCTGGAGGAGGACGTTTTGGCTGTCATAGAGGAGTCCAGAACTAATAAAATAATTCTTAAGGCTATAAATCATACATTCATCACTTTAATCCCTAAGGGAGAGGAAGGGGTTCGTATCTCTAATTTTAGACGTATTGCCTTATGCAATGTGATTTATAAGATAATCACAAAGATAATGGCTGAAAGGCTTAAACCTCTCCTACATAATATCATCTCCTCAGAGCAAGGGGGATTTTTTGAAGGCAAACAGATCTTATATGGGGTGGTCCTCACCCAGGAGGCAATCCATACAATGCAAAAATCTGGTAACAAAGGAATGTTCATTAAACTGGATATGTCCAAGGCTTATGATAGGGTTGAGTGGGACTTCCTGTCAAGGATGTTGGCTTCCTTTGGCTTCTCCCAGGATTGGATAGACTGGGTTATGAGATGTGCTTCTTTGCCTTCTTACTCTATTCTAATAAAGGGACTTCCCTCACCTCCTTTTGGAGCCTCTCGGGGGCTTCGTCAAGAGGACCCTTGCTCCCCCTATCTCTTCCTTATCTTGGTTGAAGGATTAGGGAGACTTTTCTTGAAAAGAAGATAGCAAGGCCTATTAACAGGTATCAAGGTAGGTGAGGAAATTTTGACTCATTTACAGTTTGTGGATGATACTGGCTTGGTGGGAGTGGCCAGTCTCAGGGAAGCTAGAGGAATCAGAGATTATCTTAATGTCTACCTTAGGGCCTCCAATCAAGTTATCAATGACAAAAAATCCAAAGTGTTCTTCTTCAACCTTGACCAAAGGCTTCAAGACAGAGTTTTAGAGATCTTGGGTTTCACTAGGACCTCTCTTCATGTAGTCTACTTGGGGGTTCCGCTACATTTCAAGAGATTAAAAAAATATATCTGGAAGGATCTCTTGGACGACATCAAAGATAGAATGAACCATTGGTCTCATAAATGGCTAAGCTACGGGGGCCGATTAACTTTCTTACAATCGGTTATTCGAGGCCATGCCAATCTATAAATTCTCTATTATGGCTGCCCCACATTCTATTTGGAAAGAGCTGGACAAAATGGCTAGAATATTCTTATGGGAAGGAGCAAAAGGTGAGAAGAAATGGGCTTTGGTTAGTTGGGATAAGGTTACTCAGCCCAAAGAAAAAGGTGGGTTGGGACTGAGAATTTCCAAACTTAACAACAAAGCTTTGGCTGGTAAACTGTACTGGAGGTGGATTTCACAGCCAACAACCTTATTTAGTAGAATTTTAACCAGTAAGTATCTGGGCCTTGTTCACCCTAATGACATGAGTCGTTTCCCTTTGTATGGTAATGGTTCCTTAGTGTGGCAGGCTCTTAAGCTAGGATCTCAATTCATTAAGGATCAACTATTTTGGAAAGTGGGCAGAGGGGACAAGGCTCATTTTTGGACTGATTCTTGGGACCAGTTCCCACCCATTATTGCTGAGTATCCTGAACTGCAACCAATTAAATTAGCCATAGAAACCAAAGGCTAGGTCAATATTGAAAATTACTTCAATACTAGCCAACTGGGTGAGTATAAGTTCAAGAAGTTTAAGCGGTTGGAAGAGTGGCCAATCACTATCCCTCCGGAGCTGGCGCCCATTCTGATTAAAATTATGACAGCAAGGTTTCTTTCAGGGAGAGACGAGGAGGATGAGCTAGCTTGGGGACATGGGAACCTTGGGGTTTATACTGTGAAGGATGGATACGATCAGATTCTCCCAGAGCCTTCCCCGCATTCTTTTCCGATTCAAGAATGGAAGAAGATTTGGCATTCCAAGGGCTGGTCGAAAGTGAATTTCTTCGCCTGGTAGTTAATGCACAAAGGCATCCTCACCTTTGACAACCTCAGACACAGGGGAATCATCGGCCCTTCTAAGTGTGTGCTATGTCATAAGAATGAGGAGACCACAAATCATTTGATTTTTGAGTGCCCTTTCACGTGTCAAATTTGGAAGCGCTGGTTCTCCCATTACAAGATTCAGTTTAATGGTGATCTGACCCGAAACAATATTTGGGAAAGATGGAAGAAATGCAGATTTAATTCTAAAGCTCTCTGAATTGGTTGGGAGCTGGGCTTACTCTATATTTGGTGGCAGGTGTGGTTGGAATGTAATGCTCGTATTTTTAGAGAAACCTTTTCCTTGCTCGATGGAAATTGGCAAGTCATTTGGAGCAAAGTTGCGAAAACGGTTGCCATATATGCTGAAGAGAAAACTTTGATTGCTCTTGGATCACTGGAAGAGGGAGCTGGTGGGCAAGTAAGGAAGGACAGAGCTAGCTGGAAACCTCCCCCTGAAGGCTGGGTTAAAATCAATACAGATGGAGTTGCAAAAGGCAATCCGGGTAGTGCTGGAATTGGGGTAGTGTGCCGGGATCATGCTAGGTCTGTGCTTTAATGGGAACTGCAAGGTCTGGGAAGAGCCACAAACAATGAAGCAGAAGCCTTTGCTATCAGAACTGCTTCTATCTGGGCGGTCAACCAGGGACACAGGAAGATGATCCTTGAGTCCGATTCACAAATTATGGTTGGCGCTCTTGACTGCATGAGGAACTTTGCTGTGAAAGCTTGGAGGCTACGAATTCTTGTCTCTCAAATCAAGGCCCTTTGGAAAGAATTAGAAGATGTGATCCCCGTCTATGTAAGTAGAGATCTAAATACTATGGCCGATTTCCTTGCAAAGAGGGGTGCAGAGAAAGATGTTGGGTTTCAACTGCATAGTGCCATGCTTGTGGAGGATGCAGATATTAGGCAGGGGCTTTCTCAATTCTTGAGTCAATGAATATATTTTTTCCTAAGGGTGTTTTTCATCGCGATATCGTGACCTGGTGCGCTGTCGCAGCCTTTGGTGGGTTTTTGTCACGATATTGCAACAGGTTTCGTTGTTGCGGCCTTTGGAAGGAACCTGTTGTGATATCGCGATGATTTTTGAGCAGGGTTGCCAAAGAGGATAATCATTGCGATATCACACAAGTTTTGGTGAATCGACATAAAGAGACAGATCCGTCGTGATTTTGTGAAATTTTTGAAGACAGGGAGTTGACCGGAAAAAATGTCGCGATTTCGCGACACTGTTGGAGCAGGTTCACCAAGGAGGAAAACCATCGCGATATCACGACATTTTTGATGCATTGGAGTAAAGGGGAAAAATCATCACAATTTCATGACATTTCTGAAGATTGGGAGCCAAAAGGAAAAACCGTCGCGATTTCGTGACATCTTTGGCGGACTGGCAACTCTGGGAGAAGACGTCACGAAATCATGACTCTTTTGAAGCTTTTTCATCATGAGGCAAAGTCGTCGCGATTTCATGACACTTTTGGCGTTTCGGGGTTAAGGCACAAAGTGGTCACGAATTCACGACAATTCTTGAGAAATGGCACTTCTTGGAAAAATCGTCGCGATTTCGTGCAAGTTTTGGTGAATCGGAGAAAAGGGACAAATTCGTCGTGATTTCGTGACATTTTTGAAGACAGGGAGCTGACTGGGAAAAATGTCGTGATTTCATGACGCTTTTGGAGTAGGGCCACCAAGGAGGAAAATCGTCGCGATATCGCAACATTTTTGATGAATCGAAGACAAGGGGAAAATCTGTCACGATTTCGTGGCATTTTTGAAGATTGGGACCCAACCAGAAAAACTGTCGCAATTTCACGACACCTTTGGCATACTAGAGACCTCGAGAGAAGACGTCACGAAATCATGACACTTTTGGAGCTTTTTTTACATGAGGCAAAGTCGTCGTGATTTCACGACACTTTTGGCATTTCAGGGTTAAGGTGCAAAGTGGTCACGGTTTCGCGACAATTTTGGAGAAAAGGCACTTCATGGAAAAATCATCGCGATTTCACGAATCTTTTGAAGAATGGTCGCCATGTGGATAAACCGTCGTGATATCGCGACACTTGGAAGGATTCTTTGCTGAAAGGAAAATTCGTCGTGATTTCGCGACACTTTTGGCAAATTGATGGCATGAGGAAAACTGGTCGCGATTTCGCGACAATTTTGAGGATTGAGCGCCACGTGAAGAACTCGTCGCGATTTCATGATGCTTTTGGTAATTAGGTGCTTCTGACTTTGCCTGTTGCGATTTTGCGACATGTCGCGATTTCGCAACTGGTTGCTCGGGTAAGGCCTCGGCTGGTCTGATTGTCGGGATTTCGTGACATGTCACGTTTTTGCGACTTCTCACATTTTTGCGCCTTCTCACATTTTTGCGCCTTCTTGTCTCTTTTATTTTTGTGGTAGAAAGTGTTATTTTTTTGCACTTTGCTCCTATTCTCTTGCTTCTTGGTTCTTGTGGGGATGTTCTTGCTCCCCTTTGTACTTGTTCTTTGTATTAATATAAGTTTTTCATTTTCTTCAAAAAAAAAAATATTAAAAAGGTGTTGATTAAATATTCAATTCTTAATTAAAGAAATTACTAAAATATTTTTTTAATATTTCTTTATTTCATTAAGCAAAATTTTATATTAAGAACTTAAATTCTCTTTTTTCCAAATGTCTTTAATATTTTATAGAGATATTTTAGTATCTTTCCTTTCAAAACAGTATTTATATTAGTTAAGTTTTTTGGAATCACTTTGTTATATATTGTCAACTTAAATGAAATAAAAGGGTATTAAATCCAATACTTACATAATAAATAATAAATAAAATATATCTATTCTTTATTTATTATTTCATTAACCAGTTAAAAATATCTATGTGTTCAATTTATCATTGTTGACAAAGAGTATTTTTTAATTATCTCTTTAAAAGTATTATTTCTCATTCTAAAATTTCTAATAAGAACAAATAATTCATATCACCACTTACCTTATTGGACATACTATTTAACTTATAGTTTCCCTCAAGTAATGGCGAGTTATTTGGTAACCAATACAGGTGTGGTTGATATTCACCTATGTTCCAAGTATCATATCTAATCAAATACTTATAGTTTTCCTCTAGTCAGGGCGGGTATTTTAGAAGAAAATATATATAAGCATGGCATATTTGTTATCTTAACCATAATTAATATCAAAATTACTCAAAATACTTATAGTTTCCTTCTCGTTAGGGTAGGTTTTTCTTGATTTATTTGGTATTTCCTAAAATCTTGGTATATTTATCTCGTTAACCTCATTAAATATCAAATAACCTCAAAATTACTTATAGTTTCCCTCTCATTAGAGCAGGTATTTTTTGAGCAATTTGGTATTTTCTACAGGCTTCTTTTGACTAATATACATTGCATTCTCTAAATTAAAGTTAAAGGAGGACCTTTGGGTTAACTTTAAAATTAATTCAATGAATACAATTGATCCTCTCACTCCTCACAACTTCCATACATGGAAACCAAAAATTTA
Source organism: Wollemia nobilis (assembly GCA_028583015.1). Classification (NCBI taxonomy): domain Eukaryota; kingdom Viridiplantae; phylum Streptophyta; class Pinopsida; order Araucariales; family Araucariaceae; genus Wollemia; species Wollemia nobilis. Next base: position 1,310,342 of record JAQPPZ010015568.1, read on the forward strand.
AATCTCATTTCTTAGAAAGGGCTCACACACCTATTAGAAGAAAAGCAACCTGATTTCAAAAAGAATATGAAATATTTGTTCACAAAGAGAAAATGTATGAAATAATGGGTATTATAAGCTCTAATGTGCATGAAAGTTTATGGTTTCACATTGTAAATTGTAAATCTCCTTATGAAAGTTGGGAGAAACAAAAAACCTTATTTGGGAAAATATAAAAATAAGATCAATGCAACTCGAAGCAGAATTAACAACTCTATATCCTGAGAACTTCAGTAATATTGTTGACTTCCTCACCAAATTCGAAGAGGTCCTAACTCAATACAAATGCAGTGAGAAGACTAATACTGAAGAAGAATGCATTTATCTAATCCTTTCTAAACTAAATGGTGTATTTCAAATCTTTGCTACCACCTTTATATCTACAAAATATGCTCTTGGTTCAACCTTTAAAATGCCCTCTTTAGAAGAGTTTTGTGATGGACTAACTAGGGTAGAAAAAAAATTGCAAGATATGAAATCTCTTTGAAGAACACAAGCTTATACTGAGACGGGGGGTGAACAGTATAAGACCTCTTTTTACTTTTTCCTTTATACTTCAAAATAGTAAAGCAGTATACCCAAAGCAATATCAAAACAATGCACAATATCATCCACAAAGTGACACCAATTTTAACATGGTTCACCCAGAATGCCTGGGCTACGTCCACAAAAATTTTCTCTAAAAGTTATCTCAAAGTTCTTTGGGAAACCTACAATGTTTATGAGCCTCGACCCAAAGGAGACACCTTCCCCCAATATGAATTTATGAGCCTCTGCTCAAAGGAGATACCTTCCCCTCTGCTCTGGAAATGATCCCTCAGAAGATCAACTACCTCTACCTCTTGCCAGCATGTGGAACTCCTTTCCACCGAAGACCTCCTGTCCTCAATGCTTAGCCTAAGAGACCTCTGCCTTCTATGATCATGTCCACAGTAGCTCAACTCACTGTACCAAACACGGTCGATCGAGTCTAGTACAAGTCTTCCTTTGTCTGTCAGATCTGTCCAACTCTTTGAACAAATCAATCCTCTGCACACAAGCCTTCTCAAGGACTTGCCAAATTTTTCCTCAGGATATTCTCAAAGAACCAATGCACCTCTGTCCTCAAGTTCTCTGATAGAACTCTCAAAAACTCAACTCACAAGTCCTTTGCTAGGACCTGTCCAAATCTGCTCACAAGTCCCCATCGGAACCTATCCAAAACCTCAGCAAGCTCACCAAGAAAAACTTGCTTAGCATGAACCCACAAAGAGAATTTTTAGAGACCTAATGTGATTCATAAACCTCATAGAAGCATAAAGAGAATTGTTATAGACTCAATATGTTCTATACTTAACTCCCAATCTCAATCTCAAATCTCATAGAAACATAAAGAGAATTGTTAGAGACCCAATATGTTCTATACTTAACTCCCAATTTCAATCTCAACTCAATCTCAATATCAAAAGAATAAGATAGATGTAGTATGCTTTTCTCAAGAATATGAAACACAACCCAACAATTGCCAACCATGCAATATCTCATATAACAATGATACTTATATTCTTTTCACCAACAACTAGGGTTTCATCATCTCAATGCAAGTAGCAAGACTTACTAACATAAACCCTAGTGCAAAAATGCTTCCTCTTCCTCAACCAGAATTATGCATTCACGCAAAAAGTCATCAATGACTTTAATGCATAAACAATCTTCAATATCCAGAAAATAATATTTACACCAAAAATACCTAGTAGACAACCTTTTCACTCCAAACTCAATTTCAGAAAATATACCATAAACAACATACACGGAAGAAGGTGCCCATACCTTTACTTTGATGAAGAAGGAGAACTCAAAATCTGTCACAACAATAACTCTCAATTTGCCACCAATTAGAGTTAGCAACTATACAATAATACACAATAATAAAGATCCAAAATAACACCTTATTTCTCCAACTTAGTAAAAACCACCAGAATTATAATATACATACAAATTAAACCCTCTTTACACCTTATTACTCCACATAAATATTAAACATCAATAAAACAATGTCAAAGCAAATATGATACCTTAACCTTGTACCTCCCTTGCATTCATAGCCATTATCCTTTGCACACCACGACCAAAAGAAAAATTACCAACGAAGAGAATCAAACTCGGCACCTCTGCCTTCTAGTGCTTTTGCTTAAACACCACCGTTTTTGGGTCACAAGTGCCCAATGAAGTAATACAATGCTGCCCTCTCTTTTATCTTCATTTGATGCCAAGAATCTAGAAAACGTAAACGTATTCCACAAGCCACATGCAAACTGGTGAGCGCTGTCCAAAATGTAAGTCACTGAATGCTTGCATTAATCATCTCATAGCACAGTTTAAAAAATGTAGTTCAGGTGCAATAGCCAATCCACTACTGTCAAGCAAAAAGGTAAGGATGTAGTCCAAGCTCAAATCCGAGTATGCCAAGCACGGTTTCCAAGACACAGAACAAGCACGATTTCAAATACGTTAATCGAATATTCAAAGACACAGAGCAAGCTCAAATCGAAGACACCAAGCGCTATTCAAAAGATATAGATCAAATGCAAATCATAGACGCCAAGCGCAAATCGAAAGATATCGAGCAAATGCAAATCACAGACACCAAGCACAAATCAAAATATATAGAGTAAACACATATCGTAGATGACAAAATTAATCGGAGGTGCTCACTTTAGAAAATCATCCCCACTTATATAGCCATTTTTCCTTAATTGTTTGACATCGGCGCTCCTCCAACGATGGCAACATATCGACAAAAGAGTTCTTTGTCGCTTAAGGGTTGATAGACCCTTTAATAATAATTAAAATAATAATTATTATTATTTTATTAATAATAAATTAAACTTGGACCTTTGACAAAGGTTTGAGTTAATTTAATTATTAATAATAAACATGGACCTTTGCATTAAGTTAAGCTTGGTTTTAATAAAAACCCTTTAACATAATGAAGCTTCTCAAGATATTCTTGACATCACACTCTTTTGATATCAACACAAAAATGCCTTTTGACATCAATGACAACTTATACATTTGAGCAAAGGCAATGTACCCAAAGTACCCAAAATTACAACAATCTCCCCCTTTGTCATTGATGGCAAACCTTTACTGAAAACACTTCTCAAGAGCCAAAACTGAAACCAACTGAAACCAACTGTGCTAACAACTGAGAATATTCCTTTGAATTTTTGCTCCCCCTGACTTGAAGCTTTCCTCTTCACTTTGAAGCTCTCCCAATTAATCATATCTCTCCCCCTTTGTCATCAATGGCAAAGGGCCACCTTTGGGGCTCGAGACTAAGAATTATCCTCTTAGCTTAGTCCCTCCCCTACATCCTGATGAGGTGATTAATTTTGGCGTGGGAGTAAAACTCCCATTAGGCACTGATCATCATCAAAATCTATAAGATATTTGGCGTCTGTGATTTGCATTTGCTCTATATATTTTGAATAGCGCTTGGTGTCTTTGATTTGAGCTTGCTCTGTGTCTTTGAATCTTCGATTAACATCTTTGAAATCGTGCTTGTTCTGTTTCTTGGAAACCGTGCTTGGCATACTCGGATTTGAGATTGGACTGCATCCTTACCTTTTTGCTTGACAGTAGTGGATTGGCAATTGCACCTGAACTGCATTTTTTAGACTGTGCTATGAGATGATTAATGCAAGCATTCAGTGACTTACATTTTGGACAGCGCTCACCAATTTGCATGTGGCTTGTGGAAGACGTTTACGTTTTCTAGATTCTTGGCATCAAATGAAGATAAAATATAGGGCAACAGACACCAAACGCTATTTGAAATACGTCAATCAGAGATTTGGACACAGAGCAAGCTCAAATCGATGCTTTCAAAGACTAAAAAATGCAGTTACACCAAACATACCTAGTAGACAACCTTTTCACTCCAAACTCAATTTCAGAAAATATACCATAAAAAACATACACGAAAGAAGTTGCCCATACCTTTACTTTGATGAATAAGGAGAACTCAAAATCTGTGACAACACTAACTCTCAATTTGCCACCAATTAGAGTTAGCAACTATACAATAATACACAATAATAAAGATCCAAAATAACACCTTATTTCTCCAACTTAGTAAAAACCACCAGAAGTATAATATACATACAAAGTAAAACCTCTTTACACATTATTACTCCACATAAATATTAAACATCAATAAAAAAATGTCAAAGCAAATATGATACCTTAACATTGTACCTCCCGCGCATTCACAGCCACTATCCTTTGCACACCGCGACCAAAAGAAAAATTACCAATGAAGAGAATAGAACTCGGCACCTCTGCCTTCTAGTGCTTTTGCTTAAATGCCACCATCGTTGGGTCATAAGTTCCCAACGAATTAATACAACACTGCCCTCTCTTTTATCTTCCTTTGACGCCAAGAATCTAGAAAATGTAAACATCTTCCACAAGCCACATGCAAACTGGTAAGCGCTGTCCAAAATGTAAGTCAATGAATACTTGCATTAATCATCTCATAGCACAGTCTAAAAAATGCAGTTCAGGTGCAATTTCCAATCCACTACTGTCAAGAAAAAAGGTAAGGATGCAGCCCAAGCTCAAATTTGAGTATGCCAAGCATGGTTTCCAAGACACAGAACGAGCACGATTTCAAAGACGTCAATCAGAGATTTGAAGACACAGAGCAAGCTCAAATAGAAGACACAAAACGCTATTTGAAAGATATAGAGCAAATGCAAATCAAAAGATATCGAGCAAATGCAAATCATAGATGCCAAGCGCAAATTGAAAGATATAGAGTAAAAACAAATCACAGATGACAAAATTAATCAAAGGTGCTCACTTTAGAAAATCATCCCCACTTATATAGCCATTTTTCCTTAACTGTTTGACATCGGCGCTCCTCCAACGATGGCAACATATCGACAAAAGAATTCTTTTTTCTTTCGTCGCTTAAGGGTTGAAAGACCCTTTAATAATAATTAAAATAATAATAATTATTATTTTATTAATAATAAATTAAACTTGGACCTTTGACAAAGGTTTGAGTTAATTTAATTATTAATAATAAACATGGACCTTTGCATTAAGTTAAGCTTGGTTTTAATAAAAACCCTTAATGAGTCCAAATGGTTTTAAGAAAAACCTTTAACCTTGTCACCATGGTTTTAATAAAAACCCTTTAACATAATGAAGCTTCTTAAGATATTCTTGACATCACACTCTTTTGATATCAACACAAAAATGCCTTTTGACATCAATGACAACTTATACATTTGAGCAAATGCAATGTACCCAAAGTACCCAAAATTTCCAACAATCTCCCCCTTTGTCATTGATGGCAAACCTTTACTGAAAACACTTCTCAAGAGCCAAAACTGAAACCAACTGAAACCAACTGTGCTAACAACTGAGAATCTTCCTTTGAAGTTTTTCTCCCCTAACTTGAAGCTTTCCTCTTCACTTTGAAGCTCTCCCCCTTACTCATATCTCTCCCCCTTTGTCATAAATGGCAAAGGTCCACCTTTGGGGCTCGAGACTAAGAATTAGCCTCTTAGCTTAGTCCCTCCCCTACCTCCTAATGAGGTGATTAATTTTGGGGTGGGATTAAAACTCCCATTAGGCACTGATCATCATCAGCGTCTATAACTTCCTTCTCGGGCCTTCTCTTGAACTCTTTTTCCATATTCCTGTTCCTATCACTATTCTTGTTCTTATTCTCATCCCTATTTTTATCCATGTCTTGATCCTTGGACCTGATCATGCAACTGTTCCTGTTCCTGTATTCTAGAATTTCAGCTCTACACTATCTGATTGTGTGACCTTCATTGTTGCACTTATAACAAGTAACAATGTTATTTATTTTAGGCATACCTGTTCTTTGGATCGACCATTTTTGAAAAAACCTGTTCTGACCAAACTTGTTCTGATCAAACCTGTTCTGGCTAAAACTATTTTGACCAAACCAATTTTGACCAAACCTATTCTGACTAAACCTGTTCTGACCAAACCTATTCTGATCAAACCTGTTCCTGATATTTGCCTTGCAGTAAACTGCCTTGTGCCCAAACTGTTGACAAGAGTAGCAATACCCTTGAAAGAAATTACCACCTCTGAAACTATCATTTACCTTCTTCACATGAGCCATGCAATGTGAAACTATGTGACCAAACCTGTGACAAGCAAAACATCTCCCTCGAAACTTTCCTTTATTTGACCTCTTAGGTTCTGAAAACTTTTTCTTCTCATTCTGAATTTTGTTTTCTATTTTTGTGCATCTATCATTCAAGGACTCATGATCTGAAATACTTTCCTCATCAGAACTCTATTCCTTTTGGAGTCTCTTACTAGACTCTCCAACTCACTATACTAACTCACTATACTCAAGAACCTTAGACTCTAATTCATCCTTGAGTTCTTGTGTCTTAGCTATAGAGAAGTCAAAACTTTCTATAAGATCATCTCTCTCCATACAACATTCATCCAAATTATCCTTGAGTCTAGCATTATTCTTTCTTTCCTTTGTTAAAGCACTAAGAGCACTAATAAGTTCCCCTTTAAGATCTACTTCACCTTCCTCTATATGTTTGCTTTTAGAATCATCAAAGCCTTTTTCAGATTTCTTATCACTAGAGCTGCTACCCTTTTCAAAAACCATACAAGCATCTTCCTTATAGTTTTCTGAAGCATCCTCATACATACTAGAAACCAAATCATTATTTGTGCAATCATCGTCAAGGTGACCAAAATTTCCACATCTAATACATTTCATGATAATGAATCTATGTTTTGGTTCTTCCTCTTTTTTTGATATGAACAACATCTCATTTTCATTATCACTTGAAGAAATTTCACTATCACTACTAGAACACTTACTTGCTTTGTCTAGGTAGAAACTCTTCTTGTGTTTGTGAGAATACATTTTTCCTTGATTGTTGTGCTCATCTTTGTTTTTCCTATGATGCTTGTGCTTTTTAGAATCCTTGCTCTTACAATATTATTTATCTTCATCACTTTCATCCTTGGCAATAGTACATTCAGTAGCATAATGACCAAACTTTCCACAATTGAAACATCTTACATTTTTTATACTTTTGTGCTTTCTAGAGAACTTGCCTTTCTTGTTGTAATATGCCTCTTCATCACTAGAAGACTCATCACTCTCTTGAAGCTGTTTACCCTTGGATTTCTTGGTAGCCTTGAAAGCTGCCTCTTTCTTGACGTCAACATTCACTTGAGTTCTCAACTCAAATGCTGCAAGTATACTATGGAGCTCATCCTTTTTCAACTTATCCAAATCTTTAGCTTCCTCAATAGCAGAAATATTTTCACTAAATCTATTAGGAAGAGATCTTAAAATCTTATCACAAACACCATTTTCAGCAAGCTCAAGACCTAAGTCTTTCATGGAGTTAACAACCTCATCCATACGAAGCATGTAGTCACTAATATTTTCATCATCATTCATCTTGAGTTGTTCAAAAATACCTTTTAAGTGTCTCAACTTTGCCTTTCTAACATTTGTATCACCTCTATAAACCACCTTCAATTGATTCCATATTTCACTAGCTTTCTTGTAGTGAATCACTTTGGTGAGATCTGTTTTCTATAAGCCTTTTAGGATTGCATTCATTGCTTTTGAATTGTTGTGATGTAGGAGTCTTTCTTCTTTAGTATAAGGACCATGTTCAAGAATAGTGTACTCATATTCAATCACTTCCCAAACCTCATTCCCAAGTGCCATTAGATGAACCTTCATCCTTGCACTCCAAAGACCAAAATCTGACCCATCAAGAATAGGTGCTACATTACCACTTGAATGATCCATTGTGTTCTTTACTAGCTTTTCCTTCAAGTTGTTAAACTTTTTGAAGGCACCCGCTCTGATACCAATTGAAGAACACAAGCTTATATTGAGAGGTGGGGTGAACAGTATAAGACCTCTTTTTACTTTTTCCTTTATACTTCAAAATAGTAAAGCGATATACCCAAAGCAATATCAAAACAATGCACAATATCATCCACAAAGTGACACCAATTTTAACATGGTTCACCCAGAATGCCTAGGCTATGTCCACAAAACTTTTATCTAAAATTTATCTCAAAGTTCTTTGGGAAACCTTCCCAATTACAATGTTTATGAGCCTCATCCCAAAGGATACACCTTCCCCCAATCTAAATTTATGATCCTCTGCTCAAATGAGATACCTTCCCCTCTGCTCTAGAAATGATCCCTCAAAAGATCAACTACCTCTACCTCTTGCCATCATGTGGAAATCCTTTCCACCGAAGACCTCTTTTCCTCAATTCTTAGCCTAAGAGACATCTCCCTTCTATGATCACGTCCACAACAGCTCAGCTACCTGTACCAAACACAGTCAGTCAGTCTGGTACAAGTCTTCCTCTATCTATCAGATCTGTCCAACTCTTTGAAAAAATCAATCCTCTACACACAAGACTTCTCAAAGACTTGCCAAATCTATCCTCATGTTCTTCTCAAAGAACCAATGCACCTCTGTCCTCAAGTTCTCTGATAGAACTCTCAAAAACTCAGCTCACAAGTCCTCTGCTAGGACCTGTCCAAATCTGCTTATAAGTCCCCATCGGAACCTGTCCAAAACCTCAGTAAGCTCACCAAGAAAAACTTGCTTAGCATGAACCCACAAAGAGAATTGTTAGAGACCCAATGTGATTCATAAACCTCATAGAAGCATTAAGAGAATTGTTATAGACTCAATATGTTCTATACTTAACTCCCAATCTCAATCTCAAATCTCATAGAAACATAAAGAGAATTGTTAGAGACCCAATATGTTCTATACTTAACTCTCAATCTCAATCTCAACTCAATATCAATCTCAAAATAATAAGATAGATGTAGTATGCTTTTATCAAGAATATGAAACACAACCCAGCAATTGCCAACCATGCAATATCTCATATAACAATGATACTTATATTCTTTTCACCAACAACTAGGGTTTCATCATCTCAATGCAAGTAGCAAGACTTACTAACATAAACCCTAATGCAAAAATGCTTCCTCTTCCTCAACCAGAATTATGCATTCACCCAAAAATTCATCAATGACTTTAATGCATAAACAATCTTCAATATCCAGAAAATAAGATTTAAACCAAAAATACCTAGTAGACAACTTTTTCACTCCAAACTCAATTTCAGAAAATATACCATAAACAACATACACGAAAGAATTTTCCCATACCTTTACTTTGATGAAGAAGGAGAACTCAAAATCTGTCACAACACTAACTCTCAATTTGCCACCAATTAGAGTTAGCGACTATACAATAATACACAATAATAAAGATCCAAAATAACACCTTATTTCTCCAACTTAGTAAAAACCACTAGAAGTATAATATACATACAAAGTAAAACCTTTTTACACCTTATTACTCCACATAAATATTAAACATCAATAAAAAAATGTCAAAGCAAATATGATACCTTAACCTTGTACCTCCCGCACATTCACAACCACTATCCTTTGCACACCGCGACCAAAAGAAAAATTACCAATGAAGAGAATCAAACTCGGCACATCTTCCTTCTAGCGCTTTCGCTTAAATGCCACCACCATTGTGTCACAAGTGCCCAACAAAGTAATACAACGCTGCCCTCTCTTTCATATTCCTTTGACACAAAGAATCTGGAAAACGTAAACGTCTTCCATAAGCCACATGCAAACTGGTGAGTGCTATCCAAAACAAAAGTCACTGAATGCTTGCATTAATCATCTCACAACATGGTCTAAAAAATGTAGTTCAGGTGCAATTGCCAATCCACTACCGTCAAGCAAAAACGTAAGGATGCAGCCCAAGTTCAAATTCGAGTATGTCAAGCACGGTTTCCAAGACATAGAAAAAGCATGATTTCAAAGACGTCAATCAGAGACTGGAAGACACAGAGCAAGCTCAAATCAAAGACACCAAGCACTATTCGAAAGATATCGAGCAAATGCAAATCGTAGAGGCCAAGCGCAAATCAAAAGATATCGAGCAAATGCAAATTGCAGACGCCAAGTGCAAATCGAAAGATACAGAGGAAACACAAATTGCAGATGACAAAATTAATCAGAGGTTCTCACTTTAGAAAATCATCCCCACTTATATAGCCATATTTCCTTAACTATTTGACGTCGGTGCTCCTCCAACGATGACAACATATCGGTGAAAGAATTCTTTTTTCTTCCGTCGCTTAAGGGTTGAAAGACCCTTTAATAATAATTAAAATAATAATTATTATTATTTTATTAATAATAAATTAAACATGGACCTTTGACAAAGATTTTAGTTAATTTAATTATTAATAATAAACATGGACCTTTGCATTAAGTTAAGCTTGGTTTTAATAAAAACCCTTAATGAGTCCAAATGGTTTTAAGAAAAACCTTTAACCTTGTCACCATGGTTTTAATAAAAACCCTTTAACATAATGAAGCTTCTCAAGATATTCTTGACATCACACTCTTTTGATATCAACACAAAAATGCCTTTTGACATCAATGACATCTTATACATTTGAGCAAAGGCAATGTACCCAAATTACCCAAAATTGCCAACACTCTTCTTCTTCCTCTTCCTAAAAATCCTTAGTAGCATCCACCTCTTCTAAATAAAAATTCAAAAATAAGGAAAAGAATCCCATAACTTGTACTCACTGTAAAAAGAATGGTCACTCTATAAACAAATGCTGGAAAATATTACAATTAGAGAAAGCTATGAAGGATACAAATATATACAATAGAAATAAAATAGTAAAAGCCCTTAATTTTCAATGGAAAACCTCCAATTCTTCTTCTAATCATTGGGTTCTATATTTCGGAGCAACTCATCACATGACTGCTTCAGATGAATCATTATCTTATATCTCCTCATGTTCAACATCTAGCATAGAATTTGGTGACTCTTCCTTAATCCTAGTAAAAGGAAAGCATGATATAACCATTGATGGTGGCTCTATCAATAATGTTCTCTATGTTCCAAACATTGGCACAAATATCCTCTCCATCTATTAGATTTGTACTTCTGGAAATAAACTATTATCTTCTCTTCAACAGGAGTTGAGATAAGAGACTTTCAAGATCCCCATTATCACATAGCCAAAGGATATATTGATCACAAAACTCACCTTTTTCACTTTAAAGGATTCAAAAATCTAGAAGGGGCCTCTTGTTTTGTGGCTCATGGAGATCTCGAAAGTAAAATTTAGCATGAAAGGTTTGGTCATCTTAGTTACAACTACCTAAAGGAATTGAGCACCCATGAAATTGTAACAAGTTTACCTCAAGTATATTCTATTATTGAGTTTTTCTTGGATGTTCTCTTGTAAAGCAACACCAATATCCTTTCCACCCAAGTAGTTCTCTAAAAAAATCATCCCCTCTATAATTAATCCATAGTGACTTGATGTCTTTTCCAAAACCTTCTTTCAAAGGAACAAAATATGCTCTAACCTTTATTGATGAATTTTCTAGAATAACTTGGGTTTACTTCCTAAAATATAAAAGTGATGTTCTATCCCACTTCAAATTCTTCAAAGCCTTCATTGAAAATCATGCCTCTTGCAATATCAAGAAAATTCACATAGATAATGGGTGTAAATAATGAAGTAATGAGTTCTCCATATTCCTATCAAATCATGGCATCATTAATCAATGTTTTTTCTCCCATAATCCTCAATAAAATGGCATTACAAAAAGAAAAACCGAACATTAAAGGAAATGGCAAATTGTATGCTCCATTCAAGAGATATTCCAAAATTTTTTGGGTAAATGCTATTAATTATGCCAATTATATTAAAAAACACACACCTCATAAAGCTCTTGATCATTGAAATCCTAAAGAAGCATGGACTGGTTCAAAACCAGATGTTTCCTTTTTCAATATTTTTAGGATTACTGCTTGGGCATACATTGCAAAGAAGAAAATGAAGGCTCAAGATAAGAAAAATAGAAAGCTCATATTTTTTGGTTATTACGAGGAAATTAAAGAAGACAAGCTCCTTGATCCCTCAACTCATGAGGTATTTTTCATAGAAATGTCCAATTTGATGAAACATTTCCTCAAAAATATCCTCAACTCTCCTCTTCCTCCATTGAGTCTTATCCTATAATAGAACCTCAATATTATGAAGAACCAACTCTAGAGACTAACTTAGACATTAATAATCAATATGAGGAACCTGTAACTCCAACTCAATGTCTTTACAATCATTCTACTTCTTTCACTATGCCAAAATGGGCCTGCACCATTGTTAAAGAAGCTACTCCTTACATCCAAAATCTTCCATCATCCAAATCAACCAACTCCATAGGCACTAGTTTTTTTTATCAATCTATTTCCTCTAATCCTCAGTCCTTCAAAGAATAAAATGGTATTAAATAATGGGATGATGCCATGGAAAATGAATTCTCTTACTTAATCCAAAATAAAACTAGGGATTTAGTTCCCTTGCCTAAAGGAAGAAAATTAGTTCGTTGTAAATGTAATTATGAAAAAAAGTATGGTCCTAATGGAGAAATTGACAAACACAAAGTTGACCTAGTAGCCAAAGCTTTCTCTCAAATTGAAGGAATTGATTATGTCAAAAAATTTGCTCTAGTTGCTAAAATGGATTCTATAAAATTGGTTCTTGCTATGGCTACTTTCTAAAAGTGGCCTATCTTTCAAATGGATGTAAAAAGTGCTTTCTTACATGGGGATTTAAACGAAGAGATATACATGGAACAACCTACTGGTTTTACTCAAGACTCCTCTCTTGTTTTTAGGCTAAACAAGTCTCTCTATGGCCTCAAACAAGCTCCTAGAGGTTGTTATGAAAAGATGCACTCCTTCCTTCTTTCTATAATTTTTTTCTCATTGTGTTTCTGATAACACAGTCTACATTTGGATACATGATGAAAAAATCACCATTCTTGTTTTATATGTTGATGATCTTCTAATCACTAGTAGTACCTTCAATCACATTCAAACTATAAAAGACTCCCTCTCTAAAAAAATTGATATGGTTGATCTAGGTTTAGCTCATTACTTCCTTGGGATCCAAATAAATCAGACAAATGCAGGTATTTCATTGTGTCAAAAAAATACACTCTAGAACTTCTTTAGAGGTTTAAAATTTCAGATTGTAAACCTTCTCCTACATATTTTCAATCTGGCATAAATATAAGTACTTTCTACTCATCCCCTTTATGTGATCCAACTCTATACTGTCAACTTGTAGGGAGTCTGTTATACCTTACTCATACTCATGTAGATATGTCTATAGACACCAAAATAGCACCAATCCAATTATGTGACTGCAAACACTGATCACACTAACACACACAGCCTCCAGGGCAGCCCCTAGAGGTTAAACAGTGGTCCTAACCACTCTCACAGTAGTTTTATAAGGTCAAGAGTCAATTTGGCACCTTCAGGCACTCTACTCTCTACTCATTCCACCTAGGTATGATTACAAACTTCTATTCATCCCACCTAGGGACGATTAGCAGTATTCGCTCCATGGTGGGGTGAATAGCAGGTTTGAAGGGAAAAAAGTCAAATCTTGACAAATGGCAGCTCAGATCCACCACTTAACTCTTCCTTCCTTGCATGGGAGTGTGAGTGAGCATTTTTGAGTGCTAGAGGCAGTTACAGGGGCAGTCATGGAGCCCCTAATCAGGGACGAATCTTCTCCCTCCTGGGAAGGCATGATTTCCAAGTGGCGTCTTTGCATGCTTAGTCACAAGAGACCTCCAGGTCTATAAATTGGTGATTTTTCTCACCACAAGAGACACAGAGAAGGAGAATTTTGAGCAATGAAGTGCTACCAGTTTACTTCCATACACACCTTTTGATTTGTGCCTTTCGCATCCTTGATCTCTTTTGGAAAAGAGGTCATAGGGTGGTTATTGGAAGCGCAAATCCGGAACCAAAACTTGAAATTTTGCCACAACATCCTACCAAATTTGCTAAAAAAACCCCATAAGAGATTTTTGACCCATCCCAAGTGGATTGGTGCCAAAATCGGGCCCCAAACGACGGGCATCCTGCCCTCGGGTGCCCCCCACACTGCTGCAGTTCTAATCGCCCCGCCCCGGAGTGATTAGAAATTTGTGGTAGATTTCCCTTCTATTATTTTTGAATTTGATTCTATGCTGCTTAGATAGGTTTTCATTTAAATTTCACATTGTTTTGAGCAATTTTGATCATGTTTCTATTATTTCTCGCCTTTACTAACATGTAGGTAGCATCATCAAATTCACTATTATAGAGGCCAAAATGGGAAAATCTGACCTTCTGGGTCTTCCCAAAAAACCCCCAATTAGCTAACCCCAACTTTTTAGGTGATTTGGAGCTTCCCGGATGTGACATTTGGGACAGTGCTTTTTGGCATTTTATTGTAGGTCTATTCGTCCCACCCCGGAGTGAATACGGATCTGTGGCAAATTTTTTGACTGTTCCATTTGCAGTGCCCTCTTGGTAATGTCCTCATGTCCCTGTCAAGTTTTTAGTTCATTTGGATCTATTTCAGTTACCATTTTATTCATTTTTCACACTCACTAATCGTAGGCTTGGGGATTGCATGTTTTATTTCATCTACAGGTGCTATTGACTATTTTTTGTTTCCTTGAATGTAGGGTCTTAACATCATAGGATCAACAAGGATTCAATACTCATCAATGCAAGTGGTGGCAATGTTGGTCCACCCACTTTACATGTGGGCATGCGGAAGAAGGAATCGCATCCATGGGTGTGACAAGAACACATTTAACACTCCTAGCCCCTGAAAAGGAAGGAGATGGATTGTAACCGAATTATAAAGCACATTAATAAAAATGGTTGTATTTCATATTGGCTTTCTATTTGGTTTCAATTCATTTATGCCTCTTTCCTTGCATGCACTTTCAATTCATAGGATTTAGCGTTGTCTTTTGTTTTCGTTTACATCGCATATCGAATTTTCCTTCTTTTTTTCGTATCCTCGTGCTTTCAATGATGATCACTATGGGACCTTTGTCCTCTATTTTTAATACCAAAAATCTGATCAAAATTTGATTGTTTTTCTTGTAGGTACCGAGTTTTCAAACGCTGGACTATTGTTCATTCCAGCCTGTAGCAAATACAGATCTGTAATTTGTCTTACCCTGGGACGAATGGGCATTTGCCCCACCCTATGATGAATATAGTCCTGTTATTCATCCCACCCTAGCATGAATAGCTATCTATGTATTTTTAGGACAAAAACTTAGAACCAACAGATTTGGGCAGAGAAGAGGTAAGGGTCTTGAACTCTTTCTATCATTTTCTGTTTTTTGTTTTCTGTTTTTCTGGTTATTTGCTTGTTTGGGAAAAGTTGTACTGCATGTTTATTTTCTTTCTTGCAAAATAAAAAGAACCCCACACATCATGTGGCAACATAAACACCAAGGAGATGGTCGTAAAACCCTATTCCTTAATCAAGACCAACAATGGATTTCATCACCACCTTGGCTTGAATTTTGCATTCATAACCCCGATCACTACTATTGCTAGATGTAAATAATGATGAAAGCTGACCGAGTGTAGCTGGGGTGATTCCCAGTGCATGAGGATAAGTATTCTATGGTAGGTTTCAAAAATAGGGTGATTCCCATTCTATACCGCCTACGTTCCACGTACCATCTACTCTAACGTACCAACAGTTTCCCTCACGTAAGGGTGGGTATATAGAGAGGTTGGTATATCAGCCTGACAATGGTATATCAAAGGGGTGACCATTTTTGGGATTCATAAAAGCCATCATATTGCATTTAAATTTTCTTTACAAATTCCTTCAAAACAAAATCAAAACACACTAAACCAGGTTTAGGGCACACCTTTAATCTTTAAATGAGATAATCATTGCTTTGCGTGTGTGATATTTTCTATTTAGCGTAGCATAAAAATCATAAAAAGAAATAAAAATCTACGCATCTTGTGGGAAAGCACCACCATGGTGTACACCTGTAGCCAAGCCCAATCATGGGCAGGAGCTGCAGAGAGTGTACAAGGGGGCACAAGTCACCTTTACTATAGCCCCAAGGACTTGTTCATACCGCCTTGGCGACCTGACCCACAAGAAAGTCCACATCATGACATTTCAAAATGGGACTATAGAGGCACCCCTTTGAGGGACATGCCCATCCAACATATATCCTTTCAGGAGGAGTCCTTACACGTGGCCCTCAATATAAATAGGAAGGCTCCCTTAGAAGCTCGGTATGAGTGGCCACCATGCGATGAAGTGCTAGAACATCATAGGATCCATGAGGAGAGGCCACATGAGTATGTCATCTTTCCTTTACCCCCCATCACTGTTAGGAATAATAAGCCAAATCCAAACACAAGGTTCTTCAAACAGGGCGAGCCAACTCTACCCACCCCTTTTGCATATACAAAAGGGAGCACGAGGAAGACCATTACATTCCTCAAGAGAAATACATAGCACGGGAGCAATGCGCATCTACACTTGCTATCTACCAGAATCACCTACCGAGGCCAGAGCCTCGAGTGAATGCCGCCAACCTCGATAGAGGGAAGCTACCTATAGAGATATCAGATCACTACGATCGAGATAAATGTGTAGGAGATGCATCTAGGCCTCCTAGACTCAATATGGTGGAACAAATTGACCTGGCAGTTGCCAGACATGTCACCCACCAAGTGTAGATCATACAGCTTGAGCAAGACCAACAACAGCTAGAGCATCTATATCGCCTTAGCAAAGAGCACATTCGGTGCTAAATAGATGATTTGCTCCATAACACAATGCCTGAGAGAGTTCTGACCCCTCGCACCTGGAGAGAAAAACCATATGAGAGTCATAATCCCTTGGTGCAAGATAGGTCCCCACGGCCTTACCAAGTGCTGCTTTCGAGACCTCCTAGACCTGAGCGGGAGGCCACTCCCAGGAACAACGATGGGCACCCCCCACGGGGATCCACCCATGGTTATAGGTCTCGCCTAGAAACTCCTCAAGAAGCCTATGATGACTATGAGTGATGGGGGAAAAAAAATTGCAGTTGCCTCAAATCCAAATTTTCATTCATTAATCTGGAAAATTCTACAGTAACAGCCTGTAGGATTTACAGAAACTAGTGCACCGGCTCAGTTTTCAGCTACACTCTAACTCTACGTGCGATCTCCAATCCTCCATCCTTAACCTATTACAATGACTAGGTTTTTATAGAGGCCTCGACCCTCTAAAACATCTTTTCACAAAATTTGGAGCACAATATCCGACCCATGGCTCCACTCTGCACGGCTCCTGTCACCACCGTCTGACCGTCGCTTCCTGTTAGATCACTCTGCATGACCCTTCATCTCCATTCCTCAATTGGTCACTTTCATTTTCTATGCCTCTTGGTATTCTCCTACTTTTACTACACCTTGGTGCCACATGTTGTCCCTGCTCTGCAACCGTCCCCTGACCTCTGTCATCTTCTTCTTCTAGTTGCACTATAACAGCCTCTGCATCCGCCGCCTGACTTTCATGAGTTGTCACTATCACTCTATTATGGCCCCCAAAAATACAATATGTTGTGATATGATGACATCTTCTCCCTCTTGCTCTTCTTCTTCTCTTCCTGTCTATCATGATATCACGATAGTTTTGCTTCCTCTCATTGGCTTTCCTCCTTGGGTCGTGATATCGTGATGTGTCGCGATATCGCGACATCTTCCTCATCCTACCCTTCCTCTTCATTTTCGGTAACGATATCGCAACATAATATGATATCATGACATTTCTCTTCCTCATTCCTCTTCTCCACTTTAGGTCATGAAATCGTGACATCTTCCCTTCCTTCTTTCTTTCACTCCTTCGAGTCACGATTTTGTGACATGTTGCGAAATCGTGACATCTTCCCATTTTGTCTTCTCTCTCTTCTTCGCATCATGAAATCATGACATGTCACGAAATCATGACATCTTCTCTTTTCACCTCCTCTCTATTCTCCTTGTCATGAAATCATGACATCTTCTCTTTTCACCTCCTCTTGCTTCTTCTTGTTGCAAAATCGTGACATGTCGCGATATCGCAACATCTTATCATTCTACCTACTTTCTCTTCTTTGTGTCCTGGAAACGCGACATGTCGCGATATCGCGACATATTCCTTCCTTGCCTCCTTTCTTCTCCTTCGGGTCACAAAATCATGACAAGTCATGAAATCATGACATTTCGACTCCCTTGCCTTCTCTTCTTCATCGGGTCGCGAAAATGCGACATGTTGTGAAAACACATCTTTTGTCCTCTTGCTTCTTCACTCTCTAGCTGGTCGTGAAACTATGACATGTCACAAAATCATGACATCTTCCTCCTCTAGCTCCTTCGCTTGCCCTCTGGTTGCAAAAATGTGACATGTCACAAAATCACGACATCTTTCTTCCTTGGCTCCTTCTTCGCCTTCTGGTCGCAAAACTGTGACCTGTCGCAAAATTGTGACATTTATTTATCCTGGATTTCTCTCTCCTTGGTGGGTCATGAAACTATGACATGTTGTGAAATCGCGACATCTTCTCCTCTACACCTTCTCTCTCTTTTGTGGGTCACGAAACTATGACATGTCATGAAATTGCGACATCTTCCTCTTCCGCTCTTCATCTTGCCTTCGGGTCATGAAATTGTGACATCTTAGCTTTTGGCTTTCTCTTTCTTCCTCAGGTCACAAAATCGTGACATGTCATGAAATCATGACATCTTTGCCTTTCGTACTCTCCTTCTGCTTTTGGGTCACGAAACCGTGACATGTCGCAAAATCATGACATCTTTGCTTGTAGCCTCCTCTTGCCTGTTTGGGTCGCAAAATTGCGACATCCTTGGCACCCTTGCTTCTCCTATGGAACCTGTCACGATATCACGATAGTTGGCCCTGCTGGCTTCTTTCTCCATTTTGTGTCACGATATCGCGACACATTTTCTGTCATGATATCGTGACAGCTTCTCCTCGCTCACTTCTTTGCTTCACTTGTGCCATGATATCGTGACACATTTTCTATCGTGATATCGCGACAACCTCTCCTTGCTGACTTCTCTGCTCCACTTGTGTCACGATATCGTGACACATTTGTTGTCGCGATATCACAATAGCTTCTCCCTGTTGGCTTCATTCTTCGCTTGTGTCGTGATATCGCAACACATTTTCTATCGTGATATCATGATAGTTTTCTTCACTGGTTCCTCTCTCTACTTTGTGTCATGATATCATGACACTTTTTTTGTCGTGATATCGTGACATATTTTTCTCTTTGCCTTCTTCTTCTGTCGCAATTTCATGACATGTCACGAAATCGCGATGTCTTTCCTCCTTAGCCAAATTTTTAGAAGTGGCCCTCCTGCCACTGGATGCTTCTACATTAGGTGCTACTGGATGCTCCTACATCAGACACCTGATGTTGGTGGAGAAGTGACCTTCACTTCTGTGTTGTTCGGTCATCACCTTTGGTAACATCTCCAAACGTGCACCTGCCTCTGTAGCCCGCTCAAACCCTGTCTCCTGGCCAAAATAACTTCTGTCTTCCTCTAGACAGATTCTACCACTATTGCACACTTCCTCATCTACAGCCCACTTACATTTCATCTCCGACCCACAAAAATTTTTGCCTTCTACCAGGCAGATTCTGGCACTACTGCACACCTCCTCGTCTGCAACCTGCTTAAACTCCTTCTCGCCCACTGCCTTTGATGGCTTCAACTTCTGGAAAACTCCATCTTCCCTTCCACCAGTTCTTTCTCCCTGGCCTCTTATTTTCTATTTATCCTCATGCCTTCTATGCAGCTCCTCTTGCAGGGCTTGCACTTGCCTTTGCAAGGCTCTGAAGTCTTCCTCTGGCACCATATCTCTCTCACCGCCATGGCTTCTTCATGGATGCATTTTTTTTTTCACTTTCCTCACAACCCTAACAGATCCTGGTGTAGCCACCTCACTGTTGACGATCCACTCATGCGCTCAGGGATCCTAAACTCTCTCTTCTCTCATAACCCTTCACCATTGATCCTGGCGCAAACTGCCTCATGTTCAGCAAATCTGCTTGCGCACTCAGGAACATTAGCTCTTCCATAGATCCTGGTGCAAACTACCTCATGTTCGGTGATATGTTTGCACACTCAGGAACTCCCACTATGATACCACTTGATGGGGGACAAAAAATTGCACTTGCCTCAAATCCAAATTTTCATTCATTAATATGGAAAATTCTACAGTAATAGCTCACAGGCTTTACAAAAACTAGCGCATCAGCTTAGTTTTCACCTACACTCTAACTCTACGTGCGATATCCAATCCTCCACCCTTAATATATTATAATTATTGGGTTTTATAGAGGCCTTGACCCTCTAAAACATATTTTCATGAAATTCGGAGCACAATATCTAACCCATGGCTCCACTCTGCATGGCTCCTGTCACCATCATATGACCGCCACTTCCTGTCAGATCACTTTGCGTGACCCTTCATCTCCATTCCTCAACTAGTCATTTTCATTTTCTATGCCTCTTGGTATTCTCCTACTTTAAATGCACCTTGGTTCCACATGTTGTCTCTGCTCTGCAACTGTCGCCTGACCTCTATCATCTTCTTCCAGCTACACTGTAACAGCCTCTGCATCTGCCGCTGACTTTCATGAGCTGTCACTGTCACTCTGTCATGGCCCTTGAAGATATAGTATGTCACGATATTGCAACATCTTCTCCCTCTTGCTCTTCTTCTTCTCTTCTTGTCTGTCATGATATCGCGATAGTTTTGCTTCCTCTCATTGGCTTTCCTCCTTGGGTTGCGATATCACGACGTGTCATGATATCGCGACATCTTCCTTATCCTACCCTTCCTTTTCCTTTTTGGTCGCGATTTCGCAACATGTCACGATATCGTGACATTTCTCTTCTTCGTTCCTCTTCTCCACTTTGGGTCGTGAAATCGTGACATGTCACGATTTCGTGACATCTTCCCTTCCTACTTTCTTTTGCTCCTTCGGGTCATGATTTCGTGACATGTCGTGAAATTGTGACATCTTCCCATTTCATCTTCTCTCTCTTATTCGCATTGTGAAATCATGACATGTCATGAAATCATAACATCTTCTCTTTCCACCTCCTCTCTATTCTCCTTGTCATGAAATCACGACATCTTCTCTTTCTGCCTCCTCTTGCTTCTTCCTGTCGTGAAATCGTGACATGTCGCGATATCGCGACATCTTCTCATTCTGCCTACTTTCTCTTCTTTGCATCGTGAAATCGTGACATGTCGCGATATCATGACATCTTCCTTCCTTGCCTCCTTTCTTCTCCTTCGGGTCGTGAAATCATGACAAGTCACGAAATCATGACATTTTGACTCCCTTGCCTTCTCTTCTTCATCGGGTCACGAAAATGTGACATGTCATAAAATCATGACATCTGGCTCCTTCGCTCGCCAGCTGGTCATAAAATCATGACATGTCACGAAATCATGACATCTTCCTCCTCTAGCTCCTTTGCTTGCCCTCTGGTCACAAAAATGCAACATGTATCGAAATCATGACATCTTTCTTCCTTGGCTCCTTCTTCGCCTTCTGGTCACGAAACTGTGACCTGTCGTGAAATCGTGACATTTATTTCTCTTGGATTTCTCTCCTTCGCATGTCGCGAAACCGTGACATGTCACAAAATCGTGACATCTTCTCCTCTATGCCTTCTCTCTCTTCTACGGGTCATGAAACTACGACATGTCACGAAATCGTGACATCTTCCTCTTCTGCTCTTCATCCTGCCTTTGGGTCATGAAATTGTGACATCTTAGCTTTCGGCTTTCTCTTTCTTCCTTAGGTCGCAAAATCGCAACATGTCATGAAATTGTGACATCTTTGCCTTCCGTACTCTCCTACTTTTGGGTCGCAAAACTACGACATGTCATGAAATCGTGACATCTTTGCTTGCAGCCTCCTCTTGCCTATTTGGGTCATGAAATTGTGACATCCTTGGCACCCTTGCTTCTCCTATGGAACCTGTCATGATATCGCGATAGTTGGCCCTACTGGCTTCTTTCTCCATTTTGTGTTGTGATATCGTGACACATTTTTTGTTCCAATATCGTGATAGCTTCTCCTTGCTCACTTCTTTGCTTCACTTGTGCTACGATATCGTGAAACATTTTCTGTCATGATATTGTGACAACCTCTCCTTGCTGACTTCTCTACTCCACTTGTGTCGCAATATCGCGACACATTTGCTGTCACGATATCGCGACAACTTCTCCCCGCTGGCTTCGTTCTCCGCTTGTGTCATGATATCGCGACACATTTTCTTCGCTAGTTCCTCTCTTTACTTTATGTCGGGATATCATGACACTTTTTCTGTTACGATATCGTGACATATTTTTCTCTTTACCTTCTTCTTCTGTCGTGATTTCATGACATGTCATGAAATCACGTCTTTTCTCAGCCAAATTTTTAGATGTGGCCCTCCTGCCACTGGATTCTTCTGCATCAGGTGCTACTGGATGCTCCTACATCAATGAGCAAGAAGAAGAGCGGGCCAAAATGCCCTACCAAGGTGGAGGGGCTACTATCCTGCCACCCCTCCATAGGCCTCAATTTTCCCACAACCCACAACGGGAGCAAACTAAGGAGGAAGAGGTTAAATCTTTTGATGCATATAAAGTGCTACTAGAGCGTTTGGATTCTATGGAGACCAAGACTTTTGGGCCCCAAAATCCCACTTTACACCAACTTCGTAGTCATCCTATGCATCCGTCAATGCCGGCACCCCCTTACCCTGAACACTTTAAACTGCCTTAGTTGGCAATATTTAGAGTGGAGGAAGATGCCCAAGAGCATATGACTAGATTCCTGAGCCAAGGCTTTGGAATTCAAGATAATGATGCTTTGTTGTTAAGAAAATTTATCACCACATTCGTAGGCCCTACCTTGGATTGGTTCACTCAATTGCCAAAGCACAGCATTAGTAACTTAGATCAACTAGTGGATGTGTTCCTCGAGTGCTTCACCTTCAACACCAGGAAGAATGTGTCACTAAGTGACCTAGATAGCCTCAGGTAGTATGAGGAAGAAACCATGACGAACTATGGGAATCGATGGAGGACTCTACTTTCCAAGCTACCCTACCTCCCTCCTATGTTTGACCTCACACAAATGTTCTCAAAGAGCTGTTTGAGATTGATCTTTGTGCTATTACAGCTATAGCAATATGCCATTTTAGAGGAAGCTCTGGCACAAGCCATAATCATTGAAGAGATCAAGATTCAAGATCATGAGATAGCCAAGCCAAAGAAGAAAGAGTGGTCTAAGAACACTAAAATAGGGACCACACAACAGAAACCCACTACAGTTAATCGGGTTGCTATAAATGTCCCTAAGCCTGCACAAGCAACATAGCCTCAAAAGGCTAACTCTCAGGTGGTGCCTTTTAATAGTTATGATAGAGAAAATCAGAGGTAAGAAAAAAATCAGCAGCATCACCCTAGGCAACAATTAACACCTTACACAGAGTCCAGAGAATCCTTGTTTGACCACTTGTTAGCGGAAAACTTGATTAACCTACCCGAGATTCAACCCATAGATCCCAATGTACCAAAACATAAGGGCTATAGGGAGGATTTGTACTACAGGTTCTGCATATGGAAGGGACATGACCTTAATGCACATTGGAAGTTTAAAGGCTTGGTGCAAGTGAAAGCACGAGATTCCGGTCAAAAGAAACACCAAGTGCGATTGCATTCAAAATTAAGTACGCTTAAGTCCTAGAAATGTAAATTGCATGAAACGAAAAAGAGACACATTGAAAGAGACACAATCAGATAAAGAAAACACAACCCTTTCATTAATTTCCTTTGATCTTCGTTACAATGATGCCTCCTCCCTTTTCAGGGGCTAGGAGCGCAAATAGAGTTTGATTACAATCGCTAAATGATTCCTCCTTCCGCGTGCCCACGATTGCAATGGGCGGGCCAAGATGATGCCGTCGTTGATGTCGATGAGTTCTTCGCCTCTGCTGCTTCTCCTGCGAACAAAGAAATGACCAAGGCGTCAGTAGCACCTGCTGCAAATGAAAAGCATTCTCTCTCTAAAACCAACGAAATATGCATATGAATATTTGCCTAAAACAGTGAATACAGTGACACCAAATTGCTTCAAAACTTGACAGAAGGTAAGAGAAGTTACCAGAAGGCCACTGCCACTGAGGCAGCTGGCCAATCCACCTTAAACCGGAATTCGTCCCTGGGAAGGACGAATTCTGATTGTAATTCGTCCCTGGGTGGGACGAATTCTTCTGAGTTGGAGAAACCGACTTGCTGCTGCTCCAATGTCGGATCCCGGGTCCTGCAAAATGCCTGCAGACAGGGGGGTTAGGTAATTGGGGCCATTTTGGGACGACCCAGATGGTCGGATTTTCCCAATTTGGCCTCCACCCTCGGGATTTTGACTTTGACACCTGCAAGTTAGCGAAACGACAAAGCAATACAAAACATCCTAAAATCTGCCCAAAAGTTACAAAATTGCAATTATGGACTAATCAGACCTAGTAACACAGAATGCAATCTAAAAAATAATCTAAAGTGCTCAAAAACTAAAATTAGGACTTGGGAGGTGCGGGGGTGCCCAAGTGGGCCTCCCACCGTTGGCCCTCGATTTTGGAGCCAATCCACCGAGGATGGGCCCAAAACCTTTTAGGATTGGGGGGTCGGCGAATTGGTAGGTTCAGATGTCCATGCGTCGGATTTGAGTAAGGTTCGAGCTTCCAAAGGCCACCCAACAACCTCCCTTGCAAAAGAGATTGGTGGATGTAGGAAGGTGAACAAAGGGGGATGCAAGTGAGTCTTCAATTTGGCAGCACTTCGTTGCTTGAACACTCCTTCAACCTGTATATTTTGGGTGAGAAAAGTCCCACCTTTTATAGACCCAAGGGGTCTCTTTTGGGAGGGAAGCACAAAAGCCAAGTGTTGGCCATAGGCGCCATGTGGCAGTCTTGTCTTCCCATGAGGGAGGGGAGTCCTCCATTGACTTGAACTTTGATAAATGCTTTTTGTAACAGTCCTCTAACGGCCCCTCTATCCACTTACACATGCGTGCAAGGTAGGAGCCCTTAACTGACTATTCTGGGCTGCCACTTGGCACCATTTGCCTTTTTGCCCGTTAAGCTTGGAATTCGTCCCACCCAGGGACGGATTTAGAATTCGTCCTGGGGTGGGACGGATTCTATTTTGAATTCGTCCCGGGGTGAGACGAGTACTGGGCAAAGTTTCCAAGTGTGCCAAATTGCTTCTTGACCTTACAAAATTGCTATGAAAGTGGTTAAGACCACTTGTTTAACCTCTGAGGGCTGCCCCGGGGGCTGTGTTTGCCAAAGCGATCAGTGTTTGCAGTCACATAATCGGATTGGTGCTGTTTTGGTGTCTACAGATGCCCCTTTTTGGGAAGCACTGCGGGTGACGCAGTGCTGAGCAAAAATAGATAACCAAAGCACTAATGATTAGGGTTTCTTGGTAACCTAACCAAATTTTGATGCCCCAAGTATGGAAAGGGCATGCATTCTTGAATCCTTGCTTCTGACGAGCTAAGGAATTTGATTTCAAGTATTAACCTGTTTTGGTGAGGTGTGACTTGAACTTAGACATTGATCGAGTCATGAACAAGTGAAGGGCGTTTTTATCCTCGGGGGGAACCTTGTGTTCATGATTCACGAAATGCCAAGTGTTTGATTGATTTGATTGTTGCTTGTTTATCGCCCCAGCCGGGAGCGTGATTGTCTTTGTCAATGATTCTTTGAATGCATGTCGTTTTCCTTAATTGGGTGTGTGATTGTTGGTTGGTGACTAAGTGTGACTACCCCCTCAAGCGACGAATCGATGAGGGAATGACCTTCGTGAGAGAAGCGACGAGTCGCTTGACCCAAGATGACTTGTGCAAGGTGTGCCTTTAGAGGGTTTACCGTTAAGCGTGTGCAATTTTTCCAACATATGGACCTATTTTTGGTGGGTGTTAACCCTTTTGGTGATGTCATAATGAGGTGAAATCGTCGAAAACCTATTTCCCGTGGAGCGGTCCGGCTATGATAGCCTTCTTGGGGAATTAGGAGAGCGATAATTTGGACCTCGACATCGATTTTATTTGCCTAGAGGCTAAGTGCGAGAGCACTTGTGTCCGGCATTATTTTTGCTGTGTTTTTGTTGAATTTTGTACTGTTTTTGTTGTTTTTGTGACACCATTTGGGGATTGAATTGTCGGCAATCCGTCCTCCCGTGGAGCGGTCCGGCTATGGTAGCCTTCTTCGGGAGTAGGATAGTGACAATTAAAACCCCGACATCAATTTTTCTATGCCAAGAGTTTAAGTGCAAGAGTACTTTTGTCTGGCAATGTTTATTGTTGTGTTTTTGTGTTGCATTTTTTGATGTTCTTGTTGTTTTGTTGTTTTGTTGTTTTTGTGACGCCATTGGGGATTAAAATTGGCAAAAATCTGATCTCCCGTGGAGCGGTCCGGCTATGGTAGCCTTCTTAGGGAGTAGGATAGTGACAATGTAAACCCCGACATCAATTTTGCTATGCCAAGAGGTTAAGTGCAAGAGCACTTGTGTCTGGCAATTTTTATTGCTTTTTGTTTTTGTGTTGCATTTATTTGTTGTTTTTGTTGTTTTGATTTTCTTTGATCTTGTGCATGATGGTTGATGAATATGGATGTATGCATGTTGATTTATTTTGATGGATGCATATGCTATGATGAATGCAAATGGTTTTGATTTATATGTGATATGCAGATATGAAATGGATGAATGGGATTTGTGATGTTTGGCTATGGCACCATAGACTGTTTAGAGCTCTGTTATTTTGTTTTTAGGCGATTGTTGTGATGTATGGCTCTACATGTATACATGGTTTTTCTATTTTTGTATTTTCTGATGGTATTTGCAAAGATGAAAAGTAGCGCAGTTGGTTTAGAAATGTAGCTAAGGTTTTCTGAGACTCAGACGGTTTTAGCTCACTAGCCATGACTGTACTTTATCTTACAAGACTTTTGAACAAGGTATGAATCGGACTTGTTTTTGACCGAGTTATTTCACATCCCTGTGTGTGCAATTGAGTTCATTTAGTGGTATTTGTTAGGATACCGCCAGTTCCAGATGGGCTTTCAACCGAACATGTACTGAGGATCACCTAATTAGCTCCACGAATTCCTTTGTTGTATGTACTAAGATTAATCTGCGTTGTAATCCAGGATGCCATAAGCTAGCTCATCCACATGCAAACATTGATCTGTACGCAAGTTAATGTGACAGATATATCGTCATGCGGGAGGTTTACTTTTTTCCATGTTATCGAGTTGGTATTGAAGCTTGCCTTATGACCTACAGAATGCTGAGAGTTCCAGGGATTCAAGGTCAACTCCCTTCTTTTTTTTTCAATTGTATTGGGATACTTGCTCATTGTAGTGATGAGATCACTGTTTATTTTGATTTTTTTTTTTTTCTTTTGAGCAAGGGATTGGGGATATGGAGTGATGAAAATCACTGTTGTTTGTGCCTTTTGATGTGTGCACTGTAGTTTGTCAAATTTTTGAGTTTTGACATTTTGCAAATTTTTGTGTTTTGCAACTATTTAGAACTTTAGGGATTCTTAGGGAATTGGGTAGGGAGGAAGCTTGTCCTTTTGCCAACTCTCAGCATTCTAGGGGTCATTCGCATAGGGGGATGAGCAAGATAACCGTTTCGCTTGTGGTGACTTAGATTATTTTGCAGGTTTCGTCTTTCGTTCACACAATTTTGGGAATTTTAATGTTTGATTTGTGTTGGGATGTTACGTAACAAGGTGTATTTCAAGTATGACTCTACCTTTGTAAAATCCGTTCGACTTGGTACACTACATGGCTAAAGAGGAAAATGATGACTGAATTACTGAAACTCTTAGTACATTCCCAGACCACTGACTGTAGTGTTGTAAAATTTATGCATGGTGTTTTTGTTGATTTTGATGACTTCGAGTATGCCTAGAATTGAGATGCAAATCTTTGTTGTTTTTGATGATTTTTGTTGTTTTGTTTTTGTTGAATTTCTTGATTTGTTTGACCAAGAGATTGCGATAATCCTTGGAGCTTTTTGGGTTGACCAAGAGATTGCGATAATCCTTGGAGCTTTTTGGTTGACCAAGAGATTGCGATAATCCTTGGAGCTTTTTAGGTGACCAAGAGATTGCGATAATCCTTGGAGCTTTTTGGGTGACCAAGAGATTGCGATACCTTGGAGCTTTTTGACCAAGAGATTGCGATAATCCTTGGAGCTTTTTGGGTTGACCAAGAGATTGCGATAATCCTTGGAGCTTTTAGGTGACCAAGAGATTGCGATAATCCTTGGAGCTTTTAGGTGACCAAGAGATTGCGATAATCCTTGGAGCTTTTTGGATTGACCAAGAGATTGCGATAATCCTTGGAGATTTTTGGGTGACCAAGAGATTGCGATAATCCTTGGAGATTTTTGTTTGTTTGTTGTTTTTTTTTTTTTTTTTGGTACATGGCTTTCTTAGATATGAAATGGTCGCAAATGACTGATATTCAAGGGTTTTGTTTCCTTGATACCGTCAAGAGAAGCTAGCCTGTATGTTCCTGGTCCTATTTTGCTATCAATGACATAAGGACCTAACCAATTTGCCGTGAATTTGTCCCTCATATGGGACGGCAAATTAGAGTTTTGTTGGTTTTCCTTCAGAACCAGATCACCAACCCGAAAGTCTCTTAGGTGAACTTTCATGTTGTAAGCTCTCTTAAGCCGCTCTTGATAGATACGTAAGTGCTCGAGAGCATTAACGCGTCTTTCATCAAGCAACGTAAGCTGGTCTAACCGGGCCTGCCGTGCAGTGTCATCATCGATGAATTCCTGCATTGATATGCGGAGGGAAGGAATTTCCAACTCGAGAGGCATTATTGCCTCTGAGCCATACACTAGTGAAAACGGAGTTGCCCGAGTGGGCGTCCGAATGCTAGTGCGATAGGCCCAAAGGGCAAGTGGGATTTGTATGTGCCAATCCTTATGACTGTATGTGACGGTATTTTTAAGGATAGCGACTAGCATTTTGTTTGACGCCTCTGCTTGCCCATTTGCTTGCGGATAATAGGGTGTTGAAAAGCTGTGCTGGATTTTGTACTTTGTGGTTAAAGCACGCACGTCTTTGTTCTTGAATGATGGCCCATTATCCGAGATTATTTTGGATGGAATACCAAAACGACATATGATGTAATGCAAAATGAACTCCGCAATGCGGGGTCCAGTCGTAGAGGTTAACGGAATTGCTTCCACCCATTTGGTAAAATATTTTGTGGCCGTTATGATAAACGTGTGACGGCCTCGACGATGCGGGGGAGATCTTTTCGATTAGATCGAGGCCCCACTTGCGAAAATGGCCAAGCGGATTGGATTGTCTCGTAGGGCCTGGGAAGGTGCATGCATTAAATTGGCATGATGTTGACATTTTATGCACCTCTTGACATATGCGCAACAATCTCGCTCTAAAGATGGCCAATAATAGCCCATGCGAAGAATGCGCTTTGCAATGGCCATACCACAAAAGTGGCCGCCACATGTACCATCATGCGCTTGGGTGACTGCCCAAGTGGACTCTTGTTGGTCCAAGCAACGAAGAAGAATTCCGTCGTAGCTGCGACGATACAAAATGTCTCCTATCAAGACATATTTTGCCGCTTTCTGTTTGAATGTTCGTTTTGCGGCTTGCGTCAATCCAAAGGGTAGATTACCTAACTTGAGGTAGTCTTTTATGGGTAAATACCAGTCCTGTTGATCGGATACCTCGACAGTTTGAACAGCCAATCCCTTTTGGAGTTCTTCCCTAACAAATGCTGATTGGGATAGAACTTGTAAAAATAGCGTTGTGTTGCTATTAATGGGAGTGGGGGAGAATAAAGACCCCCAGTTGGCATGTATCAGATAGTCTCGGATTCGAAAGAACTTATCCGAAGATGGTTCGATCTGGATCATGTGGATTCCTGGCGTCAAGTCTGAGCTTGCGCGCTCCATCGCGGGTTGCGATAAGGTTTTGACCTGAATGGTTGTTACATCACCGGAAAGGTCTTGCGGGATTAGTGACCCTAAGGAGGCCATTGTGTCCACAAAATGATTCGATGATCGAGGGAGTGCCTCGATGTCATACCACTCAAGTTTTTCTAGGAATTTATCCATGAGGGCTTTATAGGCCTTCGGAACTGGGCATTTGCATTGATATACCCCTTTGACTTGATTGACGATTAACAGCGAATCGCCAAAGATGTTCAATATTTTGATGTTCATGGCGATTGCTGTTCGAAGGCCTAGGAGCAAGGCTTCATATTCCGCATTGTTGTTGGTGCACTGGAAGTTTAATTTAAATGACAGGGGCATTGGAGCACCCTGCGGTGTGAAGAATACAATTCCTGCGCCACCACCTTGCTCGCATTTAGAACCATCAAAAAATAAGGTTATGTCGGCCTGAGACTCAGGCTCATCAGAATCTGGCGATTCTGAGACATGGAAGACCTCATCATCGGGTAGTTCTATGATCGGAGGCTGATCGTCTTCAAGAGGAGCCTCTGCTAGTTGATCGGCTATGACTTGTCCTTTTATAGATTTTTGCCCAATAAACTCAATGTCAAATTCCGTCAACAACATGATCCATTTCGCCGTGCGACTACTATGATAAGTACGACTCATCATGTATCGCAATGGATTCTCCTTAGACACAACATACATTGTGTTGCTCAGCATGTAGTGGCGTAGCCTTTTGGTAGCAAACACCATC
Organism: Wollemia nobilis; assembly: GCA_028583015.1. Classification (NCBI taxonomy): domain Eukaryota; kingdom Viridiplantae; phylum Streptophyta; class Pinopsida; order Araucariales; family Araucariaceae; genus Wollemia; species Wollemia nobilis. Next base: position 1,341,180 of record JAQPPZ010015568.1, read on the forward strand.
GCCAGCGGCAGTTTTTCAACGTATGCATAGTTAAGTTCGTAACTGACCAGGGTGCGGCTAAGATAGTATGTAGCCTATTCTTTGTGAAGTTCATTCTTCTGGGCTAGCATTGCACCCAGTGCCACCTCAGTAGTTGAGATGTATAAGTAGAACGGCACACCTGGTCTAGGCGGTGCCAATACTGGCGGTGAAGCCAAGTATTGTTTGATTTCGTCAAAGGCTAACTGGCACTCGTCATCCCAATGAAATGTGACCCCCTTGTGCAATAGTTTGTTCATTGGTCGGCATTTGTCAGATAATTGCGCTATGAAGCGTTTAATCGACGTGACCTTTCCTTGCAGACTTCTGAGCTGCTTGATAGTGGTTGGGGGAGCCATTTCAAGGATTGCCTTGACTTTGTTTGGGTCCACTTCGATGCCTCATTTTGAGACTATAAAACCCAAGAGTTTTCCGGATGTGACGCCGAACACGCACTTCTTGGGATTCAGTCTGACCTTATGCTCTATGAGGCGATCGAGAATCTTGCTTAAGTCACCGAGATGATCTGAGCGCAAGATAGACTTGGCTAACAAATCATCCATGTAATCTTCCAAAGTTTTGTGCATGTAATCATGGAAGATATACGTCATAGCACGTTGGTATGTAGCGCCAGCATTTTTAAGGCCAAAAGGCATGACCTTATAGCAAAATGTCCCCCAAGGCATTGTGAATGCCGTTTTGAGTTGGTCTTCAGGATTGATACGAATTTGATTGTATCCTGAAAAACCGTCCATTAGGGAGAGCATTTCGTGACCTGCTGTAGCGTCTACCAATGCGTCGATGCTTGGCAAGGGGAAATCATCCTTAGGACTCACTTTGTTTAGGTCTCGAAAGTCGGTGCATATGCGAATCCTCCCATCGGGCTTCTTGAAGGGAACCATGTTGGACAACCATGGCGGATAATCCACGCAGATGACAAATTGTGCATCCAACAACTTTTGCAATTCGTCTTTGACCATCAAGGCCACTGTTGGGTGCATCTTTCTTAGTTTTTGCTTTATTGGCTTGATTTTCGGATCAAGCGTTAAATTATGCATGACTAGCTGCGGGTCTAGTCCTGGCATATCTTTGTATGACCATGCAAAAACTTCCTTCTTCTCTTTGAGAAGGGCAATGTAATCGGCTTGCTCTTCGGGGGAAAGGCTTACCCCCAGCTTGAGAATCCTTGGATTCATTGGATCTGTGCCGATGTCTACGTCAGTCGTCTCTTCGACTGACATGTGAGATCCGTCCTCCAACTGATGTGGAGTTGGGATTAAATGGATATCATCGACTGAGTTAAGATCTGCGTTTGGGACCTCGGGTCCCTCTTCAGCTTGAAAAATATCTTGAGTTGTCCTTGGGGTAAAATGAAGCATTTCATCGAAAGGCCAGTACTCTGATGGTGACAATGGTGAATTGACGTGATCCCAGTCGATGGCATCCATGTTTAGATGCAATGACCGTAATGGATCGGTCGGATTGCGGATGGGTGTGGTCAAATCAATGGAGATCATGTGGATGGAATGAATTTGGTCTCCAGAACCACGGGTGTGACGACTTGATTCTTTCAGATGTTCCCTATACTCTGGATCTGGCTCTACGGGAACAGGCACGAATGGATCCTCTCTAGGTGCAAATTCATCTCTATGTGCGAAAAGGAAGGCGGGGTCTTCCCTTGGTACTATTGTCCTGATGGGATCTTGAGGTGGACGATGCTCATCTTGAATTTGGAGCCATAGGCCTAACACTTGGTCCCACCTCGTTGGGTCTACGTGCCATTCATGTCCTAACCGTATACCCATTTGTCCCATTAGATCTTCATGGGTTAGAGCACGGTGATGTCGTCGCGCATGTCTGAGATAGTCCATTTCAGTTTCATCTTCTGAATCGCTTTCATAGATCCAAAATTGTTCATCCTCTTCAGCATCTGTTGCTTGCGACATTGAGGACTCTTCCTGTTCCAGTGAATTAATCTGGTCCCATTGCGGTTGTTCCACTCTTAGTGGAGGGACCTGATTCTTTTGAGTCTGTGTTATTTCGTCTGGAACCTCTAAGGGGAACAGTTTCAAAAAAATGTCTGGCAGTCGTTGTTGTTCTCTTCGAGGACTTCTCTATGAACTTTCACCTCTCTCTAGTAAAGGAGAGGGATTATTGCTATTTCCAGGGGTGTTTGTAGACCATGGGAGATAATCCCCCAATGTGTATTCTATGTTTGGATTGGCGTACGGGTCTTGTGCCAATCCCCCCCTGTTGCCTATTTCTAGGCCTTGCATGTTTTCAACCAAGATGTCTAATGGCGGGGGGATGGTTGAACCCTACCCCCGACTTGTCATATGGCATCTGATATCTTGGTTGGCAAAGGATCCGCATCCCTTGCTCATATCTGCCTAGCCCATACCCATGCCAATTGCATTGTTCGAGATATTTTAGGGCAAATTCTGGGTTCGACAGATAATTGATGTTTTCGACAAAAGGTTCTTCATCTGTTTCCTTTTGTTCGCATGGTTCAGAACCATGATCAAGGCCCCCATACACAAAATTCGTTTGGTTCGGTGGGTAGCCTAGAGGGACGATTGTTCCAATGGGAAGGCGAGGTCTTCCCATGTCTTGTACTGACTCCAGTGTGGGGGTTGCCACAACATTTTGCACTATGTACTCTCCCAGGCCTGTACTGGCCATCTCAACAGTGATTGTTGATGATTGGGTAGGAGGAAACGGTAGTCCTTCCTGAGTCCATTCCATGTTTGGTTGTTCAGGAATCTTGGTTTCCGTTGCGTTGGGCGCTTCCTCTGTTGATATTGTTGAGATCGTGGGCAACCCCTCTTCTAGAGGCTTAACCTCCTCCATGATTTGCTTTCCCTTGTCCTTCTGTTGGGCCACGATAGGTGGCGTTGATGATGAAGGAGCCAATGATGACGTCTCACCTGGCTGGGATTTTGCCTTATTGGCCACCAGTGGTGCCTGCGGTATCGAACCTTGTTTAGATGGATTCAATTGAAAATCCAAATGCGTTGATGGGAGGGTCGATTGAGGTATGAATTGTACCGCATTGCAATACTTGAAGGGCTCTAAGTCCATTGGGACTACATGTATTTGCCCTTCATAGGCATACTTCAAGCACTGGTGTGCGATCGAGGGGACACACTTCATGTCCCTGATCCAAGGCCACCCTAGCAGTATGTTATAAGCCATTTCGCCTTCCAACACATGGCACAATGTGGGTATTGACTTTTGTCCTACCTGTATAGGCAGAACGACTATGCCGACTGTCGAGCATATTGCATCGTTAAAAGCTCGTAGTGTGTACATGGAAGCGGTGATGTGAGAGGCTGGCAGTTTTAAATGCTTTAACGCTGCAGTGGTTATGATGTTACTGGACGAGCCAGTATCTATCAGCACTCTCTTGTACGGGATCCCGTTGACCCACGTGATAACGTGCAGGGGAGGATCCGGCATGTCATTTGATATCGTTTTGACCTCATTTTCTTTGAATGTGATGACAGGCTCCGTACATTGTTTCACATGTCCCACGAAGGCGTTGAAAGAATTTGCTTCGTGGGGTTGTACTTCAATGGCTTTTAAAATGTCCATAAGAGCTTCTCTATGGGGAGATGATTGTTGAATAAGCTCGTAGATGGACAGCCTAGCCGACGTGGTCCTCAAACTCTACGTGAGTTTGGTTCGTATCGTGACCTCAGGTCTAGGCGGAGGTAACTGCGTTGGGCGTTGTTGAGGCTGCGATGTCGACGGAACTTCCCTCGTAGGTACCTCGGGGACAACTGTTGGGTATTTTCTGTTCCTTGTTACAATGCTAATCATTCCCACAAATCCTTACGCGGGAAGATCTTGTCGCACCTCGTTAATTTGGAGCGGTTTTGTCTGCGCCTCGTGGGCAGGCAAGGGGTCCTTGAATACCCCCATTTGTTGGTTGTTAGGTGCGATGGGGTTGTCCACGACCAATGTTCGGTTTTTGATCAAATCCTGGACTAGTTCTTTGAATTTCTAGCACCCATTTAGGTCATGTCCTCTGCGTCTATGAAATCTACAATACAATTCCTCCCTATACCCCCTAGGCTTGGGAACGTTAGGGTCAAAAATTTGGATTTCTGGCAGAGTAACTAAATTTGCCGCTGACAAGCGGTCAAATAAGGAGTCCCTAGACTCCGCATATGGAGTGAATTGTCGCCTAGGGCGACGCTGCTGATCACTGTTCTGTCTCCTGTTATCTCTTTCGTAAGCAGGAGGCACTTGCTCGGTAGTTAGCCTTTTGAGGCTACGTTTCTTGCACGAGCGCGGGGACATTTATCGCAACTTGGTTGACTGCAGCGTGTTGTGGTTGCGTTGTCCCGGTTTTAGTGGTTTTATTCCACTCTTTCTTCTTAGGCTTGGCAATTGCGCCTTCGCCTATCTTAATCTCTTCTATGACTCTGGCTTGCGCCAAAGCTTCTTCTAAGCTATCGTATTGTCGCAGCAACAATAGACCAGAGATTGATTTTAAACAACTTTTCATGAACATTTGCGTGAGGTCCGACATGGGAGGATGGTAGGGTAACTTAGAAAGCAAAGCTCTCCATTGGTTCCCGTACGCTGCCATTGTTTCCTCCTCAAATTGTTTAAGGCTAGCAAGATCACTAAGTGATGCCTTCTTCCTTGTGTTGAAGGCGAAACGTTCAAGAAACGCATCTACTAGCTGATCTAAGCTGCTTATGCTGTGTTTGGGCAGCTGTGTGAACCAATCCGAGGCAGGGCCTACGAATGTGGTTATGAATGTTCTAAGAAATAATGCGTCATTATCTTGAATGCCGAAGCATTGGCTTAGAAACCGTGTAACATGTTCCTGTGCGTCCTCTTCACCTTTAAAAATTGCCAATTGAGGCAACTTGAAGTGTTCGGGGTAAAGAGGTGTAGGCACTGAGGGATGCACCGGATTATTGCGGAGTAGACGTAATGTGGGTTTTTGATGCCCAGCAACTTTTGTCTCCACCGACTCCAAACGCTCCAATAGCGCTTGGTATGCATCGGAAGATTTTATTTCTTCCTCTCTTGTTCGCTCTTGTTGCAAGTTACGGTAAACTGGAGGCCTATGGAGGGGTGGCCGAATGGCATCCTTCCTGCCTTGATGAGGAGTTTCAATATATTCCTCTTCTGGTTCATACTCCTCATAAAATTCTTGAGGAGTCTCAGGGCGAAACCTATGACCCTGATCAAGTTCTTCTTGAAGGTACCCATCATTGTTTCGGGGAGTTGCCTCCCTCTCGAATCTATGGGGTCTTGGAGGCAGAGCTTGACGAGGTCGTGGAGACATGTCTTGCGCCAACGGATTACGCCTTTCATACTGTTCAGCTCTTTGGATGCGAGGGGTTGGCCCCCTCTCAGGTATTTCATAGCGTAACTCATCCACTTCGCGTTGCATGCGTTCTTTATCCAAGCGGTATTGATACTCTATCTCTTGCTGACTCTGTTTAAGCCGCATGATTTGGGCTTGACGGGTGGTATATCTGGCGACAGCCGGGTCAATTTGATCTACCCTATTTTGTTCAGAAGATTCAAATGTTCCTCCTATGTGTTTACCTCGAGTTTGCTGGTCTAAGGTTTCAATGGGTCGCTTCCCTCTGTCGAGGTAAGCGGTATGTGCTCGAGGTTCTGGCCTCAAGGGGTGATCATGATATCCTGCTGGTGCGGAAATGCAAGGTTCCCGCATTGTTTGTTGCCCTCGAGGAATGCGATGGTTTTCCTCATACTCCCTTTCACGGGTGTAAATGGGATGGGCGGAATTAGGTCGCCCTATGTAAGGAGCCCTGCGCTCCGGATTTGGTCTCTCTGTTCTGATGATAGGTAAAGAAGGGACGCCATATCCACGTTGTCCCTCCAAATGGACAGTGTGCCTATTTAGCGCTTCATCGCGCGGTGGCCACTCATGCCTAGCTTCAAGAGGTGATTCTCTATTTATGTCAAGGTCTACATGTAAGGCATCTTCCCGAAAGGGGCTGCTTTGAATAGGCATACCCCACCGAGGATTCTGAATTGGATTCTTTTGTAGGTTTGACCTATAAGGCGGTATGACCAAATCCTTAGGACTGAAGTGAAGGCAACTTGTGCTTGCTTTTTGTGTACCTTCCGGAGCTTCTGCCCTTGATTGGGCTTGACTGCGGGTGTACACCATTGCGGTGCTTCTATGCTACCTAAATAAGTTTTTATCTCGTTTTTATGATTTTTTTTTTTTTTTGTCTACACTAAGCAGAATTAAACACACACATTCACAAAACCGTGATTATCTCTTTTAAGGATTCTTGGTGTGTCCTAAACTGGTTTAGTGCATTTTGATGTTTTGTTTTGTTTTTGTAGGTTTTGTAGAACGTTTAAATGCATCATGTAGGCTCTTATAACTCCAAAAAGGTCGCCCCTTCAATATACCAACCAGGCCGATATACCAACCTCTCTATATACCCGCCCTTACGAGAGGGAGACTATAGGTACGTGAGAGTAGAAGGTACATGGTACATAGGCGATACGGAAGGGGGATTGTCTTGTTAATGGCACCTACCATAGAAAACTTATCCTCACGCGCATGGGAATCACCCCAGCTACGCTCGGTCTGTCTTAGTCAGGATTTACGCCTAACAACAGTTGACAATCGGGAAATGGATGCAAATCAAGCCAAGGTGGTGATTAAATCCACCAATGGTCTTGATCAAGGGCTGGGGTCTTACGACCAGCTCCTTGGTTTAAGATTGTTTCGTGATGTGTGTGGGATTCGTTTTATCCAACAAAATGAAACTAGCATACATGACTTTTCCTAATGCAATGCAGGATTAAATGAAAACAATTAAAGAAACAGAAACAGAAACAGAAAAATTTAACAGAGATCATAAAAATCCCTACCTCTTCTCTGCCTGCTCCTGTTGTCTCTAAATTTCTGCTCTGAAAATCCGCAGACAGGAATTCGTCCCTCTGGGAGACGAATTGCAGAATAGAATTCGTCCCTCCCAGAGATGAATTTGAATTCGTCTCAGGGTCAGACGAATTCCAGAAAAGAATTCATCCCTGTCAGAGACGAATAGCAGTCTGCAACAAGAAAATATGTACCTGTCAAGCACAAACACAAAAATTTAATTAGTTTCTATGATTTTAAAAACCAGGGAACAGAGTCCCACCGTGATCGCCACTGAAAGCACGAGATTTCGGTCAAAAGAAACACCAAGTGCGATTGCATTCAAAATTAAGTACGCTTAAGTCCTAGAAATGTAAATTGCATGAAACGGAAAAGAGACACATTGAAAGAGACACAATCAGATAAAGAAAACACAGCCCTTTCATTAATTTCCTTTGATCTCCGTTACAATGATGCCTCCTCCCTTTTCAGGGGCTAGGAGCGCAAATAGAGTTTGATTACAATCGCTAAATGATTCCTCCTTTCACGTGCCCACGATTGCAATGGGCGGGCCAAGATGATGCCGTCGCTGATGTCGATGAGTTCTTCGCCTCTGCTGCTTCTCCTATGAACAAAGAAATGACCAAGGCGTCAGTAGCACCTGCTGCAAATGAAAAGCATTCTCTCTCTAAAACCAACGAAATATGCATATGAATATTTGCCTAAAACAGTGAATACAGTGACACCAAATTGCTTCAAAACTTGACAGAAGGTAAGAGAAGTTACCAGAAGGCCACTGCCACTGAGGCAGCTAGCCAATCCACCTTAAACTGGAATTCATCCCTGGGCAGGACGAATTCTGACTGTAATTCGTCCCTGGGTGGGACGAATTCTTCTGAGTTGGAGAAACCGACCTGCTGCTGCTCCAATGTCGGATCCCGGGTCCTGCAAAATGCCTACAGACAGGGGGGTTAGGTAATTGGGGCCATTTTGGGACGACCCAGATGGTCGGATTTTCCCAATTTGGCCTCCACCCTCGGGATTTTGACTTTGACACCTGCAAGTTAGCGAAATGACAAAGCAATACAAAACATCCTAAAATCTGCCCAAAAGTTACAAAATTGCAATTATGGACTAATCAGACCTAGTAACACAGAATGCAATCTAAAAAATAATCTAAAGTGCTCAAAAACTAAAATTAGGACTTGGGAGGTGCGGGGGTGCCCAAGTGGGCCTCCCACCGTTGGCCCTCGATTTTGGAGCCAATCCACGGGGGATGGGCCCAAAACCTTTTAGGATTGGGGGGTCGGCGAATTGGTAGGTTCAGATGTCCATGCATCGGATTTGAGTAAGGTTCAAGCTTCCAAAGGCCACCCAACAACCTCCCTTGCAAAAGAGATTGGTGGATGTAGGAAGGTGAACAAAGGGGGATGCAAGTGAGTCTTCAATTTGGCAGCACTTCGTTGCTTGAACACTCCTTCAACCTTGTATATTTTGGGTGAGAAAAGTCCCACCTTTTATAGACCCAAGGGGTCTCTTTTGGGAGGGAAGCACAAAAGCCAAGTGTTGGCCATAGGCGCCATGTGGCGATCTTGTCTTCCCATGAGGGAGGGGAGTCCTCCATTGACTTGAACTTTGATAAATGCTTTTTGTAACAGTCCTCTAACGGCCCCTCTATCCACTTACACATGCGTGCAAGGTAGGAGCCCTTAACTGACTGTTATGGGCTGCCACTTGGCACCATTTGCCTTTTTGCCCGTTAAGCTTGGAATTCGTCCCACCCAGGGATGGATTTAGAATTCGTCCTGGGGTGGGACGGATTCTATTTTGAATTCGTCCCGAGGTGAGACGAGTACTGGGAAAAGTTTCCAAGTGTGCCAAATTGCTTCTTGACCTTATAAAATTGCTATGAAAGTGGTTAAGACCACTGTTTAACCTCTGAGGGCTGCCCTGGGGGCTGTGTTTGTCAAAGCAATCAGTGTTTGCAGTCACATAATCGGATTGGTGCTGTTTTGGTGTCTACAGCAAGACCTAATTGATAACAAGACATTAGTAGTAGATAATCTCGTGGCACCAAGAAATCAACAAATGGAGGTCTTCAAAGACCCCTTGTGTGCCCATGATGCACAGGTAAGGACCCTACAAGTAAATGAGGTCACACAGAACTACCCCATGCAGGGGTACGTAGGGATGATCAGTATAGTGACTCAAAATATGAGGTACCCGAGCACAACTGCCCCCATGGCAGCTACAGGTGAGGTTCCAACAACATCACAACCACAACAGGGCCTTGCACCACCTCCTTCGCCTAGACCAGTGGCCACGATTTAGACTAAACTCACCCAGAGTTTGAGGACCACATCGGCTAGCCTCTCCATCTACGATCTCATACAACAGTCAACACCCCATCGAGAGGCTCTAATGGAGATACTAAAATCCATCGAGTTGTAGCCCTATGAAGCAAACTCCTTCAACAACTTTCTGGGATATGTCAAACGATGCACTAAGCTAGTCATCACCTTTGAAGAAGATGAATTGAAATCAATGGATGGTGACATGGCGGATCCACCCCTGCACGTCATCGCACGGGTCAATGGGATTTCGTACAAAAGGGTATTGGTGGACACTGGATCATCTAGTAATATCATTACAATAGCGGCCTTGAAGCACCTAAAGTTGCCCGCATCTCACATAGTGGCCTCCACCTATACGCTGCAAGCATTTAACGATGCAATATGCTCGATAGTTGGCATAATTGTCCTACCCGTCCAAGTGGGAAAAAAGACTATACCTACATTGTGCCATATTTTGGAAGGTGAAATGGCCTATAACATCTTGCTGGGTCAGCCATGGATCAGGGACATGAAGTGTGTCCCTTCGATAGCTCATCAATGCTTAAAGTATACATTTGAAGGGCAGGTGCATGTAGTCTCGATAGACTTGGAACCCTTCAAGTATTGCAATATGGTACAGATGATGCCGCAATTGACCCTTCCATCAACGCATTTGGATTTTTAGTTGAATCTATCTAAACAGAGTCTGATTCTACAGGCATCCCCATTGACAAGTCCATCAAATCCCTAGCCGGGTCCATCTTCATCGTCCGGTCCTTCACCAACAACACCACCTATGGTGGCCACACAGAAGGACAAGGGGAAGAAACCTCTAGAAGAGGCGCAACCTTTGTAAGAGGTACATCCATCAGTATCAACCATAACTACTAAGGATATGCCTCGCAAAGTGGAAGTCAAGGCTCCTAGTTCACCTGATATGGAGTGGACTCAAGAAGAACTTTCATTCCCTCCCCCTCAACCACCAAAAATCACTGTTTAAATGGCCAATACGGGCCTGGGGGAGTACTTGGTGTGGAAAATTATAGCAACGCCCGCACTTGAGTCCATGCAAGACATGGGGAGACCTCGTCTCCCCATAGGCACTATTGTTCCTCTAGGATACCCGCAAAACCAGAAAAACTTTGTGTATGGGGGCCTTGATCATGGTATTGAACCTTACATGCAAGAGGATGAAGATGAAGAGCCTTTTATTGAAGATTTCAACTATTTTTCCAACTTGGACTTCACTCTAAGATACCTTGGTGAATGCAATTGGCATGGATATGGGTTAGGCAAATATGAGCAAGGAGTGTGTGTCCTTTTTCAATCAAGATACCAAATGCCATATGACAAGTCAAGAGTAGGGTTCAACCACCCCATCCCCTTGGACATCTTGGTAGAGAACATGCAATGCCTAGGGATAGGCAACAAGGGGGATTTGCGTTAGATCCATATGCCAACCCTAACATGGAATATACACTAGGAGATTATCTCCCATTGTTGAAAACCAACCTTTTTGACCTCAAAAACCCTTTTACTTTGCTCGAGAGAGGAGAAAGTTTGAGGAATCACCTACAAGAGAGCTATAAACAAGGTCAAGAAGGATCTTCAGAATATGAGTCAGAATATGAGGTAGTACCATGGGACCCATTTGAATCGGATAACAACCACTCATAACTGACCCCCATGGATGATTATCAGGAAAGCCTCTTGGTAATGTTCCCTTTGGTGGCTCCCATCGAGCAAGTGCCACCACAAGACAATCCGACCCCATCGCAAAGAGTGGAACAACCCCAATGGGGCCAGATGAATTTTCTCGAGCAAGATGAGCCTCTAATGTCGTAAATAGTTGTGGGAGCCAACAAAGGCCTATGGATCTTTGACAGTGATTATGAAGATGAAACTGAGATGGCCTATCTCAATCATATGCAACAACAAAAATACCCCTTGGAGATTGATGACCTATTCGAAAAACTAAACATCAAGATAGGGCATGAGTGGCACATAAACCTAGCATAGTGGGACCAAGTGTTGAATTCACCACTCTGGTCATATGGATAAGACCTTCCAACCAGAGACCCTATAACAACATCAGTGCTGAGGGCAAACCCTATCTTCCTATCTGTACATAGGACCAATCCATTCATGTCTATACCTCCAGAGCTAGATCTGGAGCACAAAGAACATCTAGAATGTCTGATTCATCACATCCATGGTAATGGAGACCAAAATCATTTCATCAACATGATATCCATTGACTTAACCACCCCCATCCACAATCCGGTCAATCCAACATAGTCATTGTATCTAGACATATATGCCATAGACTGGGATCACATCAATTCACCACCATCCCCATTAGAGTATTGGCATTTCAAGGAGATGCTTCATCTCACCCCAGGGCCAACTCAGGATGTATTCCATGCTGAATAGGAACTCGAGGTTCCTAACGATGATCTAAAATCAGCCAATGATATCCACTTGATCCCAACTCCACACCAGTTGGAGGATGGATCCCACATGTCGATCGAGGAGACAACTGACGTAGACATCGACTCTGATCCAATGAATCCATAGATTATCAAGCTGGGGGTAATTCTATCCCTCAAAGAGCAAGCCGACTACATTGCCCTTCTTAAAGAGAAGAAGGAGGTTTTTGCATGGTCCTACAAAGACATGTCGGGGCTAGATCCATACCTAGTCATGCATAATCTAACGCTTGATCCGACAGTCAAGCCAATTAAGCAAAAACTACGTAAGATGCACCCAATAGTGGCCTTAATGGTCAAATATGAATTACAAAAGTTATTGGATGCACAGTTTGTCATTTGCATGGATTACCCACCATGGTTGTCCAACATGGTGCCCGTAAAAAATCCTGATGAGAGGATTTGCATATGCACTGATTTTCAAGATCTAAACAAAGTGAGTCCTAAGGATGATTTCCCCTTGTAGAGCATTGACGCATTGGTAGATGCTACAACGGGCCATGAAATACTTTCCCTCATGGATTGTTTCTTAGGATATAATCATATTCATATCAATCCCGAGGACCAACTAAAAACGGCATTCACAACACCTTGGGGGACATTTTGCTATAAGGTCATGCCTTTTGGCCTTAAAAATATTGGCGCCACCTACCAACGTGCCATGACATACATTTTCCATGATCACATGCATAAAAATTTGGAATATTACATGGATGATTTGTTTGCGAAATCTCTTTTATGCCCAGATCATCTCGATGAATTAAGCAAGATCCTCGATCACCTCCTAGAACATAAATTCAGACTGAATCCCAAGAGGTGCATAATTGGCGTCACATCTAGAAAAATATTGGGTTTCATAGTTTCAAAATGAGGCATCGAGGTGGACCCAAAAAAATTCAAGGCAATCCTTGAAATGCTTCCCCCAACTACCATCAAGCAACTCAAAAGCCTACAGGGAAAGGTCACGTCAATCAAGCGCTTCATAGCATAGCTATCTGACAAGTGTCGACCCATGAATAAATTATTGCACAAGGGGGTAGCATTTCATTGGGATGATGAGTGCCAGTCAGCATTTGATGACATTAAACAATACTTGGCTTCACCGCTAGTATTGGCACCACCTAGACCAGGAGTATCGTTCTATTTATACATCTCAGCTACTGAGGTGGCACTGGGTGCCATGTTAGCCCAGAAGAATGAACTTCACAAAGAACAGGCTACTTACTATCTTAGCCGCACCCTGGTCAATTATGAACTTAACTATGCATACGTCGAGAAACTCTTCTTGGAAGTGGTGTTTGCTACCAAAAAGCTATGCCATTACATGCTAAGCAAAAATACGTATGTGGTGTCTAAGGAGAATCCATTGCGATACATGATGAGTCGTACTTATCATAGTAGCCACATGACGAAATGGATCATGTTGTTGATGGAGTTTGACATAGAGTTTATTGGACAAAAATCCATCAAAGTTCAAGTCATAGCCGATCAACTAGCAGAGGCTCCCCTCAAAGATGATCAACCTCTAGTCATAGAACTACCTGATAATGTGGTCTTCCATGTCTCAGAATCACTAGATTCTGATGAGCTTGAGTCACAGGACAACATAACCCTATTTTTTGATGGTTCTAAATGTGAGCAAGGGGGTGGCACGAGAATTGTATTCTTCACACCATAAGGGGCTCCAATGCCTCTGTCATTTAAATTAAATTTCCCATTCACGAAAAAAAATGCAGAATACAAAGCCTTGCTCATAGGTATTCAAAAAGTAATCACCATGAACATCAAATGACTAAACATCTTTGGTGATTTGCTACTAATTTTCAACCAAGTCAAAGGGGTATTCCAGTGTAAATGCCTAGTTCTACAGGCCTAGAAATCCCTGATGGAAAAATTCTTGGCAAATATTGAATGGTACGACATCGAGGCACTCCCTCGCTCATAGAATCATTTTGCGGACACTATGGCCTCCTTGGGTTCACTAAACCCGCAAGACATTTTTGGTGATATGACAACCATTCAAGTCAAAAAACTATTATAGTCAGCGATGGAGCGTGAAAGCTCTGACTTAAAACCAAGAATCCACTTGATCTAGATTGAACCGTCCTCGAAAAAGTTCTCTTGAATCCATGAATGTCTGAATCACACCAACTGGGGACCATTGTTCTCCCCTACTCCCATTAATAGCAACACAACACAATTCTTACAAGTTCTTTCCCACTCAGATTTTTCTAGGGATGAACTTCAAGAGGGATTGGCTATTCAAATTATCAAGGTTTTCGATCAGCAAGATTGGTCTACACCCATAAGGGACTACCTTAAGTTAGGTAACCTCCTGCTTGGATTGACACATGCCACAAAATGAGTATTCAAACAGGAAGCGACAAAACATGTCTTGTTAGGAGACATTTTGTATCGTTGGAGCTATGAAGGAATCATCCTTCGTTGCTTGGACCAGCAAGAGTCCGCTTGGGCGACCATCCAAGCCCATGATGGTACATGTGGTGGCCACTTTAGCGGTATGGCCATTGCAAAGCGCATTCTTTGCATGGGCTATTATTGGCCATATTTAGAGCGAGATTATTGCGTGTAAGGAAGTGCGTGAAATGTCAATACCATGCTAATTTGACACATGTACCTTCTTAGTCCTTGCAACCGATCCAATTGGCTTGGTAATTTTCATAGTGGGTCTTAGATCTAATCAGAATGATCTCCCCTATGTTGTGAGGCCATCACACGTTTATCATAACTGCCATAGAGTACTTCACCAAATGGGTGGAAGCAATTCCGCTTACCTCTACAACTAGAACCCGCATTTCGGAGTTCATTTTACATAACATCATATATCATTTTGGTATTCCATCCAAGATAATCTTGGATAATGGGACGTCATTCAAGAACAAATACGTGCATACTTTGACCACAAAGTACAAAAATTCAGCATAATTTTTTGACACCCTATTATCCGTAGGCTAATGGGCAAGTAGAGGCACAAAAAAAAATGCTAGTTGACATCCTCAAAAAGACAATCATAGATAGTCATAAGGATTGGCACACTCAGATCCCACTTTCCCTGTGGGCTTATCGCACTAGCATTCAGATGCCCACTAGGGCAACTCTGTTTTCGCTAATGTATGGCTCCGAGGATGTCATGCCTCTCGAGTTGGAAATTCCTTCCCTTTGCATATAAATGCAAGAGGTCATCGATGATGACACTATGCGGCAGGCCTAGTTAGACCAGATTACATTGCTCAATGAACGATGCTTTAATTCTCTCGAGCATTTACGTATCTATCAAGAGCAAATTAAGAAAGCATAAAACATGAAGGTTCACCTGAGGGACTTTCAGGTTGGTGACTTGGTCTTAAAAGATAACCAACAAAATTCTAACTTGCCATCCCATATAAGGGACAAGTTCACGAAAAACTGGTTAGGTCCTTATGTCATCCACAGTAAAATAGGACTTGGAACATATCGGCTCATCTCTCTTGAAGGAATCAAGGAGCTAGAACCCTTGAACATTAGTCATTTGAGGCCATTCCACATTTAGAGAGCCAAAGCCCAACTAAAAGCTCCAAGGATTACCCCAATCGCTTGGTCAATACCAAAACACCCCAAAGGTCCCCATAAACCCTTTGGTCAAACCAAAAGCTCCAAGGATTTCCACAATCACTTCGTCAACCCCAAAATGCCCCAAAGGTATCTATAAACCCTTTGGTCAAACCAAAAACTCCAAGGGTTACCATAACCGCTTGGTCAAAATAAATATTCAAAAATAAACAAAAACAATAAAATCATCAAAAATAAACAAAAAAATTGCATCTCCATTCCATGCATATTTGTAAAAATCAAAATACAAAAATATAAGTTACATTAGGCATCACATCTAGACATTGCATATTTGCTGGTCATACATGTCACAAGCACCATAGACTGTACTTTCTTGACAATTCCACCATTTTTGACATCAAATCCATTTTATAAACACATACATCCAGAATAACACCATCCCCATTTTTAGCATAGTCAGTTGTCTCCTAATGTATATAGGTTTTTCGTCATTCAACTGTCTGTAAATTGCTAGCCAAAAACTGTACAAAGTTAAAACAAATTTTACAAGGGAAAGTTTTACTTGGATCACGCCTCTTTACGTAACATCCCTACACAAGTTAAAACACATAAAATAATTCCTAAGTTGTGTGAATGCAAGAGAAACCTACAAAGGAGTCTAGGGTACTATAGGTGAACGATTAGCCTGCTCATCCCCCTGTGTGAATGGTTCAAGAGTGCTAAAAATTTACAAAAGGACAAGCTCTACCCCATCCATTCCCCTTAATAAATAGTGGTTTTCACCACTACTCATAAAAATCCCAATCACCATTGGTCCCTAAGGTTTTAAGGATTTTTACTACATGTCCCTGCTAAGGATGGGTAGTCATCCCAAAAGCCTAAAAGGATCGATGCCATTCAAAAAAAAAATTCCCACAAGCCATCATCACAATCTCCTTTGGTCTCCTAAGTCATAAGGATTCATACTACACGTCCTTGAAAAGGATGGGTAGTCATCCCCAAGTCCTAAAAGATCAATACCCTTACTTCATTGTATTCCTAATCCCCTTTGGTTCCCAAAGTCGTAAGGATTTGTACTACACGTCCATGAACAGGATGAGTAGTCATCCCCAAGGGCTCAAAGGATCAAGGCCATTCATAAGCCACAAACCTACAAGCTCAACCTTACAAATATCAAAATCCAAAATCAAATAACAGTGGTTATCACCACTATTCAAAATCTTTGCTCAAAAAGAAAAACAAAAAAAGAAAAATAAACAGTGATTTTTATCACTATGTATACGAGCAAGTATCATAAACCATTGAGCAAATAAAAATCCTAGACTTGAATCCCTATAATTCTCAGCATTCAAAAAACCATCTAGGTGATCCTCATTACGGGTTTGGTCGACAGCCTACCTGGCAATGGCGGTATCCTAAACGCATGATGATATGTCTATCACAATAGCTTTGCATGTGAGCAGACCAATGTTTGCATGTGGATGAGCTAGCTTATGGTACCTTAGATTGTCTCATGGATTAATCTTACTAAATACAACAACGAAGTTAGTGGAGCTAATTAGGTGATCCTAAGTATAGGCTTGGTTGATAGCCTATATGGCACTGGCGGTATCCTAAAAAATACCACATAAATGAACTCAATTGCACACACAAGGATGTGAAATAACTTGGTTAAACTCAAGTCGGATTTATACCTTGTTCAAAAGTCTTGCGAGATAAATGTACAGTCTTGGCTAGCTAGTTAAACTATTTGAATCTCCGAAAAGCTTAACTACATTTTAAAAACCACTGGAACATTTCATTATGTAAATCACCATCAAAAAATATGCAAAATACAAAAACAAAGTTATCACATGCAAAGTCATTCCACAAAGCCATCCCATAAGTACAACAAGCCAGTAAATCTTGTACAGTCTATGGTGCCATTGACAAGTTATCAACAACTCATTTCATGTATTCCATATGCATACATCATATAATTAGATGCATCGCATTCATAATACCACATGCATACATCATCATAAATAACTATGCATAAACAGAAAAACAAACCATGAAAAATGTATAAACACAAAGAAAGTCATCTGTATATATATATCATCAAAAATGCCCACAGGCTCTAATGAACCAGTCCTCTAACCTTGCAACAAAGCAAAAAATCAAAAACCCCCAAGCCTAGGGTGTCGGCCACCATGATCATGCAAGATCGGTGCGACAGGAACTACCCCCTATGGTGTGGGTCCTATGGGACCCCTCAAGGTGACTACTGCTCACCCTTGCATCACACCCACTAGCCCTCACCTCATCCAATCGCCTGTGATGAGACGATGCTGACTACTCATTATCACTATCCCTTTTTCGACGTGAAGACCCGCCTCCAGAGGGTTCAGGTACCCATCGCCCGAGGTGGATGATCTCTCCCTCTAAATCCATCCAGTGTCGACACCACTTCACCTCCCATTGATGATACATCGCTACTACATCGTCGCACTATGCCAACACCTTCTCCCGCTCTGCCAGCTACATCTGTAGAAGATCCCTCTCCTATGCAGCATCCATGTCCCCATCCCACTAGTGGTACGCAGCAAATGCGTTCTCTCGCTCAGCTAGCTAAGTCCACTAGAGATCCCTCTCCTAAAGAGCCTCCCCCATCTCCTCATCTCACCTTTCAAATAGCCCTGCCAATCATGCATTCCTAGCGTGCAACCCTACCTCCATGTCCTTCAAGACTACTTGAGGCATTGGCATCTCTAGAACAACAGCCTGCTCTAGCTCCCACTACTCTGGGACGTCCTACATATTTGACTGCTCTGAAACCACAAAATACTCCCCCACAAAATCATCCACCTCTACCATATCCACATCCTCCAACAGAACCACCCAACCCTCACCTGGTGCCTATGCACCCTCATCACCTGCTGCTATTGCCTCTGCACCTCCCAGTGGTCCCTCTCCCTGCCATCACCACAATGTCCACAACTAGTCATACTCTGCGGTAGTCCCAACGTTGTCCACATCCGGGACGTCAATAGCTATATCTGAATCCTCGCCCAATGATTTAATGACTAGCAAGGCCATAGTCCTCTCATCCCCCCGACACTGATAGACCATGGACTCACCAAGAAATCCCTGGTGCACCCCAAACTATCGTGTCACCTAGCTATAAGGGAAGAAAAACTACATGGTCCCATGCTGCCCAATTAGCCACTGCCCCATATAAACCCTCTAAAGCCACTCTCTAGCCTCATTCCAGGCTGGACAGTCTTGATAGGGGTGCCAGAACGCCTCCCCTTGAGCAATCCAAGCGAAAGCATTAGCATAGTGCCCTATGACACCTGCCCACCATCTACTCTATCCCTGCTCCTTAGAATGCCACCATAGTGCCCTGTAACCAATATTTCGATCTACCATCTCTGCCGAGTCATCCAAGGCAGCCCCATTGGCCTCTCCACTGCTATATGCTACCAAGCCCAGCACTACAAGTAGCTACACCCAATCCCATTTCGCCTTTGGCAGTGAACTTTGTACAACTCATCGTAGTGTTGTGCTAGCAAAGTTTGTCCCCATATCATGATCATAGGTGCATCTGTCAGACACTCCACCAACCTTAACACCACCTCCAGCATGTTCCATGGGAACCTCGCACCTGATGAGTCGGGTAGCAACATTTTGGAAATGAGGCCCATTAGTATGGCGTGACTCACTCCCAACATACCCATATCCAACCACCATCGAACCAAAATACCACCAATCTAGAAGTCACCCTCTGCCCTCTCCACCGGGCTATCCACACCCACCTCCTCCCCATGCCCAAAGCAGCGTGTCAGCACTGTTGTCTGCTGATCCCATGACATTGTCCTAATCGATAATCCGTAGAATCTGATAGACAGCCTCCAAGGTCACTGTCATCTCCCCTGTTGGGAGATGGAAGGTGTTGGTCCGGGGATCCCACAAGTTGATCAGGGCTATCAGATAGGCTCGATCCCTGACCACAGGCTCCAGCCGAGTCACCTGCTTGAGCCTGTTGGTCCGACTTTCATGCACACCCCGGGAAAGGATGAGGCAAGGAAAGCTCCGGAGACACCCACGGGACGGATCCCACTCATCTTTAGGATCTAGCTGGTTATCCAAGGTGCGAGTTACAGAGTTGGGTCGAATGGCAATTCACTCTTTTCCACTTCTGGAATAGATTTCAATATGGACTGCTCTGTTACCTTATAGGGGGTTCTTGAACTTGTTCAGTAGTTGCAAAAGTTGTTGACAATCAGATTTAACTTGAATTCTTGATCTAGCTCTCATGGGTCAGTAGATTTAAATAAAAGACAAACAAAGAAAATAAAAATGGATCATTCACCGAAAACAAAGAGAGGGTAGGGTAAGGCAGAAAGAGAAGTTTATCAAACATCAACTGTAAAACCCTAAACTATCAATTTTATCTATGCTACTAGCTTCACAATAGAACAAATCAAAGAAGAAAGTGTCCAGTCAGTCTAAGATCACTTTCAACTAAGAGCACAAGGCAAAGTGAAACAGATCTAGCAAAAAATCATAAATCCAAGGGCATCTGGTTAAAACTGGTATCTTTCACCGGTAGCCTAGCTCACACAGTGAAGACAGAGCAATTAGAACAAACTTACACCTGAAATCTATAATTTCCCCTAGCAGACAAGAGAACAACTGAAGCCTAACAGCATATTTAAACTTGACAATGGCAGATTTATAGCATATATCTAACAAACTTTAAATGGAACGGATAACAAAAGAAGATACACTTATCACACTCTGCAAAATATTAGGCTCCTGGCCATGCCATCACGTAAAAGCTAAAGCACATCAACTCCAAGTCCGGAAACAAAGGATTTCACAAAATTTGCAAGAAATTGCTTATAAGCCTTTTATTTCTAAGTCTCCGCCTCCCGCGATTACATTTAGAATCTGTATTTATAGACTCGGGACAGACCCTGATCTTTTCAAAATATCTTGCTCAAACCCTAAATCTTATCGCACTTAAACCCTAGGACCCGGGTTTTACAATAAAAATCCATTTAAAATCAAAGTCCGGATAGAACTTAACCCTTCGGCAAATCTGTGCAGTCAACTGCCATAAATGGAGAAGATAAAATCAAATGCAACTTGCATTCATCCGCAGCTGCAAATAAATGCCTCCATTAATTCTGCTGGTGAGCCGGATGAGTCACCACTTCTCCATCAATTTGATCTCCGCAAAGCCATCTCCTGTGTTGAAATTGTCTTCATGCTATCAAGTCTGCAATAAATTTGTCATTGAATGCTCTCACCGGTAGCTTCTCTCCTAGCATGGCGGTCCTTGACTAAATCCGCACTTTAAATTTGCCTTTATGGTCTTTCCCGGTTGTCCCGCAAGTGCCAGATGGAATCCTGCATGAAAGACAAAAAGATTATATTAGCACTTTAATAAACATTAAATCCAAGCTTAAAACATTAAAACAGATTAAAAACCGCAAAATAAGCTTGCATGTCGGCTTCTGTTTGTCTCATTCACGCTTTGACACGTGTCGCTACCCCAGGATGCCTTCTGTTTCCCGTCGGAATGCACTTTCAGGTCAACTTATGACTTTCTCTCTCCTACCGTGATTCTGCGACATGTCGCGATTTCGCGACATGTCGCGAAATCGCGACGTCCCCAGCGCATCGGCAACTTCTCTCCCCTCAGGCCGCGAAAACGTGACATGTCACGATTTCGCGACATGTCGCGAAATCGCGACCCTTCTCCGTCGTCGCACAACTTTCTCTCTCTTCGCCGCGAAAATGCGACACGTCGCGATATCGCGACGCTTTCGTACCTGCATGCGTTGACCGCGTTGACCGCGATTTTGGAACATGTTTGCGACTTAGCCGATTTTTCATTCTGCAGCCCACTTTCTCTCTCCTACCGTGAAAATGCGACATGTCACGATTTCGCGACATGTCGCAAAATCGCGCCCTTCCGTACAGCTTGCTTCTCTCTCCAAAAACTGTCGCGATTTCGCGACATGTCGCGAAATCGCGACCTTTCTGGCACTTAGCCGATTTTCATGCATTTTCTCTCTCCTACCGCGAAAATGCGACATGTCGCGATTTCGCGACATTTCTCTCCTCCCGTGCTTTCTCTCTCCTCATCCTGCAGCGATTTCGCGATGCTTTCCAAAAATGGAAATGTCGCGATATCGCGACACTTCCAAAAATGGAAAGTGTCGCGATTTCGCTACCTTTTCCGACTTAGCCGCATTTTGACTTACCTGTCGCGATATCGCGACATTTCCGAAAATGGAAGTGTCGCGATATCGCGACACTACCAAAAATGGAAAGTTTGATTTTTCATGAATTTATGCAACTATTTTCTGGATTTTCTCGGTACCGGTGCAAGATTTTGCTTGTGCATGAATGATTCTAGCATGTAAAAAGTGAATTCTTGGATAACACAGCTGGAATGCAAGAAAAAGCACAACTTTAAAAAGGAGGCAAGCAAATTTGGATTTAAAACCTGAAAAACATCTAGAGGGTCCCTGCTGCAAAAATGGAAGTTCAAAATTTTCTAAGGATGGAATCTCATTTTTTAGTGGGGGTGTGTTGCTTCTCAACAAATGGCGATATCTGCGGGTAAAATAGTAGCACTATTTTAGAACCCAAGACTCTGGTTTCAAAACAAAAAGACCATGCATCATGCCTTGCCACGGACATTCTTCACAATAAATTGACTGCTAACTGCCAACTGTTAAAATTTCCCAAGGACATACTAGGCTGGATTACTTCAAGGAAGATTTTTGATGTGCAATTTCAAAGGGTATAAAACTTTCTTCAAGGATGACTGAATTGAATGATAAACTTGGATTAATCAACTTTTCTAGATTGTAAAAGGGGAAACCGAGTAGAGCTCTGTTTACTAGTTTAGCCTTTACAACCTAGACAGAGTTACCCTTTAGATTTACACGACCCAAATTTACAACTGTAGGGCAAAATCTAATATTGGCTGCCTCTTTTAATTGTTCAACTCTTTTTCCTCTTTTTTTTTTTCTTATCTTTTTTTTTTTTTTTATCTCTCTTCTTTTTGAAATATATCACTATCTAGAAGACCTTAGAGAAATTACAATTTTCTTTTAATATTTGATCAATCTGGAACTGTTTCAGTCTAGGCATTGATAGCCTCTGTGGATACCCAAATAATTGCATGACATAGTCCCCTCTCATAACCAGATTTTCTTGGATTCCCCGGGAGTTCCTCCAACTAAACAAAGATAGCAGTTTTTCTATCATTAAAACAACTGTGGCAAGTAAGACACAAGATCCAATCATCTCTCTACCTTTGTCCTGAATAACAAAATAGTTCTACTGTTCAGTGCAAGCAGACTATCTCAATTAGAATGGTGAACAAGATGGGGCACTGGATGGAAATGGATTGATCAGCTTAGAATAAAACAATTTTCAGCAGGCTGACTTTTCATTGATTGCTCAGGCAGAGGTTTAAAGGACAAAATTTAGAAGCCGAAGGACTTTGTACAGGCTTCCAAGGACAGGCACAGGCTTTAAAGCAAAACAAAATAAAAATGTACAGACTAAAGCACAGAACTGTACAGGCAAAGGGAATAAAATAAACTGAACAGACAGCAAAGAAAAGAACTGAAACAAAGAACTAAAGCAAATAAAACTGAAACAAAAGACTGTACAGACTTAAAAGACAAGCTGACATAAAAAGACAAAGAAAGGAAATAAAAAGCACTGACAAAAGAAATAAACTGCACAAGCTAAAACTGAAAAACTAAAGACTAAAAATTAAGATGAAGCAACTAAAAGAACTGCAGAGCATTAAAATTAAACTGAAACAGATTAAAACTGTACAGACAAAGAAATAAAACTGCACTGACAAAGAAATAAAACTAAAAAACTTTAAAGCTTATTTACAATGTATACATATGTTACAACTTCCCTTCATACTCATAAAATGCAGCAGTTGGGAAAGCAGAGAAATGGTGCCTTAAAAAAAATTTGGACCATGTGCAAGTAATTTAGAAAAATTACCTTTCAGGTCCTGTTGACGAAATGCACTCCAGACTGTGCTTCAAAAATTTGCTATCTGGGAAAGACTTGGGTTTACTGTCTTCCTTGTCCCATTTGAAAAACAAATCTGCAACTCCTTCAAATTAAACAAATCATATAATAACAAATCATATGATAACATGTTTATGCTTCTAATTGAAGGGTTTGCAGAGTTCTTTCAAAAGGACTGAATGTAAAAAACCCCCAGGATCAAATACTTTAAAATCTTGATAGACCCAGACCACCACATCTTCAAAATTATGTGACAACTGAAAGAAATCATGTTTTATCTGTATGCCCTGGTTCTTAACAACTTGAACATTTTGTGGTTGCTGCACTGCTTCAATATCCAGGACTTCAATTTTTATCCCTCTAGAAGGATGCTTACAATTTTCCTTTTCACCTGAGCCTTGCTTAGATTTAACCTCATCAATGTGCAATATCCAACTGTCACTGTTGTGATGGTTTAGAGTTATAAATGTTCTCACCTTCTCAGTTGCCAAATCATAAACTCCAATATCTCGCATCAACACGCTTTATAGCCTTTTCTTTGACATTATGTTCGAAGTTGCAGGCTTATGTTGAGACAGTTCATCAATTCCAAGTTGGCTGACCACATTCATATTTACTATCTTTTCCTCCTTTTCTTGAAATCCAACAGGTGGTCCAGAGTAAGCCTCAATCAAGTTAACCTTCTGTTCAACAATCTGAGGCAATTCATAGAGGGTGATGTCAACTTTAAGTTCCCTCATATCCTCAATGATGTTATCCTCCTCAGTTATTTCCGCATAGTGATATTGAATCTCACTTTCATCATCCTCTGATGAGGAAGGATCATTATTAAGTTCTGGACTCCCACATTTCAAGTCATAACTGTCCATTTTGAACTGTTGAAAATCTTGCATTTCATCCGTAGGAGTCCCTACAAGACTTTCTGTCTCCTCAGGAAAAGTGAAAGAATCTGAAACCCTGGTTGTACTATTTTTGGGTGAACTAGAAATATCAATATTTCTTTGATCTCTAGGAAAATTTAACTCACCAGGAAAAACTTCAGATTTGGGTGGTGCCAGATCACAACTGTTCAGTTCAAGCACCTGCACTTTGAATTTGTCAAAACTTTTCTCTGTATTTTGCACATGCTGAGTGGATGTCACAGTTAACGGAGTCTCCTTGGGTAGAGCATGACATGTTGGCACTAACTCATGATGTGGAATGGGGTCTGGAATAGGCATGTTCTCGTGTAACATAGGATATCAAAGGACTCGCTCGTAATTTGAGGCCCTAGTCTGTCTTTCAAGAATTAAGGCTTCTTTATAAGCCCTCGCCGGGGTTGTAATATTGATGTCTCTCTTGAGGAAAATAGAGGTCACCGAATCCAATGCATTCTTGTAGATTTCTAAGGCCGGATTTGCATTTGGGATGTAATGGCCAGTCATTCTACCGTAAGCTCTTTGGAACCTCATATTGAAAGACCTGACAGTTTCTCCCGGCCCTCTCTTGATGCTGGAAAATTGCTTGCTATAACACACCGGGGTCTATCACTTCCCCGAACCGTGATATAAAAGCTTTCTCTAGATCATCCCAGCTAGTAATGGAATTGCTGGTGAGGTTTAAAAACCAGTCATAAGCTCCCTCCTGGAGAGTGAACGGGAACAATCTACAGGCAACATCTTCATGCTGTATATTCAACAATTTTAAAGCATTTTTGAAAGCTAGCAGATGTTCTTCTGCAGTTCTTGTCCCATCATGTTTATACCTAGGGAGGTATCTTTCTGGATTTCTGGGCAAGTCATGGGCTATACCCGGAATGTTCAAAGCAGTGGGGCCCAACCAATTTGCCATTATTACTTGGCTGACAGTGATGTTCTGATTTGTAATTGGATAACTGCAAGTGATGATAGAACTGTTCTTAACAAACCACTGAACTTAAGGCCTTCTCTGGCAATTTTAAAAACTGCACTGACAACTTTCAAAAACTGTACTGACAATTTAAAAACTGCACTGACAATTTAGAAAACTGTACTGACAATTTACAAAATTGTCCGGAGTTCACTGTGGGTCCTTCAAATGTTGCTGTTATGCCCTTACAATACTTGAACTGAGTTCATGCCCTCCTTCTAGCGCCAATTAGGTTGTTGGTCCGGATTTCATGCACACCCCGGGAAAGGATGAGGCAAGGAAGCCCCGGAGACACCCACGGGACGGATCCCACTCATCTTTAGGATCTAGCTGGTTATCCAAGGTGCGAGTTACAGAGTTGGGTCGAATGGCAATTCACTCTTTTCCACTTCTGGAATAGATTTCAATATGGATCGCTCTGTTACCTTACAGGGGGTTCTTGAACTTGTTCGATAGTTGCAAAAGTTGTTGACAATCAGATTTAACTTGAATTCTTGATCTAGCTCTCATGGGTCAGCAGATTTAAATAAAAGACAAACAAAGAAAATAAAAATGGATCATTCACCGAAAACAAAGAGAGGGTAGGGTAGGGCAGAAAAGAGAAGTTTATCAAACATCAACTGTAAAACCCTAAACTATCAATCTTATCTATGCTACTAGCTTCACAATGAACAAATCAAAGAAGAAAGTGTCCAGTCAGTCTAAGATCACTTTCAACTAAGAGCACAAGGCAAAGTGAAACAGATCTAGCAAAAAATCATAAATCCAAGGGCAACTGGTTAAAACTGGTATCTTTCACCGGTAGCCTAGCTCACACAGTGAAGACAGAGCAATTAGAACAAACTTAACCTCAAATCTATAATTTCCCCTAGCAGACAAGAGAACAACTGAAGCCTAACAACATATTTAAACTTGACAATGGTAGATTTACAACATATATCTAACAAACTTTAAATGGAACGGATAACAAAAGAAGATACACTTATCACACTCTGCAAAAGATTAGGCTCCTGGCCATGCTATCACAGAAAAGCTAAAGCACATCAACTCCAAGTCCAAAAACAAAGGATTTCACAAAATTTGCAAGAAATTGCTTATAAGCCTTTTATTTCTAAGTCTCCGCCTCCCGCGATTACATTTAGAATCTGTATTTATAGACTCAGGATAGACCCTGATCTTTTCAAAATATCTTGCTCAAACCCTAAATCTTATCGCACTTAAACCCTAGGACCCGGGTTTTACAATAAAAATCCATTTAAAATCAAAGTCCAGATAGAACTTAACCCTTCGACAAATCAGTGCAGTCAACTGCCATAAATGGAGAAGATAAAATCAAATGCAACTTGCATTCATCCGCAGCTGCAAATAAATGCCTCCATTAATTCTGCTGGTGAGCCGGATGAGTCACCACTTCTCCATCAATTTGATCTCCGCAAATCCATCTCTGAGTTGAAATTGTCTTCATGCTATCAAGTCTGCAATAAATTTGTCATTGAATGCTCTCACCGACAGCTTCTCTCCTAGCATGGCGGTCCTTGACTAAATCCGCACTTTAAATTTGCCTTTATGGTCTTTCCCGGTTGTCCCTCAAGTGCCGGATGGAATCCTGCATGAAAGACAAAAAGATTATATTAGCACTTTAATAAACATTAAATCCAAGCTTAAAACATTAAAACAGATTAAAAACCGCAAAATAAGCTTGCATGTCGGCTTCTGTTTGTCTCATTCACGCTTTGACACGTGTCGCTACCCCAGGATGCCTTCTGTTTCCCGTCGGAATGCACTTTCAGGTCAACTTATGACTTTCTCTCTCAGGCCGCGAAAACGCGACATGTCGCGATTTCGCGACATGTCGCGAAATCGCGACGTCCCTAGCGCATCGGCAACTTCTCTCCCCTGTCGGCCGCGAAAACGCGACATGTCACGATTTCGCGACATGTCGCGAAATCGCGACTCTTCTCCGCTTGTCGCATAACTTTCTCTCTCCTACCGCGAAAATGCGACGTCGCGATATCGCGACAGTTTTCGTACCTGCATGCGTTGACCGCGTTGACCGCGATTTTGGAACATGTTTGCGACTTAGCCGATTTTTCATTCTGCAGCCCACTTTCTCTCTCCTACCGCGAAAATGCGACATGTCGCGATTTCGTGACATGTCGCAAAATCGCGCCCTTCCGTACAGCTTGCTTCTCTCTCCAAAAACTGTCGCGATTTCGCGACATGTCGCGAAATCGCGACCTTTCTGGCACTTAGCCGATTTTCATGCATTTTCTCTCTCCTACCGCGAAAATGCGACATGTCGCGATTTCGCGACATTTTTCTTCCTGGCTTTCTCTCTCCTCATCCTGCAGCGATTTCGCGACGCTTTCCAAAAATGGAAATGTCGCGATATCGCGACACTTCCAAAAATGGAAAGTGTCGCGATTTCGCTACACTTTTCCGACTTAGCTGCATTTTGACTTACCTGTCGCGATATCGCGACATTTCCGAAAATGGAAGTGTCGCGATATCGCGACACTACCAAAAATGGAAAGTTTGATTTTTCATGAATTTATGCAACTGTTTTCTGGATTTTCTCGGTACCGGTGCAAGATTTTCCTTGTGCATGAATGATTCTAGCATGTAAAAAGTGAATTCTTGGATAACACAGCTGGAATGCAAGAAAAAGCACAACTTTAAAAAGGAGGCAAGCAAATTTGGATTTAAAACCTGAAAAACATCTAGAGGGTCCCTGCTGCAAAAATGGAAGTTCAAAATTTTCTAAGGATGGAATCTCATTTTTCAGTGGGGGTGTGTTGCTTCTCAACAAGCCCAAGTGCATCAAGCCACTCCCAGTCATCCAAAGTCAATGCCTCCCACTCTTCAGTAAAAATAGTAGGCACACGGTACCGACTCTTCACAACTTGCAAAAGCAAACAAAACAAAAACATTAAAAACATGAAAAATTGTACAACAAAAACATGAATATACAACAATAATGTACAGCTCAAAACAGACAAATAACGAGCGACAAAATTCACAAAAATCAAAATAAAATAAATGATTTTTCAGTTCTCAGGGGTTTTTAACTCCAAGTCTAAACTGATAAATGAAAAAAAAAAAATTAAAATATATTTTTTTCAGTTCCTAAGGGTTTTAGATCTTACGGTCAACTGATAAATTAAAAACAAAAATACAAAAATTAAAAAAAAAAAAAAACTGTTTGTCAGTCCTAGGGTTTTTAACTCTAAGTCTAAACTGATAAATAAAAAACAAACAAAAATACAAAAAAATGCAAAAACACTGTTTGTCAGTCCTAGGGTTTTTAACTCTAAGTTTAACTAATAAATTAAGCAAAAACAAAAACTCAAAAAATGGTTTGTTAGTACCTAGGGTTTTTAACTCTAAGTCTAAACTGATAAATAAAAAACAAACAAAAACACGAAAAAATGCAAAAACACTGTTTGTTAGTCCTAGGGTTTTTCACTCTAAGTTTAACTGATAAAATAAGCAAAAAAAAAACTCAAAAAATGGTTTGTTAGTACCTAGGGTTTCACTCTAAAGGTCAACTGATAAATTAAAAACACACACAAAAACAACAACAAAAAATTACAGTTGAGCTACATTTTTATGATTAGTTTTACCCTACATTTCTAACCTAAGTTTTGATCTTTGTTAAATTAGGGTTAAGTGAAGTTTTAAGTTACGTTTTAAACTATGATTTTTTAAAGCTAAGTTTTAAACTCACTTTTGATCTTTGATTAACTAGGGTTTTTACCTAAGTTTTCATGAAGCCATACAACAAACATTCACAAATAACAACAAACCTCTAATTAGGGTTTTTTTCTTTTTAATTTGAAAAACAAACTACCAAAGACAACAAAAACAAATACATTGCCATTTTTTAAACTGTAATGTAAACTAGCAATAAAGGCAATAGGGCACTTACTGGTCTCGCTTCGGCTCCGTCGCTCGATCCAGTTCATGCACTCATGGTAGAAAAAAAAATTTGACAGTGCTTCACTTTGCAAAATCAACCTTCTCCTCCTCAGAGCTCCAAATTGCTAGAAAATTCGAATGCAAATGAGCCCAAACCCTAGTTTTGGCCCTTAAATCAGCTTTTAGGCCTGTAATCGTTCCTCCCTAGGATGAGTGCTCTGGTTAGCACTCGTTACACCTTGTGATGAATACCAACATGGTATTTGCCCCACCCAGGAACGAATACACAACAAAAATTTCAAAAAAATAGCAAAAAAGGTACAAAAATGCACCAAAACAAGCAATAAAATTGCCCGATGAGAGTGCTTTTGCACTTGACATTTCGAGCATGCAAAACATACGTCAGGGTCACAAATCCTCACTATCCTATTCCCTAAGAAGGCAACCATAACCGGACCGCTCCACGGGAAGACGAATTGTCAAGAATTTTATCCCCAAATGGCATCATCACAAGGGTGAAAACCCAACCAAAAATAGCAATAACATTGCCGAACGAAGGCGCATTTGCACCTGAAATTATTGGCATCCAAAACTGATGCTGGGGTCACAAATTGTCACTATCCTACTCCCTAATAAGGCTACCATATCTAGACCGCTCCACGGGAGGACGAATTTTTGATAATTTAGCTCCAAAATGCGTCGCAAAAAGGGTTCAAACCCACCACAAACAGGTCTAAATGTCGGAAAACCGCACACACATTCAATGATAAAACATCTGAGGGCACCCTTACACAAGTCATCTTGGGTCAAGTGACTCATCGCTTTTCTCATGTAGGTCATTCCCTCATCGATTCATCGCTTGATGGGGTAGTCACACTTAGTCAATAATCAACACATACACACCCAATCATGAAAATGGCATGCATTCAAAGAATCATTGACAAAGACAATCACGCTCCTGCTTGGGGCAGAAAACAAGCAATAATCACAAGTTGATCAAACACTTGGTATTTGTGAATCATGACCTCAAGGTTCCCACAGACAAAAGGTTACGCCCTTTGCCAATTCATGACTGATCAATGTCCAAGCTCAAGTAACACCTCAATGAAAAATGTTAACACTTGAATTGATTTCCTTCGCTTGTCAGAAGCAGGGATTCAAGAATGCATGCCCTTTCCATACTTGGGGTATCAAAAGTTGGTTAGGTTACTACGAAACCCCAATCATTAGTTCTTTGGTTATCTATTTTTTCTTAGCACTGCGCCACGCATAGTACATCCCAAAAAGGGGCATCTGTAGACACCAAAACATCACCAATACGATTATGTGACTACAAATATTGATTCCACTGACACACACAACCCCGACGATAGCCTCCAAAGGTTAAACAGTGGTCCTAACCACTCTCATAGTAGTTTTGGAAGGTCATGAGTCAATTTGGCACCTTGAGGCACTCTACTCTCTACTCGTTCCACCCAGGGACGATTACAAAATTCTATTCACCCCACCCAGGGACGATTAGTAGTATTCGCTCCATGGTGGGGTGAATAGCAGGTTTGACGAGCAAAAAGTCAAATCTTGACAAATGGCATCTCAGATCCACCACTTAACTCTTCCTTCCTTGCATGGGAGTGTGAGTGAGCATTTTTGAGCACTAGAGGCAGTTACAGGGGCAATCATGGAGCCCATAATTAGGGAGGAATCTTCTCCCCCCTAGGAAGGCATGATTGCCAAGTGGTGCCTTTGCATGCTCAGTCACAAGACACCTCTAGGTCTATAAATTGGTGAGTTTTCTCACCACAAGAGACACAAAGAAGGAGAATTTTGAGCAACGAAGTGCTGCCATTTTACTTCCATACACACCTTTTGATTTGTGCCTTTCGCATCCTTGATATATTTTGGAAAAGAGGTCATAGGGTGGTTATTGGAAGCACAAATCCGAAATCTATGGTGCCCCCACATAGCTGCAGTTCTAATCGCCCCGCCCTGGAGTGATTAGAAATCTATGGTAGATTTCCCTTCTATTATTTTTGTATTTGATTCTATGCTTCTTAGATAGGTTTTCATTTAAATTTCACATTGTTTTGAGCAATTTTGATCATGTTTCTATCATTTCTCGCATTTACTAACATGCAGGTAGCATCATCGAATTATCAGTGATAGAGGACAAATTGGGAAAATATAACCTTCTCGGTCTTCCCAAAACACCCCCAATTAGCTAACCCCAAATTTTCAAGTAATTTGGAGCTTCCTGGATGTGACATTTGGGACAATGCTTTTTGACATTTTGTTGTAGGTCTATTCGTCCCGCCTCAGAGTGAATACGGATTTGTGGAAAATTTTATGACTTTTCCATTTGTAGTGCCCTCCTAGTAATGTCCTCGTGCCCCTGTCAAGTTTTTAGTTCATTTGGATCTATTTCAATTACCGTTTTATTCATTTTTCACACTCACTAATCGTAGGCTTGGGGATTGCATGTTTTATTTCATCTACAGGTGTTATTGACTATTTTCTATTTCCTTGAACACAGGTTCTTAACATCAGAGGAGCAGCAAGGATTCAAGACTCATCAACGCATGCAACGACGATGTTGGTCCACCCACTTTACATGTGGGCACGCGAAAGAAGGAATCACATCCATGGGTGTGACAAGAACACATTTAATGCTCCTAGCCCCTAAAAAGGGAGGAGATGGATTGTAACCGAGTTCTAAAGCATATTAATAAAAAGTTTTGTCTTTCATATTGGCTTTCTATTTGGTTTTGATTCATTTATACCTCTTTCCTTGCATGCACTTTCAATTCATAGGATTTAGCGTTGTCTTTTGTTTTCGTTTACATTGCATCCCGAATTTTCCTTTTTGTTTTAGTATCCTTGTGCTTTCAATCTCATATGTTGTTGGCCTCATATCTAGATTCTCCCATAAACCTCACTTTAGTCATTGGAAAGCAAAAAAAATAATCCTCCACTACTTGCAAGGAACTACTAAATTTGGGCTCTTATATAAGGGAAAATCCATGGATATCATTGGATACACAAATTCAGATTGGGCAAGTTTAGTAGAATATAGATGTTCAACTTTTGGCTATGTATTTTGTCTTGGTTCTTCACCAATAGCCTGGTTATACAGAAAAAAAAGTAGTAGCCTTATCATCTACAGAGGCAGAATATAGGGTAACAATTTTAGTAAGTTAGGAAGCTCTTTGGCTTCATTAAATTCTAAAGGAATTTGGTTTTTCCCATGACAAACCTATAACTCTTTGGTGTGACAATTAGAGCACAATTCACATTGCACAAAATGTAGTTGAGTATTAGTACACCAAGCATATTGAGATACATATGCACTTCATTCGACATCACATTCAGAATGGGGGCATATACTTGGACTATATTCCAACTAAGGAGAAAATTACACACATATTCACCAAGTCATTTCCTTCTTCGTGGTAGATATAGTTGTGAGAGAAACTTGGAGTAATACAATTGTATCGACACAGAGGTATTCCACATCTCCTTTTACTATTGTATTCTTTGGAGGATGGTTTTTTCCCTTGTGGTTTTTTTCATCATCTCTCAAAAATTATATATTGTTCATGAGTATCTAATCAGGCCAATTTGCTAGGAATCATTATTTTTTTGTGTTGAAAGGACAATCTTCGCCATCCAAAGACATACCTCTATCTTGGATATGTTTCTTGTAACAGGTGGTTTTTCCCCAAAACATATTTTCACAACCTATATATTCTAAATGAGTACTTCATCAGGGCATGTTGTGGGACTCATACTTTTATTGTTTTAAGAGGACAATATTCATCATCCGAAGACAAGCCTCTTCCTTATTTATTTTTTTATTGATGGATTTTCCCATTGGGTTTTTACCATCTCTTCAAAAAATAAATCATTGTACATGAGTACCTCATCAGGCCTTGTTATCGGGACTCATTTGTACAAACCACCCCTAGTATCACTTAAGAGGGGGTGTTAGAATAAGTGAATATTCTCTTAAGTTCTATAGGATAGAGGCACTTGATTTTCCACTCCTCCATGTGTCAGGTGAAATATCATTGGTGTCTTCATCAGACTTGATGAGTTATTGTAATCCAACAGATCTCAATGATCAACTTTGTTATTTATACAAAGTTGATACCTAGAATAAATTAGTCAGTTCTATTTTGTTTCTTCAAATCTTGTAATTCTTTGTAGTTCTACTCTTGGTAATTCTAACAATGACCATGGGTTGATATATATTATTTTTATAGTATTAATAGAATAAATAATATATATTATTATGAATATCAAGCGTAAGGTACCATTTACACAAATGTTAGAGAATATTCATATAGGAGAGTATCATCTATATCTATTTTTATTCTAAAGGTGAATGTTGAAATA
This sequence comes from Wollemia nobilis, assembly GCA_028583015.1. Taxonomy (NCBI): domain Eukaryota; kingdom Viridiplantae; phylum Streptophyta; class Pinopsida; order Araucariales; family Araucariaceae; genus Wollemia; species Wollemia nobilis. The sequence continues at coordinate 1,374,725 of JAQPPZ010015568.1, forward strand.
TGTTATGATTATATTTCACTTGGATCCACTTCCAAATTTATATTATATTCTTTATATATTCCCTTTTGGCCTTTGTACACCTTGTAAAGGGGAATATTTTGAAATGTTTTATTATATATTCTAAATATTGCTTCCTTAACCTTATGCTAAAGGTATCTTGTAACATAGTATAATACATCCTCATGACAAGTATTTATTTCAGATAGGAGTGTATTTTATTTTTCTTTAGCAAGATATTTTGGTTTCCATAGGTAACCTCTTACATCACACATTTTCTTTCTATGTGTTATTTTTCACATCTCTTAGTATTTTGTTGATTCCATTCATTTTTTAAAATAAATATAAAATCCAATATGTTCTTTAATCATATAGTAGTAAAATGGTAGCAATTCAAGGAATGTTTCAATACAAAAAGATCCAAAAGTTTCACAATTTTTTACAAAGAAATAGGTTAGTGATGGAGTGTGATTAAAAGTTAAACAAATTGGGATACATAGCATCACCTTAAGATGATATCATGTTGGTGAATAGTTTCCTCTTTAATCTAGATCATATTCTTAGAAGACATGAACCATCCACTTAAATTAGTCTTATAAGCAATCCTGCATTATAGATGGTCTTGAGGACCTTTTGAGAATAGAAAAAAACCCCATTTTTAATGATGTAGTAGATTGTTGTACCATATTATAAACATTATAAACTTTAAAGAGGAACATTTTACGTGCCACTATGGTGGTAATGTCATCCCTATCATTTCATGTAGTAGTAGAATTTGAGTAAACAAAGATTAATGAGAAAATTAATAGTTCATGAAGGACCTTTGAGACCTTAATCCCCATTCCAATAAATGCCCACTTTTTAATCTTGTAATTTACATCATGGTCTAATAATTAATATTTATTAGTATTGTACTTTATCAAGGATGTTTAAATGTAAAGTACCGCATTATATTTCCATAACAACCCTCAAGTAGAACCAAGAATAAATGAGGTGAAATCTCAATAATATAGTCATATAGGTAGTAATTCCTATTCCTAACATAGGGTGTATAAGGTAATTAATAACCAACAATCAAAGCAACAAACCATAGTCATTAAAATATAAGGTATTAGTTTTAATAATTCTATAATAGTTCTCATAGAAATAAGGGTGATCACTTATTTATTTAATATTAAATATTACGAAAAATGTTGATATTGTGGATTAAAAGCTTAATGTGTTTGATGATATTATAATGGATTTAGAGTAATAAAAATATATCAATGGATTTTTATGTAAATGTGAGATATATCTAGACGGATGGAAAACATGCTATGAATTCCTAATGATATGTTTGGAATTATACAAATTCATTGTATCCATGAATTGTATGAGTAGAAATAGGAAGAAGATTTATCCTAATATAAAGGTTATGAAATATGATGATGATATTTCTAACAAGCTTATAATTCATGGCATTGTGTATATGTTAGTGTTAGTAAGGATGATATCTATGCAACTTAATATAAACATGAATAATAGTTTCTGTATTTATTCCGCATGCATTTATGATGTTTGAGAGAATAAGATAGACTAATTTAGATTCTAATACTATATTTGTATAATTTACATAGATGTATTCTCCAATGATCTACCAAGCATTCATCTAATATAAAAATTACATATTTCCTTTAATTTATTGTATAGAATATAATTTATTTCCAAGGAATTATACACAAATAACTAACAAAATTGTTTAATCCCATGGTTATGCATTAGGGGTTGGACTTGATATATACTTGTAAAAAAATGGTGAATCCTCATAAAAATCAAGGTGAATTAAGGTGACTCTTAAGAAAATAAAATCAATAATCTTCACACCAAAATTTGGGGTATTTGAAGCCCTAAAAATTAAGGTCATATTGGGGTAAATTTTAACCTCTTAAATAACCTTATAACTTCATAAAAATAACACCATTAGACCTAGCTCAAAAAGAGCTTTCCAATGAGTACAAATATGCTTATGTTTGGATATATATTATGATGAATTGACCCTAATAAAAAATTGGTCCTAAAAATTTCAAGCAAAGGGGCTGACTTCGAGGGTCCTCCTATTCACCAATTTCTAATTATGGAAGTCCTAAAACCTGAAAATTATCAAGAGGGTCCCTGCTGCAAAAATGAAAGTTCAAAATTTTCTAAGGATGGAATCTCATTTTTCAGTGGGGGTGTGTTGCTTCTCAACAGAGCCCAAGTGCATCAAGCCACTCCCAGTCATCCAAAGTCAGTGCCTCCCACTCTTCAGTAAAAATAGTAGGCACACGGTACCAGCTCTTCACAACCTGCAAAAGCAAACCAAACAAAAACATTAAAAACATGAAAAATTGTACAACAAACACATGAATATACAACAATAATGTACAGCTCAAAACAGATAAATAACGAGCGAAAAAATTCATAAAAATCAAAATAAAATAAATGATTTTTCAGTTCTCAGGGGTTTTTAACTCCAAGTCTAAACTGATAAATGAAAAAAAAAAAATTAAAATATATTTTTTTCAGTTCCTAAGGGTTTTAGATCTTACGGTCAACTGATAAATTAAAAACAAAAATACAAAAAAAAAAAAAACTGTTTGTCAGTCCTAGGGTTTTTAACTCTAAGTCTAAACTAATAAATTAAAAACAAACAAAAACACAAAAAAATGCAAAAACACTGTTTGTCAGTCCTAGGGTTTTTCACTCTAAGTTTAACTGATAAAATAAGCAAAAACAAAAACTCAAAAAATGGTTTGTTAGTACCTAGGGTTTTTAACTCTAAGTCTAAACTGATAAATAAAAAACAAACAAAAACACGAAAAAATGCAAAAACACTGTTTGTTAGTCCTAGGGTTTTTCACTCTAAGTTTAACTGTTAAAATAAGCATAAAAAAAACTCAAAAAATGGTTTGTTAGTACCTAGGGTTTCACTCTAAAGGTCAATTGATAAATTAAAAACACACACAAAAACAACAACAAACAACTAGGGTTGAGCTACATTTTTATGCTCAGTTTTACCCTACATTTCTAACCTAAGTTTTGATCTTTGTTAAATTAGGGTTAAGTGAAGTTTTAAGTTACGTTTTAAACTATGATTTTTTAAAGCTAAGTTTTAAACTCACTTTTGATCTTTGATTAACTAGGGTTTTTACCTAAGTTTTCATGAAGCCATACAACAAACATTCACAAATAACAACACACCTCTAATTAGGGTTTTTTTCTTTTTAATTTGAAAAACAAACTACCAAAGAAAACAAAAACAAATACATTGCCATTTTTTTAACTGTAATGTAAACTAGCAATAAAGGCAATAGGGCACTTACTGGTCTCGCTTCGGCTCCGTCGCTCGATCCGGTTCATGCACTCATGGTAGCAAAAAAAAATTGACAGTGCTTCGCTTTGCAAAATCAACCTTCTCCTCCTCAGAGCTCCAAATTGCTAGAAAATTTGAATGCAAATGAGCCCAAACCCTAGTTTTGGCCCTTAAATCAGCTTTTAGGCATGTAATCGTTCCTCCCTAGGATGAGTGCTCTGGTTAGCACTCGTTCCACCTTGTGATGAATACCAACATGGTATTTGCCCCACCCAGGAACGAATACACAACAAAAATTTCAAAAAAACAGCAAAAAAGGCACAAAAATGCACCAAAACAAGCAATAAAATTGCCCGATGAGAGTGCTTTTGCACTTGACATTTCGAGCATGCAAAACATACGTCGAGGTCACAAATCCTCACTATCCTATTCCCTAAGAAGGCAACCATAACCGGACCGCTCCACAGGAAGACGAATTGTCAAGAATTTTATCCCCAAATGGCATCATCACAAGGGTGAAAACCCAACCAAAAATAGCAATAACATTGCCGAACGAAGGTGCCTTTGCACCTGAAATTATTGGCATCCAAAACTGATGCTGGGGTCACAAATTGTCACTATCCTACTCCCTAATAAGGCTACCATATCTAGACCGCTCCACGGGAGGACGAATTTTTGATAATTTAGCTCCAAAATGCGTCGCAAAAAGGGTTCAAACCCGCCACAAACAGGTCTAAATGTCGAAAAACCGCACACACATTCAATGATAAAACATCTGAGGGCACCCTTACACAAGTCATCTTGGGTCAAGTGACTCATCGCTTTTCTCATGTAGGTCATTCCCTCATCGATTCATCGCTTGATGGGGTAGTCACATTTAGTCAATAATCAACACATACACACCCAATCATGAAAATGGCATGCATTCAAAGAATCATTGACAAAGACAATCACGCTCCCGCTTAGGGCCAGAAAACAAGCAATAATCACAAGTTGATCAAACACTTGGTATTTGTGAATCATGACCTCAAGGTTCCCACAGACAAAAGGTTACACCCTTTGCCAATTCATGACTGATCAATGTCCAAGCTCAAGTAACACCTCAATGAAAAAGGTTAACACTTGAATTGATTTCCTTCGCTTGTCAGAAGCAGGGATTCAAGAATGCATGCCCTTTCCATACTTGGGGTATCAAAAGTTGGTTAGGTTACTACGAAACCCCAATCATTAGTTCTTTGGTTATCTATTTTTTCTTAGCACTGTGCCACGCATAGTACATCCCAAAAAGGGGCATCTGTAGACACCAAAACATCACCAATACGATTATGTGACTACAAATATTGATTCCACTGACACACACAACCCCGACGGTAGCCCCCAAAGGTTAAACAATGGTCCTAACCACTCTCATAGTAGTTTTGGAAGGTCATGAGTCAATTTGGCACCTTGAGGCACTCTACTCTCTACTCGTTCCACCCAGGGACGATTACAAAATTCTATTCACCCCACCCAGGGACGATTAGTAGTATTCACTCCATGGTGGGGTGAATAGCAAGTTTGACGAGCAAAAAGTCTAATCTTGACAAATGGCATCTCAGATCCACCACTTAACTCTTCCTTCCTTGCATGGGAGTGTGAGTGAGCATTTTTGAGCACTAGAGGCGATTCATGAGGGGCAATCATGGAGCCCCTAATTAGGGAGGAATCTTCTCCCCCCTAGGAAGGCATGATTGCCAAGTGGTGCCTTTGCATGCTCAATCACAAGAGACCTCCAGGTCTATAAATTGGTGAGTTTTCTCACCACAAGAGACACAAAGAAGGAGCATTTTGAGCAACGAAGTGCTGCCATTTTACTTCCATACACACCTTTTGATTTGTGCCTTTCACATCCTTGATATCTTTTGGAAAAGAGGTCATAGGGTGGTTATTGGAAGCACAAATCCGAAACCAAAACCCGACATTTAGCCACAACATCCTATGAAATTTTTTGACAACACCCCACAAGATATTTTGGACCCATACTAAGTGGATTGGTACCGAAATCGGGCCCCAAATGGCGGGCGTCCTGCCCCCAGGTGCCCCCACATAGCTGCAGTTCTAATCGCCCCGCCCTGGAGTGATTAGAAATCTATGGCAGATTTCCCTTCTATTATTTTTGTATTTGATTCTATGCTTCTTAGATAGGTTTTCATTTAAATTTCACATTGTTTTGAGCAATTCTGATCATGTTTCTATCATTTCTCGCATTTACTAACATGCAGGTAGCATCATCGAATTCTCAGTGATAGAGGACAAATTGGGAAAATATAACCTTCTCGGTCTTCCCAAAACACCCCCAATTAGCTAACCCAAACTTTTCAAGTAATTTGGAGCTTCCTGGATGTGACATTTGGGACAATATTTTTTGACATTTTATTGTAGGTCTATTCGTCCCGCCTCAGAGTGAATACGGATTTGTGGAAAATTTTATGACTGTTCCATTTGTAGTGCCCTCCTAGTAATGTCCTCATGCCCCTGTCAAGTTTTTAGTTCATTTGGATCTATTTCAATTACCGTTTTATTCATTTTTCACACTCACTAATCGTAGGCTTGGGGATTGCATGTTTTATTTCATCTACAGGTGCTATTGACTATTTTCTATTTCCTTGAACATAGGGTCTTAACATCAGAGGAGCAGCAAGGATTCAAGACTCATCAACGCATGCAACGATGATGTTGGTCCACCCACTTTACATGTGGGCACGCGAAAGAAGGAATCACATCCATGGGTGTGACAAGAACACATTTAATGCTCCTAGCCCCTAAAAAGGGACGAGATGGATTTTAACCGAGTTCTAAAGCATATTAATAAAAAGTTCTGTCTTTCATATTGGCTTTCTATTTGGTTTCGATTCATTTATACCTCTTTCCTTGCATGCACTTTCAATTCATAGGATTTAGCGTTGTCTTTTGTTTTCGTTTACATTGCATCCCGAATTTTCCTTTTTGTTTTAGTATCCTTGTGCTTTCAATCTCATATGTTGTTGGCCTCATATCTAGATTCTCCCATAAACCTCACTTTAGTCATTGGAAAGCAAAAAAAATAATCCTCCACTACTTGCAAGGAACTACTAAATTTGGGCTCTTATATAAGGGAAAATCCATGGATATCATTAGATACAAAAATTCAGATTGGGCAAGTTTAGTAGAATATAGATGTTCAACTTTTGGATATGTATTTTGTCTTGGTTCTTCACCAATAGCCTGGTTATACAGAAAAAAAAGTAGTAGCCTTATCATCTACAGAGGCAGAATATAGGGTAACAATTTTAGTAAGTTAGGAAACTCTTTGGCTTCATTAAATTCTAAAGGAATTTGGTTTTTCCCATGACAAACCTATAACTCTTTGGTGTGAAAATTAGAGCACAATTCACATTGCACAAAATGTAGTTGAGTATTAGTACACCAAGCATATTGAGATACATATGCACTTCATTCGACATCACATTCAGAATGGGGGCATATACTTGGACTATATTCCAACTAAGGAGAAAATTACACACATATTCACCAAGTCATTTCCTTCTTCGTGGTAGATATAGTTGTGAGAGAAACTTGGAGTAATACAATTGTATCGACACAGAGGTATTCCACATCTCCTTTTACTATTGTATTCTTTGGAGGATGGTTTTTTCCCTTGTGGTTTTTTTCATCATCTCTCAAAAATTATATATTGTTCATGAGTATCTAATTAGGCCAATTTGCTAGGAATCATTATTTTTTTGTGTTGAAAGGACAATCTTCGCCATCCGAAGACATACCTCTATCTTGGATATGTTTCTTGTAACAGGTGGTTTTTCCCCAAAAAATATTTTCACAACCTATATATTCTAAATGAGTACTTCATCAGGGCATGTTGTGGGACTCATACTTTTATTGTTTTAAGAGGACAATATTCATCATCTGAAGACATGCCTCTTCCTTATTAATTTTTTTATTGATGGATTTTCCCATTGGGTTTTTACCATCTCTTCAAAAAATAAATCATTGTACATGAGTACCTCATCAGGCCTTGTTATCGGGACTCATTTGTACAAACCACCCCTAGTATCACTTAAGAGGGGGTGTTAGAATAAGTGAATATTCTCTTAAGTTCTATAGGATAGAGACACTTGATTTTCCACTCCTCCATGTGTCAGGTGAAATCTCATTGGTGTCTTCATCAGACTTGATGAGTTATTGTAATCCAACAGATCTCAATGATCAACTTTGTTATTTATACAAAGTTGATACCTAGAATAAATTAGTCAGTTCTATTTTGTTTCTTCAAATCTTGTAATTCTTTGTAGTTCTACTCTTGGTAATTCTAACAATGACCATGGGTTGATATATATTATTTTTATAGTATTAATAGAATAAATAATATATATTATTATGAATATCAAGCGTAAGGTACCATTTACACAAATGTTAGAGAATATTCATATAGGAGAGTATCATCTATATCTATTTTTATTCTAAAGGTGAATGTTGAAATATGTTATGATTATATTTCACTTGGATCCACTTCCAAATTTATATTATATTCTTTATATATTCCCTTTTGGCCTTTGTACACCTTGTAACGGGGAATATTTTGAAATGTTTTATTATATATTCTAAATCTTGCTTCCTTAACCTTATGCTAAAGGTATCTTGTAACATAGTATAATACATCCTCATGACAAGTATTTATTTCAGATAGGAGTGTATTTTATTTTTCTTTAGCAAGATATTTTGGTTTCCATAGGTAACCTCTTACATCACACATTTTCTTTCTATGTGTTATTTTTCACATCTCTTAGTATTTTGTTGATTCCATTCATTTTTTAAAATAAATATAAAATCCAATATGTTCTTTAATCATATAGTAGTAAAATGGTAGCAATTCAAGGAATGTTTCAATACAAAAAGATCCAAAAGTTTCACAATTTTTTACAAAGAAATAGGTTAGTGATGGAGTGTGATTAAAAGTTAAACAAATTGGGATACATAGCATCACCTTAAGATGATATCATGTTGGTGAATAGTTTCCTCTTTAATCTAGATCATATTCTTAGAAGACATGAACCATCCACTTAAATTAGTCTTATAAGCAATCCTGCATTATAGATGGTCTTGAGGACCTTTTGAGAATAGAAAAAAATCCCATTTTTAATGATGTAGTAGATTGTTGTACCATATTATAAACATTATAAACTTTAAAGAGGAACATTTTACGTGCCACTATGGTGGTAATGTCATCCCTATCATTTCATGTAGTAGTAGAATTTGAGTAAACAAAGATTAATGAGAAAATTAATAGTTCATGAAGGACCTTTGAGACCTTAATCCCCATTCCAATAAATGCCCACTTTTTAATCTTGTAATTTAATCATGGTCTAATAATTAATATTTATTAGTATTGTACTTTCTCAAGGATGTTTAAATGTAAAGTACCGCATTATATTTCCATAACAACCCTCAAGTAGAACCAAGAATAAATGAGGTGAAATCTCAATAATATAGTCATATAGGTAGTAATTCCTATTCCTAACATAGGGTGTATAAGGTAATTAATAACCAACAATCAAAGCAACAAACCATAGTCATTAAAATATAAGGTATTAGTTTTAATAATTCTATAATAGTTCTCATAGAAATAAGGGTGATCACTTATTTATTTAATATTAAATATTACGAAAAATGTTGATATGGTGGATTAAAAGCTTAATGTGTTTGATGATATTATAATGGATTTAGAGTAATAAAAATATATCAATGGATTTTTATGTAAATGTGAGATATATCTAGACGGATGGAAAACATGCTATGAATTCCTAATGATATGTTTGGAATTATACAAATTCATTGTATCCATGAATTGTATGAGTAGAAATAGGAAGAAGATTTATCCTAATATAAAGGTTATGAAATATGATGATGATATTTCTAACAAGCTTATAATTCATGGCATTGTGTATATGTTAGTGTTAGTAAGGATGATATCTATGCAACTTAATATAAACATGAATAATAGTTTCTGTATTTATTCCGCATGCATTTATGATGTTTGAGAGAATAAGATAGACTAATTTAGATTCTAATACTATATTTGTATAATTTACATAGATGTATTCTCCAATGATCTACCAAGCATTCATCTAATATAAAAATTACATATTTCCTTTAATTTATTGTATAGAATATAATTTATTTCCAAGGAATTATACACAAATAACTAACAAAATTGTTTAATCCCATGGTTATGCATTAGGGGTTGGACTTGATATATACTTGTAAAAAAATGGTGAATCCTCATAAAAATCAAGGTGAATTAAGGTGACTCTTAAGAAAATAAAATCAATAATCTTCACACCAAAATTTGGGGTATTTGAAGCCCTAAAAATTAAGGTCATATTGGGGTAAATTTTAACCTCTTAAATAACCTTATAACTTCATAAAAATAACACCATTAGACCTAGCTCAAAAAGAGCTTTCCAATGAGTACAAATATGCTTATGTTTGGATATATACTATGATGAATTGACCCTAATAAAAAATTGGTCCTAAAAATTTCAAGCAAAGGGGCTGACTTCGAGGGTCCTCCTATTCACCAATTTCTAATTATGGAAGTCCTAATATTTTCTCAATTTGTAAATATTCGCCACTGTACATAACCCTGATTAAACCATCCTAGTGTGTCACGATAAGATGCACTTTTCATGTTTGTGAAGAGAAATAATGAATTCCTAAAATTTTATGAACTATAAACAACTAGATAAGGTTAGATTTAAAACCAATACTTGATCATATGCATTGATGATTGTTTTTATTAAATACAATGAGATATATATTCTCAAATATGGATCTAAGATTAAGGTATCATCAATTACTTTTAGGGGTTGTATATTTTATTAGAAAAACACTTGATTTGAGTATGGATATCACATGTTTATTATGATTACTATAGTATTTATTAATGGTCCTATTCCATTGATAGATTTGATAAACAATGTTCTCTAAAGTATTTGGATAATATTTTTGTAGTATTTTTGGATGATATTTTTTTTAACTCCAAGACAATAAAGAGCATGAAGAGCACTTGGATTGGCATTGTAGCATCTCTAGGAACAAAATTTATATGCAAATATTTTCAAGTTCTCTTTCTCTAAGTCTAGAATATAATTTTGGAACATACAATTTCATGTAAGGGAATTATCATTGATCTAATCAATAATGGGGTAGTAGTACAATGGTAAAATTTGAAGAATGTGATAATCATAAGAAGCTTCATGGGACTTGTTGGATGTTATCATTAGTTCATTAAAAAAATTAAAAATTAGAAATCTTGCAACTTCTACAGAATGTAAGGGCAAAAATCTTGTATGGATTAAAAAGTGTGAGGTAGATTTTCAAGAACTAGAAAGACATTTGATAAATACTCCCATATTAAAAGTATAAAATTCTATGCTATATAGTATGTATTGATGCCTCTATAGAAGTATTATATTGGGTTACCATGCAGGAAATAAGAGTGGTTATTTACAAATCCTATAAACTTAAACATCATGAACTAAATTTTCCCATGCATTACCTAGATTTTTTTGTTATTATCCATACCTTGAAAATATGGAGAGACTATTCTTTGAAAAAAGATATTTGAGTTTGAGATAAATTACCAAAGTTTGTGATAATTGTTCAAACAACCAAATTTTAATGGTTGTGAGTATCGTTGGGTAAGCCTTCTATTTGAAATGATGTTGATGTTTATTATATTAAAAAAATAAAAATAAGATTGTTGATGCTCTCAATAGGAGGCAACATGAACGTTCCATGTTGATAACTATGTTAGATCCTAAGGAGAAGCTCAAGAGGGATCTAGATAATAATTAATAGGATCACTATCTAATAGAAGCACATTGATATATGAGTTTTAAAGGGATTGCATATGAAGGGCTCTTTTTACCCTCAAGGTTTACCAATATTTAACAAATCTATATAAATGCCTAGCAGGGGAAAATTAGTGTTATTGATCTCCAACGATCCGTAAAATATGTTTTATGTTTCACATCTTAGAGTTAAGAATGTGTATGTAAATTTTTAAAGATTTTGTTTTTAGATTAGAAAAAATAACATTAAAATTTTTATTTGCAAATGCCTAGAATATCAAAAGATTAATGTTGAACATTAGCATCCAATTAGTCTCCTCTACCCAAATAAAATTACTATAATTGAAGTGGAATGTTTTCATAATGAAATTTATCATAATTTTTCATAACCTAATGTAAATAAAATTTAATTTTTAATAGTGATTGTTATTTCATTAAAATTAATTACTTCATGGTCAATTAAAATACTTATAAAATTATGCATGTGATATAACTATATAATCTAAATATCAAATCTACATCAAATATTCATTTTAATAATTATATATATTAAATTTTTTAAATATTTTTAACTTATTATATTTAAAGATTAACAATATATCCAATTAAATTTTAACATTGATTACGAACATAAAACACGAAAAAAAAACAAGGATATGCTCAAGATGTGCATGAAAAATAAACGTATATAAGAAGAAAATTATTTGAGTTTAATTTTACTTCAGTCCTAAGTAACATAGTTCCGTCGGGATGGATCCATACAGGGTGAGTTTGCTTCAACGAAGGATTTAATCTTGTCAAATCCTTTCCGGCATTGAGTTGACCTCTGTCATGTCAAATCATGTCACGCGCTGAGTTGACCTCAGTCAAGTCCTATACTAGTGGTTTCGTGTGGCCTTTTTAAAATCTTCATCTCTTTCAAAACCTATTGTAGTGCTTCCGGTTAGATTTGGGAAATTTCAATCAAACACTAGTTCCATGATCTTCTATTTGAAGATTGTGATTTTGAGACAATGATGAATATGAGGCCACGGTCTTAGTGTAGGGCTACATAGAGTCCAAAATGTTAGAAATATTAATCCAGATTTCATGCCTTTGCCCCGACTGTGCTTTGAACTTGGGTGAAGCCGAAATGCGCTTGCGTAGTCAGGGATCCTGACAAAAGTTTGACATGACATCGCATCTACCCTCTGACAGATTCGATCGCCATAGAAGTTAATGCCAGTTCGATGATTGGTTAGAAACCCTAGTTGAGGGTCTGTCAGAACCTGTCAGAGGACAAACCCTATCTTCCTCTCCCCGCAACTATATAAGGTAGTTCGGGTATTTTAGACATTAGTGTGGAAGAGAGTGGAGAAAAAGTGCAGAGAATAGAGCAGAGAAAGAATGGAGAGCATTTTAGTGAGCAGTGTGGCTCATCTGATTAATGTTCGAGCGGTCGACTCAACATTTTTCCTTTTAGTTTATCCTACAACTTAGTCTGTAGATGTTTTTATTTCCTCAGTTGAGGACTTCTATAACCCTTGTTTCATATGAATAAAGTTTGCTATTGTTTAAGGCATCTTTAGGATTTGCAGTTATTATTATGTGCTAAAGTTTGTTGTTCTCTGTACAAATTGCCTCAAAGTGATTTCATTCAGGTTCTATAAGTTAGAGCTCAAATCTAAAACATTGGACTCAGATCCAATGTTTCTCTCTTCCGTATAGTTCTTCCCAATCCAAGGAAACCAACCCCGCAGCTGTGCAAGCCTCTGGACAAGAAAAATTTGCAAGGCCAAAAATTTGGACAAGTTCGAGAGAGTCTTCCCAACTTCGTTGTGCAACCTGACTATGCTTGAGATCCGAGCATAGTCCGAGTGCACAAGCGTAGCCTGAAGTGCATAATAAGTCGAAAGTGCACCCCAAGTGCACAAGCACAACCCAGTTGCACAATCTATGGGAGTGCACTTCGAGTGCACAAGCGAAGCATGTGTCAGGCCTCCCCTCCTGCACCCTGTGCCCTGTGCACTTCGCTCTTCCCTCTTGAAGTCAAACTTTGGCAAATCACCCTGTGCCTTTCGCACTTTGCTGTGCACCATATGAAGTTCACATTTCACTCGCCTAGACTTTGGTGAATCGAAATAAAAAAAAAATTCAAACTGGTTTTAGAGCTACTAATCCCTTGATGTGAAGACCAAAGTAGAATGGTTTCCAGCAAAAACAATTTGTATTTGCAGATCTCGTACTTCAACAAGAAAAATTATGATTATTGGAGCATCTAGATGAAGATCCTATTTGGATCTCAGGAGCTATGGGAGTTAGTCGAGAACGACTATCCAGAACTGGCAGATGCATCAACATTGGCCTCCCTCTCTCAAGTAGACAAGGACCTATTAAAAGAGAACATGAAGAAGGACCAGAAGGCCCTCTTCTACATCATGCAAGCGATCGAGGAGTCCATATTCCCATGGATCGCATCAGCCACCAAGGTGAAGTAGGCCTGGGAAATTTTGGCCAGCTCGTACCAGGGCACCAATAAGGTAAAGTTGGTGAAACTATAGATGCTCAGGAGGGAGTTTGAAAATTTGCAGATGAGTGAGTCTGAGTCCATGAGTGATTTCTTCACCCGGATGATGGACATTATCAACCAAATGTAGTTAAACGGACAAAATGTACAGAGCCATAGAATCATGGAGAAGATTCTCAGAAGTCTGTCTACCAAGTTTAACTCGGTTGTGATAGTAATCAAAGAGTTGAGGGATCTGACAACCCTCTCGATAGATGAACTCATGGGTTCATTGCAAACACATGAATAGAGGCTGAGCCATTCATCTCAGACCTCTCTGAAGCAAGCAAACAGGGCTCAAGTCTCATTTTGAGACAGCGGTAGACAAGATTCCCACCATGGTGTCTCTAGTTCTCACGAAGGAAGAGGCAAAGTAGGCATGGGAAAGGAAACAAGCAAGGAGGAAGGTCAAACCCTAGCGAAGGGGAGACCAACTGTAATTTCCATCAGCAAGGTGGAAGAGGTAGTTCAAAAAATTAGCAACCTAGATCTGGTCAAAAGAAGGACATGTCAAAGGTCCAGTGCTATTTCTTCAAGAATTTCAACCATTACATCTCACAGTACATAAAATGGATGGCCACGGAGAACCAGTAGCAAGCCCATTACACGGATGAAACTGGAAATGTGGCAGGAGGAAATGTGTTGTTGACTTGCAACATTTAGGAGGAGTGCTTGAAGAATATCTGGAATTTAGATAGTGGGTGCAACAACAACATGACGAGGAACAAGGAGATGTTCTCCCAACTGGATGAAATAGTCCAGTTTGAGGTGAATATGGGGAATAACAATAAGGTTCCCATAATGGGGAAAGGAAAAATCCTTATCCACACTAGGCATGATGAACGGAAGCAGATCTATGACATCTACTATGTGCCTGGCCTGAAGCACAACCTGCTGAGCATTGGACAACTCATGCAGAAGGGACATACAGTCCACTTAAAAGATAAAGCTTGCACCATCAAAGACAAGTTGCATGGGAAGATTGCTATAGTGTCCATGATGAAGAACAAAATGTTTTCACTGTAGATTTAGAATGAACCATTGATGTCTATGAGTGCAGTTGTGAAAGTTGCTACCTAGCTGTGGCATCTCAAATTTGGTCACTTGAATGTCAGTGGCCTAAATCAACTGCACAAGATGCAAATGGTGAAGGGTTTACCCCTGATAGAGCAGCAAAATTAAGTTTGTGAGGGTTGCTTAGTCAGAAAACAACATAGGGATTTGTTCCCTTTCGGTCAATCTTGGAGAGCATCACAGCCATTGGAGCTGGTGCACTCAGACATTTGCGGTCCGATGTAGACCAGCACATTTGCCGATAATAGATACTTCTTAACATTCATAGATGACTTCAACAAGAAGAATTGGATCTATGTCATCAAGATAAAGTCAGAAGCATTTTCTACATAAAGTCACAAGCATAAGGCCAAAATGGTGGCAAAGGGGTACAAGCAAAATTCAGGCATCGATTACCATGAGGTATATGCGCCTGTAGCCCGACTTGATATAGTCAGGATGATCCTAGCATTGGCAGCCCAATAAGGTTGGAAGATGTACCAGATGGATGTCAAGTCAGCCTTCCTCAACGGAGTGTTGGAGGAAGAGGTCTACATAGACCAGCCACCATGTTACGAAATTGAAGGCTAGAAGGGCAAAGTCTTGAAGTTGAAAAAGGCCCTATACGGTTTGAAGTAGGCACCTCGAGTTTGGTACAGTCAAATTGACAGTTATTTTCAGCAAAATGGGTTTGTAAAATGCCCATATGAGCACACGCTGTACATGAAGACAAATGAAGCAGGTGAGCTCATTATCGTCTACCTGTATGTGGACAATTTGATTGATACTAGCAACAATAATGTCATGTTCAACCAGTTCAGAATAGCCATGAAGAAGGAGTTCGAGATGACGGACTTAGGGCTGATGAAGTACTTTCTTGGCATTGAAGTTGACCAATCGACAGATGGCATCTTCATTTCTCAGGGTAAGTATGCGAAGGATATTCTGAAGTGGTTCAAGATGGAGGACAGTAAACCTTCCATCACACTTGTAGCCATAGGTTTGAAGCTAAGCAAGCTAGATTCAAGGAGGAATGTAGATCAAACCCTGTTCAAGAGGCTAGCTGGCAATCTGATGTATTTGACTGTAACTTGACCAAATTTGATGTTCAGAGTCAGTCTAATCAATCATTTCATAGAAACTCAGAAGGACACACACTGACAAGCAGACAAGAGGATCTTGCGCTATGTCAACGGGACACAGAACAATGTCCTATTTTACACTAGACAGGACCAGTTGGACCTGGTCGACTTCACAGACAGTGACTAGGTTGGCAGTACCGATGATCGAAAGAGCACCTCTAGGTATGCTTTCCATCTCGGATCAGGGGTAGTCTCATGGGCATCCAAGAAACAACCCATCATTGCGTTATCCACAACCAAAGCAAAATATGTCGTCGCCACATCAGCCGCATGCTAGGCAGTTTGGCTGCGAAGAGTTCTGAGTGAACTAAACTATCCTCTGAAAGGCGCAACAACAATTTTTTGTGATTACAATTCAGCCATCGCACTATCAAAGGATCCCGTGTTCTATGGCCGGATGAAGCACATTGATATTCGTTATCACTTCATCAGAGAGTTGGTGAAGTCTAGAAAAATTCAGCTAAAGTTTTGCAGATCCAAGGAGCAGTTGGCAGATATTTTCACGAAACATTTGAAGGAGGAAGACTTTAGTAGATTGCAAGAGCAACTTGGAGTCAATGCACTCATGAAATAAGGCTTAAAGGAGGGTGTTAGAAATATTAATCCAAATTTCATGCCTCCGCCCCAACTACGCTCCGAACATGGGTGAAGCTGGACTGCGCTTGCACAGTTAGGGATCCCAGTAAAATTTTGACATGAAATCGCATCTACCCTCTGACAGATGTGACGTCTGACAGATCTGATCATCACAAAAGTTAATTCCAATTCGGCGATTTGTCAAAAACCCTAGTTGAGGGTCTGTTAGAACTTTTTAGAAGACAAACCCTATCTTCCTCTCTCCACGACTATATAAGGCAGTTCGGGTATTTCAGACATTAGTGCAGAAGAGAGTGGAGAAAAAGTACGAAGAATAGAGCAGAGAAAGAAAGAAGAGTGTTTCAGTGAGCAGTGTGGCTCATCTGATTAATGTTTGAGCAGTTGACTCGACATTTTTCCTTTTAGTTTATCTGCAGCTTAGTCTACAGATGTTGTTATTTTCTCAATTGAAGACTTCTATAACCCTTGTTTCATATGAATAAAGTTTGTTATTGTTTAAGGCATCTTTAGGGTTTGCAGTTATTATTATTTGCTAAAGTCTATTGTTCTCTGTACAAATCGCCTCAGAGCGATTTCATTCGGGTTCTATAAGTTAGAGCTTAGATCTGAAACATTGGACTCAGATCTAGTGTTTCTCTCTTCCGTACAGTTCTTCCCAAGCCAGGGAAACCAACCCCACAGCCACGCAAGCCTCCGGACAAGAAAAATTTGCAAGGCCAAAAATTTGGCTAAGTCCGGAAGAGTCTTCCCAACTTCCCTGTGCAACCCGACTGCACCCGAGATCCGAGCGCAGCCCGAGTGCGCAAGCGCAACCCAAAGTGCGCAATAAGTTGGAGCGCACCCCGAGTGCGCAAGCGCAACCCGGTTGCGCAATCTGCGGGAGCGCACTCCGAGTGCGCAAGCGAAGCGTGAGTCAGGCCTCCCCTCCTGTGCCCTGCGCCCTGCGCACTCCGCTCTTCGCTCCCGAAGTCAGACTTCGGCAAATCACCCTGCGCCTTCCGCACTTCGCTGTGCGTCATCCGCACTTCGCTGTGCGTCATCCGAAGTTCGCACTTCGCTTGTCCAGACTTCGGCGAATCGAAAAAAAAAATTCTTCACAAAGCTGGTACACGGGTTTTGACGAAGTGGAACCCTCAGTTGGAAACAAGTTGTTGACTGATGAAAATGATCGTCGAATTAAGAGTTGGGAAAACGCGTTGCTGACTGATGAAAATGTTCGTCGAAGGCGGCAAGCTTTGATGAAGTGGAAGTCTCAGTTATAAATAAGAATGCCAATTACACAAATTCATGTCGTCTCAAAGCAAAAACGAGAGAGAAGAGCTTTTAACGTGTTAAATTTGAGATAACGATGAATATGACGCCACGGCTTTCGTGTAGGGCTACGTCCAAAGCCCACGGGGAAGATTCTCCCTACTTTGATGGGTGGAAGGAATACGACCATAATCCTTTCCATTATCAAATAAACCCTTCTAGAATTATCCAAATGGGTTTAGCAGAAAATCAGGTATACGACGTGCGAAAAATATTTTGTTGGGTAGGAAATTTTATACTTTCTATAAAGTTAATGTTACTTTCCTATCGTCGACGGAATAGGGACAGCCCAGCAAGGAGCAAAGGGGCCGTTAAGAACTGTCCTATTTTTTTTACCTTAAAAAACGAAAGTTTTTATGAAACATGTTAATTTTAAACTTAAATATTTCAAATAAAAATTGAAATACTGTTAATTATCCGGGCTAAAATATATTGTCATTGGGCATACTTTTCTATATGTATGATTGGCTAGTTTTTCGTTTCTTTCGTTTGGTAAAGAATGTCTAACACTTAGTATTTACAAATTATTATTTTTTGAAATATTTTTCAGCTTTCCTACCATTTGATAGAAAATTGGCTAAAACAACACCCGGAAGCGTCCATCTGCGGGAAGAAGGGAATATCAACCTTCAGGGAAATTGCAAATTATCAAGATTATCGTAACATCGAATTATTATCATACATGCTAGCTAGTAAGTGGTTTTCAGAAGTAGTCACTATGGAAGTTTCGAGGGAAATCTACTTAATTACTAATTGCAGCATTATTGGAACCGAAAAATGCGATAATGCAGGGTATTGCAACATTCATGAAAGAAGTGGGGGGAAGAAAAGCGAAATTTGAGAGCGATAGCATAGTCCTTACTGCTGGAGCAACTGCTGCCCACGAGGTGTTAACATTCTGTCTGGCTAATCCAGGAGAAGCTTTCCTTGTGCCAACTCCATATTATCGAGGGTAAAAATTTCAATTGCTCTTGTTCAAATAGGAACATGTTATTTCCAAAATCCATGGCAATACATATCGATTAAAAACTGCTGCAAAAGTAAACCAATGGGTCTGCTCGCTGGATTCGGGCATTAAAACTTTTTGAAAAAATCAACGTAGAATTTCGTTCTGGGAAACTGTACGAAGTCAATTCCCTAAGGCATAAGTTGCTGACATCGTTTTCCTGTTAACTTCAATAATTCTAATTTTTTTTGTTTATAGCACTGAAGGCTGAATGTGCCTTTTGGGAAAATGCAGATTTATTTACCATTGTGTTGATGAACACTTTTTTTTGTTTTTATTCCCCAATAATATAAATATATAATTTCATAGAGAAAACACGCTAACTAGCTTGTTTATTTATTGTTGTGGCGCAGATTTGACAGAGATCTAAAATGGCGCACGGGAGTAGAACTGATTGGAGTAGAGTGTACGAGCTGCAACAATTTTCAGGTGACAGTAAGCGCCCTTGAATACGCCTATCTTCAAGCTCAGTCTCAAAACATAACAGTGAAGGGCCTTCTCATAACAAACCCTTCGAACCCACTGAGCACCACAATCACTGCGGACACTCTCAGAGATTTGCTTTCTTTTGCTTGCGAGAAGAACATACATCTCATCTGCGATGAGATCTATGGAGGTTCTGTCTTCTCGTCGCCGAGATTCGTCAGCATTGCAGAAATTTTAGCCGCATCCAATATTCGCACCGACCGTGTGCACATTATTTACAGTCTGTCAAAAGACATGGGACTGCCGGGTTTCAGAGTGGGAGTGATATATTCCTATAACAATACAGTGGTTACCGCTGCTCGCAGAATGTCCAGTTTCTGCTTGGTGTCTTCGCAGATTCAGTATTTGATTGGTGCCATGCTGTGTGACACGGCATTTGTAAAAGAGTATGTTGAAGAGAATCGAAAGAGGTTGCGACAGAGGCATAGTGTGTTTGTGAGAGGATTGAGGGAGGCAGGTATATCATGAAGGAACGATTTCTCTTTTCCACAGCCGTCAGGTGCCGAATCTCGCACAGCGCTGGGCGCAAGGAGGAAGACGGATTTCACTGACGAAGTGCGATCGTCGCCGATGGACGGACTGCGCAATTTCCGAAGTCCGTCAGGAGCGAAGTCGGGACGGGCGAAGGACGTGCTTCGCAGCGCAGTGCGGACTGCGCCAGTTCTAGGGGCGAAGTTCGTACTTCGCAGCGAAGTGCGTATGTCGCACTTATAATGAGCGAAGTGCGTACTTCGCGCGAAGTGCGGATGGCGCACGTCTCTTGTGCGAAGTGCGAACTTCGCACAGTCAGGAAGAAGAAACAACCGTCGGCAGCGAAGTGCGAACTTCGCTGGCTGACGAACTTCGCTGGCACTCGGGCTGCGCTCGGAACTCGGGCGCAGTCGGATTTGCGGCAGCGAAGTTGGAACGCTGCGTCAGACTTGGCCAACTTTGGCCTTCGACTTCTTTGTCTTCCGCGGCTGCCGCTGGGTTTGCCTGGCTTGGCAAGACCCGTATGAGAGGAGAGAAACGCCGGAACAGAGAACAATAAATGTTAGCACATAAACTTCTGCAAACCCTAAAGATGCCACAAACAATAGCAAAGTTTATTTATATGAAACTAGGGTTACAGTATTCCTCAACCGAGGAAATAACATCTGCAGGCTAAGCTGCAGGATAAACCAAAAAGGGGAATGTCGAGTCTGCTGCTCGGACATTAATCAGCTGAGCCACACTGCTCACTGAATCGCTCGCCCTCCTTTCTCTGCTCTATTCTCCGCTTCCTCTTTCACGAACTTCTCTCTTTCATCCTCTCTTTGTCTGAAGACCCGAACTGCCTTTTATAGCCACGGGGAGAGGAGGATAAGGGTTATCCTCTGACAGGCCCTCAACTAGGGTTTCTGACAATCGTCGACTTGGCATTAACTCCTGCAGAGATCGGATCTGTCAGGTGTCAAATCTGTCAGAAGGTAGGTGCGACGTCATGTCACACTTTTGTCGGGATCCCGGACTGCGGGACCGCAGTCTGACTTCGCCCATGTCTGGAGCGCAATCCAGTTTCAACCAAGGTTCGAAGCGCAGTTGGGCACAGGCGTGAAATCTAGGTTAATTTTTCTAACATATCATGTCTGGACAACAACGGTGGGCTGTTTTGCTAGGTGGACATGAGGCATTTGCTGTAATTATCAGGCAAGCAAGGAGAGATTAGTCTTTGGAAAAACATATTGAAAGACATTGGGTTAAATGTGTCACTAGGGTCGTCATGCCACTGTAAAGAAGCTGGATGGTTCAGGTTCTGCTTTGCTAATATGGACTTGCCAACCCTTGAACTTGTGGTGAAACATATTCAATGTTTCATAGCTTACAAAAAGATAATTACATCATCCCTCTGAGCAAATAAGTCAACTTGGATAACAAAAATTCAAACCCAATGAAGATTACAAAAACACCAGCTCACCTCTCCCATAAAACTTCTCCTGAAAATATTTTCATCCCAAGACGTTCATGTCAAGACATGACATGCAACAGTGTCACTGACAAGATTCATGTCAATTCATTACTTGTGGAAAGTCCTAGATAAAAACTCGAGGTCAAATTTGGCTAGCATATTCTAAAAGTTGCTAGAGCTTCTAAGTGGGCATATTAGGTTTTGATACTAATGTTGCGTTCTTTTAAATATTTGGAACTGAATGACGGAGTACAGCAATCTAAAGAAAAGTACAGAATTAAAATGCATCGAAAAACCAGAGATGAAGTGTTCTTTCAATAGCTTCGAAAGATTTTTACAAAAAATATATTCCCGCACTCTGCGGTTTGCCAACCCCTCATTATAATTTTTGGGTTTTAATTGAGGCCCCAATCCTTTGTGCTTGCAAGGTTGTCCATGACCTGCAATCGCCACATTGTCAAACTGTTCTCCTGAAACCGCTGCCTCATCCAATTGCCCATGCCCTGCAACTGTCGCTTTGTCAAAATTTCAATGCATGCGTGGCCGACATGCTTGTCAAAATATTCCCCCGTGGCTATTATTTTCGTTTTAATACACGTGGCCATCCCCGTGTTTATTTCGGCCTTGCCTTCAACTGGTCGCGATATCGCGACTATCGCGCCTTCGAGCCCTTTGTTTTGGGGAGCTGTCACGATATCGCGAAATTGTGATATCACGACCAAAAGGCCTTCGCCTTCACCTTCGCTTTTGAAGTCGCGATATCGTGACATCGCGATGAAACTTTCTTTGCCTTGACTTTACCTTCGGGTCGTTGTGATATCGCGACGAAACTTTCTTTGTGCCTTAGTTTGCAAATAATGTCGCAATATCGCGGCGAAGTTCCCCCCTTGCCTTAGTTCCCAAATAATGTCACGATATTGTGACGTCGCGATATCGCGACGAAACTTGCCTTAACTTCTGCCTTGCGACAAAATACAAAATACTTAGAAATATAAAAATACTTAGAAATTTTGGTTGATGCAAGATTGCCTTGCTGTCTCTGGATGCTCCTGTATCAGACACCTGGGGTAAAAAAGAGAAGTGCTCCTCACTTATGTTCTGTTAGGGGAAGACCCAGGCAGTCAACCTCTGTCCTCGACAACCAAGTTGCATCTTCTATAGGTCTGCCCTTCCACTTTATCAAATATTCAGAATACTATTTTTTCCTGGTGCTTCTACCTTCACGAGCATCTAATATTTCCTCAACCTCGTCTATGGTTGGAGTAGATGCTGGAATTTGCCATAACTCTGTACTTGGTTCCTCTGTACTATCTCCCTCATGGTATTCCACTAAATCTGAAATATTAAAAACAGGTGAAATGTCAAGCCAACTTGGCAATTCCATTTCATATGCATTGCCCCACTACTGTTTTTCCAGTATTCTGCATGGCCCAAACTTCTTCATCTTTAATTTGTTATAAGTTTTGGCAGGAAATCTTTCCTTCCTGAGATGGACCATGACTTCATCTCCTACTTCGAACTCTTTGAACCGTCTCTTCTGGTCTGCTCTTGTCTTATATTGAGTATTCATTTTTATAATTTGTTTATTTACTTCCTCATGCAGATTTTTCATATGTTCCACAAATTCCTCTACCTCGGCACTGCACTTTTTCCCTTTTCCCAATTTTCTCAACTCGAAAACATTTCTTGGGTTGTTTCCATATATGACTTGGAATGGAGATTTATTTGTGCTCTTATTGACAAAATTATTATATGTAAATTCCACCTACGGCAAAACCAAATCCCATCCCTTGGGTTTATCTGCTATCAAGCACTTCAGTAAATTACCCAGACTTCTATTTACCACCTCTTTCTGTCCATCAGTATGTGGGTGGTATGCAGAACTGAATTTTAGATCTGTCTTCAACTTCTTCCACAAATTTCTCCAAAAATACCCAACAAATTCTGTATCTCTGTCAGAAACAATGCTCTTTGGTAGACCGTGAAGTCGTACCACTTCCTTGAAAAATAACCCTGCAATGTGAACCGCATCACTTGTTTTCTAGCAGGGAATAAAATGTGCCATCTTGGAAAATCTGTCAACTACTACAAATACAGAGTCATTTCCCCTCTGTGTTCTCGGTAGTCTAAGGACGAAGTCTATGCTGACGTCCTCCCATGGTCTTTCAAGTACAGGCAACGACTGATACAATCACGTGTTTTTTCTTCCGCCCTTTGCCATCTGGCATATTCTACAACTCTGTACAAACTTTTTCACATCTTGCTGTAGTTGCGGCCAATAGTAATTTTCACTCACCAGGGCAATTGTCTTATCCCGGCCAAAATGTTCGACCAGTCCTCCGCTGTGTTTCTCCTTGACTAAGTTTTCCCGCATGGAACTCCTTGGAATGCATAATTTACTTCCTCTAAACAACATTCCATCTTGGATTAGAAAATCCAACCATTTTGTCCTGTCCACAGTAACAGGTGTCAAGCAAGCCGTCCAGGCTTCTGCAAAATCTGGATCTTTAGGGTACAAACCCTTTAGTTCTTCAAATCCTACTACTTCCATTGTCATTTAATCAGCAAATTTGCCTTCTACTTAAGGCATCTACAACTCTATTTGATTTTCTGCTTCTATGCTTCAGCACAAAGGTATAACTTTGGAGAAACTCAACCCACTTCAAGTGTCTCTGATTCAGTTTTTTTTGGCTGTTGATATACTGTAAGGCCTGATGATCAGTAAATAGAACAAACTCCTTTGGCAATAAATAATGCCTCCACTTCTTCAGAGCCTGAACCATAGCATAAAACTCTTGATCATAAACCGAATACTTTTTTTTGGCATCATTGAGTTTCTCACTAAAGTAAGCAATAGGCCTGCCTTCCTGACTTAGTACAACTCCTATTGCACTACCACTGACATCACAATCTACCTGAAATACCTTGTAAAATTCTGAAAGTGCCAAAACAGGTTGTTCTGTGACCTTCTTCTTTAACAGATCAAAGATTCTATCTGCTCCCTCGGTCCACTTAAACTCCTTCTTATCCCCTCTCATTGTTTCTGTGAGGGGTGCACAAATGCTACTGAAGTTTCTAATGAACTTTCTGTAAAAGCTATCTAGACCATGAAATGATCTTACCTCTGTTGTGCTTCTCGGGGTACGCCATTCGATGATGGCTCTCACCTTTTTTGGGTCTATTTTTAGACCTTCTGCTGAGATGACAAATCCTAGGTACACTAACTCTTTCTTTACAAAATTACACTTTTTCAGATTTATTAATAACTACTCCTCCTGTAGCTTCACAAAAACCCTTCTGATATGCATTAGGTGCTCTTCCAGGGTTATGCTAAATATTAATATATCATCTAAACAGACAATAACAAATTTTCCTAAAATTTTTTTCAGTACCTCATTCATCAGGCGCATGAAGGTACTTGGTGCATTGGACAACCCAAATGGCATGACTAACCACTCATACAAACCCTCTCTGGTCTTGAAGGCTGTCTTCCACTCATCTCCTTATCTGACATGGATCTGATGGTAGCCACTCTTGAGGTCAATCTTGGTGAATTACTCTGCTCCACTTAAATAGTCCATTATGTCATCCATTCTTGGTAATGGAAATCTGTATTTTATTGTGATCTTGTTGATGGCTCGAGAATCTGTACACATTCTCCACTCTCCATCTTTCTTTGGCACTAGCACTGCAAGTACTACGTAGGGACTCAAACTTTTTCGAATCAGTCCCTTCTCCAGCAACTCCAGGACCTGCCTGTTTAACTCCTCAGTTTCTACAGGCATCATTCTGTGTGCAACTTTATTTGGTAAGCTCGATCCTGGCACCAAATCTATATGGTGGCTGATCTTCCTTACTGGGGGTAAACCCTCAGGCACATTATCAGATACAATATCTGGAAATTCTTCCAACAGATCTAGGACTTCTGCTGGGGTATCTTTGCATTCATTCTCCCTAACTCTAGGAATTATTGCATAACACAAATGTTCATGCTTTAAATCATCTAGAAATTTTCTCCTGTCAACTAAGCAAATTCTAGCACTGCCACATACCTTTTCTTCCACCTTCTTCAGGGGTTTTAGCTTATGACGGGTTCCATTCTTTGTTATGGAGTAGGTGTTAGCATGGCCATCATTAACCGCACACCTGCCAAACTGCCATGGTCTTCCTAATAGAAAATGGCAAGCATCCATGGGTAGGATGTCGCACAGGACTTCATCACGGTAAGTCCCAATACTGAATTTCACCAGGCATTGCTTGCTGACTAAGACCCTATGGTCCTTCTGCAACCACGCGATACGGTATGGATGCGGGTGTCTCTTCCTCTCTAGTTGTAGCTTTGTAACCATTCCTTCTGAAACCAGGTTATCCATGCTACCTTTGTCAATAATAATATTGCAAATCTTACCCACATATTTACACCTTGTGCAAAATAAGCTTTTCCTTTGATCTGTGTCCTCCTCCTTATTCAGCAGGACTCTCCTCACAATCATTGCTTCTCCTCTATCTACTTCTTTAGAGTGTTTAGATCTAACATCTTCATCAGCGATCGCGTCTCTGGAATTACCTTTTGGCCTCCTGTTAATCCTTGTTGTTGTGGACACTTGTATTGGTGATGTCCCTCTTCTCCACATTGGAAACAAGTTCCAATAAATCTGCCTCTTCCCTGGCAACGTCCATCTCTGCCCCTTCCCCTTCGGTAATCATTGTTCTGATTATGAGGTCGGTAGTTATTTTCTCCCCTTTGTTCCCGATTACTGCTACTTTCTCCATTCTTCTGAGAATATTCATTCCGTCTCCCACCAGTTCTTCTGCCAGTTCTTTCGCCATGACCTCTTCCTCTTTTCTTGTTCTCAAACCTTCTATTGAGTTTTTCTTCAACTCTTAGGGCAAACTGGTAGGCATCCTCTATGGTGGTCATTCTGACCAGACTTAATTCCTCTTGAATACTTGTTTGTAATCCGTTAATATAATGGGCTACCTTTTCCTTATTGGCTTCTGGGTGGCATGTTCTGATCATAATTTTATGGAACTCTTCTGTATATTCTTTTACAGACTTACTTGCTTGCCTCAAACCTTGCATTTTTTTTAACAAATCTAACTCATAATCATCGGGGATGAACTGTCTCTTTAGTTTTTCTATCATTCGTTCCCATTTTGTTATTCTTTCTTTTCCTCTTCTGTTTCGCTCCAGTTGTACTCCCTTCCACCATATGCCGACATGACCCTTCAATTTGGTCTTAGAAAATCTGACCCTATAAGGGTCCTCTACTTTCTCATACTCGAAGTATTCTTCCAAATCGTTGATCCAGTCGATCAATTCCTCCGGATCCAGGTTCCTGGAATATGTGGAAACTTCCATCTTTGACCTTTTTCCAATCTAGGATATTGCTTTGTACAGTCTGGTTGATTTCGGATCTACTACTTTCTCTTCTTCCTCAGGCTGGTCCTCTTCTTCGTCATCTTCCTCTTCACTACCTTCATCTCTTCTTAGTTGTAATCCTCTACGAATCTCTTCTTGTAGAGCTTGCATTTGTCTCTGCAAAACTCGGATTTCTTCTTCTGCTGTCGCCATGCCTCTCCCGCCAACTGGGTTTCTTCTTGGAGGCATTATGTTTACTCCTTCACGAGCCCTTCCACAAATCTTGGTGTAACTGCCTCACTTTCGACGTTTCGTTATACACTCAAGAACTTCTGGCTCTGATACCACTTGACGGAGTACAACAATCTAAAGAAAAGTATAGAATTAAAATGCACTGAAAAAATAGAGATGAATTGTTCTTTCAATAGCTTCAGAAGATTTTTACAAAAAATATATTCCCGCACTCTACGGTTTGCCAACCCCTCTCATTACAATTTCCAGGTTTTTATTGAGGCCCCGATCCTCTGTGCTTGCAAGGTTGTCCATGACCTACAATCGTCGCATTATCAGACTATTCTCCTAAAACCGCTACCTCATACAGTTGCCCATGCCCTGCAACTGCCGCTATGTCAGAATTTCAATGCATGTGTGGCCAACATGCTTGTCAGAATATTCCCCCGTGGCTGTTATTTCCGTTTTAATACACGTGGCCATCCTCGTGTTTATTTTGGCCTTGCCTTCAACTGGTCGCGATATCACGACTATCGCACCTTTGAGCCCTTTGTTTTGGGGAGTTATCATGATATCGCGACGTCACGATATCATGACCAAAAGGCCTTCGCCTTCGCCTTCGCTTTTGAAGTCACGACATCGCAACGTCGCGATATCGCGACAAAACTTTCTTTGCCTTGCCTTTACCTTCGTGTCGTCGCGATATTGCGACGAAAATTTCTTTGCGCCTTAGTTTGCAAATAACATCGCGATATCGTGATGAAGTTCCCCCCTTGCCTTAGTTCCCAAATAATGTCGCGATATCACGACGAAAATTGCCTTAACTTCTGCCTTGCGACAAAATACAAAATACTTAGAAATACAAAAATACTTAGAAATTTTGGTTGATGCAAGATTGCCTTGCTGTCTCCAGATGCTCCTGCGTCGCTGAACGAGGGATTTGTCCTCGATAAAGTATCCAAGGAATAAGGGAGAGAAAAATAGAAACAGCGTCCATCGTCTAATGCATAGGACGGAGGACTTTTTATCTCTAGGTTGTATGATATTTTGTTTTCTTTCAATTAAAATATAGTTTTATATAATTAATTATTATCTTAATTAGATTAAAATCAATTTATATATATAATTAATTAATTATTAAGCTCAACCCTCCGTTTCCAAAGTTGAATTCAAAATATTCATTTTTATTCTCGAAGTAGAAAGAGTTCGATATATTCCTTCGAGAGCTTTTGCTATTTCCGTGGTCCACTCGAACGTCTTTATATCTAAATACCCATTTCTTCCTGTGTAAATCATAGCAAGTGGCTAACCACATAAAGTTGCAACTGATTTTTCTACGTTCCAAGCTGTAAAAAAGTTTGACTGAACAATTTTAGCCTGACAATTGCAAAATTAAGATAATAAGTATAATACATTTTATTGTTACAATTAATATGTTTTTTTTTTCAAGTTTTTGAAAAAATATTTTTTATTTTATTTTATGTATGCCTTTTAATATAATTAGAGTCCAAAGAATTTGACATAAAATTAATAATTATAATTTAGGGATATTTTTAATTTTATATAGATAAAAACAATTAAATAAACTTAAGCAATTTTATGTTGAATAGAATTTTGGCAAGTGTTTGGAGTAAGGATTTTTGCTTTGGAAGCAAAGGTTCTAAATTGGCAGATGAATCTTAAAATTTAGAGTGTGAGCTAGGAGCAAGTCTAAGAAGGAAACAAGTGTGAGCAAGGATGAAGATTTTTATTTTCTTGTAATAAAGAATTTTGATGAGAAATATGGGGTAGCATGGAACCAATCCAATTTTTGAAAGCCTAGGTGGAAGTATGGATGACCTAATTGTAGACAAGAGGAAGAGAGAATCCATGATAGTCCCTATCCTTGCAACAAATATTATGATAAAAATTATTATCAAGGACGAGATAATTGAACATGATATAATAAGTTTTGAAAGTAGAGAGTTGATTAATTCTTTTAAAGGTTTAAAATTGGATCAAATGATTTTTTGGAAGTAGAGTATTGATCAATTCTTTTAAAGGTTTAGAATTGGATCAAATGGAATTAGGATTAAATTCAAATTACTCTATAAATTATCTTTCCTATGGATTTGCTTTTCATTATTTTCTTCGATATGAAGATTAGAGATAAAATTATAAGTGGTAGCCTATGTTTTAGGGATAAATAGTTTCTATATTTAAGACTATAGAGTGAGGATATTTTTATGTAGACAAAAAAAAATTCTTCTAGGGTGCTATAGGATTTTTCTACTTCTATAACAACTTAATAATAAGTAGATTTTGAAAATAATTTTATTAATGAGTGGTTGCCTATGGTTTAAGGATAGATACTTCCTATATATAATACCGTAGAGTGAGGATATTTTGATTGAGATGAGACAATTAAAATTAATCTAATGTTTGATAGTATTTTTCTACTTTTATATCAACCTATTAAGAAGTAGATTTTAAAAATTATTAACAATATTTAATGCACAATGTGACCCTTTGACAAACTTAAACTTATATTGACTTTTGAAGAAATATTTTAATTGATAAAGTGTGTTATGGGTTTTAATTAATGAAGGAATGTGGTATCTATATTATGTTTTATGATACATGATAAATGATTACGAGGTTTTTCCTCGTTACAAATCCATGCAATAATTTTGATGTATAATATGAGGAAATTAGAGTTGATTTTGATCCTAAATTTATAAAATATATTAATCATTTTAAAAAGGAAGTGTTTGTATATTTTTTAGGTGAGGATTATAATGGAGGGAAAGATAAAACAACTAAAAAACCATAAGGTTTTTTCCTACCATAATCATGTCCATTCATCACTTATAATGAAGAAATTAAAATATGTCTTGCATTGAACATTAAATTATATGTGTTTATGTGTATCTTATCATGCCAAGGAAAGATCATACCATTTATTTTTTCTACCTTAATAACTCTGGGAATGTGAGAAATAATGAAGTTATAAAGTGGAAAGATAGTTGTGAACTAGCACAAAGAAACACAATGCCATAATTTAATATTATAAATGGAAAATAATATATAGATAAAATATAATGGATGAGTCTTAGTCTCAAAACATAACAGTCAAATTTTATCTCAAAATATAACATTGAAGGACCTTCATAATAAATCCTTCAAAATCATTGGGCATCACAATGACTATAGACACTCTTAGATATTTGCTTTATTTTGTTTGTGAGAAGAGCATCGATATAATCTGCGATAAAATATATGAAAATTTAATCTTCTCATATTTGAGCTATTTTAACATTGTGAAAATTTTAGCTATTACAAATATTTGCATCAATCATGTTCATATCATTTATAGTCTATCAAAAGACATTGGACACTTCGGTTTTAGAGTGAGAGTGATCTATTTCTATAATAATAGAGTGTTTACTACTACTTGTAGAATATCCTATTTTTCTTAGTATCTTTGTAGACTTAACCTTTCCTTGGTGACATGTTTTGTGACATGACATTTTAAGAGAATATATTGAAGAGAATCAAATTTTTTTGAAAGAGAGCCATAGTGTATTTGTGAGAGGTTTAAGCAAGGTAAACATATCATGTTTGGAAAATAATTCTGGGCTATTTCAGGTGTACATTAGGCATTTGATGGAATTAGTAGTTGAGCAGGGTTATGTGTAAGAGGTTGGTCCTAAAACATATTTATAAAAATAGGACAAATTAGTTTCAAAATACAAAATTCTTTATAATTTCAAGGTGAAAATATCTCATATTATTAGAGTTAATATTAGATATTTAAACTTAAAATTGTTCAATTATTATAAAATTAAGGTGAATCTACCCAAAAAAATTTACACCCAAAATTTTTGGGCTAATGGGCCCCAGTCAAGGGTCCCCAATATTAGCCAATTTCAAATTTCAAAAATTAAAATATTCATTAATTAACAATGATTAATTGCTATGCATAACCCTATAGGTGATCAAGGAGAGATTAATCTTTTGAAAAGCATATTAGAAAGCATTGGGTTAAATGTATCGTTAAGTTATCTACATGTCTGCATTTTTATATTAGAAATTATTCAGTTTAAATGATCAAGTGTGTCACTCTTTTTCTTCAAAAATATAGTCTATAATTTTTTGCTATTATCATCAATAGAAGTATTAAAATATAACACAATACCAATAGATGGAGTATCCATAGGACCACAAATATCAGAATTAATA
Source organism: Wollemia nobilis (assembly GCA_028583015.1). Taxonomy (NCBI): domain Eukaryota; kingdom Viridiplantae; phylum Streptophyta; class Pinopsida; order Araucariales; family Araucariaceae; genus Wollemia; species Wollemia nobilis. Next base: position 1,405,823 of record JAQPPZ010015568.1, read on the forward strand.
ATATCCAAATAAGATTTAGCTCTATGTGGATCATAAGAGAATTTTACCCTTTTTTGTTTACCTATCACACATGATTCATAAAAGTTAAGAGTATTGGAGCTGATGCTGATATCTTTCAGGTCTTGCACAATGCCTTTTTTGATCAACTACTTCAAGTTGATTTCTCCTAAATAGCCAAGTATTCTATGCCAAAGAAGAAAATATCCAATATTTACCTCATCATTTTTCTTAGTTGCATTAGCTTCTTTTACAGAGGAAACATTGCAATGTATTTTCTCATAAGCATTGACATCCAGTTTGAATAAAGTACCTTTCTTATTTTACTTTGCAAGAACTAGTGCACATATGGTGAGCTTGCATCCTTCACCTAGGAAGATAATTATTACTACTTTTTTCATTTAGGTGTCCAACTAAGGAAATAATTTTTCTCATCTAAGGGAAATATCTAAATTTATGTAAATACTTATATTTTTTACATGAATCCGTCACAAGAATTTACCTTCTCCTTCTACATTATAAATGATATCATCACCAATATAAAATTTTATAACATTTACCTTTTTATAATTGCAAAACCACTCATGGTGTGGTGTCAAGTAGAAATATGCTCCTTAATATATAATCTAGTCTTTACAAAACACTTCAGTTGATAGAAAAGAAAAAGCAAGAAACATGGAGGAATTTTCATATTTAAATTTATTAGTTGTCTCTTATTATGTTACCTTTTCATTCTTATTATTCAACAAGGGACAATAAAACTTGATATGGTCATTTTTATTATAATAGTAGCATTTTATATTCATAGAAAAAAAATTTCATATGATGGATGATCTGCCTCTACCTGTAGACTTGCTTCTCCCATTGGATCTACCTTTTCCTCTTTCCTTTGAGCATCCACATTCTAGATAGACCTCTAGAGCAGGTGTTTCACTAGTAGATATTCTTCTTGTCTCCTCATTAATAGTTGGCTAACCATTAATTCCATATGTAATTTCTCAAAAGTAGCACTTATGGTAGTAATAATATTGTTCCATGAGTCCTACATGCTAATTAATAGTGCTAGACATTGATATTCATCACTCCATTTATTAGTAAAGGATTTTATCTACTTAATTAGAATATTAAAATCATTCAAGTGGTTTGATAAATTACCATTCTCCTTCATCTTGATATTTACCAACTTATTTTGAAACATTAACTTATTCACTATTGACTTGGAAGCGTAGATGCTCTCCAATATTTGCCACATATCTTGAGGAGACTATGCTTCTATTACATTTAAAATCATAGATTATACTAAACTCGGTTTAATAAGGGCCATTATTTTTCTATCCAACTTATTAAGCTCCTCTTATGCCATCCGATTAGGCTTTCCAATGACTGAAATCTAGTCCCTTTCCACTAATAAGTCTTCTATTTTGATCTTCCATAATGTGATGTTTTATCCATTAAATTTCTTAATCTCCAATTTGCTACTCATTTTCTATGAATCGTTCTTTCTCCCACTTAAACTATGAAATAATGCACCAGCTCTTAGGAGCACTCCAAAATAAATATACAACAACCAATGTTGTAAATAGGGAGACCATAATTCACTACCAAAGCATTTGCAACTACCTATCTTCTACTATAGTGCTCTGATACCATGAAAAGAAAAATAGAACACATGATAAATCAAACACAAAATAAAAACTACAAGAAAAAATATGAACAATAGATCAAAGGACTCAATTTTTTTAGAGAAACATATATTTATTCAAGGAACTCGCCAATGCTATGTTACATACATGAAACTCTCTTTTTATAATAATAAAATGGGAGGGTTTTGTAAATTTTCCATCCAAATAATCTTCTAGAATCTTCTAGGTATTACTAGTCTTCTAAATTATTCCAGTCAAACATAAAATCTCCAAAAAAGGGGTTTTCATGAACTTTCTAGAATATTATGTTATTAAAAAATAAAATCATGAAACACTTGCACATTTTCACATATTCTTCTTTCCACACATACTTGAAAAATAATTCCAAGTATCACATATAATTTTTTTGTTAAACCCATATGGATATCCTCTGATGGGATATTCTATGATTTTTTATTTTAGTAGAAGAATGTGTCTCATTTGGTATCATGGTTAAAACGTAATATAGTGACTTTTAGATTGGTTATGACAAAATATTGTTTCCTTTACTTTCTTATTAGTCATTTTTCCCCCTTAAAATTATTAAAGCTTTACCCTTGTATGTGCATTTACAAAGTGATGTGATTATTCCTAACAACATCTTATAAGTATATCAATATTTTGGTGAAGTCTAACTTGACTTTGTACTATAAGTGACATAGCATATTGCAATACTAAAAAAATACGTACATACCAAAACCTTTGATTAATGGAAAGGGTTTTGAAGGTGACCCTAACCCTTTTACAAAATGGGATAGGAGAAGACTCAACTGATATCCCCCACACAACAACTAAAACAAATAGAACAACAACAATAATATAAAAAAAACTCCAAAGGGGAAAATAGACCAAACTAAAGAAGACAAAATAATAGTAAACAGGACCCAAGACAAAGTAAGGGCCTAAGAAACCCCAAGCATAATACTTGAACTCCTAGGCTAGATTTTGAAATTCTTTAAGGTAATTGATGATGTTCAAAGAGTCACATTCGATAATGAGGTGATTAATTCCCAGCTCATCCAAGATGACCAGATCTAGATAAAGAGATCTTGCTTCAATTGCGTTGTTTGAGTGAATTCCAATATTTTTTTGTAAATGCCAAGATGATTTTCCCACGATCATATCTAATAATGGCTCCACTACATACCTTCCCTAGATTGTCTTTTGTTGTTCCATCGAATTTGAACTTCATCGATCCAATGAGTGGAGGGGTCCACACAATGGTGGAACTATCAACTTGAGAAGTGTGAGGCCCGAGATGATTACTAGAAATATTGAAATGGGCATATAAAAATACCTCAAAACTAACCCTAAGAGTGGATTGAGAAAGAATAAGTTGGGCATTTTCAGAGACATAGATAATGATGTGGAGAAAAATGGAATGGGGGTTCTTGGAGGTGGTGGAAAACATCCTATTGTTCCATTCCTATTAGATTTTCCAAAAGTATTGGGGTAAGAAAAATCATAAAGAATATTGAGCTAGGATTAAGGAAAGGGTTGGTCCATTGTTCATATAGAAGATTGATAGATGATTGTATGCAAAGGAATATAATTCCAAATCCCTTTTTATTAAAATTTTTAAACTAAATAGACATTCAAAATACCTAAATTACAAGAAGATACTCGAACAGCTACGTAATCCTAATGAATTGCTAAAATAGCCTAGCAACTAACAAATCAAGAATAACATAATAAAACTTATTCTTAGCACAAACATGAGTTAAATATAAACTCATGTATTTAACTATGATATCCTTATCACTCCTCCCCACTATAGAAGCATTGGACTCCAATTATTTTACAATAAAGTAAGAGAGAACAAGTGCAAGTGCCCAAAAAGATAATCCTTGAATGTGAAGAAAAATAGAGACCCCTGGGGAAATATCGGCTCAATGGTAAGCAACATACAATTGTCTCGAAGCTTTACTCAATAACAAAGAGCATATCAATGCTGGAGATGCTACACAAGAATAGAAAATCACCTTGATAGAGGAGAGAAGGACTACACTCTTGCAATGGAAGCACCCATAAGCAACAAGGCTAAAAAGGCAATGGTAGCAATTCTACAATTATCTTAAACAAATTTTACCCGATGCAACAAAAGAGGACAAGGCACAACTCCTTGTGAGAAAATATCAAGGTGAAATAAGGCATGAGGTGGAAGAATACCTTCAAAAATTCACATTGTGACTTAAGCTTCTATTAAGATAGTATAAAAATACCCATTGGCATATAAGTGGACTTAATAAGATGGTGGAGTGTTAGGTACCACTGATCTTGCACTCTAGTACAAATCCATAAACACTTTCAAATAAGTGTACAAAGAAAGTTATAAAAACCAAAATGGGAGGAGTAAGAAGCCAAATAAAATCCTCAAAAACCTTCAAACTATCCCATAGATCATATTACAAAATCCACAATTATAAGTAGATAAATATGTGTAAAAGCATAAACATGGCTTGTAGTAAAAATAAATTCCAATATAGGATGTAATACAAAGTTGTCAAAAGCCCCAAAGAAGAGGCTGAAAAGTGATCTTACTCCTCTGTAGACACCAAAATAGTACCAATACGATTATGTGACTGCAAAAACTGATCGCATTGACACACACAGCCCCCAGGGCAGCCCCTAGAGGTTAAAAAGTGGTCCTAACCACTCACACATCAATTTTAGAAGGTTAGAGGTCAATTTGACACCTTTCAAGAACTCTACTCTCTACTCGTTCCACCCAGGGATGATTACAAACTGGTATTCATTCCACCCAGGGACGATTAGCAGTATTCGCTCTAGGGTGGGGTGAATAACAGGTTTGACAAGCAAAAAGTCAAATCTTGACAAATGGCAGCTCAGATCTGCCACTTAACTCTTCCTTCATTGCATGAGAGTGTGAGTGAGCATTTTTGAGTGCTAGAGGAAGTTACAGGGGAAGTCATGGAACCCCTAATCAAGGAGGAATATTTTCCCCCTTGGGAAGGCATGATTGCCAAGTGGTGCCTCTGCATGCTCATTCAAAGATACCGTCAGGTCTATAAAATGGTGAGTCTTATCATCCCAAAAAGGATAGAGAAGGAGCATTTTGAGCAATGAAGTACTATAATTTTACATACTCACTTTTGGTTGTGCCTTTCACATCCTTGATCTCTCTTTTGGAAGGGAGGTCATTAGGTGGTTATTGGAAGCGCAATCTGGACCCCAAACATGACATTTGGCCACAGTATCCCTCCCAAATTTGTTCAAAACACCCCAAAATGGGTTTTTGACCGATACCAAGTGGATTTGTTCCAAAATCAGGCCCTAAACGGTGGGCGTCCTGCCCCTGGGTGCCCCCCACACTGTTGCAGTCCTAATCGTCCCGCCCCAGAGCGATTAGAAATCTGTAGCATATTTGAGTTTTGTTATTTTTGCATTTTATTCTATGTTTCTTAGATATGTTGTCATTCAAATTTCACATCATTTTGAGCTATTTTGATCATGTTTTCGTCATTTCCCGCTTTTTCTAACATGTAGGTAGCATCATCAAATTCCCGGCGATAGAGGCCGAATTGGAAAAATCTGACCTTCTATGTCTTTCCAAAATAACCCATTTTACCTAACCCCCAACTTTTTAGGTGATTTGGAGCTTCTCAAATGTGACATTTGGGACAGTGATTTCTAACATTTTGTTCCAGGTCTAATCATCCCACCCTAGGGCGATTAGAAATCCGTTGTGAATTTTCCAATTGTTCCATTTTTAATGCCCTCATGGTAATGTCCTCATGCTTATGTTAAATTTTTAGATCATTCTCATTCTATTTAGATATCATTTTATTTATTTTTTGCATGCACTAATCGTAGGCTTGGGGATTGCATGTTTCATTTTATCTACAGGTGCTACTGACTATTTTCTATTTCCTTGAATGTAGGATCTCGACATTAGAGGAGCATAAAGGAGTCAATACTCATCAATTCAAGTGGCGGAAATGTTTGGTCCACCCATTATACATGTGAGCACGTGGAAGAAGGAATACCATCTATTGATGTGACAAGAACATATTTAACGCTCCTAGCACCTGAAAAGGGAGGAGACGGATTGTAACTAGGTTTTAAAGCATATTAATAAAAAGGGTTGTACTCCATATTTGCTTTTATACCTTGTTTCAATGCGTTTATGTTTCTCTCCTTTCATGCATTTCAGTTCATAGGATTTAGCGTTATCTTTGGCTTCGCTTGCATCGCATCTTGGAATTTCCTTTTTTTTCTGTATCCTGATGTTTTCAATGGCGATCATGGTGGGACACTATCCTCTATTTTTGAGATCAAAATTCTGATCAAAAATTGCTTGCTTTTGCTTGCAGGTACCAAGTTTTCAAACACTGTACTGTTGTTCATTCTAGTCTATGATGAATACAGAGCTGGAATTCATCTTACCCAGGGACGAATGGGCATTCACCCCACCCTATGATGAATACAGTTATATTATTCATCCCACCCAGGGATAAATAGCACTTTGTGCAGTTTTAGGGTAGAAACCTAGAGCCATCCAATTTGGATAGAGAAGAGGTAGGAGTCCTAAACACCTTATATCATTTTTTTGCTTTTTTTTTATTTATTTTCTAGTTATTTGCTTGCATATGAGAGTCTTTAATGCTTGTTTTCTTCATTTATGCAAATTAAAAAGAACCCCACACACCACGTGGTAATTTAAAAAACAAGGAGTTGGTCATAAAACCCCAACCCTTGATCAAGACCAACGGTGGATTTCATCACCACCTTGGCTTGAATTTTTGCATCCATAACCTTGATCGCTATTGTTGCTAGATGTAAATCCTGATGAAAGCTGACCAAGTGTAGTTGGGGTGATTCCCAGTGCATTATGATAAGTCTTCTATGGTAGATGTCAAAAATAGGGCGATCCCCCTTTTGTACCACCTATGTTCCACGTACCATTCTACTCTCACCTACCAATAGTTTCCCTCACGTAAGGGCTGATATATAGAGGTTTGGTATAACGGCTTGGAAATGGTATATTGAAGGGGCAACCATTTTTGGGAGTCATAAGAGCCATCATATTGCATTTGCTACAAAATGTTCTTTACAAAATTGTCAAAACAAAAATCAAAACACACTAAACCAGGTTTAGGGCACACCTTTAATCTTTAAACAAGATAATTGTTGTTTTGAGTGTGAGATATTTTCTATTTAGTGTAGCATAAAAGTCATAAAAAGAAATAAAAATCTATGCATCTTGTAGGGAGACACCACCATGGTGTACACCCGTAGCCAAGCCCAATCAAGGGCAGAAGCTATGGAGAGTGTACAAGGGGGCACAAGTCACCTTTGCTATAGCCCTGAGGACTTGGTCATTCCACCTTGGTGGCCTAACCCATGACATAGTCCACATCGTACCTTGACATAATGGGACTATAGAGGCACCCCTTCGAGGGGCACGTCCACTTAGCACAGATCCTTTTAGGAGGAGTCTCTACACATGGCACTCAACATAGATGGTAAAGCTCCCTTAGATGCTCACTATGAGTGGCCACCGTGCGATGAAGCATTAGGACAACACATGGTCCAACGGGAGGGGCCACATGATTACATCATCCCTCATTTACCCCCTCTTATTGTCAAAAACAATAGGACAAATCTAGAGCACAAGGCTCTTCTGGCAAGGCGAGCTAACTTTGCCCACACCTTTCACATTTATGAAAGGGAAAATGAGGAAGACCACTACATTCCTCAAGAGCAATATATAGTGTGGGAGCAATGCACCTCCGCACCTGCTATTTATCAGGGTCACCCATTGAGGCAAGAATCTCAGGTGAATACTGCTAACCTCGACAGAGGGAAGTGACCTATAGAAATATCAGATCATCATGACCAAGAAAAATGTGTGGGAGAGGAATCTAGGCCTCCTAAACTCAAGATGACAGAGTAGATCGATCTAGAATTTTCCAGACATGTCGCTCGCCAAGCGTAGATCACGCATCTTGAGCAAGACCAACAATAGTAGAACATCTATATTACCTTAGAAAAAAGCGTATTTGGTGCCAAATAGATGAGCTACTCCACAACATTATGCCTGAGAGGGTTCCAACCCCTCGAACACAAAGGGCAAAAAGGTATGAGAGGCATAACCCCTTAGTGCAAGATAGGTCTCCAAGACCTTACCAAGTGCTACCTTCGAGACCCCCTAGACCTAAGCGGGAGGCCACTCCTAGGAACAATGATGGGTACCCTCCACGGGTGCCCACCCATGGTCATGGGTCTCACCTAGGAACTCCTCAAGAAGCTTATGATGAGTATGAGCAAGAAGAAGAATGGGCAAAAATGCCCTACCAAGGCAGAGGGGGCACTATTCGGCCACCCCTCTATAGGCCTCAAGTTCCTCGTAACCCACAATAGGAAAAAATTAAGCAGGAAGAGATTAAATCTTTCGATGCATATAAAACGCTGCTAAAGCACTTGGAGTCTATAGATAACAAGACTTATGGGTCCCAAAATCCCACTTTACGCCAACTCTACAGTCATCCTATGCATCCATCAGTGCTGGAACCCCCTTACCCTGAACACTTTAAACTACCTCAGTTGGCAATATTTAGAGGGGAGGAAGATGCCCAAGAGCATGTGACTAGATTCCTGAGCCAATGCTTTGGCATTCAGGACAATGATGCTTTGTTGCTAAGAATATTCATCACCACATTCACAGGTCGTGCCTCATATTGGTTCACTCAATTGCCAAAACATAGCATTAGTAACTTAGATAAGCTAGTGGATGCATTCCTCGAATGCTTCACCTTCAAAATCAAGATAAGGCATCACTAAGAGACCTAGCCAACCTATAGGAGTCCACTTGGGCAATCACCCAAGCGCATGAGGGTACATGCAATGGCCATCACAAAGTGCATTCTATGCATGGGCTATTATTGGCCATCTTTAGAGCGAGATTGTTGCACCTATGTAAGGATGTGCATGAAGTGTCAACACCATGCCAATTTGACACACGTACCTTCTCAGCCCTTGCAGCTGATCCATTTGTATTGGCTATTATCGTAGTGGGGCTTAGATCTAATTAGAAAGATATCCCCTGCATCATCGGGTTGTCACACATTTATCATAACAGCCACAAAGTACTTCACCAAGTGGGTGGAAGCAATTCCACTTACCTCTACGACTGGAACCTACATTGTGGAGTTCATTTTACATAACATCATATGTCATTTTGGTATTCCATCCAAGATCATCTTGGATAATGGGATGCCATTTAAGAGCAAAGACGTACATGCTTTGACCATAAAGTACAAAATTCAACATAGTTTTGTGAGACCCTATTATCCGTAGGAAAATGAGCAAGTAGAGGCGTCAAACAAAATGCTATTTGCCATCCTCAAAAAGACAGTCGCAGACAATCATAAGGATTGACACATTCAGATCCCACTTGCCCTATGGGGTTATCGCACAAGCATTCAAATGCCCACTAGGGAAACTCTGTTTTCACTCGTGTATGGCTCTAAGGCTATCATGCATCTCAAGTTGGAAATTCCTTCCCTACGCATATCAATGCAAGAGTTCATCAATGATGACACTATACAGCAAGCCCGGTTAGACCAACTTGCGTTGCTCGATGAATGACGCGTCAATGCTCTCGAGCATTTGCATATATATGAAGAGTGACTTAATAAATCATACAATATGAAGGTTCACCTGAGGGACTTTCAGGTTGGTGACTTGGTCTTAAAAGAGAACCAACAAAACTCTAACTTGCCGCCCCATCTAAAGGACAAGTCCATGGAAAACTGGTTAGGTCCTTATGTCATTGACAGTAAAATAGGACCTGGAACATACCGGCTAGCCTCTCTTGATGGAATCAAGGAACTAGAACCCTTGAACATCAGTAATTTTTGGACATTCCATATTTAAAAGATCCATAGCCCAAACCAAAAGCTCCAAGGATTCCCGTAATCACTTGGTCAACCCAAAATGCTCCAAGGATTCCCGTAGTCGCTTGGTCAACCCCAAAAATTCCCCAAAGGTGCCCATAAACCCTTTGGTCAAACCAAAAGCTCCAAGGATTCCCGCAATTGCTTGGTCAACCCAAAATGCTCCAAGGATTCCCGTAGTAACTTGGTCAACCCCAAAAATACCCCAAAGGTGCCCATAAACCCTTTGGTCAAACCAAAAGCTCCAAGGATTCCCGTAGTCGCTTGGTCAACCCCAAAAGATCCAAGGATTCCCGTAATTACTTGGTCAACCCAAAATGCTCCAAGGATTCCCATAGTCACTTGGTCAACCCAAAAATGCCCCAAAGGTACCCATAATCCCATTGGTCAACCCCCAATAGGTCCAACGGTTACCACAATCGCTTGGTCAAAAACAAGACAAGTCAAAACAATAAAATCATCAAAAGTAACAAAAAAATTGCATCTCATTTCCTTGCATACTCAAAATCATCACAACAATAAAGAACTCTTTTGCATCTCATATTAATACTCACAAAAAAAAAAAAATCAATTGAAAACACAAAAATAATAGCTACATTCAACATCACATCCATACATTGCATATTTGTTGGTCATACAGGTCAAATGCACCACAAACTGTAATTACTCGACAAATCGATCATTTTTTGCATTTCTCCATTCTATAAATAGTCCATCAAAAATAAACGCCATTCACATATTTTTTGCCATATCATAGTCGGTTGTCTTCTAATGTATCAAGAGTTTTTGTCATTCAACCTTCATTAGCTTTCTAGCCAAATACTGCATAAAGACAGACAAATTTTACAAAGGTAGAGTTCTACTTGGATCACACCTTGTTATGTAGCATCCCAACACAAATTAAAACACATAAAAATTCCCAAGTTGTGTGAACGAAGGATGAAACCTGCACAACAATTCAGGATACCATATAGTGAAAAGGTTATCTTGCTCATCCCCCTATGCGAATGACCCCAAGAATTCTGAGAGTTGGCAAAAGGACAAGCATATTCCCTACCCAATTCCCCAAGAATCCCAAGTTCTCAAAAAAATTGTAAAACATCAAAAATTTGCAAAATTCAAAACTCCAAAAAAATTGACATCACAACCAAAGTGCATACATCAAAAGGCACATACAATAGTGATTCTCATCACTCAATATTCAAATCCCTTGCTCAAAAGAAAAAACAAAAATAAATAGTGATTTTTATCACTACAAAAGAGCAAGTATCCCAATACAATTGAAGAAAATAAGGGAGTCGAACTTGAATCCTTGGAACTCTCAGCATTCAGAAGGTCATGAGGTAAACCTCAGTATTGGTTTGGTGGATAACCTATCGATCGCTGGTGGCAAACCTCTCGCATGATGATATATTTGTCACATTAACTTGTGTGCAGATCAATGTTTGCATGTGGATGAGCTAGCTTATGGTATCCTAGATAGCACTATAGATTAATCTGAATAAATACAACAAAGGAGTTAGTGGATATAATTAGGTGATCCTCAGTATAGGTTTGGTTGATAGCCTATCTGGAACTGGCGGTATCCTGACAAATACCACATAAACGAACTTAATTGCACACACAGGGATGTGAAATAACTTGGTCAAAAACAAGTCGGATTCATACATGGTTCAAAAGTCTTGTAAAAAAAAAGTATAGTCTTGGCTAGTTAGTTAAAACACCTGAGTCTCATAAAAAATTAACTAAATTCTAAACCAACTATGATATCTTTCATCCTTGCATCGCCCTCAAAAAATACAAAAAAACATGTATACATAAAAAGGTCAGTTACCATAGCAATCACATCGTATAGAAAGCCAATAAATCCTATACAGTCTATGGTGCCACAACCAAAAATCACAAATTCAATTCATCCATCCCATTTGCATATCATATAAATTAGGAAACATTAGCATTCATTGCAACATATCCATACATAATGTAAATTAACATGCATCCATCAAACATCAGTCATTGTGCATAAAATAAAATCACAACATGTGTATAAACAAAAGAAAGTCATCTGTATATATATACCATCAAAAATGCTCGTAGGCTATAATAAACCGGTCCTTTAACCTTGCAATAAGGCAAAAGCTCAAAAACCCCCAAGCCTAGGATGTCGACCACCATGATCATGCAGGATCGGTGTGACGAGAACTACCCCCGTGGTGTGGGTCCTATGGGACCCCTCAGGGTGGCTACTGCTAGCCCCCGCATCATGCCTACTAGCGCCTCCCTCATCTAGTTGCCTGCACCGTGAGGATACTAACTACTCAGTATCACTTCCTCTAATACGGTGTGACGATCCACCTCCACTAATCATAGGGATTCGCCCATCAAGGCGGATAATTTTTGCCTCTAGCTCAAACTGATGCCAAATCAAGTCCATCTCCCACTAACAAACTATTGCCAAGTTCTCATCATGCTGTGCCAATGCCTTCTCCCTCTTCACCAGCTATGTTCGTAAGAGATCCATCTCCCACACAAAATCTATAACCCTATCCCATCAGAGGTAAGCAGCGAATGTGTTCTCCCTCTTTGCCAGCTATGGTTTGTAGGAGATCCCTCTCCTGTAGTGCATCCCTGAGCTCCTCATCCTATCTTTGGAGCAGTCCATTCAATCATGCTATATCAGCATGCAACCTTGCATTCGTATCCTTCAAGAAATATTGAGGCATCAACATCTCCAGAATGGTAGCCTACACCGGATCCTACTACTTCGAGACGTCCTGCATCTCTATCTACTCTTGAACCACCAAATCCTCACCCACCTCATTAACCTCCACCATGTCTGCATCATCCAACGGATCCCCCCGACCCTCTCCTGGTGCCTCTACACCTTCCCTGCCTGCTACTACTGCCTCTGGACCCCCTAGAGGCCCCTCGCCTCGCCACCGCCATAACGTCCACCACTGCTCATAATCAGTAGTAACCCATATGTCATCCACGTATAGGACGTCAATCGCTGTATCTGAATCCTCACCCAATGGCTCAATGATCGACTAGTCCAGTGTCCTCTCGTTGCCCTGAAGATGATAGATCAAGGGCTCCCAAGGTAATCCCTAGAACACCAAAAAAATTTAGGTCACTTGAACATACAGGAAGTACTCCTGCTCGATCCCGTGCCACCCGATCAGCCACCTCCCACTACCCAGCCTCAATCCAAGCTGGATAATCTAGTTATGGCCACCAAACTACCTCCCCAGGAGCAATCCACAAGAAAACATCGACGTAGTGCCCCACAACACCTGCCCACCATCGACTATGCCCTCACTCCTCTGATCAGTGACATAGTGCCCCATACCTAATATCTTTGTCTACCATCTCCACCCGAGTCGTCCATGGTAACCCCACAAAAATCTCCATAGCTATGTGCTACCAAGCCCAACACTACAACAAGTAACTGCATCCAATACCCTTCCATCGCTGACAGTGGACCTTGTACAGCGCATTGTAGAGCTATAGCAGTAGTGTCTAACCCCATCTCATAATAAAGGGCTCTATGGTCAAACACTCCACCAACCTGAAGATCACCTCCAACAGGTTCCACAGGAACCTCACACTCGAAGAGTTGGGCAGTGGCATGTTGGAAATGAGGCTCATTAGTAATGCATGCCTCACTCCAAAAATGCCCCTCTCTAGCCACCACCGTACCAAAATTCTGCCAATATGGTAGTCACCCTCTGCCCTCTCCACTGGGTTGTCCACACCCAACTCCTCTCCATGCCTGAAGCATCGTGTCAGTACAGTTGTCCGTTGATCATGCAACATCATCCTGATTGGTAGCCCGTCTATTAAAATTCATAGAATTTGATAGACGTCCTCCAAATTCATTGTCATATCCCCTGTTGGGAGATGGAAGGTATTGGTGTGGGGTTCCCATAGGTTGATCAGCGCAGTCAGGTATGCCCGATCCCCCACCACCGGCTTTAGTCGTGTCACATGCTTGAGCCCAAGGGCGTCAAGCCATTCCTAATCCACCAAAGTCAATGCCCCCCGGGCATCAGAGAACACTGTCGACTGACGGTACTAGCTCTTAATCACCTGAAACACAAAAATAAAAAAAAAAATTAAAAACATGATAAACTGTACAACAATAACATGAATATACAACAATGCATAAAACAATGTAGAACTAAAAAAATAAAAATAACGATAAAAAAAATTTAAAAAAAAAAAATTCAACAACATTTGTCAGTCCTAGGGTTTTTAACTCTACATTTAAACTGATAAATACAAATAAAAGTAAAAAAAAATTCAAAAAAGTTTGTCAGTACCTAGGGTTTTTTAAACTCCAAAGTTCAACTGATAAATAAAAACAAAAACAATTTCACATTAAAAAAAAAAAATGTTTGTCAGTACCTAGGTTTTTAACTCTACGTTTAAACTGATAAATAAAAACAAGAACAAAATCTAAAAACATTTTGTCAGCACTTAGGTTTTTTAACTTTAATTCTACAACTGACAGATAAAAACAAACAAACAAAAAATTCAAAAAACAAATAGTTTGTCAGTACCTAGGGTTTTTAACTCTACGTTTAAAATGATAAATAAAAACAACAACAAAATAAAAAAATAGTTTGTCAACACTTAGGTTTTTTAACTTTAAGTCTACAACTGACAGATAAAAACAAATAAACAAAAAATTCAAAAAACAAACAGTTTGTCAGTCCTAGGGTTTTTAACTCTACGTTTAAACTGATAAATACAAACAAAAGTAAAAAAAATTCAAAAACAGTTTGTCAGTACCTAGGGTTTTTTTAACTCTAAAGTTCGACTGATAAATAAAAACAAAATCAATTTCACATTAAAAAAAAACATTTGTCAGTACCTAGGTTTTTAACTCTACGTTTAAACTGATAAATAAAAACAAGAACAAAATCTAAAAAATTTTTGTTAGCACTTGGGTTTTTTAACTTTAAGTCTACAACTGACAGATAAAAACAAACAAACAAAAAAATTCAAAAAACAAATAGTTTGTCAGTACCTAGGGTTTTTAACTCTACGATTAAAATGATAAATAAAAACAACAAAATCAAAAAACAGTTTGTCAGCACTTAGGTTTTTTAACTTTAAGTCTACAACTAACAAATAAAAAAAAACAAACAAAAAAATTCAAAAAACAAATAGTTTGTCAGTACCTAGGGTTTTTAACTCTATGTTTAAACTGATAAATAAAAACACAAAAAATCAAAAAATAGTTTGACAGTACCTAGGGTTTTTAACTCTACGTTTAAACTAATAACTAAAAACAATCAATTCAAAACCATAGTTTTTCCGTACCTAGGGTTTTTAACTCTACGTTTAAATTGATAAATAAAAACAAAATGATCAATGCCAAAGTAACAGCTTTTTTTAACCTTGGGTTTATAACTAAAGTTAACAAAAATACAAAAATCAAAATAAAAACAAATTTTCTAAAGCTAGGGTTTTGCTCTCAGTTTAACCTAGGGTTTTAGTTTTAAAACAATAGAAACATCGCATTTAAACCTAGGGTTTCTTATAACCTTAACAAAAATACAAACAAAAAATAAAAAAACATTTCTTTTTAGCCTCGAGTTTTACCTTAGTTTAAACGGAAAAACAAATTCAAAATAAATTACGATTTTAAAACTATAAAATAAAACACAAGCTAACTAAACAAGAAGGAGCACTTACCGGTCTCGCTTCGGCTCCACCGCTCAATCTGGTTTGTGAACTCATGGTGTTGGGAAAAATTTGACAGTGCTTCGCTTCGCAGACTCGACCTCCTCCTCCTTAGAGCTCCAAATTGCTAGAAAAATTGAATGCAAATGAGCCCAAACCCTAGTTTTGGCCCTTAAATAGGATTTTAGGCCTATAATCATTCCACCCTGGGATGAGCACTCTATTTAGCACTCATCCCAATCTATTACAATTACAAAATTGGTATTCATCCTAGCTAGGGATGATTACAGAGCAAAAATTTCAAAAACAACAAAGAAATGCACCAAAATGCACAAAAACAAGTAATAAAATTGTCCAATAAGAGTGCTTTTGCACTTGACATTCTAGGCATGCAAAACAGATGTCGGGGTCACAAATCCTCACTATCCTATTCTCTAAGAAGGCTACCATAGTTGGACTACTCCATGGGAGGACATATTGTCGAGAATTTCATCCCCAAACGACGTCCCAAAAAGGGTCCAGACCCACCCAAAAATAGCAATAGCATTGCCGAACAAGGCACCTTTGCACCTCTACTTCTTAGCATGCAAAACAGACTTCGAGGTCACAAATCCTCACTATCCTACTCCCTAATAAGGCTACCATATCCAGACCGCTCCACGGGAGGACGAATTGTCAAGAATTTCATCTCCAAACGGCGTCACCAAAAGGGTTAAACACCCACCAAAAATAGGTCTAAATATCGGGAAACTGCACACACATTCAAAGATAAACAACTGAAAGGCACCCTTACCTAAGTCATCTTGCATCAAGCAACTCATCAATTTTCTCATGTAGGTTATTCCCTCATCGATTCATCATTTGAGGGGGTAGTCACACTTAGTCACCAATCAAAAAACACACACCAAATTAAGGAAATGGCATGCATTCAAAGAATCATTGACAAATATAATCACGCCCCTACTTGGGGTAGCAAACAAGCAATAATCACAAGCTGATCAAAAATTTGGCATTCATGAATCATAAACTCAAGGTTCCCACAGACAAAAGGTTGCACCCTTTTCCTGTTAATGACTAATCAATGTCCAAGCTCAAGTAACACCTCACTAAAAAATGGGTAACACTTGAATTAAGTTCCTTAGCTCGTCAGAAGCAAGGATTAGAGAAGGCGTGCCTATTTTCCATACTTGGGGCATCAAAATTTGGTTAGGTTACTAAGAAAATGTAATCATTAGTGCTTTGGTTATATATTTTTTCTTAGCACTACGCCACATATAGCGCTTCCCAAAAATGGGCATCTATAGACACCAAAATAGTACCAATCTGATTATGTGACTACAAACACTAATCGCATTGACACACACAACCCCCAAGGCAGCCCCAGATGTTAAACAGTGGTCCTAACCACTCAAATAGTAGTTTTGGAAGGTCAAATGTCAATTTGGCACCTTTCAGGCACTCTGCTCTCTACTCGTTCCACCCAAGGATGATTACAAACTGTTATTTGTTCCACCTAGGGACGATTAGCAGTATTCACTCTAGGGTGGGGTGAATAACAGGTTTGACGGGAAAAAAGTTAAATCTTGACAAATGGCAGCTCAGATTTGCCACTTAACTCTTCCTTCATTGCATGGGAGTGTAAGTGAGCAATTTTTAGTGCTAGAGGCAGTTACAGGGGTAGTCATGGAGCCCCTAATCAGGGAGGAATCTTCTCCCCCTGGGAAGGCATGATTACCAAGTGGCGCCTGTGCATGATCATCTACAGAGACCATTAGGTCTATAAAATGGTGAGTCTTCTCACCCAAAAAAGTATAGAGAAGGAGCATTTTGAGCAACAAAGTGCTGCCGTTTTACATACTCACTTTTGGTTGTGCCTTTCACATCCTTGATCTCTCTTTTGGAATGGAGGTCATTGGGTGGTTATTGGAAGCGCAATCCGGACCCCAAAGCTGACATTTGGCCATAGTATCCCACCAAAATTTGTCGACAACACCCCATAAGAGGTTTTGGACCCATACCAAGTGGATTGGTACCAAAATCGGGCCCTAAACGACGGGCATCCTGCCCCAGGGAGCCCCCCACACTGCTGTAGTCCTAATCGTCCCGCCCTAGAGCGATTAGAAATTTGTAGTAGATTTTAGTTCTATTATTTTTGCATTTTATTCTATGATTCTTATATAAGTTGTCATTAAAATTTCACATCATTTTGATCTTTTTTGATCATGTTTTCGTCATTTCCCGCTTTTGCTAACATGCAGGTAGCATCATAAAAAAAATTATGATAGAGGCCGAATTGGAAAAATCTGACCTTCTGGGTCTTTCCAAAATACCCCATTTTACCTAACCCCCAAATTTTCTAGTGATTTGGAGCTTCCTAGATGTGACATTTGGGACAATTCTTTCTAACATTTTGTTGTAGGTCTAATCGTCCCATCCCGGGGCGATTAGAAATCCATGAAAAATTTTCTATCTGTTCCATTTGCAGTGCCCTCCTGATAATATCCTCATGATTCTGTTAAATTTTTAGATCATTTTGATGCTATTTAGTTATCATTTTATTTATTTTTCGCATGCACTAATCGTATGCTTGGGGATTGCATGTTTCATTTTATCTACAGGTGCTACTGATTGTTTTCTATTTCCTTGAACGCAGGATCTCAACATTAGAGGAGTAGCAAGGATTCAAGACTCATCAATGTAAGTGGTGGTGATGTTTGGTCTGCTCATTATACATGTGGGCATGCGGAAGAAGGAATACCATCTGTTGATGTGACAAGAACATATTTAATGCTCCTAGCCCCTAGAAAGGGAGGAGACGGATTGTAACTGGGTTTTAAAGAATATTAATAAAAAGAGTTGTACTCCATATTTTCTTTTATACCTTGTTTCAATGCATTTATGTTTCTCTCCTTTCATGCATTTCAGTTCGTAGGATTTAGCGTTATCTTTGGCTTCGCTTGCATCACATCTTGGCATTTCCTTTTTGTTTCTGTATCCTCATGCTTTCATCCTCCAAATCAGCAATTTCTCCATGTAAAACTTTATTTTGAAAGCATACAAAAGGCTTAACTATGCACCTTAATACAAGTTACGAAAGAAGTTAAATATTTCAAATAATTAATTAAGTAGAAGGTGCATTAAAAAAATTAATTAATATTGATTTGGAATTAATTAATTTTAATGAAATCGATTAATTATTTAAATAATTAATAAAATTAAATAATTATTTAAATAATCAATTAATAGAACTTTAACCCTTGCTAAAAGTAATTAAATGTCTTTTATTTCAAAAAGGGTACCAATGGTCAAATACATGGAGGTGCTTGCCAACTGTCAAATTTGTGGAGGAACTTGCCAACTATTTGAGGATTAAACGGGTGGGTTTTGATGCGATTGGTCGTGCGGATGATGTGGAAAGCAGGTGTTCTATAGGAAACAATAGGTGTAGGGAAACCCCCAAATAGACTATTTTACATACAATAGTGAATGCCTAATTCATGATCATTAGTGCCACATGGCACACTGCTAAGATCTGATAATTACGAGCCATAAAATTATGACTAGTTCCAAAAGTAGATGAAATATTCAATATGAGATTTTAACTAGTAATTACAATGGTTAGCATGCATCAAGCAACAAAATCCATAACAAGGTAGGCACCAATTAGCAGACGCTGGACAAAAATTACCCATGGCTAATCTAGCCATAGCCAGAATAGAATTTATACCCTAAAATCTAGACAAAATGTCTTTCAAAAGGTAAAAATAATGCTGAGCTCCATATGTTGACTAGCTAATGCATAAAATACGTAGCTCACTATAGTATACCATGCATCAAGTAACCAATCCAAGGAAGTTGACCTCTTATCGACTATGTTTGGCCAAACTGACACCTAATAAAAGGGAGAAATTATTTTACCCAGGAAACGGGTGCATTGCTCGCAAAAACATGTAGTTATCAATAATTTAGTGTCAAGAAAACCTGAATGAGCCTGCTAGAAGCATGGAACAATGCACCTGAACCCTACATCATCATCGTGATCCTTTCTGGAAGGGAGCCATAAAACATAGACCCAGGTTCTCATGAATCCATCCAATGTTGTGCAATTTTGAATGCCCAAAGTGGAATATTAATGAGTGGTTGATATCAACATGAGTATTGTGTATCCAGTTGAAATTTGACATCATGCATAACTTATCAGTGAAACTTGTAAAATCATTATGGTTTGAGTACCAATGAAGATAAAATATAGGTTTATATGGGTGACATGTTGTAGAAGATTGCACAAGCAATCACCATAAAGTAGATCCACCCCCATAAGTACTATGATGGCTCAATCGAGAAATAGTAGTAGATTTGATCTACAACAAGAATCTCCAGGTGCTACATGATGACTATTGAAGATATTCAAAAATCATTTACACAAACTAATGGTGGTATTTTCCATCTTGATAAAGGCATTTTTCTCAACCCAGATTATCAAATCCACCATAGAGTGATTATGGCATGTGTCCTCCAAATCCAATACAATCAAAGTCTTTAGCATCACAATAAATAGTTAAATCATGTGTAAAGGCATTCCCTCAAAGTCGCTGGTCAATTTTAATCACCTGAATTTATCATAATTAAGGATGATATAGACTATGAAGCTCTACCTTGGTGAGGCCATGATGATGGCATCACTCCAAATCTAATAATTAGGATTCATATACCTTACACATCCAATGTGACAGCCAAGAAATAAGCCAAATAACTTCATAATAATTTTTCAATAGTACTGCATTTTAGCCAGCCTAATATGGGCATGTGCAATTGTACTCTGCATGTAAAACTAGATAGCAACAAATAAGAGCATATAGAAGGAGGGATAAAAGAGCTACTATAATGCATTAAAGGTGAATAGGGTAGTAAATAGGGTGATTGATCCATCATAGTGAAATCTCATGCATAGGTCATGCGACTCTCTTAGCCAAGCATGTGGTTGTCGATATCTACAACCCGCTCAATGAATTAGAATCATTGTATCCTACAAAGGTTCATAATGCAACTAGCGATGCAAATAGATCCAAAAAAATTGGATCTAAATTCCAAACCCATAATCAATAGCAAAAATCATTGACAATATACTTGAAAATAAAATATTGAAGATAGAAATACAATTTTGTTGAAGCAATAAGGAGGGGGAATTTCCACAAGGGAAATTCCCCCTCACAGGAAACCAAATCATATCGTGGATGCTATGATACTAATGAAAAGGAATAAAATGCTAGATCTCTTTTTATTAAAAAATTTAAACTAAATAGACATTTAAAATGCCCAAATTACAAGAAGATACTCGAACAACTATGCAATCCTAACAAATTGCTAAAATAGTCTATCAAATAACAAGAATAACATAAGCTATTATTGGCACAAACATGAGCTCAATATATGCTCACATGTTTTCCTATGATATCCTTATCATGGTAGAACCCAGGCAAGGCTGACTATGTCAAAGAGGGAATACAAGATTGACAAAGAGAAAGGGAACTCAAGAAATAGGTGGAAGACAAAATTCTAGTTGGAATTGCAGAGGAGACACCAATTTAGAATAGGCAATCCCCTAATGATGATATTTTCAATAGTTAGGATCTTTTTTTGGGTGACAATCTAGAAAGAACCCAATCTTTGAAATCAATATTTTTAGCCAAAATAGTATGTTTGGTGTCCAAGATGTCGATGACAAATATTGGATATGATAGGTAGTTCTGACTAAGAATTGGCCATATTCACAAGGCTTCCAAAAAGGAGTGTCTTTAGACTGATTTTTAGGAATAACATACACTCTAAGGAGATTGTATAGATCCCTACTAACACACTTTTGGTCATTATTGATATTATGAGTACGTATGATTTTCTACTATTGGTACTGAGAATTTGAGAAATTAAATTGCAGACCTTGTTGCCAAATATTTGGTTAGTGAATGATTTAAGATTAACTAGATTTGAATAATTGATCATATGGTTGTCTTTCATCCATGGATATTTCTAAAATCTAATGCATCTACCACAACCAAGTATTCATATTATCCCTTCTCTGATGATATCTTTGGTTTGGATAATAGATTTCTAGAACCACGACCCATTAAGGAGCGGATGGTCATCAAGAAAATAATTTTGCTAAAGATATTTTTCTTTGATGATTTCGATCCAAGAAAATTGAACATCTTTGACTATCCTCCATGCTCATTATGCTATTAAAACCATATTCATTCTATGAAATTTCTAGAATTTGAGGCCTCCATAGCGTTTCTTGGCACATACCCTATCCCACAATACTAAATGAAACCTATTACTGTTTTCATTTTTGAACAATGAGAACTTCATTTGGATTTTTTCAATCCTTTCATATATGGATGCAAGAACTTCAAAAGTAGATATAAAGAAGACTGATATGCTCTTGAGGTATGCCTAAACCAAAGTGGATTTAGCCACTTGACCTAACATAGTCTTTTTCCAACCAACAAATTTTTTGAGGATCCTATCCAAAATATTGTTCCTCAAATTTTCTAATGGATTTCCATGGAAAAGTAGAAGGCCTAGATAGGTGGACAGAAGGTTGGAGATGGAAAATCTAAATTTATTGGCTATTTTTAGTTATCTACAAATGAGAGTGTTCAATAAATATTTTTTTTAGAAGTTGACCTTCTAACAAATGGCTTCTTCGTTGTAGTTGAGAACAATTTTAATAACTTTGGATTTGGGAATGAAGGATAATGTTTCCAAGATGGTATCATCAAAAAATTATTGGTGAGAGACTTGTGAGAACAGTTTAATGATTGAAAAAATACCTAAGGAGCATGTAGCCTTAAGGGATCCATAAAGCAACTCAACAAGGATGATGAAAAGGAAAGGAGATAGGGGAGACCACTGCCTGAGGCCTCTAAAGTTTTTGAAATAACTAATAGTAAATCCATTAAAAATAATTGAGAATCAAGTAGAGGTTATGCATTCCTTTATTAAAGCAATCTAAAGCATAGTAAAGATAAAGTCCCAAGACAATCTATTGAAAGCTTTGTTCATATCATTTTTTTTGAAAATATCTTCTCTTTTGCTTTTATACACTGTGTGAAGGAGCTCATGGATAGTGATAATTATATCATTTATGAACCTATCTTACATAGACCTCCATTGAAAAGGATTTATGATGGATGAAAGGACTTCATTGAGTCTGTTTGCAATGACTTTGGATAGATGTTTGTAAACAACATTGCAAATACTATTAGGTATGAAGTCATAGATGAATTTACAGTCATGATATTTGGGAATGAGGGCAATGAAGGTGGAATTAATATCTCTAGGAAATGACTTGGTCCTTTGAATATCCTACATAGAGATGTCTTTACCAACAATATCCTAGAAATGCTGAAAGAACCAAGGAGGAAACCCGTCTAGTCTTGGGGCTTTATCAAGAGACATGGAAAACATGGCTTCTTTGATCTCTTCATGAGTGAATTCTTTTAAAATCTTCTCATTGAACTCCTGGTAAATGCAACAGGGTATGTTATGAATGAGAGTATTGTGAGATTGGAGAATGCAAGTTAGGCATGGTCTTAGGATATTTTTAAAATAATTAACTACTTCAAATCTGATTTCATGAATATTGGTTGTGCTTGTCCCATCATTTATTACTAGTGCTCTAATTTTGTTGGCACTCCTATGCCTGAGAGTTGAAGCATGGAAGTATTTGGTATTAGAATTTCCTTCTTTCAACCATAGTGCTTTGGAATTTTATCCCTGGAAAATATATTTTTTGGTTAGGATGTTATGATATTCTATCAAAAGTTGTTTTCCCTACTTCTGAGCTCAGGACCCAGCTTTCTATTCTAGACATGATTTTATAAATATTTTAACTGATTTGCAATTCATTTTTTACATTCAAAAATATTTCTAAACACCTCTTTGTTCCACATATTTAGATTGAGCTTAATGAAGCAAAGATTTTTGGTAGTTTGGGTTATGGGTGAGCCTGAATTTTTTTTGTCCCACCATTCAACAACACAATTTCTAAGATCCTCATGCTAAAGCCATATATATTTGAATCTAAAAGGTGTTTTAAAATAGAGAATTATATTCTAAATTTTCATTACTAGAGGGCTAGGTTCAACCCAATTTTTGAAATGCAATTGAGCGTAGCATCACCAAAAACTGAATTGCTTTCTTTGAAAGAAGAAACATGTCAAGTATTAGTTGAATCAATTGGTTTCCCACTCTTCTATTGCTCCAAGTAAATTTTACTCCTTTGAGGTGAATGTCCATCAATTCATTCCCATAAAAAAATTCAATAAAGTCTTCAAAACATCTTGGAGAAATGGGAATCCCACCTTTCTTTTCAAATGGATAAAGAGTGATATTTAAGTCACCAATGAGCATCCACACCTCATTTGGAAAATGACTTCTCATTTGGTTTATAATGTTCCATAAACCCAGATGTCTAAAAGGACTATTAAGCGCATATATAATTGACTAGATCCATTGAAATTTAGAATCTTTATAAAATAGTAGAATGTTGATAATTCTTTCTAAGGAAGAAAGTATTCTACCTTTAATTTTGCCATGATCCCACATGCAAATGAGACCACCATAAGAGCCTTGATCTAGACTAAAATCAAACTCACTATTTTTGAACACTGACTTAGCTATCTTGTTATAGTTATCCATATTAGTCTTGGTATCTTGAAGT